>OZ024912.1:63780389-65082889 GCA_964017125.1 Flabesymbios commensalis
TCGACTTTACATTCTGACGTCTGAGGTTATCAAATATAAATTCGTACATAATAAATTGTGTCCTTGATCTTGAATTCATGTAAACTGTAAATAACACATTACAGCGAAACCGTACATGGACATATATTTGTAAACATAATGTATTATTATTTTCGCAGCGTTAACATGGTTAAGACAGCCAGTGTTTTGAGATTATAAGTAATCGTTTCTGAGGTAAATGACAATAAATTCCTATTAGATAACAATTTCCGTCGTTAAATTTCGTATTTTAAAGAATTTTGTGCATATTCTAGCCCAATTGTTTTAGCTTCTGACATTATAGTGCCCCATATTTCAAATATGATGTTAAATTGTGATATGTAATCTCATTGATATTTTCGTAATTTGCGAACATTGGTAGGGATCTAAGATCTTAGAGATTGGCCCTATAGTTGACACATCAAATATGATATACATAATGGTATCTAGTATCCTTGGTGGCATAGACCTCCTTAACATTCTAAGCTGATACATTTTAGTTTCAATTGGAGGGAACATATTTTTTATTCCATAGACGGTATATTTCGTTATTGCTCAACGTAAAAGTTCAAAGTGATTGCCAATTAAATTTCTGATAGGCACAACAATTACATTATTATAAACCCAATACCGGAAATGCACAATATTATGCATTTCTGCCAATACCAAATTACTGTGTCTAATCATAATTATATAATTCACTTATTCATTTTATCGACGACATCTTAATCACGTTTTATCACGTGTTATTTACAAACCATAATTCAAGACCGAAGATACTATTTATTATGTACGAATTCTTATTTGATAATATTTCAGACAGTCAGGAAAATAGTTTTCATCCACATACAATATTCAAACTTCGTGTGGACTAAATTGTATTGAGAACAACAACGATAACGGACACTTTTAAAACCACGAATCATATCAGTATAATTCATTGTGAACGAGTTCCCACCAAACATGAGACGTCGGTTCAAAGTTGATTTACTGCTGGCCCAGCGTCATCGACGTTGGGCCAACAGTATGCCAACATTTCATGTTCGCTGGGTCAGGCATCCCCGTATTTCTTATTTTGGACATGACCGAAATAAGAAATCGGAAATTTCGTCTCTATATAAAAGCAAAATAAAATAACCGATTATTTTATGATTTTAGCTTGATTGAGTCGCGTTAACATAAAGGCATATTCCCACACAAAATGACTGTACGTAGTAGAATAATTGAGTAAAAAGTATAGTTATTCAACAATGTTGTGTATGTCTATTTATGACGCCAGAATTTTTATTGTAACGAAAACAATCACTTAATGAATGAGACAATATTATTTGAGTGTGCAAAATGTTATTTGCCAACAAGGTTGTTTTAAATGGTTCAGTAGGCCCCTACACAGGGATTTGGGGTACATGACTGGTCAAGAGAACAATCCAGGTCAATCGCTTGGAGAACGTCAAAGCTTCTGGAGTCTTTCTCTGCTGACATGAAGACATCAGTGGCAATGTTTCTGTCATTATCATCATCATCAATTTGATGAGCATTGCCTGATTATTAAGCCCTCGCTCGACTACACACACTGCAGAGGATTCTCCAGCCCTTTATTCCCCAAGACAATACTTATCTTATCGTTTCTAAATTATGCATTGGTTAACAGATTAATCAAATACAATGTATAAGTATATTTTGATATCCATAGATATACCATATAAAAATCTACACGAGTGCATTGACAATTAATATATTAGTATAATAAGCTTGCTATCCACAATATTGCTAATTGTATTGTCCCTACTGGAGGAAAGGGGTGAATTCAAAGGCAATCTCTTTGGAGAAAGTAGATTGAGAACGTAATGAAAATCAGCTTGCCTCGCTGGCAGTCGTTAAGATAATGTTTGAAAATATCTTTCATTTGCTTGCTACAAATCCCAGATTAAGCAGGGATTATGACAGACGATCGCTGCCCGTCGGCAAGATGGGGCCTGTAGCTCATTAGCATTAGAAAAGTAGTGTAACTGGCAAATGAGAGAACAACAAGTCTATGTGAATTGACGCGAAGTTGATTTTAAAATCAGGGTCTGATCGCAAATTTTCCACCTGTAGATGTATAGTACTATTAAACGTATTTGGTCATCGTGCCTTTCCGCAGTAGAAAATGGACATTAAATGTGAAGTTGGCGACAGAGTGCAGTGGGTCTTTGCAGTCGCATCTCACTTAAAAAGGAGCAGAGGGAGAGGCGATGTAATTATTAAGGATGACATCAACATCATCACTGTTTTAATTAATGGTGATTGCCTTTGAATCAATTTAATCATTGTGACATAAAGAATTTATCCCAGACAGTCTGAGGAGATGGCTCAACGCTGTCTGGTTCAACCATAGGCAAACGTCGTAAACGATGGCCTGATTTCCCACTAACGTTGTTCCAATGCCTCAAGTTTGGTCTTCCGATATAGCTAATCCCAAGATGTTATCTTATAACAAGATTCTCTAAATTAGCTCCCTGATTAGTGTGGTATACCGTTGTGGAAAGTAGATGAAGGATACACTGCTCTGCAAACCAAAATGCAGTATCTGCTTACTTGTAGACTAAGCAGATACTGCCTTTTGGCTTTGAGCAGCAGTATATGTATACTTATATTCATAAGCGCCAATCGATGAACAGCCCTAACTTGTAATTAAAACTAATTATCTCTAAACAGGTTGTTTGTTCCAGTTCTATTTTGTTCCTAGTTTCTGAGATATGTTAGGTTTAATAATTATGGGAATAGATTCAATAATTGTTGTTAATTATAACGAGTACAAATATGCAGAACTTGCATACATGTACATATAATTGCATACAGTACTTGCCAACAAAATTGTGCTCCTCATTCTCCATTTTAATCAAGTATTAATAAGTTGAAAATCTATTGATAATTGTTGGTAATGCAATCTAGTCGGTATAATATTGAAATTGAATTGCACAGTAGGCATAATTATATCTAAATCATATTCGCTTATTTCTCAAATGAAAATGGTCTATTTTTGAAATGGACCAAATTTAAAAAAGTCCATTTTCACCTTGACATTGTCAATCAAAAATTGACAGCAATTAAACCATTCAATCCAGTCTACCCTTATTTCAGGCTTATATTACGTCTAATAATGTGTATCTGAGATTATACATTCACTTCCGATACCTTCACATATTAGGTATACATATTGCGTAGTTTTTTTCTGATGAAGCATGTTATATTTTATTTTCCTTGATTATGCATAGGCCTATAATTCAAAAGTGCTCAGTTTTTCAGCTATTTTAGCTACAATGACATCCAACCTGCCAATAAACGTTTTTATTAGAATAACAATATTGGTAAACAACTCAATAAACTTAATGTTATGCTGATGACGTCACCATCATTGGAATCCAATTAGGACTAGAAGAAAGATAAATATAGTGTGACTCCATCTCCATCTAGCGGCGGGATCCAGGTGACAGGGCGCGTCGAGCGCCAAGATTTATCGGGTGGAATGAGCTAATTTCCTGTAGAATAATCCCACAGGCAAAAAAGAAACAGAGGGGTCCGAGCCTTACGTGGTAATTCCGCAGTGCTCTGTCTCATTGTGCGGAAGTGTAGTGCGGATTGTGAACAAGATGCATCTGGTGCGGGAAAAGCCCGCAGATCCCACTGCTGACACCCATTTTATCCGCTGAACGCTGGCATATAGCCTACGTCAGACCAATGTCTGACGTTAGGATTTCACTCGCCCAATATTATGTGAACAGCACCTCATTTTCGCATCGTGAGAATCAAGGAATCCTTGGTTGAATCAAATAAAAATTAACCCTTGGTGTCTGGCAATTATTGAGAAAATTAGAGTTGGGTCTCGCTACAGCGACACACAACTACAAGTGGGTGAAAACTACTCAAAGGCCGGCCTATTTGCTTATTTTAAGAACAAACATTTGGAAATCTTGATGTTTAAGGGCTCAATTTTCATTTCCCTATAACAGTAATTTGATAAGCTAATAAGGATTAAAGTCGATTATAATCGTGCTAGCATTTAAAGGAATAATATCCACACAACTATTAATAGACATTGTATTGATCTATTTTGCATTAAGTCGACGTGGTCTTCATAACAATGCACTAATATAGTCATAATGTCGATTACTTTTCCATCACCACATTCTAGAACAAATTCATTTTTATAGCGGTCATATCTGGTCACACTCATATCAACACTTACCCTTTTTTAGACTCTTCTAGCCTATATATAGTGGGAATCAGGAGAGTCGAAAATGGCTAGTGAAGACCAAGATGCATGAAGACGTCATGCAGAATAAATCTATACAACTCACATTCATTATTATTGCCCTATAACGAGGCTTCAATTGGCCTTAAAATTGTTATGTGGTATTGATGACAACATATTCAGACATGGACTATGCATCTCCACCTTAGCATTGAATGAATGTATCTGTCACTTAACCCTTATCCTGCTAAGGTTATTTATTTAAATTTTCAACCACCTGAGGTTGTGTCTCGCTACCGCGATCCACAACCTCAGGTGGCTGAAAATTACTCAAATTTGTTTAATTAGAGACCAAACATTTACAAATATTGGATGTTCAAGCACTTAGTTTATTCCCAATAACTGTGATTTCACCGGCTAAAAAAAGGATTAACTATTGTCGTGATTAAAAAACATAGGGTTAACAATGTGACATATATGACGCTTTAACCCTTTCAAGCCTGAATTCACTATTGTCATCTCCATCTACTACAAGCCGCGAATTGCTGTCGCAATTCTCGACTTGTAGTGGATGTTATGATTTGAAGTGGTTGAAAAATTGAAGAAAATTGCAATGTATTGGTAAACCAGTTTCATGGAAATTGTCATTCTAAGACCCTTAGTTGTAAGAAAATTAAGTCTGTTTTCAGGGATGTAATATGCTGCATGCATCGTGAGGGCTTAATACCAAGCCGACGATATGTAGGCCTACCTATCTCATACGTAGAGTATCCTCGATGAGAAAACTCAGTTATGTCATACTTTGGTATTGTTTCTGGACGTAGTCAATATGTTTAAAAGCGTCGCATCAATAAATAGATTGATATTAACCCTTTCAGAACAGAAACAATGCTTGTCTTTAACACAGATATTGATCAAACATTGAAAAGCAGGTTTGAGTGTTTAACTGATATAAATGGAATTTGGCATTGACTGATACATCATGCAGTTTTTCTTAGATGTAAAGCCATAATTTATTTCATCGTGTTTTATGCAATAATAATAAGCAATAATAACATACAAGCTTTTTTAAAGCGCCTTTCTAACAAGCCTGTGCATACTAAAAAAATATAATCACTTAAAAATAGACAAGAATGTTACTTTCGTGACATTGGACAAAGATTAAATGTATATTTAGTGATTGTTAATTTTAATTTTGTTTCAGCTAATATATATAATTCAAGTATATGTCTCACTGAACACAGGGCATTGTCCCAGCTTTTTATCGACGTCAGTGGAATTAATTTAAGATTTAGACAACGTTGTGAATTTTTCAGGGAAAAGATCCGATATAAGTAGCGGACCGTACACAACTATGGGAATAACCATCTCAGAAATTAGAGCGATTTTACACATTTATTTTTCACACACGCAAATATCGGGAATAGCTGCATGATAACAGGATCATATCACACAAATAAGAAAACATGAAACATATTATTTAGGGATTGAAATCTCGTGCGTTCTTTTGAGGCTCTAAAGGGTCACTGAAGTGACACATTAAGCTCATTTTCCAGATCTGTCATTAGATAACCAATAACGGGACTCTGCGATCAACCGAGCGGAAAATTAGCCCTGCTGCTCAAACAATGACATTCTGTATGCCATGGCAGATCTCTGTAGGACGATTAATTAAAATAAGAAGTGTTAAAAGATCACTGATATAAAATATGCAGCGATAAGGCTAGAAGTTTTTTCCGTATTACGTCATTGCCTCCGTATGATCAATCCCCTGTTTCGCGGATATTTATAGGACAAAGCTTACCCAGGTAATTTCTGAGCAGATTTCAAGACTGTGGCTCTAACCATATGAAAAATATAGAATATGGAATAAGAGAGAAGTAGACCTAAGCCAGTTTTACTACATCTCACTGTAGAATTAATTTGGACTAGAGCCCTCTGATTGGCAAAGTTTAGACCTCAATATTTAAAGTGCCAATTATTAATATATTTCATTTTTCCACACTTTGTTTGAAGTACTATTAGAAATGTACATCAGAGATGACTATACACATGTGATTAACATCCTAAGATTATAGCTGTCCTGAGTTGAATGGAACAAAAATATAAAACGAACCTTTTAGTTGATGGAAATGTACTAATGGTACAGGCATTTTACAGTGAACAACACGTCGTCTACCCCGAAGCTTCCCTTGTGCTTAAAGTGTAGCAGGGCTCATCCATCTCTCTGTCGTCCGCACCCTTCACCTGCCAACAGCCCGCCGCGGGCGACGACACAGAAATACGATACCATCATCAAGATGGTTCACATTCAATATCCACCCCGCCCCGCTCAGTGAAATAGGAAGTCGGCCCGGCGTGCTCAAAACTCTACTAGGGTGCGGGGATTCTGTCATGCAGATTGTGACTATTTTGTGCAAAATAATTAACAGACTGGTGGTGAACGATTCTGAAATCTTGTTGATTGATTTCACTTTTTATCTTTAAGATCTGATGTTTAATGTGCTGATAAAAAAACGAAGAAACAAATATAATCAGGACCGGTGGTACCTGTTTTATTTCTAAATAAGCTAAATGAGGATGAAAACCCAGCAAACACAAAACATTTGTATAACATTTGTACAACGTCGGACCAACGTCATCGACGTTGGTCCAACCTTGTACAAATGTTATACAGTTGTGTTTACTGGGAAGCGAAGTTTCCGCAAATTTAGATCAGAGAGGACTTGTGTTAAATGGGTTGATTTTTGTGTTGCTATGTCATAAAATAAAATAAAAACATAGTCTAGCTTGTATCTAAACTGCAGGCTTTACTTACAGCCACAAATGTATTTATATATCAAAGACTACCTAAAACCATGAAATATCAAATGAACCTATAATAGATATAGCTTGGGAGCTTTTGAAATATAATTGTATGTTTTAATTATTATTCAAATGCATTGTCGCTGAGATCAGGATGGGTGGAACACCTACAGGTGGTTTCATTATTTTCTAAAAAAAAACGATATATACAAAAAAAAATGAATTATGTTAGAAAATTGAACAGATATGAGCTTTATTTGACACTTTCAGCACGGGGACCGACTTTAGACGTCAGAATCTAATGTTGTTTTAATGCTGGGCCAGCTTCGCAGACGGTGGCCCAGCCCAAAAGCAATATTGGGACAACGTTGGTATTGTACCAATGACCGACGTCCAGTGGGAAACCTGCATCCATCAGCACTGTCCGGCATGAAGTGGGTGTGGACCACCAAGCCACAACAATCCCAGACCCCCAGACGAGCGCTCATCTCTCTGTTCGCACGCGGTGGCCATTTTGTTGTGACCCGCTTCCGGCTCATTAGTTGTGGGGCATGTCGCTAGACGGCTCCTGTCCGGCCCCCTGCCGAGTGACTGTCACTGAGCGCGGCCCAGAACAATATCACAGCGGCGGACGTACAAAAACGCCGGGGTAATGATGGGTCAGTATTAGGCCGCCATCTAAAACATAAGCGAAACATAGAGCTAGCATTGGGACAATTACCGATATCGGCAGGGTCAGAGGCACACACGTGGCCCGGTCTTCTCATCTGATTTGCCTCATATCCGCTCTAAAAGAACGTTTGTGTTTCTCAATTTCCATACAAGAATGATAGCCATTATTTCACCATCCTGTCATTCACCCCAATGTCATGTTCATAAATTCTGGCATCTCGCACCTTGATATCTCAATTTAGGCCGTTCAATTGCTGAATATAGATGCCCCATTAATTTCATTTAACAGGAGTTCTCAGTTTTGCCAGTTAATCAAAAGTTATCCGGGGGTAGCTTACCGGGGGTAACTTATTTGTTTCAAAATTGTTTTGAGGGTAAAAGGTGGAGAACCAGTATCTACATATCGTCGCTCGGAGCTAAAGGATCCTATCTGACACTCGTCAGAGTGGCAGATAGGATCCTTTAGCTCCGAGGCGACGATATATTGAGTGGCATAGTTCAAATCCACGTCAATCATGTCTCAAATTAATCACACAAACTACTATATTTCTAACCCTTCAACCGCCGGATTATATATTTGTTCTCGTTTTTATTAGCACAATAAATATCAGCTTTTAAACATATAAAATATAAATCGTGACATCAATCAGCAAGATTTCAAAATTGTTGACCTCTATTTTGTCAAATCTGAATAATTTTCACTCACTTAAAGTTGTAGATCGCGTCAGCGAGACACAACTTCACATGTGTGAAAATTCCAATTAAATAATTGGACTGTTAAAGGGTTAAAGGGCTATTAGTGGCTACAACTATTTCTCATTCATATATGTCTTTTAGACAACATTTTTCAGACAATTTTTCGGGGGGAAATGAGCATTAATTCACGAGATTGGCCTGTGTTGTGATTTAAAATCTCATTATTCAAGTATTTTTACTTACTTGAAGTTGTGGGTCGTGGCGTGGAAGGGAACATGTCGTCTGATAGCACAAACAGAATTCTGGTAATAACCATTTTGTTATTATTCACTCTGTCACATGAATGTCGTCTGATAGCACAAACATATTCCTAGTAATAACCATTTTGTGATTATTCACTCTGTCACATGAATATCCTCCGATAGCACAAGCATATTCCTGGTAATAAACAGTATTTATTTCCCCTATGTGACATGTTTAAACATTAAATCCCTGTATGCACGTACATATTGACGGAATCGTCAAGTTCATTTACTTTTAGACGTAAGAATCTGACGTCTGTAGGCGATCCCCTTACTGATTTATATCGAGCGTGGACCCGTAACATAGGTATTCAAATGAAGCAGAAAGAGCCGACTTAGACATTTATGATGATTTCAAATTGATAAAATCCCTTTAATGGTTAAATATGTGACATTAATAGGTTACCATATGACAAAATACAAAAAAATAGCGATAATATAATGAAACTATTAGGAATCTTCATGTATTGAAAATACACTGAAATTGGCATATAATTATTCTTGTTCTAGGTTTAAACATACTACATAATGCAGATTTAAAAGTTAATAATTACAATTTACAAATAAAGATAGCAATCGAAATATAATAAATTAATATATTCATTTAACGGATCAAATTCGGAATCTTCAAAAAGACAGATAATCGTATTACTGATATACGTAAATAGCGAACTAGAAAATAAATTACATAAACATCAATTGATCTTCCGAACAATCTATAATGGAAATGATCAGCCCGCCATCTGAACAGTGATCAGAGATCTGTTGTCCATACGAGTTTCCTCTTACATACGCCAAGTGGGGCTTTACTAGACAGAAATTCCGTCTCTAGCGTATATCTAGCTGTCTGTCAGTGGAAAGCCATGAGAGGACCGTTGCACAGGTTAGGGCTTTACTGAAGGCGAATTGAGTAAAAAGGAAACGATCAACATCATTTTTCACAATTGATGTCCACAATAATGAGATCAAATGTCGATCAAAGCCATTAGCTGCAAAGGTAGTGTACACAGAATACCATAAAGAACAAATATACACCATAATAATGTACCCCTATTTCCCCAGGGGAGACTTTAGGCAAGTACAGATACTAGTATATGTTTTGCTTCGTGTAATCATTCATAGATATCATCAACCTATATTCAAATAATATTTTTTAAATTTAATATTACATCTGAAGCTATATCATAACGTTAAAGGCCGGATGGTTTGTCAATTGCAAAAAAATGAAAAAAAAAATCACCTTCACCTACATTTTATGCAATATGTATAATAATCTGAATAAATTTGTTTCAGAATTTCATTTGACTCGCTAATCTAGCTGAAGGATTGATTATATTTTTCCTTTGTATTTGTGTTTGCATATATGCATTCCAGAACAGCATCATCTACCAGCATTTTTTTCAGTATTATTTTGTTTGTTTGTTTGTTTGTTTGTTTGTTTGTTTGTTTGTTTGTTTGTTTGTTTGTTTGTTTGTTTGTTTGTTTGTTTGTTTGTTTGTTTGTTTGTTTGTTTGTTTGTTTGTTTGTTTGTTTGTTTGTTTGTTTGAGCAAAAACACGTGTCTAATGCTAGCCCATCGATATAACCAAGGATGTTATATGGATAACCTCCTTGATATAACCAATGAACCTTCCTGGTTAGCCCATCCTTGGTTAACCAGAATCGGGGAACAAGGCTGATACCATTGTTGTTGATCGTGCAATTTCGTAGGCTACAGCAGTATCTTCTTTTTTGCTAAATCAGTTGTTACTTCTGTTTGTCTTCGCACGGCGTTACATCAAATGGCTACATCGCATCCCAGCAGATACAAGACGTTGAGCCAATGTTGTTTTAATGTTGGTCCAGCGTCGTAGACGATGGACCAACATTAAATCAACATTGGCTCAATGTCTGATGTTTCTGGGATTGCCAATTTCCCACACAGCCCAACACGCCTAGTATTGTCTGCATTTTGAACAACAGGAGAGGCGTATTTGCTCAGCCGCTAATGACGCCTACGATTAAAACACAGCTATAATGGGTTTGTGAGCAGCCCCTCATTTGAATATTATGCTACGTCTGCGCCACGGGGAGTCTGCGAATCGTGAGAACGGGACAGGTGTTACATTACTTCTTCTGTCGTGCTCTGGACAGGGAGCTTTTCGTACTTGCCCATTATAATATTCGCTAAAAATTCGGTCACTCATTGAATCCCAGGCAACCAATGAATGTTGTCTAAAGACTGCGACAGTGTCAAAGTACATCATTCTCATTTATGGTTGAAATTCAGAGGATAGATGATTTCGAAAATGTATCTCATTAATATAGATAATTTTCAATGTAGCCTAGAGTCTTGCTGAGTCTTGTTGCAGTTACCTCGTTCCACCTGCCGCAAAACATGCTGAACAGCAACAAACAATATCGCCCCCTAGCCACCAGAGTGACACATTCGACACTTTGTCTCCTAGGGTAAAATATTTTAATTTGTGCTATTCATAAAACGCGAGGATTCGGAGCCTGATTATCCACACATCGAATGCGTTACAGAATTGTTTTGCTTTGACAGGTAGATATAGGTGTATATCTATCGATATGTGCATGTTACACACATACATGTACAAATAATACACAATAATTCACTTGCATCCCATTCAGCTGCATTTTGTTAGGGGATAAGAATTGCATGACATAGTCTTCAATGGGTGACAGAAAGCAGGAAGGGTGGCTATTTTGAAGATAGCCTTTAATTTTATATAGGCTGTAACGTTCAGTACTCAATTAGACATTAACCCGTGGTTCACAGAGACATAAACATTCTCAGCGAGTAGATAAATATCGTGATTATTCTCCGTATACATTGGGAAGTTCATGACCTCTTATAACACTCCATTCAATGAGTACCATCTCAATAACATTGAAAAATATATTCAGTGCAATCCGTGATATTTTCATAATAATATTTGACTTGTTTCTCGTTTTCATTTAAGTCAGATCTGACCAGCCCTGGGGTATATAGGGTCAGTCGTATAGTCACAGCTATAATAACTGGTCGGACAGATTGGTCAGCTGATGTTCACACGATAACAGGACAATTTAACCACCACGGGGCGTCAATTTCTCACTGTCCTAAATTTGCGGTGATGAGTCGTCAGCTTCCTGGGTGAGTTTCCCCACCCAGATCATCGAGCTCAGGGTTACTTTGTTCAATGCAATGTATTTTACCACATACATATTAGTATGAATATATCCTCTTTACAACAAGATGTAAGAAATAATAAGAAATTAATTACAATAGGACTATATGAACGCGATCAGAATAAAATATGTTTTTTATTCATCCCCCACCTATTGCACTATTAACCCTAACAATGCTGAAAGAGAGTGAGTGGTATGTAGGCCTACACACCTTACACCACACTGGATGCAGATAGACGTATTATTTATATGAATCTAATTAAAACATGTGTTCAAGATGAACGAATGATCCACAACCTCACGTGGCTGAAAATTTGCGACCGAACATTTCCAAATGTTGATGTTTAAACAGTAATTTCATTCCCATCAACAGTAAATTAATCGGCTAATAAAATGGATTAAAAACGACTATTGTGGTGATTGGCAGACAAAGGGTTAAAAAAAGATTCACCCGGTGGATCGCTTTATTATTCTTCGCCGTTGGACCAAGATTGTATAAATGTTATACAAATGTTTCGTGTTGGCTGTGAAGTGTGTATCAGGATTTGCACAGAAGAGATAGTGTTTGCTTGATGTCAAATGTTGAAAATATAAAACCTTTTTCCATAACATCGTATTATGTTTGATTATGTATCGTTTGAAAAGCGAAATGAGTCTTGTCTAAAAAGCAAAAAAAATCATAAAATAATAGAGGTTAAAATGTTGTAATGTGCTAGCATGTAAGCCCTACATACTGCATGTTTCAGAGGTACTTACTCAAAACTACTAGTTTGCATTAAAAAAAAATATTAAGGCGAAACTATGGTAATATTAGATAGATTTTCATAAAATTTGTACCAAAATGATCAGGAAGATGCAAAACAAATTCCCGCATTCATGCCTCATTTCGAAGTGTGACGTCTCATATAATGAGCTGTGCACCTTGCTTTATCTGTTTATATTGCAATTGGCCAAACATTGAAAAGTAGGCATATCCCTTATTATATTAGACAATATAATTTAAATATTAGGCTAGAGCAGAACTCTTAGTAGACTGGAGATTTAAATTATAGTTTAAATATTTTTATTAACCCTTTAATCGCCAAATTATTCAATCTGAATTTTCACTCACTTGAAGTTGTGTCTCGCTGGCGCGATCCACAACTTCAAGTGAGTGAAAATTATTCAGATTTGACAAAATGGAGGTCAACTTTTTTCAAATATTGCTGGTTGCTGCCACATTTTTTCTTAACCATGTTTAAAATGTGGTACTTAATAAAAAATAAAAATCCGAATATATGCGGCACCGGCGGTTAAAGGGTTAAGTACATGCGTCATGGCGATATAGCAAAAGGAGAAAGTTCAAAGTCGCGACCATGCTGTACACTTTCCGAAATAATTCAAGAGTTCTTTATGGTGCACAGTTCCATAGAAAGCACTGTGCACTCCAGGCCCTTGAACAGTTTGGAGCAAGGGTTTTGTCAATTTAAAATCATCATTAATGTCTCAGTTAGCTGCTTCCGCTTTATTTGAATACCTATTATATATGTTATGGGTCTACAGCCATTATAAATATGCTTACTCTTTCAGTGCGGGGATCGATTGTAGACGTCAGAGTCTGACGTCTACAATTGATCCCCGCGCTGTAAAGGTTAAAACATAAAATACACTGAATCTGGTAAACGTCATCTAAAACGTGAATTTGTTTTGATATATAGTCTATTTGCACAGGTTCACAGGTTCAGAATGCAAGCCGCTGCTACTTTTGTAATGTTTTGTATTCACATTATTTCATACATTTGGCTACTGCTGAAGATGAGCACGAAATTGAAGTGGCCCCCAATATAGTAAATACTGTTATAGGTGGAATTACAAATGATATTAATAGGTAATAAAACAGAAAAGTTTGTTAGATATTATATAGTCTGTAATAACAAAGTTTATATATATATTACACTAACTTCTGGTGCATGGAGGTCATGGAAAAATGAACCGAGAAGGATGTAACTATAGACAATTTGTATGTAGTTTTAAACACGGCCAGATCACTCTCGATCGGTGCCATTGATTTGATCCGTCAGAAAAACTAGTGACACCTAGCGAGTTACTTGAAAGAGAGCGTGCGCATCGATTCTACTCCCAGTTCCACACCAGGTTGCGCTGTCAGGTTGTGCCATTTGATATTTCGCCATTTATGTTAACTTCTTGAGCACATTCAGATGCATATTCTGGTGAAAGCATCTTTACTATATCGACAAACTTTAGTTTGTGTGATAAGAGTGAATGGTCACCTAAATCTAATGGGGTTTTTTCAATAAATTATTAGAGCACCTTTAATTATTATGCCATTCTTTGTTCATCAGAATTTGTGCTGTTTGGCAAGAGACTACGAGAACCTGACTGTATTGAATTTAATAATCTTTCTCATTTAGAAATATAAAATATGTATATGATAGTTCGGGGCTAAACCTCCTGGGTCACCCAAGAAAACCAAGACCATAATGATGATGTTCATGTTTACTTACCAGCGAGTTGATACAACAAAAATACTACAACAAGTGTAGAATAATAAGACATTGTAAAATACATTTTCCCGATCACAATATATATTATATCTTTTACTGATGTTTTTAAAATAAAAAGTACAATTTACCATCACTGTGAAATTACATTAGTTGTTATACAACTACATTATAACATATGGTTACGAGACTAAATTAATTAAACCAAGTTACAATAATCATGCACGTAACCTAATTCTTTACCGTTCATAATAATCTATTTACACCATTATAATAATCAAACAATAGCGTACCCTGGTACCCAATGTGTCACTTCAGAGTCACACACACATCAGCTCAATATCAGGCCACGCACAATGCCAATCACAAGTCAGAAACAAATATAAGCTGTCAGAGTAATAAACCCAATTAAAATAACTTAAATCAATTAAATCAAATTCCACCAAACATTTAATTTGCAAAGCTAAATTAAGTAGTAGCTCAGCAAGGCGATATCTTTCACAAGTTATATAAAACGAGAAAATAATCTAATTTATTATGCTAAACGAATCTAATAGCACATACCTAGATCAAAGATCTTCAAAGTCTATAATACCAGCATCTTCATCTATCCAGTTGTCTGCTACCGGCAGACTCCTGGATATCACGTATATGTGCTATGAGTTCAGAACCCCCCCCACCTCCCTGGCGCTACTCTTCACATTTTTTATTATTATTTTCATTTGTTGTCCTCTTTACAGCTTAGTATAACATATCTGTGCAGTATTTTAGTGAGCAGCAATGGTGGAACCACTATTAGGTAAATAGGGAAGCCTCTTTATTTAAAAAAATAATTTTAAAATGATAAGTTTCAAATTTGTGGGCTTTTTTAATTATCCATTTTTAAAATAATTGCTTTTGTATGTGATTTTTAAACATTTTGTCACTTTATGATAAAACATGTATTTTTCCCATTCGTGGTCTTCCTTAGGGCATAGTATCACATCTCTGTTGTGCTACATTTCATTTATCATGATTTGTTTCCCATGTGAAATTACTCTTTATTTTTTTTCACTTTTACGTGTTTTTTTGAGTTTTTGAGCAGAAAAATTCAAAAAACTTTTGCAGTTCTAGTCTATGGACATGTTTACATCATATGGTCATATTAATAAGCCGAAATAAAATCACCGATTTTAGCCTGGGTATGTCCCTTTAAAGATTGAGGTCTAAACTTTTGCCAATCAGAGGGCTCTGGTCCAAATTGATTTTGCAGTGAGATGTAGTAAAAATGGCTGAGGTCTTCTTCGCTCTTATTCCATACTCTATGTTTTTCATATGGATAAAGCCACAGTCCTGAAATCTGCTCAGAAATCACCTGAGTAAGCTTTGTCCTATAAATATCCGCGGAACAGAGAATTGATCATACGGAGGCAATGACGTAATACGGGAAAAACTTCTAGTCTCATCGCTGCATATTTTATATCAATGATCTTTAACCCTGTAACCGCCAAATTATTCAATCTGAAATTCAATCTGAATTTTCTCCCATTTGAAGTTGTGTCTCGCTGACGCGATTCACAACTTCAAGTGAGTAAAAATTATTCAGATTTGACAAAATGGAGGTCAACTGTTTTCAAATATTGCTGATTGATGTCACATTTATCTTTAACATGTTTAAAAGGTGGTACTTAATGTGCTAACAAAAAATGAAAACCTGAATATATGCGGCACCGGCGGTTAAAGGGTTAATCACAGAGTAGGTCTCCTCTTCCACATTGTCTTGTCACTCCCTTCTCAGCATATCGTGTCAAGAGGCACACTGCACCAGTTAGGGTACCCTAGCGTCTCTAACTAAGGCACGTTTTTATCGTATTATAATGTCACTTAAAAGACCTTTTGTGCCGAAAAGTGACGTAAAGCAATGATTTACTACTACTACTACTCCAACTAAGGCAATCATGTATGAAATATGAGCTCAAATTAATCTATTGTAAAGTAAAACCTATCTATTGATTTATTCCAATAGGAATTGTAATTCCTAGTCATTGTATTTTTATAAGTAGGCTTATTAGGTTGCTGACTGGTTATTTGTTGAAAAGTAAGCTATTCCTGTAGCTATTATTACCATTTATTTATCCCTCACTTTCTCACTGCGAGGTAGCGTAAAATATTATTCACTCACTCACTCACTCACTCACTCACTCACTCACTCATTCACTCACTCACTCACTCACTCACTCACTCACTCACTCACTCACTCACTCACTCACTCACTCACTCACTCACTCACTCACTCACTCACTCACTCACTCACTCACTCACTCACTCACTCACTCACTCACTCACTCACTCACTCACACACTCACTCACTCACTCACTCACTCACTCACTCACTCACTCACTCACTCACTCACTCACTCACTCACTCACTCACTCACTCACTCACTCACTCACTCACTCACTCACTCACTCACTCACTCACTCACTCACTCACTCACTCACTCACTCACTCACTCACTCACTCACTCACTCACTCACTCACTCACTCACTCACTCACTCACTCACTCACTCACTCACTCACTCACTCACTCACTCACTCACTCACTCACTCACTCACTCACTCACTCACTCTCTCTCTCTCTCACTCACTCACTCACTCACTCACTCACTCACTCACTCACTCACTCACTCACTCACTCACTCACTCACTCACTCACTCACTCACTCACTCACTCACTCACTCACTCACTCACTCACTCACTCACTCACTCACTCACTCACTCACTCATAGTTTTCGTGTAATGGATATTGCCCTTTGTTCGACTCATGTCATCGTTACGTCTAATTTGACATAGATAACGTAACCTAAATTCTCTATTCATGTATCCATTAGCCAATTTCCGGATAGTCGCCTTCATCCACAGTCTTAAACCAATAAATCTAGCTAGGATGTTTGTTATCCACAGTGTAAGTTGATAGTGGTTGCTCTTGTATTCAATAAATCAATTAAATTTACCAACAGCACAGTGCGCGGGAGGTCTTAGCGCAATAAATCTATGGAACTTTGAATTGAAGCTACGAGCATTTCTATTGCATTTTTTTTCATTTTAATTATTATCGTAGACAAGGCCAAGAGGGTACATTTCACTAATAAATACATTGTCTCCTTACCAATTTCAGCGCGGGGAACGACTTTGGACGTCAGAAACTGAAGTCTAAAGTCGGTCCCCGCACCGAAAGAGAGTATTTTTTTTTATGGCAGTATAGACCCATAACATATGATGTTGTATTCAAATGAGGGCGGCGGAAAGAGCTACCTTAGATATTGATGATGATTTCAAATGGAAAACAGCCTTTGGTATATGAGGGTTAATCTGTTTGAATGAAACCAAGAGATCCCTATCAGCTGTTAACATAGCTCCATCCACTAATACATGATATAGAGACGTGTGAATTGAGATTCTAGTATGTCTGGTTAATTCAGTACATATTGGACATAAGTTGCTGCAACGTTCAACATTAATCCTCATGGATTTAACAGTTTTTGTTTTTAATATTCAAACGGTGTATTTAACTAACCATTTCATATCCAAGGGACAATGCATTGTCTAAACATCCGGATTTGTGATATGTTTTATTTTTAAAAATATGCATGTATATAAATGTTATAGAGGAGTGTTTTTTAATAAAAGATGATAAAAAAAATCGTCAATAGTCAAATAGTTTATTCATGCTGACTAAGAATAATTGCATTCCACACATCTCAATTATGGTAAATGTCATGTTTACAATCATTACTATTCAATGCTTCCAATATAAACACATAGCATATATATAGTCTTGAATCATTCACTCACTTCAGTGAAAAAAAAATCATGCATTAATAATAATTCATTATTGTATTTATTCATTCATCCACTCTTTCGCTCGTTCGCTCGTTCGTTCTCGTTCGTTCGTTCGTTCGTTCGTTCGTTCGTTCGTTCGTTCGTTCGTTCGTTCGTTCGTTCGTTCGTTCGTTCGTTCATTCATTGATATACATTTTGTAAATAACCAATGATTGTTGTCAGGCTGAAATATATTGATATAAAACAGGAGACCACATGGTTTTTTCAATGTCATTATAAATGTCTTAGTTGGCTCTTTCCGCTTCATTTGAATACCTATGTTACTACGGTCATTAAAAATGTGTTTCTTTTTCAGTGCGGGGACGGTCTTTAGACGTCTGATTCTGACATCTAAAGTCGGTCCCCGCGCTGAGAGGGTCAACATGATAATCTAATTATTTACTATATTACAACCAATACATCAAGTTGATTCAGCTACTCTTGTTTTTATAGTAAGATCATCGGGTTCACCTCTTTTCTCTTCTAAACCAACACAACGATAAACGTGACATAGTCAGGGGGATTCGGTTTGCCTCTCGCTAAAAATTATATACTTAAGCAACAATTATTTGTCAAGTATGCTATTACACGCCGACCAATGACAGAAGGCACAGCCTGTCACTTTACGAGATAAGCCAATCACCACTGCCATTAGTTGTTATTTATCTAAGGGGGTATAGTATCATACCTGAGACCTATTTTACTCGATGTTTTAGCAATTTCTTTTAAGCAAGTGTCGGATGAGGACTTGTTTCACTTTAGAAAAAAATCCGGGATATTTCACTTGTCTTGTCCCGCCCCCACTCCTGGACAAACATGCATGCGGTCGATGAACACAGACGTGGGAACTGGGTCAGTTTTCCCGTACATGGCAAGTTACAATATATCGAAGGCTTCGGATTGGTCGAGATGGCCATCTCGACCAATCCGAAGCCTACGATATATCGTAACTTGTATGAGACTACGGGCCCTGGTTTGCCAATACTCATGATCAGATTTTCAGTTAGCCTCCACACAAGCACGTAATATTCTATGCTCTCACCGAAGTAAAGGACGCGACGTTTTTTCAAATAACTAAAGCACCGATTGTTTTTCTTGACAGCCAGCAGCATGTCAATGACTGGGAAATATCGCTATGTCGTTTCCACTTCTTTGCCACCGGATTTTGAAATCGTACAAAGTGACCTTGTGACGGGATTACAACGGACAACCACGTCACACGGCCTGCCTCAGGTGGCAGCAGCCAGAGGTGAGTGAACTACGTCACACGGCCTGCCTCAGGTGGCAGCAGCCAGAGGTGAGTGAACTACGTCACGCGGCCTGCCTCAGGTGGCATCAGCCAGAGGTGAGTGAACTACGTCACACGGCCTGCCTCAGGAGGCAGCTGCCAGAGGTGAGTGAACTACGTCACGCGGCCTGCCTCAGGTGGCAGCAGCCAGAGGTGAGTGAACTACGTCACACGGCCTGCTTCAGGTGGCAGCAGCCAGAGGTGAGTGAACTACGTCACACGGCCTGCCTCAGGTGGCAGCAACCAGAGGTGAGTGAACTACGTCACACGGCCTGCCTCAGGTGGCAGCAGCCAGAGGTGAGTGAACAACGTCACACGGCCTGATTCTGATATTAAATGTGGGCCACCATAAAACCAGTTCTGGGTCAACGTCTCATATTAGCTGGGTGTGGATTAGAATTGCAATGTTTGTATTCCTGCTGTTAAATATATGCACTACAACTAAGAACACTTTCACTTAACCTTTTCAGCGCGGGGACCGTCTTTAGACGTCAGAATCTGATGTGTAAAGACTTCCCCTGCATTGAAAGAATTTACAAAATTAGACCCATAGTAGACCCATAACATGGGTATTGAAATGAAGCGGACAGAGCTAACTCAGACAATAATGACGATTTCAAATTTAAGAACTCTTTGGTCTCTATGGTTTATACAAAAATATGTCAGTGTTTTAATTAGGGGTAAACCAGCACCGAGTCAACTCCTCGTGTCAAAAACCTCGTATCGCACTACAATCACCACATTTGACAAAAGTAGTTAATGTCATGAAACGAGCTATAAGAGTCTTAACCCTTCTCCTGCTAGACCCGGATATATACGGTTTTGAGCATATTTTAAGCCAAATAATATGTCACAGAAACAGAAAATACAGTTTGCGGTAAATGTTCAGTTAGTAAAATAACTCAATTTAGAACATGTATATTTTCGAAAAATATCTATATTTTTTTATCATTTGAAGCTGGAAATTGCGTTAGCAATTCCAGCTTCAAATGACGAAAAATACAATTGAAACAATTCAGCAGGACAAGGGGTAATACAAGGGGTAATATTAAGGGGCACGTTAATCTGAGATTATCTTTTTATTTGAAAAGGACCCATCAAGAAGATATTCTGGAAGTTGATGGCCACGATCACCCTAGTTGCTATGGTAACCCATCTAATCGTCATCAGTATACTCTATTTTGAGCACCCCGTCATGGTCACAGTGTCAATGAGACACGAGTCAGAGCTGATATTTCCCGCCATCACCCTGTGCAACATGAGCCCTGTCAAAAAGTCACTTCTCTCGTCCAGCATCCTGGCCGAGCAGATACTGGCGAGGGATGGCAAGGGAGGCGCTAACAAGCGACGTAAAAGAGCACTGGGTAAGTTGATTGATATCGTTAAATCAACCTGTATTTCTGCATATGTCTTAAGCGCTAAAATAAATAATTTAAATTGTCAACCACTCAAAGTTGTGTCTCGCTACCGCGATCCACAACTTCAAGTGTGTGACAATTATTTGTTCAATTTGAGACCAAACATTTGCAAATCTTGATGTTAAAGACACATTTAATTCCCAATAACTGTGATTTACTCTGCTTATAAAACAGATTAAAAACGAAATAGTCTTGCTTAGAGGTGTAAGAGTTATAACCGGAGACCATAAGTATTACCTCACATGCTCACATCCTCGCGGGGACCGTCTTTAGAAGTCAAATTCTGACGTCTAATGTCGATCCCCGCACTGAAAGATTAAAATAAATAATTATGGTCGTAGACCCATAACAAAGGTGTTCAAATGAAGCGGAAAGAGCTAACTAAGACATTTAGGAAGATTTCAAATTAATAAAAACCCTTCGGTTTCTTGGTTTATATAAAATGATTCATTGCTTTAAGGAATAACTAACTGGGTCTCTTTACAAATCAGCTAATCATGAAGTCGCCGGTGTTTCAGGTGATGGGCACTGCCTTGTAGATGAGCACTACAGGTCAGCCACAAATTCCTGTTACTATATGTCAAACAGCCAAGTAGACAATGATGCGGCCAAGGCTGATTGTCTAACACGAGGTATGCTCCTGGCATGTGTGGCTGACCAAACTGAAAACGACTTCATCCAGGGCATATCGTAAGTGATTTCTGTTGGAAAAAATGTCGTTGTTTCCCAAATGAAAACACGATATTAGACCTACTGTAGCATTATATATATAATGATGTACGTTTTTTGTCGATCGAAGCTTCATATACATCGACACATCTTTTCAAATGTGATGTTGACAGCTTGTCTAGAACATAGGAAACCGAGATATATAATTTGCAAGTGTGCCTTTTATAAAGATAAGAACAAAGTAGAAAAAACCGAAGGTATATTCTTTATAGAAGATAATAACTGAAACTGTGAAAATTGTTGGTTGAAAGACAAGTTAGGGGGCCACCATTCAATCTCCGAGTGGGGGGGGGGCTCCAGTTTTTCTTAAATAAATAATTTCGGACCGACTCTGTATGAAATAAATAATTTATTTCAGTTCTATAGTTGGCTATATAAACATGTAATACAATTTGTAATTTTCAGCGCGCCGCCGAGTCAGTGTACCGCCCCAGATTATGCCCCCTTGAATCCATACCCTGGGATCTCCCAGAATCTACCTCTCACATGGGGTAGATTCTAGATTATACCCCGGGGTAGATTCTGGGGGCTCAAAAAATCTACCCTTCCCTCACAGGATCTACCCCCCTTTTTAGTGATTTGATGGTGTCTTCGAATCCCAGAATATACCCCTCCCTCTCACGATATATCCCTGTTTTCAACAAATTTATATGTGTGACACTCCCGGAATCTACCCCTCCCTCCCAGAATATACCCCCCCCCCCTTTCAACAAATTTATATATGCAACCCTTCCAGAATCTACCCTTCTCTCCCATAATGTATCCCCCTTTTAAACAACTATAATATTATGCGACGCTCCCAGAATCTACCCCTCCCTTCCAGAATATACCACCCGCCTTTTCAACAACTATATGTGATACTCCCAATATCTACCCCCCCCCCCCTCTCAGAATATACCCCCCCCCTTTTTCAACAACTATATGCGATCAACTCCTCTCTCCCAGAATATAACCCTTTTTTCAACAAATTTATATGTGCGACCCACCCAGAATATACCCTTCTCTCCCAGAATATACCCCTCTTTTCAACAACTATAATATTATGCGACGCTCCCAGAATATGCCCCTCCCTCCCAGAATATACCAGCCGCCTTTTCAACAATTATATGCGACCCTTCCAGAATCTACCCCTCCATCCCAGAATCGACCCCTCTCTTCAACAACCATAATATTATGCGACGCTCCCAGAATCTACCACTCCCTCCCAGAATATACCCATCCCTCTCAAAATATACCCCTCCTCCTTTTCTACAACTATATGCGATATTCAAGAATCTACCCCTCAGGGTTATATTCTGGGAGAGAGGGGTAAATTCTAGGAGGGTCGCACATATAAATTTGTTGAAAAGGGGGTATATTCTGGGAGTGAGGGGTAGATTCTGAGAACCGAATACACTTCACATAATTTACCGTAATTTACCGTAATCTTTAACAAGTGTTTTTAGTAAGATATTTACAGGTATCCTAAAGCGACACCATCAGGCCAAAAAACATCCATAAGCCAAAATTGTATATTTCTTCATATATCTATGTCGCTTAAAATAAATCTGTGTAAAATAAATCTGTAATTAATCTGTGTCGCTTTAAATAAAATACTACAAACATGACAACTATCATATTTTGGAAGATAAAGCAGGTTCTCGAATAAAGTATGCCACCGTGAACATTCAAAACCGTTTAGCCACAAGGGCCCGATCTGCAATAGCTAAAATAGATAAATCTTGTGGACACTTACATGATCTTGAATTGCAAGTTTTGATTAACATTGCTGATTCACAGGTTAAACCAATTTTATTTTTTTGGTGCTGAGGTATGGGGTATGTGTAATGAGACATCTCTCATTGAAAATGTTTTTTAAAACAATTTAGTAATGTACCCTTTATAACACACAACGCACCGGTCTATGGCGATATTGGCAGGCACGAATTGTACATATGAAGTACAATCCGCAGCATTATGCATTGGCTGAAAATTCTAAAAAATAAATATTTTATATATGTAAAGAAGGTATATAACATGATGTTAAATATGAATACAGTACTTCAAACAGTAGTACTAACCAAATAAAATATGTTTTATATAATTTAAATCTGGACGAATATTGAGAAAATATTTATTATAACAGAAAAACTTGTTGGGTTCATGATAGAAAGTAAATTTATAGAAATTAGTTGCAATAAATGGTCAGCCTGCTTAGCTAGGATTAACACATGTAGGGTCAGGATATATACGACATTTAAGCTTTACAGGTTTAAAGAAATTTATAATTACCTTAAAATAATATAGACTCGGGAACTCGGAAAACTAGTGACATGCTTCAGGTTGGGAATGAGTGATATGTTTATGTCTCCCCTCTTTAGAGGTGGAGACATATAGCTTTACCTCTCACCGCTCATGCTGTCTGTGTGTCTCTGTGTGTGAGTGTACAGGCGGTCAAACACGACACGTTTACCCAATGCTGGGCTAATATTGGCCTACCGTCTACAACACTGATCCAACATTAGCCCAGTATTGGTTTACTGTGTCGTGTTTGGCGCCAGGCTGAATGTGGGCCAGCGTCACAGACGAGCCAACATTAACCCAGCTTTGGTTCAAAGCATCTTGCCGGTAGTAGCCTACAGCTAGCATTAAGGCCTACTGAGTAGGGTTGAATGGATACGGGCCAGCACCGGCGACGCTGGCCTAACATTTAACAGACATTAGGTCGGTGTAGGCTTTTTCTCGCCGCCAGCACTGCCAGACCAGCAAACACGAGGCTTTGAGCTAGTGCTGGTTTTATGCTGGGCCGGCGTCGCAGACGGTAGGCCAGAATTGGACCAGCATTGGGTCAACGTCTCGTGTTTGCTGGGAGTGTTGAGAAACCACATTGTGTTTTGATCATCGCCGGGTGTGAATCTATCAAAACTGTTGCCCCACTGATTGAGTCTAGAGACGATATAGTTACTGTAGTTCATCTTCCCGGCAGCAAGTCTTGACACAGCGAAACCTCAGGAGTAGCTAACCTTGAGAAGGAAGATGCTGTAGATGTTCCACCACATTAAAATACATAGTCTCTACTGTCCACAGGAGCCATATAATAGCATTAATTACAAAAGCCATTGGCACGACATCTATTAGCTATCAACCTTTATGGATATGCTGCTGGAGGGGAGACATCTCCAGTTTTTTTTTACAAAAAACTAGACTCTTCTAGTTGTACATAGAAATAGATTCGATAACAACACACAATTTGTCTGTGCACTCTGCACTGAGTAGGAAGGAGATGAGGTTCACTTTTTGTTTTAATGTCCTGTATTCAATGATGTACAAGTAAACTACTTGAGACCATTTGACAGCCCACCAAAAAAATGCACTTTTATAGATTTATTGTCATGAAATGAACCCGAAATTCTTTAAGGTTTGAGCCTATATATTTCTCATGCTTTTGCTAGAAGCCATTTGTATGATAATATCGTTGACAAATTATGAAAATTATCATAGTATATCATATACTTTTATTGTACTAGGCCTACTGTTGTTGGATATTTTGAAAGAGTCATCAAATAAAGATAGTCAGTCAGTCAGTCAGTCAGTCAGTCAGTCAGTCAGTCAGTCAGTCAGTCAGTCAGTCAGTCAGTCAGTCAGTCAGTCAGTCAGTCAGTCAGTCAGTCAGTCAGTCACTCACTCACTCACTCACTCACTCACTCACTCACTCACTCACTCACTCACTCACTCACTCACTCACTCACTCACCCACTCACCCACTCACTCACTCACTCACTCACTCACTCACTCACTCACTCACTCACTCACTCACTCACTCACCCACTCACCCACTAACTCACTCACTCACTCACTCACTCACTCACTCACTCACTCACTCACTCACTCACTCACTCACTCACTCACTCACTCACTCACTCACTCACTTAATCATCCACTCACTCACTCACCCTTTTACATGCTAGGCTTATTTTTCAGGGTAGACTCGGAAGGAGGTGAGTTTTGGATAGGCTTTCAGAGAGACTCTCCCGACAGTAGCGGTGGTTGGGGTGGGGGGCCTGGTTGGCCAGTATCAGATCCCGATGACACAGATTGGGGAGACTGGGAATGGGAGGACTCCAGCGCTGTGGACTTCACTGGATGGAGCACATTTAGCGGAGAAGGCTCTCAGGGCTGTGTAGCCATAGCGTTTGGGTCATGGTCATCCAAGGACTGTGACACCCAGTACAAATATGTCTGTGAAAAAACAGGTTTGTCCTCGCATTGTTTGTAATATCTTCGAATATAGTAAATAGTAACCGGTATAATAGTTTCGCATATTATTCATAATACGTACTAATACATATTTTATGTGCTTTACTGAAATATAAACGATTGTTATTTTTATTGACATTTATCATACACATAATTAACACTGGAACCTTAATGTATAACACGGTATTTAAATAACCATAAAAACTTATGTACGTCTCATTCTCCCCACTATAAGAGTAAAATATGCATAATGGCCGTAGACCCTTAACATAGGTATTCAAATGAAGTTCTGTTTGTTTATATAAAAATATTTCAGCGCTCTAAGGATTAAAACTTTAAAATGGAGTACTGGCACAATCCCAGCAGGCACATGCAGTTGCTTAGACGTTGAATATTGGTTGAAAACAAGGTGTGCTATGTCGTCAACCATCATAATCAAATGTTGCTTCCGCATGAGATTGGAGATTCTATACTTGTATTAACGTCGGAAAACCACTTTGAATAGGATTATTTTGAAATGAGCGAGACCTTGCCTTATGTGTGTATCGCTTCAATTGGAAATAAAAACTAGGAAAGGATGTTCTCTCATAGGCCTACATGTGAGGCTTCAGCAGCAATGTATAATCGAAGACCATGTACAATAAGACAGTCAACTCTCCCCAAAACGTGAAATCGCTCTCAGTGCTGTCCCCCGGTATTGGGAGTTGGAACTAATGCTTTTGCCATCTATCAAATATGATTTTACCCTATTACGACGAGTAATTATGACATTGATCCTATTGAAAACAATACATACTTCACATAAAAAAAATCGGAAAAATGAGTATTGACGGAGGTTTACTTCTATTTTTTATCCAATAATTTGTTGGTTAGTTATCAATACTTTTTAATTGTCTTCGTTCCTTCGGTACTTCAGGGGTTGATGCGCCCGTATAAACAAGTATTCATTGTTTACAAACAACAGGTGACGCCCTGGTAACACGAGACATCGACTTAATTATAGTGTAATGCTGGTCCAAGTTTTGTAATGCTGGTCCAGCATTACCCCATCATTGGTTCATCTTCTCGTATCTGCTGGCAGGTGACATGGGTGCAAGGGTAGATACGTGCAAAGAAAACCAAGATAAGGGCAATGGAAATAATATATATACTATATAAATAATATTACTATATATTATAGTCTAATGACATGGATCATTTGTCATGTTTATCATTCGGAATATACCTGAACATAAATGTTTTGTTGATATAAAGCATGTTACTGTTCCTGCTGATTCTGTCACAGAATTAGCTCATTCAATGTTGAAATCATCCACGCCACAAATGGCTATGACCATTGAGGAAGAGAATATTTTTGTATAATATAATATATCAGTAGATATCTTTGTCGCAAAGTGTCGCGATCTGCATGTGATCAATGTAAAGTAATTTTGATGCCACTAATAAATTGCATACATTTCTGTCTAAGAAGCAATATTTGAATATTCAAGGTGTGGGGCTTTTGTTTCACGTCAAAACTTAATACAATTAATTGGTTCAAATGAGCGAATTTTCGGAAATATACTTATATGCCTATATAACACATTCTACATAGGAGTCACAACAGAGATCAAATTATTACCATCATCAAAGACACTAAATCACGTTCAAGTTGTGAATGTTTCACGTTTATATTACATGTTTATGTCCCCATTCGGCTACACCATGTACTGCGGGAAAACAATGGACACCTTATTACCAGTAACGGCAGGAGAAATAGAAAATTATTAAAATTCAACTATAAATAAATTGTGTCATAAAAATGAAAGTGTTTTGTTTTCAAGATATCAGTATACAGTACTGCTAACGCTCCAGTCCTCTCCAGTGACATTGATGGCAGTGGTCCGAGAGAGAATGCTCACATATTATAATTTCATAATATTGCTTTTGTGTTCTAAATATATTTTTTTAAATAATAAAAGGTTGAATCAAAAAACACGTCTGCCAAGTTATGGTTGTCACCAATGTTTTGCCCCGATCTCCTTTGTGGTCGCTATGCTTGACAGCATATCGTCACTTCCCGTTCTGTGCCCACATATTTGTGTACTTTCTGTACACAGCTCTTCTGTTATTTAAATGAAGACATTTTAATTTCTAAAATTGTACGATAATATAACATGACTTTTCTGTTATATTAGCAGTTATTTCCGTTCCAAAAATAAATATTGCAGAGATAATGTCATAACTGTCAAACCTAGAAAAACATTATTTTTTATTTGGGGGCTAAAGTGGTGAAATTATCACTTGTTTTATATGATGATACACTTGCTAAAGCGTAGTTCCAACTCCCGTTAAAAGGGGACAGCACTGCACAATGTATTACACGCATTTGTATGGTTAAATCCGTAAGCTGATCATCTTATTGTACATGGTCTTTGATATTACAGAAAATGTATTTCTGGCTGCATGAAATGTAGCATCGGGAGACCCACTTCTATCACTAGGTAAATGGCGAGGCAACAAGCTGTCCGTCATGGTATGGTGGTTGGTTGGCGTGGCGATGCTGAGATATAGCAAAATAAAAAAAGACCAAACCGCTCTGAATACAATCAATCAATCAATAAAACTTCTATAGCGCCTATATCTTTAGCGGACCGAGCTCAGAGGCGCACAAATCCTTAGCGTGATCATGTGTCATAATCGAGGCCAAAGCAGGTTCGCAACAGGGAGCCGGGCTGCTGAGGGACTAGAGTGGAAAAGCCAGGTCAAATAGGTGAGATTAAGTAATTTCCGGAAAGTTAAGATTGTTTTGGCATTACGTATTGGCACAGGCAGGGCGTTCCATAAGGCTGGACCAGATATAGAGAAAGCTCTTGACCCAGTCTTAGTCTTTATACGAAGAACAACAAATCTATTCGAATTAGTGGAGCGTAGATATTTTGAGCATTTCGGCCGAACAAGTAAATCAGCCAGATATGCAGGTTGGTTTTCTTTTAGGGTGCGGAAAGTTATCGCGCATATTTTAAAATGAATGCGAAACTTGACAGGAAGCCAAAGTAATCGTTTTAGAATTGGAACGTAACGACTAAATCGTGGGGCGTTGGTTACCACTCTTGCAAGGCAGTTTTGAACGCGTTGTAATCTAGCGATATCCTTATTGGCATATTGTGAAAAAGTGAGTTACAATAATCTAACTTACTACTGACGAGTGCCACTGCAATTTGCTTGGCAAGATCTAAGGACAGACTTTTTCGAATTCGACGCAGGTCACGGATATGATAGAAGCATGCCTGACATGTTTGGGATATGTGTTTTCGGAAATTAAGGCTACTGTCGAATAGTACACCAAGATTTTTAGCTGATGTAGATGGATTTGTGTCTTGACCTAGAAGTAAGCATGGGAAATTATTCAAGAATTTTTCTCGCTGAAATTTGGTCCCAATAAGAAGAAATTCTGTCTTGCTAGGATTAAGCTTCAGCTTAGATCCTGTCATCCAGGCCGAGAGACCCATTAAACAATGTTGAAACTTCTCAAAAGATTCCTTAGCGTTAGAAACTGATTGAGACATGTGAATTTGAGTATCATCTGCATAAATATGGTGGTTTATGTCAAAACTAGAGATAATAGCGCTGAGTGGTGTAGTGTATAACGTAAAAAAGCACTGGTCCTAGCACAGAGCCCTGTGGAACTCCATATGAGAGTGTGACTTTATCTGAAAAAGTGTCTTTAATTTTTACGGACTGGTGCCTATAAATAGGAAGTAAACTAAATTTGAGCCTGGCCAGATATTCCATACCAATCAGAAAGTCTATCTGTTAAGGTAGCATGGTCAATGGTGTCGAAAGCGGCCGACAAGTCAAGCAAGGTTAGAGCCATAATTTCACGCAACTCTTGTTCGTGTACCTACCTATGGGAACTGTACACATGACAGCACTAATAATTTATGGACAGTCATTCATCTTGGCATGGAAAACAGGATACAAGTTTAGCAAGATCAAACGCATGTACGCTCCCACACTCTTTGGGGAGACTCAACCACTGTTATACATTCGGTTTCATAACGTGCCGTCGACTAGGCCCGATGTCATAGTACAGAATATGTATTGTGGCTGCGTGGAATGTAGCATTGGACGCCCCACCACAGTCACTAGGCTGATGGCCAGGCAACAAGATGTCCGTCATTGCGGTTGGCGTGGCAATGCTGAGGGCCTATAGCTAAATAAAAAAGAACCAATCTGCTCCGAATACGCAGCTCTTGTTTGTGTACCTACCTATTGACACTGTACACATGACGGCACTAATAAAGATGGCAACAAGATGTCCGTCATTGCGGTTGGTGTGGCAATGCTGAGGGCCTATAGCTAAATAAAAAAGAACCAATCTGCTCCGAATACGCATCTCTTGTTTGTGTACCTACCTATTGACACTGTACACATGACGGCACTAATAAAGATGGCAACAAGATGTCCGTCATTGCGGTTGGCGTGGCAATGCTGCGGGCCTATAGCTAAATAAAGAAGAACCAATCTGCTCCGAATACGCATGACGGCACTAAGAAATTATTGACAGTCATTCACCTTGGCATGGAAAACAGAATAACTTATCAAGTTTAGCAAGATTAAAGCCATGGTCAACTGATGATTATTTGCGGGACAACTACACTCCGACAATTCAAAGTGACCCAGTCCTGACCAACAGTCATGAAACAAGATCATATCGAGCTCTTAGATCACAGTGAGACTATATACTTGAGCGACATCTATGCGTATTATTCAAAAAATAGTCACCTACTATCAGATGATATTTCTCTTAGTTATGCTCTTTGGCGACATTAGGTCGCAATATCTATGTTGTACACCTGTTGTGTTGACATGGCAACCGATACGACCAGCTGCCCATGCAGGCAGAATCAGGCCACTTTTGGTAGTTTTGCGGCCTGTAGGCTACCCTGCCGATCGCAGGTGATTTTGAATATATATTTTTAGACCCAGTGTGAATCAACATGTAGCCTAGTGCATCATAGGCCTACACATGATGCATTGCAATGTATAGACAACTGACAGCCTTGACACTGGCCACGCATGCGCGTTTGAGAGCTGACCACAGGTTTAAGCGCATGTAGGTTCCCACACTCCGTGGGAGAGGGGGGCTCGGATATTGTCGATGTCGCAAGATCTAGCAACTGGCAACATTTTGGTAGAAGGCTGTGACGTAAAATAAACGTGTTTGACGTGTTTAGGCCTACGTTGAAACCACGTTGGCATTGAAATGTCGACTTTTTTAATAGCGACTTATGTTCTAGTGTTCCATGACTCGGCCTATATTAACCTTTTCAGCGCGGGCACCTTCTTTATACTTCAGAATCTGACGTCTACTGATGCCAGATTCTAAAGAAACTGAAAGAATTAGAATTAAATATTTAAGATGGCCAGAGACCCATAACATAGGTATTCAAATGAAGCGGAAAGAGCTAACTGAGATATGATGATTTCAAATTAAAAAAACACCTCTGGTCTCCATGGTTTGTACACAATATTTCAGTGTTGTAAGAGTTAATATCCATTGATAACATTGATATAGGTCGCCTAAACTATAGATTTTCAAATATTGTTCTTATGTCGCTGTATAAGGTCCGTCGTGCAGTGGTGGCTTTTCCTCATACGGCGGTGGATGCTACATCATGCCTGGCGTGGACGCCAGCTACAGTGATGCAGTGTCTGACTGCGCTGACTTGGCAGCAACTCTGGCTGTCATACATGACTCAGGAGAGAATACGTTTGTGAAGGATATGCGGTAAGTATTAAAGCTAACATCGCTTATCACGACTAAAGTATTTTTAAATCTGTGTCATTAGATGACCAAATCACCGTTATCGGGAATGAGATGTGTGCTTAAACATCTGGTGGAAGACCGTGGAATAAATTTGAGTAATTGTCACCCGGTTGAAGTTGTGGGTCACGGTAGCGAGAAACAACTTCAAGAAAAGATAACTCGGTGGGCAAAGGGTCAAATAGACCTGCAAATTCAATTAATTTGTTGAAATTATTGTTAGCATCCATTTATGTTTGTGAAATGCCGACCACAGACTATTACTCAAATAATAAATATTATTGAAAAAAATATGAATAAATTTAGCCTGTTTGCTTAAACACTTTGCCTCTATTTTAAAGTATCACTGTTAAAACATTTAGTGGTGAGATATAAATAGTAACATGCAAATTTATGTATCTCGTTCCCTCGATACTAAAGTGTCTCATCTGACAAACGTTTGAGTTGCAGTTGAGACATTTAGGTAGCAAAATACCTGAATTTGCGTGTTAAAAAAGTCGTTTTGTACATTTGAATTGTACAAACGAAGCGAACGTGTCGAGATTTATTTTATGCGAGTATTTAATTTGTTTTATTTTGTACCGGTAGCCCCGATTTCATGGCTTCCCTTTGGATCGGACTTCGTCGATATGCCTCGACACCTGATGTTGTTCCTGTGGAAACGACGATCCAACCCATTATTGCTGAAGCAACTATAGGGTATGTATCAGGACTAGTATTCTTGTACAAGCTACGATATATCGTAGGCTTCGGATTGGTCGAGATGACGATCTCGACCAATCCGAATTCTACGATATATCGAGAATACGGACGAGCTGGCAGATTGCTGCAGGATTTACGCTTATGCCAAATTTTGTTCAAACAAAACGACTATAATGAGCTAATTCGTGAAACTGAAAATCTCGAATTGTTTACATGAATATTAACATACCTCACTAACTATCGTATAAATCAGTAAAATTATATTTTATTATGTATTGTATTGAATTATTATGTATTGTACTGTATTGTATTGTATTGTATTGTATTGTATAGTATTGTATTGTATTGTATTGTATTGTATTGTATTGTATTGTATTGTATTGTATTGTGTTGTGTTGTGTTGTGTTGTGTTGTGTTGTGTTGTGTTGTGTTGTGTTGCGTTGCGTTGCGTTGCGTTGCGTTGCAATGCATTGCATTGCATTGCATTGCATTGCATTGCATTGCATTGCATTGCATTGCATTGAATCGTATCGTATCGTATCGTATCGTATCGTATCGTATCGTATCGTATCGTATCGTATCGTATCGCTTCATTTGAATACCTATGTTATGGGTCTCTGGCCATCTTAAATATTTAATTCTAATTCTTTCAGTTTCTCTAGAATCTGACATCAGTAGACGTCAGATTCTGAAGTATAAAGATAGTACCCGCGCTGAAAAGGTTAATATAGGCATGGAGTCATGGAACACTAGAACATACGTCGCTATTAAAAAAGTTGACATTGCAATGCCAACGTGGTTTCAACGTAGGCCAAAACACGTCAAGCACGTTTATTTTACTTCACAGCCTTCTACCAGAATGTTGCCAGTTGCTAGATCTTGCGACAACGACAATATTCGAGCCCCCCTCTCCCACGGAGTGTGGGAACCTACATGCGTTTAAACCTGTGGTCAGCTCTCAAACGCGCATGCGTGGCCAGTGTCAAGGCTGTCAGTTGTCTATACATTGCATTGCAATTGCGTTGCGTTGCGTTGCGTTGCAATGCATTGCATTGCATTGCATTGCATTGCATTGCATTGCATTTCATTGCATTGCCTTGCATTACATTGCATAGCATTGCATTGCATTGCATTGCATTGCATTGCATTGCATTGCATTGCATTGCATTGCATTGCATTGCATTGCATTGCATTGCAGCATTTTGTGTTGTGTTGTGTTGTGTTGTGTTGTGTAGTGTTGTGTTGTGTTGTGTGGTGTTAAAAAATGGGTGGATCTAAAAGACAAAAATTGCATTGCATTGCATGTCATTACATTTCATTGAACTGCATTGCATTGCATCGTATCGTATCGTATCGTATCGTATCGTATCGTATCGTATCGTATCGTATCGTATCGTATCGTATCGTATCGTATCGTATTGTATCGTATCGTATCGTATCGTATCGTATCGTATCGTATCGTATCGTATCGTATCGTATTGTATTGTATTGTATTGTATTGTATTGTATTGTATTGTATTGTATTGTATTGTATTGTATTGTATTGTATTGTATTGTATTGTATTGTATTGTATTGTATGGCGCCAGCGCTCTCCTGCCTCTTCTGTCATGTTCCTCCAACAGGAATCATCAGTACTACATATTTATCAATTGTTACTTGTTGGTAGGCAGCACGGACAACACGAGACAAGATCGTGCCACCTACTGGGTCACATCCGATATACCAACATCAGCAGTGGTTAATAGTGTTAGGACAAATCTTCTAAACATATTGAAACAGCTCACCCTTACACCCCTAAGCGCGACTAAAAATGCTTTTAATCCATTTTAGCCGATCAAATCACTGCTACTGGGATTAAAATGTGTGTCTAAACATCAAAAATTGCAAATGTTTGATCTCAATTTACACAAATATGAGCAATTTTCACACACTTGAAGGTGTGGATCGCGGTAGCGAGACACACCTTCAAGCGGATGAAAATTAATTGTTTTAATGTAGCGCTTTACAACCATCTTATCATGAACATATTATTTACTTGTTTCAGAACGGACAGCACTATTTGGTACTGGGTGGATGGCTCTGCAGTGATTTTCACTTCATGGGCCTCATCAGAGCCTTCGAGTGATGACATATGTACACGCATGACCGCAGATGGAATTTGGAAGGGCAGACCATGTGAGTCCACCAACTTATACGGATACGTCTGTGAGCAATATGGTAAGAAAGCTGGTCACACGTAGGACATTCAACAGAAATAACAATAAATACAGTAATTATCTAATTATGAAGCTGTATCGTCACTGGGTTTTAAATCTATATGTTCAAGTAATATGGCTAAAACTAGGTCTCCACTATTACACTGTTCAGCTGCAGTTTAACTTGATCTTGTTCATAGAATATAGGCCTACCCGTCGGCTTTGAGTAAAATATCACCGCTTATTTTGTATTTCCAATGACTACACCACTTGTGTTGGCATATATACATGTTTACATATAATTAACCTTTTCAGCGCGGGGACCGACTTTAGACCTCAGAGTTTGACGTTGTATTATAATGGTCGTAAAGCCACAACACAGGTATCTAAATGAAACGGATAGAGCCACCCAAGACGTATATGATTACTTCAAATTGAAAAAAAAACACTTTGGTCTCCATAGTTTTTACAACATTATTTCAGTGGGAGAGTGACAGCGCCTGATGCGTCGGGTATCCCCTGTCCAGAAAATTAAACAGACAGTTCTTCAAATCCAAATACCAACCATTTTCTTCTAGAAATCATATTCAGCTCTCACATATATAGATGGGGAGACAATACACAAAAGGAGGATTCACATTGCATAAATGACGCAGAATCATTCCTAATTTGCTTTTTTAGGCAACTCACAAAGCCTTAAATAGTATGATATAATTTGATATAGATTTAGATGTAATATAAGATGACAAATAATTTGAAAATATTATGTGAACAAAGAGCTTTAAAGTCCCATCACATTAAGTTTAGTTATCGGAAGTACAACTATGACTAACTTTATTTAAATAACCATTTGATAAAAATATGCGCACTGCCACTAAGCTTCCCACTTCAAAGTGAATGAAATATGCTTTTAGGAAATAGGCAAGTGTATTATTAAATTAAAGCTTAAATCGGGCTCATTTGGAGAGACTGCAACATTTGTTGTTGAATTATTTTCGGTTAAAATATGACGTACAGCTTAGTGCATGCATATGCGACATGGGTGATTAGAAAGTTAAATAATTGTTCTGAATCATTTTTGTAGCACAGCCTCCTATTGGACCAGCTATAACTGTACATAACCCGGTGATAAGTACTCAGGTAGAACTCACAACTAGCATGGGTCTAAGCACTCATAAACCTCAAATCACAACGACTGCACGTGCCATGGCGCTATCCACCACACAAGAACAGCCTACAACGTTCATGGAAATAACCACACAAGAGCTGACCACCATCATGGAACAGGAACCTACTACATGCATGGAAAAAACGACTTCACAAGAATCCACAACTGGCATGCCACTATCAGCCACACAAGAGATCAGAACTAGCATGGAAACATCTATCAGACATAAACCGACAACGTCCATGGACATCACTACCACACAAAATTATGCAACTGGCATGCCATATATTACCACACAAGAGTTATTAGCTACAGTGGAATCAACTACTGGAAAGGAGCGTACAATACCCATAGCAGCAGCCACTACACTAGAGTCTCTCACTACCCCGACACCTAACATGATACAAGAAATGACAACGACAGCCAGGACACATACCAGTGAAGAACCAATGAATGGGACTGTGTCAACTGCCACACATGTACCGGTACCGCCAACGACAACTGAGAAAGTCACTACCGATGTACAGGTGACGATAACTGAATCAACTGCCACACAGGAACCGACAGTGACAGCTGAGGAAGTCACCACAGATGAACTGCTGACCAAAACTGAATCAACTGCCACACAGGAACCGACAGTGACAGCTGAGGAAGTCACTACCGATGAACCGGTGACGATAACTGAATCAACTACCACACAGGAACCGACAGTGACAGCTGAGGAAGTCACCACAGATAAACCGCTGACTAAAACTGAATCAATTTTCACTCAGGAACCGACAACGACAGCTGAGAAAGTTACTACGGATGAGCCGGTGACTAAAACTGAGTCAAATGTCACTACCACACAATCATTGACAAAGACAACGCAGAAAGTTTCCACAGATAATCCACTGACGAAGCATGAGTCAAATTTCACACAGAGAATGACAGCAACAACCGCAAAACTAGCCACTGAAGAGCCAGTGTCTGAAACTGAGTCAACTTTCACACGAGTAATGATAACGACAACTCAGAAAGTTATCACGAATGAATCGCTGTCTAAATCTGAGTCAACTGTGACACTGGGACCGACAATGACATCTGAGAAAACTACTGCAACTGAAGGTACAAGCAATATTGAATATTTTGTGACACAGAACGTGTCAGTGACAGCAGAGACAACTAACACAAACGAACCAACAGCTAAAGATGAGAATACAAACCACACGACAGAGCCATCAGTCGCCGCCGTGCAATACCCTCAGACCAGCACAGAAACTACACGACAAACTACCCATCTCCCTATCGGACCTGAAGTAACCACATTGTCAATATCTACTGGTGCAATCACCACTCTGGTCAATGAAACAAATGAACCTGGTAAGTCCTAACCTGTTGTCCGTGGTAGCTTTTTCAGCTAGCTGATCAGTGTAATTCCAATTGCATTTCATTATGTATGTACATGTATACACAGATTTAGCCCGTTCAGTGCGGGTACCGACTTCAGACGTCAGAATCTGACGTCTATAGAAATCAGATTCTGACGTATAAAGTCGATCCCCGCACTGAAAGAAATCTATAATAGCCGTAGACCTATGACATATGTATTGAAATGAAACAGAAAGAGCTAATTAAAAAAATTATGATATGATTTCAAATTTAAAAAAAACTTGGTTTAGATACAAATATGTCATCGCTTCAAGGGTTAATATACCATTGCTTTGATTTGACTTGCCTCGATGCTAGCTAAGAAGGATACGGAATGTTGTTGCACATGTTGCCGCAGTTATGACATCAATGGTGAATGTAACACTTGCGTGGATGATTCCACACATGGCGCCACCCAGTGTGCCACCAAATTTGTCATTTCTACTGGTGATGAGGACACTGATCATCGTGGTACTGATGCCACTAATCCAACAGAGAAACCAGAACAACTATCTAATATGAACGAAACACCAGCAACCAGTGAGGAGAGTCTACAGGAAGGCATATACACCGAGGATTTTCAGGTAACATGAGTAGCACTATAACATCACATTATTCTAAATATTGATAAATACCCGGTAATTATATAGGCCTATATATGGGGCCTACTTTAAATATATTTTGGGTTTGTTTCTCAATTTAAATACAATGGTGCAATACCCATGTAATGTGTTTTATTGTTTACACCAAGAACCGTACAGAAGCGCCTGTTTAAGTGATTTATGCAATCACTGCATCTTGTTTTACAGACTTGTGTTTAGCTACTAATATCGCCATCTTGGTTTACAGGATCGCATTTGCCCACATCTGCCAGACACACGGTCCACTAACCATACATATTAATACAGTAGCTTAAGTTTGATTAGCTCATAAGAAATATTTACTTAGAATAAGTTCTTTAAAACATATCAAAGGAATAGTACAAAATGCAAGGTGTCCACCAAAGTTCAGTTTAGGATAATCAGAACTGTTTAAATGCAAATAAATATAATAATTTTCTGTTGATATAACATATCTTTGTTTATAGTGGGGATATATTAAAAACTGAAAAAAAATTATTTGCAGTTTTTAGTGGGACGAAATATAAAAAATGGAACATACACATTTTGTAGCAAATATTGGGAAATTTCAGTATTTCTTTTAAAAACATAATTAGCCACATGTTATCATACAGAATACATATATACATGTGTTTACATGTTTTATCCTGATTTGAAACACGTTTTAAGTATAGAAATCATATCTAAACTACCACTTGAAACATTCGAAGGAATATTTCTCTTATTATTACTTATTTGTTGTACAGGACCAGGCAATGATGACTGCGCTGTTCGCAGGACTACCCGACGGGGAGAAGCGTCGTCTTGGGATTCAATCTAAAGAGCTCATATTGGATTGTCAGTTTGCAGGATATCAGTGCTTTATCAGGTGAGGTTTCCCAAAGGCAAGATGCCGTTGAATTGTTTATTTAATATTCTGGATTAACATATACATAATTCGCAGGTTAAGTCACTGTTATTGGGAATGAAATGAGTATTTAGACATCAGATTTGCAAAAGTTTTGTGTGAATACGTCTGTCCCGCTAGTCCAGCTGACTGATTGCAGTCAGTGGGTGTAGGCCTATTGATTTATTTTATTTGAAACATGATCTTATATAGGTATATCAAAGATCCGAGACACACCTGTGGTAAAAGTTTCATGCAAATCCGTGCGATCCGGATCGCAATTCGAATCCAAATCGTAATCTGGATCATCCACAAAATGTAATCGATTGATAATCATCATTCTAAAAGCTTAAATATGGTAGAACACATCAAGACGGACGGAAGAGCGAAATTGATCAAATACACTATTGTATCATTTCCACACTAACGCGAATTTACTCCTTCGCCTTCGAGGGCGGGGGCCCTATAGGGTAGTGGTTAGCACCGCTGCCTGTCACGCTAGAGTTTGGGGCTGGTTCCCCGGTCTTGACGGTTTGAAAGAAACAAAAATGTTTCTTCCCCATCCACTCGTAAAACTCAGTATTGTGGGGAGGCTCCGTCACCGAAAGTTAGCGTGCCCGGCGTCTAACCACCAGGGCTCGAATGTCGAATCCTGCGTCTGGAGGGCAATGTCATCTCATCATCCTCAGGAGGTTCTCCTGGCCCAATTTAGCCTATATGTGCACAAAAGTGGCCTAAAGCCCGATTCATTTCATTTTTCCTTCGCCTTCGGAAATTATCAAACACACACACAGTACTCTATCATTTAAAAAAAAATCAACGCGAGGTAGGGGGCTGGAGGAGGTTCTGAGCGTATACAACTACGACTCCACCTACGCGGAGAGGCTGAGAACTACTCCTAAGATTTGATAAATATGGGCTCTTGTTTCAATCTGCGATGGTGGGGTTTTTCTCGTAACAGCCCCATGGATCCTTTAAACCATGTCAAGTTTTTTATTCACATCGATTCTATAGAAATAAAAAATTCTTATGTATGCTTATATTATATTATTTGTTTAGCTCTGATACGTTTTTTATATACATATTTCATCCGTTTTTTATATTATACGATTAACTGTTTGTTTTTATGTAACAAAATCACTACATGGCACATATAAAAGAAAGTCCTGACTGATGATAATGTCCACCCTGTATAAATGTGTCTCAATAAATAAATTCATTTTTAATGTAAAGATGAACAATTTCAATTATCATTACTGTATAGGGACATCAATGTGTTATAATAAAGTACCACTAATAAAGTATATACCCTGAATCCTGTGCGGATATATTATGGTAATAAATTTGCTTTGATTTGATTGACCTAATCTTTACTCGCTGATTAAGAAGATCTACTAGGCCTACTCTATCGGTAAGCTGATTTGGAAATTTGTCAACTCTAAAACCGCGGACTAAGGGAGAATATTCGCTTTTGTCTTTGCGTTGGTGTGATTTGGCAATAATAAAATAATGTGTTTGATAATTTTCGCACTTTTAACTTCATACAAAAAGAAAACTTGTTGCAGTGTACGTTTGGTATCTGAGAGAAAGCCGCAATATTTTTATGATGTATATATATATATATATATATGTATTTTTTTAGCTACTATATATCAATACGTGCATTGTTTTATATTCATTTACAGTGAATTTTTCCAGTTTAATCATCAGATCCTTGGTAACTGTTACATCTTCAACTCAGGATGGAACTCATCTACACCAGTGAGGCCCTCCACAAAACACGGCAGAAAACACGGTATCTGGGCAGATCCGCTCTGCAAAGCCAAAAGGCAGTATCTGCTTACTTGTAAAGTAAGCAAATAATGCCTTTCGGCTTTGCACGGCAGAGCTCATGGGAACAAGCTGTAACATCCCGGCAAATACACGACGTTTACCCAGTGCTGGTATAAACCTTTAACCGCCGGTGCCGCATATATTCGGGTATTCATTTTTTATTAGCACATTAAGTACCACAATTCAAATATGTTAAAGATAAAATCAGCAAGCAAGATTTGAAAAGAGGTGACCTCCATTTTGTCAAATCTGAATAATTTTTACTCACTTGAAGTTGTGAATCGCGTCAGCGAGACACAAGTTCAAGTGGGTCAAAATTCAAATTGAATAATTTGACGGTTAAAGGGTTAACCCTTACAACTCTGGAAAATTTTTGTATAAACCATGGCGACCAAAGGGTTTTTTCAATTTGAGATCATCCTAAATGTCTTAGTTGGTTATTTCTGCTTCATTTGAATACTTATGTTATATGGGTATGTAACGGCCATTATATTTTTTTTAATTCTTTCAGTGGGGAGACCGTCTATAGACGTCAGAATATGACGTCTAAAGACGGCCCCAGCGCTGAAAGGGTTAACCATTTCACCGCTGAACACGACTATAGTCGTCTTTAGACTGTGTTATTAGCCGATCAAATCACTGTTATTGGGGAAGAAATTCGTGTCTAAACATTCCCATTTGCAAATGTTTGGTCTCAAATTAAATATATATCAGTCATTTTAAATATTTAATGTGGCGCTTCAAAGGTTAAGGCATTATAATTGTAATGCTGCATCACATAAAATCTCACTAGCATGTATTCGTGTGATGAGAAAATAGCACAAAAGAAAAAAATGGTTCTATCATGATTAATGGTTTTAATTTGAGGCACGGACCATTTTCTGACCTAATTAATCCACTTATTTAATCACAATCTCTAAGTACTATTTAAATGCCTTGGGTTCGATATTGGCATAATGTTTGTACAATGGTGCACATGTTTTTCAATAGAGAAACTATTTATTTCTAGTGAGTAATATTAAGGGGTTTCCCTTTATTCTGCGCAACTCGATAGCATTGACCTGGAATATTTTTACCTAACAATCTAATACAATGACGTATGGTGAGGGGGACTTATATACCATTGTTTTCACCGATTAGCCTTTCAAAAGGGTTTCCGGTGACGTCACTGCGTTTCAGAGCATTACCTACTTGGGGAGTTAAATGTGCAATCTACAGGTAGTTCTAAAATATTTACGTCCCGTTAGCTTTACGACGCAGAGTTTGTAATTCTATAAAATTAAGTGACAAATGTTATAGTCGACATAGTGATACTTAAATATGTTGTAGTATTATGCCCACCACCATACACATAGATAACAAATATTATTTGTGAATGCATTATGTTATAATGATGACTAATTATATTGTTTTCGTGTCTCTGACAGGTTTGTTTTTGACATTAAATATAAATCAGGACGATTACGTACACCAGGCTGGGGATACAGCAGGTGTACGCTTGGTTATACACTCACAAACACAGATGCCTTTCCCAGAAGATGAAGGTGTCACCATAGAGCCCGGTTTTTCAACATCTGTTGGTATAAAAAAGGTACGGCACCTGTGTACTGAACCAAATGATAAATTTAAGAACAAAAGTCTGTCAGTTAACTTGTTTAAAACATAATTGATGTTACAGGATAAACATAGGTTGTTATAGAAAGGCACCGTGAAGTAAACCTCACAATCATTATAAATGACCCATGTGTCGAAGTCAGCCTGCAATGCTCGTGTCTGGCGACCACGGAGAAATGCAAGCTGTAACCACTCATTATTTAGTTGTTATGAAGTAACAGGTAGATTTCAACACATGGGCGTATAAAAAAATTATCGAGACAATCAAATTCATGAAATACATTATAAAACAAATGTTATGTAGCCAAAATGGTCGAAGACAACCTTAAATGACATTCATAATCTTCTAAAAGAATCCTAAATTTAAGCCATAAATACAGTCATTGCTTCCATAATCATAATAAATAATTAGTACGATATTTGTTTTTCGTGGTGCTCATAAAAAAACACAAAACAGCTAAGTACAGGTATGGTAGACAGGGAAATCAGGCAGAATGTATATGCATGTATATGGCCGCTGATGAAAACTGTGCACGACCTTTCAATCCTCACACATGTTACAACGCTTTGATCTATAATTAAAAACCGAGAGACCGGAAATTTTTTTAAAAATTTGAAGTCATCATCAATGTCTTAGTTAGGTCTTTCTGCCTCGTTTTAATACATATGTTCTGGGTCTACAGCCATTTTAAATATTTTACTCTTTCAGTGCGGGGATTGACTTTAGACGTCAGAATCTGCCTTCCATAGACGTCAGATTCTGACGTCTAAATTTGATTCCCGCGCTGTGAGGGTTAAATAAACGATGTATGCGTTACGGACTGCACAATAAAGTTGGTCCCACAGTCGTTTACCAGTAACCTTTAAAATATTTGCCATGCCTCCATCCCCGACTAAGGGTCCTAACTGAGGCTATCCTGGTACATTAAAATGCATGTATCATATTGTCATAAGAAGAAGTAAAGGTAAACACGTAGCGAAATAATGTTCTCAAAATTATCATCGACCAAGTAGATAGACACTATGAATATAGTAACATGTCACCAAACTGTGAATTGTTAGGCAGAACTTTAGAAAAAAACTGCAACCTGGAAATAGTTCATCCCACCATATCATGAGACAACTGTCCACAACGCTCTTACAGCCTAGTCACTTGCAATGAATGTCGCGTTGTATAATAATAATAATAATCCATTTGACAAATATTATGTAACCACAGCAGCACCACAAATACCTTCTCGAAAATATATTTGAGAAAATAAAATAAAGGCCACAATAAAGACCTAAAGAATTATCGACTAATATCAGCACTGACTATAATCGAGGTTATATGTAAATGAGTTTTGACATTCATTTATTATTTTTCGCCGATCTGGTTTTTGCTTTAACTATGATTAGGAATCGAAGTTGAGACATAATTAGCCAGGCTTATATTTGGAGGATGATTATTTTACCCCAGAAAAGGAAAACATCTGATGAAATTATAGACTATGATGTTTAAATTTGGAGTGTACTTAATTATATATTATGTGCTTATATTTGTATGCAATATAGGCATGCCCTTTCCCAATTATTGTTGATTTGACAACACCCATACTCATTAGTATTCTGTGATTAATAAGTATGATGTACTTGTAATTTATCTAAGCCTGGAGGGCTCCAATGTACATGAGGGCGGAGGCCCTATAGGGTAGTGGTTAGCACCGCTGCCTTTCACGCTAGAGTTCGGGGTTCGTTTCCCGGAAACAAAAATGTTTCTTCACCATCCACTCGTAAAACTCAGTAGTGTGGGGAGCCTCCGTGACCAAGAGGTAGCGTACTCGGCCTCAGACCGCCATGGCTTGAATTTCGAATCATGTGTCTGGAGGGCAGTGTGATCTCAATCATCTCACCATCCTCGCGATGTTCTGCTGGCCCAATTTAGCCCACATATGCACAAAAGTGGCCTGAAGCCCGATTCATTTCATTTTTTCCAATGTATATGATGTAGTTTGATCATTGGACCTACCCTCTAGTTTACCAGACTACTTTATTCATAATTGCGACTATTTACTTTTAACTACCTATAAATAATAGTAATTTTACATTTGCAGTAACATCTTCTATTGTTTTTTTGTTTTTATTTGTACAGGTTCTGATTGATCGGCTTGGACAGCCTTATGGTAATTGTCAATCTCAACTACCGATTGACACATCACAGAATATGTTCGCTGATATTTACCCAGTTCATTACAGTAACATGGTTAGACATAATTTTTACACAACTCAAGAGCCTACAATGTCATATAGGTTTTTACAGGGTCGTATTTTTTAATACCGACCTTGACGATATTATGTGAGTGAGGTTTTCACTTTCTTTACGTTGTTGGATATTACTCAACTGCTAATGCTGCAATAACTGGTAACATGATAAAATAAAACAACATGTTAATTGTCGTATGTATATGGATTTGTATTTGCATGTATTCGAATACATATTTCTTTGTAACAGGCTTGTAAAAAGACATGCTACCAGACATACGTGACCGAAACATGTGGATGTTTTGACCCTGTTTTCCCCAGACGTTCAGATGTTAATATGTCAGCGTGTTTTCCTGACAATGATGGTCAAGGTAATTATTTTGCGTTATCTCCAAGGGCATTATTTATTTAGAATGAATGAATGAATGAATGAATAAATGAATGAATGAGTGAGTGAGTGAGTGAGTGAGTGAGTGAGTGAGTGAGTGAGTGAGTGAGTGAGTGAGTGAGTGAGTGAGTGAGTGAGTGAGTGAGTGAGTGAGTGAGTGAGTGAGTGAGTGAGTGAGTGAGTGAGTGAGTGAGTGAGTGAGTGAGTGAGTGAGTGAGTGAGTGAGTGAGTGAGTGAGTGAGTGAGTGAGTGAGTGAGTGAGTGAGTGAGTGAGTGAGTGAGTGAGTGAGTGAGTGAGTGAGTGAGTGAGTGAGTGAGTGAGTGAGTGAGTGAGTGAGTGAGTGAGTGAGTGAGTGAGTGAGTGAGTGAGTGAGTGAGTGAGTGAGTGAGTGAGTGAGTGAGTGAGTGAGTGAGTGAGTGAGTGAGTGAGTGAGTGAGTGAGTGAGTGAGTGAGTGAGTGAGTGAGTGAGTGAGTGAGTGAGTGAGTGAGTGAGTGAGTGAGTGAGTGAGTGAGTGAGTGAGTGAGTGAGTGAGTGAGTGAGTGAGTGAGTGAGTGAGTGAGTGAGTGAGTGAGTGAGTGAGTGAGGTAATGGTTTCATTGTTGAGTGAGGAGTTACTTGCTTTGTTGTTTCAGCTAACTGTTTGAATGAGATTTTACAGATGTACCACGACGAACGTCTGGTTTGTGATTGTCCAGTCTCTTGCAGGTAAATATTTCAAGATGGTTTTGTTAAAGACTAAAATGCTAAGATAAATTCCCATTGGGCCACGCCAACATTAGTCCTAAAACTTTGGGCCACCTAAGGCTAACAATTTACAATGGGGCCGAGGGTGACCGAATGCGGCCCCTACTCGCCATAACATATTGAACACCATTATACAGATTTGTCAAAAATCCCTATTGAATCACTCCTCCCCCCCCCCCCCCAAACATCGGTGCTAATACTTTGGGTCACCCAAGGCGAGCAAATTACAATGAGTTTCAGGTATTATATGATATATGTTGTGAAAAACAAAATAACCTAATTATTGTCTGATGGTTTTTTCCTTTAGTCAGTCCTATTTTTCTGGAACCCGATCGTTTGGATCTTGGCCATCGAATGTTCAAGAGGTTAGTTGATATTGTTGATAATGTATCCTTTATATACAAATATCCTGTTTTAATATCATGTTGGCTTTTTTATTTTGACGAAAATTGTGAAAAATATTCAAAAACATTTTTTTTTCAATTGCTGTGATAAAATAGGAAGAGCCTGGTCTACTTAAACGGTCTTTATGTGGATGTGGATCTTATATGCGTACAAAATTATATGTAACAACGTATCATTAAGCGTCCTCAAGACAATGAATTGTCTAAAACGCACATCTGAGTCATATATAACGACAGTATGGAACTAGTCCTATGGGAACCAATCTCGTCACCATCTCGCCCGGTCTGACCATTTTTAAGTAGCCAATACGGGGTCGTCCTTGATTTGCTGTAATATAACACATATTGTATTGACCGAGGATATCGCACAGAATAATTATTATAACTAAATGTAGTAATACAGGCGAACCGTGGTAGATTAGTTAATATTTTAAAAACGTTAGTTTACGGAATGAACTGGACAAGACAATTATAACGTCCATCAGCCATATAAGTCATGTTACAGTTTGTAACATTACATCTACAGAGATAATACCATCTTATTAAATGCTCGCATTCAACTTAGAAAGTTGAATTTGTGTATGACATTATTACATTTAATGAAATGTATCCCAGATTGACCCTTTACCGCTATTATCTCCGATTATATGTTAATACGCAAATTTTAAACCACATTTATTGGGGTGTTTGCATCTCGAAGTATTTTTTGTTGTGTAATAAGCAGAGTTGCCACAACACCTTAATAACATTAAAAATCAGGAACTGGTGTTAAAAAAATGGTGGCATCCCTGAATAGATGTGTTCAATTTATCAAGTATAATGGTAGCTTGATCAAGTATATATAATTGGTCGGGTGTATTTTTACATTTTTCCCCTCTGAGTTCGGTTGAATAAAATAAAATATGACGTAGTCGGCTGTTACTTCGATGCATTGACCCAATGTTGTTCTAATGTTGGTCCGCCGTCTTCAACGCTGGCCCAACATTAAAACAACGTTGGGTCAATGAATCGTAATTATACACTATACAGTAGCGTACCATATAGTCTCACCACCCCAAATGCCAGTCCCATTGAAACGCATGTATAATGCCAACATTCCAAGGGCCGAAATCACCACTTTCGTCCCTAGCTGCCTCCCTATGTTACACACCATAATAAAGCCTAAGCTGTCCTTTTTCAAAAACTGCTTCGAAAATGGTATGCTAACTTCCTGCGTTTTGTGTTACGCAACCATGCTGGTAAAAAGGTCCGTTTTGCCCAGATCTCCCGAAATATTCTTGCGCCCATTCCCAGAAAAGACACAAATCCTTCTCACCCGATGTGTTCATCCGAAAATCTCACATAACAGTTATACCTCATATCACAGATAGCGAAAACAGTGTGTGCTTACAATTTATTTACATAATTACAACATTCCTGTATTTTTCTTAATTCATCAGAGGCGGAAACAACCATTTAAATCAGTAATTTGGGTAGGGATTCTTTAGTCAGTAGCCCCCCCCCCTTGGATATCGGCTCATTTAGGGTGGTGAGACCATATGTTCATACTGTATGCTGTTACTTCAATGCATTCATATTGCTATTTCAACGATTATTATATTTTTTTATATCATATTACAAGCTAGAATGTCATATTATAAAAACCTGAAAGTATAAACACTTTAACCGCCAAATTACTTAATTGGAATTTTTACCCACTTGAAGTTGTTACGCGATCCACAACTTCAAGTGGGTGAAAATTATTCAGATTTGACAAAATGCGGGTCAATTATTTTAAAATCTTTCTAAATGATGTTACATTTTATCTGTAACAACTTCAAAAGTTGTTATTTAATGTACTAGTAAAAAAGTACAAATTAATATAATCGGCACCGGCCGTCAAAGGGTTAACTATATTTTTCAAAGTCATCATTACCTACTTTTCAAAACCTTAATAACCAGACGACAATGTTTACAGGAAGCGTTATTAAGCAAACTATATGATCGCATATCACACTTGGTGGACGACCCTTCAAGGCCTGAGCGATTTAAAGAGAACCTGCTTGAACTTGAAATCTACTTTGAAGAATTCAACTACGAGATCGTTGAAGAAGTTCCATCATATCAAGTAAGTAATAACATTTTCTTTCTCTAACGTAACCAAAAAATAAATTTGATGAATCGGGCTTTAAGGCACATGCTAAAATGGACCAGGAGAACCTGCCGATGATGGTGAGATAAGTAAGATGACACTGCCCTCCAGACACAGGACTCGAAACTCAAGCCCTGGTGGTCTGAGGCCGAGCACGCTACTTCTCTGGCACGGAGGCTCCCCGCAATACTGAGTTTTACGAGTGGATGGGGAAGAAACGTTTTGTTTCTTTCAAACCGCCGAGACCGGGAAGCGAACCCCGAACTCTAGCGTGAAAGGCAGCGGTGCTAACCTCCGCCGCACAACATATAGGGTCACTGACGCCACAGAGTTCTTCTTTGCAAAGTGATTGTGTATTGACGAATGCGGATCCGGATCATCCTTAAAAGTTTTCATTGTCCCGAGACCCAAATATTTTAAAAACAAATTGTATCCGGATTGTAATCGGAATCCTGGATCCGGATCCTAAAATATAACGGATTTTTTTTCGCAGCCCGAGACGCATCTTTGGTAAAAGTTACAAGCAAAGCCGCTCATTACTTTGTAAGTAATCCTGATAATAAACAAATGAATAAGCGAATTTTGACGGTGGTGATGATGTTTCGTTTATTTATTTAGCTTCATGTACAGTAGAAATATACATATATATACACATACACACATAGTAAATATGATTGTAACAGTTACATATAAAACACTGTACTTAGCAGTCAAGAAAAGGTCGCGTGCGACCTCTACCATGTTTGACAGCTAAAATATATTTTAAAAACACGTTGTTGTTGTTGTGATGTTAGCAGTTGTAGATAAGATAAAACATAAATAGAAATAGATACGGAAAAGTATAAAATATATAACATATTGTATAAAGACTTATGAGCAAATATTTAAAATTACTACAATAATATATAGCATAATATATAACAGTACATAGAACACATTCAAAACAGAGAATATACGATTAGATATAACTGTATGAAAAATAAAATTTTGTGAGAAAAAACTACAAGAGTAGGCATGTACGACAAAACACACTGCTTGCCTCGCGGATATCACGAGGCAGACAATTCCACAGACGTACTAGGCGATACAAATACGAAGATTGGAGGGCAGTAGTTTTGACTCTGGGTAATTTCAACAATGTACCGTTGCTAGATCACCTTAAACTATGTAGAGAACCAATAAGCTCGAAATAACTTGAAAAATTGCAATCAATTCGTTACTTCATAATACAAATGAACTAGGAAACGCTTTATTATTTTTACTTAATTAAAACTCTTTGCGGGTGATTATCACCACAATGTAACATCACCATCAGCCTATGACGACAATACAGTAGTTCTTATCTAACTCTTACACAGCCACCCGTTAAGCACAAAACATTTGTATAACATTTATACAATGTTGGCCTAACATCTTCGATGTTGAGCAGGCGTTTTCGTGAATGTTATACAAATTATTTTGTGTTTACTGGGTAAGCGCGACTCCAGTCGTTTTTAATCCGTTTAACCCTTTAACCGCTAAATTATTCAATCTGAATTTTCACCCACTTGAAATTGTGTCTCGCTGACGCGATCCACAACTTCAAGTGAGTGAAAATTATTCAGATTTGACAAAATGGAGGTCAACTGTTTTCAATATTGCTGATTGATGTCACATTTTATCTTTAACATGTTTAAAAGGTGGTACTTAATGTGCTGATAAAAAATGAAAACCAGAATATATGCGACACCGGCGGTTAAAGGGTTAATAAGCCTTTGAAGTCGCAGTTATTGAGAACGAAACGTGTGTTTAAACAGCAATATTTGCAAATATGTGGTCCCAAATTAAACAAATATGAGTAATTTTCACCCACTTGAAGTTGTGGTTCGCGGTAGCGAGACACAACTTCAAGTTGGTGAAAATTACAATTATTAAATTTACGGTTATGGGGATAACTTCCACTTTTTTTATTTCAGCCTCAGAATTTCATATCAGACTTAGGAGGTGTGATGGGTCTGTGGCTGGGGATGTCACTGCTGACGCTGATGGAGATCGGCGAGTTTGTACTGGATACAATTGTACTGGCATGCCACCGACGATTGGGAAAGAAAAACAAGGTGGGCCCCACGCCCCCCAAGGAATGCGCCCCCGCCTGCGTGCCGTGGAGCGGACCTTACGGACACGGTAGTTCAGGATCAGATAGCGGCAGCGGATTCAGCAGTCCGGATACAATACCTTGCGGCATGGACGCGATGGATGAATCATCTGCGGACAATGATGACCTCTCGCCTTCTGCATGGCAACACCCCTGCACCACACCACGTAACATACAGCTCTCTGAAAGTTGATCCTCAAAGCAAATAATCACGTCTATCTTAGTTTTCAGTTTGTTTTCACAATGATTTTTAATGTGATATGTGGCTTAAGGCAACACAAATGTTATAGCTGTATAGTCATTATATGATAATGTTATGATTAAAAGTGTATGTTGTAGTCATTTAAAATGTTTTCATTTATAATTTATTTTACATAAACTTTTTACAGGTACTGACAATGTATATTTGTTTCTGTAAAAACTTACCAGTCGCCATCTGGTCTACATATTATGGACCACTATGAAAATAAGAATCACCAGAATTTTTATAGTGTTTTTATCCCAGGTGACCAGTATGGTGGCCCTGATTATTCACGATCAAGTATTATACTGTACTGTTTTACTAAAATAAATCAAATCAAAAAGGGCCTGATATTTGAAAGGCCATCTTAGATCAGAAAAATAGGGCCTACATTCGATAAATATTATAGTGACGGGTCGAACAACATTCAAAATGTATCTTTTCTATACCCCGTGACTGGGATGTAGAAGTAGTACAGTAAAATAACAATGAATATATGAAAAGAGCGATAAAAATTAGATAAGTACATGTATTTAACGACCATCCGAAAAAAAGCGTCAGCACAAAAAGTAAAGTTAATATTATTTTGTTTCCACTGGGTAGACAATTTCCCCATGCGGCAGGTGCACCGTGCCTGGAAGGTCCCCATTGCTGCTCTGTATTGACCTATGTCACACCCGAAGAGTAAACACTGAAAATAGTGAATTGGAGACTACTGGTTGCAAATCTTGCATCAGATCGTATCTGGTATCTAAGACAATAAAATATTAACCTGATTGCTGAAGAAAAGTGCTTATGATAGAAACAATAAATACGTATACACATGGTCACGAAAAAAGGAATATGTGTGTTTAACTACTGAATATTTGGTATTGGCTCTGTAGTAATATTATATTATAGTAGATTTACTTCCCTAATCTGTACTATACATTCTAGGGTCCACGCAGTGGCGCATTCAAGAAAGTGGAGTTCATATTATACATCTGCTTGCCGAAATGAACTACTTCATGTACCTTGACTTAATCTCATAGAATAAAACTAAATTTTACGAAAGAACGAAAATAATAGGCTAATGTTGCTACTTAAATGGTGCCACATGTATTTTTTCTCATTTTTGCTCGAAGTAACGTTAGCCTACTCAAATGAAATTCGAAATGTGCCCTATACCTTTTCCTGAACCATTCAGGTGGTTCTTAAAGTCCTGAATCAAAACGGCCTCTAACTTTCGTGTAGGTCTATGTCATGCTTATCCAGAATACACAACACCACGATGCTGTCACATGTGTTGGCCAACCAACGCAGTTTGTCAAACCAACGCAGTTTCAGTGGGTCTTATCTGCTAGTGCACATTATACTTACTGTTTCTATGACAAATATTAGATTTAATAATTGTTAACACTATCACAAAAACTCCACAAAAAACACATTAAATTTTGTGTTGCTATTATCAATCGGGCTAAATTCGCATTATGATCATAACAATCAGGGTCAGTGATTTCGGGGGAGGGCCATTAACTTTAAGGTACAACTGGCTCCTCCACGCCAGTAGAAAAAATTGGTCCTAACACTACCCCTGCCATTTTTTTTATTTTAATATGGGTTTTTCGCTAAGCTTCTTCAATGTCTTACCAGCAAGTTATGAGTGAAAACGATAAAGAAGGTAACTATGTCTGAAATAGAAAACGACAAATTACAAGCTTTTTAATGAAATGTCCTCAAATTTGATAATTAAGGACCCATATAGGCTCTACGGCATTAACCAAGTGTCAACATTAAATTCCCATTTAACTGGTCAATACAGCAGTAAAAAATGGACGATCTCTCTCAAACTTCGAACAAAATATGCTAGTGGACAAGTTAACGACATGCCCACTTACGTAGGGGGAGGGGGGGGGGGCAAAGCCCATTTTTAGAGACAAGTAGACACGGCGTGCTGTAAAAGTTTGGCCAATGGAATATCTAAGTGGACTGCCTCGTGAAAAAGCTGCTTAAGACTTGTGAGAAGCAAAATTCAAGATGGCCGCCAGTGTGGCCCATTCTGAATCAGAATATTTTTTGTTTTTGAAATGAAAATCCTATCTTTTTATGCAATACCTCATGTTTGACTAAAGAAATGACGACAAATGCGATAAAATGATTGTGTTTACGTTTCAAGGTGATCTAAGTATCATATACAAGATGGCTGCCAGTTTTCGATCTGTTTGATGCTTTAATTTGGTGTCCCACAAGGGTCGGTGTTGGGCCCTCTCTTATTTACTTCATACACTGCTCCTCTCGGTGAGATTGCACGTCGACACGGTGTTGAACTACAGTTGTATGCTGACGACACACAAGTGTACATGTCGTTTAGTCCATTATCAGACGAAAGCACAACAAGAACATTTCAACGTATAGAAGCATGCATTGCTGAAATACGTACGTGGTTGAAAGACAATAAACTAATGCTTAATGATGCTAAAACAGATGTACTTGTAATTTCGTCTGTCAGCATGCGCTCAAAACTCCAAGTGCCACATCTGAAAAAAAAGGGTCATCTATTGTCACTCCTTCTCCTGTGGTGCGTAACATCGGTCTTTATATGAACAGTGTCATGGACATGGAACAAGAGGTCCAGAAGATTTGCCAGTCATGTTATTTTCACATTTTTTCAATCGGCAAAATTCGTCACCTTCTGAACAACAAGTCAACTGAGATATTGGTTTAATGCTTTCATTACATCGAGACTAGACAATGGGAATGCGTTGCTGTATGGTATTTCAGAGTACTTGTTAGCCAAGCTTCAGCGTGTTCAAAATGCGGCAGCTCGGCTCATTACCAGGACAAAGAAGCAAGAGCACATTACACCAGTACTCGTGAGCCTGCACTGGCTTCCTATCAAGCAGCGCATCCAGTATAAACTATTGCTGTTGGCATACCGTGTCATTCATGGCCATGGACCATCATACTTGGCTAAATTGTTGAAGCCTCATGAACCGTCACGTCAGCTCCGGTCAGCAGATAAAAATCTCCTGGTTGTGCCTCGCAGCAAGAGCAGCTCTTATGGGGACCGGGCTTTCTCGTGTGCTGTTCCACGTTTATGGAATGCTCTGCCTGACACAATGCGTAAAATCCCTACAGAATACACTTTAAAAATGTTTGAAGACGATGCTTTTTAAGCAAGCCTACGACTTGTAGCTCTATCGGCTTTTTATGCAGTACTGTCAGTACTTTTTAAAAAACATTCAATCCCACACTTACACACAGATTTTATTCTTCACACAAAAATGCAGTATAATAATAATAATAATAATAATAATAATAATAATAATAATAATAATAATAATAATAATAATAATAATAATAATAATAATAATAATAATAATAATAATAATAATAATAATAATAATAATAATAATAATAATAATAATAATAATAATAATAATAATAATAATAATAATAATAATAATAATAATAATAATAATAATAATAATAATAATAATAATAATAATAATAATAATAATATTAATAATAATAATAATAATAATAATAATAATAATAATAATAATAATAATAATAATAATAATAATAATAATAATAAGAATAAGAATAATAATAATAATATTAATAATAATAATAAAAATAATAATAATAATAATAATAATAATAATAATAATAATAATAATAATAATAATAATAATAATAATAATAATAATAATAATAATAATAATAATAATAATAATAATAATAATAATAATAGTGCTTAATTCTGAAATAGAACCCTTTTCGACACTATTGTTGAAGTTGGGCCCATGGAATTAATATAATATAATACAAGTGTTTTAAAACACAAGCTAGGGTGACTGCCTCGTTCAAATGCAGCTGTAAATGTATCAGAGCATTTAAATTAAGTAATGATTTTGACCTCAAATTTTAATTTCGCAGCTGCACGATTATTGGTGTTTTATCAATCCAAACACACATTTTCTGAGAGATCGATACAGCAAAATGTTTTCAGACTTCAAGATGCAATCTCCAAAATTTCAAAATCCTTATTTTACTGCACTGAAAATGTCATTTTGAACAAACACACAATCAATATGATATCTATGCAATAGTTGACAAACATAACACCAGGTTATCAACAAAATAGTTCAAATCACCTATAAATAAATTGGCAAGCAGAACAACAGTTTAAAACCATAATACCAAACTGCATACGCACGGCATACGCAATCTGGAGTAACAGATTAACACTATGTGTCACTTGAAAAGGAATAGTTAGCACCTCATCAATAATAAGGATGCATTCTCTACAATTACCAACCAGCAAGGTAAAAGTAAAGATCCTTACAGCCAATTGGCTAGATACATGGAAAATAATTAAATATTCCAAGTAACGGTAAAAAAGATGCATTTGCAAATTTGTATTTTTGCAAATATTACAACTACCAACCGACATGGTAAAGTACGTTCCTAAACAAAAAACACAACATTATTCAGAGAACCCCATATATAGCTAATCATAAAATTTAAGGGTTGAGATATGAAATTAGATTATACTCATGGGGATGAATGCACTTCAGGAAGCAAGTGGCTAAAAATTACTCAAATATATTGAATTTAAGCACAATATTGTCTTGGAAATCTTGATTTTTAGACACATATTCTAAAAATGATTTTGTTCCCGGTCCATAACCGACAGAAAATCATTTTTATTTTCATTTCAATAAATGCTAATTACAATATAATGTAGATAATTATTACATACTCTTTTTAGCCACTAAAATTGCACCTCGTATACTTTTATAATATTTCAAATATCCATACTCATTGAGATGTATGCCATCTCTTCTGAAAAAAAATACTTAGATCTCCAAAAACTTCTGTTTCCAGAACAAAATATTCTTTTTTTTTGAGGTATGATATTGCAAAGAAATATATTCAGTTGAACCACTAAGTCATTAAAATCAAGTACTTTCTCCAGAATTTTTTCCCGACGAAGGACCTGACAAATCACCCCTTTTTTAATGTTATATCCGAAAATCAGAAATCCCACTAAACTGATCAATCTTTTTTGCAATTATGTTGATAGTTATAATACTAGTTTTGGATCACATGAATCTATGCTGCAATACCGGAATATCTAGCCCTCTTGAACAAATTACATGCGTTTTGTGTTGTATGTTAGCAATAGTCCCCCTCCATATCCATGAAGAAACATTTTATTTGATATATTTAAATTGAGATTATCAATTCTCCATACTCATTGAGGTGAATGCATTTTAAGAATCAAATGACTGAAAATTACTCGTATATATTGAGTTTAAACACAAATATTTTCTTGGAATTCTTGATGTTTAGACACACATTTTCTAAAAATAATTTGTGTTCCCGGTCCATAACCGACAGAAAATCATTTTTATTTTCTGTTCAATAAATACTAATTACAATATAATGTAGATTATTATTACATACTCTTTTTGGCCACTAAATTGCACCTCATATACTTTTATAATATTTCAAATATCCATACTCATTGAGATGTTTGCCATCCCTTTTGAAAAAAGAATACTTAGATCTTAAAAACTTTTTTTCCAGAACGAAATATTCTTTTATTTTTGAGCTATGATATTTCAAAGCAATTTAATTATTCAGTTGAACCACTAAATCATTAAAATCAGGTACTTTCTCCGGAGTTTATTCCCGGCGAAGGACCTGACAAATCATCACTTTTTAAATTTTATATTCAAAAATCAGAAATTCCACTAAACTAATAATTTTTTGCAATTATGCTGATCGTTAGTTTTGGATTACATAAATCATTCGATCCAAGCTGCAATACCAGAATATCTAGCCCTCCTGAACAAATTACATGTATTCTGTGTTGTATGTTAGAAATAGTATTTAAATTTAGATTAGTTTTACACAATATTCCCGTAGTCGTCTTATGAAGGAATGCCCAGCAATGGAGATTTTTAGACATAATTTATGGGTTTTTTTCGAAAGCTGAAAAAGGACTGGACCAGACTGTGTCTATTGACCTTTATTAATAACTAACAGCTGGAAATATTCAAGAAGACTACACCGGACTAGATTCTAATATATGATTCTCTAATTATTTTCTATCACCAGGTGTCCCCACTGCACTGTAAAACTAAACTCATTACTTTTCAATCACCAGGTGTCGCCACTGCATTGGCATACCACTTGGAGTTGGACCAAATCCAACTATTTTAACATGATTTTTTTACAATAAATGAATTAGAACTAGATCTAGACTAGTTTAATAACAATCCCCCATTATTTTTTACCCTTTGAGATATAAATTCAGTGAAATTTAAAGAAGAATGCCACGGAGTTTCAGCATTAACTTGCATAGCGAAACTCAAGTCTCCGGCCGTTTGGGCATGTCTGGTGGTAGATCCCCTATACATGTCCAGAACCCCTTATCGGGCGAGCAAAGGAAAATGCTCCTGATAACCCACCATGCCCTATCACCCCCACCCGCACATCATCATCTGTACATCATTCATCTCCTCAATTGACTACAACGTTTTTATCGTATTACAATGTCAATTAAAAGACCATTTGTGCCGAAAAGTGACGTAAAGCAATGATTTACTACTACTACTACTACTACTTCTTTTTGTCGATGCTACTTGATGGTTTAATTAATTAAGAATATGTCAGCACATCCAGATTTAAGTAAAACAATGCTGTATGATAAAGACAACATGCTTTGCGTACTACAACCATTTATCTCAATCACTAGTTTTCAATGTACCTCTGCTTAGTGTAGGTGGGTCGTCACGCTGTAGGCCCACCAGCACCTGCTTTAATATCTATCCGTAGATATTAAAAAATAACTCTGAAAAAAAGGTTGCGATAGTAATTGTTTTAATCTATTGAAAAAGGTCTTTAGCAACGCCTGCGATATAATGTTTCATTGTTGGACGATGTCAGTATCCCCTGAGGGGAAAAAATCAGGATCCTCAGGTTAAACAATGCGTGAAACATCATGTTTGGTGAAAGATGAGCAGGGGATTGTTACATGGCTTTTTATTACCCTTCCAATATTTCTTATTTTATTCTTACTTAGTTTTTAATTTTCCGCTATAATTTATTTAAATTGATGTTGACACACAAGTCCAAATTACAGTTTATTTAATACATCAAATCGCGTCTGATTGGGATGCTAAACTCCTAGTATAAATACTTATCAATATTATTATTTCATAGAAAAAACATTCCTATGAAGCGCATGACCTTTCATAGCATTCATACAGCGTGCGGTAGAGCTCATAAAGTGTGTAGCTGGCTACCTGCCTCACCAATAAACACTTCTAGATATACATGGTTAAAATCCAAGCTGGATAAAAATAAGCATATCAAAATCATTTGACAAAGTACGACATAGACCAGATTATCTCTTTCGATATTAAAACGCATTTGTAATATCTACACCGTCCACATTGCGGAGGATTTTGAATTGTACTGTGATTGGTGGTGTCGCAGGTCAGATCTTAATTGTGTGCTAAACAATTTTTTGTAGTCTTTAACCCTTAAAGCGCTGAATTTTTTGGTAAAATCCACGGAGACCAAAGGTTTTTTTTCATTTTGAAACCATCATAAATGTCTTAGTTAGTTCTTTCTGATTCATTTGAATACCTATGTTATGGGTCTACGGCCATTAGAAATATGTTTACTTTTACAGTGCGGGGATCGACTTTAGTCGTCAGAATCTGACGTCTACAGACGTCGGATTCTGTCGACTAAAGTCGATCACCGCGCTGTAACGGTTAATAAAGTTGCATCTGTGATGACGCAGCGGGTGACACATTCTGGTCTGAAATTTCATGCACAAGAACGATTACCCTAATTACAAAATATAATATTTTTATAGAAGGCAAGCACAACTGGTGATGAGCCTATTCCAGCTCACAACTTTATATGCATACGACATCGCTGGGAAGAGGAGATGGGCTCATCTCAGCACAAGTCACCACCACATCAAGCTCGAGCCTTCAGGCTGGGGCTTGATGTGGTGACGAATATTGAGATCATCCCATCTCGCCGTACCCAACGTTGCATTATGTATTTTCTCGTACGAATATTTATATGAAATGGCGAAATCAAGCTAAGCAAGAAAGCAAATTATAGTGAAAGCCAGAAAGTGCTATTCAAAAAGGATATTGCTTCCACATTTTCCTAACACCGGTTCTCGGGTTTTGTCAGATATTTTTGTTATTGTAAATATAGATATTCGCAATAAATATATTAGTACGGGTGAAGCTATTAGACGCATTGGACGCATTAGACGCATTTACACAACAAGAACAAAAAGCAGGTGCATATCGTAAATAGAAATAATTTAAAATCACAACAGGTCTTGTTTGCAAAAAAAAATACAAATATTGTAGATCTGGTAATTTTCGCGTGTTTGAATTTTTTTATTTTTCTTTGGTAGCGCTATTATAATTATAATTTTCGCGAGATTCTTGAATTCGCGAATTTGTCCTGCTCACGAAATTCGCGAAAATTAAAACCTCGCGAATATTACCAGATCTAAAATATTTATATCACTAAGGTAAATATCACGAAAATGCTTATCATGGGACAATATTTGGACTGTTGCACTCAAAAATAATAAAAATAATAATAATTAATTAGACAGATAGATTGTGAGTATTCGAAAAATAATACTTCAAATATTGTATTATGCTCTTCTTTTTACCTATTACCTTGTATTCTTTCATCTTGAAATGAAAATACTTATATCACTAACGTGGACATCACGAGAATGCGATTATTGTAGAACAACGTTTGGACTGTGCTACCGTGCAAAGCCAAAAGGCAGTATCTGCTTACTTGTAAAGGCAGAGAGCCAGATCAGTGTACAAGTGTTGCACATAAATCTTTAATCTACAACATTGACAAGGGCCTATTATTGTATTACACGCATGCATTGTGAGTATTATAAAAATAGCAATTTATTGTAAGGTGTTGGAGGATAAAATGTGTGTTGAATATAAATGTAGCTTTTAGTAATCAAAAGGTTAGTTTGTAAGGGTTGGTAAGCAATAATCCTGCTATATCTCAAACGTGACAAATTTGTCAATAAAGTATGATTTTATATGCCAATTTGTGGACAAAACGCAAAAAAAAATATTTTTACATGAAAAACGTTGGTTATTTTTTCGCGATTTAGGGGGTTAAAGGGTGCAAATACAGCTTGGCCTACAGCATTATAGAATTAAGGACACCCTAATTAGGTTAAAAAAACAAATCATTTTTACTCCAAAATGCTGACAGCTTTATGTTTCATTGGGGGGATCGACCTTTGATATCAGATTACAGCAATTATTAAATTTTGTGAAATCCCGACTTGACTATTTTAAACATTGAAACAGAACATTTTGAAGTGGAATCAAAACACAAACTGAGCGAAGTCGTAATGCAAATAAACGTTATATCAATCCAACAAAAGAAAGGAATTGTGCCTTTTCAAGTAACAATAATGTTTGGACTATGTTTTATGAGTTTTTTGTCGGCCATTTTGAATTTTGTTGGGTTATTTTTATTATGACAGATTGATTGGAATTTTGTTCATGGGTTTTTTTGGCAGCCATTTTGAATTGGAATTGTACATTTCAGAATTCAGAACTCGGTTTTCAGACTTCAAATTTCAGAAGTCCCCACTGAGCTTTTTTTACTTTTATACAGATATATATTTGTTTGTGAAATGGAAACAGATGTAGAGGCCCCAGTAAACACATTGACTTGACTCTCTGTTGGTTTGATGTTGTATCACTGTCTGCGACACAGGCCCAATATTAAAACAATATTGTGTCGATGTGTTTGATAGAATTACAACTGTTATTTTAATTGTCAAATCTAGCACTTAAAATATTATTACTGTTCATAGTAAACGCTCATGGTTGGTTCAATGTTGGGCATCTGTCTGCAAGACTGGCCCTGCATTGAAACAGCATTAGGCAAATGCAATTTAATCATCAAATCTAGCATTTAAAGGGTTAATAGGGCGACCCAGCCTGGACACACTACCCCTATTTCACCCTGAGTGTATTGATGCAATGTATGGATATCAACCGACATGTAATGCTTTGACCCGGCATTCAAATGACATGAAAATTTATAACAACCCTCGCCTTCAAATTTAATTAGTGCAGAATCTATAATAGGTAAACATATCATACAAACATGTGGCTAACGTGTACCCCGATGACATCGCAAGACTCTGACACAGAGACCTCCATTTTTAAATGTAATAGTTCAAAAAGATCACATGTTTCGCCTGCTGAAAATGGCCAAGTTTTCATATGCCCTTGAAATATTTGTTTCAATTGCATGGTATCCAAGTTCTCGGTAGGCGGCTCGAGTAACGTATATCCACAGCTGGCTGTTGATATAAAATGGTAGTCAGTGCTACTGGGCCTACGGCGAAGTTAGGCGGCCCGGTCATGCCGGGTAGTTAACGTGCTTGTGTGTGTGATTATGGTACACTAAACAGATTTTAAAAATATTGAAAACTTGAGGAATGAACAGCCTCTGAAAATGGAGGAAAAAGCTAAAATGACACTCCCTCATGCAATAGAGATACCTCTTTTCGGAATAATACATCTTTTTGGTGACACCTAAATCTGGATTTGATCCAGTTAAACTATCCCTACATCTTAAAGCATGAAACATCAATACATAAGGTGCATTGTGTCAAGGTTTGAAGTCGATGGGATGAAAACTGAGGGAGAAATAGCACTATTAAAAGAATTTGTGCAAACTCAATATGTTTGGGCTTAGCCCAAAAACAACTGGAGGGGAATTGTGATTTTTCAAGTAACAAGAACGTTTGGACTAGGTTTTATAGATTTTTATGGCGGCCGTTTTGAATTTTTTAGGTTATTCTATTATGATAGATTGATTGGAATTTTGTTAATTTTTTTTTTGGCAGACATTTTGAATTAAAATTTTAGACTTCAGAATTCAGACTTAAAATTTTAGAGATGAGAAGTTTGTGTACTATTAAATACACTTATATGTGTTTGTCAAATTGAAACAAATATGGTCCCCAGTCAACACAATGACTTGTCTCTCTGTTGGCTGAATGTTGTATCACTGTATGCAACACTGGCCCAACATTAAAACAACATTGGATCAACGTTTCGCACCTGCTGGAATTACAACTGTTATTTTATTTGTCAAATGTGGAATTTAAAAGGGCACTAATGTCCATAGCAACCACTCAACGTTGGTTCAATGTTGTGCCACTGTCTTCCACACAGGCCCAGAATTAAAACATCATTAGATAAATATATTTTCATTGTGAAATGTAGAGACTAAAGGGAGGACTAAATCGAGAATCACCCGACATGAACATCATTGAGCCGACATTGATCCACACATAGTGATCCAGAAAATCACGAATAAATCCGGAAGAACAACTGGGAATTCTTCAAAATAAACCTCAATACCTAAGGATCATAGTGCCATTAGTCGATTTGATATAAACTGAGGGAGAAATAGCACATTATAAGCCCCTGGCATGTACATCATTGGCCAAACATTGATTAGCACTTAGTGATCCAGAAAATCCTGAATAAATCCGGATGAACAACTGGGAATTCTTAAAAAAATCATAGCAATAATCCTACATACATAAGGATCATTGTGCCAAGGTCTGAAGTCGATTGGATGAAACATCAGGGAGAAATAGTGCACAGACATAGAGTAATAAAAACATCGAGATCCAAAGAAAACTCAATATGTTTGGACCACAGGGTCCAAACATAACTAGAAGATTCACCGTTTTTGTAAACAAAAACTGGAGATGTCTCCCCTCCCGCAGCTTAAAGGTTGATAGCTAATATCCCAGCAAACACGGGTCATTCACCCAATGCTATTTCAATGCTGGGTCAGCGTCGAAGACGGTGGGCCAACATTCAAACAGCATTGTGTGAATACTCTGTGTTTGCTGGATAGCTAAGTGGACCCGTATCAGCGGATATCAGCGCTGGCCCACATTCAGCGTGGCGCCAAACACGACACGGTAGCCCGATACTGGGCTAATGTTGGCTCAGTGTCGTAGACGGTGGGCCAACATTGGCCCAGCATTGAGCCTACACGATGGAAGGCGCTGGACAGAAGGACAGAAATGATACGAATGGGACATACAGACGGAGAGAACGCACAGACACAAACTTAGCGGACAAACTGCATGAGCGGACACAGGTAACACAGGTAACCAACATGTCCCCACCTCTTCAGAGGAGGAGACATAATAAACGTTATATCAATCCAACAAAACAAAACCATTTTTTCAACAATGTAAACGCAAATGTTAGATTATTTTTTTATTAACCCTTTCAGCTCGGGGACCGACTTTATACATCAGAATCTGATGTATGTAGACATCAGAGTCTGACAATCCTTACAGTGGAAGAATTAAAACATTTATAATGGCAGTAGACCCATAACATAGGTATTCAAATGAAGCGGAAAGAGCGGACTAAGACATTTATGATGATTTCAATTTGAAAATAACCCTTTGGTCTTCATGGCTTATACAAAATGTAGGACGATGTATAGACCCAACATGATGGCGACCCGGGGCACGTCCAGGCGGAGAAGACCCTCCTTGAAACTGTTTAAGATCTGCCTGTATGGATCCATGTCTCCTTGGAGATTTGTCACTGATGATGGTACCATGTCCATGACAAGGCTCTCATTCTCCCCCAGTATAGGCACGACAGGAGGAAAGATGGACACGCTGTCATATGAGTGACTTGAATTTAACTGTGACCTCATCCACGGATCATTGTCCCCCCATGATTGAATAGAGAAAAGTTCAACTTAAAATATCACTCCTCCTTCAGAATGCCAGTCATGCTGTCTTTTATTTGGTGGTCTTCACTGCAATGTGCGGCCACTGTCCATCCGCACGTCCTTTTGTAGTGTTCACTTCTGCTTTTTCCCTGTAGATGTTTCTGTCTCACAGCTGGCGAAACAGGCTCACCCAACACTGTACCAACGTGTACCACTCTTGGCTTAGTATTCAGCCGATATCGTGTGTCGGCTGCTGCTGTGTCTAATGATGATGTGACAGGTCACATCACATGACACATCACACGCCATCAAACGTAAGCCCTACATACCTGGATCCACTAATAGGCCAAATAAAATAAGGTTAATGATGCCAGAACCTAATTAGGATATTAATAACCTGATTAGACAGATACTAATAATATCAACATGACGTTGACACCCCATTTCAGATACCCTGGCTCGGGAGAAGTGGACTTTTAAATTAGTTTAAACTTTTTATCATTTACAAAATATTTTTTAGTTAGTGAAACTAATCATAAAAACCTGACATATTTTGACTATAATTTATTCATTGTCATAGTCGATCACAAGAAGGCGTCCCGAGCTTTCATTTCGAATCCTGTGTCTAGAGGGAAGTGTCATATCATTCATCTCACCATCCTCAGGAGGTTCTCCTGGCCCTGTTTGGCCTATATATGTGAACGAATGCTGCTTAAAGCCCTATTCATTTCATTTCATAACCATTCAGTTTGATACAAAATTAACGTATTATCACCTCCGCAAAAAGAAGTGTGTTTCGGACCAAGTAACAATCTATTGATCTCGGTTTGCAGTCTCCTAACTGCCTAGTATAATCATGTTGCAGTTCTAGTATTATTATGCTATGATTATATCAATTAACATTCAGATCTGATGAGACACATAGGCCGTGTGTGTACTTGTCCAGTTGCAACCATTCATCATCCTGTTTAATCATATTATAGCAATGGTCTGTCATTTTCAACATTCCATATTATATGATCAACATCAACAATACTGTTTGGGTATCTCTCTCATTGATTCAAATTCTGGGTTCTATAAGAGTTAATGATACTACAGTACTTCTCTATCTGCGTGTTAGATACTTTATAGCAGCGATAAACTTCACCAGTACGCCCCAGTGAGATGAAATTCATCAAGTGATGAACGTTGCTGAATGTTCATGAACATCCATGAACATTCATCAATGGTTCATCAAGTCAGTTAATGAGCTCTGTTCACGAACTTTTCAGCAAAAAACGGTTCATGACAAATCATGAATATAATTGAACACTTGATGAACTAATATGTTTCATGATTTAGTTCATGAAGTTCATATGAACTTGGTAGGATCAATTCAGTTCATAGCGTGTTCATGAAAGTTCGTGAACGTTGATGAATTATTATGAACTTGATATGTCTTATGATTATGTTCATGGCTAGCTCATGAAAGTTCATGAGGGACTGTTTCATAAACTGTGATGAATTGTTATGAACTTGATAAATCTCATTTAATATTTGGTTAAAGGTTGTTCGTTAAAGTTCATAACTTTGATGAATTATTATGAGCTTCATAAGTCTTAATTTGGGTCATGGCTAGTTCATGAAAGTTCATGAGGGACAGTTTCATGAACTGTGATGGATGGTTATGAGCGTGAAATATCAATTTAGTTCATGGTTTGTTCATGAAAGTTCATGAACAGTGGTCAATGACAGCCTAATCACCCTGGCGAGTAATGGTTAATTAACTAATAAAATAACTAATTAAATAGCAAATTGAGACTTTCTGAGTTAGATTATCAACCACAGGATATATACTATTAAAAAAAATGTTTCTCGGTTTTCTGTTCAGTTCTGTGTAATAATGTGAGAGATCTTTTTTTTAATTAACAAAATGAAGCTTAATTAGCTTGATGTGCTTACGTAAGAAGTAACCTCAGAAATATATCATCTTCAATCAAGATACTATGTGTATTTTACAGGTCAAAAGACTTCGACTTGGAAGTTAGTGAATTTTCAAGAACAATTCGTGAAGATTTATGAGCATTAACACGAACTTAGTTTGTGAATATCATGAGCTTAGTTTAAGTGTTGCTGGCTTATCTGGTTCATTACTGAACCAGATCAGTTTTTGGTCGTTCATAAACAACCTCAATTTCATGATAAAGGCTCGAGTTGACAGTTCATGAATGTCTTATTTGTTGTTCAGAAACATAATATGAGTAGTTCATGAACACATTTAATGAACGTTCATGAAGGTTCAATGATCATCTGGTTCATGAATTATTTGAGCTTATGGCCGTTCATGAACTAGATTGAAAGTTCACGAATGTCTCATTTGGTGTTCAGGAACATTCATGAATAGTTCATGAACACATTTAATGAACGTTCATGAATGTTCATCAACTATCTGCTTCATGACTTTTTTTATTTCATGGTCTTTCATGAACAACCCATGCTCCTGAACAAAAGGAGAGTTCATGAACAGAATAAGTTCAAGAACTTATGAACTTTCATGAAAGTCTCATTTGTTGTTCAAGAATATTCATGAACCGTTCATGAACACGTTGATGAACGTTCATAGATTTTTGTTCACGAACATTCATGAACTATTCATGAATGTTCATAAACAGTTCATGATCATCCCACTGGGGCGTGGCCGGTCATTCTGCACCCACGAATTCCACCAGAAACGTCCCCCCCCCCCGCAGCCTACTTAATCCGGGACACCAGTAAGGTTTTGGTTTAAAGCGTATTTCAGGTGTGCATCCAGCTTCCTTAGTTGCTTTATTAATAGCCTTATAATGTCGCTGCCTGCCGTGCGGTTTCGAATCCCGCTTGGTGCAGGATTTTCAGAAAATATCATGTTTCTCTCCTCTCAATACTGGGACATTATTTCGATGTTGTGTCCTTGGGCAAGGCACTTTACCCTCACATGCTTCACTTGACTCAGGTGTAAATGAGTACCTGGTAGGACAGAGATGGCAATGTGTGCGATTAGTTCCTAGCGCCGAATGGCTGCATGTGCTGTATGCTCCAAAAAAGGGAGTTGAAATGGGACATGAATGAACAGGTCCAGTGACCAGGGGTAATATGTGTGAAGCGCACAGAGCATTGTATGTGCGCTATATAAGAACTCACCATTATTAATGTCAAAGACGGTAGCCCAACATCAAATCAACATTGGTTTAACATCTCTAGTTTGCGTGGCAAGTGTACATGAAGCTCAAACCAATGATTGCTCACATCAACTGCCACAGTTGGTTAAACATCACTATAACCTGACTGGATATTAATTATTTATTAATTTTTAACACAACGACGATTTTTTTATGATCACAAAATATGTGAATATGAATTATCCAGTTTCACTACTGATCATCAACTATGTCCATTAATATATAGCACAGTAAATTTATATTTTTATAGATGAGGATCATTGTAAATTAGCAAGCATAAATGATGTAACACTATGGAGCCCATATTATTACGTCGTCTCATGACGGCACTTATCTTGACCAATCAGCCACAGGAAAGAAAATAACGCAATGATACTAAATATAGCACAAATGCTGATGGCGATTGAACAACAAAAGATCTCTCTATAAAGCCATGAAAGGGTGGGGTATCCGTTTCATACCTGGTTATAATTCTATAGCACAAAGACTACACAGAAAGACTGTTGGTCATCAATAACATTGACTGATAAAAACGCTCGCAAAATTAATAACTATGCAAATGCCTGTGGTGTGATGCCATCTAATTCTCTGCCCAGTGAGAGGTTGAAGCAATACTGGGTTAATGCTGGGCCAGCGTCGCAAACCTAACCCCAACATTCACCCAGAGTTGTTTCAACAGATTCAAAATTTTAAGGAAAAATAAGGCTAGTTGAGGACTATAACTACTATTTTGCTTCCTTGGATATGAAAGGGTGTATCTGCCACTTTGTGAAGTGGCAGATACACCCTTTTATATCCTAGGCGACGATTTGTTAGTGTTAATTTTTATACTCATATAAACTTCTCTGGGAGGTTAGGGCTAAAGGCTATTACTATTAGCCCAGATACATGTGCCATGGTATTTCAACTTTTATTTTTCTCAGATTTTTGCACCCCCCATCCTGTCACTTGTCTCACCTCTCACCCAGCTTGGCCCGTTAGTATTTGCTATAGTAGAAAAGATATCAAGTCATAAGAACAAAACGAAACGTGTTGAAAACCATCAAAAAGTGAGAGATGTGTTTATTACCGGACGGTTGCGCATGGCTGAAAGTAGCCTACACCTAAACTATAAACATAGGCATTCAGTAGGTGGCTCTATTATACCGTTGATAAAGTGGCATTACTGTTAATATTCTCTGTTCAACACAAATAAACTTTACACACGGAGTCAATATCAGCTTATAGTTGAGGATTGTAACATTTGTCATCTCGGTTTAAAAATAACTCGGATCGCCTTTCTCCGTCTGACTGTCAGCCTGATGTCAGGTGTATGTACCCTTTGCCCCCTAAGGTCCCTATCCAAGTAGGTGGAAGTTACTCAGATATGTTAAATATTGAGACCAAACAATATCAAATTTTGATGTTTAAACACACATTTCGGTATAGGATAAAGCACGAGGGGTTCTACATTCTTGCCGTGAAAAAGATCGAGGCCGTAGGTGTAGTGATGTGCTCACTTGAAGTTGTATCTCGCTACCGCGACCTACAAATTCAAGATGATGAAAATTACTAATATTTGTTTAATTTGAGACCCTCACGATGCACCAAAGCATCATTTTGCATCTCTGAAGAATGGTTTAGTTTCCTATACCTGGGGTTTTTATAATGAAAATTTCCATTGAACTGTTTTATTACCATTAATAATAACAAGATATTTGTTTCATTTGCCACCCACTTCTAGTCATTTTTATCCACTGCAAGTCGAGAATTGCGGCAGCAATTCGCGGCTTGTAGTAGATGAAGATGACAATAGTAAATTCAGGCTTGAAAGGGTTAATCACTCCTTTTGTTCCCAATAACAGCAATTTCATCGGATAATACAATTGATTTAAAAATGCTTAGCGCTTAAAGGGTTATTAAAGTGAAAATGATTAAAAAGGACTATTGTTGTGCTTAGCGGTTAAAGGGTTACTGGGCATGACGAACTTTCATATTTGAATAAATAAAATTCCAAATAATTCAGGTGACGCATATTATGTGTCACTGGCAGATAAATGGTCAAGTGTAACATCCCAGCAAACACAAACCATTTGTATAACATTTATACAAAGTTGGACCAACATCGAAGGTAAAATAAATGTTATACAAATTTTCTGTGTTTGCTGGGATTTGATTTTACTAGGTTTGCTATGTTATTATTATTATTATTTTACCCACTTGAAGCTGTGTCACGCTACCGCGAGCCACAAGTTCAAGTGAGTGAAGACTACTGGCATATGTACATTTTGAATAAAAATATATTTCAATCGAGCAAATTTAAAGTTCATTTCTCCTTCAATTGTTCTTGTTCGAAGTAAAAAGAAAAAAACGCAATCATTCAACTGTTTTATTTTCGTCGCGCGTCACGCTGGTCGTCGCGCCTGTTGTCGCGCCCCACATGTCACGTTGGTCGTCACGTTGGTGTTTGGACAGTCTGTCTGTCGTCAATGAATTAGTTAATTGATTAATTAATTAATTCATTTATTATTATAATTAATTGATAATTAATGAATCATTAATTTGATACGACTATTTCCCCCCATTGTGAGTACTGCAAAATAATATCAATTCCGAATGCGTTTCACGTCGTGATTCTTAGCAAATCTAGCGACCAGAGACTATGTGGAGAATAAATCATCTGAATATAATCACATGTCCTAGATAGCGATTTCGGGTTCAAGTCCCGAAATGGCAGAGTAGCTGTTCAATTGCCAGGGGTAAACGATCCTAACTGTTAACTAAATATGAGGTGAATTAACACATTCTGTCGATACTATGTGATCGATTTCAAAGTAGCATAAATACATTGTTTCTAATGTCAGCAACAGTTGCGATTAAAAATGTCATTTGGCAATACCTATTGATGCATTTTTGTCACAGGCACCTGGAATGTATGAGTGATGAATTTTATCTCACTCTAAGAAGAAATATTTCTTCTTGGATTAAATTCGTCACTCACCCCTTTCAGGTGCCTGTGATTTTCGTAGTTGCAAACCATTTTAGCGGCGTTACTCTTTGTCCTGCTTGTGGAAATATCTAATGTTTCTTATAAAATTACAATTCATGACGATTCAATCACACACAAAAAAATAAAACATGCAAATGCTCTATCACTCCAACTCTAGTAGTGCTATGTGTTTAGCTTTTCCAAGTAGTATTGTATGAAAATAGATGGATGACAAAGTGCATGTCCAGATACACCCCGTGCTAATACATTCCAGAACGAGGCCTGCACTCACTGACTGTGGTGCCACCAGTCGGGCTGTCACTGCACTATAACAAACCACACAGATCAATCCCATTATACCTGGAACCAAAATAGAACGACAGAATTTAAAACGAAATATTTTATTTTCGATTTGATAACCCGTAGAAGATCTTAAAACATATACACACATTGTAATGAGTTTGTCATAATCGATTTAATCGAAAGAGGTCGTTAGATGGATATTTTATTTCAAAGTTAAGAATAGTATAGATTTAAAAGTTGTGGGTTGTGGGTGGCGGTAACGAGACATAACTGCAAGTGGCTGGAAATTTGAAGTATTTAATTTACCAGGATAAGGGTTATTAAAAAATCACCTCCGACACCATGTGAGAGTGTTGCGAGATACAGAAGCGGATCCCACTTGATCCAGATGAGACTGATCCAGATAATGCCTGCCAGAATGACTAAGGTCAGCTGAGCGCAAGCTGTGGCTTGAGCATCTCCTAGAAAACCTGCAACAGCATCAAAAATCATATCTTAAGACGATTATGACATAATCGACAATGAATAAACGTGTTTTTTTTAACTCTTTGCTGTATATGTCTCTGGTAGAAGAAATAAATGAGAGACTATTTGATTGAATGAAGTAGATTAAATAATCAATCAATCCACCGATCCGACCAATCAACAAATCAATCCACCAATAAGTATGAAAGAAATTAGTTGCAGTTCCTAATCATGCACTTTTTTCAAAGTGTCAGATACACCCTTTCATATCCAAGGGGACGATATTTATGTCCAGGTTTAACCCTCACAACGCTGAATTATTTTGTATGACACCATGAAGACTAAAATCATCATAAATATCTTAGTTAGCTTTTTCTGATTCATTTGAATTACCCATGTTATGGGTCTACGACCACTAGAAATATTTTAAAAATTTCCGTGTGTGGCATTTCTTCGGACTCTCCAACGCCTAAATAATATAGTTGTCTAATAGCATGTGTCTCTCCCATTAGGCTTTTTTATTTTACCGTTAATTGTTGTTGTTGTCATGTTATGATAGTATGCATTCACTGTAGTCACGCTTAAGATTATCATTTTATATACTTTAATACCAAACCACTGTCTAAAAAACACAATACATTCACCCTATTCTGACTTAAAGTAGGTCAGGTAACCCTGGTAACGGTTCAATGAGCTGCTAGAGTATTTATTGCCTTACCCGGAAGTGTTTGATTTATGTGGTGTCGTTGCAGTGTCTGGCACTCCTCCTTCTGTATGTCACATGCCATCCAAAGTCCTTGACAATAGTTTTCTGTCGTGTTGCAACTCCAGTTTGGCAATATAAAACAGGCCACCAATATGATCAAATTGAAAGTGTACAATGTACCCAGAAACAACCACAGCTGTGAGGTCACCCCTTTCACCGAGTTATATAGAATCAAAACGTACCTGGAGAAAAGCATATTTATGTCATCATGCAATAACCATAACGATGACCTTTCTAGCTGGTACAAGTGTTCCAGACTTTCGCTCCACTAGTATGAATCACAATCGGTATCACATCTTCCTATATTACCAGATTACGGATGTGAATAACCAGAAGTCACCCTTCTGTTTTACCACTAATGTTTCACACCGTGTAACGTTAGTAAGTAGTGTAATGTTCCACATCCACTCTATATATTTCAGGCCTGTGCTGTGCAGCTCGGCAGAGCTAAAATGCAGTATCTGCTTAGGCCCACTTGTATAGTAAGCAGTTACTATCTTTTGGCTTAGCCTGGCAATGTGGTAGCCTACTTGTGTCGCTCATTCATGCTTGTCGGCACTGGCCTACTTTCACCAGCCGTGAGCTTTATACGTTTTAGAACAGTGCAGTTTTATAATACCACTCGTACTTAAATACTTTACCTGAAACTATTTGTGATTCCAACAAGCCAAACATAGTGAGCTAGCTTGAACATATGAAAACAGAAGATCAAAATGCCTACTGGAAATTCTGAAAGTCTTTACCTACCCTGTCACAATTTGTAAAATATTTTGAACCACAAGTCTATCTTCTTCATGTCTATTATTTTGACTACACATGAATAATAATTATAATAAAACAAGTTACATCATCCCATGATATTGATGAGAAAGGAGATTGTGGTCAAGTGATCTGTTATAGTTCTTAAAGAGTCCCATAACTATAGATGACATTTAAAAAACAACTAGAAAGTTAAAATACAAAAACGCGCCAGGTGTAGATGGTATTCCTGCAAAAATTTACAAGCATGGTTGTAATAATCTCATATAGTCCAGTCATTTTGTCAATATACCTCAAAATAATTGCAACAGAAGGTTTTTCACTGCAAAACGTCTCATCAGTATCCCTAGAATGACATATCAAAACTTTACTCCGATGGAAGATTGGGAAATATATTTTTTGAGGTGCAAAGAAAGTTGTCGTTTGTCGTATTTTCTGGTGTCATTTTACATTTACCGCAAATCAACTAGTGGTCATTGAAGACACAATTTTTGTAACTAAGCCCATTTTTTGCCTCTTTATAATAATCACACCATACCAGATACATTTAAGAGATATAAATGAGAAAAATTGAGAAAAATGTTTGCAATTTTACTTAAAATTTGGTGAATATTAACTTATTTGAAAGAGATTTTCTCCGATATGAAAACTTAAAGGGGCTAGGTGTCACTGTTAGTCCTGGCCCTGCCATATAATAACCCTGTATACAATGAGTCTTAAGAATTATTTCACTGTAGATTTGAGTAATACATACTTATAGTTTTTATATTTTACTAGGTGGAATTTTTATAACCCGGGCAAAACAGGCGTAATGGCCATTTTCCAAAATGGCCACCAAAACTCGTTATAACGGCGATAAAAAAACAATGATAATTCCAAAATCAGATCACGTGGTGGTTTTCAATTAGGTATTTCCGCACCCTGAATAAGGTATTAACTATTTAGGAAAAACAATCAAGGTTGTCCGAGATATAGGTCACGTAAAATCTAAGATGCGCGCCCATCGCGAGCAAAATAAATATCCAGATACTATATTCCCCCAAATGTTATTATTGATTTGGATAATCTAGATACCTGGCAGCACGAATCCATCTGGGTACATTTTTTCGATGAACGGAAAGGGGTTATAAGAGCGTTTTTGAAGGGGGTCCAATTTTATTTTATTTTGATTATATTTTTTTCTGAATGTTTTTATGTATTTTCACAGGTTTATGTGTCGAAATACCAAATTTTACTGTAGGCTAATAATCGGATTCACATTAACTAACCGTGAGGAATGATCATTAACCATTTTCAGTCAATGCTTAGCCAGTTTTTTAGGAAATTTTGATTGCTAGGCCTAGGTAAGTATTCAAATATATTTAGACCATTTCCCATAATATCATCTCTTTGGATATGAAAGGGCGTGTCTGCCACATTACAAAGTGACAGATAGACACTTTAATACCCAAGGAGACGATATATATAATTCGGAAACTAAGGCAATGGGCTCGTCATTTAGCCATGGGGGAGATTGCCGTCAATACTGTGAAGGTTAGTGGATTTTGCCTAAAAAGTGATGGTGATGGTGATGGTCAGGGCTAGTTGAATTTCGTTCTGGGCTAGTGAAACTTACAGATGAATTTGCAACCCTGGATCGGGGTTAGTTCGAAAAAATAAAAATAAATTCTGTAACTTATTATATGATCAAATTAGGAAAATAATATTAATGCCCAGAAATATTCTATCACTTAGGCATATGTCGGGGAAGCTGTTAACAACAGGAGCGACATTACTGGGGGGCATATAGGCTGATAACAACAGTAAAAACAGGGCTGGAGGGGCCAGAGAAGCTGTTAACAACAGGAGCAACAGTATTGGAGGGGTCATGAAGGATGTGACCAACATGAGCAACAGCATTGGATGGGCCAGAGAGCTGTTAACAACAGGAGCAACAACATTAGAGGGGGCCATGAAGGCTGCTAACAACAGGAGCAACGGTACTGGAGGAGTCAGAGAGGCTGTTACCAACAGGAGCAACATTATTGGAGGGGCCAGAGAAGCTGTTACCAACAGGATAAACAATAGTGGAGGACGAGAAAAACAGTCCTGGAGGGGCCAGTGAAGCTGTTAGTAACAGGAACAACAGTGCTGGAGGGGACAGAGTGACTGTTAAAGGGACTGGCCCAGGCTAAAATCATCAAAAAATCGGTGATTTTATTTTGGGTTCTTAATATGACCATATGATGTAAGCATGTACATAGACTAGAACTGCAAAATTTTATAATTTTTGTGCTGCGCATTCACCAGTTAGGCTAGATATAGAGACGAAATTCCTGATTTGTAATTATTGACAACCATGTCAAAAATAAGAAATGCGGGAATTTCGTCTCTATATCTAGTCTAACTGGTAAGTGCGCAGCACAAAAATTATAAAAAATTGCAGTTCTAGTCTATGTACATGTTTACATCATATGGTCATATTAAGAACCCGAAATAAAATCACCGATTTTTTGATGATTTTAGCCTGGGCCAGTCCCTTTAACAATAGGAACAACAATGCTGCAGGGGCCGGAGAGGTTGTTAGCAACAGGAGCAACAAGGCTGAAGGGGCCGGAAAAGCTGTTAACAACAGGAGCAATAGTGCTAGAGGGACCAGGGAGGTTATTTACAACATGAGAATGTTGCACTCCGCTATATGCGATTTTGTGAAAAAGTAAGCTGTCATACTGTACACAGTCAGCCTCAAGACTGGAAAGGTTGTGCAAGCAGATTTGTGCCGGGAGAATGGGGCTGGAAGATTAAGGAAGGGAAAATGCTGCCCATCCAGATTGCTCTGCCACCTATGGGTCCACGAAATTAATGGAGATAATCAGGTGCAATTGCAAAGCCGGTTGCAGTACTGGCAGGTGCACATGTAACTACAATGTTCATATGCATGTGGAGCATGTAAAGGCATCAGCCTAATAACTTTAAAAAATAAATTGATCTCAATTTAAATAAATGATTATTCTAAACGGTTTGTCACAAGTTATTTTATTTATTCAAGACATCTGGAAAACAATACAAATCACATCAAATGTTGCGTATAAAGCAGGACCATTTTAAAAACCGCGAGATAACAAAGTTCCTCTTTTCGTATTAGAGTATTATTTACGACACTACAGACCTCAACCAGTATATATCCCGTTAAAATAAATGTTGTATTTTGTTTGCGGTTATCCAGAAATAGCCAGAAAATGATTGGACTAGAAGGTATGTACGTAGGCCTAATTTTAGGTTTTTATATCGGAGAAAAAAATCCCTTTCAAATAAGTTAGTATTACATCAAATTGAACATTTTTCACATTTTTTCTTATTTATAACTCTTAAATGTATCTGGCATGGCGTGATTACTATGAAGAGGCGAAAAATAGGCTTTGTTACCAAAATTGTGTCTTTAATGACCACTAGTTGATTTGCGGTAAATGTAAAATGACACCAGAAAATAAGAAAAACGACACCTTTCTTTGCACCTCAAAAAAATATATTTCCCATTCCTCTATCGGAGTAAAGTTTTGATATGTCATTCTAGGGATACTAATGAGACGTTTTACAATGAAAAACCTTTTGTTGCAATTAAAATTGCCATAAAATGACTGGACTAATACCAAACCTAGTTTAATACACTTTGCCAATGGAGAATACCCATCAAGATGGACCACTGATATAATTCATCCTGTTCACAAAATATCTTATCATAGTGAGTTCGCTAACTGCAGGAAGGTTACAGTTAAGTCATGCATGAGAAAATTACTTGAATCTATACTTAACAGATGACTTTTAAAAATAATGATCCCTTTCAAGCTGGCTTTAAAAGCAACTCCCGGACAACCGCTAATATATTCATAATTATATGCCATTATAGATAAACAAAGGTGTTTTTTACAAGCCCCTGTATACACGATTTGTTGATTTTACAAAAGCATTTGACTACATTGGCAGATCAGCACTTTGTAATAAATTGCTGAGCAGAGAAATAGACGGATTTTTTAAAATGTAATAAAGGGTATGTTCTCTCAAGCTGAGTGCCGTGTAAAATTAGATTAAAATATCAGTTACCATGGTGACATATCAAAAAGCGAATTTGGTGTCCTGCAAGGTGATATGCTCAGCCCCAAAATACTTACAGAATTTCTACAGGATATATCCTAATTATTTGATCAAGATCATGGTATCCCTTTAATATTTGTATACTTGTTATTTGCAAACGACCTTATCCTATTTTCAAATTTTGTTGATGGATTGCAAAAGCAATTACCTGGCCTGCAGAGTTATGCTTCTCTATGGCATATTATAGTCAGCATTCATAAAACAAAAGTATATGACAACTTCTACTATGGTGATAATGTAATAGAAAAATCTGAAAAATATAAACCCCTACTTAGGTGTTGTAGGCCTATATAGCACAATATCCTAATAATGTATCGAAAAAAACGTTCTCTCACCTTGCTTCCCAAGCTGACAAAGCATATTTTTCTCTACACACGCGATCTCATCCTGTAGTCAGTAACTTGTGACCTGTTATTGCGCACAAGGTTTTTGATTGTCAAATACTGCCCATCTAGATTAATATCCCTAGTCAAAACTTACATATACTTGTAGTTTTCTCAGATGTTGCCTAGACAAAACTGACTGGTCTGTGTAGTTTTAATAGATTAATATGCATAGACAAGCATACTTGTACTTGTAGTTTTACTGGAATTCTATGCCTAGACAAAGTTATTTGTACTTGTAGCTTCACTAGATTAAAATGCACAGACGACGCTTACTTGTACTTGTAGTTTTACCGGATTAATATGCATAGACAAAGCTTACTTGTACTTGTAGTTTTACTAGATTAAGATGCTTAGATCAAGCTTAATACTTGTACTTGTAGTTTTACTAGATTAATATGCCTAGAAAAAGCTTACCTATACTTGTAGTTTTACTAGATTAAAATGCATAGACAAAGCTTACTTGTACTTGTAGTTTTACTAGAATAAGATGCCTAGACCAAGCTTACTTGTAATTATAGTTTTATCAGATTATTATGCCTCGACAAAGCTTACATATACTTTTAGTTTTACTAGATTAATATACCTAGACAAAGCTTACCTATGGGCTTACTAGTAGTTTTACTAGATTAATATGCCTACACAAAGTTTATTTCTGTCTTGTTATTTTACTAGATTAATATACCTAGACAGAGCTTACTTGTGATTGCAGTTTACTAGATTAATATGCCTAGACAAAGCTTATTTTTACTTGTATTTTTACTAGATTAATATGTCTAGACAAAGCTTATTTGCCACTAATGGCGAATTTGCGATTGATCCCATCGTTCTAGAGTGAAAATGAAAAAAAAACATATTAATCCATTCATTCATAGACAATTAAGTGCAGAAATCACCCAACCGTAAGTCAACATTGGGTTATTTTCTCGGTCTGGCGTGATAAGTAAAATGAGTTCCTACTCTTGAGCACGCACACTTTGATTAATCTGCCATTTAGCAATGACGCCTTTCATTCGAGCACACAAACAAGAGAATTCCAAATCAATATAATATATCAGTTTATAGAACAACCATTAGGTGCACGTGCAGTCGTGCACCGCATGAGTGGTAAGGGCTGGACCATTATACGTGCTATTTATTTATCGTGGGGCATGAAAATGCAGAAAGCAAAGTGAGGAAATGTGATCAATCACTGAACCACCGCCCTATGGTGGCTCAATGCTGGCCACCGTCTCCGACGCTGTCACATTATTGATCATCATCAGATTTAACGTCACATGTTTACTGGATAGTTGTGAAACCGTGACATCAACTGTTACAGGAGGCCGAACAGCGTAAAACACATATTGAATATAGTCAAGGGGAAAAACTGTTTTGAGACTTATACAATGTTTTATTAGTTAATACTCTGGTACATTAGGATGCAGTAGTGGTCACAACAGAGCCGTATGCCAAGTTGACATGCTTGGTCAAACTCTTTTGTCAGCACTAATCCAAGATAGCAGCCAGAATACATAATTTACCACAGAATATCATTAAATTAGTCGATTTCAAAGACATTGGTATACGTATCGAGTAAAAAAGGCAAAATAGTCTAGAGTGTATGTGTGTCAACTGTGAACACAACATCTTGACACTTTGAGCAATTTGCGCTAAGGGGCTGGGGACAAAATTCAAAATCAAATAGGCTTTTTCAGCAAATCAATAATTTTGACACAAGTGCAATACGTTTTTTTCCTGATATGATCCATTTCTTATATTATTATCATGATTCAAGGTCATTTTCGTGGTCAAAATTTAAACTGGTATATGTGTATGTGTGTATATATAGCTGTGTAAATAATGGCCGAAGAATACGATGAAGACGTTTAGACAGAAATCATACCAACGCTTCTTTTTATATTGATAATGTTATTACCACGTTTGCTGTTTATATCATCATTTATCAAAATGCTAATTTCGGGAAACATTTAATTTCACTGGAAAGTATCAGGAAATCCACCACACAATAATCAGGCTTGGGGCGAGTACTGGACAAAAGTACTCGAGTACAAGTACAAGTACTTAAAAAAATGACGAGTACAAGTACAAGGAAAAGTACTGGATTTTCAAAAGTACCTGAGTACAAGTACAAGTACTTTGAAAAGTACTTGAGTACAAGTACCGAGTACTTTCGTTGTAAACTTTAATTAATTACATAAAATTTAATAAATAAATAATTTATTATAATATATGTCACTTCATGTTGATATATGTGACCCGATCCGGCAAAATGAGGTTTAAGTCGCACTTTGGCAAATGATTATAAAGAAAATATTTTTTCTATTTAGTTTATTTGACTACAATTGTGTGGTATTTTCCAAAAGTGCCCAAATTGCCTTTTTGAACTTGAAATGCCATTTTCTCCAAAAAAAACGTAATTTCAGACTTCATATTTTTCTGAGTTTGTCGAGTCATATTTTCGGAGTTAAACACGCTACAGAGTTGTGTAATATACCACTTTAAAGGTGATTTTGTGTAAGTGCGGGATATCTTAATAACTCAATTATTTGAATATGCGACTGACGACTCATTTTGTCAGGTCGGGTCAGATATAGATATATATGAGTGGTGAAAATAATATTTTATGGGACAGGCCTGTTATAGATATTGCATGATGCCATGTACCAGCCAATAGTATGATATTGCATTTTCAAATCAGTGTACAACGTATTTTATGTTACATGTAGGCTTACTATTTGGCGAATCATAATAAATAAATAAGCACATGCTAGTATACAAATTGTCTGTGTCTAAAGCTTTACGTTTCAAAACACGCTAATTTTGGGCCAGTGCCGCCGACATTTGGCTGCCACTGTAATACACGTTTAAATGAGCCTGAACACACATTGTGTCATGGAAAAGATCAAGGCTATTAAAGGTATACGGATCACAATTCTACCCGGAAAATCCAAAAGGCAGTATCTGCTTACTTGTAAAGTAAACAGAACTGCCTTTTGGCTTTGCCCGGCAGATTTGTTTTGCGATGACAGGCACACTTTAGTTGCTGGTGACTGTGATATCAAATCAAATGTATTACCATAATACATGTATATCCGTACAAGATTCAGCCCGGGCATACGCTGAGAAATTAGCCTAGCATTATTAGTTTAAAAATATAAGGAAAGGAATATAATATAAAGCCGCCGTAGGCAGACAATTGACTCATTATGTAACCTCACACCTTTAACCCTTACGCGACACTAACGTGTTCAATTATATTTTTCTCTAATTTGTAGCTATAATTACTGACTCAATTTCTAGCTTCAAATGACAAACTACATAATCACGAAATTAAAAAATAGACAAATAAAAAAATACATTTTTTGACTTACCTGTAGGGTAGTTTAGTTCGCTAGACACCTGACGTCTTGTAAACGTGTGCATGATTTCGTCTACTTTTATTTTTTTTATTTTTTTTGTTTTTAGTATGTACAGCGATCTGATTTTTTTTTGGATGAACCGCTTTATAAATGATTTGTAATAATGATATACAAAAAATAGTGGTGTCCCGCAGTTAAAGGGTGATGTATGCCGTCTAATTACTTTGGTCATCTTTGTTTGAACAGTACAGTATCATGTGTTAATCCTACGTACTTGCTGTTTAATTATTGGCCCAATGTCGTGGACATTGGCCCGGCATTGTAAGTTCTCTGTAGGTAAGACGTCGCGTTGTCGCGGTCGTGTTTTTTGATATTTACACAACACTGGTACTGAGTTGTATGAGCTATGGCAGTTTTAATATATCTCAGTCCACACCGAGTCTCAACTGCTTGATAAAGATAACAATTATAAACTACTTGTTCACTCAAGTGATATTATTTGTCCGGTGCTGGGGAAATGTCGGCTAAGTGTCTACGCAATTGGGCCAATATTGTGCAAATATTATGCAAATACCGATCGATCGTCCCAACAAAAACGATATTTAATTGAAGATAGATAGATATTTATTGACGACGGTAAGTCTATGCAGACTTATGCGTCATTAAAATGAACATATGTACAACACTATATACAACAGGATTAGTTCGGTAAAATATGCATGCTAAGTTAACTTAAACATGTTAAAATCAAACGACATTATATACTAAAACAAGCACAGGTTAAATAAAATATGCATGAGAACTATTTAAAATAACCTACAGTTAAGCAGCATTGGCATGATATTTTTAAGTTTCCCGCACCAAATCCAGAGATAAAATAGCTACTGCATATAGCAAAAAACCCTCTGGAAAGCGTACGCGACACGCTTAAAGGGACTGGCCCAGGCTAAAATCATCAAAAAATCGGTGATTTTATTTCGAGTTCTTAATATGACCATATGATGTAAGCATGTACATAGACTAGAACTGCAAATTTTTAAAATTTTTGTGCTGCGCATTCACCAGTTAGGCTAGATATAGAGACGAAATTCCTGATTTGTAATTATTGACAACCATGTCAAAAATAAGAAATGCGAGAATTTCGTCTCTATATCTAGTCTAACTGGTAAGTGCGCAGCACAAAAATTATAAAAATTTGCAGTTCTAGTCTATGTACATGTTCACATCATATGGTCATATTAAGAACCCGAAATAAAAACACCGATTTTTTGATGATTTTAGCCTGGGCCAGTCCCTTTAAGGTTTGAAAACAGCTATATGTGTATTTTGCTAAGCATATTACTAATGGTCGATGTGTACATGACATAATATATATAAATTTGTTGTCGTTTGAGAGTGAGTCAAATTCACTGTTGAGTAGTTTGCTTTCGGCAAGTAAACTAGTTCGCTGCGTAGCGAAGTAAGAGCAAGTAATTAAAAAATGAATTTCGTCATCAACAGAGTTTGATGTACATCTTTGACATATGCGCTGTTCTAGTGGTAGTTTTTGCGGTTTGACACGCCTTCCTCGTTCAATTTCTAGCATATGTGAGCTCATTCTTAATCTTGATAGTGCCTTCATCCACCTTGTGTCGGGGATGTAAAACAGTTATTCTTCTAGCGAGTGTTCGAATTTGAACTTTATGTACGTACGTAATTTTATGGAGTTTCGGGCTTTGATAGACCAATCCACTTTATATGTATTAATCAAACATATTTTAACTTGTTTGATGAGACGATTGACATTTTCTACCCTATGATTTTCTCAAACGTCGCGGTGGTTTGTTCGGAAAAATAATGACCTGATGTGAGAGCACCAATTTGTTTCACCAATAAAGTCAAGAGACGCCAGTGAGTTGTACACGATTCTCAAATAACAGCTTCTAGGCAAGGAGATCAAACGAATCCAGTATTTCAAAGCTAGAATTTGTTGTTTTAAAAAGAGAGGATACCTTCCTGTATCCCCATAAATAGTAACTGATGTGGTTTGTGTTTGACTCCAAGCATATTTTTCAAGAATCATAAATGGACTGTCTCAAAGTCCAATATTTCTTTACCAATAAATAGTACCTCGCTACCATACATCAGTATTGGCTCTATTTGGGCTTGGAATACTTTTAGAGACAATTTTGGCGTTAGATGTCCTAAGTTGTGACTATAATTTCTAATTGTGAATATTGCTTTGCGAGCTTGTTCAGCCAGATACGAATGGTTTTTTACAAATATATCTTAATTATTACTACACCAAAGAACTAAATATTTATATTTGTGCACGATTTCAAGCGTATTTTCGGCCAGTGTGAAAGAAAATGAATGTTTAGCATATATTTGGTTGTAAATCACTATTTTTTGTTTTAGCAATGCTTATTATCAGATTCCATATTTCACAGTACTTGTAAAATAAGGCGATTTGTGCCTGTAGGCTCTCTGCAAATTCTGAAAAGAGGACTATGTCGTCGGCAAATAGGAGGTACGCAAGGTATATGTCTCCTATCTTAAGACCGTATTTAAGATTTAAATATTTTCCGAGATCCTGCAGGAATTCATTGAAAAGTTTGGGGCTTAAGACACCCCCCTGCATGACACCATAACGGTTTTTAATCGGCTTGCTAATCTTGCCATTCCATTTAACTCGACATTGCGCTGCTGCAGTTTCAGGATAAGTGCATCTCTGTTTAAATAATCGAAAGCTTTGGTCAAATCTATACAACAAATGTAGAGCGGCTTCTTACGTGTTTTCTGAGTTTCAACCAGATTGTACAACACAAATAAATTATCAGATGTACTACAATCTTTTTTAAAGCCTTTTTGTAAAGGATCATCGTCACGGCACACTAAGTTTTTGAATGACAATCTATTTTCGAGTACAGATTCAAAAACTTTTGCAAGAGAGGGAATCAAAGAAACTTTCCGATAGTTCTGTGGATCTGACTTATCACCATTTTTGTGAACTGGGTATATCAACCCTTGTGCCCAGTCATCTGGATAATCCGCCGAATCGAAAATGGTATTGAATAAAGTTGTCAGTAAAGGTGTGAAATATTTAATGTCCGAAGAATATAACTCAATCGGAATTCCGTCAATTCTCGACGCTTTACCTTTTCTTATTATACCTAGAGCTTTCTCTACTTCGTCCAATTGAATTTTACCATTGAGAATGTCATTCGATATGTCGTAATTATATCTATCAATAGGTATTTTTTGTTGTATAGTGTTGTATATTGAACCTATAGTAATCTTGGTACATAGTCTTCAACGTTGGCCCAGCATTATACCACCATTGTTTCAATGCCTCATGTTTTCAGGGGCTTAGCTGCGAAGAACGAGGTGTTGTAAGTGTGATTCTTAAATCTCGCGACATTATTGTTACAATCACGCCCCCCTTCAATGACAATGAAATACTGTATAGAATAGTCACTTGTAAATGTTATATATCAACACATATTCCTGTTTTCCAAAGAAACGTCTGTTGTCTTTTTTTTAATAGTAGTTATTTAATTATCTTGTGAACTACACGAAGATACTAGTATATACAAGGCAGAGCAAGCAATTAGCTGCATGATATTGTAAAAAGATGCACTTTTGTTAAAAGTTGATGTAAGTAATTGGACTAGTTTTGAAGTAATTTCAAAGGATTTTGTCTGTGAGTTATTTTGAATCAATTTGAGATGACTAGTACTCGTAAAGTACTCGTTACAAGTACGAGTACAAGTACTTTTTAAAAGTACGAGTACTGAGTACCGACGAGTACTGCAAAATCGGTACTCGAGTACCAAAGTACCGAAGTACCGAGTACTTTGGCCCCAAGATTGTCACACATATCTCATGAAGTCACATAATTATAAATATCGAGTGGAATGTCGTTAGAATATAGTTTGGACAAACTCCACAATCACACAGCTATTGCTAACTACTAAAATACCACAATAACATAGGGTCTACTTCATAAACTCCTATGATACTCACGTCATGAGTCACATACTATAAGCCCCAGAATGCCATTTATACACGTCGTCCCCTTGGATATGAAAGGTTGTATCTGCCAGCCACTTAGTAAAGTGGCCGATACACCCTTTTATATCTTAGGAGACGATATGTATATTTATGTTTTCATAATAACATTTTGGGGACCGAACTCACGACCAACCACGTGGCTCCAATCTGGACAAATTAGTTTTGGTTAACATCTGATTGTGCAAGGTTCCTGAGCTCGGATCCCAGGTGAAAAATATGATTTCCCTCTTTACGAATTAATTTACATTTTTGAGTGAAAGGTTCTCATTCTCATATCGCAGAATTTTTTTTGAATTGTGTTGAAAAAAATGTACTTCAAAAGCTTGGCGAATTCACTTGTTTTTCAGCCGCCTGTTTTTTTTTGAAAAAAAACAGGGTGAATTCACTTTTTAAGGGCGGATTCACTCGAGAATTTACTATTGACTGGGCGAATTGAATCGGCGAGTTCATTTTTTATGGCATATTCACATATCAGGACAAATTCACCTAAGGGCGAATTCAGTGTTATTCGATCGTAAATATTCTAAGCTTCAACCAGAAAACACAAGACGTCCAACCGATGCTTGTTTAATGTTGTTCCAGCATGGTTGACGGTTTGCCAGCATTTAATCAACATTAGTGATTGTCAGGCTCGTCCTTGAGCTCGTCAGAGACCAGGCTAATGACAGGTGACCAGAATGCCACTATAAGACAGTAACCCCGCGGAGCTTGACCTATTAAAAGATCAAGTCTACAGAACACACACCTCTGATTTGTTTCGGAAAATCGACCCCTTGCATGGCCACATTAACCGTTTCAGCGAGGTGACCCTGCTCCCCGAACTTAAAGAATTGAAATATTATTTTATAATAACCGTAGGCTCATAACATAGGTATTTAAATAAAGCGAAAAGAGCTGGTCACTACGCCATTATTTTGTAAGTGTTTCAAATAAACAAAAAAACGTTGTCCTCCATGATTTATACAAAAATATTTCAGCGCTTCAAATGTTTAACTAAGGTGTTAATTGTTGTATTATTCCTTGATATTTGTCATTCAATTGACGCTTGAATTGCTGGCAGAATTACCAGTTTGAAATGACTGTAAAATACACCTCGTTCAAACACTAGACCTGGTGTTTGATTGATTGTGATCGACACTGCATTATTTAAGCCCAAGTACTGCCTACTGCCTTTTGCAGAGCAGTGTAACAGTAGTTGATGGGTATTTAACACCACCTGATGTGATAATAGCGTCTGTCATTGGGTGGGTATCGAGAAATACCCTTTAAGCCCTCACGATGCATTAAAGCATAATTTTACATCCCTGAAAACAGACTTAATTTTCCTACAACTAGGGGTTTTAGTTGGATTATTTCCATGAAACTGGTTCACAATACATGGCAATTTTCTTTACTTTTTTACCCACTTCAAATCATCTTCATCCACTACAAGTCGAGAATTGCGACAGCAATTCGCGGCTTGTAGTGGATGAAGATGACTATGTAAAGTCAGGCTTGAAAGGGTTAATAGGTGTGCATTGGATGTTTCAGTCGATATTGCTATTGTGACACAATATGCACCACTCACTCACAGAAGGGTTACGGGCAAATCAGTCACGTATCCAGGAAAATGGAGCTAGATCGTGAATGGTTTCTTCTCATATATTATTGACAGTAAATCGACCCAGTAATAGACATCTTACAGCAAAGCTTTTATGCGGATTTTGCACTGACCATGATGGAGGCGATGCGAGTGTGTTCGAGATTTGCTAACTCGCACGTATCTGCACCATAAACCATTCGGCTGGTATGAATATATGCCTACCCCGAGGACATAATGATCATTCAATAAATGTGTAATTATTGATACAAAAATGAAAGTTTGAAAGGTAGCCAAATATAATATTTTTTTGTAATAGGCCTATGTGATCCAATTTCTTTAATCTCAACATTTATTTAAAATGGCCACTTTTTTAAGTAGCCTCACTTTTTCAATGCATTGAAAAATACAAATGTATCTACCTAATCCTGTAGATTCAAATGATCAAAAAGCCTAAGAATATTGCAATGGATTTCTACCGCACGTGTTTTTTAAAGCCAGTTTTTCCATATTCAGATAAAAGTAGATGATTTTCATTGTATTTAAGTATTGTTCGCGAGTGGCAGAGCACATCTTATTAGCGTTATTTTTTTCACGAATCTACGATGACGTAGTTTGTGATGGTTCATATGACTGGTCGTTTATTGCAAATCATTTTTCCCATAATCACAGTGTCTTTGCATAATAATGGCCAACTGAATTCAATGTTCTATTAATAAATCTTGCTAACGTGTGAAACCTCAGCTAAACATTGGCCACCATTAAGAGTTTGCCAGAAGAAGCTTACTTGCTACTTGATCAATACTGGATCAATAGCCATGGTCGGGATATAGCAGCTATTACAGTGATCAACACGTGTCACAGTCTAAACATTAAGCTATCTAGGATGACATTCCAGCCGTGATTTGTATGCTAATTTGGGTGTGCATTGTGGTCACATCAATAAAAAAGTTGTGCAGTTTCGAATTTGGGCTTCCCGTTCCGATCTGTACATTTAGATGGATGTATGGCAGTTATTAAAAATTCATATGCACTGTTATTTTAAAAGGCATATATCATGAGTACATATCAATTCACACTAAACATTAGTGACATATCATTATTTGCCAAGTTTTGAATGATTTTACCACACAACATGAGCGGTAATAGATTGTTTCTACTGTGGCTGACTATATGGAGGCTTCATTTTTGTCAGTCATCGTTAATGATTCTCGGAGTGGCAGACATGGGCGGAGGAGTTTTTTGGATGGAACTTTATGCAACATCATTCATTCCTGATCTAAGTGTATACACGGTACGTACTAAACAGGATTACGTGCTACCTGGTGACACCATACAGACAGGAGAATATGTGATGGTCTCTGACGTGGGATTTGATCTAGCCACTTTTGCAGAGACAACATTCCAGCATCTGTATGTGAGTAGCAAGGTGGACCTCGACCACGGTGATGACCCTGTCTACATAGTGAACGATGGTATAGTAGAGGACCAGATGGGTACAGGCGGACCAGGAGATGGTTCTGGTGAGCCATGGAAGTACAAATTTGGGTTTATCCGACGAAAACCTGACGTACCACCCGGTACAAGCTTTGACTTCAATGACTGGTATCTGGTCACCTCAGCTCCACTCTTAAAAAATTGTGCCGTTAACAGCGATTGTGGAGTAAATGCATATCCATTTTTAGAATATAAATGTGAGTATTTTACACTTTGTCACTATTAAACTACAATTTTAAATTTTTCACAAATTTCTTTACTGTATTGCTATCATGATGTGATGATATTAATTTTATACTTTTTTTTATTCTAGGAGGCCTAGTATAAAAAACTTCATGATGGTCATACAGCAATAAAGTCTTTTTCGTCGTCGTTGACGTTGATGTAACACCCCAAAATCAGGCGGAATGCGACATTTTTCATTATTGCATTGTTCGCTATTTTAGAAAATGACATATTGTCCTAATCATTCTGAACATCGTTACAATACTACCGGCCTTTACAGCTTAAAATAAATGCAGTACATACTAGCACATAAACCCTCAATATTTTCATTTTCCAACAAGATAATACAACCCGCCCTTTTCATTTCAATGTATGTTTGTCTTATATTTTTTGGTGAGAGGAATCGTAAGTTACATTAAAATAAAGGCAAAGCCTATTCAACCGGTGGCAACAGCTACTTAATAATGCATTAAATTCTTATCATGCTTATGTTGCATGTATTTTGTGGTAATATTTGGTAGCTATAATATTACAGTGACACAATTATTGAGATAATGTTATGACAAGATACAAAACATACAAACTTATGTATTTAGTTTTAAATGGTTACAACTGTCAAACGCATACGATCCTATATTCTATATCAAACCATCGAACAGGGCTGTTGTTTCTGTGGAGCTTATTGAGTCGCCCACCTTGTGGACAGAGTCAAATATTTGTTAACAGGATTCCGGTAATGCCAGCTCCCACAATGGCGTGTAAATGTGTGCGGACGTATTCCTTCTATACCACGAAATGAACAATATCTTAATAAACCCACTTCATTCCACGTAATGTGAGAGCTGAGTGTATGACTTCGCTGTATAGTACATGTATCGCAGAAGCTCACGATTTTCCCATGGTTTAAGTTTCAATGAAAATATTGTTTGTTGAATGTCTAATTAACCGGTGTCCATGCTACAATATTGTGTTCTTTTTAATCAAGCCAAAATATGTGAATTCACGTTAATTAATTACAATTACATAAACTTCATAAACAAAGAATAAATTAATAATGTTTAGTGATTGAATGTTCGCTTAATTTGATCTTGTGTATTTTTTGTGTAGTGACTGTATCCACAGAAGGGCCTTCAACAGCTGTTCCAACCACAACTAAAGCACTTACAACCACAGAGGAGTTAACTTCGACAGTCAAAATTACAACCGTAGAGCCGACGTCTTTGGCAGAGACGACTACCATGGTTTTAACTACTCATCTTGAAACAACTACACGTGCTGAATCAACAACATATGTGTCAACTACCACCAAACTAAGTACCAGAACGAACGATGCGACAACAACTGGTGAACAAACAACTGAGTTAACGACAACCGATGAGCTTACAACCACTGGCCAGAAAACAACTGAGATAACAACAACCGATGAACTTACAACCAGTGGCCATAAAACAACACAGCTAATGACAACCGAAGAACTTACAACCACTGGCCAGAACACAACTGAGCTAACAACAACTGAGGAGCTTATAACCACTGGCCAGAAAACAACTGAGCTAACGACAACTGATAAACATACCAGCCAGAATACAACCATTACAACCGTTGGTGACAAAACAACAGACCTAACGGAAAACGATAAACTAACAAACACAATAAAATTACCATCAACGGCAGAGCTTACCACAAGAGAACTAGCAATGACATCATTGGCAAAAAACATCACCATTTTACCACAAGAAAGAACTACAGGTACCGAGCAATCAACATCTGTTAAACACACCACACCACGAGAAATCACGACAGGTCATGATGAGACAGATGGAACTTTTATATTAGCGACCAGTATAGCTTTATCGACACAAACTGAACTGCGTGCAACGCGTCCCTCAACTGTGGTACTACCGTCTCGTATCGAATTAAAAACAACAGCGTCTTTTGAATCATTTACAGATGAACATACTGGTTTGCCATTCAGACTCAGATTACGTGTAGCTGCAGTGAAGCATGTATTAGATCATCCGGAAGAAGCCCCACATTCTAAACCAATAGGCTCCTCCATGGTCACACTGGCCATTCTATTTATTCTCCTGATCATACTTTTAGATATCGATCACCTTTGTAGACATATAAAAATGGGCTATGCAAGAGTACGCCCCAAAAAGAGACTTTTTTACCGAGTGACTAGTGACATATCACATAATCAGCTGGTGTATGTACACTAATGCGCCAGGTTTACTTGTAAGATAATAGTAGGACAGTGCTGACAGTTCTGAGACAATCTTGAGCAATGATAAGTTTCTAATAACACAATTTACCTGACTACATGGATGTAGCCTACTAGTTACGACAGATTTGAATTATCATATTCACTATTATGATCAAAACACTACCCCAGATATACTGCAGAACAAAAATATACAAATATTTAATATTAATAGCCTTACTGAATAAGCAAATTTTTTTCACAGACGCGGAAAACAGTGGATTGTGAAATTGTAAATCGTTTCCGGGGCAAATCTCGAGAACTACTGGGTGGAATATAGTTATGGCACATACATGATTTCTAGTTGTGCCTTATCATATTTTTGTACCTTGACCTTGAAGTTGACCCAGCATTTCATTAAACTCAAAATGGCCGCCTATCGGTCATTATTTACTCTCACATGCCCGACATCTGGTAAACCGTGCTAGATGATTAGACCATTGCCATAAAATAACGAGGTATCAGAGAAGGATGCACCCTGAATTTTTTTTAATTTGGTCGAAGTTAAAATGGCCGACAATCGGCCATTTTTTTTACTTCTATAGGCCTGATATCGGATAAACGGTGCTAGATAAATTGAAATGAATCGGGCTTTAGGTCACCTTTGTGCACATATAGGCTAAACTGGGCCAGGAGAACCTCCTGAGGATGGTGAGATGATTGAGATGACACTGTCTTCCAGACACAGGATTCGAAATTCGAGCCCTGGCGGTCTGAGGCCGATCACGCTACCTCTCGGTCACGGAGGCTCCCCACAATACTGACTTTCACACGTGGATGGGGAAGAAACATTTTTTGCTTCTTTCAAACCGCCGAGACCGGGAACCAAACCCCGAACTCTGGCGTGAAAGGCAGCGGTGCTAACCACTACCCTAGGGCCCCCGCCCTCGGTGCTAGATAGCACAGCTAGTTAGCTTGAAAAAATGGGTGTGGGGTTCACTTTGTAAGAAAATCATGAACATTTGTACACTTATAGTTTTTGATCTGCTGAATCACACATAAGAGGTATACCCCAATCCATTTTTCATTCTAAAATGTTGTAATTTGCATAAATATAAGATGGCCGTTCTGTGAGATCAGTAACTGATAGGAAATTAGATTGTCATTTAGCTGAGCGTTGAATACATTGTTAGCCAATCCAACCTTGTTGTTTATGAAAGGTGCATAGGATAAATTCTGAGCAACACATAATTTCAAAATGAATTAATTGACATAATTACCATATTTAATGAGGAAAACTAAAATTGTTAAAACTCATATAACAAATTTACTTGAATAATACTTTGTTGGTTTCTCACCCATGTTTTTCACCTCATTAACATGATGAAATTAATTTAAGGTGATATTGAATACCCTTGAATCATTTCTAATTAGCATCAATTAACATAATTAATGAACAATTGCTGTAAAACATAATACATTTTTAAATAATGTCTTTGAACGAAATCACTTGGAAAAGAAGTTTTTTTTCTCTCTCACCCATATTTGCCAACATGATGAAATTAATTTAAGGTGATATTACCCCTTTTAGCGCGGGTCTCGAGATATATCGGGACAAGAAAATATCCCACTGTCGTCGGTCCCGAGATATCTCTTTTGCTGGTATTTGTGTCTGTAAAATCAATGTGGACCGGCAACCATGGGGGTAACCTTGTTTTAGCTGATAACAAATTGGGCATGGATAACACCCCATAATAATATCTGGGCGGATGTAGAGCTTTCATTCTCAAACGATTCTTTTAGAACGAAAAATTAAAAAAGGGCGCCATAAAATAATCATAACTTTCTCAATAATTTAGATGGAGACTTGATTTTCTCAACAAACCATATATTTTTGTTATCAAGGAATACAATAAAACAAACGATACCTTCCTTTGGCATCATTATCATGCTTAAAATGCTATATTAACACTTAAATAACAGATATCGCTCCACTGCTGATTGCATAGTTGCACACCTATTCTTTACGCATTTAGTACTCATCACCCATAAACTGATAAAGGTGACATTATACATGGCTATAACCTTCACATTTCGTTTGGGCAGTATCGATACCGTAAAGCACAAACTCATCCCATGTCAAACTTCATATCCAATTGTGTATCCATTTTTTTGCGATGGAAGCCCATGCTGATGTTACACGTTTCTGCATAATCGTAATTTCCTTGTCCAATTGAGCCTTCAGGAAGGGGGTGTGATATGGGCAAACATGTAATGCGGGTATTATATTAAAGGGACTAACTCAGGCTAAAATCATCAAAAAATTGGTGATTTTAATTTGGCTTATTAACATGACGATATGATGTAAACATGTCCATAGACTAGAACTGCAAACGTTTTTTAATTTTTGTGCTGCGCATTTACCAGTTGAGCTAGATATAGAGACAAAATTTCTGTATGAGGGCAATTTCACATCATGGGTGCATTTAGGAAATATTGAAACTTTACACAATTAGCCAATACTGCTAGATATTTATATGAAACATTTTTTATTTTAACAAGGGTTGCATGGGGAAACAACAGACCAAATTTTATAAAGTTTTGTCAATTATTTCTTCATGAATCAGTGGTATTTATGTTATTTTCAACATATTTTGCAGTCTCATCCCGGAATTGTCTTCATAGGAGGGTTTTTCTATTCCAGATATGCATCTAACACACAAATAAAGTTTTATTTGTGGTATGGTTATTGGTCTTACGATTTAAACGACACATGTTTGCAAAAAATCGAGTCACAAAATCTGATTTTATGTGTATTTATTGAGTTTAAAGTATTTTCCGTTAAAAGTTTTTTTCCTTTTTTCCCGCCAGTACATCACTGCCCAGCTTGAACTATCTACATATATATAGACATTTAATTACTCTTTTGAATAGGTCTGGTGGTTATATATGGCATACAAATACTTCAAACTGATTGCTGATTAACATTAGCAAATTAAATAGAATTACCTGTATGTATGTGAAAATTCCGTTAAAATAATGTCCCCTCCAGTACATCACTATTCAAGATCCACGCAGTGTGTTTTTCTAAGATATATTATTATTGCAATATAACCTGCCTCTTTGAGCCCCCGCGTGGATAATAATTGGAAATTCATGTTACAACAACCACATATTTATACATTTTTAGTTGAAAATAGTGTTAAATTAGAATTGTCCCCTCCAGTACATAATATCAATATTTAGTATTCTTCGTGTAATAAGACATAATTTTTTTAATTTACTGATCTATATTGGTAATTATTTATTATTATAATAAAGCCTTCGTTAATGGCAGCCACTAGACACCAACAAATTGATATTTAATAAAAATACATATGTATTTCATTAATGGATAAGTTGTAACCAAAAAATATTTTGTGGGTGTTCCCTTTGCTCATTTTTAAATCAATATTAGCATGTTAATGTAATTTCTGCACTGTTCTGACTTACAAGACCTACTAGTACAATATATATACATTTATGGCGTATATATCATCAAACAAATGTGCTCTATATTGTCTATAATAGGCTGCCAGTACACTGCGTACTGGAGGGGACAGAACGTATGTAACACTAAAAGTGTAATTACTCAGGTATAGAACTTGTGGTATTTTTCATGCTTGTCAAGCGATTTAAGCGGTCTGTTTCGATACACAATCTACTAGATTACTTGAATTAAAAAAAATGTGTTTGTAGCAGCTGGGTCCTTTTGCTTCACCAAACCATAATAGTTTCGCTTCGGAGGCCCCACTCCTGTGAACCTTAACGATGCTGCACATGCGGATGGGTGGATAATGTTTGCTCAGCGAACCATGATGACCCGCCTACTTTAAAATGGATTTAATAGTTTAAATGTATGATTGTCATATACATTTTCTATTGCAAAAAATGAGTTTAAATGTCTTGGTTTCACTACAGGTTATATGCTAGGATATAAAATTATGTCATGTCTTATAACATGGCCCCAGCCCCAGTTGGTAGCGCACATGTCACTGGTACATGATGTAGGATCTTACAATGCTCAAGTTGGCGCAGCGTTGTATGGCCTTAATTTACTATGCCCGATAGTGATATCTGGCAAACCATGCCAAATAGCCAGACAATTAATTGATATATTATAAAATGTGAGGTTTTAAGGAGGGCAAGGCTAAGCAGATCGTTTGATATAGCTAGACTATAACTATAAAAAATTGTGAGGTTTGAGAAAGTGTTACCAGCATACCAGTTATATTCATAAAATATACATGTATGCCTCGAAAAACTTCCAAATCTATCAGGTTCAAAATGGCCAACTGGTGACCATTATTTAACTTAACATGCTTCATATCCAGTGCCAGATAACTAGACAATTAATATAAAAGAAAATGTGAGGTTTCCGGGAGGGATAGACCTTATTTCAACTCAGATCACATTCAAAATTGCCAACTATCTGCCATTTATTATCTACTTTAAAAAATATATATTATGTCTGATATATCTAGCAAATATTGCCGTCTACAGCAATCATCCAAGGGCAGGCAGCTGCAGCATCCTCGTATCTGGCCATAATCTTTGGGCGGATTGCCAGTGGCGTACCCTGGCTCCTCCGCTCAACAGCGGAGCCGATGCAGCACCCGCATCAGTGCTGGCGCTGATGTAGGCTGTGGTAGCCTTAAATACCCGGCAATAGCGTGTTTGACATTATGTCTCTCACGTGGGATGACTGGAGTTACCCAGAGGGAGTTATCCTTCCTATTGTTACTCAGGGGACTATCCGACCCGAGGATAGCGGAGCTGCGCAAAATGCCACAGAGTTTCAGCATTAAATTGCACAGGGAAAACTCAAGTCTCCGGTCGTCTGGCCATATCTGGGGGTATATCCCCTAGACATGCCCAGAACCCCTTATGGGGCGAGCGAAGGAAAACGCTCGCAATAACCCATCATGCCCTATCACCCCCACCCTCACATCATCATATGTACATCATTCATCTCATCAAATGACTACAACGTTTTTATCGTATTACAATATCACTTAAAATACCTTTTGTGCCGAATAGATTTACTACTACAGCAAATATTGCCAGACAGCTAGACCATAGAATAAGAAAACAAAATGTGAGGTTTTAAGGATCGAGGGAAATGCCCTGAAAAATTTCAACTCCCATCAATTTCAAAATTACCCTGATAACATCACAGTATTGGCCCAATAAAATGGTTTAATTGGGCCTGATTATCATTATGTCTTGCACATTGGTGCTGTTTTCAGCCAATACAGTTTATTATCTATATTCCGCATTGGACCAGTAATGGGCCAATAAAGGCAAAAAATGTAGTCGCATAATAACAATGGTTGAATACTGGATTTTAACCGCTGTTACTGCCGATAGCATCCGGTATAAAATAGGAATTGGCCTAATGACGTCATGTTTAGGCCTACTTTAATATATGTGATATCTGCTAAAATGTGCCAGATAGTTCAAAGGGTATTATGCTAAAACAAAATGCGAGATTTCAGGGAGATATTTTGGCAAATTAAAAATAGCCGATTATCGGGATATATGAAAAAAATCAAATTTAATAGGTCTTGTTATGAATACAAATATATCCCAGATTTGTAGATATAGGCCTAGGCTGGAGTGAGAGAACGGTATTGTTATATAAACATGATAAATTATTATTTGTACCATACTAAAATAGTTAACCAGTAATTGCTTTACCGTAGTAAAAACGTAGCTTGGTGTAAAATAATGTTAGGGCTATTGATACATGCATGTAAATTTGTATTCAGTTTGAGGTATGTATTATTATTTTTTTAATTATATGTACCATTACATACAAAACTTTGTATCCAATTATATAAGCTCAAGATCGGCTGGAGTTAATATTATTTTTAAACCACTGTACATAAATATATTGTGTACGGTACATTATCATAATAAAACAGTTACACTACAACTACAGTTACACTACAACTAAGTAACAAAGTAAAAAGAAAATGCTAGATTTCAGGGAGTGACAGCTGTGACCTAACAAATTTGAACTTGATCACATTCAAAATAGCAGAATTGCGGCAATTATTTAATTATTGAATATGCCTGATATCTGGCAAACTACGGTATGTTAGCTAGCTAGACCCTACAACAAGCTTATGCTCCTGAAGTGAAGATAAGGGAGGTATATGCATTTGAAAATGGTTGTTTTCATTTATATACCTTGACAAATTTCAACTCTATCAAATGCAAGATGGCTGACTATTGCCCATTATTTACTATATGCTTGATATCAGGCAAAGCATCCCAGATACCTAGCCCAGTACTATAATTTATCCAAATTAATCCATGAAAGCCCGGAAAGTATTTTGTTGGCATATATATCCCTCCCTCAAACCTCACATTTTGTTTTATACCATACACCTCACATTTTGTTTTATAGTATAAAACAAAATGTCAGGTTTAAGGGAAGGATGTGCCAACAAAATGCTTTCTAAACTTTCTTGAGGGGGTTGGAATGGATACACTAACTGTCTCTGCGGTTATATTGGAATAATAGTAATGTAGATGTTTGTAAACTATGACTGATGATGCTATTTTATCTCTTTCTAGTAGTTTACTTGTTATTCAGTTGAATTATTGAGTGATCATTCATGCTTACAGGTTTGTTATTGTTGTTAAAAAAGTATGTCCTCTCCAGTACATTTTATAATATTAGCTTGAACACCGTGACATTGTCCAAGTTATGTCACAAAAATCAAAATTATTTTGCATTGTTTTTCCTTGATGGTGTTTAATACGATGCAGACAAATAGTTGCGGTCTTTACCAGTGATAAACCACTTGAACATCATTTTATTTTAGCAAAGTTTATACAATTATGCTACTTCAGCTCAATTTGAAAACAAAATATTGATTAATAACAATATATATTGGAGCAAAATTAGAATATGAAATGTTGAGCAACATATCATGTTTTACTGATCTAAAGTATGCATTTATAGCACTTGTGATGTTGTTATTTCAACCGGTAAAAAAATGTCCCCTCCAGTACAGTTTGTCACACATATAATTGTGCAGAGGATTCGCATGAAAAAGCACTGTAAAAATACACAAAATATGTCATATATAGTATTCAAGCTATATGTGTATATTTAGTTGATGTCAGAGCACTAATTTGTTGAGCTGTCGAAGTAAATGCTGTACAATTCATACTTGAGTGTATTGCAAAATTTCATTTGTCACATTTCAAATGAATATCAAATCTATATACATGTGAAATACGGGTACAACACATAGTGATCTTTCCTTTAGAAACACGACAATAAAAAATAAAAAATTAGGGGTAAGGATTTTCAAATCACCTACATTATTAGCATTTGAGCAGAGACTAATGATTGTTAAAACAAATGTCTCCTCCAGTACACGCAAAAACAGCATACATTTCACAAGTCAATATCTTCATTCATGGGCATTATTAAGATCTGGAAATTTAACTGATGTTGGGGAATGACATCTCGCTGTCAAAAGTTGTGAAATTATCATACATGGAAGGTTTTTATTTTTGACATGCTATGAGACTTTTTGTGTGCCCTTTACGTGAAATTGCCCATTTCTTATTTTTGACATGGTTGTCCAAAATGAGAAATCAGGATCAACCGGCCATTAAAATTGCAGGAGGGGCCTGGAGTTTTTCTGGAAATAGATAATTTCGTCCTTTGAAAGGCTCAAATAAAAATATATATGTGGCTAGCCCAGAAATAAATAATTACCTTCCAAATTGTGTTTAAACAAATAATTGAATCACACTTTTTGAAAAATTCCTCACTGAAAGAGTGTAACTGTTAGAAATAATTAATAATTTAATTTGTTCTGGGATTAACCCGTGAATTAGTACCCATGTAGGCAGCCGGCTGATAACACCAGCAAAAACGCGACACAGGAAAACAAATACATCCAGACCTTTAGGGGATTTAATTTTTACTAATGACCAGCTTGGAAAAAAAATGTAGTTGATTTGAGTAAAAAACGATCTGAACAAAAACTCCAGCCCCTGCTATTATAATGGTCGCCCCCCCCCCCCCTAACAAAGTCTAACATAGTAGCCTGGTAACGGGAAATTTATGATAGTTTTTATTTAGGAAAATATTTGATCCCTTGTTTTGGATTTAAAAGAAACATGGTGGAAAGTTCGACCATTCCATGGGAATAAATTGTCTGTGAACAGGTGAAGGAAATGCTCTCCATACACCTGCGCACAGAGCTTTGTGGAGGTACGGCTATGTGTCACTAAGAGTGAAATATATTTTCTTGATCAAAATAATATCAAATATCCTACTGTATCAAGCTCTGCAACAACTGCAACTAGCAGTGAAACTACCTTTAGTTTGTGTAAAGTGCAGAATGTGTACATCAAATAAAGGTCAAAGAGATGCATTTTTTGTGAAATGTGCAACCTTTAATTTTTAACAAGGCAGATTTTCTAGGATACCTTGATGTAACCTATTATTGGAAAACATCGATACACCACCTGCATGAGGTATATTGAGACACCATATGTGGTATAAGGCTGGTAGTTTGAGAAAGCGTTATCTATTTTAAAACAAGATCTGATTTTGTTATGCTTATTTTTATGATTGTAGCCAAATCGTACAGTTAGCTTATGCTAGAGGCTGCAGCTAGAATACAGAACGATATGCACTCGAAATAAATGGCGAAAACATCGAGACAGTTTTGGGGCACCTCGAGACAGGTTATGACATCTTGTTGAGACAAAGTGTCATGGTACATCACCCTGACAAATTTCAAATTTGATAGCATAGCTATCATTTTGGGGGTTTTTTAAGCAAACTATTATACATCCGTTTTTAAATGATAACAACGGCGTAATATACCACCAAAATCATGGCGAGTTTGTGTATTTCTTGAACAACAGATCCAAATAGAACCTATTCTTCAATCGAAAAAAACACCTTTGCCAAGGATGTCCAACAGACATTAGTGTTAAGGTGGAAACACGAAATTCGCTATTTCTGATACCATTCACACTGAATCACAAAAAAAAATATTTTTCAAACGGTATCATGGTCATGGTATCCAGCTCTTAGTGGCCCAGACTCTCTCTTGGGACGTATATGGAGGATGCACTATGAAAATGTTAACTTGCTCAAATTTAAAATGACCGACTATCGGCCTTTTTTAACTTTAATATATCTCATATTTGGTAAACCGTGCTAGAAAGATGGACCATTACTATACATGTATACAGAAAAAAAATGTGAAGTTTCAGGGGAGGAGGCACCCTGAAAAATGTCAATTTGATAAAATTAAAAATGGCCGACTTTTGGTCATTACTTACTTTAACATGGCTTATATTTGATAAACCATGCTAAATAACTAGAAAAGTTGCAATCAACATAATTATGTTAATTACCAACATAATTATGTAATGATTGCAATTTTTCCAGTTATTTTGAACTTGTTGGCTATCTACAAAGTTTAAGCGATCAGTAATCATGGTAATAGAAATTTGGTCTATTGAGTCAGTTTCATAATAATCATGATAATATAGCTCAAGTAGAGTACACGCGGGACAACATCAACAATATAGGGCCTACTACAAATGTAAATAATCCAAGGTGGATAATTGGCGCAAAGGGCATTCTCATTATTACCATCACACCAAAAAATATTTCATTATGTGTTAAGCTACAGAACAAATCTGCAAATTGTAGCTTTGAAGCTAGCAGTACTGTTCTGGCAATAATCAGCAATTTGTTAGTCCTTACCTCATATTGTCAGATTTGTGAAAAAGTAATACAGGCATGTTATAGACAATAAGGACAACTGTTTTTCTTCACTACCTCTTGTAAAGAGTACTACTGTATCTCTGACAATAATGAGAAACTACTGAACCACTGGAGTGAACTATCATTGCTAGCATTGCCGCTAATGTGATCAATAATATTAACCCTTATACTGCTAAGTAGGCCTATATTTTCAGCCACTTGAAGTTGTGTCACACCTACAACTTCAAATGTTCTCATATTTGTTTAAGTTGAGCACAAAATTTGCAAATCTTGATTATGTTGATGTTGAGACGCTTATTTCATTCCCGATAACAGAGATCTGGTCGACTAATAAAACAGACTATAGTCATGATCAGCAGGATAATGGTTAAGTGATCAACAGGCATGTCACAGTAGGCCTACGTCCCAGTGGCTTGTTAGCAAAATAGTCGTACTTTCTCCAGCTTATAACAACCGATCGTATCGCTTGTAAAATTCAATAGAAGTAATATTGCTGCCGCCTGAATGATATGAAATGATAGATAAGCAAGCAAAGTGATTATGACGGAAAATAACCTTCATTTCGTTTATTGCACAATGAATACACTTGAATTATTTTGTCATAGTATATAAACCCATTGAATGCGAAGCGTTATAAACGCATTCAAAATGATTTTTCACAATGTAAGTTGACAAACTTAATTAGTCAAATATTCAGGTTCAGATCTCGTATAGGCCTCACAAGATAATATAGCAGGTCATTTTTTAAACGTAGGCCCAGGTCTACATTTACTCATTCGAAGCTGGCAAATAGTACAGCAATATGTCGGCTTCCAACTGTTCAAATAAATTAACACCGTCACTTGGGAATGCAGAGATCAAATAGTTTTTAATGTATAATACATATTATTATGTTATTGTCAGTTGACACCTGTAAAAACTCACATTTAAAAATGATTGTGATAAAAATACATATTTCACCCAAACAGTCAGTCACCAAAGCTTGAAATGATATATTCAATCACGTATAGCTCTGCTCGAAACAGATGATCAGCGTTATTACACTATAGCTTATCTGCGAATTGTAATGTATTGATATTACTACATAATTTATCCCGGAATGCATATACTAAGCTTACAATATGGTATCACCAATTATAACATTATCGATTATTATGATTATTACAACGTGTGTCAGCATATCAAATTTACTAAGAAATGGAAGATAAATCAGCAATAAAAGCTGTAGCTAACCCAAATTTAAATTGGCCGGAGTTTAAAATAGGGAGATCATAAATAAATAATGTACAATATTTTACGAAGGATATTATTCCAATGAAATTAAGATAGGGGCCTACATGGATGACGCAGAGGCGAATTAAAGTCAAGACGCCTCTGTCTCTAAAATGTTCAAATTACAGGTACTGAGATTACAAAAGTTTGACATTCTCCAGTTCACCGGATCTAAACACAAAATAATTTGTGGATTTGTGCTTTCCATCTGCAAATTTAAGACAGTTTGTAAGTGTTGGTGTACGCGTGAGCACGGATTTTCCATAAGAAAACACCATAGCAGAGTTTATATAAAATAAAAGTGCTGAGAGCACGGCTAGCTTGTAATTGCCTCCTGTGGTATGATCTTCTTGTGTGGTAGCAAAAATTGATACTAAATGAACCACCTTCAGTTCAATGCAACCTACAAAGAATAAAAAAGATAGCAATTTTCATGGATTTACAGGACTATTCCAATGACAGATTCATCTACCTTTGTAAATGCTGTCCTGGGGTATGCCCGAAGACATCACACTAAAAACTAAACAATAGATGGTGTTTTTTCTGACGTTTGCATGCAACAAATTTATTCAGATTAAACATAGGTGTAGAAGGGAATAATATTTTTTTAAATATAGCTTCAGATGTAATATTAAATTTAAAAATATAACGTGATTATATATTTTTATTATGGAGCTGATGATATACAAAATAAACATTCACAAAAAAACTTAATTGTATAAAAAAAAAATTAAAAAAAATTATTATGGTATCTGACCGAAATCTACAAAAGAATTTTTTTTTTACATCTATCTATCTATCTATTTAAAAGGAATACTTTCTCCCAAAAAAATTGTGTAGCAGCCTTGCATGGGCTAAACTACTATTATACATGCGAAAAATTGCTGCACCAACATAATTACAGACGTCTACAGACGTCAGATTCTCACGTCAAATTCGATCCCCGCGCTGAAAGGGTTAACATGTTTAATCGAGACGAACCAACCAATTTAACCAAGAGCCGAGCTGTACATTGCAATTCTCTCCTCCGCCACAGCTAGTGTGTCCGGACACGATATGTTTGTTATTATAACATTACAATTATTGAATTATGTCCAAAAAGGAAGCCCAACGTTCCGGGATAATCAGTTGTTCGTATATCGTCGCCTCGGAGCTAAAGGATCCTATCTGCCACTCTGACGAGTGTCAGATAGGATCCTTTAGCTCCGAGGCGACGATATGTTTAACATGTTTAAATTAACAAAATCGAGTTCGAAATAGAACCTGAAAGTGAATTGTGGGCAGACGGTCAGACGTACTGACAAACAACATGATACCAATTAAGTAGCACCAGCCTGTACATTTGGTATGGCATGATAAAGACGGGAAAAGCCCGAGACAAATAATAGTCTGGAGGCGAGCTGTTATTTTTTTTAATTTCGCTCTCCCCGAAAGCTAAATGGCCACCGCCATGCTAATATCCTTAAATACACCTAGTTCAACAGATATGGGTCGCCGGTCACCTTCCTAGACCATGCGTAAGTTCGCTAGAGGTCACCAAAGGCTACCAAGTTTAAATGTTATCAAAGTTATTTTTTAGCTCAATAGTTGCCGCGTAGTTATATCTCATAAAAATATCAAAGACAAGTACATGGAAAACATAGATGTCCCACAAAAGACAGATATATTTTCTAAATTATACATGGAACTACTAAAATAAAAATATCCAATAGCGTTTTTCTCTGCTTGAAGCTAATAATAATATAATGTAATCTAAAACTTTTTTTTTCATCCTGAGATACCAAAAGTAGCTACTGATTGTATAATCAAATAAATAATGTAACATTCTCACATTTACAAAAAATACATGTTTTTGCAGGTATTAACGGCAGTCTCGTAATACGATTTTTATTTCAGGTCCTGTTATTTTTATTCTGGGGGCAGATATCTAAAATATAGCATAATTTTAGATCTGGCGAGAGAGTAGAAGTAATAAGCATGCTAATATCCTAAAGTATACCTAGTTCAACAGATATGGGGCGCCGGTCACCTTTGTAGACCATGCGTAAGGTCGCTGGAGGTCATCAAAGGTCATCAAGTAAATATTTAATCAAATTTTAAATTTTGCATACATCGTTGTGTAATTTATGTTTTTCTAGGTGATTTTGAGTCCAGAAGTTCATTTCTTGGGTCCTTAACATAATTTAACCCACATATATTTCACCCACAAAGCGAAGATGGCCACCGTTTTAATTTTATTTAAAAAAAATCCTAATTGGTGCATCCAATTTTAATTTGGCCAATGCTATGTGTAACGTCTCCTTTCTAAGTGATTTTGGGGCACGCAATCAATTTCTGCTTATGACCTATATTTCACCCACAAATTCAATATGGCTGCCGTTTTCTTCATTTTTGAAAAAAATATTGATTTACCATCTAGATATGTAAATGTAAGTTCTGTTTGGGGTTGAGAATGTTTTTCTTGTGTCTCATAAATAATTTGATCAGTATTTCACACATAAATTAAAAATGGTCGGCATTTTTTTTAGTTGTAAACTAAAAAAATGTAGCTCACTGGAAATTTTGATATGCCATTCAATCCTTTTGGGCAGGCAGAATTGAAGATGGTCACCGATGTTAGAAAGAACAAAATATTATATATTGGTCAAGCATATCATTCTTATTGTTAACATATATTGGGGGTCATTTATTATCTCCTCAAATATAACTTAGATCTATTATGTAATTATGTATAGCAATGGTTGAAAGAGTTAAACATGATCTAGATTATATGGATGGCATCATGCACAAGTGGGCTAACCCACATTTTAAAGATTTTGAGAAAATATCGCGCTGCAACATGAAGTACAGGATAAACCGAATAAGTACAAATTAACACAAAAAGGTAACAACATCAGTGACCAAATGGTCTAACCCTGAATGTGAAACTCGTATATTAATCAAGTTGTTGCTATCAATGACATATATTTTCATTGTTTTTTTAATGTGGGTTAGCCCACTTGTGCATGATGCCATCCATATAGTCGTTGTTAAGCCCATAATAGATGATGTCGCTGAAGATCATCAGTTAATCGCCAGATGTAAATAAAAGTCAAGTATCCCAGCCAAAGTTTACACAGGCGCTCGTATCTGCAGAAATACCTTTGCTTGTATGAAAGGAAAATTGCTCCAAAAGTGTCGTGGTAGTTAATAATGGATATAGCTTCTACATATTTAAATCATATTACAATTGATGTGCCATAATTCTATAGATACATTTAGTACAATGTTTTCACACATCTTGAAATGATCTTAGTAGTCGTTAAAAAACACATTTGCTGTGAAAATATATTTCATTATTATACCATATCAGTATTTTATTATTCTTTTTTTATCAGTGTTTATGCCTAACTTTTCACACAAGATGACCAATATGGCATTGATTAATCATCATTATGTGGACTCTTTATAATAATGGATAATAATCATGATAATATTATGAAGTGGATATTACTAAAAACAGTTATTTTAATGTGGGCCCTACCACACTGCACTTTTAAGCTTTTCGTCATTAATTTACATTTGCTGATTAGCCATACGTGCATGCAATGTGATATAGAATAACTGTGTTAGAATTAGGTCTAAACTAAATTCCGAAAATTAAAAAAAGACCCACAGTACAGCTTAATATCCCATGATATAGTTTATTATTCCACTTTCCAAGCCATTTTATTCCTGGTATAAAGTAAATTTAAAATTATTAATACTCAATATCAACTGTAACAACCTTTGGTACAGGAAACGTATACAGATACAAATCTTGACAGATGCATCTTAACAATGCCATTTAATTTAAAGTAGACATTTATCATGACATTTTATTATGACAATGTCACTTGAAATAATTTTGATTATGTACGCGGTAACATGTATTTGTGCATGCGATTTTACAAAACTAACCATCTCGCATATATACATGTACATATATTTCTATGTCAAAAAATATGTAATGAGTCTAGCTACGTCAATAAAATATATGTTCGTCTGCCTGCATGCCTGTCTGTTGGTCCGCTCAACTGTGACAATCCGTCTGCAGTTGATCTAGGCGTATTTTTTTAATATGGCTATATTTTGCTCTGGTTTATTAATAATATTATATTTATTAAAAATAAAAAAACGGCGGCCATCTCAGATTCATGTGTGAAATATTGGTTAAATTATTTAAAAGAGACAATAAAAACATTATCCGCCCAAAATTACCTAGCAACGATAAATCACACATAATTTTTATCAAGGGGTTAAAGATTTTTCATAAATAAAATTACAACGGCGGCCATCTTTGATTTCTGAATGAAATGTAGGTCCAATTACCTTGAAAAAACAAAAATAAATTTATCAACTAAAAAAAAAGTAGAAAGCATAAATTACACATACGATGTATCTACACGATCTAGGTGGTAATGCAATTTTATTTTTATCACTTGAAAAACGACGACCATTTTGGATTTGTGGGTCAAATATGAGTTACATTATCTCAAAGACACAAGAAACGATTTTTTCGACACGAAATTATTCAGAAGACATAAATTAGAGAACCATTTGGCCAACATTAAACATTTGCTATTTTATTTACTTTATGACCTTTGATGACCTCTAGCGACCTTACTTATCAATGCTTATGGTCTAGGAAGGTGACCAGCTCCCTATATTTGTAGAACTGGGTATACCTTAGGATATTAGTATAGTGATTACTTTTACTCTCTTGGGGTGAGCCAGATCTAAAATTATGCTATATTTTTTATATCTGCCTCCAGACTAAAAATAATAAGACCTGAAATATAAATCATGCCACGAGATTACCGTTAATACCAGCAAAAACATAAATTCTTTTTTAAATGTGGAAATGTTACATTATTAATTTGATTACACAGTCAGTAGCTACTTTTGTTATCTCAGGGTGAAAAAAAAGGTTAAGATGGCATTCTATTAATATTAGCTTCAAGCAGAGAAAAACGCTATCGAAGATTTTTATTCTAGTACTTTCATGTATAATTTTAAAAATATATATCTCTCTTTTAAGAAATCTATGTTTGCTTTGTACTTGACATTGATGTATTTACAAGATCTCAATATGTAGCTATTATTAGGCTGAAAAAAATAATTGGATCAAATATACACTTGATGACCTTTGGTGACCTCTGGCGACCTCACGCATGGCCTAGGAAGGCGACCGGCGGTCCAAATTGGTAGACCTAGGTATATTTGAAGATATTAGCATGGTTGTAGCCATTTCGCTCTCGGGGAGAGCCAGATCGAAAAATAAGCTATATTTTCAACATCTGCCTTCAGATTATAAAACCTGGCTGGACAAGTAATAAAAGTACAACCACTTCAGGATCGCGTTGGCCGACCGATGGGAAATTGCAGATAATCTCCCCTTTACTCAGATTTTATAACAACCCAGCAGGCACAAGACGTTAAATCAATGTTGGTACGTTGGTCCAACATCGAAGACGTTAAACGTTAAACCAACATTGATTTAACGTCTTGTGTCTACTGGAATAGCCCATAACCAAAAAATGGTCTATCAAAAAATCAGCCTTTTTAGACATTTTGTCCCCATGACCTTTGAACTATTGATAACAAATAATAGATCAACATGTTTTAAGAATATTAATCACACTTGAAAAATCACTTTTTTATATAAATAATTTTTGGGTGTTCATCATGCAGTCATCGCATGCAATCATTTCAAATAAGTATCGGCGAATTATTTAATATATCGCAATATATAACTTAATAGGAAATGGTGACTCAGTGTCGAAATTACGTTTTTGGACACTTCGTATTTTATTTCAGTTTTTGATGTTTGGTATACAAAAGAAAAGGTAGAAGGTAAAAAAGGTACAGGTTTATAGTCTGATATCAAGTCTGAAGACCTATCATCCGACTTTACATCTTACCCCCTGGTCACTGGTCCTGTTCATTGTGTGCCATTTAAACTCCACCGAGAGCATACAGTCCTGTAGCCGTTTCGGCGCATTGAACTTATCGTACACATTGCCATCTCTGTCCTACCAGGTACTCATTTTCACCTGAGTCAAGTGAAGCATTTGAGGGTGAATTGCCTTGCCCAAGGACACAACATCTTAAAAATGTCCCAAAATTGAGAGGGGAGAAACATGATATTTCTCTGAAAATCCTGCACCAAGTGGGATTCGAAACCGCACGCCAGGCAGCGACATCGGCAGAGCGCCACGCTCTAACCATTGCGTCATGTCCCTCTCTAAGAAGTTTATATAATTTCGCATAACAGTGAACGAATATGTGGCAGGTGGGAAGCATCCACAGGCTTATATAAAACTCTTTGGTCGTCTTATGTGATGTTTTCCCGGCATTAAACCACAATTGCCCATGTGTTCTATGTCATACATACCTGCTATAAACTGTAGTAACACAGCTCCCTCTAGAATAAGCATGCTGCGACAGGTCAACAACGTTAAGTAACATATACCAGCTACAATGATCGCCATATATGCCCAAGACATCAGGTCTCGTGCCTCCTCCAAATCGTCTGTTAAAATAATATTAATCATATAATTCATACCTCGAACACGAGCATCACAAGTCTTCACTCAAATTGTAGATTTCAACATGGTTTTAACCAGTTAATATAGCCTAATGTATAAACAGAGTGTGTATGAAGCTGATGCTGACATAACTCTTTAACCTGTTAACCGCCAAATAATTTAATTGGAATTTTCACCCCCTCGGAGTTGTGTCTCGCTGACGCGATCCACAATTTCAAGCGAGTAAAAATTATTCAGATTTGATAAAATGGAGGTCGACGAGTTTGAAATCTTGCTGATTGATGTCACGTTTTATCTTTAACATGTTCAAAAGCTAATCAAAACGGCGGTTAAAGGGTTAAGGAAATGGTGAGAAAAGTAAAGGCATGGCCGCATCGCGAGACGTACTTGAAAATTCACAGACTCTGATTTTGTGTTTCCTGTTGGGTCTGTCGTGGTTCTGAAGGTAACACTTCCTCCACAGTCCTTGGTTGGTGTCCTCGTCAGTGTCTGGATCGGTATAGTTGATCCAGTGAGATTGAAATGAGGACGCCACCAATAGTACACTGGCGACAAGCAAAATCAGGGCTGAGAGAAAACATCCTGAAGGTCCAGATTCAATCATGGTGGTTCACGTGTTACCGATTAACACCAACTATACTGTAGAACAGAGAACGGTCAGTTGATAATCACAGCATTGCTTGTATAGCAAAATTATACTAGAAAATCATTTCTAGTACCTTTCGTGTCTTCTTAGACGTTAGATGTTCAAATCACTCCCTCCTCCCCACAGAAATGCAAATTACGCATACAAGTAGCTAGGTCATCACTATATAGCTACCACGTCATGGCATTGGCCGATTGTACCACAACCGTATACATTTTTCAACAATGGCATACCAAATTTAAGGAGGTTGGGTTCAGTGGTTAGTAAACCTAGTCTTGAAGACTGAAGCCTGGAGTCCTAAACCTAGTCCTGAAGCATCATATTTCATAGATTTAGCCTCCCAAGTGCATTACTAACTAGAAGGGTCTAGTTTTTTGTGAACAAAACACTGAAGATGTGTCCCCTCCAGCAGCATAACCATAAAGGTTGATAGCTAATAGATGTAGTGTCAATGGCCTAAATTGTAATTAAAGGTGTGATCAACTGTCAAAATACGCGGGACAAGGGTCCCCCAGAAGGCAATAGTGCCCGTGGGTAGGCCAAGGCCCTATTCCATAATAATACAAAATATGCGTTTCATACCCAAAGCCTCATTAAGAGCAAGTTCTAGCATTAAAACAGCATTGGATCAATGTCCCGTTTAAGTAGTAGGCTACTGTTGGCCTACACTTGACCGTCCCAGGCATGCGCGTTTTGCAGTTGAATAATTCTTTAATGTTATTAAATGGCTCCTGTGGATAGTAGAGACTATGTATTAAGCGGAATTTATTATTCCGTTTTGGTGTAAAACACTTGTCAACACTCCCAGCAAATACGACGTTGACCCAATGCTGATCCAATGCTGGCCAACAATCTGCGACGCTGGCCCAACATCAAACCAGCACTGGTTCAACGTCTCGCGTTTGCTGGGCTGCATTCAACCCACTAAACATTGTTTTGTGGAGTGTTTTGGAATGTTTTGAAAATCTAAGAAACTACAAGTAAGAGACTATCATCTGCTCAAATGATCGGAATTCTTCCACATAAAATATGTTAGATCTTGAGTTGTAGGCCTGCCTAAATGAAATGAAATGAAATGAATCGGGCTTTAGGCCACCTTTGTGCACATATAGGCTAAACTGGGCCAGGAGAACCTCCTGAGGATGGTGAGATGATTGAGATGACACTGTCCTCCAGACACAGGATTCGAAATTCGAGCCCTGGCGGTCTGAGGCCGAGCACGCTACCTCTCGGTCACGGAGGCTCCCCACAATACTAACTTTCACACGTGGATGGGGAAGAAACAATTTTGTTTCTTTCAAACCGCCGAGACCAGGAACCGAACCCCGGACTCTGGCGTGAAAGGCAGCGGTGCTAACCACTACCCTAGGGCCCCCGCCCAGGCCTGCCTAATCATCCCCAGTTGCAAAACTACATGATTGTCAGCATTTTGATTCTTTTTACACTATTGTAGTTTCTGGTGAGTGGCTGATTGAACAAACATTGACCCTATGTTGTTTTAATGTTGGATCAACGTCGTCGCCAGTGGCCCTGCATGAAGTATAAATATGTTGTGACATCTCCCTTCATTATAACCAGCAAACACTAGACGTTGAAACAATATTCGGCGAATTTTGAGCCAACGTGGTTGACAATGGACCAACATTAGTCAGCACTAAAGCTTGTTGGGTTCCCGGACTCTAAGGTGCCGGTATGTCCGGTTGCCGTCTTTTGTTTGTTCTCCAGACTTTTAGGCCTATTCAAAGCAAAAACAAAAGCTGGATTAATGTTGGCCCGCCGTCTGTGACGCTGTCCCACATTCAGCGTGGCGTCAAACACGACAGGGTAACCCAATACTGGGCTAATGTTGGCTCAGCGTCGTAGACGGTGGGCCAACAATAGCCTGGCATTGGGTCAACGTCTCGTGTTTGCTCGATAGACGGAGAGAACGCACAGACACAAAACTGATCAGACGACAACTGAGTGGTGAGAGGTAAAGCAATATAATATATTATATATAATAATACAAAGTAGTGATGTGTTGTGTCAATTGATAAATAAATCATAGGCCTACTAAATCTGGTATAATAACGAGAAAATGTCTGCTATTATGGAATAAAATGTAGAGCTAACCAGCCATATTGGCCGACCGTAAACGCACGGGTGTTTATAAACACTCACCTGAAGTCCACGGCGTATCTTTACAAGCGCATGGTCGTTTATTAACATGCGGTCATGTATTAACGGCTGGTCTGCCACTTGTTTACATGGGCCTATCATGTATATAGTAAAGCTATATCTGACGTTTAATAGTTTGTTATGTCCGTTCACAGGCCCTGTTCACTGTGCAGACAACCATACCAGCTGCACCTGTGCACAACTCGTTGAGTGCCCAGGCTTTTTTGAAGCTACTGACGGTGTCGTATCTTTAGTATGTAGTGTCTAATACTTGTAGTACACTGGGGTGCAATACATGTAGGCCTAATAGTGTTCTTATTATCGTCTACATGTAGACTACTTTACCTGTTCTCTTGATTTCTGTCTATCCCCTTACAATTCATCGAAATCAAATAGACGGTGTTACAACATTTAGTCCTAATGCCACATTTTAAGTGTACGCGTGGTTCACATGTATACACCTTATATTAGGCTATACACCTGTACGACTTGATCAATGACGTGCACGTTGTTAACTCACTCAATATGTCGCCAGGTAGTCGATAGCGTCTCGCTTGGAGGAAGGTTTTTTATTGACGTGTGTCCCACTAACTGTTAGTGCATCCTAGCAAACACTAACAGTTAGGCCTACATATTGCATTAATTTGTGTTTAATTGGGATCGGCATATATGTCATTCGGAAAATTATTATCCATTAAGGTGAATCGTTACCAGATTACAAAACTAATTGATTCACAGTTTACCTGTTCCACCAACAGTGCACGTTCTATTTTGATTTACTTTAAGACAACTTAACCCTTTAACCGCCAAACTATGCAATCTTAATTTTCACCCACTTGAAGTTGTGTCTCGGTGACGCGATCCACAACTTCAAGTGAGTGAAACTTATTCACATTTGACAAAATGGAGGTCAACTGTTTTCAAATATTGCTGATTGCCGGCTCATTTTATCTTTAACATGTTTAAAAGGTGGTAGGCCTACTTAATGTGCTAAAAACCCGAATATATGCGGCACCGGCTGTTAAAGGGTTAAGTGAAAGTAAGCCTAATGCTATGATTTAGTGGACCAAGTATAGTATTCTACCTCGACCGATAAAATAGTGGCTCAGCCTGTCACGTGATGAGAACAGCTAGCTAATCACACTATTGTGCTATCGCGCCACGGGAATAACAATGCCTGTTATCATCCATGATACCATTCATGGCCTTATATATGTGACAAGTACTCCATGTTGTGAATTTTTTGAGGTCTCGCCGAATGGAAACTACGCCTACGTCCGTTGAGGTTCTTTTACGTCCAACTCAAAGTCAGTCAGACGAGCCATCTGATTTACGTGGTTCTCTGAGCCTCACGAGTGTATACAGCACCTTACAGTCCCAGGCGGTCACCCATCCAATTATGAGCCGGGCGCGACGTTGCTTAAGTTCAGTGATCGAGCACAAACCGTTGAGCGAACGCCGTATACCGTCGTAGTTCTGTTGTTATTTAAATTAGAGAATTAAATATATTACCATGGGTCGGTTTTTATACACTTCAAGCGTTTAAGAGTAGATGTCAGATAAAACCACCCAAATCGCGAAATGCGCCATCTCACAGATTTTAATGAAACTTTGTAAATATGAAGTAGGCCTATACTAGGGTAGACTAGAACTCTCACAAAATATTAGGTCATGTGATCAAGTCGTTGCCATGATAACCAGCCTTTCATTTTCGAGCCCCCACGGCACCCGCCAGCACTCTAAAAATGTGCAAAATAGGCAGTTTCCCAACCGAATATACTACGGCACTGTTGTTGTTCTAAATAAAACTTTTTACACATCTATATTTAGGGTGTCATGTCTTTTTTCACCAATATTTTGATTTTTAACTCGGGACCCCTTCTACCTGACACATGGGGTACATGGAGTATGCAACTGTTTGGCACTGTCAACATGTCGCGAAATTGACCATTTTTAGTTGCATATATCACTGCAGGATTCCCGCATAACCTGGAAAGCCTAGAATTTGAAAAAAAGTCTACAAATTCAGGAAAAAGTCAGACAATTTATTTTAAAATTCTGTCAGAATTTTTTTACAATTTAATATTAATCAGTTTCTGTGAATAGTATTATCTGCTCCCGCACTAATATTAAAATTTCTAAATCATTTCAGCTGTAGGCTTTTAAATTTTGACTAGACTATGTGTTTTGGTGTGAACAGAACAAATGCAGAGAAAAATGAGTTGTTAAATACTTTTTATTATAATTTACAACATTTATTTTTAAAATCTGTTTTTGTTTTTCAACTTGGAAATTTGTGATCAATCACTTGTTTTCGTGTGAACCCTGCACTGATAATTCGAGCTATGGTTCATTGTAGAATTGGCATATATATGCAACCTTGTTTTATTATTTACAATGCTTCCCCATGGTTCTTGTAGATTTCTAGTTACTGAATCCAAATTCGATGAATGCCAGATTGGAAAACTTGCTTGATTCTGTATAAGAGAGACGTGGCACAGTGCTTAGAGCGTGGAGCTTTGCCAATGTCGCTGCCTGCACTGCGGTTTCGAAGAAATATTTTGTTTCTCCCTTCTCAATAGTTGGACATTATTTCGATGTTGTTTTTATGTTCAAAGCACCTTACCCTCACATGCTTCACTTGACTCAGATGTAAATGAGTACCTAGTAGGACAGAGATTGCAATGTGTGCGATAAGTTTAATGCGCTGAAATAATATTAGACTATAAACCTACATCTTTACAATTATACATTTAATATGCGCAAAATATATCAGATAAGTATATGCAAAATGTTTTCAATTCGGAATAACTTGGTTGACATAAAATTAACTAGATTAAAACAATAATAGTAGTGGTTACTACTTTAACAAGTATTTATTGCTGATGGTTCCTGTGAGAGGAACATGACAGACAGAGCCAGGAAAGCGCTGGCGCCATGCGATATATTACAGAACATATTATAGTAATATTTACAATTTTAATGATTTATACAAACCTATTAATCATGTTAAGAAAATTTTAAAACCTTGAGATAATCACCATATCACTTTTGCGAATAAGCTTAATTTCGGTATTTATTTATATAATCGTTTTGTCTGAACAATTGTTCGAGTTGGATAGCTGATGGTCTTTTCCAGAATTTATCATTTATATACTTTCTACGCTCTTCTATGATAAATAACGGACAGCATAACAGATAGTGGTATTCATCACCGATGTCGTAGCAATGGAGACATAGCCGGAGGTCGGGCTGAGTTTGGGATCGACAACCAGTTTCGATTGGTGAACGGTGATTGCGGCAGCGACTTTTGTCATTAAGATTATATATTTTAAAATTAGTTCAATCAGATATTTCTCAAAGCCAAAAGTGTTTTTAATTATACGCTATACCGTACATTTCCCACCTTGTGTTATGTCTATATTCCAATTTTGAAAAAATTGGTCTTGCAACCTTAACTTGAGAATTTTATTGAGATGATCCGGTGATTCAGGTAAAGATTGACACTTCTAGATCCCGAAGGATCCAGCACTATCTAGTATATTTTTAACCGAGCTAGTCCATGTAGAATGAAGCAAATCACCCTCGTTAAGTTTATATATTAGAGAGTAGATCATTTTAGACTATTTATTTTCCCTACTGGTAATCGATCTTGCCTATTAGAGGACCATTTTACATTTAATATATATGAAGCGGCGTTTCACCTAGCTTACAAAATCTTAGTTTCAAGTTATTTACAATGTCACAATTTTCACATCCCCACACTTCAGCTCCATCTAACACAACAGGTTTCGGTAGACAATGCCCTACATCCAAACACTGCCCTACATCCCTTTTGATAAAGATTTTGTTTTGCAACATTGAGCTTTGTATTAAAATTAAACATGACACCCAGATAATTATAATCATTCACTACATGCAAGTGCAAATTAAAACGAAGGTATATTCTTTAATTTCCCTCGCGAAAAAAATGAATATTTGGGTTTTACTGGTGTTAATTTTTAAATCAAAATTGTTACATTACAATATTCATTTAGAGTATTCAAATATTTGTATAGGTCTCCAGGGGATTCAGCCAATAATACAGTATCATCAGCGTACATCACAATATATAATTATAAGTACGGTACTAGATTTTCTGTCGGATTTTGGACAAGCTGATCCATCTGTTGGATTTTTTCCAGACCTTTACAAGATCAAGATATACATTCATGAAGATCAGCTAAGTAGAGAGAGGAAAGCAACGGAGATAATTGTTTTCCTTGTCAAACGCCAACACTACAAGAGAATTCCACTTACATTAACACATGATTTTGCCTGACTGTATGCCCCTACAGTTTTTTTATTTACGCTTAGGATCCGCCTTGATATTCCAGAGAATAACAGCTTGGTCCATAATTTGGTTCTATTAATGGTATCAAATGCCTTTTGATAGTCTACAACACAACATTATGATCGTGTACGTTTGTTGAGATAGATATCAGCCAAAGTTTTCAATACAAATATGTGTTCTATGGTGGAATTGTCAGGATTTCATTATCTTCACTATCAAATCAATACATTCATCTGATACATTTGATTAAAATAAAGCTACAGAATCTGATTTCCACTTGTATTTAATTAAATGTTCAGATCGTGTGTAATGAGTGTTATTATCCAGATTGTCCAATGCTACATTATATTTTACTATTACTAAGGGAGCTGATGTTTTCTTGTACATTATGTCGTTTGTGCCGAGATGTACAACGACATAATCAGGTCTCAGTTCTGTTTTACTTCTGTTCATAACGCTAGTTATTAACTCTACATCGGCTACAGATGCTCCAGATCTGTTTGTTATCATGACTCCCTGTTTTTCAATGTTATGCAAAAGGGAGTCACCAATAATAATTGTCTGGCATTGAATGTCCGCTTCATATCTCGTCTGTGGTGTAGAAGGCCCAGCAGAGTTTGCAGTTGTAACCTCCTTATTTCTGCTGTAGTTGATGGGGTCAGGTCACGCCGCCCTGTGCCGTGCTTTTAAAAAAAGATAAACTGTACTGTTTATCATTGCAAGGGCCGCGAAATGGAAGCTGGGAAAAGTTTATCTTGCACAGCGCCACGTTTTTTCGGCGCTGCTCTGTGTCCAGTCACGATAGCCAGAAGAGTCACGTGTCGTAAAAAACTCCCCTCCATGCATAATCAGCATCCCAAAAAACAGTATTTCCACGCGCCGCGCTGCTCCTAGTGGGGCCACGGTTGCTGAATTTTGCAGCGCAGCATAGTGCGGCGTGGCGCAGCGTTTGGTGGGGCCGTAGCTTAACGTTGTTTTCGCCGATGTTACTAGTGACGCTGTTGTCATTGTCACATACAGATTTCGTGTCATGTTTTGTGCTCTTTTGTTTTTCTTTGCTGCGTGTTGTTGGTGTTGGCTCCAATAATGTAATTGGGAAACCACAGTTTAATGGCGCTTTCCCTACGGGTCTCACATTTACAAACACGAAGGCTCAACACTTCTAAGCTCGGTCAATTTACGTGTTTTACATCTCTGCGGCACATCGTGAACTTCGCCAAAATACACAGGTAATATTCATGGGATGTTCGTAGCTGATGTAGACAAAAAGGAAGGGATTTTCCACAGTGTTGATCCTATCAAAGAAATAAAAAAAATCAACATCGGACCCTTCATCTAGACCCTCAGCGGGTTGGTCAAAACCATTATAATAAAGAGATGATTGTTATTAATTGTATGAACAATTAATACACACTTATCGTGTACATATCTCTTTCAAATGCATGGCGGCGAAAGATAATGTAGATTTACGATTATATAAGCCTATAACACAATTTTAAACTTTGTAACTTTTTAACCTGGATATGGGCCTTCAACGTTACATTTCGAGTTTACTTAAAGATCAAAGTATATAGTATGTCAGGTTAACAACAGGATCGGCAGTGCTAAATGGGACAGAGAGCTAGCTGTTAACAAAAAGATCAGCAGTTCTGAAGGGGGCATAGAAGCTGTTAGCAACAGGAGGAGTAGCTAACAGTGCTTGAAGGGCCGGGAGGTTGTTAACAACATGATCAGTGCAGTGCTAGAGGGGACAGACAGGCTGGTAAGAACAGGATCAGGGCTGTTAACAACATGATCAGGGTAGTACTAGAGGGGACATAGCTTAGGCTGTTAACAACAGGATCAGCAGTGCTGCACGGCCCAGAGAGTCCAGAGCATGAGTAGCAGTCATGGAGGGACGGGGAGTAGGCCTAACATGCTAGAGAGGACAGAGTTAACAACAACAGTAGGAGGCTGGAAGGACAGGAAGGTTATAACAGGATCAGCTGTGTTAGTGAGATTGTCGCCTGGGCTGAAGGAACCAGTTCAGCTCTGAGCAACAGGAGCAGCAGTGCTGAAAGGACCAGCTAGGTGGTCTTTAAGAACAAAAGCATCAGTGCTGGAGGGACCACGAAAGTTGTTAGGGACGCACCATTTGATTTCTGGGGGGGGGGGCCTAGACTATTTTTGAAAAAAAATGTTTGTTTTCAAATTTCTGTAAAAAAAAATATATGCTGAAAACTTGTACATAAAAAAATAATATGTTGAAAGATTGTGCCAAAAAAAATTGTTGATAATTTTAATTGTTGATAATTTTTGAAGAGGCTCATCAAAGTGGAATTTAAAATAAACGACTTACAAGGAATAATTGGAGCGCAAATTTTTCTAGGAAAATTCTCAAGATCGCTACAAGTTATTATTTAACAGTGAAATTGGACGCGGCTTTACTGATGTATTTTTTGTTTGTTTCTGGTCGGCTCTTTGTCTATTAAAGAATGTGATATTTTTCTATTTGTTTGCGAATGTTCAGAGCGGGTTCGGGTATTTCCGAACACCTAAGCCTCTGCACTTGATGTCTGGTGTCCCCATTTGTCTATCAGCTCCCCACGTGACATCAGTTGATGAATGAAACTATGATTGATGACGTAATTAACCACGTGCACGGCCATTCATGAATCTGAAAGTTGTACAGGAAGTTGTAGTACCCAAGGTAACGGCGGGTATACTCGAAATAGAGGGGGTAATGTCGAACACCAAGTAGGGTATAATCGAACACCCACCCATTTTTTTAATCAAATCAAAAATCAAATCAAATCAAATAAACTTTATTTCCAGAGGGTATGCCATTTAGCGCTATAGCACTAATTTGCAATGGGCCCTCATAATATATACAGATACACATAAGATTATTATAATGTACACCTAGTCATGATAATCATAAAGTTAAAGTTATGAAAACGATTTGCTAAGCAAAGTCTTTTACATAACCTTAACTAAAATGTTTATGAAACAGGCAGCTATAACGTGATATAAGTTGAAAGTGTTTTATATACACATGATAAAAAATTGAAAACACAATACATATAGCATATAAATACACGAACATACCTACATAAGTAGCCATATACACACATATTTATCCATATATATGTACCTACACATACATCCATATAATATACATGCATACACAAATAACCATATACACACATATTTACCCATGCATATGTACCTACACATACATTCATATAATATACATGCCTACACAGATATATTTACACTTACATGAATATATATATGATACAAATAGACACGTGAAACACATTATTATTTCTATGTAATAGACATATAGATACAAATATTCATAATCATACTTGCATATACATATAAGTATAATATTTATTTAAACACGTATATTCTGACTGCATATATGCATATACAAATATGTTTTATAACTTTGGTTCAAGGCCTACACAATATTAATGTGTACATACATTAACATGATTATTATATTCGTGCTGAGCATATAATAAACACACATAAATACATACATACGTTGTATATAAAAACATTATTACATTGCATCTGCATAGTCTTGCTATCGAAATAATAGGATATATAGTTTTCTTTAAATTTGGAAAGTGACTTGGCTAAGCGAACGTCTGCAGGAATATTGTTCCACACATTAACACCTCTTGATAAAATGCTTTTGTGATGAGACGGTACATCTGGGTTTGTGAACAATTTCCCCAAATTATACTACAGTAGTCAAATCGGGCAGGATATAGCTGTTGAAGAACAATTTTCGAGAATCAATAGGGAGAAACTGTTTAATCTAAAGAGAAAATAACCAGTCTAGAAGCAGGAACATGCGCAGTATACTCAAATATGATACAAATAGAATCAATGTCAATTGTAATTCGTCCACAAAAAAAAATATAAAACAAAAAAAATATTAGGAAATGCCACTGTTCGAGATTACCCGAATCTATTGAAATCTGAGATTTTTTTCATAGTTTCCTTCATATTACTTTTCAAACCCGCAGAGTACCGTCACAACCGTTTGCAGGCCTACAAATCGCTCCATTGATGTATTTCCTTTCGAAATGACGCATTCGCTGTGAAACTGTGGTGTAGGCCCTATAGGCCTAGTGTTCGTAATTAGACGAAACCAAATTAATTGATGGATCTATTTCCGAACACGTCCCAAATGATAAGGCTATCATGACCATAGATTTCCCCTATATCTATGATCATGACCATTGCCTGGCGAGCCCTGCCAATTTCATTTATGGCCGGGTATTGGCCAAGGTTCTTAGTCACGTGACCATCATGCCTGTGCTATTGAGGCCAGTGAATAATTTTCTGGGTCAAGTCATAGGAAATGCGTCAAAGGGAAAATACAATACTGTGAACAACTCTTCATCCCGGGAAGTGACCTTTCAAAAATGTCTGAAATCGGGGATTACCCTATTTTCATCTAAAAATAGCAACAAGTCACAAACTTTCGCCACTGGGGCATACCAGAGGCTACATGAAGCTTGGCCACGCCGCGTAGTGTGGCTCTGGGAACCAGAGTATCATGACCAAAAATTGTTTTTTGCTGTTTTTATATCTAGAAGGTGCATTGCAAGGTACATTTTCCCATATAAATAATAATTCCAGGATTGATAATACATATCATAAATAGACCATTACCTTCCGTGTAATTACCTTAATTTTTAAAGACTTGTCTACTTTACGACATTTTGAAAGTGACTTTTTAAAAAAGCGAAATTAATGGATATGAAATTAGTCCATATTAACGGTGCGTGACAGAACAGTCACGCACAACGGGCAGCTCTGCCTGACACAATTTATTCATGTCTAGCCAGCAACGGGATGAAATATATTAGCAATGTTCGGAAATACCCCCCCGTTCGGAAATACCCGAACCCGCTCTACCACATAGTATTCAAGTCATAGTTGCTTGCGTCCTAGTTTGAAGACAACAGATCGCCAAATGATGCGTACAGATTATGCTGCTTCTAGAATGAAAGGTGAGTCAAAATAAATATTTATTAAGTAGACCTATTTGGTTATCAAAGCTTCACAGAAGGTATACCGTATTTAAGGTCATGAGTATGAATAGGCCTACCACTTACACTGGTATCCGGTACTAGGTTTCAGGAGAGTATTAAATTTCAAACACTAGTATAAACGGCATGTTGCACATTAAAAAAAATCACCATGACTACTAGATCCTTGTATATCACCAACAATTCTCAGGGCTGAAGAAGCAGGTCAGGCCGGTGTGTCCCCTTTAATACAGCCGCAGTTACTGTATGTATGTCAGAGACTGACCTTCATCAAGGTCAGTGCATGACATTTGTCAACATACTTAATTAAATATGAACTGTCACAAAAAAAATGTTTTATTTTTTTTCCAGGGACAAAAAAAATGTTTGTTTCAAGGTCGGTGCTAAAAAAAAAAATTGTGTGCTAATTTTTCAGAAAAAAAAACATAACTGAAAGTAATAATCTAGGCCCCCCCCCCCAGAAATCAAATGGTGCGTCCCTTAGAGAGCAGCAGCAGCAGTAGCCTACTTGAGGGACCAGTGCAGTTGTTAACAAAAGGAGCATCATTGCCAAATGTGCCAGGGCTGTTGTTAAAAATAGGAACAGAAGTACAAGAAGGGCCAGCTATAGGGTGGACGTTAACAGTGCTGTAAGGACCAGTGCAGCTGTAAAAAAAAGGAACCTATATACATCTGGGAATTATGTGCTACAGCACTCTGGTGAACTTTTACATAACAAGAATAACAGGCATTGTGTGCTCTTGTTAACTCAAATTTTTTAAACATATATAAAAAAAATTATAATCAAGCAAAGATATTTCAGAAAGAAGGCCAGCTGTCATGACTTCTATTAACATAATTATATGACATTAACAAGTTTTCAGCCCCATAATTTGGGACACCTCACGATAGGCCAGAAGACAAATCAAGCATATTCGGCTACACCAAGTAAAAACTTGATTTTCTGAGACAAATGCTTGTAAAAAAAAGTCTGACTCTGAATCCTAAATACATGTCTTCAGGGGAGAGTGAGGGACGTTAGGCCACGGGGTAAGTGGATGACCACCCCTTCTATAGTCAACTCTGATTGCACAGCGTGATGTGCAGTAACATCTACGGAATGTAAATTGCATTATTTACTGCAAATATTTATAAATATTTTTTAAAGATACAAAATAAACTGTAGATAAAAGGTTTTAATGTGTTTTTGATACATTTTTTGATGCGCGTTCCATTCCCATCATTTGTCAATCCTTGCGGATATAATTTAACTTGAGACCAATTATTTCACAAATATAGGCGTACAGGTAGTCTATGTTTTGAGTAATAGGTTAATTATAGTGAACCCATAATTCTAAATGCAGTATATATTGATTCTTGCAAATCACGCAGTTGAGGGAAGTTGGGCCACTTTACCTCTTGGTTTTGTCTCAATGCAGCTGGATAAGTGCTTACTTATCCTAACTGAAGATTATCGAGATAACTTTTTAATTAAAATGGCCCCCATTTTTCTTCACAAAAAAAAACTACAACCAAAACATTTTAATTTTGCGACTAGGCAAGTAAGTGCAAATGTCTGCATAGACAATCACAAATAGCGGAATTGGATTAGCGGTTCTAGAGATGTTGAGAAGGACACAAAAAAATAAAAATTCCGCATTTTTGTGAAACCATTGAAACTCTTCCAAAACAAATAATTTTGCGCTCATGCAAAAATGTTTTTTGAGTTGAGAGGGTGAGATAAAATTATTTAGTTTGGTTTCGGTATATATAGTGATCGGAAACACAATTGATATTATATTAATCAAATTTTACAATTGGTCTATGTCCAACTTGTCCCAGACATGGCCCATCTTGCCCCAGAGATGAGGCATATATTGATTCATATGCCAGTTCATTTAGTTCACTTGCATTAATGTCAAAACCAATAGGCCTATAGATCGGGCCTACTACTTCTGCATAATGCATAAAAAAAAGAGAAATAAATATAGGCCTACAATCATTTTGCCGTTGTGAATTCTATGAGCACAAGGGATGCATTCGAAAAACAGTGACACAACTCTCCCTTAACTAATTGGCCTAATTCTTGAAGTCGGCGTGACGTCACAGGTGGGCTAGAAAAGGGAAAAACCTATGTGGCATGTAAAAAAAAACTTGTGGGACAAAATGCTATTTCAGCTTTTAAATCAACGTTCCGTAGAATCAAATTTTAATATTATACAATATTAAAAACAAAGTGTTTCGTTTAATTATCAGTTATGCTCAAATATGTTGTTTATGTGTGGTAGGAGGGCCATTATTATAAATTGTCCCAATCCAAGATGGAGACATGACAATCCGACTTCCAGAATTGCTAGCAGTCTTCAAATAGGTGACACCCTTTTAGTCAGAAAGCCCGTTAGTCAGAAGGCCCTTTAGTCAGAAGGCCCGTTAGTCAGAAGGCCCATTAGGCAGAAGGCCCGCTAGTCAGAAGTCCCGTTAGTCAAAAAATCAGTTAGGCTTTTTTTCATAAGGCCCTTTAGTCAGAATGTGTTCATTGGGCAGTGAACAATGCTAGGGGACGCTCCATTTGATATCTGGGCATGTAGAGGGGGGTATATTATTTTGATCGAAACATTTGTTGTCCAGTTATTGATAAAAAATATTGAAAGTTGTGCATGAAATAATTATTCAAGGATATTAAAAAATGCTGATGGAGTTATAAAAAAACTCGGTAGCATAGTACATAGTTTGAGGAAGAATAGCCATGCAAATTATAATGTGAAAGAAGTACACACAAACAAATTGCACAACTGAGAGTAAAAACCTGTAGAACCCGCTTTAATTTTTTCAGCACCATAATTTTTTGCATATATAAATTTTACTGAAATAGATGTGAAAATGCATCATGAGAAAACCCCACAAGATTTCTCAACTGGTGTTGAGTAATGTAGCCATCTGTTTAATTTATGTTAAGCGTTGATAAATGTATAATTTTGCTCACAATAAATAATAAATTGTTTGTCCAAATATTCTGATAACTAGCATTATTTGACGACTGTTTTGGGAAAGCTTGGTTCATTTTCGAGAAAGTGATATTTACCTAGGCACGGGAGAACTATTAGATAATGTGATTGCAGTATTTATTATTACCGTGCTAATCAAGACCATCACAAAATGTGTATCTCATTATATAGTTGCAGTCAACTTCCACCAGCGTTGGGTGTTTTTTGCTGATTTCTCAGTTAATTCTTGGTCATTTTCCATAAAATTTTGCAAGCACTGTTTTCAAGTATTCCGGTGCCAAGCCTGAAAATTCGTGAAATTTGAGTGAGTATTTCAAAAGATAGACCATTCGACATGTAGAATTTTGTCATTAAAGCTGAATGAAATCAATGGGTTTATAGAGGAGTGTCATAATTCGGAATGTACTACATGTCAAATGGTCTAACTTTTAAACTACATGATATTTTTTCTTAAAATTCACAGGGCAGTTGCCGTAAGACTAGACAATAAAGCTTGCCAAATTTCATGACAATCGGATAAAAAATTTGTGACTAATTAGCGAAAAGCATGCAGCGCAAAAGTGACATATGTAAAGTGAATTTTACTTTAATCTACTAGCAGTATCTTGTTATCTCGATCATTTGTTCTCAGCAAGTTTCAAAATTCAAGTACTCACATTTGAAGCAGTATGTTGATCAAATTGCTTGTTCATATTTACATTGATCCAAATTGTTCAAAGACAAGGAGTATACATTGCTGCCTACGATAGGCAATACATTATTATTATTATTATTGTTATACAATCTTGTTCCTACATATGTAGAAAATGTACTGTTCCAATTATTATGGGTATTTTTCATTCAATTGAAGCTGGAAATCACCTCAGCAAACATTAGGTTCGAAAACATAATGGGTAGCCTATTTTTAACGCAACCCTTGTGAAAGTTCTAGACGTTGTTACTGGCACAAGTAAATAAATAAAGACAAATAATTGGTCATAGGGTTGTTCACAAATAAGATAATTTCGATGAGATAATTATCTGACTTTCTGACTAACAGGCCTTCTGACAAACGGGCCTTCTGACTAGTCACCCTTACTTATTTTCTAACTAACGGGCTTTCTGACAATCGGGCCTTCTGACTAATCATCCTTACTGGTTTTCTGACTGACGGGCCTTCTGACTAACGGGCTTTAATCTTTAAATGTAATCTTTAAATGTATGACTTTGCAGTCCTCCTCAATGGAGTATCAGGCGAAGGGTTGGTGCTGAGCGGCCGACCAGACTAATCGCTCAGTTGGCTTTTGAAAGCTGCTATTGATCTGGATTCAATAGCAGCTGGTGGAAGATGATTCCAATCGTGTATGGTGTATCTCTTTAGCCCGGGGTCCCTTCACTCGGATGACAGAACATCTGGATGGGTTGAATTTCATCCCCCAAATGTCTGCCCAGCGCTCCAACTTTGTTAAGTCCTTCTGTAGCTTTTTTTGATCGTCCTTAGATTTTATGGGCCGATAAAGGAGGCAGTCGTCAGCAAAGAGTCGAGCATCAGATGAGACCGAGGATGGGAGGTCATTAATATAGCATAGAAATAAGATCGGGCCAAGTACTGTACCCTGTGGTACACCAGAACCTACATGAGCAGTGTCCGAAAAGCTACCATCTACTACTACTTTTTGTGTCCGAGTGGTGAGAAAATTTTGAAGCCAAAGTAGTTTATATAGGTCCCCTAATTCCGTAATGATCAAGTTTGTGTAGTAAACGTTGGTGGGGAACTACATCGAAAGCCTTACTAAAATTTAAAAAAATTAAATCAGTTTGCATTTTGTCCTCGTAATTTTGAACCAGATCTTCAGTGGTCAGTAGGAATTTGCTTTCACAAGAGTGCTCTGCACGGAAACCGTGTTGCACAGAAGTTAAAATTTTGTTTTTGGTAAAGTGGGTCATGATGCTCTTTCAAATAATGTGTTCGAGCAATTTAGCACAAACACATGTCAATGAGATCGGCCTGTAGTTAGAAGCAGTATGCCGACCTCCCTTTTTGAAAACAGCCTCGACCCATTCATTCTGACTAAGGGGCCTTCTGACTACCCAGCAAACATGAGACGTTGGCCCAACGTTGATGTACTGTTGGGCCAACGTCGTAAACGGTGGGCCAACAGTAGGCCTAAACCAACGTTGGGCCGACGGCTCATGTTTGCTGGGTAACGGACCTTCTAATTAAAAGGCGGACACCTTCAAATAGACCTATATGCCCAATGCAAACCGTTTGTAGAAATGTTGGATAATAATTTATTAGGCCTACATACAAAATCAAACATTTTGGTGCAACAGACATCTTTATAGGCTCAACTAGCGGCTACACGAAATTAAACGTTGTCAGTGGCAGTGGCCCAACAATAAACCAATGCTCATATTGTGAACATGTGATTGCAGTGCTTTATTCGCTAATTAGCCACTTACTAATCCCTTGAACGCTAAGTGCATCAAGCCAGTAGGCCTATTGGGGCAATGTGGTACGTGAGAGCGACATCTGCAAAGCCACAATCACTGTATATGCAACACATGGCGTTCACGCAATCAGCGTGACGGACCGTGGCAGAACAACAGGACCCTAAAAAAGTCTTACGCATTGATTTAACCCTTTCGTCACCGAAATTTGATGACGGAGGCGGACATATGGCGTGATGGGCCTACGCCGGGAGTTCCGTTATGGGGTCACAACGGCCGACGAGGGACTCCGCCCAATCTCACCATCAAAACTCAAACATCCTCCTCATCCGTCTGGTCGACGGTTTCAAACAAACCAGGAAACTCTCTTCTCTCTTGTCATGTTTATTTGATTAACATGCGATAACAGCAAAGCACAACCATCTGCGCACGGCACGTCTCTATGGACTTAGCAAGAGCGAGCTACGGCACGTCCGCAGTCGCTGAGTATTACGCTTGAAGTACGGGAATAATACCAAGGCCGCACACACTGCTCTGTGTGCGCACGTCACCACGGTATGTAAACGAGGCGGTCATCCCCGTCCGCCCGCGTCCAGGAATCTGGGGATAAGCGCCACATAAACTGAGCGATGTCAGGATCCTACATTACCCCCGGCTGAGTGACAACGTAGGACCAAACTGACGTGTAGGAGACTGCTTCATGCAAGTAGCGGGGTTGTAAAATATGTAACCTCTTATACTAAGCATAGTTTTCTTTAAACAAAATATATAGCGAGTGTGGTTACATTGTGGGCGGTTGAAAGCGCAGCATTATACGTGAATTGTCCTATCCTCTTAACACCAACTGTCCTTTATATATGATTCATGTGCTGCAAGCTGCTATCAACCCATTCATTTAATTAACAGAATTGCTATTAATGCTTTAGCAATGAGCTTGCTAAAAGAAAATGTCTTTACATTTATATATCTGTCACAATTCTGCCAGGCCTGGCATATTCATTTACAATTTAACAACATTGTTATTACAAGGTATGCGGTTGGGCCCGTCATTAGGCGCGACTATGGCGTGAACCATCTGCACGAATCGAGCAGGAGTCTGGATTATTCGTCCGACTCTAGTTTTTCGCACTGTTTGGTCGGTCGAAATTTTTTTGCGATTAGCGATATTCGCATGTTTGCTTTTTGTCGAGTCGAATACGGCGTCAGCAGCACCCGGGGTTTTACCCCGTAGATGTAAAGGTATGCGGGAATACGTTCGTAAACCACCGCCGTTCCCGTTAGCGCAGGACGCGGCAGGGGCTCGCGAATGCGGCGCTACGTAAGTATTGTCTCTGTTAGACAAGTTGACTTTAACATCTATTTGCTTTGGGACTGTGGCCGATTTTTGATTGCTTCTGACTGCCGTCGACTTTTTTGTGTTGACTCTCGTCCCGTTGGACGTCGGAGTGTCCGCACTACCAGGTCTAGGTGGACCCTGTGGATTCTTACTAGATGTCCTGGTAGCCGTCGACTTCCGTGGTTTGCTTGGCGGTTTAAGCTGTGTTGTCGTACCTGTTGTAGGCTCGCACTCCATGTGAGCGGGTTTAACGCGATCTAAGGAGACTGTCTCAACCTTGCCTTTAACTAGGATTTTCATTACTCTGCCACTCCTCGCGACGACCTTGTATGGTCCGTCGTAAGGGGCGGTCAGAGGCGGTGCAATTTCGATTCGGCGCAAGAATACATGAGTACATGTAGCTATTTCCTTGAATTGGAAAATGTTGTGTTGTTGTGTGTCACGTGGCGGACATAGACGGAGACGCGACATGGCCACGCGTAGCTTGTCTGAATAATTCTCCAAATCAGTGTTAGCGTCGACGTTGTACTGTTTAGTAAACTCTCCTGGGAGTCTAAGGGTTGTCCCGTAAATCATCTCAGCAGCTGACCTGCCCAGTCTCTCTTTCACGGCTGAAGGAACTCCCAACAGTACGGCAGGTAACGTGATAGTCCACGGATTCGGTGACTCGTGCGCCATAATGGCGGCTTTCAATTGACGGTGGAAACGCTCGACCATGCTATTCGACTGAGGGTGATAACTCGTGGTACGATTCCGAATAATCCCGAATTGGTTACATAAACTATCCCACAATTTGGACTCGAATTGAGCGCCCCTATCAGTGGTGATAGTGGCAGGGGTACCATAACGTGCTATCCACCCGCTGAAGAAGGCATCGGCGACCGTTTCGGCTCTAATATCTACCATAGGTATAGCTTCGGGCCAACGTGTAAAACGGTCGACGCAAGTCATTAGATATCTAAAACCATCGGCATAGGGTAAAGGTCCGACTATGTCCACGTGGACATGATCGAATCGCTCGGTAGGTTCAGTGAACTTTCCGAAAACTGGAGTGTTATGACGTGAAACTTTAGCGGTCTGGCAACCCTTACAGGTACGACACCATCAAGCAATATCTATATTCATGCCGTGCCATACAAATCGGGTATTAATCATAGGTCTGGTGGCTCTATGCGATGGATGGCCTAAACCGTGCAAGTTTGAAAAAACTTTTCGGCGAAATTTCGCGGTAAGGTACGGCCGGTTGTGTCCCGTGGACACATCACACCAGATCAATTGATTATCAAACGATTTCAATAGTTTGAAATTCATAGTGGATGTAGTCGAATGTCTCAAGCGTGTGAATTCCGCGTCATTAGCTTGATCGAGACTTAACTCTTTATAGTCTATTACTGGGCCATCGTGTATCGCTGACACTGATGGTCGTGACAGCGCATCAGCGACGAAATTTGTCTCTCCTTTTACATATCTAATATCGGTGGTGAATTCAGCGATGAACGCTAGATGACGTGTTTGTCGTAGGGATGCGCGCTCAGTCACGGATGACATTACAAATGTTAACGGTTTGTGATCAGTATTAACGAAACAATTTCGTCCTTCTAAATTGTGTCTGAAATGTTTAATTGTAGCGTATACTGCCAAAAGTTCACGATCGAACGCGCTATAGCGTGTCTCTGCTGGGTTCAGCTTCTTGCTGAAAAACGAAAGCGGCTGCCACATACCGTTTAAAAATTGCTGCAAAACGCCACCGACGGCGACATCACTAGCGTCACACGTGATGTTAAGCTGGGCCGTAGAATCTGGGTGCACCAGAAGCGTAGCGTTTGCCAATATCTGTTTGGACTCGGAAAATGCTGACTCTGCTTCTTTATTCCACTTCAAATCGAAATTTGATTTCGGTGACAATCTGATATGGCCTTCGTTGATTATTGAGTGGCGTCAGCTTCGCGGCGCAATGCGGTATGAAACGGTGGTAATAATTCACCATTCCCAGATACCTACGCAATGCTCGTTGCTTTTCGGGTTTATTGATATTAACGATCGCGTCAACGGCGCTAGGTAACGGCGAAATGCCTTCGGCGCAAACGTGATGACCTAAGAAACTTAATTCAGATGTTCCGAACTGACACTTTTCAGGACCAATGATGATTCCGTACTCCGATAGTCGAGCAAAAAGAATTTGTAGATGTTTCTTATGCGTTTTATGATCTGGGCTGGTTACCAGTAGGTCATCCAAATAAACAAAAACGAAATCAAGTCCGCGTGTCACGTGGTCTATAAATCGCTGAAACGTTTGACCGGAATTTCTCAGACCAAATGGGGTTCTAGTGAAATTAAACAAGCCAAAAGGTGTGGTAACAGCAGTCTTGTCTATCTTCGAATTTTTTTTTCGATCCGGCTAACCGCTGCGTAAAATCTTGAATATGCGGAATCGGATAACGGTCCGGTCTGTGCATTCAAACTACGTTAGTCCCCGCATGGTCTCCAATCGCCGTTTTTCTTTGGCACCATGTGAAGCGCTGAGGACCACTCGCTGTCGCTGGGTTCAATGACCCCCTAATTTAATCATATCGTCAAACTCACGTTTGGCGGTGACCAGCTTATCGGGAGCCAAACGTCGTGGTCGAGCAAAAACCGGGTGACCTTTAGTCACTATCTTGTGAGTTATGCCGTGTTTGACGGGCTCACCCTTTGTCGTAGGGCGTGTCAGTTCCGGGAACTGGCTGAGGAGTTTAGTATATTCATTTTGAACTGTATCAACTCTGTTCAATGACAGAGGTTTAATCGAAGATAATGAAGCGGCAATGGCTAAGCCTGTACACATGTCTCGAAGACATCTGCTTCTCAAGTCTACGAGCAAATTGTAGTGGATTAAAAAATCAGCCCCGATTATGGGTTGCTGCACATCTGCCACTATGAATGTCCACGGATATTCGCGCTTTAAGCCGACATCGACGACGCGTTTACAATTGCCGTAAGTGTTTATAGTACTGTTATTAGCTGCCACCAGGGGGAGACTGTCAGCGCCCGAAATCCCGTTAGCGCAAGATTTCGGCAGAACACTGACAGCTGCGCCCGTGTCGATTAAATATCTGCATTTATGTCCTTTATCTGCGACATATAATAACTTAGAGTGAGATAACGCGATATTCGCTACTTCGCGCTGACCTAATGAAACGGCGTTTGCGGTGGCGGTGCGAAGGGTCGGACATTATGTTGTGCATTAGTACAATTATTTGAATTATTAACAAACTCAGTGGCCTGTGCATTCGGCGGCGGAACGAAAGGTCGAGCATTATCTTTAGCGTTTCTATACTGACTATGTTGGTTACTAATGAAACCTGAGGCCTGTACATTAGGGGCAAATGCAGGCGCGTGAGCGTAGTTATTTGCTCGTCCACGTCCTTTATTTCGTTTCCTCTCCGATATTGTTACTGTTTCTAATCTCTTGATGCGTTTGGATAGATCTTCTAACAAACCAACTAATTTGCTGGTCTCGTCGACTTTGATCTCTGCGACCCCCGGCTTACTCTCTTCAACGTCCTGTTCTGCAGCCAGTGCCCTGTCAGCCAAAACGGCCAAACTTTCGAGGGAGGCACTGTCGGGTTGAGTCGCCAAATGGGCTCTGATGGAAGCGGGCATCTGTCGTATGAACGCTTGCCAAATTACAGCCTTTCCCACAACAGCTTTGGTGCCGAAACCTGCAGTCTTCTGCAGACGCCTCAGGAAACGCGAGGGAATATCATTTCCAATCTTCTCGCCAGAGATAACTTTATTGACCCTTTCAGGTGTTGTCAATCCTCGCCTCTCAATTAGAATGGCTTTCAGGCTGTCATATTTGTTTGACCTGAAAGGCTGCAGCAGCACGTCTCTCACGTCTGATGCAATCTCGCCAGAAAGTGCAGCGCAGGTTAGGCTGTACCTCTCGTCATCATCATCGATCTGGTGGAGGGCGAATTGCGTCTCGATTTGATTAAACCAGAGCTCCACATCAGAGGCGTAGAAAGTTGCGATTCTAAACTTGGGTAAGTTCGTAGCACGTTTTTGCGGCTGTCTACCAAGCGGCGAAGAACTCCTTGAGGAGTCGCTCCTCGAGTGGGAATTCAGACGTCTATCCCGAGCAATTCGAGCGAAATCGGCTTTGAGGCGTTGATATTCCTCGTCTGCTTCTCGGAATCGAACCTCATTGTCTTCACTGTCGGGATGATAGCTATCTTTGGGTCTAGCACCCGAACCTTCTGGAGGCGTTGACATGAAGCCTTCGCTGTCATACTGCTTTGACATTATGAAGTAGTGTTTGTAAAATTATTTAACTAATGAGCATCTGGGGTAGCTGGCCTATTGGCTCTGCGTCTATCCCAAATGTGTTTAAAATGGCATGTCGTATTAACACATGCCAACTATTTTTGACGCGCCGTGCGCGGACAGGTTGTGCAATGCCGTGAAAATCAGATGAAAAATGTCTGTAATATGTTGAAGCTAGAAGTATAGACTGTAGAAAATGTTCATGCTATGTCGCATGGTGCGAGAAACGGGGGTTGCAGATTAGTTGCAGAAATATGCGTCGTTGAAGTTTCACCTAAGTGCTGTTCACAAATTCACAAAAGGTATGTATTGATTAAAGTGAAAACTGGAGGTCTATATGAGACATAAAACATTTTCACTGAGTCACACACATGCAAAATGGTACCGTGAAAACCGTAGGTGACAGTGGTACATAAAAACAATATGCCAGATACAACTGTGATAAGCTATGCTAAGCTATGATAATAGTATTTTGTAAATCGACCTGGGTGAAAAAAAAAAAATTCACACAAGTCGAAAAACACATTCAAATATTTGCAATGTTTCGCAATAGCGCAACTGTCAAATCGAATATTTCTGTATTTATAAAAAATTTAAACTTCAGAAATAACTATCGTGAGAAAATTTCGTTCTCAAACTGATAGACTAAATGTGACTGTGAAGAAAAACAGTGACATTTATGATTTAAGAATAATATCTAAAACGTGACTGACAGTAGTCTATGCTGATAAATGATAAAGTATATCATTTCGCTGAAAAATGATATCTGTGATGAACATTCCACGTTTTTTTTTTTTTTATAATGGTACGTTCATCACCAAATCATTCTCATGAACGTCCGAATCAATCGCTCGCATCGATTCATTGGTTGACGTATAGACCGACTGTGTTCGGTGCGGTTGTTGTTATGTCGTCTGTGGTGGGTGTGTGTGTGGTGTATTGTCGGTGCTCACAGCCTGTGCAGCAGGCAGCATGTGGCTTATAGTCTGTGACGGTAAGCTTTGAGCGGTGCGTACATAGTATACAGTCAGCATCCCCGTCTCGCCTCACATTAGCATATTCATCAGCTACTGCGTGCCCAAATAAGGCGCTGAATAGCCTAGCACGATTACAAACACCGAAAGGCGTTTCAAAGTGAACAAAAGTCTCGCACAATTAGTGGCAGAATTTCGTTTTCGAAACGACTTATTTACATATTTTCTCCCTCAATCGTGTTGAAAAAGAAAATTTACAAACAAATTAAAAAAAAAATTATAACAATCTGTCCGTGTAAAATTTGGAACACATGACAAATAATCTCCACCAAATCAAAATGGCGGCTTACTTTATGCTAATGTGATGCGGCGACACAGGTTCACTGTCCCGATGCATGCCGGTTAGGGGGGAACACGTGGGTGTCCTCGGCGGGCTTTGAGCTAAGTTAGGGAAACCAGCGGCCAAGATGGCGCACACCTACCAAATACAAATACAATATTCAGCATTCTCTGAAATAACATATGATAATAGTACAAAATAGTGACCTACGGTCCTGGGAATATTTTTAAACAGACCAAATAAGACCGTTTATTGACATTCATTTAGGGAAACAATTTATTTTGGCCCTAAACCTATTAAAGGTTACCCGAGTCGAAGCGATAGTAAAAATTTCTGTCGATTTGTAGAATAGTCGGGAAAAAATGACGAGATTTCGTCTATGGACTTTAAGATCGAGTTACCCAATTATGGTAATCAACGATAAAAATGAGTTACAGAAAATACCCACTTCCTACTCGCCTACAGTGGCATTAGTAGGATGAAGGCATTAAACAAGCTCTTACGATAAAAAAATGATAGACTATGTCTATGAGAATAATTTTCTGGATTCTTCTAGAGAAACCGGCAAGGCCGCCATCTTGAAAAAGGCGCCAAACACGTGGGATTTCGACCAAAAGTTTAGAAATTTACGCCGTTTTCGACGTAAAGAAACATGCTTCTCGTCTGATAACTCTTTCTGACTAATTTAAACTGGCATATATATATTTTGACCTACAGCTTTCACGTACCTTGTGAAAAAAATGCTATTGATTTTTTTCAAAAAATCCCCTAAAATTAATGAAACTATCCTTGAAAACAGCGGTTTTCAACTGGCGTCTAGGTGAAATACTGTTGCATAAACGATCAGTCGTCAGGGGTCACCAATATGGCGTGATGGGCCTACGCCGGGAGTTCCGTTATGGGGTCACAACGGCCGACGAGGGACTCCGCCCAATCTCACCATCAAAACTCAAACATCCTCCTCATCCGTCTGGTCGACGGTTTCAAACAAACCAGGAAACTCTCTTCTCTCTTGTCATGTTTATTTGATTAACATGCGATAACAGCAAAGCACAACCATCCACGCACGGCACGTCTCTATGGACTTAGCGAGAGCGAGCTACGGCACGTCCGCAGTCGCTGAGTATTACGCTTGAAGTGCGGGAATAATACCAAGGCCACTCACACTGCTCTGTGTGCGCACGTCACCACGGTATGTAAACGAGGCGGTCATCCCTGTCCGCCCGCGTCCAGGAATCTGGGGATAAGCGCCACATAAACTGAGCGATGTCAGGATCCTACAGACATGGGAATGGCAGAACATAGAAGCAAAAATACATTGGGCAGATCTGTTCTAGTCAAAATCGTGACGGATGTAGAAGATGACGAAACATCGGAGGACGGATCTCCGAGGCCTGTCTGTATGTCTATATCCCGCTAAATAATCACACAATTGATGATGACACACATAGGCCTAGATAGGCCTACACATACGATGAAAAGCTGCAGAAACTGGAGTTTTACATTTTGCCCCGGTCTCCCTAGGTGTGCGGTGATCTCGGCCTTCGACGATCTCGGCCCGGGTGATCTCGGCCCGTCCGAGGTGATCTCGCCCGGTGATCTCGGCCCGTCCCAGGTGATCTCGCCCGGTGATCTCGGCCTGTCCGAGGTGATCGCTCCCGGTGACACCAAAACACAACGAACAGCAAGTAATTAAGACTCTAAAGTAGGCTACACACTAATAATTAATGCAATAATTTATTCACAATTTGCAATGCAGGGGTGAATATAACATGATACATGAATTGACATTTTTGTCGCAAGCTAACATGACCTACTTATTTCAGAATCTACATATTATAATGCATATTATAATGCATATTATAATGCTCAATATTTCGAGTTGTTAACGCAATGTATTGTGTTAAAAACCTAAATGTCGCTTCTGGAGCTTCGTAGTGTTGATTAAAAAAACATCTAATTTGTATTCATTTTGATTATATACCAATGTTTTGCATCTAGGACTTATATGGTTAATAATTTAGGGAAAAATGATCAAAACATCATTATATTTTAGAATTACATAGCTACATTTAAAAAATATATTCTTATTGTGTTCCTTAATTAGAAGCCTTTTAATTGTTATTGCTCATTTCAATTCGTTACAAATGTTGGTATGTAGCACTTCGAGGGTTATTAATTGAAAATACTGTCAACCTTTCAAAATTATGATAAAAAGTACATAACCGAATTATAAAAACATATCGTGTGGAGAAAAGAACGCTCCCATCATAATTTTTGTTCGTTTAATGCACAACGCCAATATCTGGTTAGCTCACCAATTTTGTCCACATTTACTGTATTGGCCTCCCCAATATTCATATTACTGAGATCCATACCTTTAAGTTGATGTAGGATGCATCTTTAAAATTAGAGTTTGGGTGTGAAAAAAGATCGCACAATTGCCGCGGCATTTATAACATACATAAGATTAAATAAAAAGATCAATGATGGGCGGGACGTTTGTTGTGGTTTGAGAGGGCGGAGTTTCCCTGTGATGACGTAACAGACTGCACACCTTGTGATGAACAAGGGCCCTCTGATTCGACATCTGTCTTTGACTTGCACCTCCTCTCAACCAATGAAACAATAGGCTTTATAATTAGAGGGAGGGGTTTTCCAAAGTATTATCTTGCGAATCGCTGAATTCTATTACGGCAGATTAATTTAATATAGTGAGCATACGTAAGCATAAGTAAATTCCCACCTGTTCTACTGAACATAAATGTCCCATGGAACATAACACATGTATAATCCTCAGGAGGTTCTCCTGGCCCAGTTTAGCCTATATGTGCACAAAGGTGGCCTAAAGCCCGATTCATTTCATTTTCATTTCATTTTTTGTGAGGATATAACACATTTCAGAATTACAATTGTATTGCTGTTAGCGCTTTAACTATCGATCAGCGTTCTCGTTTGTATTGTATTGCAAGGTGTTATGATCGCGATAATTTTGTGAAGCACATCATGTTTCTTTACGTGTAGTACACTGTTAAATACCACATGGAGGCAAGATGATTAGAGCCCTTTCATTTAAGCTGGTTAATCCTTGTATAATTTATCGCCGTTTTATTCCTTTCCCAATTATTTTAAATAAACATAATCTTATATGAACTTGATCTCTTATCGACCATTGACGGGCAGTTACGCCATCTTCGGCGCCGCCAGTGAAATGAAAGCAGTGGCTAGAAGATGTTTAAATATTGGCCCAGCATTACAGACGCCGGGCCGTCATTGTAACAATATTGTCCGTTCGCTTGGCCACGTTGACCTTTTTACACCGATCAAACTCTAGTAGGCCTAAACATCTGGCTATGGATGAAGGTCGGGATGGATTGATTATTGGAGCGTTTTAAACCTTTACAGGCCCATACAGGCTTGGTAGTTATCCTATGAATAATATAATATCAAGGATACAATACTTTATTGTTATGATCTAAAAGATTTTCTCCATTTTGAATATAACAATACCGTATTTATATCTTTAACAGTGCTTTATTGCTGCGGGAAATTACACGCATTTAAAGAAAATCATAGCCTGTTTATTAACTGGATGAGCTATAAATGCGTCCTTTGCGATATAGCAATAGTAACACGTTCATTTTGCTGGGGAGATATTCAGCTGAATTAAATTTAACTATATAAAACCAGTTACCCGGAGCTTACATTAAAGGGTCCTAATATTTCATATTTTATTCGCATGCATCACCAAATAATATTATGAGTATAGCTAGGCCTATAATATGTCTCATCTTTAGACCATCTTTAAATTATTTAGTCCTTACAGTATTTAACAAATTGTAAATTTTAACCATTTTATCATTTTGAACAATATACAAATATAGGGCCTATATATTTCTATAATAGTACTTTACATTCTGACCTCAGAGATTATATCTAAGTATTTTTTAAATAGGCTAATATCACCGCGGTAATAACGTCTTTAAGCGTCCGAGATAACCGGGCGAGATCACCGGGCGAGATCTCCCGGCAGCCTGCCGTCAATGTGTTCTGATACAGGGGTAAGGTGGTCAGGCCAGTCGGGGGCCGACCGGGCGAAATCACCGGGCGAGGTCACCTGGCGAGATCACCGCACACCGGGCGAGATCACCGGGCGAGATAACCAACGGCCGTCCGAGATCACCCGGGCCGAGATCGTCGAAGGCCGAGATCACCGGTATTCGTCTCCCTAGGCCGGCCTGCAAAAAGCTGACCGAGTGATTGATCGACATTTCTGTTGATAAACAAAAATATTTATTTTTTTAACGTTACTGAGGAAAATAATTATGTCTAAGCCCAATTCTTTCTTCTGTTAACTACACCTTGAAAGGTGCTTAAAATTGATAAGCATGAAGCGATGATAATTTGACGAGTTTATCTCCGTCATTTTGTAACGTTAATCTGTAACTCATGTTCAATGATGTTCACTTCTATTATCGCCCGAGGCCGAGCCTTGCCGACGGACGCACTTTATTTTTAGGCCTTGAATATCGTATTTGAATCATCGAATATCCATTTAAATACGGATACATCAGTGTTTTTTTTATTCTTCATTGAGAAGAAAACAGGGCACATCAACAACTTACAAAACTGTGTTTTAAAGCTGCTCCTTGGCCATTATCGACCGAGGCCGAGCCTTGCCGAGGGACGCACTTTATTTTTAGGCCTTGAATATCGTATTTGAATCATCGAATATCCATTTAAATACGGATACATCAGTGTTTTTTTAATTCTTCATTGAGAAAAAAACAGGGCACATCAACAACTTACAAAGCTGTGTTTTAAAGCTGCTCCTTGGGCTTGGGATGATAATTTTGTCATTTTAGTTCAATTTTAGGTCACTGATAGGGCCTTCGTCCGAAGACGTCATTTTGATGTTTTTCTCGTGTTTTTTTCAGAATTTTTGTGAATTTGTGATACACTGCAATAAAAGACATATTTTTCTTTGTTTATTTGTTCTTTTTGCTCACTAGTCTATTACTGAAAGAAATGAAGCCATCATTGTAGAAATAAAAGAGTTATTTTTTTTTAAATGAATAATAGCACATTTATGGTTCCCATCATTAGATTTGTCGTAATTACGAAACATGATGCCAGCTCTTGCCTTTAATTTCATGATAGCTGCAACAAATGCTTAAAGAGGTAAGTGGAACAGGCATGCTGTGGCCCCTTCTAATAATTTTTTTACACATGTGCCATTTTTTTAATTTTTGTAAGAGAATGCAAAAAAATAGACTATGTGCACTGCCCTATGGAGGACATCATTAAGACTGTTTGGACAGAACGGGCGGGGGCCCTAGGGGGGTTCGTATGAACAGCGAAAACAAACGAGAACAACAGAACAAGCGAAAACAAACCTATATATGAAGATACACGGCATAAAATATCTATAAGTGTTGCACCGTCATTGTCTAGGCAGTTTAATATCCTCTTCCTATATTATCCGAATTATATTTCCCCGATTAATGTAGAAAAATAAGTTTTATAAGATAAAATGACAGAGCGAAAACAAACGGAACGTTGCGGTAGTGCTTGGCGTGACTGTATGAACAGCGAAAACAAACAGGTCCGAGTAGCCTATGCTGCAGTCTTATGATTTAATCATAAATGTGCGAATACTATTCATATGATATCTATATAACAATATTTATATGATTATTATGAGTTATTTACGCTATAATCCTATATGACAAAGCGAAAACAATTATTTTCGAACTGGTGTATTGGATGTGAATGTATGAATAACGAAAAATACAATTTAGTTTTAGATTTCTATGATGGTATATAATACCCCACAATGTAAGTTTATAAAAATAATGAAAATATAGCTGAATGATAACAAACTCAGCGTGTCTAGTCTGGCTTTGGACGAGACTGTATGAACAGCGAAAACAAACGTGACTGTGTGAACAGCGAGAACAAACCGTGACATATGTTGATCTATATACTAACGTTACCGCTACAATCAGCTAATATAATTACCTACTATACCGTTAGAACTAGTAATATTATAACAGCTAATATAATCAGTCACATAATGTAGAACTACAATAATATCATCTAAATTATACTATAATAAGAGAATGGCAGAAAGATTAGAAAACCAACACACATATTTCACAGATGTATGAACAGCGAAAACAAACGTGACTGTATATGGCGTCAATGATGTATCAAACACGCAAACAAATCAATTACACAGTCATTAATATATTCAACTAATATAGAACTAGTAATAAATCATTTTGTAAGATGATAAATGGCAGAAAGAAAACAAACGCAGATATTTCACATATGATTATAGAAGATTTTATCAGATGAAATGACAGAGCGAAAACAAACACGCTTGACGTGAGTGACTGTATGAACAGCGAAAACAAACATGCAGGTCCATGCAGTATATGGAATGTATATAACGAACTTATTATAGTCTTCTTACAAACAACATACCATAGCTAAATCCGAGCATCTAGGTGCTTCACATACTGTCCATATAATTTACAAATACTTTTTATAGCACAATTTTTATATGTTATCTTGGTTATATGACTGAGTAAAAACGATTATTCAGAGCTGAGGTGTTGAGTGTGAATATTTGAAAAAAGGAAAGACTATAATATTTGGACAGTAGGCCTTCAATCCCCACAATGTAAGTTTTATAAGATTGAAATATAGCAGAATTATAACAGACGCAGCGTGTTAGGCCTATATGCCGGCTCTGGACTAGACCGTATGAACAGCGAAAACAACCCTCTGGCAGGTATGTATGTATGTATGCATGTATCTATGTATGTATGTATGTATGAAGAGCGAAAACAAATCATATTTGGCTGGCATGGGAGGGCGGGTGGCTATACGAAGCAGTGACTTTAGGTCAGTTGTAAAGAAAAAAGGATGCATGGTTAGGCCTTATAGATTTGCGTAATTTAATTAAATTAGGCCTGCAACGTATCTATGACTGCGAACTGCAATTGCCAAAAGCAGTTTATACAGATTTTCGTTGATATTATTTGTTATTATGAACTGCAATTTTAAAAAAAAGTTTACACAGCCTCTCTTTAATTGTCATTACGAAATGCAATTGACAAACCCAGTTTATGCAACTTCTCTTTGATTGTCATTATGAACTGCAATTGAAAAAACACAGTTTACACAGCTTCTCGTTCACAGTTGACCAAGTGTTGACAACGTAATAGTAATTGAAGATCACAAATCGTAGTCACACCTCTGGTTGATCACACTCTCCTACGGCTGCCATCACGTTAACTCAGCGTTAACACTGTCACTCTCAGTCCCTACAAACAATTAAGTATTACATTATATCTGTAACATCTAATAAATATTCGATTATAAAAATGTAGTTTTAATCAATACAAACATAATTACATGGCATGAAGTCACGACTCTATCATTTCACTATATTTCAGAATAACACTAATAGACAGTGTACATACAGAATTACGGTTGAATAGTTGGAGAACGCAATAGTAACAGAAGGGTAATGTCACAAATAACAGTATTGTATAATGATACATATCCAAATTACAAAAATTGGGGTACTTGGATAACACGGTGTAGTTATATAAATATAATTGTCAGTAACCATTACATTTAAATAAATGATGACACGAAGTTGTGTTACCCTGGATGATGCACTGTGGGACGAGCAGGAAAAAGAGTTAAGTTCGCCTGTGTTTTCCCACCTGACGGCGAATACAACTTCAAAGCGGCTTTGCTAAGGTAAGTATTTGCCATGTAGTTTCCCATGTATATGCCCCTATGTTTTAAAAAGGTAACAGTCGTTTAAACTAATAACACAATGGTGAAATTCGATTTTTTTTTTACATTATCAGGTTCAAGGAGTAATCGGATTAGTATATATTATTGAAACTGTTACCTTATTAAAGTGACTATATAAATATTGATGGCAGTGGCCGCTATATATAGCGGTCGATTCACGCGATAGTGATGCTCTGCTTTGACCTTATTTAGAAAAATTAATATATTTAGATGTCACGTTCGACATATATATATAAATTAAATGTTATTTACATTACCTTCTAATTGGTGTGATTACCATATTATATATTTATATATACGTATTTGTAAGTATGAATTTATAAGTATGTATTCATAATTATGTTTTTAATTAGATTAGTAAATATTACTGAAACTTCGAAACTGTTACATTATTAAAGCGCTTATATCAATGTAGACGAATGTTCCCGTAGTATGTATACAAATTTATTTATATAAATCGTTAAATAATACAGTGTAACATGTATCCGTTATCTTACTACTTTCAATCAACTGTTATTGTCATCCCTCTTACATTTTATTTGTGTCGTCGTATAATAAGCTACAGGCGACGAAAGGGTGTATGTTTAGATAACCGTTAAACGTCGATCACCCGTCCTTGTCGCCGTAATGATTGTTGTTGCGTCATACCGTCATTAACCCTTTCGCTGTCAAGCCTTTCCAATCAAATTTTATAACAAGCGCGCGTTTCCCCTTTTTGTATGTAGGCCTATTTGTAGGCTTTAGATAGCTTATAGTATATACATTTTGAAATTAATTTAATATATTAAGATCATGGCTCTTTATTCAGAGAGCCGATTTAACTTCGTATAAGTGCAAATTAACATCATGCCTCCTTATTCAGATCTTGCCCATTTAACATGGCTTAACTTCGTACCAGTGTAAATTAAAACCATACCGCCCCTAACATTATATTTTTGCGTATATAAAAGCATATAGTAATAATAAGATATATTTATAAAAACAAAATTTACATAGTATGCAGTGACAAGGGTGTGTTCACACGGGCGTAAAGGTGACTGAGGTAATTAGCAGCGCCACATTTTAGTATTTTATAGCAAATAAACAAGAGACATACCCGGTATATATCTGATATTAATTAACAAATAAGCAGTACATGTCATAGACACTCTGTCGATTTTGTTACCCTTCACAAATGTTGATGACGAACAATAAACAGTAGGCTACAATAACAATTATATATAATTATATTTTTTATATATATATTTATTTAAACAGCTGACGCCATTATATTTACGAGTAACAGGAAGAAAAAGGTAACTATATATCAGTATATTTATTTATTAAAACAACTAATCCGCCGACATCACATTTACGGGAAACAGAAAGAAAAACATTATTATCAGTAATGTCAGCTAGAGTCTTTATCTCTTACAATATCTGATGATTGATATATAAGTAACCCATAGTCTTTAAGAAATATAAAATATTTGTGGAAGTAATAAGTGATAATCCCTAGTTATCTATTGTACCGTAGCCCTACCGTATTAGTTTACACAAACAGGCTGACTGACTGTTTGTTTTCGCTGTTCATACATCGCCGAGTTGTTCTCGCTGTACTGACAGTTGGTCCATGTGCACCACTCGCCAGTTTGTTCTCGCTGTATATATTGTAGGTCTATACAGGATGAGGTCGGTCCATCGACATGCCTACTGCTATTCAAGCATATCGTAGACCTACAAGTACAAGTACAGTATCCCGATGAAATTACAATTATTTATTTGGAAAATTCCAAAGCTACTCATACATGTAGGTCGAGGTGTGTGACAGGCAGACGTGTTTGTTTTCGCTGTTCATACATCGCCGTATGTGACCTGGTGACAGGCAGATGTGTAGGCCTGGTTTGTTTTCGCTGTTCATACATCGCTGTCATCTGCAAACGTGTGGGCAAGGGCTGCCAGTTTGTTCTCGCTGTAATGACAATTGAAAAGATATTTAAATTCAAATATATCATACAGTTATATGACTATTATTTATTTGGAAAATGTAGTTTTTCATTGTAAGGAATTATGGATCTATTTCAAGACGATTATAATTTTGTTCTCGCTGCTCATGTAAGCCTATCGCGGGTATGACTCGGCCAGGTGTGTGACTTTGGCTTTATTTGTTTTCGCTACAATTAAACATATATTTCTACTAAAAGTAAAACTGAAAACACAGAATAACATCACCACAATGAGCTACAATAACAATATGTCGCATAAACGTTTGCCCATTACAAATAACGTGTTGTTTAGGCTGTGTTGAGGTTTGTTTTCGCTTGTTCTGTTGTTCTCGTTTGTTTTCGCTGTTCATACTGACCGGCCCTAGGGTAGTGGTTAGCACCGCTGCCTTTCACGCCAGAGTTAGAGGTTCGTTTCCCGGTCTCGGCGGTTTGAAAGAAACAAAAAATGTTTCTTCCCCATCCACGTGTGAAAGTCAGTATTGTGGGGAGCCTCTGTGACCGAGAGGTAGCGTGCTCGGCCTCAGACCACCAGGGCTTGAATTTCGAATCCTGTGTCTGGAGGACAGTGTCATCTCAATCATCTCACTATCCTCAGGAGGTTCTCCTGGCCCAGCTTATCCTGTATGTGCACAAAGGTGGCCCAAAGCCTGATTCATTTTATTTCATTTTCGGGTAAAACAATGTGGGAATCTCAAAGAAATTAGATACCTGGGGAAGGCTGCACTAGTTTGCCCATGGTAAAACCTGGGTGAAGTTTTGTTTCCCTACCCTGCACCTTCTCATAGGGCGCACCAAGGGTAAAAATGGAAGTTTCATGGTTATAAGGATGAGAATCCATCAAACTTTTTCTTCTTCCATGAACCCCTCGTGAAGGCCGGAGGCTATGCACAAATTTCTGATTGTTATGTGCATATATAGTATATTTGCTGCTGTTACTGTATTGTGGGGCACTCGTTGGGTGCCCTGGTGTATCTAAAAACAAAATTCTCAACAGCGGCATCATCTCGGTAGTTTTCTTCAGCTGCTTCTAAAAGTTCAAGTGTCCGGGTGATGTTTTGGAATCTGTTACCCCAATGACAGTTTGCCATATTGAGGTGCCTTCTTTTGGACGTTTTTAGATTTTAGCTGAGATTTTGATCTAGCACAGCATTTTTCTTGCTCAGTGAAGACTGTGGAATGTGGTCAAATATTTCTTTTAGCATGTCGCTAGTTATGAAAAAAGGCTTAGCATAATTTTATTGGACATTTTTAAAATTTTTTGAATCTACCTATCAATTTAAGGCAGTGGCTGATCGTATGTGATTCTTTATGATGTAACTCTAAATATTGGCAGCCTTGTTTACGAAATGACGGGCTTCCTATACCAGTATTCGACTGGGCTGTTTTGGTATAGCACTGATGCAGCAGTTTTTGTATTTGAGTGGTCTTACACCCAAACTGGTGCAGAAAATTCTTGCACCCATTAAAAAGAAGGTGCACAACGGTGCAGTAAAATCACGTGGTCAGTTCAACTATAATCCAAGGACGTTACTGGTTCCCACATTCTACACTCTACCTTTATCAAATCGTATTCGGCTGGTACAGCACTTTTTATCCACTGGGCAGGTACGTGTGGTGCAATTATTTTGAGCCCAAAATGCCCATTTGAATAGGCCTATTGACTCCTGTTATAACTTTACTGTACGATTAGCCACGTATGATTAGTTAATTTAAATATGAAGCTATATAAATTTATCCAAAAAAAAGGTGAGAGAAGTATGAAAAGGAGTCTAATTTTGTAAATGGCAGTTCGAGTGAGTGTTGCTGTTACTGGGCGAAAAATTTCCAGATAATACAGGTGGAAGCGACATAAAGGAAATAAAAGTGGTAGGCGAAATTCAATAGAATAAAATTAATGGGAGTGCATCTGTCAGTTTGGAGAAGTCGGTGGGAAAAAGGAGTGGAAGTGGCCGATCCTAATGGCTGATGGAGTGTCAATGTAATACTGTTTTAAAAATAAAAAGTGAAAGGAGGGGTGAGAAAAGGAGTGGAATTGGTGCCAGAATAATTCTATTCAAAAGAAAAGCGAGGGAAAGGAGTGGAAGGGGTAGTTGCCACTTGGAGTGTCGACATACCGTAAATGCAGTTTGCATTTTTTTATAAAAATTAAAAAAATGTCACCTGTGTCAGTGTTCAATACAGATGGGTTTTTCGATGGGATAATTGATCCCCCAGAGCTAAAAATAAGGGAAAATTTGCTAAAATATTGGCAGGCTGATGGGACATTCTTTCAAACAGTGCGCCCCTGGCGCAATCCCGCAGCCTGTATTGAACACTGCTGTGTAAAAAAAATTATCAGAAGGGGCCACAGTATGCCTGTTTCACTTACGGTACCTCTTCAAGCATTTGTTGCAATAATTATGAAAATAAAATCTGATCATGGGAACCCCTGGAAAAAGTAATAAAATTGCCATTCAAAACAAATAATGCTTTTTATTCGACAATGATAGCTTCATTTATACCAGTAATAGTGAGCAAAAAGAAAAAACAATCACAGATAAATCAGTTTTGATTGCAGTGTCTCACAAAGTCACATAAATCCTGGAAAAAACACAAAAAAAACATAAAAATTATGTTTTGTGATGTACCTAGCAAATATGCGTATTGTACCCCTGATCATGTAGGTACAGTGAGGCTGATCTTATGGCAATGCTGTTTATTTTGTTAGTATTATGACAAAATGTGGAATGCCAGGTGATTCTCTGGACAAAACAGCCAAAAACACACATTTTAGGGCCTTATAGGGTTTGAGACCTTTTGGCCACCCTAGTGTGTGCATGTGCGGAGGACAGACACCTGCATACATGATGTGTAATGGTGGGAACACCGGCAACAGTACAGCTCTGCAAAACCAGAGGGCAGTATCTGCTTACTTGTAAAGTAGGCAGATGTTGCATCCACATTTTCATTTTCCATGGCAGAGTGGATGTCATCGGGACTACCTAGTTTTTCGTGCTCAAATAAAAACATTGCAAGATAAAATGTGATTTTAACTTTTTTGCAGACTACCCGCATTATCTAGACACAAGAGGCGTGTGGCTGTATAAAGTGTCAGAGTGTAATAGGCCTATGCGCTCATGCTACACAGCCCGCTCAGTGAACTACATCTAACAGATACCACTATTCGTCAATACCGGCTCAGCAGCGGCAACGGCGTTATGCATTAATGTTATCCCAGCAATATCAACATCCTGAGGCCTACACAGAATTTGCCATAAGAAATATAATCAGTGATCATTATCTTGGTATATTTTGTCAAAGCATTTCTCTCATTCCAATACATCTTGATCAAATATCATGTTCATATAGGCCTACTGACGTACACAATAGACCACTCCCCATTTTGAAAGGCGATCTAAGAATAATTAATATAAATGAACAGAGGAGTGTGAATTGGTTGCAAACTAACAGTGTAATTTATCTGCCAGTGGTTATTATATAGGTGCCATGCGCTTCGTTGCATTTTTGCGGGAACGGGAGACGGTGGCTCCCAGCAAACATGACACCTCCACCCAATGCTGGAACAATGTTGTGTCAGCGTCGCAGTTGTTGGCCCAACGTTTTACCAGCATTGGGTAAATGTCTTGTGTTTGCTGGGCTTGCACTCACAGCAAACACAACTCACTGTCCAATGCTGCTTAAAGGTTGGACTAGCATTGACCACAGTGTCCTAACTTTGAACCAGCATTGGGTTAGTTTATCGTGCTCACTGGGTGCATTATCACAATCGTCGCGAGGCCGATAATATATGTTGTCCATAAAATACAGTAAATGACATTCTAGTGGCCTACTAGTTGGAAAAAATGAATGCACAATGCAGAGATTTATTCGGTCGTAATTCACGCTGGAAGTGTATAAATTATATCAATCTGTAATGCATTCTACCGCCAAGGCCAAAAATCTATTTTTAATAATACGAAATTTGATATTTTTGAAGATAAATATCTTCGCTAAGACCTAACTTCTATATTGCATACACAGCTTCAGAGGTCTGCGGTGGGAGAGAGGAGGGGGGGGGGGGTTAGCCCCTCCCAACAGACTTAGCCTGTGCAACAGTCCTCTCATGGCTCTTTCACTAACAGCTAGCGACGATAGAGACAGAATTTCTGTCTATGACAGACTGATCGTGTGCTTCTGCCTTTTCGCTTTGCGTGTCACAGCTACACAGCAAACACGAGATGTTGACACAGTGTCAGGTCAATGTTGGCCCACCATCTGAAACACTGGTCCAGCATTAGCCCAGCATTGGTTCACCAGTATGTGTGGCCAATGATTTTCTGTTTCAAAAAAATTGATTCCGTTTCCCATTTTGGTGATTTCCGTTTCATTCAGTTTCAGCACGATTTTCACAGATTGTTGACTACAATTAGTCGAAGTGACTACAGTGACTGAATGGGCTACAAGTAACTCGAATCTGTAATTGAATAATAACACATTGTTGATTTCTAATCATCGACAGAACAAAACACATATTATAACTGCATAAATTAGTATCTTACCAATGCCAAGCAATAATAAAAAATTGACTAGTATAATAATTGTCAATGGAAAAAGTGCTGACCTATCCAGCCCCTCATCAACGCAGACGCGGTGGTATTGGTTGTACTGTTATTCCCCGGTCACCTTAGCCAACGCTGGCTCAACATTAAGTCATACGAGGCACGCATGCTGTGATTCGGGAGTCCTCGGCCGATTTCAGCAAGCTCCGGCTTATTTACTGTGTGCGCATGCGTCATTGTACCGGAACCGATCCAAAGCGTAATTTAGTCCCAGTAGGTACAAGCGGGAATAATAGTCTAAAATCAAAATTGCTAAAAATATTCAAGCTCTGCATTACATCATTTCAATGGATTTCAGAAACGGAAAAATACCGCGATCACATGTAGACACGGCATATGCTGCGATCAGCACTGTCAAAGTTGCACATTTGCCGCGATCAACAGGATAAGGGTTAAAGTTAATAAAAAAAGAGTGAAATAAGTGGATTTAGACTCATAAAATGACGTTTCCATCGAAAATATGCAATTCCGTTTCACAGGGTATATTCCGCGAATTCCGTCTGTTTCCTGCGATCGCGGAAAATCATTGGCCCTAGTATAAGTATGTAGGATTAACACGAAAAATGTTCTACCAATGCTAGCCTAATGCTGGCCTGTCATCTACGACCTTGTCTCAGCAGTAAAACGGCATTGGCTGAATGTGTCGTTTTTGCTAGGAGTCACAGGCAACTCGATTAAATAGAATATCTGTCTCCATCGGCTAGCTGGCTGTCAGTGATAGAGCCATGAGAGGACTGTTGCACACACTACAACTTGATACACTTGCACAATGTTAGATCAATGACACAACATTTAACCAAGATTTGGTCAGTGCATCACATTGACTGACTAGAAACAGCATGGTATAGAATGCTTCTACACACAGCGAAAACCAAGTACAGTGGAGACCCGGAAGTCGGACCACCTATGGGACTGACTGAAAGTGGTCCCATTTTGGAATCGGTTCGATTTGTGAAACCAGCCAATTATGCATGGGGAGATACTAATACTAGTCACTCTGTTTATAGATATGCCTTGTTACTTTGTATTAAATGCATATAAAATATAGGGTCTATATGGACAAAAATTAAAACATATATTTATTTCTGTAAAAAGTCTGTAATCGATCAGCCGTGTATAAACCTATGACACCCAAAGTCCCTTATTATGACTGTTGATATTGCTTTAATATAAATGACGCCGAAATCTGCTGGCGGCAATTTTTTTTTTGATTTCGAAGTGACATTATTCATTTAAAATATTTCGAAATTTGCTGGCTTTAAATTGTTTTAAATTTGTTTGGAAGCGACATTTATCTTGAGAGCTGTATTGACAAAAAATATGATATTAATTAGCAGTGTTCAAATTGTATGTCACGCTTCGAAACTAAAGTCGTACACGTAGTCATTATGATCAACTTGGAGTAAAAAAATATATCTTTCATTACGTTCCTAGTGTGATAGTATCATTTGTTTAAGGTGATCAGGCCATGCAGCTTTGAACGGGAAATCGATCAGCGGTGAATAACCCTATGTAACTTACAGTCCATTAACTGGATATAATTTATACTTTCTCGCGTAAATATACATCAGATAATTATTTCGTTTAACATGCGTAACTAATACAGAAAATCATGACGGAATTGTTATGTCTTGCTTCACTATATGAATTCACATAGCAATTTGTAAGACTTTTGGGATCGCAAAGATGTAATGACGCTATACAGGTGATAATCCTTCTGTACCCTAGGGCCTATCATATATGACAAGTCAAGCTGATAAAAAGCAGCCTAGTGAATTATTATCTTCTCGAATTATGATGATGTTATAAATATGATAATCTGTTTGTTTGTATCGCTTGTATTAATTGTTTCCTATTTTGGTATCTATTTATACGCTAGGCCTATCTGTATTAGACACACATAGCCCTTACTTCTCCTGTGTAATTAAATGATTGTTGCACGCCGAATGTTTTTGTCAGCTGGTCGAAAATCAAAAGCGCTTTTGCTTATCCTTGTGGTTCTTATAAACCAGTACCTCAATTATTGCTACAGCAGTTACAGTGTTAATATAACTTCCTATAATATAACAAATTATTAAATATAAGGAGTCAACTTAAATTGTGTTGTTTTATCTTAGCAACATACACTTTCACACTAAGCTGTCATCGTAAGTTCGCGCTCTGTAAATTATGTTGAGCTGTATTAACAAAGAAAGACGGTCGTAGAACCAAAACACTACACCGTTGATAATCAACCAACCGAAGAGGCGCGACTCAAGGAAGGGACATGACATGATAAGGCGACTGATTGCAATTTTGCAATGATGACAATGTTTAAATATTGCATTAACATTGTATGATTTATCTCACCAGCGCTAATCCTTTCCGTGATCCAATCTGAGCTCAGTGGATCCAGCCAGCATTGGCCACTTTTGTGGATCCAGCCAGCTCCGGTCCTCTTAGTGGATCTAGCCAGCTCTGGTCCCTTGCTGGATTCAACCAGATCTGGTCCCTTTATTAGATCCAACCAGGGCTAGTAAACTTAGTGAATTATGCCAGTGCTGGTCCCTTAGTGGATCCAGCTAGAGCTGGTCCCATTAGTGAATCCAGCCGCAGCTGGTCCCTTATTTGATGCATATAAAAAAAATTAACTGTAAAAGGGTGAATTATTTTTTTTGCTGGTCCGTTTTTCGAGTTCTTTTATGATTTGGGACTGAAAAAGGGTGGTCCGTGTCCCGAATCGCGGGCCGGTCCGCTTTCTGAATCTGATAATACATTATGTGAATGGGGAAATATTTGGGACTGAAAAAAGGTGGTCCGTATTCCGGGATGGTCCGCTTTGTGAGGCGGTCCGATACCGGGTGTCCACTGTATCTGTTTATTTTACAAGTGTGCAGATACTGTCTATCAAAAGCACTGTTACAAGCAAGAAGGAGGCAGTGACAACAGTGAAAAAGAAGTATATACTTTACAAGTTAGCAAATACAGCCTTTTGGCAGCTCTGTTGCTCACAGGATGAGACAGGGACGCCAGAATAAAAGCAGTAAATGCTTAAATTACCAGGGAAAAGATAATGCCTTTTGACTTTGCCCAAGCGGAGCACAGAAACAAGAAAGTTAAAGAAGTCAATTTGTTTCAGAAACTCAAACTTATTAGCTTGTCTCTCGACAAGCTGAAAATGGGCATCTGAAATTAGAAAATCTTAGTTGCCCCAGGTCTGTTTTTTAATAGAATGTGTTTTTGCAGCAAAGAAATAAAAAAGATATTCTCCTCTTTTCTCTTAATATGTACATTCTTTATTTGTTTTAGACCTTATAAACATGGAGATTGTAAAGAATGATGCTACAGCCCAAGATATTGATGCAGTAAGTACATGTATATGTTTGAATTTTACCATTTTAAAAATATATTGAGAGTGAAATAAATTTTAACTCCCAGAGCTGGTTTTCAAAAAAAGGTATGAGTTGAGTTGAGATAAGATATTTATTTTTATTTTTTTAGATTTAGATTTGCGAATCCGCCAAACATAATATCACAAAAAAACGAAAAGAAAGGAATATGATAAACAATTATTGGTAGTTTTTATTCCTGCTAACTACCTATTTTAATATGGAACGAAAAAAAATTGTTTTTATTAATTTTTTGTCTGTTTGATGGGATTGTAACCCAGCAAACACAAAACATTTGTATGACATGTATGCAATGTTGGACCAATGTCAAAGTTGTTGGGCCGACATTGTATAAATGTTATACAAATGTTTTGTGTTTGCTGGGAAGGCTAGTTTCATTTCGTGTCGTGACCACTCAGTTGTGTGTGGTTCAGGCAAGACTGTACATGCTGCAATGTTTTGCGATTTTGGGGTGCTGAACACACCCTACACAGAGCGCTGTGTAGGTTGTCCACAAGAGACACAGATAGCAGGTGTGTCTGAAACTTCTGGCAACTCGCCACACAGGTGTCTGCACCCACCCCTCCCCCTTCATGAGATGTTGACACATATTGCGCCTGCTGATTAGAACATTTTTAGCAGGACAGCCAGCCAATTACAAGCCTGCTACGATAAGCTGAAGATGAGAGTGGGGGAAATGTGACGTCACCCCATCTGCACTATACAGGTAGCAGAATAGCAGTACCTGTACGGCTCGCTATAGCTTATGTAAGCTGGAGACATGTCAAAAGTGCTGTGAAAGACCCAAAATAGTTAGCAAGAATTTTTTTCCTACCTCAGACTGCTGTCTCAAAAGTAAATACATCCATGGATTTCCAGGGTTAAATTTAACTGCCTCTTTTTGCGACCTATTTGTACAGGTACTGAAATTCTAAATTAGCTGGATTCACTGTTTCTGACTATTTAAAATCGCACACAAACATGTACCTTGCGATACAAAAAAAAAACATACAAATAATGCCCTGGTTTCCCTTTCTAACCCAACAGTTAGGAAGACTTGCAAATAGTTTCAATGAGATTACAAAAAAATAATGTAGGATAAACTTATTTAGCAGCATCATGTGTGCACTGTATGAAATAGATTATCACAGTAAATTTAGACATTATCTAAACTTGATTAGCAATTTTGTAAATGCTCAAGAGCCTTCAGTTTAGTGACATAAAAAAAATAAACTATTTTAGAATAAATTTAAAATAACATAAAATTGTTCTCAGGTCATCAGGTCATTGTGCTATAATTTCACAGTAAACCGACGATGTGTATTATTTTTTCAGGTGGATATATCATTTGATTTTGGAAACACAAATACCAATGCAGCACAGGTAATTATATACAGTCTATATATTGATAACTAATTCCACCTTCACAAAATTCTACACATTGATATATACATATATATATTTGTGGATTCAAATCTTTTTTAAAAATACCAAAACCAATTCACAGGTCAGAATTTTTTGGAGGGATAGGGGGAACCACCATTGTTACACTCTTCCTGACACATGCGTATAACACCTTATCTAAGGCAGTATTATCATTAAAAATTGTACCCTTATGATGTTGTTTAAAATAAATGGAACCCATTTATTATCACCAACATCATCATCACAACCATTAGCCTTGTTATAATTTTCAACCATCAGTCTTGTTGTGATTTTCTGTCTACAGACATCAACCGATGGGCTTCAATGGACTTCTTTTCTTCAATGCTCTGTCATGTTATTAATGTACTATAACTTTGTTTAATAGCTGGTTAAATGCTGTTCTATTGACTTTTTGCCAGGACCTGATTCTTGGATTTCCTGACAATGACATTCAAACAAGTGAAGAATCTCCTATAAATGTGTCATGTATATCTTCTGAGACTGGACATGAATCATCACATAATAATCTCAATGACAAACAGGGGCCAGTGTTCTCATCGCTGTTTAAGGTTGTTGTTGTGCCCTTCTTTACATTTTTGTATGTCCATAAAATATAAATAACAGAATCCGCAGCTTCAGATGAATAAAAGGTTATTTGTCTATATTTGAGAAAGTAAATTTTTTATTTGTAGGATTTTTTTACATTGACTAAATTATATTCAAGTATTTATTAATAGGGTTGGAATAACAAACACAATTTAATATTAACATGATTGAAAGTACATGTATACAAGTAATTTACACCGCTAAATTAAATAATTTAAATTTTCACCCACTCAAAGTTGTGTCTCGCTACCGCGATCCACAACTTCAAGTGTGTGAAAGTTGCGAATGTTTGTTTAATATGAGACCAAACAATTGCAATCTTGATATTTAAATACTCATTTCTATCACAAAAACTATGTTTTAAATGGCTAATAAAACAGACTATAAATGACTACTCGTATCCAACATGTAGTCGTGATTAGTAGTGTACTAGTAATTTAGACTGTGAAGGAGTCATTTGTGTTACTTGCATTGTAAGCTATTACTGCTGTGCAACTGCATGCAGCACTCTTATATTGGCTTTCACATCGTAACCTTCTACAATGTCTTCTACAATTTCTTATACATGTCAGATCTTTATTATTAATAACAGTGATTGTAATTTAAAATAGCATGTATGCAAGTTAATAAACATTTTTTTATAATTTGTTATTCTCGTTGCCCACAGGATAAAGAAAATTCAGAAGTGGACAACAGTGGAATAACAGATTTGAATGTTGTCACTAGTAACATCAGTGAAAGCAATTTTGAGGAAAACAGGGGTGAAAGGAACGATGAAGAAATTCCCATCTGTCAAAGTGTAGATATTGGTGATGTTGACTCAGAATTGAATATACACACTGCTTCTGTAGAAAGTCAGGTATACTATATAATTAGATATATACATGTACACATTTGCTTACCACATCTGTAAAATAGCGGTAAAAGATACTGCATGGCTTATTGTGTAGTAAAAGAAAACATTTCCACATGTGCAAATCAGCGCACGAACAAAGTTATTATTGCTGTTGAATAGTTTTTATTGCGGTCAAATTTTCGATCACGCGTCAAGAAACCCAGGCCTAGAAACTAGTGCCATTGAGAAAATGGCCACCCATGCCTGCGAAAACATAGATTGTGTTCTTGTGTTTCTTTGTCAAAAACGTCTCTTGTACAAAATAGAATTATTTAATACAAAAATAAATAAAAGATTTGGAATTTTCTGCAATCCAAAATAAAACTGGCCTCACCGAATTTTTGAGTCTAAAAGAAAACTTTTTCCTACCTACCTCATGGAATTTTTCACACCATGAAATTGGAAACAAGGATATTTTTTAGGATGGCCTTAGTTTCAATCAAGCTAATAATTTATGTTATCCTTATTTTTGCTTGATGCTTGGCCACTAACTGCTCCATTAGCCCTACAGTAAACAAAATTAGGTTTTCTTGTTAGCTCCGAATTTACAAAGAATTGAATTATGTATTTTAAAACCCCCAATAATTATTAAGTCTCCAGTGGGTGGAGACTCTCCACCCACTTTGTGGTGTTGGAGCCTTCGCAACTTGTTTCTGCTCTCAAAAAAAAAAACACTGCTTGGATTATTTCTAAATATTATCAGTATGCATATCAGCCCTGGGGAATTTGCCTGGTAAATTGTTTGGGAGCATTTTTGAGTTTCTCCAACTAAATCCAAGATGGCCGCCAAAATCCTATGTCGCTCTCTAGAGCTTGTACCGCTTTACAGGTTTGTTTCTCGTTTGGTTTAAAAGTAAAACATTACCCTGGACATGTGCTCATTATTTTTTAATGTGATTCTGATAAAAAAACTTTAAAAAATAAATTTTACTTTTTAGAATTTTAGCGGATATTTCAGGTTTTCTCATTTTGGCTATCATCAAAATTTGATAATATAGATATACACTCCTGCTCGGATTATTTCAACAAAAATCCTATGTCACTCCCTAGAGCTTGAACTGTTTTAGAATTTTAGCGCATATTTCAGTTTTGCTCATTTTGGCTTATTACCAAAATTTGATAATATAGCTATACAGCTCAAATTTTATCTTTTGAATATACTCACTGACCCAGAGTAATTTGTCTGGAGCTTGCACGGCTTCACCGATTTGTTCCAAGGAAGCACCCTACCCTGGCCATTAGATTTTGGTGTGATTCTGGTGTGATCACATTTTTTACGAGGTTAGATTAAAAACAGTACAGTGAAACTCGGTCCCAGCGGTCACCACTATGGCCGGCCAACCACAATTAACGGTCACAAAACCAATTTCGCGATGACATTTTCACTGTTAACACTCTCTAATTACCGGTCACCCCAAAACGCGGCCAGTAGTTTTGCGGTCAAAAATCTATTTTTTAACCTGGCATAATGGCCACATAGAGAATTTAAAAATAAAGTGGCTGTTCGACCAAAGTTTTAATGACTAGTTAATACTGAATGAAAGTCAAATCCGGTCTAGTAATGTTAGCGTTTGCATTTTAGTGTGTTTTAAACATTTTCAATTGTGTTTTCGTGTTTACTACTAGACCTAACTTCCTGTTGAGAGTACTTGCGTTCCGATAGCGGTCAATCTGTATCACAGATTTTAACGCTTCAGATTCTTACTATAATACCACCTGGTGATTACATATACGTTATGCAGCGTCCAGCTGTACTCTGTTGGCGATATGCTGACATGCATTATACTAAGCATTTCACTTGTAATTAGGCCTAATAACAATAAAATAGGCATAGATCAAACACCACTGCTATATTATGTAAACAAACAAAATCAAATAATTCTACTGTGTAGTCTAGAGTAGGGCTACTTAATAGTTAGAACTTAAGAGTAGAGGGTGTAATATTTTGGACAGAGCATGCAGAGGGGAATTTGGATCTTGATTTATTCAGCTAATTGGTCATGCCCACTTTGACCAAGAACTCAAAAATGGCATTATCTCGGAGATCAAGGGACTGTTTGTAATCCTCTTCCATCCGCGTTATTTTAAAAGAAATCAATGCATAAATATTTTTCCCTGTATCAATATATACAAATAAATAATGTTATTTGAGTAATTTAGCGTCTCGTAAACAATAAATAGTTATATATTTTGACATTACGGCAGTTGAAAATGACCCCTGATTATTATTAATTTTTATTTATTTTTTAAACCCCCCTCTCCCCTTCCTCTAATTTCCTATGAGCGGCCAACCCCTTTCAGCGGCCACTTTTGGCTAACATTTCGGGTGTCCATTGATAGCAGGTTTTACACTACTGTATTTCTCTATAATTCATGTATTTTGGCTGCGAAATCTATGTGGGGTGGGTGGAGACGTAAGCTTTGCAAATCTAGTTGATCAAGATGATCATTTTCATACATTTTACTATCGCATTATTTGGAAAAGCTCTCTTTTACATATGAAATATCTTCTGCATGTTTTAACTAAATGTTTTAAGCTGTATATTATCATTTTAAATGTCTTTTTTCAAATTTATGATTGTTTCATCAACCCAAACATTTAGTTTGACTGCTAGTATTTCAGATTAATTAGCAAGTAACAGTATTTGCAATACATTTTTTGCTAAAAAGAAGTGCCAGCTTCAAGTGCATCCATGGATACTATACCATCTCAAGATAAAGAAACAAATCACATTTTAAATGTTGATGTCAGAAAGAGTAACATGTTTTTAAAGCTGTTTTTGAAACATTTTTTTTTTACATGTCCTATGCCCACAAAAAGGTTTAAATTATAAACTTATTACATTTGCATTTTTTATGTTCCAAAATAATTAAGGTATAAAAATAAATAAAAAAAATTCATTTTTTTCTCACCTCTTTCCAATTATTTTTCTGTATCAATTTTTACTGACAGAGTGAAGATTCTATCAAGTTAGAGAGTGAAGCAAAGATTTCAGATATAGATTTCAGCATTGACCTCTCATCAGAGCAAGAGCTACCAAAGAATGATATTATTGTGGAGTCACAACCATTGAATAGTGAACAAGAAATACCTGACACTTTTAATCATGTTGAAAAAGAAGAAATTGTTCATCCGGAGGATGATGTTGATGAGGAGCATGTGCAACTTTCAACTCTCATATCTGTGAACAAAATAAATGTGAGTTCACAATGTACCTGTTTCATTTCAAATTCATGAGAAAACAACACTCACTGCCTCTTAACCCTTTAACCGCAAATTATTCAATTGGAATTTTCACCCACTTGAAGTTGTGTCTCGCTGACGCGATCCACAACTTCAAGCGAGTGAAAATTATTCAGACTATACAAAATGGAGGTCAACTTTTTTCAGTTCTTGGTGATTTAATGTCACATTTTATCTTTAAACTGTTTAAAATGTGGTACTTATTGTGGTAATAAAAAAATGAAAAACTGAATATATTCGCGACCTGCGGTTAAAGGGTTAAGCTTATATTTCATGGCTCTTGAGCTTCATGTATAATAGTGGTGTGGCTATGAGGAAGTTGGGAGGTCACATATATATGTACAATAATCTATATTGACAGGGAAATGTCAGTAAAATATTGTTTGCATTTAAAAAGTTATGAAACTTCATGCATAAACATGCAAAGATGATTTCTGTTTACACTGTTGCGCTAATTTTTCAATTTTATCACCAGCAAGAAGATCCTGGCGAGTTTGATTTTGACATTCCTACAAAAATAGGCGAAGGGACTGCTAAAATACCTTCAGAAGAAACGAAAATACCAGTTAAAGAGGTGAATGATAGTAAATTACTTTTCTTTATAAACTCCATACAGTAGAACCAGCTATGAGCAGCCACTATTATGAGCAGCCAAACTCCTATGGCAGACCACTTGGCCATTCCCCAAAATGGCATTTTGTATACAAATGAACCTCGAATGAGCAGCCACCTACATTAAAAGACCACTTTTCCTGTGTCTCAGAGGTGGCTGCTCGTAGCAGGTTCTATTGTATATCTATTACCTGATAAACTGAATCAGCAAATTATAAAGAGACAGCATTTGTTGATCAGAAAAACAACATAATGCAGTAAGCTCATCCCAAAGCTTTTTCTAAGAAAGTTAACCCTTATGGCGCTGACATATTTTTAGATAAACCATAGTCCACATTTCAATTTGAAATCATCATACATGTCTCTTTCCGCTTTATTTCAATACCTATGTTGTGTGTCTACGGCCATTATAATTTTTTCAATTCTTTCAGTGCTGGGATTGACATTTGGACGTCAGAATCTGACATCTGAAGACGGTCCTGGTGCTGAAAGGGTTAAGGCGAATGTTTGTTGCATGAGCATTTTACACAATTTTTTCAATAAAATTAGTGTATGGAAAATATACCTTTATCAGCTAACACTAATATGTTCAGGTGATTTAAAGTATCATATATCTATTGGTGATGATTCAGTTTGGATATAGGTATCCTAGGTTTAGTTTATCTGAATTTCAGCCCAATAAACAAGCTATAAAGATAATCATGATTTGGTATTGAATATTTAAGGGTAACATGGGTAATGTAATTGAACCTGAAATATATTTATACATTCCAATTAAATTGTGTGGTTTGATTTCTGATTTTGATGCTTTTAGGAACTGGACAATCCTGATGACTTTCACACTGTCATAAGGGATGAGAAGACTAATATGGATGAAAAGCCTACACAAGATGAAATTACTGTATGTACCGGTTAATTATAATTCATTAATATAAGCTTTTTATATTTAAATATAGTTGTAAATTATCTTTACATTGATGATTTATATATGTATACATATATAAATAGTCTTTTTTTAATTTATGAAAAAACATAATCACTGATATATAGTAATTTTCAAATACCGTAGTAATTGAGGTTCAAGGTTGCTTATTGTTTTTATATTGCTTTCATGGCTACTGTGGTACTCGTACCCTTATACCGTATGTGTGTTTACACAGGTTACTGGAGGTCTCATTGCTTCTGATCCATCTTCTAATGAAATGGGAAAGGGTTTGTTTTTATTTCATTATTTTTATGTGTATCATAATTTTGGTATGCGTCACTAATTCATTTAGCCCTCTATTCTTCTCCTATACTACACTGTCACTAATGATTTTGACCCGGTTTTACTATATTTACTAAGTAAACACACAATTCTCCCCCACCTTTTTCAATAATAGACGTATAGTTTTTGTGAACACCTGGTATCGGTCGTGTGTCTTGAAACCAATGTTAAAAATACATTTTTTACTAATGCCCGAATCAACTGTTGATGTAGTTAACATCTGCAGAGTCAATTATATGTATTCAGTCTTTGATTGATTACTATTTCTATGTTTAACTTCTGATGTAAGCATAAGAGAGAGAGAAAGAGATGTATCACAAAGCGTAAAATGTAACTTTCCATGTTCCAGAAAGTTCAACTTTTGTGTCATCCACTCCTAACCATTGTCCTGCTACGCCCTTATATACAGTTAAAAGCAGATATTAAACCAAATTATGTGTTACTGAAATCAATTATATAATTTGTGATAAATCCTAAGTTAGTCAAATAATTTGATTTAGAAGATATATATTTTCAAAAAAATAGAAATATTTTTCGTCATTTGAAGATGGCAATTGCGTCAACAATACCAGTTTTAATTAAATGAAAAATAGAATAGAAACAATGCAACAGGACAAGGGTTAAGGACTGATAACTGTAATACGGCATCAAATCTGGCTAAGTCAGTGAATGTGAGAGATGTTAACCATTCATAGGATGTACTAAAGGATTCTACGATCAGCCTGATGATGTAGAGATAATTGAGCTGAAGCCTGGTCTCTCCTTAGACAAGTTTATCTCGTTTGACCAGGTAGCTACTACTGCTACATGCTGTGATGATTGGGAAGATGCTCTGGTTTTACCAGAGCACATGGCAAGGGAAACTCAGTATAAGATGTGGACGCTGATGAAGATGATAACGAGGATGAGACTACTGAGCCCTGGGAACCAGTTTTAAGCATGCAGTATGTGAGAGACATTCTTAATGATGGCATTGATTTCACAATGGTTCATGCCAAATCTAAACTACTGCATCATCTAGCAGAAGCAATGAGTGTACTGTGTGTGATGAAACAATAGAAAAGGACAATTAGGAAGAAAATTTGACACATCCAAAGCCTCTAAATTGAGAATGTTGTACACAAACATTGCTCTAATATTTGTGTGTTCCTTCACAATAAAAATAAAAGGATTAACCCTTTAACTGCCAAATTATTTAATTGTTATTTTCATCCACTTGAAGTTGTGTCTTGTGACACGATCCACAGCTTCAAGTGAATAAAAAATAATTCAGATTTGACAAAATGGAGGTTAACTATTGTCGAATCTTGTTGTCACGTTTTATCTTTAACATGTTTAATAGTTGGTACTTAATGTGTTGATAAAAAATTTAAAAATCGAATATAATGAGGACCGGCGGTTAAAGGGTTAACTTCTGTATGATTTTTAAGTGTATCTGTGTGTTCTCATACAACTAAATTGAATATATTATATTAAAATATTGTTACTTAAGTAGATGTTTCCCATGATAAATAAATGTCGATTAAATGAATAAGATTCAGCAGATTATATTTCACCATAATCGGGTATTAAGGCTGTGGCAAGCACTCCTAGACAATTAGTACAACACTGTTTCAATGCTGGTCCAGTGTTGGTCGATGTTAAACCGGCATGCTGCAGTAACAGCGCACACACAAAATAACAAACTACCAGTCCCAATGTAGACGAATGTCGGCGACATTAACCCTTACAGTGCGGGGATCGATCCCACACTGAAAGAATTAAAAACATTTATAAAGGCCGTAGACTCATAACTTAGGTACATGTATTTGAATGAAGCAGAAAGAGCAAACTATGACATTTATGATGATTTCAAATTGAAAAAAACCTTTGCTCTCCATTGTTTATAAAAAATTATTTCAGCACTGTAAGGATTTCAGCTCCCTCAGACTTTTCGTTGTCTCTCAGACAGCCACGTGTTACTTACCAAGATCTGACGCTGGTGCTAGTTCACATGGTTCATTACACCAGTGAATTTAATCAAGTTTAGTGCTCGCAGTATATATTAGACATCAAGTGACATACCATCTTATCAGTGAAGCTCAATCTTATCTGTTTGACCTTGTTCAGCCCCGTAAATTAGACAGTTGCTCTGACTGTGCTGTTAAACTGTATCAGTCCATTGCTTTAACGTCAGTTGGGGAGTGGGCCTTCAGTGTCACAGCACCGAAATTATGGAACGGTTTATCAACTGATGTACGGATTGTAAATTCTCATCTGCTTTTTCAAAGTGTAAATTAAAGACACATTTTTTGGTAAATATTTTAATTGATAATTTCTACTTTAAGTTTACATCTGTATTTCAATGCTGAGATAATTTTTTCAACCCTTTCACAACTTCTTGATCAGTGCTGTAATTTTAAACTTATCTTTAACTTATTCTTTACAACTGATCATATTTTTATAATATTTATTTTAATTGTACAATGCCTTGGTCCACCTATTGAGATATGTTTGTTCACATAAAACTTTTATTATTATTATTATTATTATTATTCATATTATTATTATTCATTATATGGTATTCGTTGGTATGTTAACCCTTGTCCTGGTACGCCCTTATATATATGGTTCCAATTAGATTTTAAACCAAATAATATAGCACTGGAATGGATAATATAGTTTGTAGTAGATGCTCAGTTAGTCAAATAATTCAATTTAGAAGATGTTTATCTTGAAAGAAAAGAAATCTTTTTAATCATTTGAAGCTGGAACAATACAGAAGTTCAATGGTCAACATGTTACACAAATATTTGCTTCTTTTGGTGTTGTAAGCACATTTAAACTGTATTGTCACTTTAATTATATGGATTGAAATTAATCAAACTTACAGGTGCAGATCTCAAGTTAACCTTTCAAGCGCTGAAATATTTTTTTATATAAACCATTATGGAGAACAAATGTTTTTTTTAATTTTAAATAATAATAAATGACTTAGTTAACCTTTTCTGCTTGATTTGAATACCTATGTTGTTGGTCTATGGCCATTGTAAATTTGTTACCCTTTCAGTGTGGGGATCAACTTTAGACGTCAGAATCTGACGTCTATATCGGTCCCAGCACTGGAAGGGTTATCTGAATTGTAAATTATGATAGATTTAGCTTTAATTGTAGATCTATATTTTATTCTTTTGAAACTAGCAATTGTATGAGCAATATGCTCCAACAGAACGCTGCACTATTTATTAGGTTACATGTTTGATAAAAAATGAATGTTTACAAGTATATTTATATATAAATTCATTTTCAAAAGTCACAACACTAGTAACACAGACACAAAATTTATTAATTATTTGATTTTGTGTTTTGTCTGCAGCATCACCTGAAATACCGGAATCAGCTGCTCAAGCTGAGTGGGATGCTGTGAAGACGATAACGCCTGGTGAGTAAATAATTATATCCATTCAGGATATCATTCTAGTTTGTCTTCTAGTTTAAGCTTTCCAATTTGACAAGGAAAATGTACTAAATCTGTTGATCAAAAAACTTAGTATCATTCAACTTTTAACTTATGAGAATTAGGTTTGTTTATTACACATGTTCTTTCACTGACACTTGAGAAAATATATTTTAACCCTTTCAGCACTGGCAGTAATGTTCCCCCCAGTACTGGGCCCAAATGTATGACGTCATATAATTAGGCCGTCGTGGCGATGGCCCACGTACTTTAGGGTAAACCATTTAGGCCGTCGTGGCGACGGCCCACGTACTGAAAGGGTTAAAACTACATGTACATATGTTTTTTCAATTATACGCAATTTGATGCATGTATTCATGCATGACATACTTTAATCTATAATGTGGACAGGCTCAAAATTCTGTCAAAGTTGGCTTAATGTCTAGGAATTTAAACATACTCCTAAATTGCAAAAGTATTAGCAGTTCCTCAACATATTATTGATGCATATATACATAAATGAATAAAAACATATCCATGATGGATAGGATTTTATTTGATTGTTTAAATGTATGGATTGTTTTATATGAAAATTTATAAGTAGTCAGGGAAAAGCTGTGGAAAATTTTCCTCTTGTGAGAACCTTGATTCACCATTTCGGATAATGCATTAAATACACATATAAATACATATAAATACTCATATGAAAGAAGGCATTGTACTCTGAAAATTTCAAACATTTGCAAATCAGTCTATTATTCAAATCAAATTTTTATTGAACAAGAGTAGGGCCAACGTTTTAAAAGCTATGGCGCAATCTATACAACCCACCAATCAAATAGTGCATTGGAATGCATTTGCACTGCCAATTGCAAATCTGGGAAGAAAAACTTTGTTTCTGATATTATATGTAGGTCTACATTCAGGCTAGGGTTTCCTTCATGGGGGAAAGACAAAATAAGGACAGCGTAATGCATGCACTTTTTGGGGGAGGGTATCCGGTAGTAACTAAATTTTGGGGTGGAGGTTTTACATGCCACAGTTTAAAGAAGAATTGTAAAGACTGTAAAATTGTAAAAATCAACATCAACAATGCAGTCTTGAAAATTGTACACATAAATGAAACACCTTCTTAAGGTTTGAAAAGTGATATATATGTACAGTAATTACCCGTTATAGCACGAATCGTTACTACACGAATCGGATATAACACGATGAAACCATGGATCCCAAAATTTTACACTATCTTTTTGGCCATTTTTCCAGAAAAATCGTGTTATAAATATTCCATTATCCGAGTGAGCATGACATTTCCAGCTAACTTCACCCGTTAATCTAGCGCTGATCGGCCTTACAAAGCCGTCGCCTGGTCCAGGCTAATGTTAATCGTGCTAGGCAATTCTTCACGCTTTGAACTCAGACGTTTTTGTTTATTTTGGCAAGGTGTTATGTTCGCGACAATACTGTGGAGCACATCATGTTTCCTGACCCTGTACACTATTTAAAACTACATGGTGACACAATGATTAGAGCCCTTCCATTTAAGCTGGTTAACACTTGAATTATATTTATCTGCGTGTTTTTAATTCCCTGATTATTTTAAATAAACATAAATTTAATATGAACTCGACCTCCTAGGACCTAAACGTTTATCCACCATTGGCGGGCGGTTACGCAATGCTCGGCGCGGCTAGTAAAATGAAAGCCAATGAAAGCCGTGGCAGAATGAGCGTGTCAACCATTTCAAGCCTACAGGCTTCGTAGTTATTCTATGAATAATAACATCATTTCTATGATTACACGATTCGGAAAAACATCACATTCGTGTTGTAGCCTAGTTTTTTTATTGCAGATATAAAAAATTGCAAAGACATCGTGTTCATGTTATAATGTTTTATTACTGATTTAGAAACATGTAATGGAATATCGTGTTTGTGTTGTGATGTTTTATTTTCCGATTTAAAAACTTTATCACACGATTGTAATAAACATGTCATTTTGTTAAATAATTTATAAATTATTTCAGCATAATATATTTAATGGTGTTGCATAAATATATTTATATGCTGACACAGATCAACCTCGATCAGTTCACCGACATGGTTGATTGACAAGGGTGCTCGAACGCTCATTGGTCAACATCTCCCTCCCATCTCAGCGGCCGGTAGAGCTGTCAGTATGATTGACAGGTCTGACCGTCTCGTATGATCTCACGTTGAGAGTGATATTTCACGAGACTTTTGACAAGCACTCATCTACCCTCAAACTGATGACGTAATCAAACATTGCACATGACACGGCCTCGTTTACACAGCCTTAATCTGGTTTCGTGAGTACTGTATTCCCTGATTCAACTAATTTAACTTCTACAGTTTATATCAGACAAATTCAACCAATCCATATTTTTATTATTTACAAATAATAAATAATATATCTTCTAAACTCCGATACTCTTCCAGTTGGCCCTAAAAACGTTATGCTATGATCGCTATGATCGTATCCCGTGTAATCCAATACCGTATCCCGCGTTTCTCCCGTCATATCCACCTATTACTAGTTCAAATCAAGCCATTTTGTATAGCACGATCGGCTTATAACACGATTCGTATAAATGGACCCCACCAATCGTGCTATAAAGAATAACTACTGTAGTACCAAAGTTCAGTATAATCTACTATTTAAATTGTAGTTATTTGTTTATAAGTGGTCCTTATTGGACTAAAGAATGTTTTCTCCAGTTTGAGGTTATTGTCTATCAAAATGTCAGCGGAACAAATGATAATTTTTATGTAGAAAAAATACATCACACAAAGAATTATAATTTTGTGGGATGCTGGTTGTATTTCATATGTTTATTTTTGTAGATAAAGACTGCAAATTAAAAAATCATGCTTCGGCAATTAAATCCTGTCAACATACATCCACTTGAATGTAAGGATAATTTTAAAGCCTCAGACAGGAAAAAAGACAATTTGTTAAATTATTTTTGAATGCCTATGTATATTATATGTGATAGTAATTTTCTGTATTTTTGTCTATGACAGGATTGTCTACAGATTCTACAGCTACAGGTAAGTAATTGTTTCCCCTTCTCATCACCAACATATATCTCATTTATCAATGTATATACTAAATCAATAAGATTTGAGTGAACCTTCTCAATAAATGGTTGTCCCATTTATGTGGTGATGACTAAAGTAGGCTTATTGGGGGATTAAATAACTTGTTGAGCATTGTGCATGTAGATTGATGTTTCCTCTGGATCAATGCACAAATTCCTGTCTGTAATGATAATTCACAAAATAGAATAGAGTGAATACTGAGAATCTACCACCCTCCTGAGACAAATTATAGTTTTAAAACGTAAATGAAAAATCTGAAAGCTAAAGGGTCAACAACTTCAAGCAGTATTTTATTAGACTCTAAAGAGGCATACAATGACAAACAATAAGTTAAGTTAACTTTATTTGAAATATTGATTTCCTCCGCAGAAAAAGTGTGTTTTTTCAACATGCACTTTGCCTTTTAAGGTGGAGGGAGAAGCAAACCAGACGAAAGTACATCACCAATCATTTCATACCATGAATGTATGGATAATTTGAAAGCCTCAGATTGGAAAAAGCACAGGGTTTGTTTATTTATCTTTGTTGTGGTCAGCATGGTATTTTGTATGTGAGGATGATTCTAGACTATTGTACATGGTTACTGCATTGTGCTGAAGTTGTGATTTTTTTAGTTGATTTTGTTAAACTATTTCTGCAACTACTGCATTATGTGATGCTATAAACTTTAATTTATACAATTAGGAAGAACTACACATCTACAAGTACAGTATGTGTAGTATATAATCTTTTGTTTTAACTATCAGCTAAATACTTCTAGATGTTATGCATATAATCAATGTAGGCCTATACCGTATATCCCCGCGTATAGTGCGACGCCATGTATAATACGAGTTAGGATTTGAGGCCTCGGATGACCTGAAAGCGCCTGCCCCTCTGTATAATACGACCTCAAATTTTGGATGTCGGCAGCGTCCCGGGACATCTAAATCAATGTGAGGCATGGATATTATCCTAAATAGCGCTGTGACACAGCACAGACATCTGCATACATGTACACAATGCTCAATGACGGGAACAGCGGCAAAAGTACAGCTCTGCAAAACCAAAGGGCAGTATTATGGTATCTGTAGAGTAAGCAGATTTTCATTTTCCACGGCAGAGTGGATGTCATCGCGACTGTCTCATTTTGGGGCCAATGGGGCAGACATTCTTAGGCCTGCACAGGCTACATATACACACAGATTTTAAAATATTTATATTTCGCCGACAAATTTATATTATTTTAATTTATCTATTACAAAGACCATATTTTAATATCGTCGTGCTCAAATAAGAACATTCCAAGATGAAATGTGATTGTAAACCATTTGCAGACTAGCCGCATTGTCTAGACATAAGAGAGTGTTGGCTGTATAAGGTGTCTGGGTGTAATAACACAGCCGCACTCAGTGAAATAAGCAAACAGATTCCACCATTTGCTCAATACCTTATCAATCAGCAGCGGCAACATGTTATCCCTGCAGTATGGACATTGTGAGGCCTACATGTATATAATTGCCATAGGAAGTGATATCTTGTTATATTTTGTCATCGCATTCTCTCATTCCAATACATCCTAATAAAATATCATGTTCATACAGGCTTACCGTCGTACACAATAGAACACTCCCATATGAAAGGCGATCTTAGATTAAATCATTATTAATATAAATTAACAGGTCAGGAGTGTGAATTGGTTGCAGACTAACCGCGTCATTTATCTGCCCGTGGTTGTCAAAGGTGCCGCGCGCGTCTTTACCTTTTGGGGGTACGTGAGACGGGGGCTTGCACTCACAACAAATGTACAATCCTGCTTTATAATTGTTGGGCCAACGTCGACCACAGTGTCCTAACTTTGACCCAGCATTGCGTTAGTGTATCGTGCTCACTGGGTGCATTATCAAAATCGTGGCGAGTAGACCTGCCGACTAGCGTTTACAGATATGTTTTACCGCTAGAGAACTTACCGCTGAACTTACCGCTAGAGAGCTAAAAAATTGTATTAAATCCTACATCTATGTATAATACGAGGTGCCTTTTTGTGACATGAATAGCTAAGAAAAAACTTTGCATTATACACGGAGATATACGGTATATTAGAATAAGATATGTCTTCTAAATTCTCAAATTATTTTAGTCCACAGACCACTAATTTTCAGTTATTGTCACAAATAAAACCTTTCTCTGGGCTGGCTAGATCTCACAACTCATGACTTCACACACAAATTCCTAATTACAGGGGGGGGGGGGAGGGAGGGTTACGAAAATTACCAGATCCACAGTATGCTGTATATATTAAATACGTAAAGGTTTTTGTGGTCTTTGATTATTGGCATAGTATATTGGCAGCAGCTGTGTAAATTTGTGACCATTTTGTGTCACTACATGAGTCGAGGGGTATTTGAGAGCTACCACGGTATCATTCTGAAATTGATACTATAGTCCCACTAAAAATGCGCAGGGCTGGCCAAAAGTTGCATTGATTGGCGCTCTACACTGAATAAAATGGGCACCAAATTAAAACTGTGTGCATGTATATGGGCGATTTCTGAAGTTGTTTCTTGTCGCGCAAGAAAACCCTTTGGTGCGTATTGACTTTGCCTGTCGCTGTGATGCGCGACATAGTGACAATTGGACAGCCCTGATGCGGTCACTGCAGCTATTTTAATTTTGCCATAATAGAAAAATCTTTGGAATTTTTTGCATGTATTCTACAATGTGAATGGGTTCAAAATGCCACAATCTTAGTCAAATTGGCCACCAATTATCCTTTTTGCAGCCCAAACTTGACTTTTTTTAATGTCACCTTTCCAACTTTGTTGGCATTTGAAATCAATTGTCCAGAATATAATAATTTGAAAGTTACTTTGGTATGTCTAAAATTTAAATGTGATTGTTGGTCTGCCGTTTTTGATGCTGGCCCAACATTAACCCGACATTGGTTCAATGTCTCGTATCTGCTGGGAACTGTGCTGATAATCACACACCTTGAGGATCTTCAGTTGTTGTTTTTTCAAATAATTTTTGTTTTACGGTGTTGATTAAGAGACCTAGGCTGATTCAACAAGATCATGAAATTATTTGTAGCATGAAATGGAGTGGTTGTGTGAACTGGGTTATACATGAATATCTTTGTTTTTTTGCAGCCTAGCATAAAAACCTGTATTCCAAGACGTGGGTTTTCAGCCTTCAAACATGCCCTGTTTGGTACAAAACTACATAGACAGCTTTTTGATGAAAGGGATTTCGCTTTCTGCATTGCTCATAGTAAGAACTTCTCTAAGCCATCTTGTAATGTTTAAGAGGTGTATCTGTCATTCAATATATCCTTCATACAAAAATTACTTTCAAATGTTGCCTTTTGTGCTCCTTTTTTAAGCTTTAGTTTTTTTGCTGCTTATGAATTGTTTTTTTTTTGACAAGATGATGCAACCATGCTGCACACAAGTCATCAATTGGCCTACCTTTTAATTTAATTTAAAGATACAGAAAATAATTAGAAACAAATTTACCTTTTTTTAGCACAATTTAACAATGAGGATGAAGTCCATATACGTGTCCTGCAGACACTCTACAAGAAATTAACGGGTTCTCGCTTTGATTGCCCGCGATTTGGTGGGCATTGGGAAGCTATAGGGTTTCAAGGTAAGATATTTTATAAGGAATCACAGTTTATGAGTCAGAAAATTTCAAACAAAAACTCAATAAAGAAAATAAGAAAACAAAGATTACGTGTGGTTTAATCACTATTTATGTCGATGCAGAACAGCATCATTATAGACAGTGTATTTTAGGTATTCAATTAATTTATGGAGGGTGTGAATTATTTTCTGCTCACTATTGATGGGGCTAACATGTAGTGAAGAAATTTATATTCATGATTTATAAATTAAAATAAATGCTTCTGACAATGATTTTAATAAGTGATATGAATTATTGCAACTGGTTATTTTTATTTTATTCCTTGTCTAGATAAAAAATATAAGCATTTGAGGAATTTATAGTTTTAATATACAAACGGAACGTCATGAGCATACATGTCTGGTTGTGGGCGCGCCTATATAGAACCAGTGAAGGGGAGGTGGAGGGGGGTCAATATACAAGTAAATATTATGCTTAGTAGTAAGTGACGACGTAGCTTGTTTATATTTGAATGTCACACACAGCTGTTCAACATTCAAATAATATTAGGTCCACATTTTGCTCGAAATGAGATAGTGTAGTATTGTGATGGTGTGTACTTCAGTTTCACTGATTGTAGGTAACGACCCTTCTACAGATCTACGAGGAACAGGATTTCTGGGTTTGTTGCAGCTTTTGTTTTTTGTATGTGATCCACGTACTGCTCCCATGGCCAGGGATGTTTACAGGTTATCACTTCATGAGACGCAGGTGAGAAGAAACATAAATATAATATAAGTTAAATCAATATTTCTCATCCCTGTTGATATTTAAGCATCTCTGATTTTTATCGGGATGCTTATAGTGTTTAGCATTTTCCCGGCACCATCACAGGCGTATCTTTATTTAATTTAATCCTTTCAAGCCTGAATTTACCATTGTCATTTTCAACCGCTACAAGCCGCGAATTGCTGTCGCAATTTTTTAGCGGGGGTGATGAATGCTTTTGATGCTCTCACCTGGAAATAGCTAACGGGATGCTTTTTGTGCCGAAAACAGTCACATCTATGTTGATTAATTTGGAGCCAATGTAATGTATTCATTTATGATAAGTTATGATGTTCCATTTAATCAATATTTTTTTTGACGTCTAAATAAATATTGCTGCTTTGACCACAGTTTAACTAATCGCAACTATATTTGTTTTGAGTTTGTTTTATTTTCCTACCAAATCATTTTCATTGGGAATGAAATGAGCGTTTAAACATCAATAATTTTATATTTGGTCTCAATTTTAATAAATTTCAGTAATTTTCACCCGCTTAAAGTTGTGGATCACGAGGGGATGAGAATTTAAATAAATTAATTTAGATGGACATTTTTTAATACTAGTAATTTATATTTAAATATGAAGTTTTAAGAATGCAGTCATATAAACAAGTTTATTAAAAATACATGGATTACAAATTCAACCTGACAAAATAGGGTATTTCTATTTACTGTAGGTCAGTGTGTAACATTTTGTCCCAGATGTTGGTAAAATATTGAACCAATGTTGGGCTAATGTTTATGTTTTTTGTGCAGTGCGTTACAGTAACAGTTGTGGACTAAATACTGATGATAAATAGCAGTGAATCAGTGATTGTAGTTTTTTATCATGTACAATGGAACAGACATACTATGTTGGTATTGTTTGCAGAACTTCCCTTTTTGTTTGATGGGCATCAATATGACAAGATTGTGTTTGCAATCTTTAAGAGAAGATCATTTGAACAAGTATGTATATGTTGACAATTTGCATCAGTTATTATAACACATGTACATAACATAACATTTTATGTGCACCAGCTATGAAAGCAAGCTACTCCTATCTGATGAAAAAATCTCATTTGAACATTACCAATAATCAAACAATATTAATTAATTTCTGAGATATTTCTTGAGGCTATGTTTTTGGTAATGGCGACTAATTTGCATATTTTGCATATGCTAATGTGCTATCCTGACCTGAACAAAATATATTCCATTACAATCGTTGTCCATGAAGGCACTCATGTAGACACTTTGTTTGAGAAATCTGGGTTGATTGGTTTCTGAGATACATTGTATCACTTGAAACTCGATTTTCGGTAATGGCTGGCTAAATTGCATAAAAAAATGTTTTGCAGCAGTGGACAACGGTAGTTTCTTATTCCCTAGAGATCAATACATAATAAAATAACGCTGTCCAAATTTTACCACACTGGGCCCCTAGGCCTAAATTTCACAATTTTGCCACCAGGTTAATCATTAGAAATAAAAATAATATTATGCAACCGAACTATACATTTCATAAATTATAGCGTCAAGAAATACAGATTCTATTTTTCTCAGTGTGAATATTATTTCATGCATCAGAATTGTAAAATTAAATACTTTAAATGCAGTTAAACATACAGGATCTCTAAGGTCTCTAGTTGTGCCTTTTCAGGTTTTTGTACCTTGACCTTTAAGTTGACCCAGCACTTAGGCCTTATTTATAACATAAGTATATCCAATTAAAATATTTTGTGGAATATCATGAAAACTGCTGAAGATAGCTACACCATAAATACTGAAAAACAAAATGTGAGGTTTCAGGGGAGAATGCACCCTGAAAATGTTTAACTCGATCGAGTTCAAAATGGCCGACAATCGACCATTATTTCCCTCAATAACTGATATCGGATAAACCATGCTAGATAGCTAGTCCTTTACTATAAAAAATATGTGAGGTTTCAGGGGAGGATCCGCGGTGCCCTGAAAAATTTTGACTCAATCAAATTCAAAATGGCCACTTATCGGCCCTTATTCACTATCACATGCCTGATAGTTGATAAACCATGCTAGATAGCTAGACCATTACTATAAAACAATAAGTAAGGTTTCACGGGAGGATGCACCCTGAAATTTTTAGCTTAATTGAATTCAAAATGGCAGACAATCAGCCATTATTTATCCCAATGGCAGACAATCAGCCATTATTTATCTCAATAGGCCAGATATCGGGTAAACTGTGCTAGATAGCCAGACCATTTATTACCATAAAACAAAATGTGAGTTTTCAGGGGAGGATGCGACCTGCAAAAAAATTGACTTGATCAAATTCAATATGGCCGCCTATAGTCCATTATTTATTTTCACATGCCCAATATTTGGTGAGCCGTGCTAGATGGCTAGACCTTTATAAAACAAAGTGTGAGGTTTCCGGGAAGGATGCACCCTGAAATATTTTAGCTTGATTGAATACAAAATGGACAACAATAGGCCTTTATTTACCTTAATAGGCCTGATATCTGGTAAACCATTGTCAAATAGCAAGATGTGAGGTTTCAGGGGAGGGAGCACCCTGAATAATTTTGACTTGATCAAATTCATAATGGCCGCCTATCAGCCAATATTTACTTTCCTATACCAGATATTTTTAAACCGTGCTAGATGGCTAGACCATTAGTATAAAACAAAATATGAGGTTTCAAGTGAGGAAGCATCCCAAAAAAATTAAACTTGATCAAATTCAAAATGCCTGACTGTCGGCCATTATTTACCCCAATATGCCTGATATCGAGTAAACTGTGCTAGATAAGTAGACCATTACCATGATTACTATGAAACAAAAGGTGAGGTTTCAGAGGAGGATGCAATCAGAAAAAAATCCATTTGATCAAATTCAAAATGGCCAATTATCGGCCATTATTTACTTTCATGTGCCTGATATTTTATGAATGATGCTAGATCATGGCAAGACCATTACTGTGAAACATAATATGAGGTTTCAGGGGAGGATGCAGTCTGAAAAATTTGACTTGATCAAATTCAAAATGGCTGCCTATCGGCCATTATTTGGGCCTAATTTCATGTGCCTGATATCTGGTAAGCCCTGCTAGATGGCCAGACCACTACCATAAAACAAAATTATAGGTTTCAGGGGAGGATACACCCTGAAAAAATTGATATTTATCGATTCAAAATGGCTGACTCTAGGCCATTATTTACTGTAAAATGCCTCATATTTGGTAATCCGTGCTAGATAGCTGGCCCATCACTAGGAAACAAAATGTGAGGTTTCAAGGGAGGATGCAACATGAAAAGTTTCAACTTGATAAAATTCAAAAATGGCAGACTTTCGACCATTATTTACTTTAACATGCTTTATATCTGGTAAACCAGGCTAGATAGCTAGACCAAAATGCCTCATATTTGGTAATCTATGCTAGATCGCTGGACCATCACTAGAAAACAAAATGTGAGGTTTCAAGGGAGGATGCACCATGAAAAGTTTCAAATTGATTAAATTAAAAAATGGCAGACTTTCGACCATTATTTACTTTAACATGCTTTATATCTGGTAAACCAGGCTAGATAGCTAGACCATTACTATGGAGCAAAATGTTAGTTTTCAGGAAGTGATATGCCGAGAAAAAAATTCAACCAGATGAAATTCTAAAAGGCTGACTTTCTAATACTACTACATGTATATCAGAAATAGATAACTAGACCATTACTCTAAAACAAATACCTAGAAGTGATTCTAGACTGACTTATTGCTTCCACCAGGAAGGCTATGTTTTTGGTCGAGTTGGTTTGTTGTCTGTCTGTCTGTCTGTTGGATTACTTAAAAAGTAGCAAACTGATTTACATGCAATTTTTACCAGAGGTGTGTCTCGAGCTGAGGAGCGATCGATTTAATTTTGGGGATGATCAGGATTATGATCCGGATCTGGATTATGATCAGTAATTTCGATGGAAGTTTGCAGTCTCTGATTGACTGTCTAGTTCTTAATCTTACTCTAGCCTCTTACTCTTAGGCCTAATTGTCGTTCGTCTTGATATAACCCAGTCTAGGACCAAGTTAATAACACTACACTAAATCCCTGAATCAAATTTTAATTCGGACGAGAGCACTGTTTAAATAGATTTAGCTTACATTAGACTAAGGCCTATTTTTGTAGTCGATGGACCTCTTATAATTTTTTTAGAACAATACTCAATATCTTTAATTGTTGCTCCATTAACACGTTTCAGGGAATGTAACAAGAGAGTGGCAGTTATGGCGCCATTGAATGATGTATACAGTGGTGCCTACTTGACATTATATGATACATGGAAGTCACAACATAAAACCATTGCTGACTCAGGTTTTGTTCTAAAAGGTAAGTCTTGCCACATAGCTAAATACATGAAGTAGAAATAGGTACATTATAGGTATTTAACTGAGTAAATATACACTAGTTTTAAAGTTATTGCAAGCAGGAAGGCTGGACGCAATACTATAAAACTCTGTTAGCTTTTCTAAAGTCACTGGTGTTTGCCTATCCAATGTAGATTCTTTTGTTACAATATGTTGTCATTAACAGGTCTATTTGTAGCCTTTCTAAATTATTGTAATTCCTTCAAAATTTTGCGGCATTGACAATGAGAACGGTAACTTAGCAAGTTTTTAATGCATTATTCTGAAGTTTGATTTTTACTGTACTGAGTGATTATAATGTTATACATTATCTTTGTTATACATCATATTTTTATCGTCTGTATCGAATGCATTTTGTATTGCATATTTGAGGGCCCAAGAAAGATGAGCGAATGTTTATTGGGGCTAGAAATCCTCTTGAAGTAAAGATACATTGTACTAGCTTTGACCCGTGCTCCACATGAGCAAAGATTGGGAATAATTGAAAAACTGGCATAAATGAACCACCACCAAGATAACACTGTAAAAAAATAACATGAATATACTAATGAGTCATACATAATAATAAGGACTGTACATGGATATGTACGACATCGGCTCAGAAAATTCGATGTTGGATGAAAAACCTGATTAACCTATACCTATATTAGGAGGAACCCTCACACCTCCACAAAACTAAAATGATGAAAAGTTGATTTCACTACAATCACACATGTTTTAGACCACGGGAAATGGAAATACAGATATTGACAATGTATAAAGAACTGAATCAGCTAGTAATAAATGAGTTATAAATAGAATTATGTTTTCCATCTGATATCGATAATTTTATCTGGTTATTATAACCATAAATCTGTAGAATTAAAAACGCTGGTGACTGTGAGTATAATTAAACTGTTCACGGCGCTTTTCCAACATAAACCACAACATTGGGTTTAGGCAGACTTTACATGACATGTACCACATCTGCCAGCAAACATACGAGGATATTTGTATCAATGCTGGGTTAAGGTTGAGCCAGTGTCACAAACAGTAGGCCAACATTATTCGAGCAATGTGTGAAATCCTTGTGCTGCCTGGTCTATCATTCTACTGCCCAGTCAGTACGATGCCAGCGTCACAACTAACATTGGGTCGTTGTATCATGTGAACACTGTGCATCATGCACACACAGTAGGCTACCCTTTAAGGACAATGCACTAACCAGTGTTGAAAGGACGTTGGGCTAGCGCCCACAAGGGCAGTCCAGCATTGAAACAGCATTGGGTTAGTATCATGCTAAATTGTAAACAGGGCCACAACATGACCTAAAAATTGTGATGATCCCTGAATAAAAGCCAAATTACAGTACAAAAACATATCCTATGAAGGTATAATATAGCGCATATGCCAGAAATAATGTAACTGCTGTGTGCAGTAGGTATATATTGGATGGCGGGAAATAGCGATTTCCTCAGTGTGAGCGGAGAAAGAAGGATGAAGCTGAAAAACTCTTATTCTACATTTATTATAGTATAGATTATTATTAGATGTCTGATTTTGTAAGGTACTCGGGGTGCAGAACACATTGCACTGCAGTGCATGGAAACATAAAATTAACCCTTGCAGTGCAGGGACCGTCTTTAGATGTCAGAATCTGACGTTTGTAAATGCCAGATTCTGACTTCGATCCCCGAGTCGATCCCCGCACTGTAAGAGTAAAAGTCTTTATAGTGGCCGTAGACCCATAACATAGGTATTCAAATGAATTGGAAATAACTAACATTTAGGATGATTTCAAATTGAAAAAAAACATTTTTATTCGAAAGTATTTCAGCGCTTTAAGGGTTAATGACCTTGTTTTATAAGATAATTGTGAATATTTGTTTAAACTTTTGAATATTATCATGCACCACATTAACTTTTTTTGTTCTTAGATATTGAAAATTCAATGAAGAAAAATACTCAAGCCATGATCAAATCTTTAGACGTGCATATTGAGCGTAAACAAAAAGCGGGTATATCTGTGGAAGATGAGCCTCTGAACTTTACTAATGTCTGTGATGACAAAGCTGTGAACTAATTTGTGTGGGTAATAAAGTGTTCTTATTTATTAATTTTTTTGTAGGTAAATTAAATTTAACATATTATGTTATATTAAATTTCCCTACAAGTTACTTAAATATGGACACGTACGTGATATATCATACCCTGTTGATAATATTTGTGTTGTGGCATGCAACTGTTTTCACCAGTTCTAGCTTACTTGGTTCATGTGTTGTCATGTGTTGTCTAGATTTCTACCAATCAAAAGTTTAAAATCTAGGTCAATTCAGTTATGACGAAACAGTGAATTTCGAGTATGTATTAGCCGTCAAAAATATTATGTCTTAAGCTGTAATATAGATATAATAACACTACTAAAGTCTCATAAAACAAATATAGTTTTCTGACAACAATGCCTATCCAAGTATATGAGATAACTAGATTAAAACTGTTCATTGAAAAGCTCACCTTTATTATCTGTAATCAGGTAATCGACCTCAGATTTACACTGATGGAAACATGTGCTGTGCAAGTTTTCGGTAATTAGGACTAAGGAAACTGAAGGAAGCATCGGCATCCTCAGCAACAAGCTCATCCAATATTGTAATATGTATAAAGTGCCATCAAATAACTATCGAGCTGTGTATGTTGCAGATATAGCCTATACAATTATTATTTACATATCTCTATGATTCCTGCACATTAAATAGATACAATTTGCTTTGACCCACTGTCCCATATATTGATTTTACACATAGATTTTGTAAGTAATTACTGTCTGTCACACATTATCATCAATATAGTAACATAAAATAAGCTATGATAAAATGAACATTCACCAGAATCGCTAATTGAAATGCTCTGTGGTCTCCATAGTTTGATAACTGACCAGTATGGTCTTCTCTTTCGAGCTGTAGTATTATTATATACATGTACATGTGTGCTGATTATACTGTGTTTATAATCTTTGTGCTGTGGCGTGCAACTGTTTTCACCAGCTCTACCTTACTAGGTCCATGGGTTATATTTCAATAAGCACATAATGAGATAAAGAGAACCAACGGGCGTTGCACACTGGCTTAATATTAACTGAGTGCAACACAAATAATAGCATTATGAATTATAGATAATTAAGATAATGATAAAATAATAGACCTCAATACGGTGTAATGTGATATTGCAGCGGTTTATTTTGTCACGCTACCATTATAGCTTTGTCGTCGGCATAACTGTACATCTGCTGTACATCTGGCTCCGTTCCCTGGCAAAATGGTATTTATATATTTTGTTTAGAAATATAAATAATTATTATAAAAATAAGCTAACACGTAACATTAGACAAGAATCATGATATGTAGTTATGACTAATATGTGATACATAGGGGACTATGTTCCCAGTTAACACAAGGCATTTGTATAACATTTATACAACGGCGGACAACGTCTTTGATGTTGGTCCAACATTGTATTAATGTTATACAAATATTTTGTGTTTACTGGATTAACAGTTAATAATGCGTCTTCTGATGAGCTACAACTGATATTGAAGCTGATATTGTTTAACCAATAATAAGAGGCAGCAAAGTCAAATGACCCCGCATTGTTCTAAAACTGTGATACCTGATAAGATTTTTAAATATTTTGTATGACAATAATTATACATTCCATATGAATTTGATCCGTCCAATATATATCATACATACTGTTATAATTATATCTATGTTAAATGTGTATTTTTGTAAGAGTGAAACTATCACTTTTAGAATATCATAATGTATTTTACAACAAAGTCAGCATTGATGTTTAGCAATGAAATCAAGTATTCCCTGTGAATAATTTGGAGTTAATGTTTATACTTTAGTTAAAGTGAATTCATGAAACGTTGTATTGAATGCATAGCCTACTTTCAGTAGCCAGCTAAATGTATTTGTTCCAGATATATATTTATTTACAAAAGCCGGGGACAACGGACTTATAAAGGATACATCTGCAATTGAACATGATTTAGTGAGTTTAATTGCAGGCTCATTTGGATGCTATATGAGAACTGTTCCTTGTGTGGTAACCACTTGTATTCAGTTCCCCTGACAATAGATAAATGAATATACAATATTGCCCAGTGTTCCCGGTATTTCGTTGAGATTGCCAGTATTTGATCCTAGTCTGATGACCATGGCAAGATACACTCACGTACGAGATGAAATACTACAGCCAAATTCCAAAAATAAAAACACAAGTGTAATGTTATGTTGATTATAGGCCCTATACCTTTTAGTTCAGATTCTGAGGTTTAAAGTCGATACCCGCACTGGAAGAGTAAAAATATTTATGGCCGCCAAGACATTTATGATGATTTCAAATTGAAAAAAACGTTGGTTCCCATGGTTTATTCAGAAATATTTCGGCGTTTTAAGTTTTCGTCTAAGATCAGGTCAGCTCAATCATCACATAGGTGTTGGCATTAGCGTATGATCAAAGGCCATATGTAGGCTGGATGACTACACCACATCAAAACTTTCCCAGCAAACACTAAACGCTCACCCAAATTTGGATCAATGATAGGCCACCATCGCAGACGGTGGACCGACATTGAACCAACAATTGATTGATGTCTTGTGTTTGCGAAGTAATTATTATGAAATATTTCCATCTTCCTTTCAAAAAGTTAACATACTAGTCGAACTAACTGAATTTGAGATATTATAAAATGGTGATTCCCATTTGAGGTAAAATATTATACATAATTGTGCTGCATTGTGTCATTATTTAACATTATATTTAATATTTAGTGTTTACTTAATGAAGTTGCAGAACACTCGATGTCAGAGCCCGTATTCGTGTACTATTTACGATATATCGTAGGCTTCCGATTGGTCGAGAGAGCCATCTCGACCAATCCGAAGCCTTACGATATATTGTTCAGAATACGGGCCCAGATGTTTTCACACACCCATAACTGTCCATGCACGAGTGATATAAATGTGACTGTTGGACAATTAAGTTACTATAGTCAGATTACATTGAATTCATCAATCAGGGTGAATGAATTTCGCTGATTCCTCAGTCAATTCTCAATTAATTTTCATGATTTTTTTATAAATGAAAATTTTACGCACACTATTTTTCATTAATGTCGCGACTACCCCGGAAAATTTCGCGAAGTTTTGATAAGCATTTCAAAAGTTAGACCATTTGGCATGTAATGAAATTCAGAGACAAAGCTTAACGTGTTTAAAAAGGGTTACATTTTTGTTTATTCACTACAAGTTAAATAGACTAACTTTTAAGCTATGTGTAGTCGCCCCATGAATAAAATTGGTGCTTGGAAAATTTCATGACAATTGGTTCAGAATCATTCACCGCGGTTAATGTGAATCCGACTATAGGGTTACGTTATCACGTTGAGATATATACAAAAGGTTACTTAACAAGTTTATACATTGAAACTATGTTTCGGGTTTTGTCGTTGTCACTAAATTGCAATTATTGTACAGGACAATGTTGTGGTTGTGTTGTATTGTAGTCATGATCTAATTGCATTATGTTATCAGGGTTATGAAAATAAGAAACACTTACTTGTAGGCCCACTTTAGAAAAAATATTTCTGGAATATTTGCATGGTTGTATACACATACCTTTTTATATTAAAAAATGTTCTGTTATGAGATATTATTTGTTATTTGTATATTACTGGGATCTAGGCCTATCATATTTCCGTCGAGATATATTTCAGTTTTATTGCCTTCCTTGGGAATGAGAAGACTAAATACTTGTTAAAGCATATTTTAGCATTTAAGGTAGGCCTGAATACACAATACGGGTACTAATAATATTTTAATCCATCCATGCCTAGGCCTCTTCAAAAACCAAGAGCAACAAGCCCAATGGCCTCGTATTAACAGTACAATGACGGTGTATTGGTGCGTAGCGTTCACATTTGAATACTTGTTTCTTATAATAAAATGTTAAATTTCACAAATGGGTAGCTTATCTCACAAAAACAAAATCTGTGCCCGATGCTTTCCTATTTTTATTGCTTGTTCTAATAACTATGAATCTGAAGTTTTACTTTATTTCTGATAGTCCAGTGGCTGGATGGTGGTCTGTGGGCATGAGAGAGGCAGTGAGGTACTATTCGGATTTGTTAAATATAGTCTTATCCTATATACATTTCCAAGCTTGGGTAGAAATCTGGTAAAGTGTATACATTAGTTTTTCAATTCTAGTATGTTCGGACTATTCATTAATTTATCAAATGAAAAAGTCGGATGACCGAACAGTATGATCCGCCCCTGTATCGGGTGATTTTTTTATTTCTGATTGTAATATGTCCAAATTATTCAATGGGAAAGATATTTTTGTTATTTCAAACGTCTTTTGAACAGTTTTTCCTGTGGTTCACACTAATAGGCCGGCAAGCCGCCAACGCCAAGCCACAACTAGCCAACCTCGGCTGATCCTGACCTTGTAGGTCTATGGCCTACGCCTCCCCAGGTGCCCAGAGAAATAGGCCTACGCCTCCCCAGGGACCTAGAGAATCTCGCACGTGCTGACCCTGACCATCGATAACGTTACCAACAATAAACCAACACCAGCCCTTACTAGGCTCTCTACAACCCAAGCTATATGCCTACTGTACACAAGATAAACAACAACACTGGCTATTATTCGCCGAACCTTTAAAAACCAGTTCCGGAATATACTTCCCTGAATTAAACACCATTATTGATTGTATATACACTGGGTCCGCCCTGATAATAACGTTAGTTTCTTTAGTTTTAACAATGGCAAAAACAGATGTTCTCTTCGCTGCGTATCCCCTATAGGCTACTGATATTGTATTCACAATGAGCTTACTGGTATCAGCAACCTCCAATAGTAAATTGTAAACAAATTGTTATCTATCAATATTGGGAGCCACAAGGTGAGCGAGTTTAGGACCCATCACACCGTAAATGGTGCGATATGCTATATTGCGAGTCAACCTTCAAATGTTTCAAGTTAATTTTAGTGGTGGTGAAATGTTCGCCAAATAGCCCCATTTTGCGACAGAAACAAAATCTCTGCAATGCAGATATTTAAAATTGACAATTCAGAGCAGTAAAACGTAGCAATGTTGGCGACTGGTCTCCTTGTTGTGCTCACCCCTGTTATTTTTTAAAAAGCATGCTAATTATTACAGCATATTTCCTAATATAATAGAGAGCGTTTTACCAATTTTGAAAATTCATAGCTCCCCGATACATAAATTGGAAAAAATGAGTCTTCAAAGATAATAAATTTATTAGTCAGTCAGATGTAAATCCCATTTCCTCGAAAATTTGTATGTAAGCTGCCATGACATCAGAAGCAGAAGGTCTATCACTAGGTGTAAGACTTTTACATTGTTTGTGTACTTTGTAAAGTTTAAATCTTAGAATATCTCCTCCTTTTGTATCACCTATGAAGAAATCACAAACATCTGGAATTTTCCATATGTCCGTTTTTTCATTATAACCTGGCATTTGCTCATCATTGAACTCAGTTGAATAAGGCCAGAGCTGTTCTGGAGCTACAAATGAAGAACTAATGCGTCGATTACCACATTTTATAGTGGTTTCAGAGTTGACTTGTGGTAATGCATCCAGATCGTTCACTACTAAATTAAGATTTTCTGTAATAAGAAACTGTGACAATAATTTTAGGAGCTCATTAGAATCGCACATGACTCTTGTTCCAATATGACTGTTGTGTAGAAAACTTATAATTTCGGAGTATTTCACACATAAGTTAAATCGAGTTTTTAAACAATGATACAAAGCCATTTTTGATAAAACATTATTAATGTCTGCAGCTGATCCCAGTTTATGATATGCTGTTACGTAGGCGTTCTCACAGCTCCCAAAAACTTGTGTAACAAGCTTTGTTGGCTGTAAATCTTGTAACATCTGTAAACCATGTGAAAAATCTGTACTGTAGATTGGATGTTTTAACACATTGTATGCCACTTTTGTACCTTTCCATCTCGCGAGATATACCTACAACAACAAAGCCTTATAATTATATTAGTTAAATTTAAATCAACATTTTTAGAAAAGTAGGCCTCTACATGTACTCCCTATCGGCCCGAGCCTGCCCATATGTCGAAACAATAATCACTGATAATATGCAGCAGGTATAAATTCCATGAAAAACTTTTATAAGGTCACTCAGTAATAACAAAGACACAATTACCACGATGTCTTGCTATGATTATGTTACCTTGGTAATTGCTTAGGATTGTGGCACTATCACCAATGGTCAATAGGTATATCTGAACAAAATTAGCTGGTGTTTAATTTTGCTGGTGGTTTACAAAAGTGAAAAATTGAAGTGTCACAATAAAGTATCGAGAGCAATTTAAATCACATTTAAACATCATAAATCAATTTATCATTCAATCTAAATCAATCACTGAGACAAATCTCTCAAAGTGACACGTGCCAAAATAAATTTATTCATGTTGATTTCCATGTCACCGTGCATGAAAGATAGATATAAAACGTTTTTTATGGACACCTATTTATGGTCACACTGCTTATATAAAAGTATATTTATAAGTCGAAAATCGGGACAATTTTGTTCCTGGGGTTCCACACATATTGCCTCGTTAACATTTAAGCCACTGTAATCAATACAAAGATATGCCAGACGTGGCTAGGGTAGGTGTCGCCCGGAATGGGAATTTAGGCCACTACTATTTTACCATAGCTGGACTATTCAGGGGCCAGAATCAACCTATTGATCAGGTAACTGCCGCTGCTTTACTGAAATATGGCCAAAAGTGTACATGACCTATACACGATTTTTTTCTGATTTTGAAAAATCTAGCGTAATGCACATTTTCGCCCACTGAGTAGTGAAATTTTTAGCTATATCAATATATTTGATATCAACAGAAAGCTACTGACACATGCTTTCACGGGGATGTAACATATTTTCTGTCCGATGTTTGAAAAATGCACAAGTGAGCTTGAGGCTGGTATTTTAACCCCTGATTTTACCTATTTTTCATACTTTTTCTGTAAATAGTCAAAATACTTTTCTCTTAGCCGATTTTTGTATGTTATATATGTTTAGTTTTCATTCAAACATGTTCTTGGCTCGATAGGGAGCTTAATTAACCATTGCATCGCTGAAATAGTTTTGTATAAACCATAGGCCTAGAGACCAAAGTGTTTTTTTCAATTTTTTCAACTACTTTTCAGTGCAGTGATCGACATTAGACGTCAGATAAGAGTCAGATTCTGACGTCTAAAGTCGATCCCCGCGCTGAAAGGGTTAGTGAACTATATCAATATATTAGACTAAGAATCACACCATAATAATCCACAATTTGGCAGAGGTGCCAGGCGTGGGTGTTATGAGGCTTAGCACCCGTGGATGTTCCGATACGATCTTAAAAGTTAAGCTATTAGTCAATATTTTAACCTGATACATTCATGTAGTGGATTAGCAGCTTAGCTCATTTACCTATTGTTTGCGAACACCGTTTCTGATAAGATAGCTACAACAGAGACATAGTATGTGTTCTGCATTAACTTTGAGACATTTAACAGCAACAACAAAGCTGGACTAAAACTTGAATAAGGCCTACTTGCATAAATGACAATCTGAATCTTGTCATTGCTAATTTACCTCAGCAGTGTGGACGTGACATATGCAGCGACCGCCGACAGAGTCCACGTCATTTCGGTGTTTCTCCTCCGAGACCACCACAGCCCAGTGTCATCAACAACATCACTCTGCCTAATAGGGGCCTACGTCTCATGCTGCTGTTACCGCTATGGTAGGAGTAATTAAAGGTCGAACTTTTGGGATAGGCTAAAAAGGCCCGCCTAGTATAGGTAAACGTACAATTGAAAAATAACTCACCTTTTTGACAACACCTTCGCCTATAAGATGTTCTGTGTCAACTTCAAAGTCTGTGGAATATAACTGGTCACAAGTTAAGAACTTTTGACAGTTAGTTTGTGGAGACAAACAAAATGGATCTCCAGGACAGATCCGACTAGAATGTTGGGGGTCCCGAGCAACATCTGTGCCACTTTTATAACAAATATCAATATCACATTCCCCATTATTCTGGTTCATAAGGTTGTTCCAAGACAGCATAATGCCAATGTTCATAATACTTATGTCACAGTTATAAAGTAGATATCCAACTAGAGACAGCATCATTGTTCTGTACAAACAATATTTCATTCTTGATAAAAATATTTAGGATAAATGACTAAAATGTGTGATTAGTTCATTTCCTGCATGTGTCGGATCTCGATACTGGTCTTGATGCCCATGCAGTGACAATTTTATCAGCTGTGTAAATCTGGTCAGTTGTAGTCCAAGGGGTGAATATGTAGGCCTATAAGCTTAGGCATATAGTCAAATAGATCCCATCTTGAAGTTGAAGCTGGAACAAAAATAAATTGTTCAGTTAGATTACCGTTTGAAAAGAATTGTTGGTTCAACATAAAGTGCATGGTAATATGATAGAGTTAATATTATTAACTCTATGGTAATATCAACTAATGTATTAAAGGCCCATTCCCAGGTTTCTCAAACTTAAAAAGTTTTAAAATTGTGTCGGTTAGGCTTATGCCATCGTAAATCCATATTATCTTTCTCTATCCTCCACTTGAAAGAGATATGTAGGCCTACCTGATAAGTGTGCATTTTGGGATTTTCTTACAATTTTTGGACAACCATGCTAAAAATTCGATATAAATTGACCATAAAACCTGACCGCTGAAGGTCTAGATGAAGGGTTCGATATTGATTTGTTTTTTTCTCTGAAATGGTCACCAGTCACTTTTCAAGCTTATATATATTATGTCATATAAATGGACCTACAATAGGCCTACTGGTATTATTATAAAATTTATGATAGTAGGCCATAATAGACTCTGTTTCGCGACATAAAACATTTAAAAAATGAAAGACGAAGTGGTAGATACCTAGGCTACAAATAGCTGTGTCGTCCTCTCACCTGTTTCAGCCACTGGGGCTACTCAGCAAACACGACACATCGACCCAATGTTGGACCGATGGTGGGCCGACGTCATAGACGGTGGGCCAACATTGGTCCAACATTAGGTTGATGTGTCGCGTCTGCTAAGTAGGCTACGAAGTGGTATTACATGTATTACGAAGTGGTAGGTAGAGGTGGTACAAATTGGTAGGTCTATTATACTTTGTGGTATATACTAAGGCCCTACGAATTGGTCGGTTATGAAGTGGACATATATGGTACGAAGTGGGGCCTAGCTGGATGATACTTTGCAAACTTGACCGAAGTCTCGAAAAATACGCAACTTTGACTTATTGAGGAATTTAGATGATAGCAAAACAACAGTTTTGGTTCTGTTAGACCTCTCTGCAGCTTTTGATACACTGGACAACAGGGGAGTCATCAGCCTGTTGGAGAATTGGTATGGCATCTCTGAAAATGCCCTCGGGTGGTTTGCCTCATATCTGATGGATCGACAGCAAATGGTTAAAGTTAAATAATGTGTGGGTGAGCCTTTCCAAACAAAGTAGGCCTATGGTGTTCTCCAGGGATCTGTCCTTGAGCCGCTCCTTTTCACACTGTAGGCCTATACAACACCTCTTAGTAAAATAATCTCTATAGACATAATTATTGTGTGTCACCATCTTTATGCTGGTGACACGCAAATCTATATCACACTATCCAAATCAAAACCAGAGATGTCATTGGCACTGCTGCAGGATTGTCTGTTGGACGTAGGTGACTGGATGAGAAGTAGTAAACTTAAGTTAAACCCAGATAAAAACAGAGGTTTTAGGCCGACTGTATGGAGAAAAATTACATCGAAAAGAATTTATGAAATATTTCCCCGCAAAATTATTAGATAAAAAAATAACACCAACAAACTCTGCTCGAAATCTTGGAGTCGTGTTTGACGGCGGTTTGAATTTCAGAAAACACATAGGGGCCTATCATTGGTTTGTCGTTCTTGCTACTATCACATTTGTGACTTAGGCCTACGTCGCCTGCGTCGGTGTTTAGCATCGGAAGTCTTTATAGTACCATTGCAACAGCGCTTGTTTCAAGTAAACTAGACTATTGCAATGGTCTCCTCTATAATGTTACAAACCGAGAATTAATTTAACAGGCTTCAGGGAGTTCACAATTGTCTGGCCCGGGTAGTGACACGATCTCTTCGTTTTTCCAAAACAACACCCCTTCTAAAGTCGCTGCATTGGCTTCTTGTCTGTTTTAGAATAATGTTTAAGATATGTTTTAGTCAACAATGAGGGCCTATAAGGCCTTATGCAACAATCAGCCAATCTATCTTAAGGAAATGCTTAAACCTCCGAAACGTAGCCTACTCGTGATCTTCGCTCATTTGACAAATGATTTTTTTTATTTTAATCAAGCTTTTCCGACAGATAAATTGTGTCCTGGCATGTTCAGTTGGTGACTCGGAATAAAATAACGCCTATTGTACTGAACACTGCTTCCGATTTTCGCGCTTATGAGCTCGGGACACCGAGGATTTAGGCGCAATAGAAGTTTATATAATTTATTATTCCGTATATTCATTCATTCCTATTGCCTATTGTGGTGAGCGTTGTCTATGTGTGGAAAATATTTCAGTACTGTAGTGCACTGCCTGCTCACCAGATGTCACTTTACATTGTTTTTATACAACTTTTTGGTTTAATATTTTAGGATAAAATAGTTTATCAATAAATAACAATCATGTTGACGATTGCTCATGTCCTCCGTGCTATAGTATCACCTTTAAATAAACATGTTGCAAGCCGTTCAATACATACATCTTCTCCAGTGCAAGCAAAAGTAGCTCTTGTAAGTTGCAAGTCTGATCGATGTCGACGATGAGTTTTGACTTGAGTCTTGAGCGATAATCGGTGTCGACGGCGGGGGACCCATGTGAACTGCGAAAACAAACAAAAACTAGTTTAAACTTTAAAAGAAAAAGTCACTTTAAATCCGTCACTTTTGTGTTGCATGTTTTTTGCTATTTGTTCACACAAATGACAATTAATATGATATGAATGGGCATGCCTAGAAAGCGAGCGGAAATTATTCTGTACTCAAGTAGCCTAGTAGGGGCTCATGTAATGACATAGCCTAGGCTATAGGCGCCTTAGGCCTACAATAAGTATTAGTCAATGTAACATGAAGATAATGTGTAGGCTAACAAATGCTACTATTACTAACACTTGCTAGCTAGCTAAAGTCTATACCAAACAAAGAAGAAACATAGGGCCCTGGGACACTGAGTTCAGTTAGATTAGTTATTTACACTACTATTTACAGAAATGTAGTTTTATCTAAATCCTCAATGTTTAAAAAAAAGAAAAATGAATCTGATGAAAATACGAATGCCGAAAAATAGACTACTCTGCCAATACCCACAATTTGATGAGTCGTAGGGTGAAATGTTCATGGGGCTATACTGATACACATCAACTGTCCTACCCCAGGCGTCGTCAAATCGGGTGCTCGGGAGCCCGGGGCTACCAGTTGAGCTGGGGGGGCTACCACAACGGTAGCAACCAGAGCCCGGCGGGCTACCAGTAGCAATACCAGTGTAATTAAGACGTTGTGCGCCGTGCATCTGTTTATATGGGAAAACAACACTTTGCTTTTGGCTTGCTATTAATTAGTGGGTTTTTTTGCCGGATGTTTCTTAAAATTATGTGGTATATTCTAAAGACTATATTCTTTCACTACACTTTTTCCAATAACAACACTTACGCCACACAGTGAGCAACGCTGAACTGTTTAAATCAGACAACGGTCACATTTCAATGACAACACGCCACACAGTGAGCAACTCCGAACAATTTTTATCAGGCAATTGTTCACGTGCAAACTCGTGCAAGCAGTCTCTTGATATAGTTTAAATCGCTCTATCTCTGTCAGAACGTTCATATTTGTACACGATTCGACCATTGTTTATGTTTAGATCCCGTTAATTCCGCGTTCCGCCTTCTTGTTTTTCACGGGAATTACCAATCTGACTGGGTTGCATAAATCAAGTTATTTCGAGAACGCCATTGGTCAATATTTGCATGTCCTTTGACCTGTGTCAAGCAGACCTAATTATAATAATCTCCGGGAGAAATTAAACTTCGAGCAGTAGAAGTATATAAATTATGCCTATCAACAGCGGATATCAGAATAATGTGTATAATTTATGTTAAGATAAATATAGCTATGAAATAAAATGTTATGAATAGGGAAATAAGGGGAAGTTACTGTAGGTAGAATAGGCTGTTTTAAGTCAGATACTATTTGTCTTGCATCCATAAGTGTTATCGCATCGGATGGAAAACGGGAAATAGGCGCGGTGTCACAAAACTGGCACAACGCCACATTCCGGCTATTCATATACGCCCGTGTTGATCAGCAGAGAGCTGATTACTTTTCTTTATAATATGACGACAAAGTGTCTTTTCATACGGGACTGTACGTATTGTTAATCGTACGTTGCCCTCATTTTTGTAATACCAGTTTTTCATGCACAATTGCATTATTTAGGTGATGTGTAGGCCTACATAAAACTTCTTAGCAGTACAGATTACTATGCAAAACCATATCAAGCTCTGGAAGGTACACTGAAGTAACGCAGCATAGGCCTGCATGTACGCATGTTCAGCTTTGTTTGTAAACACATTGTCCGACGTGGACGTGGTCATTCAAAGACTGTCACTTACTGGTAGGCCCTACTACATATTATATAGGCTACACAGGCAGAGCACTGTGTAGCATGTTCCAACCAGACGGGGGCAGTTGTGGGTTTTCCTGGCCGTCACCTCTCTCAACAGAATTGAAGTTTGAACAACATATTTATATGCTTGCAGTGGCAAGTCACTTAACTTGCATATATTTTTTTAAGACAACCCACACACAATATGTAGAATAATCATGTGATCATGGTGACAACAAGACATTTATAGGGCCTACATGAACTGAAGTACGAGGAAGAAGCTTCTAAATGGACATGCTTATAAGTCTAAATAAATAAATGCTATGAAAAAATAAGGCTAGTCTATTATATACAATATAGCTATAAGCTCTAAATAATTATACAAATTAGATTCTAATATAAATACTGGAGGCCTTACATTCGATAGTCATTCGACATTAGACTCTTAGTCTACTAGTCTTGATACTTGAAATCCACCAGACCCCAACCAATCATGAGAGAGGGTGCCTCATACCCTCTACTTTAATATCCGACTATGAGAGCAACACTTTTATCTGGGCTACCGATATGCATTGGGGACTACCAAACTTTTAATGCTGGTAGCCCAGCGGGCTACCAACCATTCTAGAAATTTGACGAGCCCTGTACCCACTAGGTGGTACCACAATCACATGGGCGATAAAACGGGAAAAGGACGATGAAAATATCTGTCTTAGTATGCGGCCAACAGAAGCTGAACTTTGACATCTGAACATGGCGGATAATCAGAGACTGTGACGACAGAAATTTGTTTGTAAGTATGCGGGGATGGCTGAACTTCAACAATACTAATCAGGAAACAAGATGTCAGCGCCCATGAACACAGACGACAAAATATTCAATCCAACACGGTAAAAATTAGATTTTTGGCTTCTCCTTGCTGACGCCCGTTGCTGTAAGAGCTCGCTCCCGCGAGCTGGGACCCTTCGGGCTCGCTAATATTATTATGCTTGGCATATTATTTATATTAATTAATATTTACATGTCTAGTCTACTCTTGATCTAGAACTAGAAGGGGCACCTGTTTGGGGCCATTCAACAATTAAGTAACGCTTTTTGGACGATTTTTAAATCTCCCTCCTCCTTCGTAACGCTTTTTAACGTTACTTCGACTATGATCCGTACCGCATCACTCAACCCCCCCTCTAAGCGTTACGTAATTGTTTAACGGCCCCTTTCTAGAAGGGGAGCTGGATGTTGTTTATAGACTCCAGAAATTCAAAAACAATGGCCGCCGTTTATAGGCCTAGGCCTACTGTTCATTCCAGCTCGATTCGAATTTTCAGTTGTTTATATTTTCCAGAAGCGACCTTAAAAACTTATTAACGGTGGCGGGCATACACTTTTTCAGCGTCACAAATTGATTGTACACCACTAGACAGTCAGATGAGGGTGTGCAAACATCACACAGCGGCAAGAGTGAGGATGGAAATAATTCCAACCTAAGTAAATATTAAAGGCATCACATAGGCCTATCACATTAAAAAGATGATGTCCAATAAAAACATGAATAAACTAGACATGATTTCAGACATAGGACCTCATACTTTGGACTTTGAATTTCAGATTTTAGATTTCTGGCTTCAGACTTTTGAATTTGACTTGATAATTCAGACTTGAGAATTTAGACTTTGGACATCAGACAATCAGCACGCCTTCTCTTACGTTTACACTGTGCATTGGTCTCAACATATATATATATATAATAATATTATATATAAAGCCTCTTTAGCTGTAGTCACACCTAATTAGGGGAATTCCCAGTGCCCTGCTAATATTCAATTCTGTAAACTATATTATTTTCTATTCCTATACCAGGGTTCTAACGTGCCTTGAATAGCTTTGAATTTTTAAATCATTTTTCAAGACCTTGAAAAGCCTCGAATTTGAACAAAAAGCCTTGGGAAGCCCTGAAAAGTGATATTTTGTAAACAGTGTTCAGCACAGGCCGCGATATCGCGTCAATTACGCACTTAGCGATCAAATGTCTCCTTTTTTTCCAAGGTAGTGAGACAAATGTCCCCACCTATTTCTTGTCTGTGCTGAACACTGGGCGTCAATTACGCAATTAGAGGTCAAATGTCTCCTTTTTCCAGGGTAGTGAGACAAATGTCCCCACCTATTTCTTGTTTGTGCTGAACACTGGTAAATCATGTTTTTTTACTTCAACAATTTATAGAGACCAGTGATTAGTTGCACATATCTTGCCGGTGTTTTAAGCAGCCATGGGAAACTGATGTACAATACAGTCAGTCATTTATTTCAAGAAACCGCAACACGCAGACAGGTCCATATACAGCACACACGCGCTGTGGGAAGTTGTTACAAACACCTATATTCGCTGTGAACACACATATTACCTCACTGCTGGTATGCCGCCGCAGGTGGTGGTTCAACATTGTACCAACATTGGCTCAACGTATCGCTTTGCTCAGGATTAAACTTACACAACAAAGATATGCGTCACATTGATTAATGCTTACTTAATTCTGGGCCAACCTTGCTGATGCTGACGCAGCATTAAAACTAGGCTAGTTAACTAATTTTTTTTGCGGGGAAACTGTGGCCAGACCAGAGATCACATAGGGGGCCTACCAGGGCGTGCACTACACTGTCCTGCATACAACCAGGGCGGGGGCCCTTGGGTAGTGGTTAACACCGCTGCCTATCACGCTAGAGTTTGGATTCGTTTCCTGGTCTTGGCGGTTTGAAAAAGACAAAAATGTTTCTTCCCCATCCACTTGTAAAACTCAGTATTGTGGGGAGCCTCCATGACCGAGAGGTAGCGTGCTCGGCCTCAGACCTCCAGGGTTTGAATTTCAAATCCTGTATCTGGAGGGCAGTGTCATCTCACTATCCTCAGGAGGTTCTCCTAGCCCGATTTAGCCTGTATGTGCACAACAGTGGCCTAAAGCCTGATTCATTTCATTTTTGCATGTATACAGGAGGTTATATGGATACAACTGAGTTGTAGCAGGACACTAGCAACAGGTGTTCATCAGATGAGAGGGTGGGAGTAATCTGAGTGTGAGACAGGCAGGGGAACTGGGGAAGAATCATAGAGATGGTGTGTGATCATAATATTTTAAACTGGCTTTAAACTGTCTTATTCTGAAAAGTACGAGAGAACTCGAATAAACAGTTTATACCTAAATAGTGATCAGATCCAGGACCAAGCATAGTGTGGATTACCCTGATGACATCGTAAGGCTCTGACACAGATACATCCACTTTTAAGTATGATGGTTCAAAAAGATCACAAGTTTACACCTGCTCAAAATGGCCAAGTTTTCATAGGCCCTTGAAATATTCTTTTAAATTTTCGGAGTGATTGCCGTTAGTTATTGATGCGCTGATACGAGTTAACAAATAGTGGCCAAAGAGCAAGTCAATATCAGGCATTTCGGCGGCGACAACAGCACAATGATAAGAACAACACCAAGTTGTAGTGGTAAATGGGTAGTTCAGTAAGTACCGTAGGTAATTCAGAACCATTAGCTAAGTACTGAAATGTGAATAATAAATATTAACCCTTATCCTGCTAAGTTAATTTATTTAAATTTTGTGGCTCCCTATTGTTGCTCACAACTTCAAGTGGTTGAAAATTACTCGTATTTACACATTTGCCTATATATCTTGATGTTTGGACACACATTTCATTCCCAATGATTAACAGTGATTTGGTTGACTAATAAAACAGATTATCATTAAAAACAACAATAGTCGTGATCAGTAGGATAAGGGTTAAAGACAAGTTAAGAAAGTCTGCAATCTGGTCAAGCGACTTCTTTGCAAGTAGGGAGTAGCTGGCAACAGTATCCAGTAAGGTAAGAAGTTTATGAGATTTACCTTCTACTGGTACTGTCCATGCGTGGTGAGTGAGTATTGTGTTACCATGTAAGTCAGTACAGGCGGGTGGTGTTGTAGAGGGAGTTATGCCCTGCCTAGCGGTAGATGGTGTATGAGTCTTGCGTGTTGCGGTTGTGTCAGATCAGGGTTGAAGAATTGTTGTTTTTTTGGCCAGATATTACGTCCCACGTAAAGACGTACATGTATTTATATCAAAATACCTTACCTCATGAATAATTTCAAATATGGGTAGCTCACCTAGTTAGACTCCCCCAGCAAGAGTATTGAATCAATTTTAGGACAACGAACCTCCTGAGTATCAAGGGTCAGTGACGTCAAACCGGGACCCCAAAATGCCAACACTTTTGACACACAATGACACTGATTGTCCACCTCTAGCTGTGCATGTAAAAAGTAAGAAGATTTTTTTGGTGTGTGTTTGGTGTCATCCCACCTCCCCAAAAACCACTGGGTATGGGTCTGCTTTGTAAAGTGGACTGGGTAATACCTGGTCAAGGCATAAACAATTAGAAAAATGATATCGATAAAACCTATTGAAACGATTAAGTATTTTGTTTGATGTAAAGATAATGACAGAACAGCCAACATATTTTATATTTAAATTTTGTGTTTTAACAGGTACTGTCAGGGTCTGGAGTGTATGATGGCAGTGAGATCCACGAGGCTTCAGCGTATGTGAAAAAATGTTGTAAGGCCACAACAATTTGATAGCAGTAAATTGTACTAACTTGGAAAGATCTGATCCACCTGAATTTTATATTCCCCACCCACTCTCCACGAAAAGGAAAACCCCTGTTGTTCACATACTGATGTGAGCAAAGATTGTAGTCTGGAATCAGTCACTAGAGGTCATCAAAAGTCATCAAGTGAATATTTGATCAAATGTTAAATTTTGGCCAAATGGCTGTGTAATTTATGTTTTCTTGGTGATTTCAGGTTGAGAAATTCATTTCTTGGGTCTTTAAGGTAATTCAAGCCACATCCCACCCACAAATCCAAGATAGTCACCGTTTTTTAATTGATAAAAAATAATATTTCTTTACCACGTAGATATGTGTAGCCTATACATAATTTATGCTTTCTAGAAGATTGTGAGTCAAGAAAAAAAATTCAGGTAATTTGAGCTACAGTCCATTCATAAATCCAAGATGGACACCGCTTTAATTTTATTTGTGAAAAAAATCTTTATTACACATAATATATGTATGATTTAATTTTGGGCCAATCATTTTTTTATCATCCCCCATCATCAATATCTGCTGATTACATGTACCTATGATTTTCAGTGGCATCATCTATCATGACTATATAATCTAGAGCTTGTGTAAATCTTCACCCATTGCTAAGCTTGAATTACATGGAGCTGATATACATTGTATTTGAAATCCTAGATGACCCCCTCTATATGTTAACCCTTGCACTGACTATAGCCGCCCAAAAACACAAGCTCAGCCTGCTTTGGGCAATTCTGGTTGCCAGTAAAAATGTCAGGTTTTTTTCAGTTCTGTTTGTTTGTGGTGTCTTTCTATTTGCCATTTAAAGATGGCTAGCTGACTGATTCTGTAATTTGTTGGCTTTTAGTATCAGTTGTTCATCATGCCAGATATTACTCATCTTCCACAACAAGTTATCTTACCCACGAGCACGCAGTGCAATACCTTGCTTTATTGAGCACAGCGTCCAACTATTTTAAATAGCGAGATAGCTTGAATGTCACGCGTCTCAGGGCCGGCCAATCAGACAGCGCCTGACAGCTGGCTGAAAGCATAGCTTGCTTGTTTCCGTTCGTAAGATAGATCAGATAGATATATAAGCTCGGAATCTCACGCTGATGTCATTGTGTTCCCAGCTCCCTGAATGGCGGCCACTATATGATTACTGGCCGCCATGACGAAATTTGGTCACTGTCCAAAATGAGACATTCCCAACTTGTCTATATAATACATCCAGCAACGGAAAGAGGTAACTGTGCATGATAGATGAACAAGAGGTCAATTCTTTGTGACCTTTTATGACATATTTCTAAATCTGAAACATCACCCCGCCCCACCCCCCCCCCCCCGCCAAGATGACCGCATTGACAGAGTAACTGATTGTAGTACTCGATACGGCCAGGCTCCTGCGGTAACACTCGCTTGAGTGTTACCGCAAGGCCAAGGTAAGATGGATATTACTTAGTGGGCAACCACACATAATGCAAATTTTATGCATCAGTGTAAGGGTTGATAGTAATGATATGGTTGACCAATATATATTTTTTCTTTCTAACACTGGCGACCATCTTAATTCTGCCTGCCCCAAAGATTAAATGGTCCATTTTTAATTTGTGTGTGAAATATTGGTCAAATAATTTATGGGACCAAAAATTTCCGGACCCCAAATCACATAAAAAACAGAAAATATACATACAATGTATCTAGATGGTAAATCAAGAATATTTTTCTAAAATTAATAAAATGGAAATCATATTGAATTTGTGGTTGAAATATATATACAGTGCTCCCCCGCTGTATTGCCCCCGGTTATAATGCCAACCCCGCCTTCTGCCAATTAAAGTGTTCAAACGGAATTCCGCCAATGTTAAATCCCGCGGCATAATGCCAACCCCGCTATTTGCCATCCGCCAATGGTTTTGAAGTCCCAATGTCATTTTTGTCTTATCTTGCCCCCCGATCCTATTGCCAACAGGCCTAATTTATCAGACATCGTGACTGTTAAAAAAACACTCATGCATGGTTGATGGGGTATGTAACAGAACATAAAAATAGGCCCACACTTGTAAGTGTCATGTCTATACCACTCAATATGTATCAGAATTAATGTTAATCAGCGCTCATATATTCAAAGGCCTAGATCACCTCCCTCACATAATGCCACCCGCCATAATGCCAAAAAATGGCAGAGTCCCAATGTTAGCGTTATATGGAGGTAGTACTGTAGTATAACCTGCTACGAGCAGTCACTCTTATGAACAGCCAACCTCCTATTAGAGGCCACTTGGCCATTCCCCAAAATGACATTTTATTAACTTCAGACACTTCTAGACCATTCCACTCAAATTCAATCAAATTTACAAAACTCTGATGTTTTCTCTGGGTATATGCTGGAGTATGGTGACGGCACACAGACAGTCAGGCAAACAACACGAGGTAAATTGATCACATTTGATCCAAAATTTACATGTTCACATGACACCAATATGCACACAGGGTGACATTGTCACACCGCAATATAAATCTTAGTGTCTCAAGTGTTGATTTAATTGGACCATGTTTAAAATTCACATTCCAAAAAATAGCGATGCACCATACACTGTATTGTCCACTCATCGAGTGTAGAGTAAACAGATCGCATGTTGGACAGCCAAGCGCAGAGCGCAATTTTAGGTATTTTAAACATACTAAGTGATTTTAAATGTGCACGAGAGATATAGGTTTAAAAAAGAAATGTCTCAAATGTTCATTTAAAGGATCTGCCAAATTACAACTTTATCGGCCTTTATTATTCAGATTTCAAGATATAAGACTCAAGATATATAGTAGCTACTGGCTGACTCAACACCTCATTTAGACCACCGCGACGCTCTGTTCCCCGAGGGCGCATCTAAATAAATTAAATTCTAAAAGGCTTCTGTTTCCAGGTTCCTTGCCTCCCTTACCAACCAGACATCTTGCAATGAGTATTATATACTAAATACTAATGAAGAATTTGGAAAGGCTAAAAGCAGCTTTCATACAAGCTTCGAATGCCTTTATCTCACTCTCAGCAACCTTCGGGTGCTAGGGTTCACTTAGCCTCCACAGCCAGTAGGCCTAGAGGTGACGTCAAACCGATGCCGGGCTAATGTAGGTCACCATTGACAACAGTGGCGCAGCATTAGAATAACACTGTCCCGACGTCACGCACCGACCACATTCACAGCCACGTGCATTAAGCCGCAGCCAGCTATGAAGGCCCTGATTTAGGATGGGAGTCATGTTTCGCTGAAAAAAAAGTTAGGATGATCTTAACTTTTTAAGATAAAATAGCCTGAAATAGTTCGCACATGCATTACTACAGACAATAACAATAAAGTTAAAAATGTGGTTTTAAAATGTTGTTTTGTCTGTTTCTTTTTATGGCTACTGTCCACTAAATTTGGCTACAAGTTTTTCCGCCTGGCCCAAAATTTGGCTATTACTTTCTTGAGGTCAGATCGGCCCCTGGGATAGATATGGTTTGTTTCAACACCTCTTTCTTTAGGCCACCCTTGGAATTCTAAGGTCAAATTAATTCAATTAACACTTTCCAGGTACCAGTCCTCCTTTCCATCCAGACATCTTCACTACAGAATGTAATTGGTTGGCTATAAAAACTCACTAACATGAGATCCTAATTATCTCGCTCTCAGCACCCTTCGGCTGCTAGGGTTCCACACACTGTTTATACACAAAATTACAAAACCAGTTATGTAAAGCACAGAACCGCAGGGTTCTCGTTTTCACTCGTATTCCCAGGTGTGAAATACATTTCCCTCAAGATTAAGGAAATCTAATCCCCCTCATTTCTCCAGTGGCTACAGTGAAAACTGGTGAAAACTCTTGTGAAAAAAAGTGAAAGGGAATTCACCGGGAAACGTGAATTCCATTTCCACTACCCCCCTACCAGTTTCCATTGCACAGTACTTTAGCCAAAATTTATAATTGATCAAATATTTACTTGAAGACCTCTAGCGACCTTACGCATGGTCTAGGATTGGAAGGTGACCGGCTCCCAATATCTGTTGAACTAGGTATATTTAAAGATATTAACATGGCAGTCGCTTCTGCTTGTTAATAGTGAGCGATAATTTGAAATATAACAGTTTGCCTCCCGACTAAAGATTTAAAAACAATTGTTCCAAACGTAGTAAAATTGACTGCTATCTTATTGATTCTTGCAACCATGAATAACATATTTTCAGCACAACTTTAGTTTCCATTTTATTGGTTTGTTCTATGAATTTGACCTTGATCTAATGACACATAGTCTGACACTTTTTTTATATATTATCTCTAACCGTAAAATTAACAGCTCAAGAATCTAAAATCGCTCATTTTTAGCCTGCAGGTCTTTAAAAGGTGGGCTATTGCAATTGAAGATCGGCGTCGGTGTGAGCACGATAACTTGACAAGTTTTTCATGTATCCTTCCCAAATTTTTTAGGAATGTTACAAATGACCATTTCTCAGACAAGTTCAATAATGGCTGTAAAAAATTCAAAACAGCAGATTTATTGAGATTTTTCACATTTTACGTCAATCATTTGACCTTGTGGGCGCAATAACCTCAAGTTCAATAATGGCGGCGGGCTATTGTCGAGTGTGCTCTTGTTTGCATTTTACATCAATAATTTGACTTTGTGGGCGTGTGCTCAAGATTTTTTATTTTGTTACCGTGTCTCCCATACCTCAAATTACTTATAGATGAGAGTTGTTCCATGATATTTGGGATCACCATAGATGTCTTGGATAGTAAAAATTAAACAGGTACACTTCTGATTATTTACTCACCTCGTGTGCATCTCCCGATTGCTGAAAAATTATGCTTGTGATATCAGCCTAATTTTCAAAAGACCAACACCCAGCAGAGTGCTTGCTGTCCAGATACACACCCTCTGTGTTTAATCAGTTTAATGTACAGCAAGATTCATCTTTTTGCTGTTCTATTTATCCCACTTTCTTTCTAATCTATTCATTAACATCAGTTTTCCCAAAGTGTCACCGGGACGCTTCTGTTAAGTCTGAGACTCTAAAAAACCCTTCGATTCTTTGTTACTTTTAATTTGGCCACAAATTCAGCCACACAACTCACTGAACAGCATCTTTTAGAAAGCTGATGCTCTTTGGAAACACCCTGGGGAAAACACAGAAGATATTAGAGATGCTACTAAAATTCAAAATGACAGGTATCGTTTTTGTGAGTGCCAAACTCAAAAACTTAATGCCAGTGATAATTTCATAATTTTTTGTGTGGGCAAAAATGCAGGCTTCTTGTTAATAACAAAATGTCACGGTTCCAAGAATCACTAAGTTAGTAACTAATGGTACCTGCTACTAACATTTGAACTATGTTTTGAAACTTTATGACTTTTGCCAGGTCAAACAATGCTTGCAGAAGCAAGATGAAAAGGCAAATTTTAAAACCTAGCACAATTTACTATTCCAGGATTCTTTTTCTACTTTAAATCTGTATTCAACGTTGACAAGACACTGAGCCCTGTATCAGTCACCAATAGGCCTCTGTTTATGTTAAGAGCATTGATTGTTTTGAATTGCTGATGTAGATTTTATATTTGGATGGTCAATTGTAATCAGAAGCTTGCAGTATTTGAATTTTGAGTGTGGTAATAGATAGTTTAAAAAATGATCATTTAAAAATGCCCGATCTCAAATTGAAAAGTGCCTGCATTATTAGATGACCAATTGCGAGCTGACAAAAATTAGTAGAATTATGTACTTGACTCGCCTTCAGTAGTGCTTGTTCCTTTTTTGATGGCACAAACTCTTCCATTATTCTCAATTATAAATTCATAATAATATATTTTTTAGATGTCTTGTACACTTGAGTCGGGGTGGACATGAAGTTGCTATGTTTGCTCCTAATGTGAATCAGATGCATGTGATTGACCATACTAAAGGGGAACCAATGGAAGGAGAGACCAGGTAATTTTCCTAGTTATGAATGCTAGTTAATGAATGGGCCTCAAAACACTGTATTCAATTCTTTCTTTAGTTAACCTTTTAATTTTAATAAGAAAAGGTGGGCTATTGCAATTGAAGTTCGGTGTCGTCGGCTTTACCATTTACTTGTGGGCGCGATAACCTGAAACGTTTTTCATGTATCCTCCTCAAATTTATTATGCATGTTACTAATGACCATTTTTTGGACATAATGGCTAAAAAAAGCAAAATTTATCAGGATTTTTCGCATTTTACGATAATAATTTGTTTTTTATGTATCCTTTTCTGCACTAAAAAAATTCTGCTGCCGTACTGTAAGAGTTTAGTTTTGCGCTGACATAGAAGGTTTTTTGATAATGAGCGAAGACTTCTGCTTGGAGCGTAGCTTGGAACTAACTCAGATAAATATGATGGCGCGCTGCCATGGATTGTTTTGTACTTGAGCAGCACTGCAGCAGTACCTTAAAGATGATTCGCTTTTGCTCTAATAGCTAATGAAGGCTTTTAAGCAGAATAAGTCTCTTGACGCCGTACAGGATGCTGTTACAATAATCCAGGCGAGCAGTGATGAAGGCATGTACCAACTTTTCAATGATAGATTGCGTCAGAAGATGACTAATCTTTTCATGTTTCTGATGTGCAGAGAAGCAGCACTGCAAACGACACTGACATGTTTGTTAACCCAATAGAGCACTGATGTCGGCTGCAGTAGACATTCTGTGTGTTTTTTATTAGCACCTGTATAACCCCTGATATGAGCTGTTCACAGTAAAATACATGTATTCCTTAAATCTTGAAACACTGTCATATTGGGACTTAAGTTTCACAAATAACATGAGTTTTTAGTCACTTGAAGCTGTGTATCGTGGTAGCGAGACACAACTTTAAGTGACTAATCAAGTTATTGTTACTTTGAATTTTATTAATGTTACTTTTGAAAACTATTGTATATCATGATCAGCTTATTATTACCGCCAATATGTCTTAATGAATAACATTTCCAATACAAATATTCCCCATTACTGCCACTGTGTTTCATATTCTCACAGGCATTTCTGAAATATTTCTAAAACTCCAACATAGCATTTTATAAATTTCTCACATAAATACAAAATTTTGAAACAATATAAACATTATCAGCTGCAATGAAAATTTCACAGTTTTAATATCCTAATAATTCAAACTAAATAAGTCATTTTATGCCTACGGTAATTGATGCAATGAAAACATTTGTAAAGAGTGGGGCATTATAAACCCTTCACCCTCCACACCCAAATATATGTCAACTCTACACACAAATAATTTGGGCTAAAACATAAAAAGAGGGAAACCACATAGTTTTTTAACAAAAAACCTGTAGTGGGACCGAAAGGGTTAATGTTATTTCTGCCTCAGACTTCTGTTCGTCTCATTGCAAAATATGACAGGCCATATTTATCTGAATCATGGATGCAGTTATGGATAATAAAAATATTATTTGTGAATTATGCTGTGTTTCTGAACAGAAATGTTTTGGTGGAATCTGCTCGCATTGCTCGGGGACGGATACACGACCTTGAAGGATTACTTGCAGCAGAATATGATGCAGTGATTTTTCCAGGAGGATTTGGAGCCGCCAAAAATCTGTATGAAAGTCAAATGAACATACTAAATTTATTTATTAAAATTTTCATCTAGAATGTGAACAGCTAGATACTGTATTTTGTAAATATTTCATTGTGAATATTTACGTGTAAATACATCTTTCTGTTTGCACATTCAAGTAAATAAATGTGATATGCATGTGTACTTAACTAAAAATAATTACTAATCCGCAATTCGATCAGTGGATGGTACCTACCGGTAGTAAATTTATTACTAGAAACATAATTACATCAATCATCTTAGGGTTTTCACTTCTTCTGAATTTTATTTTAAGATAATCCATTTTTTCTTAAAATCTCAGTAACTTTGTACAGTGTAATACATATAAACTATTGTTTAGCTGCTATCAGGAGCAAATCAGGTACAATCAAGTACAACAGGTACAACAAGCAAGATGCAATTTTTGTTTATGTAGTAACACAATGTATTAGTAACAGGTTTGACATGTGGTAAATTTGATATTTTTTTTTACTTCAGTTCAACATTTGCTGTTGATAGTACAGACATGAAAGTGAATCCAGAAGTAGAGAGGGTGTTGAAAGGTTTTCACTCTGCTAAGAAACCTATTGGGTTCGTGTCAAGTATTTTCAGTTTTTATTCTATCTGTATATTTATAGATATAGATAGATATAAATATTTTTTTTAAATCAATGCAGATTGCCCTTCGATTGTGTACAGCAGTAGACCTTTCTATTTTTTTTAAATTTTCTCTGTTACATGATACACTCAACATTTGGAGGGTATCTCTCTGTAATTTCTATCATTATTTCACCGATAGCTCAGATATGTTCGAACATCAAGAAAAAATAGGTTTACTTTAACCATTTTTATTTTCACTCGGAATCTAAACATCTGTTCATAGGTAAGCTATAATGTGGACAGATTCGAAATAGCACAAGTCACAAGAGTCAAAATGGCCGCCAATCAAACTTTTCACTCATACATGTACTATCTGTCCAACATGGCTATTATTTGACATAAATGTTCCTTGGATATTATAAAAATTATGGTGCTATATAACACCCGTACCGGCAATCACTTATTTTTGGATTAAAAGTATTTTTCTCCGGAATTTATGGCTCAATTAATCTATAAATTCAAATAAAGTGTCTTCATTTTCAAATCCGTGGAGCTATAGTGTATAATATATACTGTAGATCTGGTAATTTTTGCGTGTTTAAATTTTCGCGAATTTATGATTTTCGGACTTTTTGTGAGATCTAGAATTGGCAAATTATCGATCTCGATGATAGGTAGCGCTATTATAATAATAATTTTTGGAAGATTAATAAATTTGCGAGTTTGTCCTCCTCGCGAAAATTTAAACCTCGCGAATATTACCAGATCTACATTATTTAGAACCTTTTGAAAAAAAAGTGTTATCCAATGGCACTTTTCCAAAATTATAGGTTCATGAAACATGTTGAGTCTATAATTTAAATTAATTTATTGAATTCTCCTTGAAAGGATTTTTGGTGGTATATTTAAGGGTTGCTGTTTGAGATGATTCGTAAGACAAGTATTTGCTTCTAATGGCACATTTTGAAACTGATTTATCTACCAGGAGCGGTTTGCTTATTTAGATCTGGTCACTCTGCGTGATTGGTTGATTGCCTTTGAAATTGATTAAAATGGAGATCATATCTTTATGTCAGGTGTTGCTTATGTGAGTTGTTGCTTTTTTATCAAATGAAGAGCTTTGTTCGGATTTCCCTCTTTACTGGCTTAAAAAGTCCTCACTGGAAACATTTTTATGAGAATTTTGGCAATGTGCAATTTTTTAAACAATATTTCTGAGCACTGTGTCGTTATGCTTCACTGATGAACCGTAATATTTACATTGTGGCAGATCCCACTTTTGTGCTGTGGTCATTGACTATGCTGTCATATGTGCCATTGCATCAAGTGCACCTACAATGTTTACTCATCATGACGACAGCTACTTTAATCTTAAAGTCAACATGGTCATGTTTTTTATCAATTATTAGCTCATATTCTTGTCCAAGGGCATTGACAAGCTGATCAAGTTGTTTAATTTTCGTAAAATGTTACAACCCATATCATTCTCAAACTGTTTGGGGTTTTGTGAGCGATTTCACAATGGAAATTTACTAATTAGGGCTTCAGAAAGCACTCCCTCCCTCCCTGCTGTTAATTTAAACTGCTTTGAAATGCGAAGCAAACGTTTTTTCTGAGGCTGGCCTTATCTAGGCTGACAACCTTTGATAGCATCTTTGTTATAATTATCAAAATGTTTAGTTGTTTTGTTTGCAGATTGTGTTGTATTTCTCCAGTATTGGCAGCGCGGGTATTACCTGGCTGTTCAGTTACTGTAGGCTCTGATCAATCTGAAGATGGACGCTGGCCGTATGCTGGAACTGCCAGCGCAATAGAGAAGATGGGTGCAAAGCATGTTAGCAAAGATGTCACTGTATCCTTCTATTCGACCAGGCTGCTTGAATATCACTATGGAACAATCGACTGAGCTATATCAGATATCAACCCTTGAAGCGAGGGGACCGTCTTTAGACGTCAGATATCAGATTCTAAAGACGATTCCCGCACTGATCTAATTAAAAAAATTACAATGGCCGTAGACCCTTAACATAGTTATTCAAATAAAGCAAAAAAATCTTAAAACTAACCAAAAATTTTTTTTTTTTAATCAGATTGATCAATAGAAGGACATTTGATTTTTCCCATTGTTTTGTCTCTTTATAGAGGTGGAGATATATTGCTTTACCTCTCACCGCTCATTTCTTCGTCTGATCAGTTTTGTGTCTGTGCGTTCTCCTCATCTATCATGCAGGCGGTCAAACACGAGATGTTGACCCAATGTCGGGCTATTGTTGGCTCACCGTGCACGACGCTGAGCCAGCATTAGCTCAGTATTGGGTTACTGTGTTGTGTTTGACGCCACAGACGGCGGGCCAACATTAACCCAGCCTTGGCTTCATGTAGTAGTTATTGTACGGTCAGAGCCCAGCTCATTTGAAAAGGCCTAACAATCTGAAGAACAAACAAAAGACGGCAACCAGATATACTGGCACCTTAAAGTGGGGTACCCAGCAAGCCCTAGTGCTGACTAACGTTGGTCCATTGTCAACCACGTTTGCTCAGAATTAGCCCTTTATTGTATCAACGTCTAGTGTTTGCTGGGTATAATGAAGGCAGATGTCACAACATGGTTATACTTCATGCGGGGCCACTGGCGACGAAGTTGGTCCAACATTAAAACAACATAGGGTCAACATTGGTTCAATCAGCCACTCTCCAGAAGTCACAATAGTGTAAAAAGAATCATAATGCTGAGAGTCATGTAGTTTCGCAATTGGGGATGATTAGGCAGGCCTACAACCCAAGATCTAACATATTTTATGAGGAAGAATTCTGTGCATTTGAACAGATAGTCTCTTACTTGTAGTTTCTTAGATTTTCAAAAAATTCCAAAACACTCCACAAAGGACACATACGGTAACAATAATGTTTTGTGTTTACTGGGTTGAACGCAGCTCCCAGCAAACATGAGGCATTGAACCAGTGCTGGTTTGATGTCGGGCCAGCGTCGCAGATTGTAGGCCAGCATTGGGTCAACGTGGTGTTTGCTGGGAGTGTTGACAGTGTTTTGCACCGAAACGGAATAATAAATTCCGCTTAATACATAGTCTCCACCAAGAACTTTATATAAAGTTCTTGTCTCTACTGAACATTAATTACAAAGGCCATTGACACTACATCTATTAGCTATCAACCTTTATGGCTATGCTAGTGGAGGGGAGACATCTCGAGTTTTTTGTTCACAAAAAACTAGACCCTTCTAGTTAGACTTTAGCTCATCAATATCTGATGTTGAGAAGATCAACTTATTTTGTCTGTTGATTTGTGTACTCAGCCACTCAGCTATCACAAAAAATTTGTTTAATGCTGTCTCAATGCTAGGGCAGCATTTCCGAATCTACCTCAACTCTGCTCCAAAATTGTGTGTTGTCTGAGAATGATTTGTCTCCACATCAACCCTCTCATTTTAAAAATAAACAAACCAATTTGTAGTAAACACATGTCTGCAATTCAGACTAAAATTAAATCAACAGGTTCAATTTTCCTTTACTGAAATGTAATAAAAACATTTGTCCAGTATTTTATAAAGAGGTAAATGATTAAACTGAATGTCCTAATACCGGTAAGTATATAAAATAAACGTTACTCATAGGCAGCACATTAAGCCTTCGAGTTTGCCCTGTACTTTATGTGAGGCACTTATTAAGACATCCGCCGGGTAGTATGTTATTATTTACACTGTACTTAAATTAAGATTACCGGTTCTTAACAAAATGTACAAACATTGCTGCGCTACAAAAAAAACTGCCATAAGATTCATATTTTGCCATAAATATCGATTCAATGTGTCTTTTTCTTGACTAATTTCTAGGAAGCACATGTAGATGAGCAAAACAAGGTTGTGACGGCGCCGGCGTATATGTGTGAGACAGGAATCCACCACGTATTTGATGGGATCGGTGCAATGATCCAGGGTGTTATCGGCCTCACCAAAAAATAAATAATGTTTTAGGAAATTACCATAAATACGTTGAACTACTGTTGATAGCAGAAAACATGATTGTGATAGTATCATATATTATTAGCATTGTTATTCGTGGAATAAAAATGAATTTGAAATCTAGCCTGATAATGTGCCTTATTCTGTTATATTATTTAGTGAATCTTAACATATCAAATTGTCCACTTGTGATTTAACAAAAATTACTGCCATGGCATGTACACCTCTTAGTTGATGTGATATTCAATTTCTCACTCATGAAGTAAAGATAGTGTAACTGGCGAGCCATTTGTGTCTCCCGAGTGAGAAGGAGCAAGTGCGCAGCGCGTGGCCTGGGACTCCAACCAAGAGGGGGGCTCCCATCAATAAAACTTTGAAATCTTTTGCAGCAAAATAACTAGACTAGGTGGCCTTTAGGCCTAAGTCAAACCAATTCAGCTTTTAACAATATAAAAAAACTTCGGATGAACTTTTATCCAGATGACTTGGACATCGTATTTGTTTATGAACTTAGTCAGTTTGAATCATTTGCAAATATATTCCTATAGACAAAGAGTCGCAAAATATCTCAGCCTACTGATCTTGAATAAAATAGAATTAAAGCACTGAAAAGTTAGTTTTATTTCCAAGTCGTATATTGTCATGTAAACACAACTGTCTGCAGTATACAACACTTTATACCACAAATACCCACCATCTCATGATCAAAGTTACCACCTGGTTACATCAATAGCTGCCACCATTAATTGGTCTGGGATGATCGGGGGAGGGGTTCCCTACAGCACTAATTGTCTGCTCAACGCTGGGCCGATGGCATCAACATATGGCCCAATACTGTGCTTGCTAACATTCAACCATCCTTTAGGTGTAGGCCTACATACTGTATGTTTGGGATGTCAGTGGATTCTCATGAATTTTGATAAAAAATGTTTTTTAAGGCTAAAAAATTGAAATCATGCTTGGCGGGATACACTACTTCATTAGGTTTAAACATAATATGGAGTTTGCTTTGGATCTGGCTAGTTTTTAGGCCTTAGCCAAAATTTATGCGGATGCCTATTGTCGTCACCAGACTCGTCCGGCCGTCTGTCTGTCCACCACTTTTAGCAATATAACTTGTTTCGTGTAACTGGAATGCACATTAAACTTCACATACAGGTTAATCATGACTAAAGCTTGAATAATTTCACCTTTCTGTGACCCCTATGACCTTGATTTTTTTCCAATCGACAAATTTTCTGTTTAATGCCATTCACTCAAGATTCGGACAGAAACTAGGTCATGGCGGCCAAATTATCGGCCATTATTTTTGTAATATGCGTTATATCAAGAAAACTGGACCAGATGGCTAGACCATTACTATTGAACAAAATGTGCAGTTTCAGGTAGGGATATACCATGAAAAATTTCAACTTGATCAAATTCAAAATAGCCAACCTGCGGCCACTTCCGATATACAAATTTTCTCGTTAACGCGATTCACTCAACCTTTTTTTATGTATCGCTCCAAAATTTATACCATATATCCATTTCACTAATAGCTCATAATTATGAGTTCGAAATTAGGCAAGATTCGTACAGAAACTAGGTCATGGCGGCCAAAATGGTCGATTATCGGCCATAATTTTTTTTAACATGCATAATATCTGGAAAACCGGATCAGATGGCTAGACCATCACTATTGAACATAAAGTGCAGTTTCAGATAGGGATATACCATGACAAAATTCAACTTGATCAAATTCAATATGGCCGACCCGCGCCCATTTTGACTTCAATCAATATGCGAAATAACTGGAAAACCGTGCCAAATCGCTAGACCATTACCATTGAACAAATGTGCAGTTTCAGGTGGGGATATACTGTGGAAATTTCAACTTGGTCAAATTCAAAATGGCTGTCCTGTGGCCACTTGTGACTTGATATGCCTACTTAATAACTGGGAAACCTTGCCAGATATCTAGACCATTACTGTTGAACAAAATATGCAGTTTCAGGTAAGGATATACCGTGAAAAATGTCAGCTTGATCAAATTCAAGATGGCCGACTTGCGGCCACTTTTGACTTTAATATGTTTATTAACTGGTAAATCGTGCTAGACCAGTACTATTGAACAAAAGGTTTCAGGGAGGGATATGCAGGGGCGGATCCAGTGTACAAAAAGGGCAGGGGATAAAAAAGGCGCAAACATATAAAATAATTTAGTCGATAGCGCGAGGAATTTTTTTGCTAATAAAATATCAAATACACCATTTCCAGGTATATAAGGAAACAAATGGGAAAATAATCATCTAATCTGATTATTATATAAAGAGAATAATATTTTCTAGATTTCGAAAGAGGCATTTTTAAATTAAGGGGGGGTCACGTAACCCCGCCCCTGATATGTCCCTAAAAATTTCGATTAAATTTAAAATGGCCCACATGTGGCAATTATCAAATTCAAAATATATGGAAAATCGTACCATGTAGCTAGCCCATTACAATAGATAACAAGAACCCTGCGGTGCTGAACATTATTGAGAGTTATTTTTTGCATCAGACTGAAGTTGATAATAAAGCAATGGGCCATGCATGTAAAACTGCAATCAAGGCAAATATATATTTAATAACTACTTTAGATTGCAAAAACTTGCTTAAAAATAATTAGATGCACAAGTGCAAGATGTTTTCTTTGTTAGTTCACATGATAGCAGTATATTAAAATACTGTGCAAGCACTCCTAACACCCCGTCCCGGATGTAGTGACTTGTCTTAAAAATCGTGTAAAAAAAATTATAAAACAAACTTATATGATGTTTTTTAATAAATCGTGCTATAAGATATTATAATTATCACTTATATTATATTATTCATAGGATAACTACCAAGCATCTATAAGCAGTGTTCAACACACTCCAATACCCACAACAACTTAATCCTTGTAGTCCCAGAGCTAGGGGGGTTTTATTTGTGTTGAAAGGTCCATACGATCCAAGAGTTCCACCTATAGTGAAATTTTCTCAGGAATCCGAATCTGCGCGTCTTACAAAAATCATCCTGTCCAAAAGTACCGTAAAAACCCTTGAAACACCAGTACCGTCAAAATCGCAAACCGCAATTTGAAATATTGCGTATGAAGTGATTGTTTGCTAAAATTGTGGTAATTTTCTATTTAAATAATTTTTTAATTATTTATTATCCTCACATATGACACAGGCTTTCACATGGATGTAAAAGATTTTGTGTCTGATCAATGACGAATACACAATATAGCTTTGAGTTTGTATTTTAACACGTAATTTTACTCATTTTCCATACTTTTTCACTAAATAGACAAAATACTTTTCTCTCAGCCGATTATTGTATAGTACAAATGTTTAGTTTTGATTCAAACATGTTCTTGAACTATTGTTGACTTAAAATTAACCCATTTCGAATAAAAATAATGAGTTATGTGAACATATTACTCGCTTTTTTCGTTAGACGTAAAATTAGCTCGCTTTTCTTCAGGCTCGGGAAAATTGACCATATCTCACATTTGTGCCCACTGAGTAGTCAAATTTTAAGCTATATCAATATATTTATTATCAATAGAAAGCTACTGGTACAGGCCGTCACATGGATGTAAAATATTTTGTATCTGATCATTTACAAATGCACAAGAATGCTTCAAGTTGGTATTTTAACCCTTAATTTGACCTTTTTTCATACTTTTTCAGTAAATAGTCAAAATACTTTTTTCTCAACTAATTTTGTGTAAATTAAATATTTAGTTTTGATTCAAACATGTTCTAGAACTATTGTTGACTTAAAAATAAACCCAATTGGAATAAAAATAGTGAGTTATGTAAACATATTACATGTTTTTTTGTTTACACGTAAAATTTGCGCGCTTTTCTATGGGCTCAGGAAAATTGTATGTATCTCACAGTTTTGCCCAATGAGTAGTCAAATATTGAGCTATATCAATATATTTGATATCAATGGAAAGCTACTGGCACAGGCCACGGATGTAAAATATGTTGTGTCTAATGTTTGACAAATGCACAAGAGAGCTTGAAGTTGGTACTTTAACACTTAATTTTACCTATTTTTCATACTTTTTCGATACATAGTCAAAATACTTTTCTCTCAACTGGTTTTTGGGTATAATAAATATTTAGTTTTTATACAAACATGTTCTAGAATTATTGTTGACTTAAAATAAACCCATTTGTAATAAAAAATGATGAGCTATTTGAACATAATACACACTTTTTTGGGTTGGATGTAAAATTTGGCCCTTTTCTCCCCCCCCCCCCCCGGGGAAATTGACAGTGTTTCACATTTTTGCCCAATGAGTACTGGTTACCCAAATTTTAAAAAATGTACAAACATCTTTATTATCAGGTAAAAGTAACTATCAAGGGCTTTAGCGTGGATACATAATATTTTATTTATGTTAAATACGAAATGTACAACAATTAAGCGCTAACTTTGTATTTTATCCCTCCATTTGAACAATTTCCAACGTTTTTTTAGTCAATACCATGAAGACTTCTCGCTCGTGTTAATTTTATATGGTATAAATGTTTGTTATTACTTTTACATTCTCTGGAGCCATTTTTCGAAAGTTATCTTGACGACTGAAGAAGTGATCACAGCCATTTTTAAAGTTATCTCAGCCACTACAAAAGTTATTTTAGCCACTGAAGAAGTGATCATAGCAACTTTAAACGTTATCTCAGCCACTACAGAAGTGATCTTGGCCACTGCAGAAGTGATAACAACTACCTTAAAAGTTACCTCAACCACTACAAAAGCTAACTTGGCCACTGAAGAAGTAAATACAGCGAATTTTAACAGTTTTTTCATCCACTACAAATGTGATCTTGGCCACTGATGAAGTGATCACAGCAGCTTAAAAAGTTATCTCGCCAATGCAAAAGTTATCTTGGCGAGTGAAGATGTGATCACAGCCACGTTAGAAGTTATCTCAGCCACTACAAAGGTGATCTTGGCCACTTACAAACTGGTGTCAGCCAATTTAAAGGTTATCTAAGCCACTACAAAGTGATCTGGGCCACTGAAGAAGTGATAACAGTCACTTTCAAAATATCTAAACGACTACAAAAGTGATCTTGGTCACTGAAGAAGTGGTTACAATAACTTTGAAAGTTATCTCTGCCACTATAAAAATGATTTTGGCCACTGACGAAGTGCTCATAACGACTTTAAAGGTGATCTCAGCCACTACATAGGTGATCTTGGACACTGAAGAAGTGATCTCAGTCACAGTAAAAGTTATCTCAGCCACTACAAAAGTGATCTTGACCACAAACAATCTTATGTCAGCCCGTAAAAGTGATCTTGGCCACAAAAAAATGATCTCAGCCACTGAAGAAGTGATCACAGCAACTCTAAACGTTATCACAGCCACTACAAAAGTGATCTTGGCCACTGAAGAAGTAATCATAGCCACTTTAAACGTTATCTCAGCCACTACAGAAGTGATCTTGGCTACTGAAGAAGTGATCACAGCCAATATAAAGGTTATCTCAGCCATTGCAAAGGTGATCTTGATCAGTAACAAACTGTTGTCAGCCACTGACAAAATTTTCTAAGCCACTACAAAGTGATGTTGGCCACTTAAAAAGTTATCTTAACTACTACAAAGTTGCTGTGATCACTTCTTTAGTGGATACGATAAATTTGTTCGTGGCCAACATCAGCTTTGTGGTGGATGGGACGATTTTAAAAGTGGCTGTGATGGCTTCTTAAGTGGTCAAGATCACTTTTGTAGTGACCTAGATCCTTTTTTTAGGGACTGACATAAGATTATCGGCTGAGATGACTTTTAAAGTGAATGTGATCACTTCTACAGTGGACAAGATCAGTTTTTTGTGGCCAAGATCACTTTAACGGGCTGACATAAGATTGCTAGTGGTCAAGATCACTTTTGTAGTGGCTGAGATAACTTTTAAAGTGACTGAGATCACTTCTTCAGTGACCAAGATCACTGTTGTAAAGTCGCTGTGAGCACTTCGTCAGTGGCCAAGATCATTTTTATATTGGCAGAGATAACTTTCAAAGTTATTGTAACCACTTTTTCACAGGTCAAGATCACTTTTGTAGTCGCTTAGATATTTTTAAAAGTGGCTGTGATCACTTCTTCAGTGGCCCAGATGACTTTGTAGTGGTTTGGATAACCTGTTAATTGGCTGACACCAGTTTGTTAGTGGCCAAAATCACCTTTGTAGTGGCTGAGATAACTTCTAAAGTGGCTGTGATCACTTCTTCACTCGCCAAGATAACTGTTGCATTGGCGAGATGACTTTTTAAGTTGCTGTGATCATTTCATCAGTGACCAAGATCATTTTTGTAGGGGCTGAGATAACCTTTAAAGTCGCTGTGTTCACTTCTTCAGTGGCCAAGATCATTTTTGTAGTGGTTGAGGTAACTTTTAAAGTGGCTGTAATCACTTCTTCAGTGGCCAAGATCACTTTTGTAGTGACTGAGATAACTTTTAAAGTCGCTGTGATAACTTCTTCAGTGGCCAAGATCACATTTGTAGTGGCTGAGATGACGTTTAAATTTGTGATGATCACTTCTTCAGTGGCTAAGATAACTTTTGTAGTGGCTGAGATAACATTAAAAATGCCTGTGATCACTTCTTCAGTCGTCAAGATAACTTTTGAAAAATGGCTCCAGAGAATGTAAAAGTAATAACAAACATTTATAACATGTAAAATTAACATGAGCGAGAAGGCTAAGAAAACGCTGGAAATTGTTCAGATGGAGGAATAAAATACAAAGTTAGCGCTTAATTGTTGTACATTTCGTATTTAACAGAAATAAAATATTATGTATCCACGTTAAAGCCCTTGATAGTTACTTTTAACTGATATCAAAGATGTTGGTACATTATTTTATTTTGGTTACCGGGTACTCATTGGACCGAAATGTGAAACACTGTCAATTTCCCCGGGCTGGAAGAAAATTGGCCAAATATTACATCCAACCCAAAAAGTGTGTAATATCTTCGAATAGCTCATTATTTTTTCTATTCCAAATGGGTTTCTTTTAAGCCAACAATAATTCTAGAACATGTTTGAATCAAAACTAAATATTTATTATACACAAAAATCAGTTGAGAGAAAAGTATATTGACTATGTACTGAAAAAGTATGAAAAATAGGTAAAATTAAGGGTTAAAGTTCCAACTTCAAGCTCTCTTGTGCATTTGTCAAAGATTAGACACAAAATATTATGCATCCGTGGCCTGTGCCAGTAGCTTTCTATTGATATAAAATAAATTGATATAGCTCAAAATTTGACTACTCATTGGGCAAAACTGTGAGATACATACAATTTTCCAGAGCCCAAAGAAAAGCGCGCAAATTTTACGTCTAACCAAAAAAGTATATAATATGTTCACATAACTCACTATTTTTATTCCAAATGGGTTTATTTTCAACAGTCAACAATAGTTCTAGAACATGTTTGAATCAAAACTAAATATTTATTATACACAAAAGCTGAGAAAAAAGTATTTAGACTATTTACTGAAAAAGTATGAAAAAAGGTCAAATTAAGGGTTGAAATACCAACTTAAAGCTTTCCTGTGTATTTGTCAATGATCAGACACAACATATTGTACATTCATGTGAAAGCATGTGCCAGTAGCTTTCTATTGATATCAAACATATTGATATAGCTCAAAATTTGACTACTCAGTGGGCAAAAATGTGGGATATGGTCAATTTTCCCGAGCCTGAAGAAAAGCGAGCTAATTTTACGTCTAACGATAAAAGCGAGTAATATGTTCACATAACTCATTATTTTTATTCCAAATGGGTTAATTTTAAGTCAACAATAGTTCTACAACATGTTTGAATCAAAACTAAACATTTATACTATACAAAAATCGGCTGAGAGAAAAGTATTTTGTCTATTTAGTGAAAAAGTATGAAAAATGAGTAAAATTACGTGTTAAAATACAAACTTAAAGCTATATTGTGTATTTGTCATTGATCAGACACAAAATATTTTACATCCATGTGAAAGCCTGTGTCATATGTGAGGATAATAAATAATTAAAAAATATTTAAATAGAAAATTACCACAATTTTAGCAAACAATCACTTCATACGCAATATTTCAAATTGCGGTTTGCGATTTTGACGGTACTAGTGTTTAAAGGGTTTTTACGGTACTTTTGGACAATATGATTTTTGTAAGACGCGCAGATTCGGATTCCTGAGAAAATTTCACTATAGGTGGAACTCTTACATCGTATGGACCTTTCAACACAAATAAAACCCCCCTAGCTCTGGGACTATTGTACTTACAACTGCAATCATCAAACACCAGACTACATGAAAGTAAAACCAGCGCCAATACACAGTGCCGCACTGCAGACCCACGCGAGACGTTGACCAAATGCTGGTTCAATTTTGGCCCACCGTCTACGGCGTCTACCCAATATCTAACCAACATTGGGCCAACGTCTCGTGCTTGCTGGGGTCACACCCTTGCGGTCATCAAGTCCTCATGCATGTAACTAGAACTACCAGTATTTAAATGACGAGGTAAATGACTACGGTATATTATATAGTCGTGATTCAATAAAATTAGCGTAACATACTTCCTTATGATATAAATATATATCTATTGCATAAAAGAACATGCTCCCGCATTATTGAGTGCCCATTGGAGTACTGTTTTGACAAAAACTTTTAAATTGACAAGAATCGTTGTTGTTGCAACATTGACCAAATGTTGGTTTAACGTTGGCACAACGTCTTCGACGCTGGCCCACCATTGCATCAATGTCTCGTGTTTGCTGGGTACGAACATAACACCTTACAATATAAGCGAAAATGCTACAATTGTAAGCATGGTGATACATAGCGCTGACAGACATATATGAGGGGGGTCCGTCGTCTCCAAGGGGATGTGAAAATGACAAAAAGGTGGTAGATTTAATTCTTCTCGCTACTCACCATTTTCGGTAGATGACTACATGGTTATATGAAAACAAAGCAAAATAAAAAGATAGTAGTTTTCAGCCCGCCTTTTAATTTTAATTAAAAAAGGTGGGCTATTGCAATTGAAGTTCGGCGTCGTCGGCGTCGGCGTTAACATTTACTTGTGGGCGCGATAACTTGAAAAGTTTTCCATGTTTCCTTCCCAAATTTGTTTTGCATGTTACTATTGACCACTTCTCGGACAAGTTCAATAATGGCTGAAAAAAAATTCAAAATAGCCGACTTATTGCGATTTTTCACCTTTTACGTCAATAATTTGACCTTGTGGGCGCGATAACTTGAAAAGTTTTTCACGTATCCTTTTCAAATTTGCTATGCATGTTACTAATGACCAGTTCTCGGACAAGTTCAATAATGGCCGAGAAAAAAAAAAAAATGGCCGATTTATTGCGATTTTTCACATTTTACGTCAATAATTTGACCTTGTGGGCGCGATAACTTGAAAAGTTTTCCATGTTTCCTTCCCAAATTTGTTTTGCATGTTACTATTGACCACTTCTCGGACAAGTTCAATAATGGCTGAAAAAAAATTCAAAATAGCCGACTTTTTGCGATTTTTCACCTTTTACGTCAATAATTTGACCTTGTGGGCGCGATAACTTGAAAAGTTTTTCACGTATCCTTTTCAAATTTGTTATGCATTTTACTAATGACCAGTTCTCGGACAAGTTCAATAATGGCCGAAAAAAAAAAAAAAATGGCCGATTTATTGCGATTTTTCACATTTTACGTCAATAATTTGACCTTGTGGGCGCGATAACTTGAAAAGTTTTTCACGTATCCTTTTCAAATTTGTTATGCATGTTACTAATGACCAGTTCTCGGACAAGTTCAATAATGGCCGAAAAAAAAAAAAAATGGCCGATTTATTGCGATTTTTCACATTTTACGTCAATAATTTGACCTTGTGGGCGCGATAACTTGAAAAGTTTTTCACATATCCTTTTCAAATTTGTTATGCATGTTACTAATGACCAGTTCTCGGACAAGTTCAATAATGGCCGAAAAAAAAAAAATGGCCGATTTATTGCGCTTTTTCACATTTTACGTCAATAATTTGACCTTGTGGGCGTGATAAGTTGAAAAGTTTTTCACATATCCTCTTCAAATTGGTTATGCATGTTACTAATAAGTAGTTCTTGGACAAGTTCAATAATGGCCGAAAAAAAAAAAAAATGGCCGATTTATTGCGATTTTTCACATTTTACGTCAATAATTTGACCTTGTGGGCGCGAAAACTTGAAAAGTTTTTCACATATTCTCTTCAAATTTGTTATGTATGTTACTTATAAATAGTTCTTGGACAAGTTCAATAATGGCTGAAAAAAAAAATGGCCGATTTATTATGATTTTTCTCATTTTACGTCAATAATTTGTCCTTGTGGGCGCGATAACTTGAAAAGTTTTTCACATATCCTCTTCAAATTTGTTATGCATGTTACTAATAAGTAGTTTTTGGACAAGTTCAATAATGGCTGAAAAAAAATTCAAAATGGCTGATTTATTGCGATTTTTCGCATTTTACGTCAATAAATTGACCTTGTGGGCGCGATAACTTGGAAAGTTTTTCTAGTATCCTCTTCAAATTTGTTATGCATGTTACTAATAAGTAGTTCTTGGACAAGTTCAATAATGGCTGAAAAAGAATTAAAAATGGCCGATTAATTGTCATTTTTCGCATTTTTTGTCAATAATTTGACCTTGTGGCTGCAATAATGACTTCAAGTTCAATAATGGCGGCGGGCTATTGTCGAGTGTGCTCTTGTTTTAGTTATTGATACTAGTATATGTACTAGTATATGTACGTAGTTTGTTATAACAAGAGCGCTGACGCTAACAATATCCCCCGCCATTAATTAAAGTCAACAATGGCCTCAAAGTCAAAGGTTAAAAAATAGGTTAAAGGTCACAACCCCAAAAAAGCACATCTACACCCCCTAAGGGATGTGTGTGGCAATATGAATCCAGCAAACGCTTTCCAAGCTATCATCCGGAAAATTAACTTATCTTCTGCCATCAATTCAAGTCAATAATGGCCTCAAAATCAAACGTAAAAATTAGGTCAAAGGTCGCAACCCCAAAAAGGCACATGTACACCCCCTGAGGGATATGTGTATGTAATATGAAAACAATCAAGCAAATGCTTTCTGAGATATCCTCCGGAAACTGAACTTATCATCCGCCATCAATTAAAGTCAATAATTGCCTCAAATTGAGGGTCAACAATTAGGTCAAAGGTCATAACCCCTAAAAGGCACATCTACACCCCCTGAGGGATGTGTGTGTGCAGTATGAGAACAATCCAGCAAACGCTTCGTGAGATATCGTCCGGAAACTGAACTTATCATCCCAAATCAAATAGTCAATAATCACCTCAAAATCAAAGGTAAAAAATTAGGTCGAAGGTCATAACCCCCAAAAGGCACATCTATACCCCCTCAGGGATGTGTGTGTGCAGTATGAAAACAATTCAGCAAACGCTTTGCGAGATATCGTCCGGAAACTGAACTTATCTTCCGCAAACAATTGAAGTCAATAATCGCCTCAAAATAAAAGGTAAAAAATTAGGTCATAACTCCCAAAAGGCACATCTACACCCCCTGAGGGATTTGTGTGTGCACAGTATGAAAACAATCCAGGAAACGCTTTGCGAGATATCGTCCGGAAACTGAACCTAATATCCGCAATCAATTAAAGTGGATAATCGCCTCAAAATCAAAGGTCCAAAACTAGGTCAAAGGTCATAACCCCCAAAAGGCACATCTACACCCCCTAAGGGATGACGGCCAGACATAGTGATGACAATATCCCCCGCCCCTACTTCGTGGGCGGGGGATAAAAATGATTTTATTTCAAATTAAAATATATAAAAAATACTATGATTCTTCATGATTATTTTGAATATATAGTACAATGATCGACCACTAGTTATGAAAAACGTCAACCCCGTGTCTGAGATATGTGGTCGCTCATGATCTGATGCACAGTTATATCTTCACTGCTTATCAACGGTCGCCGAAATGAGTATGCGTTTCATTTGCTCCGTTGTTATTTAATACTTACAATAAATATATAAAAGGTCTAAAATTGACCTGCCATTTAGCCAGCGTTTGTTCAATTTTGATCCATCGTCGGTAACGCTGACCAAGCATTTTGTCAACCCTGGTTGAACGTCTGTGTTTGCCGGCTATACCCAGAAACAGCTGGATGGGTCAGCGTTTGCTCATTGGTTTCTATACAAGGTCGGTAACTCACTGAATTCGTGGAAGCAGCAATCTCAACATATTGTTCACGCTCGCATGCTCAACATAGGGGCTATTCAGCGCCACTATTCTATCGTGTAAGCCCAAAAGGCAGTAATTTCTCAATATAATAGTAAGCTGAATACTGCAGTGTATTATTCACGACATGTCTCATTTTGTTGGAAATGGTGCTTCTGTCAGAATGAGCTCGTAAAATGATTATTAATGCACGTAAATTATGAGATTTCCGTTTAAAAATTCATCAATAATTTGCTACAAGAACTAGGTATGCCATGGTAACATTTGCTCGGTAGAAAACAAAAGTCTACATAGTCCATTTCTCATTTTAAAATGACGAAAACTTGAAAGTTTCCTTCCCTCAGTAGAAGTATAGACATGGCAGTGATTGTCACCGTATAGACACATCCCAATTTCCCGTGTACCCAGATACCGCCACTTGATCGCAACATGCAGCCAGTGTGTGTAAACACCTTTAGCTGACACCTTTTACAGCCAAGAGCTAATGCAGAGCACGATAGTATGTCAATATATTTTTATTTAGCGTATATATCCCACGAACGCGAGAATTCCCATTGGGCGACAATCATATTAAAGCTGCATAACTGTTTTGTTTATTTCGATTAAAATAACCTAAAACGTACAAAACAATCATTGCTATAGTTTTAAAGGCCTTATAAATGCACTAAAACTGGGTAAATGTAGCGGAATTAGTTCACCATGCGGTACACCATCAAGTAATATTAAGTAGTGACTCGGTGTGTGTACAATATTCATGTAATAACGGTAAGGTTATGGGCCGATATAATGTTACATTGACCAGCACGAAACCACCCCCTTAATAGGAAACACATAATTATGTTGAACTGAATCGGCGTAATGTTGGGCCGATATCGCAGACGATGGGCGGCATTATTCTGCCATTGGATCAATGCCTGTGTTAGCTGAGATACTGGGTTAGATGTCGGATAATGGGTCAAATCGGTTACAGTAAAGTGATGTTTTTAAATATTATTTTATTTTACTGCATAGCGCGATGTATATCACTGCATGTGATGATTTACGATAAAATAAAATAAGGTCTGATATTGTCTAGTAGCTTTTTGACTATATTTTGAAAAAAATGCAAATGTTTTTCAAGAAAATCACGAAAATCCAAAGAGCGAAAACGATGATTTACATCACTGAATTTGATGGTTATTTCCAGTACAATTTCTCACGGTCTGGGGAGAGCGTCTTTAATGGCGGGACAAAGGCTCTGATGCTGGCCCACACTTGAAAGCACCATACTGAAATAGATTTCTATTTTTTCAAGTGAGTGACATTCTCTATACCGGTACCGATCAGGGTACCGATATTAAACATTACATTACATGCAGATATCATCCATATCACACAAAGTAATAACTTCTAGATATGTCTAACTGATATGAGACAATACACGTTGTACTGTGAAATGTATCTATGATCACTTAAAAAATAACAATAATTTTAAAAGTCTTCCTCTCTTTTTTCTATGATAACCGTTATCTGCCACTTGGTACTTTTAATGTCCTGATTATATAGACAGTATGTCTTACTCCGCTGTGAGCAGGTTTGTTTTGGTGGGACAACAATATTTGAAAACAACAAACTTAAATCCTTAATAACTCAGTAACCGGAGCAGTAAAATAAAAAAATAAAACACCATTCTCCATGGATTAATCGTTTGAATGAAATAAACAAAACAGTTATGCAGCTTTAAGTGAGAGACGTAATTGTAGTCGAAATGATTATAACTTAGTATAGGCCTTAGTCATAATTTTAATATCGCTATTATAATATTTTGTGGTTGTAGTTATTACATTAAAGGGACTGGCCCAGGCTAAAATCATCAAAAAATCGGTGATTTTATTTCGGGTTCTTAATATGACCATATGATGTAAACATGTACATAGACTAGAACTGCAATTTTTTATAATTTTTGTGCTGCGCATTCACCAGTTAGGCTAGATATAGAGACGAAATTCCCGCATTTCCTATTTTTGACATGGTTGTCAATAATTAGAAATCAGGAATTTCGTCTCTATATCTAGCCTAACTGGTGAATGCGCAACACAAAAATTATAAAAAATTGCAGTTTTAATCTATGTACATGTTTACATCATATGGTCATATTAAGAACCCGAAATAAAATCACCGATTTTTTGGTGATTTTATCCTGGGCCAGTCCCTTTAATTTAATACGCAACTTAACATGCAAACACGGGTGTAGCTTACATGTATAATATATGAACGATTACGGTAATATAATTAGGTTTGAATTTAATACCATAGACTACTATACTAGTGGTACTATTGATAACGAAATTAAATTGACCAGAATATAGTTGGACAAACCCCCCCCCCCCCCTAATTTAGCAAGACCCGGATGAACACCCATTCAGATTTCCGCGCCTATGTGCTCGGGACAGCGAGGAGTTACCCGGTAGGCGCTATAGAAATTTCATATATATCCATTCATTCATTTCGTCACCCACATCTCTCGGATAATATATTATTAAGAAAATTCCAAGATGAAATGCATGGTCTACAGGCTAACCCCGTACAGAGTGAACTATACAGTAACACCAGCAGTGACCTTATATAATCTAGTGTTCCGTGGATGGGAGCATAATGCTGAATAATGGAAATGTATTTTTTTACATTTTTTGACAGACGTCAGTGCTTTAAATTGACATTTGGGCCGAGAAGCCTCAAGCGTTCATCCTTCGCCGAGAAGCGTTAAGTGCTTGCTCCAAATTTGGGTGTTTTTTAAATATGCCATGTGATTAGGGTGCTTAACCCGACCCTCCCAGTCCCACAGGCATCTCAATATAATCATTATATCCATCCTTTATGTGACGTTGAAAATCACATTCCATCGTGATATTTTGATAATGTTCATTATTATTTACTTTGACGTTTGATCCTACTTAAATATAGTTAGTTAATTTCAATTATATTTTTTCATCTATGATATTTATTCACCTCGGGATGGGGATGTCTAGACAGCCAAGATGATAATAAATACCTGGATGTAGGCCTATGCACTGATACACCACACAACGACCACGGGACAATGACCCAATGCAGGTTCAATGCTGGACCGCCGTCAACAACGCTGGTACAACATTGAGCCAGCATAAACAATAACATAATTACCATATAACAACATACAGTGATGGATTTATGCTTACTGGGGAATAAATCGTCATTTCCTCAATTTTCTAGCTAGAGGATTATATAATATATAAATCTCGGATAGTTTTAGCTGAAAAGAACAAATATGTCATTTTTATTCCTTAGATATTAAGAAATAAAATAGATTTAATCCACAGTCAGTAGCTTAGTCTGTCACAGTGTAACATATTACATAATCACCTGATCACAGGTGGGTAGGCCTACAGCGTGACACAGTGTGTATAGGCCTACCTACCACAGACCTGCATCAGTGGGGTATACGCCTCAGAATGAGCATCCCCCTCCGTTGTAGTACGTTATCCCCTCTGCAAAGTCTGCAAAGGCAGTCTGTGCTAACTTGTAAATTGAGCAGATACTGCATTTTGACTTTGCACGGCAGTTGTAAGATAACTCCTATACAACATGTACAATGAGGCTACGCGTTGTTATCAGGTGGTCGCTGAAAGCCAATCAGCAGATGTTACCGTAAATAGGACCATTCCCAGAGGTTGGCCCAGCATTGAAACAACACGGATTAATGTCACATGTTTACTGGTATACCGTGCATATATACTGAAATTCCCAGGGTCAGCCTATCTCAGAATGTTCTTTACCACAATAGAAGCTATGGTGTCAGAGGCATTTAAACCAAGGGTTAGATTTTCAAAGGCAATATATATTATTGCGAAATATTGTATCGATATCATGATAGATTTGGTCTCAAGAGCAAAACATCTGTTAGCTTTCCCCAGTTTCAAACTCTCATTGTGGTGGTTTCTTAAGATTTTATTGGCCTAGTTTGATCCCAAGGTAGGCATTGTTCTCAGTAAAATCTACTGGCTATCTACAGGGTATAGATCAATAGCCCAACACACAGCTAAAAATTTCAAGACCCCTAACTGTTGTAAAATTGCTGACGGAAATCCCAATAACTCAAATACAGATATTTATGCTTATTCAGAAAAAACATTTGGTTGGCCAACTGTAGGCTATGGGATGACAGAAAACTGAACCTATGCGTTTTGCTGTATTTGAGAAGATGTGAGTGATGGTCATTTGGGACACACATTATATGGACACAAAAAAACAGAGCCCAGAATCCGTTTTGTGAACCATATTAAAACATTATTGGAATGAGTTCCAATAATGTAAAAATGTGTAGTCTCCGGGGGGAATATGCACTGAAAAATTTCACCTCCATAAAATTTTAAGTGGCGGACTTGTGATCATTGTTGACTTTAATATGCGTAATATCTGGAAAACCGTATCAGATAGCTAGACCATTACTATTGAACAAAATGTGAGGTTTCTGAGAGGGTTATACCCTGAAGAGTTTCAACAAAATTACATTTAAAATGACTTACGGTCATTTTCAGCCCACCTTTTAATTTGTTTTAATTAAAAAAGTTGGGCTGTTGTAATTGCATGAGGTCACGGCATCAGCATGAACATTTCCTTGTGGGCTCATTAACTTGAACAGTTTTTCATGTATCCTTCTCAAATTTATTCTGCATCTTGCTAGTAACCAGGTCTTGGACACGTTCACTCAATAATGGCAGGAAAAAAAATATATTTAAAATGACCAATTTATTACAATTTTTCACATTTTATGTTAATAATCTTGCTTTGGGGGAGCGATAAATTTAGAAGTTTTCCATGTATCCGGCTCAAATTTGTAATATGCATGTTACTCATAACCAGTTCTCGGAAAATTTCAAAAATGGCTGAAAATAATTCAAAATGGCCATTTTATTGTGATTTTTCACATTTTATGTCGACAATTTTACCTTGTGGGCACGATTTAACTCGTAAAAATTGTTCTTGCATCCTGCTCAAATTTGTACTGCATGGTGATAATAACCAGTTCTGGGACAATTTCAGTAATGGCGGCGGGCTATTGTCGAGTGTACTCTCGTTTCAAATGATTTTTAGTTTTAAACGATGATTAGAGGCCTGACTCCGTCGTCGACGGGCTTAGTTATCATTATACTATGTAATGCGCTATTTCTCTCTGATTTTTTATCCAATCAACTTCAAACCTTGGCACAATGATCATGAGGTACCGGTATTGTGATTGTTTCCTATATCTTTTTTTTTTAAATCGGAATAGTTTAACTGGATTAAATCCGGATTTTAGTATCTCCAAATAGTCAGGCAGAATATTGGCAAAATTTAACCTGACCTAGAAATGTATACAGAAGTTTATATTTTGATTGATTTGTGTGCTGCAGAGGCTAGTCATCATTTCCACCGCAAGTCCTAAAATTTCACCCAGTGACAATTTTTTTATTCACATATTTCCAAGATGGCCGCCAATAGTTAACCTCAAATCTAAAAATTGCATATCTCTTCGCATATTTGTTCAAATTTCATGATCATGCAGACGATTTCCATCAAACCAAAAGCCATAAATACATTTATTTTTTTTTTATTTATTTATTTTTTTTTTTTTTTATTGATTAAAATGTACAATACAAATACAAATTATGTATTATCAGTAAATAAATTGTTCATTTAAAAGCACATTCATTGAAGCCGTTGCCGACTCATTGTAAAAGAACAAAGAATCGACATCGGCCCAATGCGAGTTACTGACACAGTCATGTTCACAGAAAAAAAAACTAGTACTCAGTGAATGCGAGACACTGCCACAATACCATATCAATGTCGGGCCATAAACGCTGGCCCGGCACAGAACTAACACCATGCCAGCGTCTCCCGTTTTCTGGCTATGTGGTATGGTATCATAGTTGACAATACATGACCCACCAGACACAAGGCGGTGAAAGCAACGCCGGTTCAACGCCGGTCCACTATCGACGACACCGAACCAACGCCAAAGCGACACCGATTCAACACCCTGCGCCTGACGGGGAAAGAAGATAATTTTTCTGTTGGTTCAGCGTTGGTCGACACTCGACGACGCTGAACCAACGCTAAAGTAACACCTATTCAACACCCTGCGCCTGCTGTTGGTATAATGTCTGGCTACTGCCGGAAAGATGTCCAGCCACCAAATCAGGACATGGTCAACCGTCGTGCGTTTTGCCCAGCATACACAACACGCCAAAAAAGGATGCGGGGTCAGTGCTGGGCCAGCGTTTGCAGCGCTGGCCAAACACCGACCCAACAAATGGCTCGAGTCTTGTGTATGCCGTGCCACCAGTATATTATTTATTATTGTAACGCTGAATATTATGCTTGTAAAATATTGTTATTACATAATTCAAATATAATAGGGTTCAGTTGTGTATGCCTCTCTGGTCTTGAGAGCCAAGATCAAGCGTTCTAGATCTTGACCCTCGAGGCCAGCTGCCGTGACCTCACCAATATTATGGTGATATGGTGAGGTCACAATAATATTATGGTGAGGTCACAACATTTAAAAGACACAACAACACAGCATATTACCACTCACATGCACGGATATAAAAAAAAAGTATATCACCTGATCACGGCATGCATGTGTGTTGGAATATATAGTTATAGCTGCAGACAGATATCTTACTTATCACTCCTCCTTACATTTATGACATTTTAGAATTAATTATTGGAAGTCAAAGATCAAGGCCATTTTATGGATCTGATAAGTTTAGAAAAGACATCTGATGTGGCTCGTAACCTATTTTCTGATTACGATTATTCACGAAATCACCGGTGCTGAAAGCTTAGAAAAACATATTGGTGAAAACTGACGGCTCGATTTATGCACAACTAGAAAAGGAGTTCTGAACTCTGAGGCCCGGCTTTAGTCTGCTTGAGTGCTATAGACAAAAAAATCAGTGTATTGACCTTCCTCATGGGCCAGAATCCTAAATGTCTTCAACGTGTATTACTTCCCCCACCATTGCCGGTGCTGGCCAACATTCATTCAATACTTGCCTACGATGTACCTGATACAGAGGATGTTGGGCCAGCGTTGCCGCCCATTGCTGATTCAATGCCGGTCAATCATCTAGGACGATGACCCAGCACTAATCTATCACGGGTCTGTTGTAGCCTATACTTTGCGCAAACACGTGTCATTCAACCAATACTGTTGACCAATACAATACTTAAATGTTGACTCATGTACAGTCTTCGACGCTGGCCCGTCATTGAAACAGCATTGGGTGATTGTGCCGTCTTTCTGACTGCTGCATTATGCTGGCGACCTTTAAAATCCCGGCGCCAGAAACACCAGATAACACGATACATTGGCCCCATGCTGATGTAATGCTAGGCCACCGTCTGCGACGCTGGGCCAACATTATTCCAACCAAAACCCTTTAAGCAATTAACCACAAATGTAATCGTGAATATTATTATTTCTGAACACTTGTTAAAGACAAAAGTACTTTATTCGACATGTGACTGGTGTACAGAAATGTTTCCCACACACAGCACCCCTCTTTCCCCTGAATAGGACACAAACTCGGGCAAAATAAACTTAATAGTACCGGTGTCATTTTGGAAGCAAATTGACGTCTTTAACAACTGGTCTCTCTGCCCTTCCCGTGGAAAGTCAAAGGGCATTATCTGCTCACTGGTAATAATTTTCCAGAAAGTGATGGCGGCCATTTGTCAAGATGGCGACCATTTTCAGCATGAAAATCATTTTTTATGGATAGTTTTTTCCAAACGAGTGTGATTTCAATGATCTTGGTATCCAATCCTACATTATAAGAGTTTAAATTCAAGATGTTGGTTAGCATGAAATGTGATGTAGATCTTTGGCAGAAGCAGAATAGACTTTTGGAAGTTATTTGTGGGAAGTATCATCTCTAAACAAAATTATGTTGAAGGGAAAACAATTTAAACGAAGAAATGCAAATATTTATAGGTATATATTGTGGAAAAGCAACACAAATGGAACATTGGCCCGATTCCCGAATATCAGTGAGCATAGTGTTGGTACGACGCCGATCCACCATCTCCAGATGCTGGCCCGGCGTCAAACAAACGATTGTGCAGTAGAAAACATTAGACCAGTTATTATGCTATCTGTATCTGACCCACTTCCTCAGCGATCGCATGACCTGCAATAGGAACAAGGCGTTGGATCAACCCCGGGTCAATGCTTACAAATTCGTCTTTCATTTCTACATATATTTTAACCTTCTTTGGACTGACAGCCCGGAATGACCGAGCTGTCAAAGGGACGCAGTCTTAAAGGGACATGCCCAGGTCTGATATCATCAAAAAATCGGTGATTTTATTTTGGCTTCTTAATATGACCATATGATGTAAACATGTCCATAGACTAGAGCTGCAAAAGTTCTTAAATTTTTGTGCTGCGCACTTACCATTTAGGCTAGATATAGAGACAAAATACCGGTATTTCTTATTTTTGACATGGTTGTCAATAATTAGATATCAGGAATTTGAAATCATGTCTAAGTATAGAGGAAGGGTTGAGAGGCATGGTCAAGTAGAGGGAGGGGATTGAGGGCCATGTTCAAGGGAGGGGTGATGGATTAGAGTTGTGTTCAAGCTGGGAGGAGGGCGGAAAGTCATGTTCAAGCTGACGTTGATCAAGAATCATATTTCAGCAGGAGGGGGGGGGGGATAAGAGTTATGTTCAAGGGTTGAGAAGCAAGTCATGTAGAAGCTGAAGGATGGCCAGGATAGATATTCGACTTAACCCTTTCAAGCCTGAATTTACCATTGTCATCTTCATCCACTACAAGCCGCGAATTGCTGTCGCAATTCTCGACTTGTAGTGGATGAAGATGATTTAAAGTGGGTGGAAAATTGAAGAAAATTGCCATGTAGGCCTATTGGTAAACCAGTTTCATGGAAATTTTCATTCTAAAACGACTAGTTGTAAGACAATTAAGTGTGTTTTCAGGGATGTAAAATGATGCTTTAATGCATCGTGAGGGCTTAAAGGGTTAAAGGGGAGTTTACAGGTGAAGGGTATATGGTAAAACTGGGAAGGGAGGTGATGTTTAAAGCGACACAATCAGGCTAAATTCATCAAAAAATCTGTATTTTTTATTTTGGCTTCTTAATATGACCATATGATGTAAACAAGTCCATAGACTAGAGCTGCAAAGTTTTCAATTTTTGTGTAGCGCATTTACCAGTTAAGCGAGATCTAAAGACAAAATTCCGTATTTCTTATTTTGGTCATGCATGTCCGAAATAAAAAATTGGGAATTTCGTCGTTATATCTCGCTTAACTGGTAAATGCTCAATACAAAAAAACTTCAGCAGCTCTGAAAAATTTCAAGTTGATCAAATTAAAAATTGTGATTAGCGGACATTATTTACATGCCTGATATCTGGTAAACCGTGCTAGATAGCTAGACTATAACTATAAAACAAAAATGTACGTTTCACGGAGGGATAATGTTCTGAAAAAATTCAACTCGATCAAATTAAAAATGACAGACTTTCAGCCATTTAATATTGATATTAATAATATCTGACCAACCGTCTAGACTGACTTATTCTTAATATTAGGACTATTTGTCATGAGTCTTGGATTTTTGACCCACGAATAAGTGAATAAGAAAAAATCGCTTACAGCAAATTCTAATTCAGGCGGTAGCGCTTGTACTTAGGTGATCTTGGTTTAATTTATTTGCTGCTTGATTCAATCGAGGTTAAACGAATAAAACGTCAAAAACATACAAACATACACTTACTGTTAAACGCTTTATTCCATAAAATATAATACGGTCACTTACATTGGAAAATGAGACAAAATACGTCCATGTCACATTAAAACAGTTTACTATGGGAACCTAACCCAACATAGCCAATAATGGGCAACAGTATAAACCACCTAAGCTATAATATCTCTTTAACCCTTTAACCGCCGGTGCCGCATATATTCAAGTTTCCATTAGCACATTAAATACCACATTTTAAATATGTTAAAGATAAAATGTGACATTAACCATCAAGATTTGAAAAGAGTTGACCTCAATTTTGTCAAATCTGAATAATTGTCACTCACTTGAGGTGACGCGATCCACAACTTCAAGTGGGGGGAAATTCAAATTGAATAATTTGCCGGTTAAAGGGTTAAATAATCTACATCTGTGTTATTCCACAAACAGGGTATGTATGCTATCTAAAATTTAATGTAGACATAACACACAATTTCACAACCTCACCAGAAATTCAACAGAGTTTTCTTAAGATTGCTATATGTAAACTTAAAATTAAAGGAGTATTTTTTTAATGATATATACAATAAATGATTAAACAGATCGCAACATGCAGGTAATTTAAGCAAAACCCTCCGCGCATGCACCACACAGCTTTGCGTTTTCGCAACAGAAATTTGATTTGTATAAAATCAACATTTCAAAAACAATTTTCAACAAAGGTTATAATATGAAATTACTCTGCAATAGTAGATGCCAAGGTGCGCATTCTTTATTTTACATCATGATCAAAATAGGCCTAGTGCTAGCTCGTTGTGGCGATACAAAATGAATATTTTTTTACAAAGGAATAGAACAATAAACAAATTATTAAAAAGCCAACATTATTATTCTAAATTCACGTCTAAAGAAATCTTTGACTAGTTTGTCATGCTCTAAACTACAGAGCTTATTTTCAGCTTATAAACTCGAGTTCCGGTTAAGGTGAAAACCCGTCAGCCAGCGAGCTCGCAACGTGTAGTCAATAGGGTCCACACAGAGTCGAGGTCGTGTATCGTAACGATCTGCTGCGTTAGAAATGAAAAAAAAAGAATTAAATTATAAGATGATTTACTGAAATACTGTTACTGGCATAAAATCTTTAAAAAGACTGATGTAGGTGATGCCGTCCGGTTTTGATATTAACAGTTAATCACCTTTGCAAAAACATGTTTCCTTATGAAGTTTGAATAATCAAAAAAAATTGGCAACACCTATACCACTCTGCCTTTGAACGAAGAACTTCTACAATTAAAATGCACAACTTCATCAACCTCTCAATATTCTGTACTGTATTTTGCACTTACGGCCTCAACACAATGTTTCTACTGACCATAGTACATGTATATTTTCATATATTCTCTAAAATAACATAACAGGATACTGTATTTTTTTCTTGACAACAAAAAGCGAAAAGAAAAAGACCACGTCATTTCTTAATATCACAACAATATAATGAATGTACGACAGCTGCATTATAGTTTTATAAATGATAACAAAAATGATGTATAATAACATAAGCAACTGAGCATAAAGTTTTCTAAATGATAACAAAAATAATGTATAATATTAGAGGCAACTAAGCATACAGTTCTCATCAAATATAAAAAAATAATATCAACCCTTTCAGAGCGGGAACCGTCGTTATAAATTAGAATCTGATGTCAGATGTATAAAGATGTCCCCCACTAGAAGAATCAACCCTTAGAGCACTGATGTCGACTGCAGTTGACATGCTGTGTTTTATTAGCATCTATATAACCCCTGATAACGAGCTGTTCACAGTAAAATATGCCTTCAATCTTGAAACATTGCTATGTATTGGGACCTGAATTTCACAAATTACGGAAATCGGTAGCGAGACACAAATTCAAGTGACTGAAAATTTAAATTGAATAGGTTGAAAAACTGTTTCATCTCCATGGCTTACACAAACTATTCCAGCGTTGTAAGGGTTAAATATCATATGGTTAAGGTCTACACAATGACGATGTAATCATAACAAGACGAGATAAAACAATTACAATTTCGCTTGACAAAGTAAAAAGGTCTGCTAAACAAATTATTGCAATAGGCTTTGTAGTGTAAAGTAACACGACAATGGAATGAATATCTATAAAAATGATTCACATTAAATTCATCAACCAGGATAATTGAATTTCACGGATTTCTCAGTCAATTCTCAACTAATTTTCATGAAATCGTACACACACTACTTTCCATTGATGTCATGACTACCCTGAAAATTTCGCGAAGTTTCGATACGTATTTTAGAAGTTAGACCATTTGACATGTAATAAAATTCTAAGACGAAGCTAATTGCTTTTTAGAGGGCAACATTTTTATTTATTCACTACATGTCAAATGGTCTAACTTCCTAAATACTTATCAAAACTTCGCGAAACTGTCAGGGTAGTCACGACATGAATGGAAAATAGTGTGTGAAATTTCATTAAAATCGGTTGAGAATTGACAGAGAAATCGGCGAAATTCATTCACCACGGTTAATGTGAATCCGACTAAAGTTCATTTTTGTCACAACCACTACTTAATATTATCATAGACATCAATTGATCCAATTTAATAAGTAAATATGCTTCATAGATGTAATAAGTAATTCTGAATAATTTATTTGTGTTTAATGAGCATATTATATGATATATGAAGTAAAACCGTTTTCATTTCAATATAATTTCTCTATCTTGAAAAGGGACTATATTGGTATATATAGCTTGATACGACAAAGATAGTTTGTTTGTTTTTAAATGGTGAGCTTCCTACTTCATCAGACCGATTGAGAGCAAAAGAGTCTTCATCATCGGCAATGAGATTAACGTCGCTTATACACAGAATCATTCAGATACTAATATTGGCATAATTTATGGAAATCACAACAGACTACATGTATACATCGTCGCCTCGGAGCTAAAGGATCCTATCTGACACTCGTTTGGGATGCGGCTTGCAAGTTTTTCTGAAATTCAAAAGCCTTGTAATAGAAGCTAGGTATATTTTCAAAGTTTGGGGCGTCATTTTTAAACAGGGTGTGGTTACTAGCAGGCCAGTTACTAACCATACTTATCTGTAATTATTATACACTATCATTGTCAGGCAATCTGGTACATACGGGATATCATTTATAAAGATAAAATCAGTCAGCAGTTCATACACAAAGTTTCAATAAGAATAGGTTGTTAGCTGTATATTTTTTAAGCAAATAAATTTTCTAATTTTAAAAGCGATTTAAAATGTGTTTGGCACCACCTACCTCACATGTATAACCACATGTATATTATGAAAAAATCAAGTGATTGTGAGGGTAACCATACTAATACTGATTGTGTAGTGAAAAGTTTGCCCATGCGATTTTTTTTCATTCTTCAAACCACAAAAGTTTAAAGCCATCAATATTTCCTGGTTTACAGTATGCAATTTATAAAAGAACTACAATCAAATAAATTCAATGAATATATTATAGCTTCTTTTCAAGTGAAGAATTTCACCAGCCTCAATACATTTTACCCAGGTAAGTATTTTAGAAATATTGATGTTCCTATATTCCGGATGGCAGACCAATAGAGACAAATCAGTGCGTTTTATATACATCACTTCATATTCTCCAACAGTCTAAGCAGTACAAGAAGTTGCTGTAACTAACAATATATTTTTTTCATAATAAAATTTGTAAAGAAATATATTTTACCATGTTTACGAAAGGAAACATAAAAAAATAGATGAACATTACATTTTCAATAAAAATATTAAAGTCTCCACTCTCCATGATCAGAAAGTGATATACATTGCAATGTACAGTATGTATAAAGATGGTGCACATGGGTTAAAAAAACGAATCGAACAAACGGCGAATCGCCTCTTCTTAGGGTCCAAACATCGAGGATCGCAGTTTATAAATAGTCATAGTGTAAAAAACGAACCTTAAAAAATTATATCTATTTTTATCTATATTTATATCATTTGTCCCTTACAAAGAGTGAATAGCGAGGCCAAAAAGGGTAAAAATTGAAGTGGGAAGAATCCATAATTTCCAGGACCCATGTGCACCCTCTATATACAATATACAGTGCTTTAGAGATGGGATATGTAGGCCCAATATGCATACATGTAGCTTGGCAACCAGAAAAATTGAAATTATGCAGCAATATTTATAGATAAAATTAGATAAAGGTGATGTGTTTATTAAAATAAGTAATGTAAATATTTATAATTCAACAGCGTTTACCTAGAACTGTTGAATAATAAAAATAACAAAAAAATAGGTATAACTAGAACAAACAAAAAATTCAACCCATGGTAAAATCATAACAATGTAAAGTATATCTGTACATAATGTAAATTGTCATTATAGTATTATGCATATTATTATTGTCTGGCATGTAAAGGAATCTGGCCAGATATGTATAATATATATACTTAATGAAGCATTACACTCATCCTGCTGTCTTCTGTTAGTAGATACATGGGATAAAAAACAATATTTATAGAAAGAATACCTTGAAAACGTCATGATAATGCATTTCTAAATAAGGACATCAATTACACTGAAACATGATATATTTTAAATTTTTTATGTTTTAATTGAAGTGAGCATACAATGTGCAGCCACACTTGAGATAAACATAAGTTTCCTAATGATTTGCAACGCTTGGTGACATGTAAATCCTTCTTGTTCCTTCCCACGTGGTCACCTGTCTAAGATTTTAGTGAATCAATTAATAAATAAATGAAAACAAGAGCACACCCAACAATAGCCCGCCGCCATTATTGAACTTTGAAGTTATTGCGCCCACAAGGTCAAATTATTGATGTGAAATGCAAAAAATCCCAAGAAATCAGCCACTTTGGTTTTATTATCAGCCGTTATCAAACTTTTTGAAGAACTGGTCATTAGTAACATGCATAACAAAATTTGGAAGGATCCATGAAAACTTTTTAATTTAACAAGGGCAAATTATTGATGCAAAAAATCTCAATTAATCGGCCATTTTGCATTTTTGTTCACCAATTATTGAACTTCTCCGAGAACTGCTTATAAGTAACATGCATAACAAATTTGAACAGGAAACATAAAAAAAAAATTTCATGTAAATCGCCCACAAGGTCAAATTATTGATGTAAAATGAGAAAAATCACAATAAATCAGCCATTTTGACTTTTTTTACAGCTGTTATCGAAACTGTCCGAGAACTGGTCATTAGTAATATACATAACAAATTTGGGAAGGATACTTGAAAACCTTTTCATGTTAATGCGCCCACAAGTTCAAATTATTGACGTAAAATGCAAAAAATCTCAATAAATCGGCCATTTTGAAAAAAAATTCAGCTATTATCAAACCAGTCCAAGAACTAGTCATTTGTAACATGCGTAATAAATTTGGGCAGGTACATGAAAAACTTTTCAAGTTATTGTGCCCACAAACAAATGTTGATGCAGATGCCAACGCCACCGCCGCCGAACTTTATCGCAATAGCCCACCTTTTTTAATTAAAAGGCGGGATAAAAATGAATGAATGGATGGGTGAACAAATTAATAAATGTTTTGAGTCACATTTGTAAAGCAGCACAACAGGCAACTACAGGGGGCTTCTAATAAGCCACTGACACTATCCACCAAATATATTTGTCTGTTACACATCTACTGAAGATTTCCTTTCATCACTTAATGTCCTTTTTTTGTCAGATGTGGAATCTAATTGTAGTTTAGCTTCCCTCTGACGATCTCTCATATCTTTGTACTCATTCGTACACAAAACAAAGAAATACAGAACACTTCCAAGGGTCAATATCAATCCCATGACAAAGAATGGCACAGTGTAGTTTCCTGTACTGTCAAACATCAATCCTACAAAGAAATATTTCAGTTGAATTTGTTGAATAATGTACATGATAAGTATTTCAATTTCTAATCTAAATAATAAAAGCATTGATTGACTAATAAATTCCAATAAAATTGCAAATACATTGAATATATATACATATTATACACTAATCACCTGCAAGTGGGGGTCCAATTGTCATGGCAATGGACGCGACCATCAAGAAGTAGCCGAAGTTAGTTGCCATATTTTGAAGACCAAATAAATCCACAACAACAACAGATGATAGTGCGACCACAAGTGCTGCAAGATAAATCAAAAAAATGTATTTATAACAATATCCTTGTGCAAAAAAGGCGGTCTAATTAACTGACCATATATTAATAACGTTGTGATAATATCAATGATAGTTACGATTATAGCTAACTATTTATGATCAATAGTATGTGGGCTTGCCGAACTAAAACAAGTGATAGGTAAAATTTATATTGAATATTAATTACTATTAAACGGATTTTTTTAAAAACTATTTAAATGCAGCAGTTGCCATTATTATCGACAATTCACAATTATTAAGTCATATAAATGCATGTAGTTGTCACCTTGAAATATTCCAAACATAGTAGCAACCAAGACAAACATCCAGTATCCTGTACACAGTGGGAAAAGCATAACTGAAATACCCACTGATAGGACTGAGACGGAGAAAAATATGACACGGTTCACACATTGCTTGTCCGCCAGCCACCCGAGAACCACTCTGCTCACAGTACTAAGTATACCGATTACAGAGATTAAAAATGCAGCATCTCTCTTGCTGATTCCCCTCAGTATGGCCATGTCAGGCAGAAAGATATAAGGGATGTTAAATGACATGCATGAGACCAGATTACCTGCCAACATAATAAGGTAGGCTTTACTACGAAATATGGACAGATCAAACGAATTTTCAAAATCAACCAGTTTTTGTTTCCAATAGGAATGTTGTTTGGCTTCTGCTTCACCCCCCTTGTCTGTCTGTGGTATTTTCATATCCATTTGACTTAGATTAACTTCTGGTTTGTTCATTTGTCTTTTATTGAGGGAGGCGTTGCTGCCCAGTATGTGCGGAGTACTTCTGTGGATCAAGTATCCTGAAACCTGTCACAGGAAAAAGTTATCAATTATATGTTTGCTTCTCCTGATCAATTCATGCAATTTATATTTTAACAATTACATCTTTGATTTGAGAATAATTTTGATTATGTCCTGCTAATTAAAAATTATAGCTGTTACTACATGGTAGAGACTATGTTATTGAATGGTTCTAAGACTTATGTAGAAAGTGGTTAAATTTTGATCACACAATGATCAGGGTGGGTGATTAGGCTCAGATGAGCTGAAGGCAGGCCGAAACGTCGCAATCCGTTCACACAAAGTACCGAAGTGAGTAAAATTTAACCACTTTCTGTTGTTAAATATGATCGTAGTGCGTCAGTGTGCAAAAAAATGTTATGTAAAAAGTTAAAACTTCTGTCGATGAGCTTGAGATAAACTTTTCAAGATTATATCAATATCATGCTGAATACTCCACGAATATACCCATTCAGTGCGGCGATCCAACTTTACACATCAGATTCTGACGTCTGAAGTCGATCCTCGCACTGTCTGCCCAGCAAACACAAAACATTTGTATAACATTTATACAATGTTGGACCAACGTCGAAGACGTTGGGCCGACGTTGTATAAATGTTATACAAATGTTTTGTGTTTGCTGGGTGAACTGGATTCCCACACTGTAAGGGTTGATCTAAAATCTGTTATGTTGGCTCAGCATTGAGACAACATTGGATCAATGCCTTGTTTTGCTGGTTTACCTGTGGCAGAAGTAGATGGCTGCCAAGGAGTGTGGATGAGGGGTGATCTGTTTGATCAACATCTACTTCCTTCACCAGCTTGGTTCCCAGTACAGGTGACTGCACAGGTTGTGTGATATCAGGCAGTGATAAATAGACAGGGCTACTTTTAGACTCTGATCTTCTGTATAGAGGTTCTCTGTGTGGTGACAAGTCTAAGTGGTCAATTAATCTCAATGGCTGTGTTGGTGAAATGGCACTGTTCAGATCATCATCATGACATTCATTATCACGATCTGCTAATTTAATATCAATTTCTTCATGAGTATTTTTTCTTGGAGTTGATGGCAAAAGTGGTCGATAGAGAGAGCTGCAGACAAGCGCTTGTAAAGCAATTCCAGCCTGTATGAGAAATGTTCCCCTCCAGTTATACTTATTGATTAGGTATCTACAACAAAAGTGCTCGCATGATACCACATGACCTCAAAACAAGTCCAGTGGGATCAGAAAAATATATTTGCAAGGGTTGCCACATTATTTCAAAAGCAAAATTTTCCACTTACTTTTATTGACAAAATTGGAACGTATCCATTTCCCAAAACAGCGCAAAGTGGACACAAAGACCATTAAACCAACAAAATGTATGGGCTGATGGCAAAATATGTGTTCTTAAAAATTGCAACTTCGTCTGAAGACAAAATTCCTGATTTTTTTCAGATTATTACATAAATTGTTTTAAAAGTGGGATTTTTGATAAAAAACATAAATTTTCAGGTTATTAAGCTCTAGAGCACTGATCTATTCAATTTAAATTTGAAGTTATGTCTCGCTACCGTGACACACATCTTCAAGTGACTGGAAATTTATGTGATTTGTGTAATTAAAGTCCCAACATATTTCAGTGTTTCAAGATTGAAGGCATATTTTACTTTGAACAACTGGTTATCAGGTGTTATATAGGTGCTAATAAAAACAGAATGGCTACTGTAGTCAACGTCAGTGACCTAAGAATTAAGGAGTTGTGGCAACCCTGTATTTGGCCAAGTCCACAAACTCAATAAATATGTATATCACACCTAGATGTGTAAATTTCTACCACACTTCCTACCTTGAGGTCTATGAAATGACCTAATTCTATATCTATTTCCTAAATGCAATAAATCAAATGGAATCTCACAATATTCTTAGTTTAATGAATCAGTATTTTATCTTGCATTAACCCTCAAAGCACTGAAATATTTTTGTATAAACCATGGAGACCAAAGGGTTTTTTTAATTTGAAATCAGCATAAATGTCTTTGTTAGCTCCTCCTGTTTCATTTGAATACCTATGTTATGGGTCTACGATCATTATAAATATTTTAATTATTTCACTGCGGGACCGTCTGTATACGTACATCAGAATCAAGATATACTGTGCTGTGCATACTAAAAAAAAGTTCCTTTACCGGTTGATGGTTCACATACAACAAGTAACACACGAGTGTACAGAAAAAATGCTGCTCGACCTGATGATGGAATTAGTCTTGAGTGGTGTTTTATAAATAAGTGGGCTAAAGGAAAAAACATTATGTCACAAAACATGTCATTGAACCTTAAAAACCTATATCCTCATTGCAGTTAAAAATGGAAAACTATGACTCGGTATTCAGCCTAGTCTTAACTTGTGAAAGGTCGACATCAATTGAAAGTAGCTGCCACAGTCAGTGTCACATGTTTTGTACTGTAAAGCATAGGCCTATATTGAAATGTGGGAAAAAACACTGCCTTAATGCTTATGAAAACACAAGCCACTTCCAGTACTTCTAAATCACGTGTTACTGTTAGAACAGGCAATTAACACAGGCTGTCAACTGCGCTCATGGTGTCACAACCAAAATGGATGTGATTAAAGGGTGTTGTCGAAAACATTAAATTCGTCCCATTTTACGTTTTTTTTCACCCCTCTCAGTTAAGACCACCCCTTTGATGCGACTTTGGTTCTCTGGCAGTATGAAAGTCGTATCAGAGGGGGACTACTGTATCCTCATTGCAATTTGAAAAAAAAAATATATATATAAATACTTATTGACCAAAAAAATTATTTAAGAAATCACCTCTATTTGTAGACCTACTATTCACAACATTTTAAGCACATTCAAAATTTACATACATGTATAGCATACACAGGTCATGTGTTTATGTGATGAAAACAATGCACCCTTTCTGTCATTTGAATTAATGCAACAGATGTCAAGTTCATAAGAAATTATTCAGATCAAAAGACTATTTTCTCAGGGCCACTGAGCATACCCAAAAGATAAAATTTAAGCTGTATAACCATATTACCAAATTTTGATAATAGCCAAAATGAGCAAAACTGAAATAACAGCTTAAATCCTAAAAAGTAAAAAAAAGTTTTTAATATCATAATCACACAAAAAACTAATCAGCACACATCCAGGGTAGGGTTATTCCTTTGAACCAAGCATGACACAAATCCATGAAGCAGTTCAAGCTCTAGAGAGTGACATAGGATTTTGGAGGCGATCTTGGATTTTGTTGAAGAATCTGAAAAACATCAAGAAAATTTACCGGGCAAATTCCCTAGGGGCAATATGCATACTGCAAATATTTAGAAATAATCCAAGCAGGGGTGTATAGCTATATTACCAAATATTGATGATAGCCAAAATGAACAGAACTGAATAATCCGCTAAAATTCTGAAACGTAAAAAAATTAAAGTTTTTATTATCGGAATCACACCAAAAACTAATCAGCACATGTGCAGGGTAAGGTATTACCTTTAACAGGGTTCCCACAGAGATCCGGACATGAAATTCCATAACTTCCCATGAGTTTCCATTACTAAATTTTCTGAATTCCATGACTTCGAAACTAACCAAATATTAAAATATACAGCCTCCACCCGAGTGACCTGACCTATAACCCTTGACTTTATTCAGCATAGCCGTACCCAGCGGGTTTCAAGGTCGTCGGACGACCCCTTCCCCACACACGTAACATGTAAAATATTTCATAGATAGGTGAATTGTCAGTTTCATTGTGTGTCAAAAGTGTATCCAATCAACATATTTTTCTGAAAAGGAATGCAAGAGATTTGTGAAAATTCAAAATTCCATGACTTTTCCATGACTTTTTGCCAAAATTTCATTTTCCATGACTTTTCCAGGCCTGGATTTTATTTTTTTCATTTTCTATGGTTTCCCATCTTTTACCATGACCATGGGAATCCTGTTTTTAACCATAAAAAAACATAAAACAAATCCAGGAAGCGGTTCAAGCTCTAGCTAGAGCGTCAAAGGATTTTGGCGGCCATCTTGGATTTTGCTAAAGAAGCTGAAAAACACAAAAAAAAATAAACGGGCAAAATTCCTTAGGGCCAATATGCATACTGCAAATATTTAGAAATAATCTGAGTAGGGGTGTATAGCTAAATTAGCAAATTTTGATGATAGCCAAAATAAACAAAAAGTTCTGAAATATCTGTAAAAATTCTAAAACGTAAAAAAAATAGTTTTTATTATCAGAATCACACCAAAAACTAGTCAGCTCATGTGCAGGGTAGGGTCTTTCCTTTAAAGCAAACATGAAACAAATCTATAAAGCAGTTCAAGCTCTAGAGAGTGACAGGATTTTGGCACCCATCTTGGATTTTGTTGAAAAAGCTGAAAAACGCTAAAAAAAAATTTTTTTTCAGGATTTTCAACCTGCAGTATCTGCTAACAGATACCGCATCCTTGCCCTGCACAACACAAGCGGACGTTACACAGGACAGACAGACAGACAAATACATTACATTGATACAGCCTTACCATCCAAAAAAAAAAAAATTCTAGGGCCAATATGCATACTGATTAGAAATAATCCAAGTGAGGGTGTATGGCTATATTACCAAATTAAGATTATGGCCAAAATGAGCAAAACAGAAATATCCGCTAAAATACTAAAACGTGAAAAAAAGTTTTCATTATCAGAATCAGACTAAAAGCTTTTCAGCTCACATCCATAGTATTAAGGTCTTTCCGTTAAACCAGACATGAAACAAATCGATGGAGCGGTTCAAGCACTAGCATGCGCCATAGGATTTTGGCGGCCATCTTGGATTTTGTTGAAGAGACTGAAAAACGAATAAAAAAATAATTTCACAGGCAAATTCCCCAGGGCCAGTATGCATACTGCAAATATTTGGAAAAAATCTGAGTAGGGGTTTTCAAGTGATCTCGAGCAGAAATAGTGGGTGGAGACTTAATTAGAATTAAAATACCTAGATGACAATATTAAGTATAGCATTTAGCTTTATGTTAATATCAGTACCCCAGGACTGAATTTTACCTGCCAAGGGGGGCGAAGGCAAATGTACCAACACCAGAACCACAGACAGCCAGACCAACGGCAAAGGAACGCTTCTTCTCAAAGTACTGGCACACACTCACCACTGATGGCATGAAGATCATCCCGAGCCCAACAGCTGAAAAACACAACAAGAGGCCTTAAATCCTAGCGTCCCCTGTCATTAATTAGCCTACGTTTTCAGTTTTTGCACCCACAAATAATTAACAAGCGGCCGCGTTAATCCCCCGCCCCACCCGTGTGCATCCTTCCCTGAGCCCTCACATTCTCTTTTACTGTGATGGTCTACCTATGTAGCACAATTTGTCATGTATAGTACAGATATTAAATTATTTTTCTTTTTCATCATTTATTACTAAAGAATGACAAGGTCATGTACACATACATATACAAATACAATGTTATATATGTAATGTTTTAAAGTAACAAATTTGTACCTTGTAACAAATTTGTATTTTTATATTCCTGCTGCACATCATTATTTGTTTTTGAAATTTTAAAGAAGCACCTAACCATTGTTTTGTCTCTTGATTTCTTATCCAATCATTTAAATTTTTTATACAACATCTTCTTTCCCAAACAAGCCATGTTGATTTTAAAAACAAGAGATTTACGTTTGTTTCTCTTTCAAATTTAAATTTTTATCCAGACATCCTAATATCACATCATTTTCAACATATCTATATCTATTATTATTAATATTTACATTAATCAGATCAATGACACATTTCCAAAACTCTTTAATGGTCTCACAATCACATAAAACATGCATTAAATTTTCAGTATTACATTCACATAATTTACATAGCCGGTCAGGTTTATTCACTTTCAATTCATCTTTTTTCAGGCATCCCACAATTATTATTTCTACATTTCCAATGAAACTCCATTGCTTTCTGGGACAAAGGTCGAATGTTTCTTTCCTGTATAGAATAACCGATTTTATTTGAAATTGCATGGAAAAGTGTGAAAATTATGTCTAGCAATTTTCCATTCCAATTTGTAACTTGCTAAACATCCCTATCATTAATGCATTTTGTGTAGCATTTTGCTATGCAATACTGAACGAATTTTTCCCTGCAATTATAGTTGCTTTCCCAAAATTCTTTGAGCTTTCAATTAGATTAACCCACGTTTCATTTGTATCCTTGATAAATAAACTATTTTCTAAATTATATTGTAGGTCTTCAAATCTAAGTAAATGTTCAACTTCATTCGGTGTGACAGGCTGAGAATAATTTGAAATTGTGTGTATTAAATATTAAAAATATTTTTTCAATGATGGATGCAAGTCAGCCATTTCTTTATTTGATCAAGTTAACATATTCATGATATTGCAGGGCATATATCCCTCCTTGAAACCACACATTTTGTTTTAAAGTAATACCGGTAGTTTAGCTATCTGGCATAGTTTTCCCAATAATACCCATATTGAAGTAAATAATGGCCTCAAGCCGGCCATTTTGAATTCGATCAAGTTAACATGAAATTCAGGTCATATCCCTCTCTGAAACCGCACATTTTGTTCAATACTTAATGGTCTAGCTATCTGGCATGGTTTGCCAGATATCAGGCATATTAAAGATAATTGGGGCAGATAGTCTGCCATTTTGAATTTGATAGAGCTGAAATTGTTTAGGGCATATCCCTTCCTGGAGCCACACATTTTGTTTTATACTAATTCATGGTCTAGCTATCAGGCATGGTTTGCCAGTTATGAGGCATATTAAAGTGTTAATTATGACTGATAGTTGGTCATCTGAATTTGATCAAGTTGAATATTTTCAGGGCATATCCCTACCTGAAACCACACATTTTGTTTGATAGCAATCATGGTAATGGTCTAGTTATCTGGAACAGTTTGCCAGATATATCAGGCCTATTAACCCTCAAAGCGCTGAATTAATTTGTAAAAAACATCGCAATCAAATGGGGTTTTTTCAATTTGAAATCATCATAAATGTCTTCGTTAGCTATTTCTGATTCATATGAATACCTATGTGATGGGGCTACGGCCATTAGAAATACTTTTACTCTTACAGTGCTGGATTGACTTTAGTCGTAGAGGTCAGATTCTGCCGACTAAACTCGATCCCCGCTCTGTAATTATGGTTACTGTATTATCCATAATAAACGCACCCCCCCCCCAGGGAACAGAGTATTCACAGCCACTGTTTGTACTGCAGCGTCATCTATGTGTAGAAAAAACCCACAACGGTGGCCTCAAAGAGTGCAAAATTACCTGATTCATGTTATTAGCATTGTCCTTCTGCAAATTTGATAAAAAATATCTAAAATATCTATGATGAATACACACTGATATCTACTGTTTATAGTAAAAATTGTGCTTAGTTCATACTTTTAAAAACTCCCATTAAAATAATTATAAATAAATAGAAAAGTGAAAGTGGAACACTCTTGGATATAATAACCTCTGGCTTGTATGAGGAGCACTACGTGCACACATTTCCACGTTCTGGCAAAAAGTGAATCTAAACACAACTGACCAATCAAAATCTACCTCATGGCTCGTTCGATTTATGAAATGCTGGCTGCTGATTAGAAGCAGTGATGAAACAGATGAGAAAGACGCCTGGTGTTAAATATTTGCAAATGCCACGAAAAATCCCAGTGTGTGACTGTGACACTCACTGATATAACCAGTGTAAATGATACAATGAGAAACATTCAATAAAAAATAACTTATTTTATGGCAGACATAGGCGTATACGAGACACATGATCAAATCAACATTGGGCTAGCTGATTTTGTTTGCTGGTACATGTATGGGCACTTGTGTGTGTGTACAGTGTCTGCGTGCGCACAGGTTATTCCATTATATTGCTTTATCACTTGTCAGTAAATTTAGATAGGTCTTATAAGATAATGAGAACCATTTTATATAAAATCAATCATTTTGTGGCAGACATAGGCATATATATGAGTTCAGTGTTTGGTCAATATTAACGGACTATTATTAACTTTGGGCCGATTGTTTTTGTTGCAAATGCAAATTAGCTCATGGCAGCCATCTTGAATATATGCAACTTAGCGGATTTTCGAACTCAACCAGGATATCCATCAGAGCATATATATATTCAGAAAAAAATTCCCGAAGATCGCATGAATATTGGCGCCTGGAGATGGTTTACATTGTCAAATTGTAAAAATAATAATAATAACAACAATAGACAGTACTAAAACAATTAATCTCAACCACATAGTGGGTGAAAACTTAATAATTATCTGTTTTTACCTCAAAATGCTGATGATGACATTTCCAGCCAGGCGAGCATAAATATTATGAGTATTGTATGTGATAAATCACAATCCTTTTCTGTCAATTCATAGTTCACAAATAATCAAGCCTCGAATTTCACAGATTTTTTGTTTATACTTGACTAAGTATATCAAGAACTTGATCATTTGCGCTTCAAAGAATACTAGATAAAAAATCTACCTGTAACAATACCGTAACTGAAGTAGAGGAAGGTTATTGACTGTGCCATAGATGATAATGCCATTCCTATTCCTGACAAAAGACCACCAGTCATGCCCACTTTTCGACAGCCAAAACGATTGATGAGAGCACCAGTGATAGGAGCTGAAAAGAAGCAGTTCGTTTTTCATTTTTTTATACAAACATAACAAAGGTGTCACATCAAACAAAAAGTTGTAAAAGCTGAAAAACAATGAAATAGACACTTAATCAACGAACTTATATACATTTACAGGATTCAATTGGTTGAGTATCAAGTAGCAAAAAGCTACACAATTTTGGTCAATTGCTAATTAAACTTTTTTTGATTAGCGAGTACATCATTAATGATAGAAAAAAACACAATGAATTTGGTGCCTGGCTAAAAAATTGCTACACAATATTTTCAAAATAAATTGAACCCTAAGTTATATCTTCATAAGCTGGCAATTACTTCAAATGATAGATTTATTATCTATTTTTTTAAATAAAATGCACTCAAATTATGATTGAATGTGGGCTTAGTTATAAATTAAGCCAAATTGTACGAAGAGGCCAGCCGGCCACCATAATCCTGCCCGCATGAAAGAACTTTCACAGGGTGCATACTTTACTTCTCTAAAGTAACACATTCTGTTTCACAGTAATGGTCTACCTATCAAGCACATATTTCAGATATAATGGCCCTTGTGACAGTTCTGTCGGTTCTGTCTGTCTGTCAGATACTGAAGTCAATGATGGTTGTATAAAGTCGGCCTTTTTTAATTTGATCATGTTTACATTTTTGAGGATATATGCCAGCTCTAAAACCACATAATTAGTTTTATAGTTAACTTATCATCTAGCTATCTGGCATGGCTTGCCAGATATCAGGCATAGTAAAGTCAATGATGTGTGTGTGCAAAATTAAAATCCCTCCACGGGTTTCCGAGATCTGCTCTGGAAACAAAATACGGACAGAGCAGACAGACGATGGGCCGGACGGACCGACACCCGAGGCGACGCCAATACCCCTGCCCCAATTGTGCTACTATTTTAAATTTGTATGTTATGTCTAAAAATGAGAGCTACATGTGTTCTTATTTGACATTTAAATTGATGAAGAAAACCACTTTTATTTTGATGGGGAAAAAATCTATTTAATGCTCATTCATATAATTATTGAACTAAAGACCTGATCAAGTAAGCTGTCCAGTATATGTTTGGTATATCAGTTTGGCACTGATATTGGTAACCCTGGCAACTGCACTTGATGTGATATGAGGTAATATGAGTGCCGACTGTTGAATTAACTACAAACTAAGTGCTACTTAAAAAGCTGTTTGTAAACATGGTAAAAAGAAACAGAAAACACAGGAATGTGATAATATATATATATATTATATGTATATATACATAGAGCATGCCCCAGGTAGTGCCACCTGTTGTTGTCACAGTGATTGTCACAGTTACAGCTACAGGGTTGTCAGATGCATTTCCCCTGAAAGTCAAATACACCCGCAATTACTAAGATGAACTTTGAACAGTGTCATTGAAATGTATTCATTTATTGATGTAAAATGATCTTTGTACTTTACATGCACTCTGATCACATATATATATATATATATATATATATATATATATATGATGCAGTAAATAGTACCCTGAGTACCTAATAGAAACCCACCATTATGTCTTTATTATTTCAGTGATACATACTACTGGAGTGTAAATTAATTTTAGAAGAAGGCAAGATTGAGAAATTATTTATGGAAATAGATTACAATTTGATATCTTTTTCCATAATTATTTTCTGATTTATTTGTAATTTATCATAAACTAGAGCTTGTCGATGGCACGTCTATGCCTCTGCTTCTAGTGCACAAAAACATTAAATATCACAAGGCTAGCTTCGACGGTTTTTAAATTATAATGTTGAGCGCAAGGTTAGGTGTTTTGCATTTTGAGGCCTGTGACCTTGAACTAGAGCCTGACGGCACTGAAGTAGAGCTTGCGTCTAACTTTAGGGTTATTGTTCTACGGACAGCTAAAATGGAGCTGTCTCACAATAATTATTAAAGCTGCTTAACTGTTTTGCTTATTTTAATCAAAAGATCAAGTCAAATGGTGTTTAAATTATTATTTAACTTTTTCAGGTAATAAAACCCAGTTGGGGTTTCTGAACTCTGAACTTTAAAGTCTGAAGTTTGAAGTCCAAAGTCTGAACTCTTTAAGTCCGAAGAAATCTGAAGTAGCCTATATTGTCCCAAGTCTGAAATTCAAAGACCGAAGTTCAAAATCCAAAGGACGAGGTCTGTCCGAAGTATAACTAGAGTCTAAAATCCAAACTCTAAGTCTAAAGTTCAATGTTTGAAGTTCGAATTCTGATGTCTGAAGTTTAAAGTCTGTCCTAAGTCTTAAATCTGAAGTGTGAAATTCAAAGTCAGTAGTCCAAAATCCGAAGTCTGATGTTTGAAGTCTGGCCGAGGTCCAAAGTCTGAAGTAGGAGTCTGACGTCTGAAATATGTCCGAAGTCCACAATCCGAAGTCTGAAAACTGATGTCTAAAGTCCACAATCGAAAGTCTGATGTACGAAGTCTGACGAAATCTGAAGTTTTACATCCGACGTCTGTCCAAAAACTGTCTGAATTATGTTCAAAGTCTGAAGTACTACGTATGTCTGTTCAAAACCTGGAGTCCAAAAACCAAAGTCTGAAGTCCAAAGTATGTCCAAAGTCCAAAATCTGAGTCTGAAACCAAAGTCTGAAGTCTGTCAGTTGTCTAAGTCTGAAACCGAAGTCCAGAGTCTAACGCCTAAAATTCGCTTAGAATTTAATTGGACAGCCCCTCCCTTAATGCAGCAAAATTTCGTTACCGACACCTCCAGGATAACCGGAGCCACTGGCTATGTACCCAACAAACACGATGAAAATTGTTGGAGCTGTTAGTTTCTCAATGATGGGTCAACGACGGCGACGCTGGCCTAACATTGAAACAGCATTGGTTGAATGTCTTGTGTAAGTGTTTGCTTGGCCCTAGCAAAAAAGTATATCCCCCAGGAACTGCTTGTCGCGCTTTCCACGTAGACAGAGAATGGAGGCAGAATATTATAAAGACATAATAACATGACTGTATAGATACAGATCCCTGGATACAGAAACATGATGATGTATAGTAATATACCTTGTGTTTTCTGGGCAGGTGGAAAGACTGCATCGTATTTCTACAGATCTGTAGAAATATGATACAATCCTCCCAGCAAACACAAGGCACTCACCCAATACTGTTTCAATGTTGGGCCAACGACGGCAACGCTGGCCAACATTGAAACAGCATCGGTTGGATGCCTTGTGTAGCCTTGTCTTTGCTGGGTGGTGTCACTGCATTGAGGCCTAATGCACGTGCCGTGCATACAAGCTTGTTGGTGTTCAGTACAGTAGATCCTGTCATCAACGACCCCGCCATCAACGACCTTTTGTCTCCAACGACTTTTTTTCTTGCACGGAACATTTTTTTATAGTAAACGACCTGTGATCAACAACTTTCTGTCTAACGCGACTTGCGACCTCAAATATCTGGCAGAGGGTCATTAAATTACTTGTGTCGAACGACCTTAACTTTTTTCGTCATACGACTTTTGGAAACATTCATGAGCAAACCACTGCATGTCAGATCTGACAGTGTGGATATCATGGTTAACAGAGAGGTATAACACTGGAAGATCAGGCTGTTGTCGCAAGAGGTCTATCTACCCTGGACCGTTGATGTTACTGCACAGCAATATCACCTCGCGCCGGTAGGAAATCATCCAACCCTTCATGTCCAATGATCAACTTAAGATATGCCCTATGAATCAATTTAATGCTCGCATTAGTCGAAAAGCATATAAAATTGTTTATTTTGCATAGCGCTAATCAAACATGTTTCAAAATAAAATCGTATTAAATTGTTCAGGGAATGTAATTAGAAGATACGCCATGATTAATTATACAAATAATATTGTCTATAGCACACTAAATGTCAAGTGCTATTCAGTTGTGTGTTGGCTGCTAGACAGGAGCGGCGCCGTCATAATTACGCTATACACAGCCTGTCGGTCAACAGTACACCCCTCTCCAGATATGAGACGCGCCGTCACTGACCAGCAAACACAAGACGTTGACACAATGTTTTAACGTTGGCCCACTGTCTTCGAAGTTGGCCCTCATTAAAACAACATTGGGTCAATGGCTCATGTTTACTGCCCGGTGACTATACAGCTGGCACGAAACGTTGATGCAGGGTTGGCCAACATAAGAACAACATCGCGTCTGGACATTACTAATCCCCCAGTCACTTTAATACAATACACTGCCTTAATGAGCCGTCCAAGTGTATTTATTCACACGTATTTATTCACACGTAGCAAACGTCCTATATGAGCGTGGTCCGGCCACATATACTCCCGAGACACAAGACGTTGATTCAATGGTGGATTAACGTTGGTCCAGCATCGTAGACGATGGACCAACGGTAAACCAATATTGATTCAACGTATTGTGTCTGCTAGGACGGGGGCGGTACATAACGTTACGTCCTAGTGTGGAATGCTCCTGTTGTGTAAACGCACATGTGTATTATTCATCAGTAATGAATAACTGTTCCCTTTTTGTTTCACCAGTTATTTTTTTGTTTCACCAGGGCTACATCATCTATCCTCTAGTGACACATTTTTTGTGAATATACAACAACTCATGCCTGTAAAGGGTCAGAAGCTACCTGGGCTTATATAACGTGTGCTCTGCTAGCGTGATTAGCGTACTAAGCTAGCCATTCTGAAAAACACCGTTATAATCAGTGATATTAGAACAGGCATTGAAATGTTGCCGCAACCACGTGCTTTGATCCACAATGACTACCAGTCAATGGTGGGTGAATGTCGTCGTCATTAGCCCGACAATGAGCCAGCCGCCGCATCCGCAAATTTTACAGCAAAAACTCATCCCTGTGACCAGCGACTTTCTGTCACCAACGACTTTTTTTGACTGGCAGAAGCATGGTCGTTGATGACAGGATCTACTGTACTAGCTACATCTAATGTCACGCAGGACAACTGGACAGAGGAGGACTTGTTGACCCAGTGAACTGTATATACATGTAGTTCACTGGGTTGACCTGTATGCTGTTTACTATTAATCATGCTATTGTGTTGCTCATACCACGAGTCATCGTGGGCAGAAATGTCGACACAATGAGCATCGTTGGTTTAATTGCCATCCATTGTTTTTTTGTTTAAAGAATAATTACAAAAATAAATTACACTTACACTGCCCCAAAATAAACCAAGCACAGGCGGATGTGGGCGACTATAATCGCCGAGTTAATTCTTAATTAAAAAAAAAAAATTAAGAATTAATTTGCAGCAGGCTGCGCTTGGTTTATTGTGGGCGAATATAGTCGCCCATAGCAGTGTAAGTGTTAATTTATTAATTTTTAATTCTTAAAAAAAAATTTTTTAGAAAAAACAACAACAAAATTTCCATATCGTTTTGTGGTGTCTTTCTATTTGCGCTTTAAAGATAGCTAACTGACTGATTTTGTAATATAATGGTGTTTAATATCACTTGTTCATCAGAGGTTTTTTTGAAGATCCAACGTGCCAGATATTACTTAGTGGGAAACCACACATGCTGCAAATTTTATGCAGCAGTGTAAGGGTTAATCCCACCTCTAAGACTCTGACAGTCATAACTTGCTAGTGCACATCTTGTGTTGATATAAAAGTACAAGTAGCTCACTAATCACATGCTTATCGTGCTCACGGGGTCACAAGGGATGATGATTACTTCAGATGCGCTTGTATTCGTGTTAATTACGTCATTCTATTGAATTGCAACACCTTTTATCACAACATAAAAGTATTCTGTTTATTACTACTATTTATTATTATTATTATTAATATATATTATAATAATACTAAACACAATCAAATAAATCTAGGAACCGAGCCGTCACAGATCTATGAGCAGCCAACCCTGTGAAAAGCGTCCTTTTAAGGCAGGTGGCTGCTCATAGCAGGTTCATTTGTATAGGAAATGTCATTTTGGGGAATGGCCAAGTGGCCTCCCATAGGAGGTTGGCTGCTCATAGGAGTGGCTGCTCATAGCAGGTACTACTGTATATTATGTATTCATTATATGAAGGATACTAAAAAAAAACGTTAATAGATATTTATGCATTTGGAAAATGTGACTAAGGGGCTTATTGCATGGATTAGAATACTACGGGTTGCTTAATCAAATTACATAGGTGTTGTGGTATACATACTTACATGTTCCAAACAGAACCCCAATCATAACAGATGCCAGCCATCCCATTTCACCCCTGCTGACATTGAACACTGTGCGTATCTCCTCCAAAATGATGCCTGATGTGTACATAATCCCATCAGAGATCACATGGGCCAAAAAACTGGCCAGCACTACACACCAACCCCACCCTCCATCAGGGGGAACAGGCTGAGGGGTTGTCATTTGTGTATCATCATTCCTTCTTTCCCCACTCTTAGATGGAGATGACATGATTCAATCTAAAAAAGAACAAGTTTGTATTACGTATGGCGCAAAACAACACAAGATAGGCCTACATTATGATATTATTCACCTATCAAACTCATAATGCTTGTAGCAGCACAATGAAACAAACTAAAAAGAGTTGTCAAACCACACAATTTTTTATAGTGATGGTCTATTTATATCCGGCACGGTTTGCCAAATATCAGGCACAATAAACTTTAAGTAAATAATGTCCGATAGTCAGCAAGTTCGAATTTGATCTAGGGTACACCCTTTCAAAAAAGTCTCACACTTTGTTTTATAGTACACATTTATCTAGCTATATCTGTCACAGTTTGCCAAATATTTGGCAAACTGCGGCAATTGGCACTACTGCATGTATTAAAGTAAATAATAAATCAAATTGTATTTTTGTATGCATTCTTTAATAAAGTGACAGTCTCACATTTTTTTATGGTAATAATGGTCTAGCCATCCACCTGAATTTCCTTGAGTTGGAATTTTCCAGGTCACATCAGTAGCCGCACTCCCCGAAACCTCACATTTATTAATGGTCCAACTATTTAGCACTAGCCGATGTGAGTCAACAAAAAAGCCAAATGTAATAACCTCCAAAAGGCACGTCTACACTCCCTGAATGATGCATTCATGCAATTTGAAAGTAATGCCTCCATGGGTTTCCTAGATTTTCACTGTCTCAAGCTAATATGGCACAGGGATGTAGGTCAAATGTCATAAGGCCCAAAAGGCACAGCTACATGTACACCGCCTAAGTGATGTGTATGTGCAATATGAAAGAAATCCCCCGTGGATTTCTGTGATGTGCAGACGACCGGCTGGCTGGAATGCCCTGAACATTTAATCCATTCTTCATAGATTGTAGTTCTGATACACACACTTGTGTCAAGCTTTTCATTTATTCACCTTTGAAAAATACAGATAACTACGACAAGATAGGTTTTCTGACTTTTTTTACTGGAAATTTGTATTGATATTTAAATCTATATCATTACATAATATGTTTTTAAAATTATTTCAATAAATATTAATAATTCAAAATATAGGTATTTAATAATTTTTAGTTTGATTTTCTAGAAGACAAATCAACAAATCTGAAGTGCCTACAGTTGTTAACATAGACACTAAGCAAAGTTATGTATGTTTAAATATGCAAAGTAAACAAAATCTTGTGGTAAACATTACCTACAGGACATTGTGTCCAATTCATAATCAATTTAATTTCAATAATGTGACGATTGATTCAAACTCAACCTTTTAAAGATTTATTTCTTTAACGTTTAATGTATGAAATAACACGTGGTTGACATTGAAAAGACTATATCTTACATTTGCATAGCAAATATGAAAAAGTCTCCACCTTCCACAATTAAGAGTTTATTGCCAATGCAGTAGCAATGGGGTATAATATGACCTGATGACAAGAGTGCCATGGCAGCAATATTGGATATATGCAAACTAGCTTATTATTGAGGGCAATCCATCAGAGGGCTGTGTTAAGAAACAATTTGAGAGGATTGGATGAATATTGTCGACTGGAGAGCATTTGGGCAAACGTCGTTCTAATATGCAAATTAGCCCATGGCGGCCATCTTGAAAGTTCAAATTCAACCAGGATCATATTAGCACAATAAGTCCATAGACCTCTAAATTACACAACCCTCTGCTAGGTTCTCTTCTAGAAAAATGTGTTATAAAAGCCAGCTGTCAGCTCACACAATTTATTGAAACACAGCGTTCACACAACAGCTCACCAGCTAAAAGCGACTTAATGCTCACTATTGGCTCAACGTTGGACCAGTGTTGTGACAACATCTGTGTATCCTGTGCAATCAGCATAGGATAATATTGGCACGATAAGTTCATGGGCCTCTAAATTACACACTCCTCTGTTAGGTTCTCTTTCAGAAAAATGTGTTAAAAAAGCCAGCTGTCATGCTCACACAATTTATTGAAACAGAGAGCCGTCTTCAGCCCTGACTAATTACCGCTGACAACACAAGCAGGCATGCTTGTCACAGCGCTCACACAACAGCTCACCAGCGAAAAGCAATGCTCTGCTCAATATTGGCTCAATGCTGGACCAGTGCTGTGACAACATCTGTGTATCCTGTGCAATTAGCATAGTGTTGCGTCATGTCGTGACGTTTTGACATTGTAACACGCTTTAAATAAAAAATGAAGAAATGAACAAAAGACCTGGGCACACGGCTGCCAGGGCTAGCCAGTAGCCACTTAATTACTTAGTAGGCCTATGGTAGTTAACAACAAACGCCAGCTGCAATCGCCGGCTACCTGGCCACACATTAGCATTATTATAGGCGATAATATTGACTATGGAGCCGGCCAGCCGGCTGCACAGTTCAGTTCATTGTGTGGCCAACCACGGAGCTACTTCGTTAGGCCTACAGATTTAACTACTCTACGTGGTCAATGTTATAAGCCTTAATATTTTATGGTGTATTCTTATTTTGCTATGTCCAATATTTTGCTATGTCCAAATTGTCCAGTAAAATTATGCTGAGCCTTTTTCTGTAACTGCCGTCATGTTAAAAGAAATATTTGACCACATTCCACAGTTTTCACTGAGCAAGAAAAATGCTGTGCCAGATCAAACTCTGAGCTTATTAATAAAACGTCCAAAAGCTGTGACCTAAATTTTGTAAATTCCGGCAGGGATACAGAAGCCAAAACATCACCCAGAAACTTAAGATACATCAGGGCACCCAATCAGTGCCCCGCAATACTGTAACAGAGCAAATATACCACATAACAATCAGAAATTTGGGCAGAGCCTCCAGCCCCAATTCTTTCTTTTTTTTTCTTTTTTTCAAAGTCCACAAGAGTCATGGAAGAAGAAATTTTTTGATGAATTCTCATCCTTATAGCTATGAAACTTTCATTTTTACCAGTGGCAGACGGGGAGGGCGCAAATTATATATCAAAATATATGCTCTATAGAGGGGCCCGGGGGCATGCTCTCCCGGGAAATTTTGAAATCTAAGGCCTCAAATGATGCATTCTGGTGCACATTTCGGTCAAAATCAGGTCGTTTTTTGTTTTTGGGACCCTGAACAGGGGGGCGCGCGCCGGCTGCGCCCCCTCTGGATCCGCCACTGTTTACCCTCGGTGCGCCTCATGAAGAAGTGCAGGGCAGGCAAACAAAACTTCACCCAGGTTTACCCTCCAAGGCGAACTAGTGAAGCCAGGTATTTTAATTCCCACATTGTTCTGTCCAAACAGTATTAATGATGTCCTCCAGAACTTCCTCATAGGGCAATGGACATAGTCTATTTCAATTTTTTGTTTTTTTTTACAAAATTAAAAAAATGGTACCTGTGTAAAAAAAAATAATCAGAAGGGGCCACAGCATGCCTGTTCCACTTACTTCAATAAGCACTTGTTGCAACAATTACAGAATTTAAAGCGAGAGCTGGCACCGGTTTTCATATTTGCGAGAAATCTAATGATGGGAACCCCCAGAAAAGGTGATAAAAGTGCCATTCAAAACAAATAGCTCTTTTAATTCTACAATGCTGGCTTCATTCCTACCAGTAGATCTAATAGTGAGCAAGAAGAACAAACAAGCAGAGTATACTACCTTTCTTGTCGAAGATTTTTGAAAGGGCAATGGCTGATCAGCTGAATACTTATTTCAGAGACATTTTTGATGAAGCCTCATCCGCATTCAGAACTGAGTACAGCTGCCAAGATACAATATTAGCTCTAACTGAAAAATTCAAAAAAGCAATCAAAGAACATCAGTCAGCTGGGGCTATTTTGATGGACCTCAGCAAGGCATTTGATTGCATGCCACATAAATTATTAATTGCAAAATTCAAAGCGTATGGTCTGGAAGACCTCAGTATTCAGCTGGCCACCTCTTACCTTGAAGGAATAAAGCAGAGGGTGAGGGTCGGCAATGAGAGAAGCGAGTGGGCTTCAGTATTATCAAGGGGGTCCAGAGCCTCTGCTTACCATTATGAGCTCTTTCAACTTGACAAATTTAGTAAAAAATTCAACCTGTTTTGCGAAATCGCCACCGAGTCTTCTTGATGTCATTCTTACCAACAGACCACGTCAGTTCCAACGAACTCAATCTATCATAAACGGAATTAGTGATGTTCACGCCACTGTAGTTACCACCATGAAAGCTCATGTTCAATATCCAAAATGTAAAATAATTGAATCGAGATCATACAAATAATTAAATAGACAACTGTTTTTAGATGACCTGGCTGCAACAAATTTAACAGCATGCCATAATGTCCAGGATATAAATGACTGCTGGAAAATGTTCAATGATGACTTTCGAAATGTCATAGATGATCATGCCCCTATTAAAGAAAGAAAAATCCGGTCTGACCAACCTCCATTTCTTAATAAACATTTGAGACAGTCCATATGGAGCAGATTCTTAACAAATAGATCAGATGAAAATTGGGAGGCTTACAGAAAACAAAGAAACCTATGTGTAGATATCAGTCAAAAATCCATAAGATCATATTTCAAAAACAAATTTACAGATGGAAAGCCATCTGGGGCCACTTTCTGGAAAACAGTCAAGCCCTTTATTACTAACAAGGGGCATCAGACAGGGAATGATCTAATTCTGAGTGAAAACGGGAACATTGTTCATGACTCTAAGCAGGTAGCTGATATTATTAACACCTACTATGTATGTGGCTGCACATATAGGTGAACCATCAGATAATGAAAATGGATATATTGATCATCCTAGCATTAAAAGCATTTCAGAAAAATTACCTCTAGGATCAAATTTTACATTTAGGCATACGACACAAAAAGATGTGACTGAAATTATAAGATCTCTAAATCCCAAAAGAGCAACAGGCCCTGACCTCATTCCACCTAAAGTTGTAAAAATAGCCGGGACCTGAAATTTCGAAATCTATCACAGACATGATCAATAAATCCATTGATGGAGGAATATTTCCAGACTGTCTAAAAATGGCTGAGGTTATACCAGTCTATAAGAAAACTGGTAACATTAAAAAAGAAAGTTATCCACCTGTCAGTATCCTACCTTTCTTGTCGAAGATTTTTGAAAGGGTGATGGCTGATCAGCTGAATACTTATTTTAGAGACATTTTTGATGAAGCCTCATCCGCATTCAGAACTGGGTACAGCTGCCAAGATACACTATTAGCTCTAACTGAAAAATTCAAAAAAGCAATCAAAGAACATCAGTCAGCTGGGGCTATTTTGATGGACCTCAGCAAGGCATTTGATTGCATGCCACATAAATTATTATTTGCAAAATTCAAAGCGTATGGTCTAGAAGACCTCAGTATTCAGCTGGTCACCTCTCACCTTGAAGGAAGAAAGCAGAGGGTGAGGGTCGGCGATGAGAGAAGCGAGTGGGCTTCAGTATTATCAAGGGAGTACCTCAGGGATCTATCTTTGGGCCCATTTTCTTTAATATTTTCATAAATGACATGTCTTATTCTTTAAAAAAAGCTGAACTTATAAATTATGCAGACTACAACACCGTGACTACTGTACAGCCCACCCAGAAACTCGTTGTAGACCTTCTCCAAGCTGAATCCTGAGTAGCCATAGCATCGTTCACACTAAATCAGATGATGGCCAACCCTGAGAAATTCCAGGCAATATTCATAAATTGTGTCGGAAATCATATAGAAATTGAAATAGACAGAATCAAATTATCTTCAGAAGACCATGTATAACTGCTCGGGGTCAATTTGGACTCTAAACTAAATTTTGAAATCACCTTTTATAAATTGTAAAGACAGAATGGCACTTCTGTGGGAAGACCAGCATCCGAAGAATGGAAAAATACAAGAGAGAGCCCTACGCTTTGTGTACGGAGATTATGATACAACATGCCATGATCTCCTACACAAGGCCAAACTGTCGACCTTGGAACTGGGCAGCGAGGGGAGCATTGTTATTCTTACTTACAATATTCTCCATGATCAAGCACCGAACTACTTGAAAGATCTGATCAATTGCAATATAAATTCAAAATTATACTTACCATCATACAAAAGCACTAAACATGGAATAAATTCTTTTTCATATTGGGCCCCACGCATTTGGAACAGTCTTCCGGAAACAACTAGGAATGCTCCCTCTCTCCACAGTTTAAAGACTCGCATAAAGGGATGGAATGGGCTACCAGGAAACAGGTGTGGTTGTTGCTAGGGGGACCAGTAGGAAACGGCTTTGATAATCTGTGATAATTTTATATATATAAATATATATATTTATATATATATATATGCTGTGATAACTTATTCTAAGTCTTAAATACTTTAATCTATATCATGTTTTAATCTACTATATTTTATAATTATTCAATGTAAATGCAAATAATGTATAATATTTTATCTACTCATTTAAATCAATTGTTTTACGATAGCTTCCTTTACTATATTTTAAAAATGCATGTATAAATACTTGAATATCTGTTATTGTTATAATATTGTTGATTTTTACCTTACAAATCGGGAGAATGGCTTTTTGCTAATGTTTGTATTTTCACAAAAAACGATTTTAAATAAACATGATTCGATTTGATTTGAGGGTGAGATCCTTCTAACTAACAAAGATACTCTTTGTATCTGTTCCTTTTCAATAAAATAATTTCACAAATCTATAATTTTTAGTCTCTCTCATGCAGGGTTTCCCCCAGAAAAATGAGAAATCATCATGGTAACTAGCTGTTCTGGTTCAGCGCGGTGCGCGTAGTCTGGGGTCCGGAGGCATACCCCCTCCGGGAAAAATTGAATATGTAAACTTCTTTATGTATACCTCCTAGTAACTTATAGAACTAATTTGTATCCATTGTTTGCACTGGTAAATGCCATTTTTTATGACATTGTAAAATATTAAAGTAAAAAGGAAAGCTTACCATAAGGTCTGTCTTCCATTTGTTTATAAGGCTTTATATTGACTATACCGTTTTTAGAATGACCACCGTTGCAGCCATGTGTAGACTGAAAAATAAAAACTAAGCATTTGATAACATGGCAGTTTGGGGAGAGCATTTAATGATTTTACTGAAGTATCCTGGCATTGTAAAAGCGTCATGGGAATTACTGAAGCATCAGGGAAAAAGTTCAAAGCATCATGCCTCATGGTACCATGATGCTTTGGGGGAAACCCTGCTCGTGTTTCTCGCTTTTCATATTTCAATTATTTGGGGTTCTGGAACCTCTCGCTTTTCATCACCATGATCACGTAATCCTGGTCTCTCTCGTCTCTCTTGTATCTCTTGTGTCTCTCGCTGTTTATCACGACCGTTTTTTTTCATTTAGCCTAAACTGCTAGTGCTAAGCCTTTTTCATTCATTCATTCATTGTTCGGCCTGCTTCAGGCTAGTTCTGTCGCCGCCTGTGGAGGCCTGTTATGCAGGGCTCAAACCCCTCCATGCCACCCTTCCCCTTGCGGAAGGGAGCATCCACCTATTTCCCCTTCCCATTCCCCCTTCCCTCTTTCTAAGTAAAAAGCTCTACTTTACTCTCCCCCCCCCCTCTACTCTTACTATGAACATTGAACCCTTGAGCCTCCCCCCTTATTTCCATTGGTAGTATCTGAAATCTTTCAACTTCCCCTGTAGCCTTCCAACTTCCCCTGTAGTCTTCCAACCTCCCCTGTACTAGTAGTCTTCCAACTTCCCCTGTAGTCTTCCAACTTCCCCTGTAGTCTTCCAGCTTCCCCTGTAGTCTTCCAACTTCCCCCGTAGTCTTCCAGCTTCCCCTGTAGTCTTCCAGCTTCCCCTCTAGTCTTCCAACTTCCCCAGTAGTCTTCCAACCTCCCCTGTAGTCTTCCAACTTCCCCCGTAGTTTTCCAACTTCCCCTGTAGTCTTCCAACTTCCCCTGTAGTCTTATACCTTTAGGTTTTCCCTATAGCTGCCTTCTCTTCTTTCCAGTGATGTAGACTTCCAATTTCCCCACTGTTTCATCATGGCCAGAGTCTTTCTATTTCTCCCCCTCTGTCTGACTGAATTGATCTGGACTGCGTCTTGATCTCTATTTCAATTATTACAGGTCTCCTACCTTTTAGCCGATTCCCCACTGCCCTCTGTAGGCTTCTTTCGGCTGTTGGTATGTCCTTGGGAGATTATACTGATCTGTGCCTCAATCACTAATTGCAGTATCTCCACTGCAATAATGGCGTTCTCCTCTGTCCCATCGGGCTTCTTTGACTGACGGCCATGTGAGTCCATGTGAGCTGATCAGATCCTTCGCCTGCCAACCTGTCCTTGGATAAATTTACTGATCTGTGCCTCAATCATCCTGTAGCTGCCTCCTCTTCTTTCCAGTGATGGTAGACTTCCAATTTCCCCACTGTTTCCTAATGGCCAGTCTTTCTAATTATCCCTTTCTGTCTGCCTGGATTGATCTAGACTGCGTCTGGATCTCTATTTCCAATATTATCTCCAGGGTTTCCACCAGGAATGTTTGAGAGGGGGAGTCTAAAAGGGCTGGTGGGTCTGGGGGTCATTCTCCAGGAGAAAAAAAATCATAGTTTAAAATTTTGGTGCTCAAAGTGGCCTATTTTAACTGAAATGACAGTAAAATATGGAATATCTTTTTTATTTTCTTTGCCAACAAGGGGGGGATAACCCCCCTGTGGTGCTGAGTGGGGGGGGGGGGTTCAGACCCCCTAGACCCCCCCTGGCGGAAACCCTGATCTCCTACCTTTTAGCCGATTTCCCACCCCCTCTGTAGGTTCCTTACGGCTGTCTTTGGGAAATTTTACTGATCTGTGCCTCAATCTGTAATTGCAGTATCTCCACTGTGATGATAGCGGGTTCCTCTGTCCCCTCAGGCTTTATTGACTGTCCATGTGAGCTGATATGGTTCTTCGGCTGCTAATTAACCTGTCCTTGGAGGAATTTTACTGATCTGTGCCTCAAATTCTGGTAGCTCTATCTCCACTGCAATGCAGCTGATTAACTCCCCCCCCCCCCGCAGACTTTTGGGCTGGCGTCATCTGAGTGTGTGAGATGGTTTCTGGTCAACTTGCCAAAAACTCCTCCATAAATATAGCCGATTCCCACCACATCAGGTTTCTTCTGGCTGAATCGTATACAAGTCGGATTTGGTCAGTCTGAATCTTGACCTGCATTCGTGATATTACCTCCTTGAAGATAGCCAATTCGCCTCCCACACTTGCTCCATTGACCAATATCATCTGCCTGACTGTCCTCTGACATTGTGTTTTGTCTTGGTCCGTAAATTTCTCCTCAATTTCAGCCGGCCGACCCCTACCCCTCCTCCACAGACTGCTTTCGTAAGGGGTGGAAAGTCCGAATCAATGGCTTTTGCCATTTAAGATATCTCCTTTGCAAATATAGCTGCTTACGCTGCCCCTCCCCCCCCCCCCCTCAGGTTTCTGCTGACTTACTCTATCTGCTTGGATTGATCTGGACTGAGTCTTGATCTCTATTACCAAAGATACCTCCGGTCTTTTAGACGATTCCCCATCCCCCTCTGTAGGCTCCTTCAGCTGACAACCTGTCCTCGGGTGATTTTACTGATGCCTCAATCTCTAATTTGAGTCTAATTGTTGTAATATCTAGGCCTACACTGCGATTATAGCTGGTTCCTCTGTGACGTCTGTCCCTTAGGCTTTTTTGACTGGCGTCCTTTGTCTATCATGTCTATGCGAGTTGATCTGGCTTGGTATAGGACTCCCACGCCTAACGCTAAAGGCTAAAGTATATTTTCGTGTTTTGAGCGGGCGATAATAAGTTGAAACGGTCCCCCGAAACGGCGAATAGTAACAAATAGTAACACAAATATCGAATAGTAACGAAAAGGACCAGAAAACGGCATAGTATCACCTTATTTTTGGTTTTACTATGTCTATTCTACCCCATTGATGGTATATATGGAATGTGGAAACGAAATAAATATTGTAAAAAATGTTTTAATCGTGTTTTATTATCGGTCAGTGGGCGCTATACATTGTAATGTATTATCAATAGGACTTCATACAAACGGCGAATAGTAAAGAATAATACTAGAAACACGGTATCATTGCACGTTATTATTTATTGTCACATGTTTAGTATACGTTAATGCTTGTATATGTGAAATTTAAAAAGGAAAAAACGATTTTGACAGTGCTTAAAGGGTGTTTAATTGTCGGGTAATGGGCGCTAGATGTAACCAACAGGTTTTGATACAAATGGCGAATAGTAAAGAAAAATAATAGAAAACGGAATACAACCACATGTTTCTTTATTGTAACATGTATAATATACCCAACTGATGATATATGCTGAATATGAAAAAGAAATAAACATGTTATCACCCCTTAAATCGTGTTTTACGGCTGGTTAATGGGCGCTATACACTGTAATGTATAGGCTATAATGATCAGCTAGGGCTTCGTAGTCAATATATTCGGCGAATAGTAAAGAAAAGCACTAGCAAACGGTATACTATCACGTTATTATTTATTGTCACATGTCTAGTATACTTTAATGCTAAAAGTATATGTTGAATTTGGAAATGAAATGGTGTTATTGTCACATGATGAGAGCTATTTGCCTAACTAGTACCGGTACCTAAAAATGTATTAACAATGAGCAGCCGTGAAAAGACATTAAAACTAAGGCAGAATAGACTAATTCAATAGTAATATGCGTTATAATATAATATAAAACTTCATAAATTTATAGCAGTAATTATTGAACATTAAGAAAGTAATGATTCACTTCATACCTATGTGCAGGTGTTGATACAGATATGTCACGGAGCTTATATCAAGAAGTATAAATCACAGATATTCCTGCAACAGCTTGTCTAATCAACACTAACACCTCACGCTTGGAGCAGTTTACATAACTAATACAAAGACGTTCCTTAACCCTTTAATCGCCAGTGCCGCATATATCAGGGTTTTCATTTTTTATTAGCACATTAAGTACCATATTTTAAATATGTTAAAGATAAAATGTGACATCAACCAGCAAGATTTGAAAAGAGTTGAACTCAATTTTGTCAAAACTGAATAGTTTCCACTCACTTGAAGTTGTGGATCGCGTCAGCGAGACACAACTTCAAGTGGATGAAAATTCAAATTGAATAATTTGGCGGTTAGAGGGTTATGTCTGTTACTATATCTTTCTGTAGTAGATTATATATATTACATGATAATAATATTACCGCATACTAAACAAAAAGATAACAAATATAATTGGAATAATGTATAAAACATATATTTTCCGATTTAAGCCTTTCCTTATTTGTTAATATAATATAACTACTTAAAATGAAGTTAGTACGGCAAAATTGCCAAAGCAATAACAAGGTCGTTCTCTACATAATCTCCCAGCAAACACAAACACAATAATTGTACAACGTCGGTTCGACGTTGGGCCGTCGTTGTTGAAATGTTATATAATGTTATGTTTTGCAGGGCATATGCCGTGTTTGCTGGTTCCCCTCCATTAAGCATTACGTAATCTTATCTCTCAGTGCATCGACTGATAACGTCGACGTAATTGCCGGTCGTCGATGATTAACCCTTTCATTTCTGTTATATAGAATATTCACTTCACTGACGGTGGTCATTACACAAACCAAATGATTTTAATACTCGAATGAAGTGTACCCGTGTAAAGTTGAAAGAAAAATATAATTTAACTTAGCAGGATGACAGTTTGCTGTGAATAACTCTGCGTAGGCAAGTGATGACATTTGGTGAGTTGTGAACAGCCACGGGAGCATCTTGCGAGTTGTTATAATTAAACACCCACCCAATGCTGAGTTGATGTTGGGCCAGCGTCGTATACGTTGGGCCAACGTCAACACAACATTGGGTCAACGTCTCGTGTTTGCGGGTAGCAGTACTGCAGGTGAGTTGTGAATAAAACACGCGGAGCACCCAGTGAGTTGTTATTCCCGGACACCTATCATACGTTTTGAGCGCTGAGTTGTGAATAGTTATTAGACCAAAATTATATTCAGTTGCTATTCTTTATAAATATTTTTGTGATTGTCAGCTCTAAAGTTGATATAGAAATGTATTCAAATTGTATATAAATCTATACACGGTTTATAAATCTTAATATATTTGATTTCGTGTAATGTTGATAGAAGCATTAATAGTCGGCGACAAGAGTTTTAAATCATTTCATATCAATTCATTTGTAATCATATAGAAAAATATTCACATACTAAGATGCCATAGCACGTTTACAAACTTGACATACATCTTTAAATGATACTTATGGTTTGTGTAAATAAAAAAAACAATGGTGTATCTGTACTATTTTTGATTTATTGTTGATATGTTGTTTTGTTCAATAATGTTTGAAAGGGCCGCGTTCTCTCACGTCCTCCACTAAGTTTTGGCGGGATTTATTGATAATAGTCATCTCACAGTTTATCTTCTTCTGTTGGCGTTCACAATGTCTGTTCACACATATCAATCTGCTTAAACCGTCCACTTTCCGAGGAGTTCATTTTTTACACTACAATTGCGATCAACATTCACACCTCCCTGTTTGAACTTCCCTATAAAGGAAACTTATTAAAAGAGTACCACTCATTCATGTATCGCTGTTTTACTGAGCTACATCTTTATCAACTTACTCACATCAACTTGCTAATTGTTCAACAAAAATCATGCCTCGCATACCATTTCCATGCTCTATATGCCGAAAGAACACCGTTACAAACTCTGTTGAGTGTTCCTCTTGCAACAATTGGGTGCATAGGCGATGTATACCTATAACCCTGGATGAGCTAACAAGTTGGGAACAAGATGGACTTATATTTCGATGCCACAAGTGCTGCTTTATCGGGAAGGCATACAACACAGCCGCTGCTCTTTCACGGTAAGCTGATAAAATTATTTCACTTTTTTATTTTTGCATATTATAGGCCCCCTATGCATATACATGTATCCATTCCCATAGAATGAGTCGCATAATTAACGAATCACGAACAAAAATTAACAAGGATAAAAATGAAACGTTGTATTAATGAACACATAATATATATAATCGACATACTAGTAATATATTAAGATAAATTGTGTCAGATAGAAAAGTATATAATTACACCCGACTTGTTTTTAAGATATTTCCTCGCGAGCGTCCGGTATGTGCTAGATATGTCAGATATGTGAGTGTCGAATGATTTGTAATGTATGTTGTTTATTTCGTATGCAAGACCTTAGCACAAAGTACATAAGAAAAAAACACATTCTAACAGCGTAAAGAAGATGATACATTTCGCCATTCGTGTCTCTTTTTCATGCCATGTTTAACAAACAATGATTTACATAGGTCTCCCGCCAACACAGAAACTGACAACTCCACATCGATAAACACATCCCAGAACACAACTGATTTGTCAGAAGACGCACAGGGCGGGCAAAATTTGGCTGGGGGGGGGGGGGGGGGAGAGATTAGAAATTAGGCAAACATTATCTGTATTATCAAATTTAAGTGATAGCACCATCCACCAGTCAGTCCCGTTAGGTAAAAAAGAAGATGTTTTCTTTTTGGTAGATAACAGCTCTAATGTTCAACGTAGGAAACAGGGTCAAAAGAGTGAGTTTCTTGATGATTGTGGGGCATGGGTTAGCGGGGGGCCCACTACTAAAGCCATTTATATGACAGGGCAGAACAAATGCAGAAAAATTTAATAAGCTTAGTGCGGCAGGGGACTCCGAAGCAAATAGACCTAGAAATTTAAAACAAGTGTCAGACAAAAAATACTATGACAAGAAAAAAGATAAATTACCACACACTCATCAAAAGAACATTGCCGATCATTTCCAACACATCAACAATATCGTTCACACTCACCCTTTAGTACGCGATGTCATTTACTCCAAAGATCATGTCCCCAGCATTATTCTATATACAGACGAACAAATTAAAGATGTAAAACGATTCTGTGCATCTGATAACACAGCTGAAACCACAGTTTTAGGTGTTGACAAAACATATATTTATCACAGTTACATGTCACAGTCACCACTTTCAAGAACATCGCTCTACTCAGACAGTCCACAAACACACACCCTCTATTCTTAGGTCCAATTCTCATACACGGCAATTCTGACTTTTCGACTTTTTCTAGATTTTTTGAAACACTCAAACGGGAGCTCATAGACGCCCCGTCGTCTCCAATATTCGGATCAGATGAGGAACGCGCCCTAACGAAAGCAATTAAACACTCATTCCCAGACAGCCACTTATTATCATGTGTAAGACATCTAAAAAGCAACACCATAAATTATCTCACTGACAAGGTAGGGGTCACATCAGATGTTAGGCTAGAAATAACGAATTCAATTTACGGGGAAAACAGCATGGCAGGTGCCACAGATGACATAATTTTTGAAATTCGCAGAGACAGAACCTTAGCTTTAGTAGAACAACACGCGCCCACTTTCCTTACATACTTTAACACTTTCATCACACCAAAGCTCAAAGACAACATGCGCACATACAATCAACATCCCACAATAAATCCGAAATGGACTAACAACAATTCAGAATCAATGAATCACATCCTAAAATTAAACAATAACTGGCAATCCAAACCACTTGCAGACCTCATTAATCTTATTCACACAGAAATCACAACACAATACCTCGAAACAACAAGATCATTCATCAACAGCGGGACATATACATTGACAGAACAATACCTGAACTTCAAAATTCCACCCTGTGTGTGGGAAAGGAAAGATGCCACCAGCCGCAGCCGCCACATGGCACGATTCCTGACAACAACAAAGGCTCGGCATCAAAGAGATGTCGAGTCAACTGATGGCCAACTAGTTGTCAGGGAGTCAGCGGCTGGTGGTAAGAAAATCAACCAACTTAAGAGATGTCGTAATGCAAGGACTGTACAACAATCAAACGAATCAAGCTACAATAAACATTCGATATCAGCACATGGACTGCTACACTACGGTGTTGAATATTTGTGTATATACTTGTACATTTTTATATATAATTTCATGAAGTGCTATCCCTACACTTCGAAGTGTAAGCTATATAGACTGCTACACTTCGGTGTTATTGACATTGTATATATTTCACTATCATAACCTGACGCATATATAATCTTGGCTTTCATGATGATGATGTATTTTTATATATATGTGGTTTAATATGTCATTTGCCCACTGCATAATAAATATATCCTTGTTATCATGCTTGTGTTGTTTGTTGTTTTTTATTTCGAAATAGATACTCGACCTGTTATAGGCCTACTGTTCTACAGTTTGTGAAAATTTTCTATGTAGATATTATGTTTTCTGGTGTTATTCTTTACTATTCGCCGTTTACATAAAGCCCCATTGATAATACATTACACTGTATAAAGCCCATTAAGCGACAATAAAACACGATTTAAACATTGTTTAAATATTTATTTGGTTTCAAAAATTCAGATATATTATCAGTAGGGCATATTATACATGATGAAATTAAAAAAAAGCGATACCTTGCCGTTTTCTGGTCCTTTTCGTTACTATTCGATATTTGTGTTACTATTTGTTACTATTCGCCGTTTCGGGGGACCCAGTTGAAAGGCTAAACAGTAAACTATATTTTCGTGTTTTGAGCGGGCGATAATAAGCTGAAATAAACATTACATCACATCCTTGGCACCAATATGACAACAAGTAAAAACAATGACTTACTCTACAATCCTTACATTAAATAACCTGATAAAATAGAAATCACATATCGTGCAGCATACTGTTTACAGGATTAAATAGATGGCATAATGATCAACATATTTTGGGGCAATTTGCAACTTTTGCATTCAGCGTCAATCCAGCAGTCAATCAAACCAGTCAGCTACAAAAAATCTGCTTGGGGGGGGGGAGATCCATTCTCCATTCAATATCCAGACCTGGTGTTATCTCAGGGCCGTATTCTCGAATGAGATAAGAATTGCGTGAGTCTAAAAATTTGTTGCATATTTTGTACAGTTGAGTAACTCAGATATATTTCTGTCTGTCTGCCAGCTCATCATTTTAAGTCCTGAAGCATTATCGTCACACCAGCTGTCTGGTTAAAGCATGAGACGGGGCACCTGTCTGGCACTTCGTTTCCAGTTGACAATGTTGACTAGACCTAACCCATCTGGCAGCTTTACTCTGGACCATTTTTAGTATACGAATGTCACCTTTGGAGACTGGATCCCCTATGGATGCAGCATATTCCATATGCCACTGCGAACGAGTAAAGTATAGGCCAAACAATTAGGTGTAGGCCTAGATCAAATGGGGCTACCTCTCAGGTTGCGGCGAGTGAAGTAATTTTCTTCTTCGTGTCCTTGGTAACAGAGAATTCTGAGAGATCACTCTCTCTGATTTTGACACACACTATTAAGATGGTTGAAATGTTGCTAATCCCAGCTGACAGTGTTATAAGTAGGCCTACCGTAGGGCCTATACCCAGTTCGGATTTAGAGAGATACAGGGAATTTATTTTGGGTGTGCATTATCAAATAATTTTCAAGAGCAAGGTTCTCCTGTTTATATAGGTAGCCTACGTAGGCCTACGCTAGATGCGGAAAAATGTTTTGATAGTGTGTGGCATGATGGTTGCTATATAAACACCAATCTGCCTTACCGATAAACCACTGGCTACTACCCAGTCAACATCACTCCAGTGGTCCACCAGTGGCTATAAGCGGCAAAAAAGCCAATGGTGGACCACCAGTGGCACGCAGGTGGCAATCAGAGGATGGGATTTGCCACTGATGGCCACTGATGGACCAGTATTGATCCACCACCGGCAAACAATGTAGCCATGCAGTAGGCCACCCGCTATGAAATGGACATCCGTGTGGTGGACCACCACTGGCAACCGGTAGCTAGGCTACGTGGCATTTGCTGGTGGGCCACCAGTGGCATGATATATCAGGGGCGTAGCCAGGGCTATGAACATATGTACGCACAACACTAGTGGTACGGATTTACGGAGCCTTTCCGAAATGGGGATGGAGTGAATTTTCCCTAATTCATAGCTGCCATCTTATGGGAGGAACACCATACCCGCTGCATGCAACTCAGCGGACACGGCGGAGGGTCGGGGGAGCCTACCCCCCCCCCCCCCCGAGGAAAATTTGAAAAAAAAAGATCGCAAATAGTGGCATCTGGTGGTATTTGCGGTAAAGATATTGATTTATAAATTTTGAGTTTTTTATAATATTTTTGTAAAATTTCAAAATTGAATAGGCCTTTCAGCAACAAAATAAAAAATTGAATTATATCAAGTTATAATATAATTGAAATCATTTTACTCAGTGATTATTAGATTGAAATTTACGGATTATTTTCTGTCAAGTACAATTATCCATAGATAAACTTTTTTTAAAAACAGACATGGCGGATCCAGCATTTGACTGACAGAGGGGCGCGCCGAATTTTTGTAAGATTTACTATTGATCAGTAGGCGAGTTCTAAGGATTTAAAAAGAAAGCCAATGGCCTTGCTTTCTTAGACGCGAATTCGTCCACTATGTGATTGGTCAAAAGGGGGCCACCATTCAATCGCCAGGGGGGGGGGGGGGAGGCTGGAGTATTTTTGATGTAAATATTTTGAGATTGAATTTTCGTGAAATAAATATTTAATAGGCCTCAATTTTTTCAACCATACATAATTAAAAGTCGCCTAAATTTGTAAATCCTTTCTTCGCTCGTCTCCTTGACCCCCACATCAATACTAAGCCTACTTTAGGATCCAAGTTTGTGGACTGGAAGAATCGGAGAATCGAAGGAAGTCAAATAAATATTTTGCTTGAGGCAGAGTGTGAAATAAATAAAATATTGCAGATAGAAAGTGAAATAAATAATTTCTTCAGTTTAAAAACTCCAGCCCCCCTCCCTAGTAATTGAATTGAATGGCAAATACGTTTTACTCTACCCAGCAACCACCACACGTTAAACCAATGTTGGCGCAATGCTGGACCACCGTCTACAAGCCCTATAAAAATAGCTACCCTAGACAAGGTGATCCCCTCACTGATGTAGACACAGAGCATGGACACGTAGGCGGCCGCCCCTAGAGGCTAGAGTGTGTGGAAGGGTTAAAATATGAAATAACTATTATTTGTAGGCGTATAGATCTATATCCATGATTTGTATTACTATCCCAGCTGCCAACAGTATACAAAACAGACTAACCTTACACACGTAGGCTATAGCTTACGAAAACGTTATTTGTTCACTATTTCACTGTGTTACCTGGTTACATGATTCACTTTGACAGGCATAAATCATCCCAGCAAGCATGAAATGTTAAACCAATATTGTTTTAATGCTGGGCCAGTGTCGTAGACGGTGCACCAACATTAGAATACCATTGGTTGAACGCCTGCATGGGATTTCACTCTTGGCACCAGTGTCTGTACGTCTGAGAAGTGACTGAGTCAGTGTAGCATGGATTTAGTTAAACCTACGTCCAGTTTCATGGATACATGACAACACAGTAATGCTATTGTTCCATTTAATGCTTCCCATACAAATACAATAGCTATGACATAACAATAGACATTATCACATATTATACAATAATAACACATCAATATTATGTAATTATTATGCAATCGTTACGTAACAATAACCATACCAAAAAAGCACCAAACAGAAACTGGAGGCTGGCTATACGGACATAGTCCATATAGCCAGTAAGTAATAAAGTCATTACTGAGGTCATGACCCCATTCACTGGACTACGATTTAGTTAAACCTACGTCCAGTTTCATGGATACATGACAACACAGTAATGCTAAAATGGAGAGAAAAGAGTTATTATAACTTCATAAGTGTCTAATAACAGTACATATAACAAATATTAATGGTGATCAAGAAGAGATTGTGTATAATTTACATTGGTTCTGCTATGTACATAGTGTTCGAAGAAAACTGATTCGGTTTTCCACCGACCCAAACGCTGTACAACTTTAGGATCGCATCCAATGTCAATTGCACTAGTAGCTCCAGTAGGCCGGAAACTCTTAGCTGAAAAGCCGTGTCCATGTAGGCCAGCCAACGATATGGCCTCTACTAAAATGTTAGCAATAGTGTCAGCTGACAAGACCTTGTAAGGTCGACATAATGATATAAAAACAGGACATGTATGATTGGGCCGTATGGGCTGTGTTCTGGTTATATACGTATGTAATGCCCTGACAGGGTCAATGTGTGGATCCACAGCGGGGGGCAAATGAGCTGTAAACCCTGCACGGTCTGTGTCCTGTTTAATGCCATGAAACGAGATATCACAGCTGCCGTCACTATTAAAAACCACCATATCTGTGCTGAAGATACGTCCCGTTTGAGACATAGTCACAGTGTCAAAACACACAGACCGAGGGGCAATATCTGATGGTCTTAACATTAAACACAATGACAATAAAACAAGTGTCTTTAAACGTAAACGAGCTATATCCAGCATCAAATTGTCTGGCCACGACTTAAACAGGTTCACAAAGGGTGTAATGGGCATCACTAGTGACTTCAATCTGACCTTACGTGTCCCAGATTTTACTAAGGCCGACTGAAGTAAGGACAGGTCAGGCAATTTAGTCACATCTTGACGCCCTGTCACATGGTAGAGATGTGAGAGAGCGGCCATAATTGATCTCAGTAGAGATGCTGGCCGCTCAGATCTGTCTGCCACGACACACATGTAGTCTGCGACAGAGGCTGAAGTTGAAGGGGGGAATTCACACCCCACCTGTACACAGAAGCTGAGAAAATCTGTGAGAGTTCTGTCGTATGAATGCAGGGTGGATGGAGCCCATGCCAGGCGTAGCTGTGACGCTGCCCGAGTCGACCAGCCTACAGCTCGTAGCTTGTCATACCACATACCTGCCAGGCGTACAGGGCCCACTTGGGGTTCTTCAGAGGTTCTGGTACCCCCCGGTGTGGTATAAGTGTCCGCCGTGACGCTGGCAGACGAAGCGGGGCTCGCGTACTCAGCTTCATCAGGGTTTGTGCCCAAGGCTGCGCTGGCCACCAAGGCGCGATTATTGTCGCGCTGGCTTCTTGTGACTCTAGTTTTTGCAATATCCGTGGCAATAGCCTGAAAGGGGCGTTGACGAAGTTGTTGTGCTGCGCCCAGTCTGACTGGGCCGGGGCGTCCACGCCGTGGCTGTATGGATCTGCTTTGTAGCTGTTGTAGAGCGGTAGCTGGGTGTTGCACATCGTTGCAAAGCGATCTATGGTGAAGGGTCCACATGTCCTGTCTAGCCATTGGAATAGTGCGGGGTGTAGCTGCCACTCGTACTGTGGGGACAGACGACTTAGCGTATCTGCTCGCGTATTGTCGGAGCCAGCCAGGTACGCCGCTGACAGCTCAATGTCGTACTGGTGGGTTGTAATCCATAATGATGTGGCTAGTTCTGACAAATCAGACGAAGGTCCACCCAGGTGATTAATATACGCCACGGCAGAGATATTGTCAGACAATACTTGAACCCGTTTCCCAGACAGTTCATGCTGAAAACTTTCTAATGTCAGAAGCACTGCCAGTAACTCACGATAGTTGATGGACTTGGTCGCCATAGACCGGGTCCAGTATCCAGCAGCCTGCTGTCCGTTCATATATCCACCCCAGCTGCTATCACTGGCGTCTGTCTCTATCTGAACATCAATGGGGCGTATTGAGATTTCCCTACCATTCCACCCATTAGGGCATAGGGCTGACTCCCACCATGATAAGTCACTGCGTGTGGCGGCATCTAGTGTCAGTTTGTCATTCCAAGAAGTTCTGCTGCTGAGCAGTCTGTATGCGTTACGCAACAATAACTTGCCTGGAGCAACCGCTCTGGTCATTGCCACACACTGACCACATACTCGTGCTAGAAGGCGTGCTGATATAAGGTCCTCTTTCATCACCCGCCTTATATCCTTGCGTAGCCTATATATCCTATCTGCTGGAATGCTGATATAGGGATGGTCACCTTCAGTACACAGTATGTAGCCAATAAACTGACATGTGTTGGCCGGGGTCAACTGTGACTTCTCCCAGTTTATAGTCCAACCTAGCTGGGTTAATGTTTTTATGACTATGTCCTTGTGCTCTATCATCTGCTCCGGACTTGCCATTAGCAGGATATCATCACTATAGCACACGATCCGAATTCCCAGAGACCTCAAGTATGCAATAGCTGGTCTCAATACCTTAGTGTGGTAATAAGGGGAGCATCCCCAGCCAAATGGTAAAGTGCACCACCTGTACACTCGACCTTTGAATTGGAATCTGAAATAGTCTCGGTCTTTTTCCCTAATAGGCACATGATGGAAGGCTCTTTTGAGGCCTAAAACGACCATCTGATCATCACGTCGAATTTGGTCGATGACTGTTTTGATATCCTCATATTGAAAAGTTTTTGAAGCACAGCTGTCATTCAGGAATCATAAATCTGTGATCAGTCGAAATTTATCTTTTACTTTCTTTTTAACAGTTTTGATAGGTGAAATACAGGATGGTATATAAAAAATTTGCTCTATAATTCCTAAAGATAACAGGTCCGAAAGTGTTTCTCCGCAGGGTTGAATTTTGGGTTAGTCCTCTTGAAACAAGGGGGCGTCTGATAGTTGATTAGTCTCACCGGAACACCGCCGACAATCCAATCTGTGACAGTGTCAGATGCCTCGATCTTTGCCCACTTGTCCACACATCTGGTGAGGGGGTTTATGGGGGCCATAATGCCATGAATGGATCACTGATCCTGGTGAGTACCGTCTTCGTTATTACGCCTGGACGGCACCCCACGGCTTGTAAAGTTGCCGTATACACTGTCCCTGTTGCTCTGCCACTGAGTGACCTGGCCACGACCTCTGCCGTTCTGAAAACGGAATCCACGTCCGGAGCTACGTCCTTGTCGTTGAGGTTGATATTGCTGGCTGTTTTGTTGAGGCTGCATTGCAGCTGCCACCTGTGACGCGTTTCTCAGATCGTCAATTGCATCCTCTGTCAATCCAGACGTATTACGTCTAAATGACCTGAATAAACGTCCAATGTCTTTTGAACATGTGCCCTGCACAACTAAGGCACTATATTCGTCTTGCAGGTATCTTACTTGTGCTAAACCACACAAGGCGAGATTCTCCAAATCTTGTTGGGTTACGTCCCCAGCTTGCTGAATGTTATCGAGTACTTTCAGGGACGTCTCCACGTATCTGGCCGCTTTCACCAGGACGTTATACACGCTTTGATCCTCACGCTTAATACCAGTCCTTGAATCATTTACGCATAAGTCTGAATGTAGGCGTACCTTCACCAACGAATCTTTAAGTGCCTTGAAATCACACTGGATGTCGCTTTCTGGCCTAGCTGCACGACGGGGTAAGACCGGCGTGGGACTGGGATGGCTGATATAGCCGCTGATGGGGGCAACGTAATGCCCGTTCAAACTGCCGGCCTGGTATGGCGGGACAATACTGGCCTGTTGTGGCAACGGTACAAACTGCTGATTTTGCTGTAATTGTTGTTGATGATGATGCCGTGTAGGTTGTTGTTGTGGTTGATCTTGAGATGATGCAGATGTATCGGCTGTCTTGGCGTTGTTATTATCCTGAGGGGCAGACGATGGTCCTGCTTGCGGCTGATCTGCACCCTCCAAGGCTGTGAGACGTTGAGATGTCTCACGATGATTCAAATCCACCTTCTCTGTCAAATCCTGGACAGCCTTGATAAGGGTTGCAAGTTCGTGACCTTGTTCAGTCATTCCGACAACTTGAATACATATACTACTAATAACTATAATGATTTTGACGAATTTTATATCAAGTACTTAAGTTGAATATCACACACGTTAAGGCTGTGTAAGCTGTGGTGACCGCTGGCGGGAAGCACCAAACAGAAACTGGAGGCTGGCTATACGGACATAGTCCATATAGCCAGTAAGTAATAAAGTCATTACTGAGGTCATGACCCCATTCACTGGACTACGAATATGTATACATGCATCTCATTGTGCAGCCTACCATTTGTTTAACACAGTGCGCTGCAGGTACAAAAAGAGGTCGCTTAGAATTAGCCCCATAACGTTGCTGAAACAGAACTGCCACAGAATATAATGCCCACTCAAGGGTAAAAAAAGTGGGACATTTTTTTGGACGCTCATATTTAAGACTTGCCTTTATTAATCAGGCCAATAAAAGGTTATTTTGTATAGACCTACATCGTACGCTCAGTTCATTTGTAAAAAAAACCCAGTAAAATGTAATTGGCATTTTTCCACCTTGGGGTGGATATCGATCTCAGTGACTGCCTGGTTGAAAAAAGTTGATTCTCCCGGGTAAAACGAATGTAGTAATCCACCGCTAAAAGCTATTATCTGTGTGTAGGCCTAATGCATGTGGGATGATCATTCATGTTTCTTATCATTTGCCAGGGGTGTCACTATTCGCAGTTGGTGTTGGTAAAAATTTCAGGAGGACCTTGATCCAATGGTGGATTGATGCATTCTCCACACATAGATGTCGCTCAAGTCACCCACCACTGCATCTCTTGAGTCCATAAATGGGATTGATGTGGGTCTTGAGCCAGCATTGGGTCAATGTCTCGGCTCGTTGAAAATCTGCGGCTTAAGGGGGGGGGGGGACGGACCCCCTCCCCCCCCTTTGCGCACACCCCAGCATGATGGTATGTTAATTTACGCCAGAAAATGTATAGGGCCTAGTTATTTTTCAGCGAAATTTGTATATTCAAAGGTATATTTTTGGCCACAAATGTATATTCAAGACTAAGGGTTTGACTGTCCTGTCTGCAAACCGAACCCATATTTTTACTGAGTGCCTCACCCACAGCGGGATAGCCTCCTGAGCATGTTGAGATGTATCAGATGGCACTATCGGGTGCGGGGCGGTAGGTGTCCATGATGTTTTTGATTCTCTTTATTAATTATGATCCATCTTATCGACTAACGCTGTGCACAGACTCAAACAAGACGCGACAGCCCTGGGCCACGAGGCAGTGGCTGCGTGGATCAGACGAATATACAGTCAGTTTTTACCAAAGAAAATAATCAATCAATCCCTCCTGTGAATAACCAAAATTTAAATATGCCTGCCATCACCTTTACAACCAATCGAATTTCAAAATTACTGTCCAAACTAAATCTTCAAAAAGCCAATGGACCTGATAAAATACCAATACGATTCCTTAAAGATTATGCTGATGACATCTCAAAATTCCTAAAAATCATTTGCCTAAACTCTTACAATACCGGCGATCTTCCCCAGGATTGGCTCACAGCAGATGTAATACCAATTTTCAAAAAAGGTAAAAAAAACCTAACTTCTAATTACAGACCTGTCTCCCTTACAGCCATCACTTGCAAACTAATGGAACACACCATACACACACACATAATTCAACATTGCGACTCACAAAACATACTACAAAATTGCCAACACGGCGTCAGAAAAAAAAACACTCATGTGAATCACAACTCATTATCACCACAGAAGAATTACAACGCAGCATAGACCAGAAGAAACAAGTATATGTAATCATTTTGGACTTTTCAAAAGCTTTTGACACTGTGGCGCACAACAAGCTAATCTCAAAATTACAAAATTATGGAATTCAAGGTAAAACTAATAAGTGGATCAATAAATGGTTAAAATTCAGAAATCAGAAAGTTGTTCTTGATGGGGAAATGTCTGATCCAGTACCAGTCACTTCCGGGGTGCCACAGGGGACAGTTCTCGGCCCTCTTATGTTCCTCCTTTACATCAATGACATCAACCAAAACATAAATTCCAAAATTAGGCTTTTTGCAGATGACTGCGTACTTTACAGAGAAATCAATTCAAAATTAGATTGTTTAGAACTTCAACAACATCTTCAGAAATTAGTTGACTTTTCTCACACATGGCAAATGTCATTCAACATAAGCAAATGTCACACCTTACATGCCCACAGAAAGAAACAGCCCATCATACACACCTACACAATGGACAACACACCGGTAACACCAGTTACGCACCACCCATATCTCGCATAGAACTTCAGTCAGACCTCAGATGGACAACACACATACATAACACAACCAACAAAGCACAGAAGACACTAAACATGCTTCAAACAAGTTCTGACTACACTGTTCTACGTTTTCCCCCTGAGAAACCTATTAAGTCCCGTTTCTAAGTGGCCAAAATATAACCGAATTTTACTGTCCCTCCCAACCATAAACCGATGATAACTGGATTCATTAATATGGATCAGATAACCGGGTAAACAGAGCGACTCTGTGCCTGGTTAAGCTGTGTAACATCAGCAACACATTAACACAGAACACCAGCTTTATGGTGGTAGGCCAGACGTCGTAGGGGGCTATCCAAATAACCGTAGTTTTGAGCTCCCGAGGGATAGAGTATGAGCTAACAACCATGATTTCGTGACCAACCTTCGACAAGTAGGATTTGTTTTAGGTAGCTAAAGGTATTTGCGAAAGAATAAACTCCTGCGCCTCTCTAGAAAAAGAATGGCCGCCAGCGATCACAGCGTAAAGCAAGTATTTACTTTTTGGTACTTATTGGTAGCCCTATGACTGGGGCATAATGCCAGAATTCTAGGGCCGAATTCGTCCCAACCCACCACCTATAATTATGTGACCTAAGCTGTCCTTTTTTAAATAACAGGTCCGAAAATGATATATGCTAACCAGTGGCGTTTTGAGCTACGCTGCCTTGTGAATAAAAAGTAAACTTTGTCTTTTCTCTCTAAATATTCCTACGTTCATTCCTAGAAAATACACAAATCCTTTTCAACCCCTGTGTGCATCCCAAATCTCATAACACATCTATTATATACCTGAATATCATGCATAGAGAAACAATGTGTGCTTGCAAATTATCCACAAGATAACAACATTCCTGTATTTTTTAACTCTCCAGAAGCGAAAACAACCACATAAAGCAAAATTTGAGTACGGACTCTAGTCTAGTAGCCACTCCTTGGATTTTGGCTTTTTAGGGTGGTGGTAGACCTCATGCGGCAAGACCAGAAGCGTTGAGTCACTTGTGTTCATTAGTTAGGCAGATGCCAATTTGTAATCTACCCCTTTAGGCTCTAGTTGATATTGAGCTAGGCCGCTACGAACGATGATTGGAAGAGGAGCAAGGTCATCAGCTACGTCATCAATCCACTCTCAAAATAACAGCATATATGGGGATTTGGGACCTACCAGAATAATGAAAACAAATCAAAATATATCTTGACCAAAACTTTATTTTCTGTGAATTGTCGGTGAAATGACACTTTATCGTGGAAACGCTCACTAATCAAAGAGAACCAAGTTTCAATACATTGTTGGATCAAGCCTAGTATTCTAAGCCGACCAATTCAAGCTATGGCTGTCACATGACGAGATCGGCCAATCACCACCGTCATTTAGTTGTTATTTAAATTAGCGGGTAGAATTACCAGACTTGGGTCAAATAGTCTAAAAACAAAATAGGTACAATAATCAAACAAAACTTTTTTACCGAAGTCAATAATGAAAACAAAGTTTTACCAATTCATTTCAAAGAATAGTATGCCTATCAATGAGTATAGAATAGTATGACAACAACGTTTCAGGCTGAACACACTGTCAAATAAAAACACATCTTCATACGAAAGTTGTTATTTAAATTAGCGGGTAGAATACCAGACTTGGGTCAAATAGTCTAAAAACAAAGTAGGTACAATAATCAAATAAAACTTTTTTACCGAAGTCAATAATGAAAACAAAGTTTTAACAATTCATTTCAAAGAATAGTATGCCTATCAATGAGTATAGAATAGTATGACAACAGCGTTTCACGCTAAACACACTGTCATATAAAATAACATCTTCATACAATTTAGAAAAAAAAAATAAAGATTTCGCACAGGTTCAAATATCTAACACATTTCCCAGCAAACACAAGACATCGAGCTAATGTCAGATTAATGTTGGTCCACCGTCAACAACGCCCACCCAATATTAAATAAACATTGGGTCAACGTCTTATATTTGCAGGGTCATAGGTCTCATAGTTTCTTAAACAATATGTAAAAAAAAAATACTAAACATATTAACAGCCCAGTGATGGCTATTTAATAATCAACGAGATTAAAACCTAAAAAGTGTAACCAAAATCATATGATTGTGACGGTTAACTGAACAATTCGTCACGTGAAAAGTATGTGTGCTATTACACTACTTCAGCTATTACTAAACAAATAAATAATTCTTTAACAGTAATGCAAAATCAGTAATGCAAAATATTTCGTTGACATGTGATCAATAAAAACGTTAAGGATATAAACGCTTTGCTCATGGTTACATACCAATACATGTAGAGCTTCGCACTTTATTGCACTAGTTCAATTGTGTATTGTCCTCATGAATATTCTTTGCAACATTAACACGAGTGCCCATAATTCATTACCATTAAAACATACATGTAGAATAATCGAAATAATCTACACAAGACAACCTGTTAGTTAACCAAGTTGAAGTAACACATTATATTATCATAGACTAATACTAAATACCCATTTAGATTAAGAAATATTATTGATAGGACGGCTATAAAAATGAAAACGCCTCCCAGCCCGGAAAAATGAATATGTTTCGTGAATTTGACTTAAAATCGATAACTGATTCAATAATTGACCAACACCATTAGACTTAGTGACTGAACACCAATAGCAAGTAAGAGAAGTTGGGAGTAATAAAACATTATGTTGCTTCTTTTTCATGAAAATATTCATCCACCAATGTTACATAATATATTCTCAATAATGTTATCAAAAGTCATTCGCTAATTTATCAGAAACGCAAATTCACATCATCCGTCCGAGCCATGCTTCACTAATAATAATTTAACACACGGCATTCGTGAGAGGCGGAAGCTTAACAGCGTTTAAACCGATTAAAAGGTGTTTTTTTGATTTGTTGATTTTGATTTGAAAATGTTTTCACACGCTGGCAGGCCTCGTTGGCTCATTTGGTTTGTAACCTGGAGATACCAGCGGCAATATCAAGACATAAACCCGCAATATGAGCTTCCTTCTGCTTCTGTATATTGCCCCGTGTGCAGAAAATGACGTAGAGTAATTTCACTCATTATATCCCCTTTGGTTGTTTTTGCTTGTGTCGGCGTGCAAATTTCGACCTACTTCACAATATGGCAGGAGCTACTTGTCTGATTGTCTTCAAATTGTGCACACAGCACCTCCAGAAGGCATTTTAGGTAACTGCACTTTGGCTTACTTTTGATTCGGTACTATGGCCTAATTAATTATTTTAACATACATTTTCGGACCAATTGTCCCGAAATTTTGCAAACAACACCTATAGGGTTTTAGATTATGCATTTTGGGGTAGCTGTACTTTGCATACTTTTGGTTCGTTACTATGACTTATCTCAGGAACTACTCATCTGATTGTCTTCAAATTTTGCACACAGCACCTCTATAGAATGTGCCTTCTGGGACAACTGAACTTTACCCTACTTTTGGCTCAGTACTATGCCACGTAGGCCCCTATGGCCTAATTATTTGAAATTTCATTAAGGCAATGTACTCTGTGGTCTACCCCCCCCCCCCGCCCAACAATAAAACAACAATGGGCTAATGTATCATGTTTAGTTACTGGGTGACCTGGGCGATAATAAAAGTTTTCATCACTTAATATGGGCGATAAAATGTGATTTAACTGACCCTGGAGGGGTACATTAGTTACCGTGTAGGTCAGAGATCCCAATATTTTTATACAACCGCAGATATATATTTATAAGCATTATATATCATTCTAAACGATCACTTACAGTGAACTTATATGCATGGTAGACTAGTCTAACGTCAGTCTAGCCTATGTTTTTTGTTTTGTTTGTTTGGGATAGTTAGCCCGGGCCTACCGACTTCGATCGATCGCTCACTATCTCCCGGCAAGGATCGAATGTATCTCTTAGGACTGGTGAGTGCCCGAGCTACTTACTACTGTAAGATGTGGGCGCCATAAACAGATAAAGCCTGCTGTGGCAGTGCATAGTACAGCCCACCACAGCCTACCATTATATACCTATATATCGTACACATTCTACATGACTACTTGCTGCAATGGAGGGGAAGACGTCTTTAGTTTTTGTTTACAAAAATGTTGACCCTTCTAGTTTCACTTGTGTTAAGTCATATCTCATCAATTTATATAGCACTGTATAGGGGGCATATCTAATGGCGTGACCACTAACTAAGAAACATACACAAATTATGAGATCATGCATAAGAGTTTCAGTTTAAAATGTTGAGTGTGGGCAATTTTCTTAACTAAGGTACGATTTATATAAAACAGCTATGTAGTTACCCTTGTGGAAATTCAAAAATATAATACTTGGTTGATGAAAAAGAAAGAACCGTGTGTAGAATCATTTGGCAAAACTCCGTCAAAACGCTGAGTAGATAAGTTGGCTTCACACAGCAAGTCACGTGTTTTATACAACATACATGATATGTTCGGAAAAGTTGGCAAAGAAAATATTCTTTGTTTTAAGGTGTAGCAGTAGCAGTAGCTCCCTCAGAAATCTACAAAACATTTAACAGAAGAAATATGTCAGGTGGAATTTTACGCGTCATTGTGTGACATTGATATTTGACCAGAGCCTTAATCGCAGTGATTGGATAGACTATTCAATGCCACTGGCCGCAGAATCCTTTATTTGGTAGGATGGTGTAACAGTGGTTCTGTTCATAAGTGCCCTCTCATAACATCACAGTATCACTACGCTCTGCTAAAGTCTTAAACAAAGAGTGGTACAGATACAAATCGAATGCCTGATATAAATAAACTAAATAACAAATAAAAGGTTCAGGTAATAAGATGAATATATGTCAAATTATAAGTCACAATTAAAGTAATCACATGGAATGATGAGAGTGTATCTTTGAGATTTGAGAACAAGACAGTAGATCTTTATATCAAGTTGGAAGACATCGCTCATTTAACAGTATATATTCATATATTTACAGTATTGTCTATCAGTACTTGAAGTACAGTTAAAAAAATCATCTACATATTGCAATGTTATAATTGTGCCTGCTTTTATCGTCTAGACTGTGGTGGTGACCAGCGAAAATATATAAATATACCTCGGGAACAAATATAATCACCATGAAAATTACCATTTCATATTTCATGGAATGAAACTTTGGATAGAACGACAGCTTGTCTTGATGAGATTGATACCTTTGAGGTCACCTAATTAGGGGTATCGTGAGCTGGTCCCATTGTGCTACTCGAAGATATGCAGGTCACTTGGAAAGAACTTACTAGCTTTGCTATGTGCAGCAGGAATCTTGTTGGAAAAACATCCAATCTTGGTCTCCTAAACCGTTTAGGCGCTTAAATAAAATAGCCTCATAATTAAAAAAAATCTACAATATTATGAATAATTTTCATTAGTTCTCACAATGAAAATGGATAATTTTCTGATAATCGATTTTCAAATCACTAAAACTGTAAAAACTATTTTTTTGTGAAATTTCATAAAGATCAAAAAGTCTTTGAAGAATGTCAAGACAAATATGTATCGGAGAAGAAATGTTCACTCATCGATCACTCGTGTGATGGTGAATCCACCACTTCACTTCAGTTTACACATTTCATACTTATACATAATACAACACTAAATGCCGGTTGCACGCAGCGTTCTTTAGTCTGAGACACAATGCGGGCACATTGTCGTAACAATTAGCCAGCCTTTTTTAAAAACAGTCGCGGACTTAACCCTTAGAGCACTGATGTCAACTACAGTATACATTGTGTGGTTTACTAGCACATGTATAATCAGTTGTTAAAAGTAAAATACGCCTTCAATCTTGGAAACACGGATTATATGTTGGGACTTAAATTTCGCAAATCACACACATTTTCAGCCACTTGAAGTAGCGAGACACAACTTCAAGTGACTGAAAATTTAAATTGCAAAGCTCAGTGCTCCAGCGGTTAAGATTGACGTGTGCAACCCGTCATCTGAAAACGTGTCCCTAAAACACAAAAATATCTGTCACACCTTTCATACATATACATGTATTCACTTTCAAAGAAATAAAGAACATCGCATATTCACAGAGCAGATGGATATATATGTTTGCTTACAGTTGTCCCCATAAACATCTATAAACGCGTAATAAATAAAATGCCTTTGCTGATTATGGCTTGATAAAGCGCGAGCGGTAGGCCTACGTACATACGTATCAGTGTTTGTCAATGTACCAGTCTAACTGACACGTTCTGATACTATAGTCAGATTCACGTTAAATTCGTGAACCAGGATTAATGAATTTCGCCGATTTCTCAGTCAATTCTCAACCAATTTTCATGAAATTTTACACACACTATTTTCCATTCATGTCGTGACTACCCTGGATGTTTTGATAAATATTTTAGAAGTTAGACCATTTGACATGTAGTAAATAAATAAAAATTCTGCCCTCTATAAACCCATTAGCTTCGTCTCTGAATTTTATAACATGTCAACTAGTCTAACTTCTACAATATTTATCAAAACTTCGCGAAACTTTCAGGGTAGTCACGACATGAATGGAAAATAGTGTGTGTACAATTTCATAAAAATTGGTTGAGAATTTATTGAGAAATCCGCGAAATTCAATAATCCTGTTTGATGAATTTAATGTGAATCTGACTATGGCATATCGCATCCCTTACAGTGCGACTCTAAAGCCGTTTCCAACTTTATATTTGTCATTCAAACAAGAACATTTGAAAAACAAATCATTGTTAACTTAGTTAGATTGTCATATGTTAGATTGTCGTATAATTCGATTCCAAGTGTAGGTATGTAACTAGTTCTTCCACACTTTTAAACCTTGGCCTGCTGAATTGTTTCAATTGTATTTTTCGTCGTTTGAAGCTGAAATTGCTAACGCAATTTCCAGCTTTAAACGACGAAAAATGTATTTATTTTTTGAAAATATACATTTTCTAAATTAAATTATTTGACTTACTGAGCATCTACCACAAAGTATATTATTTATTTCATTGACATAATATTTGGGTTAAAATCTGCTAGAAACCGTATATACGGGCGTAGCGGGACAAGGGTCAAATAAGTTGTGGGTACAATTTATTATAACTTGACTTTTGAAGAGTTATCACACGTGAACATTAAAAGTTATCCTAGCATCTTAGTCTTTAAATAACTATACTAACACCGGGTTTTTACAAATTGATAAAACATAAATGATTAAAGGACTTTGTTTGTTAACAATACGTATGTCTTTGTTTATCAAAATAATGTCAGAGTGTGTTTTTGTTTTGAATGCTGCCAGGAATGTATGCCTTTGTTAAGTTAGTGGACGCCACATATTTTTTTTTTAATTAGCGGGTCATCACAACTATGTGGTATCTCCAATGCCAAAAGACGTGTCTTTATGCTGCACACCCACCTCATAATGAGTCTTTCTGAAAGCACCCAGACTTAAAATTTTAGCTAGATCCGTAATATGCCGGGTCACCTCACTCTGTATAGTCTATTGTTGTCTCTGGCTTTCCACTGGCTGTGTTGTGTAAACCTACATGTGTCAAACATTAAATTTAGGTTCTCGCTACAAATTAAAGGTGTAGTCAACTGTCAAAATAGGCGGGATAATGTGGTCCCCAGAATGCAACAGTGGCCCCTGGACATTCCACAATGACATATTACCCCACATCCACAGTTATCAGCCAAGATAATAATACTATATGCGTTTCATACCCATCGCCGCATTATGAGCAAGTTCCCAAGTCTTATAAACTATATATACCTGAGTGACAGCTATGAGGAAATAATTCACCATGTGACACAAAAGTCTGTGTTACAGTGGGGGTCTGGAAACAGTTGACCTACAGCATATTGACAGTAAGAGCCAACACGACACACTCACCAAATGTTGGTTTTATGTCGGCCAACGTCGCAGACGTTGGCCCAACATTAAAACAGCATTGAGCCAATTTCTCGTTGGAGTAGTATCTTGTAATCAGTTTAGTCGCTGATATTAATGCTGTCAAAGTGTACTCTATAGGCTAATGTAGGCCTACACTTGACCGTCTCACACATGCGCATTTCAAAGCTGTATGAATCTTTAAGGGGTAATACTTACATTACAAAGAGTTCTCACATTCACAGATTAATAATTGTATCGTGAAGAAATCACGGTGGGTGAAATACACGGTAATATCAAGCAACGTTATAGTGTTAGTTTGATTACACATATAAAACAAATTAACGTACGATGTTATGTCAATGAAACGATACAAGTTCAGCAATGTTTTAAAATATGCGTAGTGAGACTAGCCACGTCGTCTGAGCTAATTTCAAAGAGAATGAATGTCATAATATGAAACAACGAGTAGCAATTATGCTCGGCAAAATAAGCCAGATAAGTGTGTCATTCAGTTTGTATTTGACCCGGTATTTGATAACTCTTTATGTAGAGTATACCAGCATCAGACAAAAATAGCCTAATGAGAAAAGTTATTATCTGCATACATCATGCATGTATGCATATGGAATCAATATATTATCGCAAGTGATATATTTATATATATATATATATATACATATATATACATTCATACGACCATGCAAAGGCAAACAGCAGTAACTGCGTACTTTTCAAGTAAGTATTTACTCGTGTTTGTCTCTCCACTGTAGCATAGGTCCCAATCGTACAAAGTCATCTAAATTGCATAGATCACAGTTTGATTTGCCGAGCGGAGACGGTATTAATGCATCGACAGTATTGGCTCCCTAGCGAACACAAAACATTTGTATAACATTTATACAGTGTTGGACCAACTTTGAAGACATTGGGTCGACGTTGTATAAATGTTATAAAAATATTTTGTGTTTGCTGGGTCAGAGCTAATGTTCCACCAACGATCCGTTGCTGACCTCTGATTAGTTGAGATCGGTCAGATTTAGGATGGGGTGGCTGGATAATACCGGCCGGCGCTCAGTCACAGGTTTTAAACTCTTCATCACAGATGAGTTTGCTGATCATCACTGTCTATGACGTGACCGTTCATCTTTGGCGCGTCAGAACCAGGTGGCGTCTCGTGATTAACGTTTAGATGCGAACATCTCATCAGTTCAAGCAGGCAGCCCATGGCACCAAAATAACCCTGCAAAGGGAACAAGTGTGTTAGGAAAATACAAGAAGACACATCTATATAAATATGTAATTGATTAACTTTTTCAGCGCAGGTGGGCGACTTTAGACGTTAGAAGCTGACGTCTATAGACGTCAGATGCAAGTCGATCCCCGTACTTAAATAATTATTTACTATGGCCGTAGACACATAACATAGGTATTCAAATGAAGCGGAATGAGCTAACTAAGACATTTATGATGATATCAAATTGGAAATAGTATATTGGTTTATATAAAATATTTCAGCGCTTCAAGGGTTAAAAAGAGGGCAGTATAATGTATGTGTGCATCCTGAGCAAACACATGATGGTAATTAATTGCAGCGCCAACGTAATAGATGAGCAGTAAAAACTAAATTAATGATAATTTATTGGGTCCATGGCTCGTTTTGGTTGGGCTAGGCTGGGTTGAGGGTGTGTCGGAGACGTAAAGCTGTCAGACCATTTTTCCATTTCATCATGTGTACTTAATTACGTGATCATAAACATGATAAATTTATAATGTAAGTACTACTTATTCATCTCAGTCGTTGCAGTTTCAAGAGGATTTTTAATTAATTTATAAAAAGAGAAGTAATAAACAGACAGCAATAGAAATAGCATGCTTGTTCAACTGTTAACTCAGAGAAAAACTGTTACTATAACAGTTAACCATCACCACCCCGTCAGCACGATACACTGACCCAATGTTGCCTCAATGTGAGTGCACCGTCTGCGACGCTGGCCCAACAATGAACGAACATCGGGTCAGTGCATCGTGCTGACTGGGCATTAAATGTTAGCGTTTTGTGGTAAATCGGTTACAACTATTATTAGTGCATACCTCGTGTTCTAAGAAGAGGGCTTTCAGTGAACCACTTGACCAGTAGTCCATGGCGTAGGCCAGCAGTTTCATGGATATGGTGTTCACGCGCAGAAAATTACCCACAAAAACCACACGCTCGATGCCCTGCAAACAAATAGGATAGCATCGAAGAGTGGGGTCCATCAGAAGTAAATATTATGCATCAGTGAAACGAAACGACTGACCTGCTTCAACTCAACAATTGAATTCCCCCCCCCCGCTTCAAGTTGTGTCTCGCTATCACGATCCACAACTTCAAGCGGGTGTGAATTACTCATGGTCAGTTCCAGACAATCATTTACAATGATTAATCAGAAATTTCACTCACAAGAAGCGTAATGTGATACAATATTAACCCTCTCACAGCTAGGAATGACTAGTTGTTTTTAATGCGTTTTATTAGCCGATCAAATAAATGTTATTGGGAACGAAATGAGTGTATAAACATCAACATTTGCAAATGTATAGTCTCAAACTCGACAAACATGAGTAATTTTTACCCACTTCAAGTTGTGGGTCGCGATAGCAAGACACAACTTCAAGTGGTTAAACATTTAAATTATTCGATTTAGTGGTTGAAAAGTGTTTAACTATTATAGTCGTGCGTGGAGCTCAAATGGTGAAGCGTCACTTGATAGATCCGGAGTGACTGTAGAAAAGGAAATTATAATATAAGCTTACGGTAGTAAAACGGTAAGCACGACGTTAACCCTTTACCCGCCAAACTATTCAATTTGAATTTTCACCCACTTGAAGTTGTGTCTCGCTGACGCGATCCACAGCTTCAAGTGAGTGAAAATTATTCAGATTTGACAAAATGGAGGTCAACTGTTTTCAAATATTGCTGATTGCTGTCACATTTCATGTTTAACATGTTTAAGAGGTGGTACTTAATGTGCTAATAAAAAATAAAAACCCGAATACATTGCGGCACCGGCGGTTAAAGGGTTAAATCGTTTATATTCTGTTTTATTAGCTGGCTAAATCAGTTATTGTTATTATGTGCTACTAACTAGGTCGTGATTGAAATGGTATGAAATAAACAATATAGTGAATTGACTGTTTAAGCCCTCACGATGCATTAAAGCATCATTTCACTTCCCTGAAAACAGACCTAATTTTCGTACAACAAAGGGTTTTAGAATGAATATTTACATGAAACTGGTTACAAATACATGGCGATTTTCTTTAATTTTTAAACCACATCAAATCATCTTCATCCACTACAAGTCGAGAATTGCGACAGCAATTCGCGGCTTGTAGTGGATGGAGATGACAATGGTAAATTCAGGCTTCAAAGGGTTAAAATAAGATGTATTGTTATTGTGCGAGGGCCAATATGCCATGTCCTGCGTGAATGGCACACATAATTATTATTCGTAATTTGTATTGTTATTACATCACTAAATCTGCAACACTCGATAATATCATGGAATTTCCGGGCACATAGCGACTGAGCGTGCATGGTAACATGGCTCGGAGCTACTTGTTTCGCGGATTTCTACATTTATTACATCTACCTGAGATTATGTTTCATTTTTAAAGTACTATATAATCCTTAACGCCGTTTTACTACATTACTGTACATACTCCAGTACTATAATTATGCATTTGTATATATCTTTAGGTTTCTACGCTTTCCACAGTGTCTTTTTTGCTGTCATATATGATTTGTAGATCATACATAGTAGCTATTTTATCACTGGTTTTGGTGCGGGAAACAAAATGATAGACCCCCTACGCTCACATATATTGCTAATCAATTATCTGTTATTTTATCGCAATATCCAGTGTTGCAATGCCTTTTAACAGATTTTAACTATGTATGTGACACCATGTAACTTGCCGTGTGAATTTAGCAAATTAACCATATTGTATATACATGTACATATATTCTATCATTTTTCTGACAAATAAGTCAGTAATGACTTTTCTTTGTGACAATAAATATCTATCTATCTATCTATTATATTATACATGTATAAACTATTATATTATATCATATTAAAGTTACGTTATTATATGAAATGATGTTTAAACGTCAAAGATTTGCAAATATTTTGTCTCAAATTAAACAAATGTAAAGAATTTTCACACACTCGAAGTTGTGGGTCGTGGAAGGGAGACACAACTTCGAGTTGATGAAAATTTAAATAACATAGCTTGGCAGGTATCGGGCTGGAACAAGATCATTTCACGTCCTCGTGATGAGGTGGCTGATATATTGTATATTTTATTCTACTTTAGGCCCTCACGATGCTATACTTTGCTGTATCTCTGAAGAATGACTTATTTTCCTACACCTGGAAGTTTTAGAACGAAAATGTTCATGGAACTGTTTTAATAATAACGATATATTTTTCCCATTTGTCACCCACTTCAAGTCATCTTAATCCACTAAAAGTGGAGAATTGTGACAGCGATTCGCGGCTTGTAGTGGATGCATATGACAATGGTAAATTCAGGCTTGAAAGGGTTAATACAATTATGTTACTGCTTCATTTTAAATATCAAACATAATTATTTTTCTATTCAGTATTTCGGAGTTCCATCCCAGCAAACATAAAACATCTGTATAACATTTGACAATGTCGTCCCAACGTCTTTGACGCTGGCCCAACATTGTACAGACAGACAGACAGACAGATATTTTATTGACAGAAAAGAAAAGTCATTACAGACTTATTTGTCATAGAAATGAAAGAGATATATGTACATATATATACAAGATTGTTAGTTTGTTAAAATCATATGATAATATATATGGTGTGACATACACAGCTAAAATCATGTTAAGTGGCATTGCCAAAATAAAAACTGGGTATTTCGATAATATAAATGACTACTACTAAAAATGAAATAAAAGGCATTGCCAAGATAACATAGAGGTCTATCATTTTGTGTCCCGCACCAAAACCAGAGATAAAATAGCTACTACGTATGACATACTAATTATATATAGTAGCAAAAAAGACACTCTGGAAAGCGTAGAAACCTAAAATATATACAAGTGCATGATTATGCTACAGTAACTGGAGTATGCAATAAGACAATGGTAAAAATTATATGGTATTTTTTAAAATTAAATATAATATCATGCAAGTACAATAAATATGGCATAAACAGGTAGCTCCGTGTCATGTGACCATGCAAGCACAGTCGCTATGAGCGCGGAGATTCCCTGAGATTGACTAGTGGTGCAAACTTAACGACGTAATAACAGTAGTAATGGCGGTTAAAAATTATTTGTGCAATTCACACAGGACATGGCCCTCGCACAAAAACATTAAGCCTTTTTATAATTCACTATATTGTTTAATTCATACTGTTTCAATCACGACCTAGTTAGAACCACATACTCGGAGTTACAATCGAAGAAAAACATTCCCGACCTCATGGAGAAAATCAGTTGACTTAGCAACTCTGAAATCCTCCATAAGGCCCCACCTCGTCTGATAACAAAGGCGACGGAAACGTCCCTAACCGGCCCCAAAAAGCCAAATAATAAGATCCGAGAGCAACAACCGTCTTGATATGTGGTAATACCCAAGTCAGATCATGAGGGCATGATAATATGAATAATATAGCGACAGGTGACAGATTTATTATACTCAGTAGTTTTAGCCCCTAATTTGTTTAAAGCAACCATAAATAAATTGCGCTGGTGACTTCACCACTGTTATGTCTCTAGATGTCATAATTCCTAGAAACATTTCATTTGTCGGTTGTATATTGATAATTGCGGCTACAGAATCATACAAGATTTCGCGTTCATTCTTCATAGCGCAACAGTGGAGAAGAAGATGTATTTCATCGTCAATTTCGTTTAATTGACACCTTGTGCATATTCGCAGATTTTTTTGGAGTGATTGGATTATTGAATCGTCCTCTTTCTATATTTAGATCATATGAGCTCATTCGATATCTCGCCATTGCTGTTATGAGGTGGTTCCCCCTTATGTGCAAGATATATGGTTCAACACAGAAATATTTTTTTACTAATGCATATGTGCGCAGCTTACTCGAGCTCTCAATTTCTTTTCTCCACTGCTGTGTAAATATTCTAACTATTGATTCTTTAAATGAAAGCATGAATTTATTTGTATCCCCAATATTCTGTGATTCCCAAGTTTGATCAAGCCCGGTTCGTTCGAGGACAGAGCGAATACGGGAACACCAGTTCGTGAAGCCAATGGCATCTAGCTCAAGTAGCATATTGTAGGCATTTCTGACTGGATGGCTCAGAGATAATTTTAGAATTCTACACCAATATTTTACAGCTTTTATGTGTTGCCGGATGATCAGTGGAAATCGACCCGTGTCCCCATATATTGCAGGAGTAGGTGTTTGCTTTCTAACGCCAAGTGTGGATTTAATAAATTTTAGATGGATTTTTTTCAGATCGTTAACATCATCGCCTGTATACCATATATCACTTCCATATTCTAGTATGGGCAATATTTGGCAATCAAATACCTTGAACGCAATAGTGGGTGACAATTTACCGACCACAGGACGGGACTGTTTACGTAGAGCAAAGATTGCTTTCCCAGCTTGGGAAGCAAGATGAGAAAAAGTTTCTTTTAACACGTTATTAGCGGACTTGGTGCTATACACTACACCAAGGTATTTATATTGTTCAGCCTTTTCTATAATGTTATCCCCATAGTGGAAGCTTACGCATACTGTACAAATGCTATACAAATGTTCTGTGTTTACGATACCTGAGACAGACAGACAAATATTTTATTGATATAAAGAAAAGTCAGTACAGAAATGAGAGGGATATAATTATATACATGTATAATTGTATGTAACAAGAATGAAGATGGTTAATTTGTTATAATGATATGACAATATCCATGGCCTGACATGCAGAATTAAAATCATGTTAAGTAGCATTGCCATAAAAAACACCGGATATTTCAATTATACAAATGACTACTACTTAAAATAAAAAAGGAATTGTCAATATATGAACATAGAGGTCTATCATTTTGTTTACCGTATTAGACTAAACGTTTCACACAAATAATAATCAGAACCTGTCCTCGGATATATTACGCCATTTTTATTCATCAAGATGGAGGCATTGCACCAGTAATTCACTGCTAAATGTGAAGAAAATGCTCTCTGTTAAACTGTTATTCTTCACGTGATCAGTGGAGCGTGCGATAAAAAATCGAATTACGTGAAAAATAAAACATTTCATAAGCGTCGCTCGTATTCAAGGGGTTAAGTGGATCAGTCTAGTGCGCTACTCACCCATATGCGATCGTATAATATATTGGAAACCACAATTTCGTACGTCTCAGTGCATACATTACACGATTAGATTCTATATGCTAAAGGCGAATTCGATTAGCAACATAACGCATAATGATTGACAACCACCCGCATCACATGAACATTAATGAAAAGGAATAATAATCCAATACGTTCAAGTAAGATCGACTGACCTTAATTGACTTCCGTATTAATGTTCTATAATTACATGTATATTGTCAAGGTGATTTTTCATGATTTAAATACAGCTATATAAACGAGCAGATTTGATAAAAGTATTTTAACTCCTAAGGCACAAATTTATAGAATCATTGTTTTTACCCACTTGAGGCCGTGTCTCGCTACCGCGTCCCTCAGCTTCAACTAGGTCAAAACCACATATGTGTACAATTTGTTTGAAATGAAAACAAATAAATTCTGAAAACGACTATAAGCGTGATTAGCGCTTAAGAAAATCCGTTACTTAATTATTACTGTAGATGACCTTGCAAAAAAAATGAAATGAATCGGGCTTTAGGCCACCTTTGTGCACATATAGGCTAAACCGGGCCAGGAGAACCTCCTGAGGATGGTGAGATGATTGAGATGACACTGTCCTCCAGACACAGGATTCGAAATTCGAGCCCTGGCGGTCTGAGGCCGAGCACGCTACCTCTCGGTCACGGAGGCTCCCCACAATACTGACTTTCACACGTGGATGGGGAAGAAACATTTTTTGTTTCTTTGAAACAGCCGAGACCGGGAACCGAACCCCGAACTCTGGCGTGAAAGGCAGCGGTGCTAACCACTACCCTAGGGCCCCCGCCCAGATGACCTTGCACTGGGCCAGCTCCGTGTCTGTCGCCGCTTCATAAACCCTTTAGCCGCCAAATCATTCGATTTCAATTTTCACCCACTTGAAGTTGTGTCTCGCTGACGCGATCCACAACTTCAAGTGAGGGAAAATTATTCAGATTTAACAAAATGGAGGTCAAACAATTCAAATCTGGCTGATTATTGTCACTTTTTATCTTTACCAGGTTTAAAAGCTTATATGTAATGTGCTAATATAAAATGTAAAAAACTAATAAGGACGGCACCGGCGGGTAACGGGCTACAAACCCTTTCACCGCTAAGCACGACTAAAGCCGTTTTTAATCTCTGTTGTATTAGCCGATAAAATCACTGATATTGGGAATGAAATGTGTGTTCAAACCTCAACATTTGCCAATGTTTGGTTACAAATTAAACAAACATGAGTAATTTTTACCGGCTTGAAGTTGTGGGTCGCGGTAGCGAGACACAACTTCAAGCGGTTGAAAAATAAGTTATTTAATTTAGCGCTTTAAAGGGTAATGTGACCATCATAATATACTTGCTTGTTAATATCGCAGCTATTTTTACACAAATTTCACACCAATTTATCAAATATAGACGATGGAAGTCGTTCACCCTGATTATTATACCTCGGAAAATGATCGCCATTGTCGACTACAGTCAGATGGCATGAACTACCAGTGATCTGTTATAGTAAATGAATGCCAACATTATCATAACATTATCATTATCCAGATATGCTGGATTTACAACTGCGCAAAAGACACTGTATGAGCGTTGAATCAGAGACAGTAACATTTAAACAAACCCCAGTGTGACAATCAGAAAACAAGAGACGTTGAACCGATACTGGTTTAATGCTGGCGCAGCGTCGTAGACGCTGCGCCAGCATTAAACCAGTAGCGGGTCAACGGCTTGTGTTTGCTGTGCACGTACCTTATTGAGAGCACACATGCGTGCTATGGAGCCGATGTTGTTGGTGATTGTGGTGAGTGTGGCGCGGGCCAAGTCAGGAGCACTCACACTCTCACGCTTCTCCTTGGAAATCATATGTCCAAAACTGACAAAACAATAGTAGACAAAACAGATGTACACAAACATAGAAATTACGATACAGGCTACATGCACGTGATCATGAAGCTGGCTATACTACATTACTTTTCTACGATTTCTCAGTCAAGTCTCAACCGATTTTCATGAAATTGTTCAAGTCCCCCATTAAATACCAAGAAATTTTCATTTGAAAATATTTTATTGTTTAAAAGTTAGACCATCTGGCATGTAATGCAATTCAGGAATTAAAACGAATTTTAATATAACCAGCTTAATAGGCTTATAGAGGGACGTTGTAATTAAAAAATTACTGCATGTCTAAATTAATGGTTTAACTTTTAAACTATTGAATATTTTTGATGAAAATTTCACAGTATTTGGCGGGTGAGACGAAAATAGTCCTCGCGAAATATCATGAAAATCAGTAGAGAATTGCGAAAAATATGCGATACAAGTTAATGTGACGGCGAGTATAGATCGTAATGTATGTGGGGAGTGACGACTCATTTAGTGATTGTTTAACACGTGTTTTCTTAAATTCGGGGTAAATGTTGATAATGTTTTATTATATTATCGACAGAATGAGATTTTAAAAATATATGATAATATATATAATTATCATTAGACACAATTATTTGCCTCCAAACGGACCACATACCTTTTAGCGCGGGGACTGACTTTAGACCCGCACTCAAAGAATGTAATTTTTATAACGGCCGTACTCTCATAACATAGGTATGCAAATGAGACGAAAGAGCTAACTAAAACATTTGTGGTGATTTAAAATTGAAAATATACTTTTTTTCTTGGTTAATATAAAAATATTTCGGGGCTGTAACGGTTAATCGTCGCTGACGCTGGACTGACGTCGCTAATGTGGATGCCCTCTTTTTGCTGAGCATAAACATAAGCAAGATATAGTAGGATGCACATTAACCGTGGTGAATGATTATCGCCGATTTCACAGTCAATTCTCAATTAATTGTCATAAAATTACAAGCACTATGTTCTAGTGATGCGGCGTCTACCATGAAAATGTTACTGAAAAATATTGCATAGTAATTTTCAGAGTAGTCGCCGCATGACTAAGACAATAGTGACTGTGTGTGCAAAATGTCATGAAAATTGGTTCAGAATTGACTGAGAAATCCGCGAAATTAATTCACCCAGGTTATTGAATTTATTGTGGATCTGTAAACGTCAGATTCTGACGTATAAAGACGATCCCCACGCTGAAAGAATTAAAATATTTCTAATGGCCATAGACCCATAACATAGGTATTCAAATGAATAAAAAAAAGCTAACTAAGACAATTATGATGATTTCAAATTAGAAAAGACATATTTAGTATCCATTTTTTAAACAAAGGTTAAATGACATACCTAGCCGCCACCACATCCCCGGCAAGGTGGAACCGCTCGTAATCTCCACCATATATATCTCGCACCAGTTTATCCACCACTTTGTTGTCACCATCCGACGCCAGTGCTATCGCTTCCTCAAATGTGTCACAACCCGTCAACAGACAGCATAACCCCAGAAATAAACCTCCGCCCAGACTAAAACACACAACAAATTTTGAATTGCCTATGATTTAATATGTATCTTAGATACACACACCTTACAACCTATACAGTGGTACACGCTGTACGCAGTGTGAGAATGGCTAAACGGAGGTTGTTGTTGCGAGAAATAATAATAACCGGCTTAATGTATACAATGCTATTGATTTAGAACTGCAGATGATGTTTTAAAAAGCAGATATTTAAAAGTAGAAGAAATTCAGAATTGCGTAAGATTGTTAAGTCACCTTGTCCCTGAGATTCTCTGGAAATCTGTGGAGGAGCGTACTTCTAGTATGCTTACACCTGAGCCAATGTTCACTACAAGATAAGGATAAGGGTCGCGGAAATCAAATTGTGTTTTTTCACACTTGGAGGGGTCCGCGGCATTGGCATAGTAGTAACATTCTGAAGACAAGTTGTGACGGTCTATGTGATGAATACCCTGAATTAAGCAGTTTAGCTCGTCAAACTTTTGCAGCGACATGTCAAGGCGCTACAACAGAAATATAATACTGATATGCGAGTACTAATAAATTAATTTCATGGGCAAAGACGCAAAGCAAAGGTATCGGTACTGGAAATATTTATATTTTTATCATGTGGTCGTAAGTGTGAAAAAGATAAATTCAAACAGCTTATTCCATCGTGTATGTCTGACTGACAGCCAGTTGCTAATAACCGGCAACATTAATACATATTGGTTATTTACAGCATATTAACAATAATACCTCGTGGAAATCCTGTTCAAATTTGTAGGCGCCGCCGCCTGTGGCACAGATGCTTTTGGCAAGACTTGGAAAGTTTTTGGATTTGGCCATTTCAATGAAGGTCATCATTTCAGAGGTTGGGAAGCGTATGAAGTGCAGCGTGCCTATCCTGTCACCCACGCTCTGCTGTACCATCTCTAGGTGCTTGTCCCGCAGCCCCGTCTTACCATAGGCCACATTACCGGTGAGGTATTTACGTATGGTCTTCAGGATCTCCACCTCCTGCTCCTCCTCCTCGTCTGTAATGTCTGTGGGCTCGAAGTAGATCAGTTTGGTCAGGGTGCCACCAATGTCCATACCAAACCATGGCATCACTGCAACCAGATTTTAACAATGAATCATGAGCAAACTCATAGAAAACCAAATCGATAGTGAGACATCCCAGCAAACACAAATCATTTGTATAACATTTACACAATGTTGGACCAACGTCGAAGACGTTGGTCTGACCTTGTATAAATGTTGTACAAATGTTTTGTGTTTGCTGGGATTCAACGCTGAAATAAATTTTGAAGGCAGGCATTAAAGCCGAATTAAAAGTACGATGGTTCATTTCTGATTTTTTTTTACATAAATTCGCAGTTTATTCCGTCGATTTGTCCAATGAATACATATCCGATATTACACACAATACGAAAGGGAGCTGTGTATAATGAACAATCATATGAAGGAAAATAATATGAGAAACAGTTTATCGTACTATAGATAGTCTCATACCGTATGTTCACATACCCAACAAACAATGATACCTTGTCTAAATGCCGGTTCAATGTTGGACCAGCGTCGCAGACAATAGACCAACATTAAACATACCAGCACTGGGTCGATGACACGTGCTTACTGGTTACTAAAAGCCATTCAGACCATCTGTGCAATGCCTGATACATTGGTCCAGATACACCACAAAACAATAATACAAAGGTATTACATGTATATACATTTGGATTCTAAATAATTTTAAACTGATACATTGAACCTATATACAAAATTAACCGATTTTCATCAATAAAATAATATGACACCAGGCCATGAAAAAGATAACAATTTTTACAAACCATATTAACTCCCCATATTAACCATATTAACTATCAATCATGTATATACTTGATTAACGAAGTGAGGATGCAATCGTCACCATTCCTCGTAGTGAGAAAAATGAGACAAGAAGCAAGAAAATGAACGAAATTAGAAGCTAAGTTGTGCCAGAGGAAATCAGAAGTGAGACTGTGCCAGAGGAAATTAGAAGATGAGCTATGACAAAGGAAATTAGAAGCGAAACTGTGCCAGAGAAAATTAGAAGCTAAGCTGTGTCAGTTGAAATTAGAAGCTAAACTGTGCAAGAGGAAATTATTAGCTAAGCTGTGCCAGAGGAAATTAGAAGCTAAGCTGTGCCAGAGGAAATTAGAAGATAAGTTGTGCCAGAGGAAATTAGAAGAGGAACTGTTCCAGAGGAAATTAGAAGGTAATCTGTGCCAGAGGAAGTAGTAGTAGTAAATCATTGCTTCACGTCACTTTTCGACACAAAAGGTCTTTTAAGTGGCATTGTAATACGATAAAAACGTTGTAGTCAATTGATGAAATGAAATGATGTACAGGATGATGATGTGAGGGTGGGGGTGATAGGGCATGGTGGGTTATGGAGAGCGTTTTCCTTCGCTCGCCCGATAAGGGGTTCTGGGCATGTCTCGGGGATACACCCCCAGACATGACAAGACGGCCGGAGACTTGGGTTTCGCTGTGCAATTTAATGCTGAAACAGTGGCATTTCGCGCAGCTCCGCTATCCTCAGGTTGGATAGTCCCCAGAGTAACAATAGGAAGGATAAATCCCTCTGGGTAACTCCATTCATCCCACGTGAGAGACCTAATGTCAAACACGCTATCGCCGTTTATTTAAGGCTATCAGCACTGATGCGGGTGCTGCATTGGCTCCGCTGTTGAGCGGAGGAACCAGGGTACGCCACTGGCAATCCGGCCGAAAATTATGGCCAGATACGAGGAGGCTGCAGCTGCCCTTGGATGATTGCTGTAGACTAATCCTTCCGTGTACACAGCATTCAACATACGAAACAGATCCCTAATGACCCTCCCCGGATGTGGGCGAAAAATACTACTACTAGCAATCATACCAGTACCCCTGTGCCAGAGGAAATTAGAAGCTAAGCTGTGCCAGATGAAATTAGAAGATGAGCTGTGCCAGTTGAAATTAGAATATAAGCTGTGCCAGAGGAAATTAGAAGCTAAGCTGTGCCAGAGGAAATTAGAATATTAAGCTGTGCCAGAGGAAATTAGAACCTACACTGTAAGCTGTGCCAGAGGAAATTAGAAGCTAAGCTGTGCCAGATAAGCGCAGTGAGGCGGTCATTCATTCCATGTGTCCGTTTGCCGCATGCGATTGCCGTACCATTTTTTCAGCTTAGATGAATGTGAATGTACTTGTTATGATGTGCTCGGTTTGCCACGCGGCAGTGCTGGATTGTTTTGTTTGCCCAATGCGCTTGCCGCATAGAAATTCCCTTGTAACGCCATTATTTGAGGTAGTTCCCGCTTATATATAAATATGATGATGTAGGAGGAAATCCCAGTCCTGAGTACGCGTTTGTCGCACACGTTTGTCGGCACACGGAAAGGCAGCTGCATGCAATTGCCGGAACCAATTGCCGCATCCGTTTGAAAAAACAAACACATGGAATGGCAACTTATGAAGTTGACGTATTCACTCAGTAAACACGATAAATTGCCACACTGCTGGTCTGACTCAACATTAAACTAACAGTAGGTCACGTGTTACTGCATAAGTAAACCTATACCAACCTATACATAGATGAGCCATTGTTTCAGTGTCTCCACACAGCGAAATTGTCAAGCATTTGTCTCTTGTTGTGTGGTTCTACTATTAACACGGAATGAGAATATGGCAAGACAATATGTATATTATGACGTAGGCCATTGCACTTAACGAGGTACCTTTAGAATATATTGATTTATATCTTACTAATTGTTTTTAAGCGGGTGCCCTTGTATTGTGCTTGTAAATGCTGTTTATAAAGAAGGTGAGCGATCGTTTCGTTCCACGTCTTACCCATCAAATTTATATGGTGACCCCCCCCCCCCCACTCCTCATAACTTTGAGCATGCTGCGCATGCCCCTATAGTGTGCGCTTAGCGAATCATGACATCCCACCTATACCTTAACCACAGAGATTTAGTCCCAAAAAATAGTAGAATATTGCTTAACGTCACTTCTCGGCAATAATCGTCATTTAAGTGATATAATAAGATGGACAGTGCAGTTCATTGATGAGATGAATGATGTACATACATGTACAGGTGATGACGTGAGGGTGGGGTGATAGGGGTAGGATAAGTTATTGAGTGTTTTCTTTCATTCGCCAGATAAGAGGTTCTGGGCATGCCTGGGGGATTAACCCAAAGACATGCCCAGACGTCCAGAGACGTTTGTTTAGCTACTCCATGTATAATATTCAAAAGGGGAATGCCGCCACTAATTGGGGGGGGGGCATCTAATCATGCACGCCAGGCATCCGATGAGGCATCTCCACTACAAAAATAAAACATAAGGGGGGGGATGGGGGATGGGAAGCCAAATTGAAAAGAAAAGTCTTCAGCATTTTTTTAAATGAGGTGACTGTGCTCGCAGTTTTCAAATTAGTCGGCAGTGAATTCCAGGTGGAGGAAGCTGCAACTGCAAAAGCCCTTGAGCCCCATTTTGTAAGAAAACGTGGAACAGTTAACATATTTGCGCTGGAGGATCTAAGCAGTCTTGAATTTTGAAGTGGTACTAAAAAATTAAAGAGATATGTAGGTTGGTGAAAAAGGAAGGCTTTAAAAGTGATGGTACAGAGTTTAAAGCGTATGCGGTATTTCACTGGTAGCCAGTGAACGAATTTTAAAAGAGGCTTAGATCTGCTAAAACGAGAAGCTTTACAGACTACACTTGCCAGACAATTTTGTACCCGCTGCAATCTTTCAATGTCCCGGTCAGGAAGATTGTACAAAAGGGAATTGCAATAGTCAAGATGACTAGTGACCAGAGCACATGCAACAGATTTTGCAGCTTCTGGGCTAAGGTACTTCCTAATACGCCAAAAGTCACGGATGTGATAGAAGCATATTTTGTAAGTCTGAGAGATTTGTCGTTTGAAGTTAAAATCACAATCAAAAATAAATCCCAAATTTCTAACGAATGCTTTAGGAAGTGTGTCATGGTCAAGTAATAATAAAGGGAATAGATCTTTGAACTTTTAGAACTCTTTGTTTTTTAGAACCGATGATGATAAACTCGGTTTTACTTGGATTCAGCTTTAGCTTCGAATTTGTCATCCAAGTGAAAAAATCAGTACCACAGGATTTCAAATTGGTTAGGGATTCTAAAGCTTCAGAACCGGATAGAGATATATAAATTTGTGTGTCATCGGCATAGAGATGGTGTTCTACATCATGCTCAGCGATGACGTGACTGAGGGGAGCAGTATATAAGGTAAAAAGTATAGGTCCAAGGACAGAGCCCTGGGGTACACCAAAAGATATGTAAACCGCTTCGAAAATATAATCGGGAATTTTCACCTGTTGACATCGGTTGCTCAAGTACGATGTAAACCAGTGAGGAGCTGTACCAGAAATTCTATGCCAAGACTATTATGTCCCCAGTAAAGGAGGGATAGCACTGTGTTTACCTTAACCAGTCGTAATGATCCGTGACACTAGCTCAAATGGGCATGGCGTACTCTGAATATTGGAAAGGCAACGTGGCGCTCAAGAAGAGCTGTATGGGCTACAACATAATAAAACTAGCTGGATGAAAACATTTACGATGGACATTAGCGATAGTGATAGTATATCATTTATATCATAATTATTTTATGTTGTAAATGAAAAAAGTGTGATTGAAAAGTCTTTAAAAAGCCCACACGTTCCCCACCCAGAGAGGTCTACAAGTACCTCACTTTTGTGCAAGATGGCTAAACTTCATTTATTATTTATTCCTTTCAAGTGCTGAAATTTTCGCCGTCAATTTCCTCCCCAAGCTGCAAATGATCACGCAATTGTTTTACCAATGAACATAATTATTAGGTCAGTTATAGTTTATTGTCATTCACCAGGTGGTGGCTTATCCTGAGCGATGCTTTCTGGGCATACTATTATGGTGGTGAAACTACTATGATAAAAACACCATGCAATGTCGCGTATTTCTCCAGGTTCCAAACTCCTATGATTTAAATTAGTAATCTACATCAGCGTTAAATACAACATAAGACACAGTAAAGCCTACTAAACGCAATTTCTGTAAAATGTACAGGATGATCAGATCTTATTTATTGATCATGTCATGTACTTGATGCAATTTAGTTTTTGTATCGAGCACCGTCTTACCACTTAACATATTTAAATACAAAAGTGATCCAATTCTTGTTTTCTTACTATCCTTAAAATTTGTTCTTGCGTTGGGGTGTTGGGAGCACCACAGTAGCTGTTTGGGAGCACCGCAGCAGCTTTTGGCAGTACCACAGCAGTTGTTGGAGCACCGCAGCAACTTATGAGAGTACTGCAGCAGCTTATCAGAGCACAGCAGCATCTGTTGGGAGCACCGCAGCTGCTTATCATGCTTATAGGAACACCGAATCATCTGCTGGGAGCACTTGCAGCAGCTGTTGCATGGAGCCCTGGAGCAGTGTATGTGAGCACCTCATCAGCTGTTGGGAGCACCGCAGCAGCTTATGGGAGCACATTAGCAGCTGTTGTGAGCACCCTGGCAGCTGTTGGGGAAAACAACAGCTGCCGCAACAGTTTATGGGAGCACAGAAGCAACTTATGGGAGAACCACAGCTGCTACTGGGAGTATCGCAGCAGCTGTAAGGAGCATCCCAGTAGCTGTTGGGAGCACCGCAGCCACTGCTGGGATCACTGCAGCAGCTGCAGCAGCTGTTGAGAGCACCACAGCCGCTGTTGAGAGCACCACAGCAGCTGATAGGAGCACTGCAGTAGCTTAGCTAATGGAAGCAGCGCAGCAGCTGCTGGGAGCACCACATCAGCTTATATGAGCACTGTAGCAGAAGCTCCCACGATCATTGCAGCAGCTTATGGGAGCAGCGCAGCAGTTGTTGGGAGCACCGCAGCAGCTTATGGGAGCACCGCAGCAGCTTATGGGAGCACAACAGTAGCTGCTGGGTGTACCGCAGCAGATATAGTGGGATCACCGCAGCAGCTTATGGAAGCACCTCAGCAGCTGCTGGGAGCACTTAAGCAGCTGCTGGGAGCACCGCAGCAGCTGCTGGGAGCAGCGCCACAGCTTATGGAAGGAGCGAAGCAGTTGTTGGGAGCACCGTAGCGGCTTATGGGAGCACATCAAAAGCTGATGACAGCACCACAGCAGCTGATGGGAGCACTGCAGCAGCTGTTGAAGAGTACAAAAGCAGCTGGATGGAGCACAGCAGCAGCTAATGAGAGCACCGAAGCAGTTTAAGGGAGCACATCAGCAGCTTAAGGGGGCACCACAGCAGCTGTTGAGATCACCGCAGAAGCTTATTGGAGCAGCTATTTATCTATAATTAAATATACTTGACATATACAGCACTTGTGAAGAAAACGTGTCATCAGGGAAATGCTTCCATTATCCTCTAATTATGGCATATATGGGGTACATTATCTGATTATCATAATATATATATTGTACACCCACTGTTCATAGCGGGGCATGCTGTCAAAATACTTAAAAAAAAAAATATATTTATATGACGCTCTGCAATGCATGTGAAACATGGACGATCTATCTTAAACTTAAAAAAAATAATATTGCGATATCCCTATAGATATGTTCTAAAAATAAACCACGGTAGTCCCCACCATGATGTGGAAAACTGGTGTTTGGAGATGAAGAGGTGTCCCACATATTGGACAGTATGCATTAATGGGCTAAAAGTCTATTTCGGACACTCCCTGTTATCCAAGATACAGTAAAAGCTATACATCTTCAATTTCCACTCAATACAAACAATACAGTAACATTACTGTAACGGTTTATTAAGCAAAATGATAGACAGCTTGTGCGCATATAAAAAAAATATAAAGAGTGAAGTGAACATGAAGTGATGAATGGTATCACAATCGTTACAATACATTTCAATATCAGATATATACTAAAGGCATGGGTTACTAGTACCACCGTCACCCCCGTGCACCCAGCAACCCACATCAGTATGTCCAAAACATATAATAAGATGTCAGCAGTAGGGACGAACATTATATTCTGCCCACTATGGAAGTACTCCTAAACCTGTCTAGAATTAACAACTGATTAAGGGATTAGGTAGAGTTACGTAAATGTCTGTCGTTGCTGTTCTTATCAAACAATCTACACATGACATATACCATATCAAAGGGAATTACATTTCCTTTCTTATGGTTTATATAGTATAGAACATTGCGGAGTAGGCCTAAATATTCATCTCTCCGCATACGTTCAAATATTTTTCCACTTAAAAAATTATATGACATTTATAAATTAAAATACCACTCAGTCTTAAAGCTGCATAACTGTTTTGCTTATTTCATTCAAAATATTAATCCATGGAGAATGGTGTTTTAATTTTTAATTTAACTCCCCCGGTTACTGAGTTATTGAGGATTTAAGTTTGTTGTTTTTTAATATTGTTGCCCCACCAAAACAAACCAGATCACAGCGGAGTAAGACACACTGTCTGTATAATCAGGACATTAAAAGTACCAACTGGCAGATAACGATCATCATTGAAAAAAAAGTGGAAGTTTTTTTAATATTATTCTTATTTTTTAAGTGGTCAGAGATACAATTCACAGTAAAAAGTGTAATATTTCATGTCATTTAGACATGTCTAGGAGTTATTACTTAGTGTGATATGGGTGATATATGCATATAATGTCATGTTTAATTTAGGTACCGGTATGGAGAATGTCACTCACTTGCAAAATAAGGACTCTATTTTAGTATGGTGCTTTTAAGTGTGGGCCAGCAACTGAGCCATTGGCCCACCATTAAGACGGTCTCCCCAGTCCGTGGGAAATTGTTGGCGGAATTAGCGCTAAAATTCAGTGATGTAAATCATCTTTTTCGCTCTTTTAATTTTCGTGATTTTCTTGAAAAACATTTGTATTTCTTTATTCGGTATCTCATGGGCATTTCAAAATATAGTCAAAATGCTACTAGACAATATCAGACTTTATTTTATTTTATCGTAAATCATCACATACGGTGGTGATATAAATCGCGCTATGCGGTAAAATAAAATAATATTTAAAACATCGGACTTTACTGTAACCGATTCCCAACAGTTTTTTGACCAAGTCTCAGTACGTCCACCACTGGTTATTTGGGCTTTGTATCATATGTCTTCAGATTCAGTTCAACATTTTATTGCTTGCTATAAGGCGGTTTGGTGTTGTCCAATGTAACATTATATTGGCCCATAACCCTACCACTATTACATACATATTGTACACAAACCGATTCACTACTTAATAATACTTGATGGTGTATCGCATGGTGAACTAATTCCGCTACATTTACCCAGTTTTAGTGCATTTATAAGGCCTTTAAGACAATATGAATGATTGTTTTGTACTTTTTAGGTTATTTTTATTGAAATAAACAAAACGTTATGCAGTTTTAAGCATATACTGATATACACAGGCCTGTCGGGGTTCAAAAACATGGGCCAAATATGGATGTGGCGAATACTTATATTTGTTTATATGGTTATCCTTGACCATGTTGACCAGCTGGTTTTGTTGTTGATTTTCATACAAACTAATAAAAATAAATAGTTTTGAACCCTGCCATAGTTTGTTACATATTTACACATACTTGCTCTGTAGTATATGTAGTATAAGTCCCTTCAATGTTCTAGGTTATCGCTCGCAATTTAAAGCAAGAAGAAAATTTAAAATCTAAAGCAAAACCAGTTTATTTGGTGATCCACTGAATATTCCGCCCTCCCCTAGTCATGAGAGTACAATACTGTGGCCCAGACCTGAAATCCATCCTGAGTAACCTTGCCATCGAAGTCAAGCTTGCCTGATAAATCAGTCACACCCAGTTTATTTAGAAATAAAGCCCCACGGTCCTCGTCATTCTCCCCCTCTAAGTTTAAAATTAGCACATTATTTATACGGCCACTGGCCTCTTGGAAAAGTGTACGATACTGTCAGTGAGCATGTCTGTCAGCCACTTCCACTGGGCGTCGTACACCCATTCCCGAATGATGGTCACGGCGACCCCTCATCTGTCCTCTGAAAATTCTTCCACGTCTTATTACTCTGTTCTCCAACTCATCCAACTTCATCTATGGCTATTTCACAACTGAATTAAACAACTTAAGTGATATTGTGTGTGTTGTTTTGTGATATTTTATTGGTAGGATGTTGTCAATCACTCCAAGTGAAATTCGTTCACAACCTACATCAATGATTACAGTAAAGAGTTCGAATGACATGCTTGGGCCTCCACAGCGGTCTATTCACAACTTTGATAATAATGTATCGCGTTAAATATTTGTGTCACATTCACATCACTTTTTGTCGTTACTAAAATATTGTATGTATTGACATTACCAATTTATTTGCTGATATTATTCTAAACTTAGCGATACTATCATCAGATCATGCAGCTCTGATTAGTATAATCAGAAACGCATAATTACACAAGAATATCCGTTGAATTATGCATTTCTGGTATACTGTGTAATCATTCAATTTGATATCAGGTTAACAGGAATAAAGTGCAGTAAATCCTAAATATTATATAAAGCACCAGAAGCTTCTGGTAGTAGTCATGGTCGATGCTAAGAGGAGGTGTTAGCAAGGTTAGTAAAAGTTTTTGACATGTATAATGGAAAATTTGATTAACTTCGCATTATGTTAAGGATGCAAATTTCAATATGATAGCATGCAAATGAATATAGAAAAAAAAGTTGCTGCCATAACCATGATAACAGTATATTTCCCATTCCTTGTAAACTCGTCAACTAATTACAGTAGCAGAAAAACGTGTTTGGTGATGAGATGTAAAAATCTATGCTCACATTCATATAGAGGGTAGGCAGGAATAGCTTCAGTTGTTGGCATGACATCTTGACACTCACGAGCTTCCGAACACTTTCCTGGCAGTTTCATAGTTAGACCACAAAATAATGCCAACGAGTGTCCACAATTAAAACTGTTGTTGTTAAACGCCTAACTAGTCTTCTCTCCCAGCGTGCACCACGGATTCCTGATTCGATTCTGTAAATGGTATTTGATCAGAGAAAACGGTTAGCTTTTTCCAGTGAGATTACCGTGAGTTGATTAGCAGCGCAGTTAAATGAACTAGAGCGACTGCAAAATAATGTATGCGTGTATGTTTCATAAAACGATCGTTCTACCTGACACAAATCGATTGTGCGTCATGTCTAAATCGATATGAAGCAATGCGGGAATTTATTACATAGTGGCAAATTAAATAATTAAATCGCGTATCTCGATTAAGCCTACTGCAGGTTGATATGTTGAAAAGTATATGTGAAAAACTGGATGGGAAATATGAAAAAAAAAAATCAAATTAAGAAGTAGCTGTTTCTACAGCAAGCAAAGTTTATAACCGGCTGCTTCAAGTGAAGCGTCCGTTATAATAATTTTGCTCCTACAGTTTCATGCCAAAATATCCCCACGTTTAAAAATCAGATGTCAGATTTAATTAGAGGTACCATAACGTGGCTCCAATAAGGGAGGCATGATGTGTCCTACCCAGTAAACACAAAACATTTGTATAAAATTTGTACAATGTTGGACAAACGTCGAAGACGTTAGGCCGACATTGTACAAATGTTATACAAATATTTATCTTTGCAGGGTGATAAAGCCCCCCCCCCCCCCCCTAGCATTTCATAGATATAATCTGTCGTAAATAACACGTAAAATGGACAATATTTGAATCAGAGTATTCGAATGCATATTCAAATAAACACCAGAATAATTGTATTTTGTTTGAAATTGGAAATTGCGTTAGTTAGCTCAAAACGTGGCGAAGGATTTATAAACAGGGCATGCAGATAAATTCTAAATGTCAATCGAGTTTAATGTGATCATGCGCGCTAAACTTGTATAGGAACATTAACCCTGCGAAGGAGCGCGCAGCGCGTGGCCCCGCGCGAAATTAACGTCGATACACTATTTTTAAACTTAACTCTACGAGACCGCTATTAACGTGATCGCTTACTAGTAGTCACATTGAGACGGGAGAAACAATGATATTTCCCTGAAAGACAGGGTAGACAGTTAGAAAGGCAAATTGTAGTCTGAAATTTTAGCCACTTGAATCCGTGGAACATTTAAACGGGACACAATGGGTAAAAAAAAAATCTAATTTGGGAAATCAACGGTTATACATGTGTGCGTGGGCACGACGATGTGGTTTGATATACAATGTGGTTGGATATAGGCCCTACAATGTGGTTGGATATACATATGACTAATAAATACATGTATGCCTATCCTATTTGACAGGCGATATCCGGTATTAACGTATCGGGAAAAAGGGTTTCAGTGATGGTGGTGATTGTATCGAAATTTACGGATTCTATTCTCATATGGGTAATTATATTATATGGGGAAATGAGAAAAGTGACAAAACGAATGATAGTATCTAATATAAATGCTACGTAAATGCGGGTCACTTAGGCCTACACTCACTGTACCAACCGATAACACAAACCTAACACAAAACTAAATTATAACAACCTACTTTAATTAATGTATAAATACATTATAAATTAACTTAATAATTTATTAACTTAGAAATAAAATTAACTTAGAAATAACTAATTGCAAATTTGCAATTAGTTATTTCTAAGTTAATTTCCCCTAAAAAGCATTAGTAATGATATTGTACATGAAGCCACCAGTTCTAACAGCGAAACAGAGCGTACCCAACTGAAAACAGGTGTTAGCCCAGCATTGTGTTAACCAATGTTTGTGCTAATTTGTGGATCTAATACTAAAAGGTTTGGGGTACCCAGTGCATATGTCCACCCCCTATATTAGACCATGGGCCACCCGTAACCCCCCTCCCCCCTCTGGGGATTTTCCACGGTGGTTATTTCTGAAGCCTCTGAATATGGACCTATTTAAATCCGGTTGCATTCAAGCTGTTGGGGCTAAATATGCTAACATATGCAAATTAGGCAGCCATTACCTGATTACCGAAAATCCCGTTTTAAGCAATATCTCAGCAACGAATCAAGTTAGAATCCTAAAAAAACAGTGTCTATCATACGGTTTTCATGGTCAACGAATGCAATAAAATATATCTAATTAGGATCAGAATAATAAATTAGCATAAAATATGCAAATTAGGCAGCCATTTATTACCGAAAATCCAGTTTCAAGCAATATCTCAGCAACTAATCAAGTTGGAATCCTAAAACAGTGTATATCATACGGTTTTCATAGGCAGCCATTACGCAAAATCCAGTTTCAAGCAATATCTCAGAAACTAATCAAGTTGGAATCTTGAAAAAATGTCTACCATATGGTTTTCATGGACAGAGATTGTAATAAAATATATGTTATCAACATCATGAAAACATATTAGCATAAAATATGCAAATTGGCTAATAAAAAGTAGTATAGAATATCAGGTATCAAGCAATAGGGGCCTATATCAAAGACCAAACAACCAAAGAGTAAAACATAAAATATCTACACTCCCATTTTTGTGGTCAACCTTTCATCTGAAAACATTTCAGGAGTTCTGAAATGTCCACATCACATGTAATATATGACATTTCAACCCGTAATTGTGTACACACATGTAGTTAAGGCGTTGTGAAATAGAAATTCGTGTAAAAAGACAAAACTCAAAGACGTATTATCGCCACACACGACCTCTCACTAAGCCCCTTGACCTCTCAGCTAATACCCACGACCAGTTTAAACGTTTATTTTTCATATTTTGATCTTTTAATACAGCAGAAGACCCTACTTTGTTTTCTTTACTATATTAGGGTAACCCTAAAACCCGGATCTCATGGAAATTGCCTTTAATTAAAATGACACCTATTCACTGTATAATTATGTGGGTTTGGGCAACTATACTTATACGATAATACCAAAATGTGTTTTTTATTGTGATTTTCTTACTCTGAATTTTTTATGGTTTCCAGCATGGTATTTTAACCTATAGTTACATGATTGTCCAATAATACATACATAAAGTGACCATTAAAATAAGCATGTGCCTGTAGCATTTTTTAATTTCATTCTGGTGCCAATTCAGAAGTGTGGGCTTTATAGTTCAAATAATATGTAAAAGTTAATTTAGAACCTAATGTTAATAAAAGGTTGCCCACATATCCTGCTAAGCTAGTTACCAAGCAACGAAATATGAATATTAGGGATATCAACATGTTTATTAGGGATATCGAGAATTAAAAATAAACACATCGCCCGAACATATCGTGCCCTTCTGATTGCCAGAAAACTATGGCGTTGGTTTTTTCAGACAAAAGCCTTATTATGAACATGGGTTTGCATAATTATTAGAAAGGTTACTCACACTATGCATACTAGCTGGTGGTAACAAGTTATCTAGAATATTAATAAAAGAAAAATAATGTTTAGACCTATTTATCGGCACCTAGCGTTGCACCTGCTAATTATTAATCAGTGATATATATCGAGACATGCTTTGGGTTTGAGTCACATGAACTCAAAAGTCATCAAAAAGACTATCATTTTTTAAAGCCCCTCGTCATTTCTGAGATTATTTTATGCCCATGCCTTCTGAATGCCACTGACATGATGATACTACTATTTGATCACACCTTGGTTAAATATAACTGACCTGTAATATAGGAGTTAATTGGTTATTACATGTATGATGTAATAATAAACCCATATTTGTTCATTCAGGTTATTTTTTCTACTGACATAACTAGGGTGATTTTAATGTTTAATCCTCGGGATAAATAACTAGAGTTGAACAAATAGATACAACCAGTCTTTTCTGATATTAAATTTACTGTGTAAAATGACCCATTAATTGTTCTTGCCCTAATATCTTGAGTGCAAACTAGCAGATATTAAATAAATATATAATAAGTTGTCTAAAAAAATTGTCTTTAAAAATCCCGCCCATGGGGAGGGGGTAGGGGATGTTTTTCATGTATGGTTTTCATATACACATAGCACGGAAGACGTGTACTTTGAGATTTAAAGGGTCATTATATATTGTAATGAACCCCATATTTAATATTTTTTTTTATTTTCACTTCACGTAACATCTTCTAGTAACATAACTAGTGTTTATTCCGTGGAACACATACCTGGAGTTAAAAACAATCACAACATGTCTTCTAGGAAATTAAATTTACCACTTAAAATTCAGGTACATATGTTTGATAAACCGATATTTTTTACAGCCCCAATATTTTGAGTGCAAACAAGCAGATATTTTATAGATAAATAATAAGGTGTATAAAAATTATTGTCTTTAGAAACCCCGGCCATGGTGAGGAGGTAGGGGATATTTTTCATTTCTGGTTTTCATATACACATAGCACGAAAGCCGTGTAATTTGGGTTTAAAAAGTCATTATATATTGTAATGAACCCCATATTTCAATGATAATCTATTTTCTTTTCTTGTTACATAACATCTTCTAGTAACATAACTAGTGTTTATTCCATGGAACACATACCTGGAGTTAAAAAAACAATCACAGCATGGCTTCTAGGAAATTAAATTTACCGCTTATAATTCAGGGGGTACATATGTTTGATGACTCGTTATTTTTTTCCAGCCCCAATATTTTGAGTGCAAACAAGCAGATATAGAACAGATAAACAATAAGGTGTCTAAATAATTTTTGTCTTAAAAAATCCCGCCCAGAAGGAGGGGGGTGGAGAGGGTTTTGTTTATCTGGTTTTCACATACACGTAGCATAGGAGGCGTGCAATTTGGGATTTAAAGGGTTATTACATGTATTAATAAACCCCATATATTTTTTTTATTTTATTTTAGTTTCACATAACATCTTGTAACGATACAAGTGTTTAATTCTTGGAATAATTACCTGTAGCTGGAAAAATATATACAACATGCCTTTTAGTAAACTAAATTTACCGCTTAAAATTCAAGGGGGTACATTATGTTTGGTGACCCAATATTTCTTCCTGTCGCAATATTTTGTGTGCAAACAAGCAGATATTGAATGGATGTTGGATAAGGTGTCTTAAAATTATCGTCTCCAAATACCTCGCTCCCGGAGGAGGGGGTAGAGAGGGTTTTCATATTAGATTTTCATGTAAACGTAGCAAGCAATATGTGGAATTTGGGATTTAAAGGGTTATTACATATATTGATGAACCCCATATTTTTTAATTTTTTCATTTTTGTCTCACATAGCATATTCTTGTAACATAACTAGGGTTTAATTATAAGAATAAATACCTGTAGTTGACAAAATATACACAACATGCCTTTCAGTAAATTATATTTACAGCTTAAAATTCAAGGGGGTACATATATATGTTTGATGACCCAGTATTTTTCACTGTCGCAATATTTTGAGTGCAAACAGGCAGATATTGAATGGATATTGAATAAGCTGTCTTGAAATTATCGTTTTCAAATATATCGCCCTTGAGGAGAGGGGTTGGAGAGGGTTTTCACATTAGATTGTCATGTAAACGTAGCAAGCAATATGTGGAATTTGGGATTTAAAGGGTTATTACATATATTAATGAACCACATATTATTTTCTTTTATTTTTTTCGTCTCACATAGCATCTTCTTGTAACATAACTAGTGTTTAATTATTAGAATAAATACCTGTAGTTGAAAAAATATATACAACATGCCTTTCAGTAAATTAGGTTTACCGCTTAAAATTCAAGGGGGTACATATGTTTGATGACCCAGTATTTTTTCCCGTCGCAATATTTTGAATGCAAACAAGCAGATATTTAATGGATATTGAATAAGCTGTCTTAAAATTATCGTTTTCAAACATCTCGCCCTTGAGGAGGGGGGTGGAGAGGGTTTTCAGATTAGATTTTCATGTAAACGTAGCAAGCGATATGTGGAATTTGGGATTTCAAGGGTTATTACATATATTAATGAACCCCATATTATTTTATTTTTTTATTTTTGTCTCACATAGCATCTTCTTGTAACATAACTAGTGTTTAATTATAAGAATAAATACCTGCAGTTGAAAAAAATATACACAACATGACTTTTATAAAATTAAATTTACCGCTTAAAATTCAGGGGGGTACATATGTTTGATGACCCAGTATTTTTTTATGCCCCAATATTTTGAGTGCAAACAAGCAGATATTGAATAGTCATATAACATGGAGTCCAAAAATCACTGTCTTCAAAAATCCCAAGGGGGGGGGGGGGTTCATATCTGGCCCATGGACTATATCAATATACACGTAGATATCGCCACCTCATTATAACTAGTTGCATATTCCACCCACATGATAATATCGACGTGATTAGCTAGTTTCCAGCAGTCAACACGTCATTATGTAAATTATTCAAGTAGACTTAATCATTGGTCAATCAAGATAATTATAATATCAAGGTGAGAGGAACGAGCCATGTGGTGTTCCAGCATTGCGATTAACCCTTTCAAGCCTTTGTTTACCATTGTCATCTTCATCCACTACAAGCCGCGAATTGCTGTCGCAATTCTCGACTTGTAGTGGATGAGATGATTTGATGTGGTTTAAGAATTTAAAAAAATTGACATGTATTGGTAAACCAGTTTCATGGAAATTCTCGTTCTAAAACACTTGAAATGATAAGTTAAAACAAGGAAAATAGAATCTATTTTAGATCAAAACCATTCTCAACATCTGTCAAAATAGCAATGCCTTTATATTGCCTGAAACCCAAACTGAGTTTTATCTACCTGCACTTACCAAAGAAGTATTTTTGTTGGGCTACCCCATTAAAGAAATATACGATAGACTGGATTGAGAGATATGAGCGACAGAATCCGGAATAGAATAGACTGCTTGCACGAGTTTGCGCAGTGAACAATGGTCTGATTATAATAGTTCCGAGTTGCTCACCGTGTGGCGTGTTGTCATTGAAATGTGTGTAACAGTTGTCTGATTAAAAAAGTTCAGCGTTGCTCACCGTGTGGCGTGTTGTTATTGAAAAAGGTGTATACTATACTTCCTCAGATGACCAAATCGGGCCAACACGAAGTTGTTCTAAATCACAACGAAATAACTGTGCTAACTTTGAACCGGAAGTGTGGACGTTGCAGCATTCGCACGCTATAGAATAACAAAAAATTACAGATGTATGCGCATGGGTTAGTTGGTTTTAAACCATACACGTGACATGTGAAGCATTACGGCAGTTTATTAGTTGGAATAGTGTATTAAACGGCATTTACGTGAATATTATATCATGTACATATTAAAAATGAAAATAGCTAACGCTGGTCCAACATTAGAGCACCACTCGTTTAACGTCTGTGTCGCGGCCAATGCCTCACAGATCAAGGGATCAACAAATCAACTCATTCAAAGTTATGTGATATACATGTACACCGCTGAGCAGACCTACATATCCCAACAAGCACGAGACATTGAACCAATGTTGTTTTAATGTTGGGCCACCGTCTTCGACGCCGGCCCAACATTAAAACAACATTGGTTTAATGTATCGTGTTTGTTGGGATATGTACCCCAGCAAACACGAGACATTGAACCAATATTGGCTTGTTGTTGGGCCGCCGTCGTTCCAGCAAACATCAGTCATATGCCTACGTAAATGTAAAACGCATACGTTGGACAAAGCGTCCATCCAATATTGAGCCAACGTTTGTTCTAAATACATTGCTTCATATATTCCTTGGTTACAATCAATATACACCTACATGTGTTTATTTCCATTTAGGAAGGCTTGTAATCCATGCAGGCTATATCCTCAGAATTGATCGTCTCTTAAATAGTTACCATTTGTAGTACACCCGCACTTAACATTCTTAGTCTTGATGCATGCAGATACATCTGTGTGTTTGGAGTATCATTTTTATCTGATTACATTTTCGTACGTCATCCAACAACGCTGAGGTGTAAGAAATGGTAGTTTAGGAAGTTCGAACACGAGAAGGGTTCATATCATCTCTAGCGGTGTATACAATGAAACCAATTCATATAGACCAAGCACAAAACACTGCCGTAACCACGGTACAAAAAACTCAATACATGCTAGCAAGACACGCTGTCAACATGGTGAACAACATGAGCTACAGTGGTGATACCCTATTAACAATGAAGCGTGCATGTCCACATCGCCCGGTATGATATACTGTGGACCTACTCTGCCGTGAAAAGCCAAAAGGCAGTAGCTGCTTACTTTGCAAGTAAGCAGATACTGCCTTGGCTTTGCGAGCTGTACTGACAGTAGAGATACTCTAGCACAGACTCGCTGTTCAGGTGCGAGATTATCAGTAAACATGGTCAAGGTATATCCGCTCGCTTGTTGTGCATGACATCGTTACGGTGATATACGACACTTGATTTGATTAAAAATGATCATAGGGGCCTACCTGAGAACAGTGAAATACAAAAATATTCTAAAAGTAAAGTTAACCCAAACATTCGATGTGTATAATGGCAGATGAGCGATTTATCACCATGACACAATCTAGCATGCAGATGGTTAATGAGTATCATTCGGTCATCACTATCTCATGGAGTCATAAATATCCCGTCTGCAGTCATTCGTCTGCAGTCATTCGGATAATCGAAAACCCCACCCAGATACTAACAAGTACAGCAGGTCTAAATATGCCAGCAAATATGAGACGTGCACCAATGTTGTGTTGATGTTGGGGGCCGTTCAACAATTACGTAACGCCTAGAGGGGGGAGGGGGGTTGAGCGATGCGTTACGGACCGTAGTCAACACAATGTTTAAAAGCGTTACCAAGGGGGGGGGGGGGATCTCTCAAAAAAGCGTTACGTAATTGTTGAACGGCCCCTTGGGCCGGAGCCGAAGACGGTGATCAAACACTAAAACGACATCGGGTCGACGTCTTGTGTTTGCTGGGTAGCCTATCATAGTACTTATTAGTCGGTGAGCTGATATCTATGAAATTTGAATTTCGCCTAACTCTCATTACAATTATGTTTGTTGGTCTCATTTTGAAGATAAATATATTACCTTTCATTTGAAACCGGGTAACCCTCTGAGAAATTGTCTGAAACAAGTATTTTGAAGTCAAATAGATACCTACCCTCTGGTATATGGAAGTAATGAAAAATAGTGTTTCATATTTTTTTCACAATGTGATATTCGGGTTTAATTCAAACAAAATGTACTAATTCTAACATAAATTGATGCTGAACCATAAAAATATGATGCAATTTTTTTTGAGTGAGCTTAAATTTTATCAAATAGACCCTTTAATCTCTAGGGATTTGATATTTTTGATTACTTAAAAAATCGTATACCATGTCAAATTGAAGGGATTTTTCAGATAACCCCATGCAATGTCATACCTTTTCATATACCGTGTCATATTTGTTACATTATTGCTACATTATGTCAAAATGTGCCATTACAATGTCAGGGTATGACATTATGATAATAAGATATGACATTACAATGTCAGGAAATACTGTTTAGTTTTCAGGATGTTTAATTTTAATGTCAGGATGCGGCACAATATTGTAATGTATGCTATCAATATGCTGGAATAGCATTTCAATATATTGCAGTGTACGTGTATTTTTAAAATTTGAAAATGGAATATTATGATGGTTAATTATATATCTAGAAATATTTAATTTTAATTTTGTGATAATTTATATAGTATAATATCAAGATGCCAGTACAGCATATTCTAATTTTATATTAATTAAAGCATTAAATGAGCGGATATTACACAATAATGTCAAAATATAATTATAACATCAAGATTATCTTCATTGTCAGTATATAACATTTTAGTGCAGTTAGGTGTTGAGATAATGACAGTTTATCGCATGATTTTTTTTATGTGTCATTTAATGTCAGGGTGCGATATTTTAATGTCAGCATATGTTTTTGCAAGACAAGATATAGCTACATTATATTAAAATCACTGCTTTATACAGGTTAGGTCAAGATATGACAATATAAAGATGTCCTGGATAGCCTATTTGGCAGTACTCGGCTCGGAGGGATATTCTATCTACGATATGGCATATTACCCATGTCTAGTATATGACAATAATGTTGGTATATGTCATTTTAATCACATTTTAATATTCACATGTCATCAAAAGGTTAGGATTTGGGAGCATATTTTCAAAATATGGAACTATAATCCCAAAACACAACATTATAATATTTAGATATGACAGCGCAATGTTAAAATCTAAAATTACAAGTATGTATTATGATATCCATACATCGCACCATAATGACAGTATATCATGCATACGGCGATATAATTTCAGGATATGTCATTATTTTGTCAAGATAACATTTTGTATTGTTGGGATATATCATAATAGCAGCCAATATGCCAAGATGTTGTCCTACAGTCACTGTGGGACTATGTCGTGATCTGTTCTGTACATTCTATATTTCTATATGCTTGGGAAATACATTACGCACACCCTTTAAATACTACGTATCTCCGTGTTCCAGTTCAGCGACTAAGGTTAATAACGAAAAAGGCAATTCGTGGGTAGGCCTAATCATTATATCCCGCTGATGAGCTATTTTATATCCTAGATTACCCTTTTCACTCCAATATAGTTCATATGTTTTACACAAATTACAAGCTTTCTTTTTTTTGCATCAGGAGCAGTATGTGTGAACATGGGTTTTTTCTAAGAAAAAAAACGATTAACATATTATTGCGCCGTTTCTGATGCATTTGGATAGGCCCACATATGTGTGCACGGTTAAATTATGAACCATATTATTTTGGTTTATCTTTTTTATATTGACCAATTTTATTCTTGAAAACTGAATTACCGCTAGTCTATCCACATGTACATGTCCGCTTGTTCTTCTATTTTCTCCAGGCCGGTGCACGATTTTTAGAGTCACCAGGGAATATTGTACCTCCTTTCAAACTAGCGACGAAGCGCATGAAGGGTTTTTTTTAACTCTCACCCTTAGTTCCGGGTAGCCTCATGTGGATTAACAATTTGGGTTGTACGTACCACCATTCAAACTTATTTTAATGTTATTCTTGAGCAAAGTGAGCACCAGGAGACTAAATGGCATAACATACACCGATTTATGTGCACATGGTTTGAGTAATGATCGTTCAAGTTATAACAAGTGGTTCTAGCTAGACAAAAATTGAAGGTGTTAGAACATGTTAAATATCATACCCCTAGATTTTAAAGGGTCTAGAAAATAAAACAAATCTTATTTAAAAATGATACCTTTTCTTCAATCAGCTTTATTCATTATCATGATTATGTTACAATTAAAAAAACTATTTTTGAATTAAATTTGAATATCATATTTTGATTCAGATACCAGACAGTCGACGGTATCTATTTGGCTCCAAGTTACTTGTTTTAGACAAATTTTTCACAATAATTTAACCCTTTTAGTCGTCAATCTACATGTATTTATTCGTTTTTAATTTCGATCAGCACACATAACTGTACAAAAATAACAAGACACTTCATGATGTGTTTTGAAGTAACTAGAAATAACTTAAAGCAGGTCTAAATTTAAATCAGACTTTGTGCTTAAAAGGTTAATTTACATTTATTTATATATAAATATATCAAATGTACTTTTATCAACATTTAGAAACTCATATGTGCAGCGCAACATATAATATAACAAAATACTGTCATTTGCAGTACTTATTAACAGTTTCAAAATATATAGTAAAAGTTAGGTTATCTTACCCCAACTCATTTTTGTCCTACGATGATATTTTGTTCCATATTAACTTTTTCGGGCATTTTTTGTCAATGTTACCTAGTCTAACCATGCAACATATATTTGACAAGGCATAAATGAGAAGGTATGACATTACACAGTGTTATCTGAACGATCCCTTCGATTTGATGTGCTATGGTAAGACGGCTATTTTTAAGTAATCAAAAATATCAAACTACTAGACGTTAAAGGGTGTAAAAAATACAATTCAACCTTCTTTTAAACATTACACCCTATTTTTTCGATTTCAAATCAATGTATGTTACAATTAATAAATTATTATTGAAATAAACTCGAATTTCATCTTGTGAAAAATTCTTAAACACTTTTTTAGTCAGATTCAGGTACCAGAGGGTAGGTACCTAATTGTGTAGTAATTTATTATAACTCGAATATGTTGCTCTTCTAAATCATGTAATAAAGTATTATATCCCCGATATTATATTATTAATAGGATAACTACCAAGCCTGTGGGCTTCAAAACGTTAAAAACGCTTCAATAAACTATCCCGACCATGACTAGATTTTTACCAGCAACGGGAGGGGGGGGGGGGAGTTAACTGACTCCAAAATCATTCACAATTAGAGCAACATAGTCCTCATTGTAATATAAATATATCTATTGCATAAAATAACGTGCTGCAGAAACATGGTGACTAGCAATTTTGTAGCCGTACTTGGTATTGTTCTGACAAAAAATGGGTTTTAAATTTACATGAATCGGGTTTGATGGGTGTAAAAAGGTTAACGTGGCCAAGCGAGCGGACAATGTTGTTACAATGGCGGGCCGGCATCTGTAATGCTGGGCCAATATTTAGGCATCATCTAGCCACTGCTTTCATTTCACTGACGGCGCCGAAGTTTGCGTAACTGCCCGCCAATGGTTGATAAACGTTTTGGTACCAGAAGATCAAGTTCATATCAGATTTATGTTTATTTTAAATAATTAGGAATGGAATAAGACGGCGATAAATAATTCAAGAGTTAGCCATGTAGTACCTAACAGTGTACTACACGTCAAGAAACATGATGTGCTTCACAAAATTGTCGCGAACATAAAAGCTCGCAATACAAACGAGAACGCTGCACGACATTGCACAATGTGAGTTGTGAAGAAGTGGCATTCATCAAACGATGAATAACACATCATATTCGTGTTATAACATTTCAATACACGCGATTTTAAAAACTTCCAGAATCACCATATTCGTGTTATAATATTTTAATACAGATCAAAGAACATGTGAAAACATTATTATTCGTGTTATAATATTTTTATTACACGATTTAAATAAACATGTTCTTTCGCTAAACACGCCACATTAAGTTAATTTGATTAAGTAAATACATTTACTGAGATCAAATCGTGCACGTCATATTCGTTTTATATTATCTATTACACGATTCGTGTTTGAATTGAATTTAAGCTCAAATACGAAATCTTCTAAAAGGGTGCCGTTATGTGCTGTGCCATACCACTTGCCGGCGACTTTGTGTGAGCGTCATGCGTGAAGGATTAGGCCTACCGCTACTGCACGAATAACATGTGACGTTGGCGGACAATTTCATGCTTAATTGGATGTTCAAATATCTATAACACGATTTTTCCGGAAAAATGGTAAAAAAGATAGTGTAAAATTTTGGGATTCCATGGTTGCATCGTGCTATATCCGATTCGTGTAGTAACGATTCGTGCTATAACCGATAATTACTGTATTCGGCCCTAAATTACTTCTTTCGGTTAACCGGTCTCAAATGAAAGGTAATATATTTATCTTTAAAATGAGACCAAGAAACATAATTGTAGTTATTAGTGCACGCTAGCAACTATTTTAGTAAATCGCAAACAAAAGCCCACTGCGTAAATTACTAGCATGTTTTTTCCCAAACCCGTTTGTTCAATAAAGCCGCAATTACAACAGATGCATGTAATGGCACCAGGTGACGTAAATAACCCCACCACAACAAACCCGATGTGTTGACCCAATGCTGGATGAATGGTGGGCCGAAGTCGGAGACGGCGGGCCAACATTCAACCAGCATTGGGTCAATCGTGTTTGCTGGTAGCACAACACACAGGCCCAAAGGGTGTGACAGGTGCATGTATGCATAGACTTAGCTATTTTGCTCCAAATTAATTACACATTTATCACATGTAGATTCAGAAGCAAAATTATGTAAATCTATGCACCCAATAAATTAACATTTTCAAAAGAGAGATGCCCGCATTGTTATGTACCCATGCAAAAAAGACTTCGGTGTCCAAACTGTCTCAGTTGACAGTGGTTACCTTTCAAACGCATGAACAAACAAATGTTGCTTTCAAACCAGACACCGATAGCACGTGCGTCTCAAACTGCCGACAACTCACCTGCTCACCACACAGGTGTATGTCTGCACCCACCCTACCCCCTATATTATGATGGGTGTTCTGTAAAATTAAAACAAAGCTGTCGGTACGAATTGCCAAAGGAGGTAGCAGTGCACACCCGGACAACACGGGACGTCAACCTAATGCTGATTTAATGTTGGCCCAGCATCTGCGACGCTGACCCAACAATAAATCAGCACTGGGTGAACGTCCCGTGTTTGCTGGGCAGGTGCACAGACATGTATACGTCACACTTTGCACTATAGGGAGTGTATGTTGCCATCTGGTGAGCAGCATTTTACACCATGCGTTGAAAGATAAACACTACCAGTTCGGACATCTATGATGCGTTTTTAGAGTAAAAATAATACCATAAATACCGACGAGAAATCGTACAAAATGTTAATTTATTGTTTGTATGGGTAATTTTTTCTACTTGTTTGTATATTTACATAGATTATATAAATGTGTAAGTTAGAGTGAAATACAAGAGCCGTTATAAATCGGCCTTCAATATCAAATCAAATCAAATTTATCACCATATTATATTCATACAGGATTCAGGGTACGGTACCAGTATGTATACATTAAACGAAGTACAGAATTAGAATACATTTACATGCTGATGTATAAAAAATGTTGTTTCAATTTAAAATACATTATGTTTGGGCATGAGAGATAAATGAACAATGAACTGAATATCTTGAAAATACTTTCTATATTTAACTTTATGAGCCTTATGTCATTGGCAATCAAGAGATTTAGACAACTGATTTGAAGAGACAGCGGGAGTCTTGATACCACATCCTAATCCTATTCAGGCTCACCACAACCTTCGGAACTTTAAAGTCCGCAGTTAAATTGTGCTAAAAAATCAAAATGTCTTCCTTCTCAGCTCCTTCAACTGTCTTTCCAATGGGATGAATTCCCAATAAAGTTATATAATAAAGTTGAAAATTGTAGCAGGAAATGGTGTACTCACCAGGCTGATCATTTAGGTCTACACGTAGAGATGAGGTGGGGGTATGCAGCGAGTTTGATTGCGCCATTTCTGAAGTTTGGTGGGAATACGTGTGAGTAGGTAAGACAGTGAGGGTGGGGTGGAGCTCACATGCATACAGGGGTATCACATCAGAAATATCTCTATGTCAGCTGTGCAGCATCTGAAACATAATGATTTATTAAAGGGACACAATCAGGTTAAAATCATCCAGAAATCGGTAATTCTCGTATTCGGTAATTCCCGTATTTCTTATTTTGGACATGCATGTCCAAAATAAGAAATCAGGAATTTTTTCTCTATATATCTGCTGAACTTCGCAGCACAAAAATTAAAAAACTTTTGCAGTTCTAGTCCATGGACATGTTTACATCATATGGTCATCTGAAGAAACCAAAATAATATTACTGATTTTTTATGATTTTAGCCTGATTGTGTCGCTTTAAATGAGTCATTAACTCTTATCCGGATGACCACGACTATTGTCGTCTTTAATATGTTTACTGATCGATTAAATCACTGTTATTGGGAATGAAATGACTGTTCAAATATCAAGATTTTGAAATATTTTGTCTCAAATTGAAGAAATATCAGTAATTTTTAACCGCTTGAGGTTGTGGCTCGCGGTAGCGAGACACAACCTTAAGAAGTTGAAAATTTAAATAAGTTAACTTAAATGAGCGTAAAAGAGTTATTAAATGCTCAATGATTTAACGCTTGTCCCACTGAGTTGTTAGTTAGAATGTTTTAATGATATAAAAAGACTACATGTAATAGGGGCCACACTGTACAACTATACACATATCAAACAAAATCTAGTCTAGGAAACTAATTTCTCTGTTCCCACTGAACCTATTTTTAAAAGGAGGTTGCTGAAAAGAAGGACGTAAAACTTGCTCCTGCAGGCATTAAAATTTACTGTGATATGGACAGTAGTCTGTAGAAAGCTTTTAAATGCTACATTCAATAATTAAAATAACAGTTGCAATTCTATTCAAACAAGAAATGTCGATCCAATGTTGTTTTAAAGTTGGGCCAGCGTCGTAGACAGTGATACAACAATAAGGCAACATAGAGAAAAATCAATGTGTTTACTGGGCCCTCGAGTACTGTACTTGCCCAATTGTATAAGTGCACAAGTACTTGCACAAGTAAGCAGCGCAAGTGCTTGGGCGAGTGTGTAAGTGTGCAAGTACTTGTGCAAAGCGCAAGTGTACAAATGCTTGCACAAGTGCGTGATTGTGCAAGTGACGAAGTACTTGCACAAGTGCGCAAATTACTCTAGCGAGCTTCTGTACGAAATATGCTCACGCTCCGTACTACAGATAGTGACGAAGCCACCAGTGGCAGTAAAGAGCTTCTATTGTAGGCCTACCCCTCCATAAGGTACATCTCATAAATTTTAAAATTGTCCAATAAACTTATGAAATATTTGACCACATTTTACAGTTTTTACTGAGCAAGAAAAATGTTGTGCCAGATCAAAATCTGAGCTAAATTATAAAAACGTTCAAAAGTTGTGACCTCAAATGTTGCAAATTGCAGGACTGATACAGAATCCAAAATATCACTCAAACACTTGAACTTTTTGAAGCAGCTAAACAAAACTACTGAGTTCAAGAGAGTTTTAGTTTTTAGATACCCGGTACATCAGCCTGCAGTACAGTAACAGTAGTAAATATACCATATATGCACATGACAATCAGAAATTTATGAAACTTATGACTAAAAAAATTCCATTTTTACCCTTGGTGTGCCTCATGAGGAAGTGTAGGGCCAGCAAAACTTCACCCAGGTTTTACCCTTGGCAAACTAGTGCAGCTTTTCCCGGGCCGGGTATCTCAATTCTTAGAGATTCCCACATTCCCACATTGTTCAAACGGCCTTACTGATGTCCTCCATAACTTCCTCAAAGGGCAGTGGACATGGTATATTTTCATTTTTTGTATTTTTTCACAAAAATTAAAAAAATAGCACCTGCGTAAAAAAATTATTAGAAGGGGCCACAGCATGCCTGTGACCTCTTCAAGCACTTGTTGCAACAATTTAGGAGTTAAAGGCGAGAGCTGGCATCACTTTTTGTAATTGCCAGAAATATAATGATGGGAGCCCCCGGAAAGGGTGATAAAAGTGCCATTCAAAACAAATAATGCTTTTAATTTTACAATGATGACTTCATTTCTGCCAGTAAGTGTTAATAATAGACTTCCAGTCAACAAAAAGAACAAACAAACAGAGAAAAATATGTATTTTATTACAGTGTGTCTCACAAATTCACATAAATCCTGAAAAGCACAAAAAACCCCATCAAAATCACTTTTTATGATGTACCTAGGTACATTCAATACATTTTTAAATTGTCCAATAAAATTATGCTGAGCCTTTTTTCATAACTGCCGACATGCTAAAAGAAATATTTGACCACATTCCACAGTTTTCACTGAGCAAGAAAAATGCTGTGCTAAATCAAAATCTGAGCTAAATTATAAAAACATCAAAAAGATGATACCTCAATGTTGCAAATTATTGTTAAAGGGATACAGAATCCAAATCATCACCCAGAAGCAGCTGAAGAAAACTACTGAGATGCCGCTGTTGAGAGTTTTAGTTTTTAGATACATTAGGGCACCCAACGAGTGCCCTGCAATACAGTAACAGTAACAAATATACCACATAAGCAAATAACAATCAGAAATTTGGGCATAGCCTCCGTCACATTAAACCAGGATCGCATGATTTTCGCCGATTTTTCCGTCAATTCTGAACCAATTTTCTTGAAATTTTTCAAAGGCCATTTTCTATTCAAATTTTAACAGCGGTGAACATTTCGCAAAATTTTATTGAATATTTCAAAAGTTAGACCAATTGTCATACATGTATTAAAATTCTAGAATTAGTTTAATGGGTTTATAGAGGGACATCGCAATTTCAATTTATTACATGTCAAATGGTCTAACTTTTGAAATACGATATATAATTTTACAAAATTTTCAGGGATATTAGGATTCTGTTAGAATATGATTGTTACAAAATTTTATGAAAATTGGTTTACAATTGACCGAGAAATCAGCGAAAAACATGTGATCCTAGTTGGTCACTATTAATGTGACTTTGGGTATAATCTATTTTCATTTTTTTGCATTTTCTTACAAAAATAAAAAAAATGGCGCATGTGACGTGTAAAAAAATTATCAGAAGGGGCCACAGCATGCCTGTTCCACTCAGGGCCGGATCAAGTATGTAAGAGGCCCGGGGCCCACTTGAGAGAGAGGCCCCCATTTACAATTATCCCTATTGCATAAAATACCACACACTACTGTAGCCTAGGCTGAACCATAATACCGAAAATAAATAGGAAAAACTGAACTGATAATTTTCTTTGAATATTATATTATGCATAAATCAAAAAGAAAATAAAAGAAGCACAATTGAGCTGCAAATCTTACACATCTATATACACAGAGGAAATTGGTTAAGCTTTTTTTCATGATAAACAGTACTATGGTACTAAAGCACGATAACAGAGGTGGACAATTGACACTTTTCTTGATTTTTGTATAGCAAAGTCAATGATAATGCCACTGAAATCCAACTCGATCACGCAGTATATCTGATTCAATGACATTGAGTTACTCAGGCGAACGCAATACATTGAACCAATGCTGTTTTAATGTTGGGCCAGCGTCGTAGATGGCGGGTTAACATTGGCTCATTGGCCCTATGTACCTGTGATTGACGTTCAGCTGGACAATGCTGAGTCAAATGTTGAGCTGTGTGTATAACAGCGCCTTCAACGTGATCGCCTAGTCACATTTGAGAAAGGAGAAACAATAAATGCTGTTTCTCTGAAAACCCCACACAGTGGTGTTCGAAACCAGGACGCATGCATCACTGGCGAGACAGTCAGGCGGAGGATTAAACAATGCCGCAGCCGCAAATTGGTGGGAGGCCCCCTCTTAGTAGGAGGCCCGGGCCCCACGGGCCCTCCCCCGGATCCGACCCTGGTTCAACTACTTCTTCATGGTAATTAATTACCATGAAGTGGTATGGTAATTAATTAAATAGAGGTCTACTAAAATAGTGAAAAAAAAAGAACAAACAAACAGAGAATAATTATATCTTTTATTGCAGTGTATCACAAATTCACATCAATCCTGAAAAAACACACGAAAAAGCCCATCATAATGACCGTTTGAATCTACCTAGCTATAGAGTAGACAGTTAGTTACTGAGTTAGCCTACAATCAGTATCACTATCAGTGTATCACATTTTATCGCCCATATTCCATACTGATTCCGTAAGTCGTAGCCCTAACGTTAGGCCTAACTGAATCACAGTGAATAACGGAAACCCTTTACCATCGCACTTTTTGTAGCGTTACATTACCTAGAATTAGGCCCCCTACCAGTTTCCATGTAGAGCTAATTTATATGTAATTGGCAATTTATTAATGCACCCTGCATGTCAATCATGTCATGTTTATAATGTCATGCCTCAGCCTGTATTTGCAGCTGTATTGTATTGAATGTGGTGTTAGCCTATGTGTACACAATCCACAAAATCTGACACAACAGTTTATCAACCTCTACCAAATCAAATCGCATCAAATTTTAGTTACCAGTGGTTACAGGGCTTATTTGAAATGGACAGACAACAGAAGGCCCACGGCCAAATCAATTAGACCCCTAAAGTAAATAAATGTATGCATTTTAATAGGATCTGAAATTGAGTCTTTTTTTTTAATTTCTGTATATTTAACACTTATAAGTGGGTTTATTAACCGAAACGTCCATGAAAAGCTTGAGAATGCCGCGCTATTTGAGGGGGGGGGGATAGACCTAGGCCCCCTATATATATATTCCGTTAAATCCGTTATTTGGGCCTTTTTTAACTATGATTCGTTATTGAGGCTTGTAAGTAGCCGTGATCTGGGCAATACCTGTTATATATGTAATTTATTTCCTAAATATAGGCCTAGGCTACCTGTGTGAAGTGTGAACAAGTGTGGAATTTTGGATCACTGTGCTGTGGTGACCGAACTGAATATTGACCCGCCCTACCGCCGTACAACCCCCCCCCCCCCGCTATCAGGCAACAAATTAGGGCTGCTGGACCTCCTTTTCGAAAAATAGTCCTAGCCGTTCTGTTAATGAAAATTGGTTGAAACTAAAATCCATCCTAAATCGACAATGCCTGGACAAATTTATGCCAACCAAAATGACTTTCCTTTGGGAAAATCTACCTTGGCTATCTAAATCACTTCTCGCATATATTCGGAAAAAAACATCTCTATAGCGTACGAATAAAGCTGACCTTTAGGAAAAGTACAAATTATGTAAACGGCAGACTAGGCGTACCGTCAGGTCTGCCAGGTGGTCTTTTTTGAAAAACAAACTTTCTGAATCTTTAGAGCAAAAAAAATTAAAAACCACTCTGACGTTATATCAAATAAAAAAAGGTCAGGATGGTAATGGTGTCTCTTCTTTGAAGGAAAACGGTCAACTGCATTCAGATGGCAGACGTAAGGCCGAAATATTAAACAACCAATTATGCTCAATTTTTACCTCAGAATACACCACAAATATACCTAAATTACCAGGACCACCGAATACTAAATGCCTAAATTAGAAATTACTGTTCGAGTTGTAACTAAGTTACTCGAGGTTTTGAACAGCGGGAAGGCACCCAGACCAGACGAGCTCCCGAATCTGATTCTGAAGAATGCTGCCAACGAAATATCTCCCTTTCTTAGAATTTTTTTTGATCAATCTCTACAGACGGGCAAATTACCAGATGACTGGGTAGAGGCGAATGTTGCCCCAGTCTTAAAAAAGGGGATCAGCACTCTCCGTCAAACTACATGCCGATATCCCTCACATGTGTTTGTGCCAAATTACTCGAACACATCATTTGTAAACAAATTTTGTCCCATTTTTCGAAAAACAAAATTTTAACACCTGTACAGCATGGCTTTCGATCGAAACACTCATGCGAAAGCCAGCTTTTGATTACAACTGATGAATTTATTCAAAATTTTGAAGGCAAGACACAAACAGATGTTGTTGTCTTAGATTTTCGTAAGGCCTTTGACGTTGTCCCCCACCAACGCCTCTTACACAAACTCGACCACTACGGAATTCGGGGAATAACTCTTAATTGGATTCAAAATTTCCTGACCAAAAGAATCCAGAAAGTAGTAGTTGATGGCAGCTCTTCAGAATCAGCCCGTGTAAAGTCCGGTGTGTCACAAGGTACTGTTCTCGGACCCCTACTTTTTTTACCTACATTAATGACCTCCCTTCCACAGTCCGTCACAGGTTCGTCTCTTTGCAGATGACTGTCTCCTGTATCGCCCGATAAAATGTCGGGCAAATCGGGAGAAACTGCAGAGAGACCTATCTGCGTTACAGGACTGGGCAGATTGATAGGGGATGTGCTTCAATCCCTCGAAATGCTCGGTCCTGACAGTGACCAGGCTGAAATAAAAAAATCTGGAATTTCAGTACACCCTGAAAGGTGAAACATTAGAAAATGTTTCATCAACACCATACCTTGCAAGGTGTTTGCCTTAGCGAGGCCCACATTAACAAAATTACGAGTAAAGCGAATTCCACCCTAGGCTTCCTTCGGAGGAACCTGAAGGCATGTCCCATAAATTAAGGAGTACTGCCTATTTCTCCCTGGTCAGATCATCCTTAGAATATTCTTCAGCAGTTTGGAACTCCTTTAGACAAAAAGACATTGATAAATTAGAAAAAATTCAAGCAGCAGCAAGATTTGTCACCCAAAATTATAGACAAACATCCAGTGTGACATCTCTCATTCAGAACCTGGGCTGGACTGACTCGAAAACAAGACGAAAAAATTCTAGACTTTCATGTATGTTCAAAATTTTAAATGAGCTAGTCGAAATTCCTATCATTGAGGGATTGAAGCACACCTTTTAATCCCAGCAGATAAAAGAACACGTGGTGGGCACAATCAGGCCTATAAACACATCAGAGCTACCACCACACCAGGACAAATTCTTTTTGGCATCGAACTATCCCTGATTGGAATTATCTTCCGGCAGATTCCATATAATCGAAAACTGTGGCCTGATACTCCACAATGTAGGGCTGCTGGAGTATACACTCGGAGTCAAAGTCAAAAGATGATTTTTCTCGATAACTGTGATTTCGTGAATTATCCGTTGTAATTTTTTTTCTTAACGTACACATACAAAATGTAATGCCCCAGTCTAGATGATGTTTTTGTCATTTATTGCATCCAAGAAAATCGCAGTACGAATGTGGCTAATAATTATCTGTGACTGTGATCGAACATCTGGAAATAGGCCCACCTGTGATCATGAAATGGAGTAAATGATTAAATGGCTGTGAATCAAGGGGGACAGCCCCCCTTGCTATTGCTTCTTCTTCTTCTTTGTACAGCACATACCTCTGTAAAAAAGAGTATTTCCGAGTCGGATGATGGGGTGGTCATGTGCAGGGAAGTGACGGTGTGCAGTCAACTCATCCCCTATGCCAACTCATCCCCCGGTATATCAGGAGATGAGTTGGTATGGGTGTTGACCGGCTGGGGATGAGTTGGTTGTAGCTGTTGGAGGGCTGGGGATGAGTTGGTTATGTGTGTTGCACCTTTGGGGATGAGTTGGTATTAACTTTTCTTTAATGATGTTTTATTATTTTTGATGATGATCAGATATGTTTTAAAATCTGACTTGACTAAAATATAATTTAAGCATATTAGGCTTACTATATTCGCCAATTAAAAATTTCGTAAAATTATATAGCCGCAGCGTATTTCAAAAGTTAGACCATTTGACATGTAGTAAATTAAAATTACGACGTCCCTCTATATTAAACTAATTCTAGAATTTTTTTACATGGCAAATGGGTAACTTTTCAAATATTAAATATAATTCTGCAATTTTTTTACCTCTGTTAGTATTTCAATAGAATATAGCCTCTGCAAAATTTCAAGGAAATCGGTTCAAAATTGACGGAGAAATCGCCAAAAATCATGCGATCCTGGTGCCCTAACAAGATCGTTGTTTAATAATAAAAGAATAATAGCAGAAGACGGTGTTTTAAAACGTATATTATATATTATTTTATATATTATATAATTATGACCATAGAAAGAGCCTTTTTATCTGATATACATATCTAATAAACGTGTCAATATAAAGTATATAATATATTTAATCTGTACCCTCTCACAACGTAAATATTTTCCTTTCATTTTTCATTTTTCATTTAACTAGAAGTCCTCAGCAACAATGATGACAGCAACTTCACCATGCAGGGATGCGTGCTCCATTGGACACAAACTGTGTGGCGTAAGGTAATGATATTATATTATATTATTTGTTGTTATCTGAACCAGAATGCACAGAAAGATCAGCTGCCTCTCAACGTCGAGATTCAACTTCTATTTCAAGAAACAACTACCGTTAATCTACAAATGAAACTGCTATCGCAAGACAAGTCGAAGAAATACAGAGACCTGCAAGGAAAGATCATGAAGTACTGGAAGCAGTATGCTGGCGACCAGAAGACTCTTTACTTACATCATGTGCTCAACTGAATGCCCCGACACTGTAAACTTTTTCCACAAGACTTCCCAATGTTTTATATATGTTATGTATCGTTGTGTATATTTCATGTTTTATATTGAATTTTTTAATTGAATTTTATATATATATTTTTAAATAAAATATACTGTTTCTAATAATAAATATGTTTTTATTACACTCCCAAAGTAATCGCTGCCCGTAGGTCTAACTTTAAAAAGATCAGATAGCCCACAATATGGTCATGAGTTGGGGATGAGTTGGTAACACTTGGCTGATGGCTGGGGATGAGTTGGTCAGGTATTAACACCTGGAGGGGATGAGTTGGTAAAGCCTTCTCGGCCATTGGGGTTGAGTTGGTCTACTGGGGTGTGAACTGGGGTTGAGTTGGTATGGGGTATGAGTTGGTATGGGAGATGAGTTGACTGCCATTCTAAGTGACTAAGAACAAGGCCCTGATGAGCTGTGCAGCTAAAAACATCCTCCTATAAGGCTGATGTAGAGGAGTCAGCTGACAGGGCCAGGCCGCGTCTCACTGCATCTATCGTCAGTCTGGAGACAATGTTTGCATGCTGATGCCAGGTAGTTGTTGGTAGGCAGTCATCCGGGGTGTGTGGTTCATCTACTTCATCTGGTTTCTTCGGGTCAGTTGGTGTTGTAATTGTGTGAGGTAGGTTGCCGGTGTGTCTACGAGATTGTTTATTGTGCGATACATCATCAGGACTTAAAAGAACAGTGCAGAGAGAGATAAGAAAAAGTTACAATATAGTTACATGGAAAACATCATCAATTCAGATTTAGATAAGGGCAATAAAAAATTATGGGGCCTGGTGAAAATATTAAAAAGGGACGCATTAGCTGCTCTCCACTGAAAGTGAATGGCAAATTATTATCAGAGACATGTATATGAAAAAGCAGAGACATTAACTGACCAATTCAAATCAGTATTCAACCCATGCAGTAACACACGAAAGTCTGCCAGACATGAGGCATATCCATTTTCCTTCATAAAATTGCAGTTCTCGGTATTCTAAAACAACTACAAAAAAAATTAATTCATGAGGCCTCGGGACCGGACAAAATTGTACCAAGAATTCTACATGATTTTGCAAATATCCTGGCTGTATCGTTGGCCGACATTTTCAACAAATCTTCAGAAACATCCCGTGACTGGCAGACAGCAAATGTTGAATCAATATTTAAAAAAGGTAGAAAATATAAACCCTCAAACTACAGACTAGTCTCGCTTACATATATCGGGGAGCTGGGGCGTACAGCCGCCATGTTGGCTCTGGCTGGGCGCACCCACTCCCAATCCTATGAGTCAAACTCTATGTCCAGCCTGGGCGGCGGTTAGCAATAAACCATCATTCTAATTTCATGGTGTCTCCTTCCTTGGTTTATAGTATCAATTCAACATATACAAGTTTGCTGTATACACACTCAGATAGGGGCGATGGCCTTAGCCTCATGGCTAGTTCTGTGGGTGGCAAAGCAGCACGTCCGTTTGCTACGCTGTCTGGATCATCAGTGCAGTCAAAAGGGCGCAGAAAATGAGAGTGGTGAGGCCCGACGGGAGAGAGGAACTTGTCAGCTTCCAATCTTGTCTAGCCTCACCGTCGAAAAAGAAACCGGTCGCTAGCCCCACACATACATGCATATATTGCAAATAATGGACCATGTCATATCCAGCAATATTATAAAACACCTTGAATCTTAAAATATCCTTTTTGCATGGCAACACGATCCACAGAGACGCAGCTACTAACTATGGTACTGGGTATATGAGCTATCAGACAGTTTGAACCACAAAAAGCAAGTACATATAGCTGTCCTTAATTTTAGTAAGGCATTTGATAAAGTTTATCATACGCATTTGGTGATTAAATTAGACTACTATAGAATCAGAGGTAGTACTTTGGCCTGGATAAATTATTTTTCTTCAAACCGTAAACAGTAGGTTGTCGTTGAGGGGTTGTTTCTGAAACCGTGAATGTAACATCCAGTGCCCCCACAGGGCTCTGTCCTTGGGCCAATACTGTTTTTATTATACATAAATGCTTTATCCAAATCACTGATAACCTCTAAGTTTAGATTTTTAGCAGATGATGCAATTGTGCATAAGGGAATAAATCCTACGGAGGACTGTCAGATACTCCAGAATGACCAGCTGAACTAACATCATGGGACAATTTATATGGCTAATGAACTTTAAACCGAGTAAGCGTGAGGTTCTGACAGTCACCCGCAAAAGACTACCCAGTTGTATTTAATTATACTATGCATGACCAAATTCTCAACAGACTAAAAGATGCCAATACCTTGGCATTCCCATCACATCCGATCTTAATTGGAATAAACATATCAACCAGGTAACCAGGTACGGGTCCTGCCGTTTATAAATACTGTAATATACTTTTATTTCGTGTAGAAATATTTTTTTGCGCATTTCGTGTAAGGACCGTGAGCGCTAATTTATATTCCCGCCAAATATTGTTCACCATTAATATTTTGTGAACTTTGGTACTGGGTTTTAAAGGGTTGTGCAGCCGACCGTGGTTATGTGATCTTATGTAATCTAATCGTGTGATTGTCAAGCTAACTTGTGAAAGTTTAAGTCCTAGGATTGATTTAAATCACTGTATATTTTTAATATGACAAAAAATTACAACATAAATTGATAGTAGTATTTTTTATTTTTTCCTATTTTATTTTAAACCTGCTTGTACAAAGCCTTTGGTAATACAGTCTGTTTTCACAAATATACGCACTGTAGTTTCTTTTGCCAATCCCATTATCAAACAGATACGATGAGCTGTAAAAGAAAATTAAATCCAAAAATATATAGACATATGTCACTAAAACGACACATGTTGTAAATCAGCAACAGGATGATAATAAATTAAATAATGACCTGTTTGATTCATATGATTAATAGGCCATGAGTGTCAAGGGGATTAGCCTCAATGGTCGGTCATCCTCCTCCAGTTAATTGGTGATCATACAGTTATGTGTTCCTCGACGTTGTGTCATAATGACTAGTAGTCTGGAAGAATGATGGCAGTCGTTACGGTGAGATAACAAATTAATGTCCCCAGGCCTAAAAAAATCAACTTAAAAAAATATTTTAGCGCAGATTTAAAAAACTGCGAAGTGATCAAAAATTGGTTTCGCGCGAAAATTCATACTCGTGCGTTTATAAGCACTTGCAGCGCACTTCCGGTGAGTGTTAATAAACACCTAAATATTTATAAACGGTCGGCCTTGTTCACTTGTATACTGCCGTGCCAAGCCAAAAGGCAGTACTTACTTGTTAAATAAGCAGATACTGCCTTTTGGCTTTTCACGGCAGAATAGCAAAGGGACCAACCCCATAAAATTGCGAATTGTAGTGCGTAGCTTCTTATGAATTTATAATCTGAAGAAGCAAATTAATTAATTATATAATAATCTACATCTTAGTTGTTTTTGTAAGGTAAATATCTATTTGAACTCCCGGATTGTGCACCAAATCGTGTGTACAAAAAAGATGACACAAGGAAAATGCAAATTACGCATACAAGTTGATCATCACCTCATAGTATAAGCAGATTGTGCCAGAAACGTACAAACGTATACATTTTCAGCAATGACACTTATAAAGAGAGGTGGAGGTCACTAGTCAGAAAACTTATTTCTGGCGATTTTCACCAAATAGAGCATCGTATTTCACAGATTCTGCTTACCATGTGCATCACTAAGTAGTGATGTGTTGTTTAAATTTAAACATTATATCAAATCTGGTATAATTAGGAGAAAATATCTGATATCATGGGATAAAATGTACAGCTAGTCATATTGGCCGACCGTTTATAAATGTTCGGGTGTTTATAAACACACACCGAAAGTGAGCTGAGAGTGCTTATAAATGCACGGTCGTTTTTATATATTTTTATATATTTTTGTTTTCATTCAATTATTTTATTAATAAAATATTAAAGTAAAGAATTATAGGTTACCTTCCAATTACAAAATTAAATCAAATATATTTTATAAAGTAAATGTAAACTCCACAAGCATTATACCTTTTAATTACAATTAAACAAATAAATATATGCATGGTAGGCTATAAATGTGAAAAAATGACACACTAATAAACTGGTTGTAACAGGATATATAGGCTATGTAGGCCTATGTCATGCATAGGCCTATAGGCCATTGTATTTGTCTGTGTATTTAAGAGTCGGTCTAGGTGAAAAGAGTAGATCTTAATGAAACACCGCCTAAAACGCAATTAACTTTATACTTGGATAAAACACCGTCAAAACTGCAATTAACTACAACAGTGGATATAACCCCAACTACAATTCACACCTCACCTCGTAATCAGCATTATTAAAGGGTAACAATTCAACAGAGTGATGACATATCCTACCGACTATAGGGAGTTGTGATTTAATTTACATCCCTTTTTGATAAATGTCAAGTAAATCAAATTCAACAACTTCAAATAGTTTTGTTATTTATTACTTGGTAGATAGATATACAGCGTACGTTTTGTTCTGAGAAATAAAAGTAGTAAAACGTAATGTCATAAATGTGGTAACCCGTTTGTTAAACGTCTATGTCTAACAAACGTCTATTTGAGTTTAAAATACGTTGATATATACGATACAACCTGCGAGACATAAACGTATTATTCTCCACACGTTTATAGTTAAAAAAAAAAATTAGGAGGTAAATCACATCACATTTTAACTTTTACGTTTATTCAGGCTTCTGTTATAATAAAGGATATATGTTTTATTATTTATATTCTAAAACAATTGATGTTTAGAAAACTATTAATTGCTGAAAAAAACATTTTAATAATCTCGATAGATCTTTAATAATATCCCAGTGGGCATAACGACGTTGTTTCAACGATGAAACGACGTTAAAAAAATGGAAAATGAATGAATGAATGAAAGCTTATATAGCGCATGTATCCAGCCGGCGGCTGTTCAGAGCGCTGAACATCGAGAGTACCTTAGCAAGGCCTGTTATCATTCAAATTCCAACTCAGTCTCCTGGGAGATATACAGCTGAGCTGCCATTGAGGCGCATCAAGCTATTTTCTTCCAAGCAAATTCGCCTTATGTGCCAAGTACTCACACATTGTGGATTTTCTGGGGTCTCGCTGGATGGAAACTGCGCCTACGTCCATTGAGGTTCTTTTACGTCCAACTCTAGGTCAGTCAGACGAGCCATCTGATTTACATGGTTCTCTGAGCCCCACGAGTGTATACAGCACCTGGCAGTCACCAGGCGGTCACCCATCCAATTATGAACCGGGCGCGACGTTGCTTAACTTCAGTGATAGAGCCAATCACGATGAGCGAACGCCGTATTCCGTAGGCCTATATGACGTGAAACGACGTTCAAAAAAGGTTTCATATGAAAATTGTTTCAACGTCATAATTTCAACGTCCTTTCAACGCGATTTCAACTTGATTTCAACCTAATTTGAACATCTTTTTAAGCATGACGTCGATACAACGTTGTAAAAGTGTCGTTTTTTTCTTGTTAAAACGACGTCGGAAATTATACGACGTTGATGCGAAGTTGTATTGAGGTTAGCTACTAAAACTGAACATAAACGATACATCATGATGTAGTGTAATTATTTAATATTTAACGTTATTTTATTTTAAACGATGTTAACGCCAACCCTATACAACAATGATTTGATTGATTTTGATCTTCAATTGCAGTCTACTTGTCATCACTTAGATCACAATAGTTTGAGGCAGCCGTTAAAAGTGTGATATTTTGCATTGACACTAATATAGACGAATACAGGAAGGTTCGCCACAGGGAAGGCTCGCCACAGGAAGGTTCGCCACAAAATTGGAAGGTTCGCCACAGCTTTGGAAGGTTCGCCAAAAATGTCATAGGAATGTTCGCCACAACGTTAGAATGCATTAATAAACAAGTTACTACTGTCTATTGAATGTGAAAATATATTTATTTCAATCAACACAACAAAAACATTAAAAAATATCACATTATACAATAATAACACAATTATACGAAGATATACTAGGTGTGGTAATCAAAGATCGAATGATTATGAGAAAAATTGCCAGCACTAACATACCTATATCCTTGCAATGCTGGTGCGTTAACTGTGACCCTGCCATCACACCTCCTCCTTTGATGTTTGAACAGCGCTAAAAAATATTCTCGCTGACACCAGGTGACGCGTAACATATATATCCATTCGAGCACTCACGGCTTTCACAAGTCGGCGTCTTCAGGGATTATCACTTCTATGAATATTTTATATTTCTCAACGGTCGACTAGGCCTATAGGTTACTTATATTATTAAACATCACATATTCTAAAGAGATTTGCCTACTACAAGAGATATACTGTTTCTGATAATAACATTTTTCTGTCTGTTTCCCGTAAATTATGATGTCGTCGGATTAGTTGTTTAAATAAAAATAGGCCTACTCTTACTGATAGTTACCTTATTTTTTCTGTATGGGCCTACTTCGCAAATTAGGTGGTGCCGGCGACTGAGTTGTTTAAATAAATATATCTAATAAAATGTATTAAAACATAATTGTGCTTGTATTTTTTTTTGTCACACATAGGCCTAAAGCATTTAGGGCCTATTAGCCGCGCTTAGGCTATGTATCAAGAATATATGAAATTAACACATTATGTGACGACAATAACATGATTTATCAAAAACATCAATTAATACATCAAAACCCCACTCACATTCGTGACATTCCTCTTTTTATCTTCCTTCTCCAGGAAGTTGAATGAATAACACGGAATAACGCGACATTCAATACTTTGTTGATTTTCTATAAAATAATAAATTGCAATCGTTTCTGACCCCTTGAACGCATTATATTTTTTATTGACATTTCGCGAGCATTAGTGGAGCGAATTAATCAAAGACTCACAACTCATCGAAGCTGACAGGTCTGAATTAGCCATCGACTCACAAGAATCCTCATCACAACACCCGAGGTGAAAGGGGTGGAGCGGGTGAGTTCACCAACTCATCAAAGCTGTTGACATTTCATGAGCGGCTCTATATAGCTGTGAGTTCACAGTTAGACCCCTGGATATATTTTAATATTTGTCCTTGAATATGGGCCGTATTGTTAAAAGATATTTTTGTTAAGTAGACTCTAGGCCTAACTGTTATTGCAAAAAAATAAATAATCACATTTTATGTATTGTTAAAAGATATTTTGTTAGCCCTAAGTAGGTCTAACTGTTATTGCAAAAAATTAAGCACATTTAATTGTATTGGTGAAAGATCTTTTTTGTTAAGTAACGGTTACTGCAAATAATTTAATCACATAGGCCCTACTATAAATGGGGTATGAAGTTGGCTGGTTGGTTGGTTGGTTGGTTTTGTGGTCAGGGTGAGAGTTAGGGTCCATGGTTAGGGTCGGGTAAGGGTTCCAGTACCTGGTTCCCCATAAAACCCGGTATCGACCTGTCAACCGACTGAATCCTAAGGCTTTTCGTAAATAATTCTTGTCCAATAACGATCACTGCAAATTATTTATTCATAATATAATATAAAGCCTTCCGTAAATTTTTCGAAATATAGGCCTAATTTCATTTTCACAGAATATAGAATCGAAAAGCCTTATTATTTTTCAATGTATAATGGGTAGACATTTGTGTACTGTATCACTGTGACGTCAAATTACATACTGGAAGGTCGAGTCCAGCGTACACAAATTGCGGCAAGTGTATGATCGGTGATGAGACACAGCGTGCACTTCTTTGGTTACACTTCTCATCAGACTGATCAGTTGTTATGATCCGGGCAATGGCAGAAGCAGATGTTGGGAGGGCTCTACGTTCTGTTCTAGAACGTGTGACGACAGCTAGCCAGAAACGACCATCCGTAAGCCTATCAATATCATCTTTCATGTATTCATGACATGATCAGCAGGATGATATTGATAATGATAATCAGATAATGCTTTATTGACAATGACATGTTTATTGTTATCAATATCATAGCCTAAAATAATAAATAAATATTCATTCATAAATGGTCATAGGGTCTAGACATAGGCCTACTCCACAGCTAATGACAATGTAAAATTGTAATTGAATGTTCTATGTAGCCTTGACTTGAAGTTGTAGGGGGCCTAATGTTATACTTATACTATTATAGTTACGAAGTTATAGTCCTGAATACAAGGCTTATATTCAGGGCTACTAATGTACTATGTTACAAGGCCGTAGGAAGGAAATTTCAAGTGGTCCGGTCCTCGGCGGCCCGGATGACCCCGGACAGGAGGGGGGTCTGGGTTCCCCCCACAGGAATTTTTTTAATATCCCCTTGCTTCAGATGCCATCTGAGCGATTTTCTCAACACAAAATACTTTCAGAGTGAGTCATGTAACAGCATATAATTCAGTGCTCAATTTTAAGGCGTGTCACGCTGGCCTCAACACCCAGCATGTCCTGCTTGCACGCTGGCTTGTCAGCGGCCCCAACATAGTTTAATTTAAAGCAGCCCCTTGGGATAACATCAATTTTCGTTTTTAGTTTTGTAATGAAGTAGTGTATCCCCAAGATCATGATTTTATTTTTTTCAGGATTTTTAGATTTTAAAAAGTATTTTTTATCAACATTTCTACGAAACCGCTTAAAACCCACTTGCACTTGCTAAAGGACGGTTAAATGTTCCTACAGCATTGGGCCACATGGTGATGCCGTCGGCCCAGCGTTGGGTAGACAATCAGTGTTACAGGTGTATCACCTCATGTCTTGGCAGGTGTATCACCTCATGTCCTGGCTACAAGACACCAATCAGACACCAATTAGGGGCGATTGCTTTGATCTCCCCGTCCAAGACGTGGGAATATGTGGTTTAAAGTGCTGTATATTGCTGACTTGTTTTGTTTACATGGCAATATACGACCTGGAAATTTAACTATTTGACTCTCTTTCGGTGCTTTTAAATAGTTTTTTGACTTTTTTGTATTCTTAGTTAAGATCAGTAGGCTGTATAGCTTCACATGAGTTAAATTTTCAAAATTGACAAAATTGAAAATGTCTCATCCCAAGGGGTCCCTTTAAATAGCCAAGCTATACAGCCGCAGACTATATAATACTTGGAAGGTACATGTGTAGGCCCACACCAACCAGCAACCACGGGACAATAACCCAATAGAGGTGCAATGTTGGCCCACCGGCAACGACACTGGTACAACATTGAGCCAGCATTGTATTATAACTCAATGCTGATTTACCGGCGAGGTCCAATGTGACATCCCAGCAAACAATGCTGTTTCGATGTTGGACAACCGTCTTCGACGCTGGACCAACATTGATACAACATTGGGTGAATGCATCGTGTTTGCTAGGATATGATAAACGCGGCCGGTGCCGTCGCGAATGCTACAAATGGCACAGCTAAGATTTTGAGGACTGTTTTAAAGAAGGTCGCGCCGTTGATTTTGTGACCCTAACGTTAATTAATTAGGGGGCCTGCACAAACCGAAATAAAACATGTTATAGGGACTAAGCCTAACAGTCTCGAAGTCGTTTAACACATGTTATAAAATACTCTTCTGCCACAGACCCTTACTGACCAACTACGGTTGATGCTCAATGAAGATGACCCTCAGCCCGAGCACTATGACCCAACGCCTGCTGTCAATATCTGGCTTGCTAGCACTGTAAAGCCACGCAGGCCACATGCCAGGCCACATGCCAAGAAATATAAGAAAATTGCTCAACTGGCCAACTCTGACAATTTTGAGTCTGACAGCACTGACAGCACTAATCAGTAGGGAGATCGAATGATCAGTCACTCAATGATCTTGTACACATAAACACACGGGATACCATTAATTTAGATATTTCGATGACCTACTTAATGCCACGATATCGTGGATAGGGGGCCTACTTGTACACGAGGTTTTCCTCGGAAAATATTGTATAGCTCAAAAAATGAGACCATCTGGCATGTAATACAATTCGGGGCTAAAAACAAAATTTAATTTAATCTGTTTGCTAGAGGCACGTCGTAATTACAAATTTACTAATGTCAAATGGTCTAATTATTGAACTATGCCTATATAATAATTTTTAATGAAAATTTCACGGTAGTCGCCGCATGATTCGAAAATAGTCCTTGCAAAATTTCATGAAAATCTGTTGAGAATTGACTGAGAAATCGGCAAAAAACATGCGATACAAGTTAATGACGGCGGGTAGGCTAAAGTATAGGTAAGAATCAGGGTAAGAATGGTCTCAAAATCTCGTGAAAATCGCTTGAGAATTGAATGAGTACACCCAAAAAGCTAACTTTCATTTTGGACCAGCCTCCACCATGTCAATACCGGCACAGTCGACAGACTGCACAGCAACGACGAGACATCGACCTAATGTTGGGCCAGCGTCGCAGACATTGGTCCAACATTGAGCCGGTGTCTCGTGTTCGCTGGGGACACCTACACATTGACCAGGTAGGCCTACATCCAAGTAGCCCACAGATGGGCTTGATATCACAATTATTATTATTATTATTATTATTATTATTATTATTAGGCCTCTTATTATTATTATTATTATTATTATTATTATTATTATTATCATTACAATGTTATAAAATAATAATAATGACAGACTGAGAGACGCTGCTGCACGTGTGCTACTTTATTTCCTGTATGTCCTGTGATGTGTGTGAGGGTTATAAAGTGGGGAGATTATAGGACGTCCCGTATCCCGGGCCCGGGATGCAATACATAGGGCCTACACACTACACAAGTCATAAATAGGCTTACGATCCATTATCAATGTAGGCCTACACAGGCCTATATCAGGACCCAGGCCCAACAGAGGCCTATACACTTTTAAAACCAGCGGGTATGATTACCCAGCAAACACGACACGTTGGAAGAACGATGTATTCATGTTGCCCCAACGTCTGCGACGCTGGCCCAACATTAAAACATCATTGTTTCAATGTGTCGTGTTTGCTTGGTAGTTGCAATAAAAGTTTGGTGTGTGAAAAAGTGGTCCGGCCATGGCCGGTATGGCCGGTACGGCTCCTACGGCCTTGTGTTATTGTTAGTCTATACTATCTAGACTATATAGTCTATAGCCTAGCCTAGCCTATACTATAGTATAACGATACTGTTAGTATACTCTTCGAATGGCAGTCAACTCATCCCCCATACCAACTCATCCCCCATACCAACTCAACCCCAGTTCACACCCAGGTAGACCAACTCAACCACAACGGCCGTGAAGGCTTTACCAACTCTTCCCCTCCAGCCGTCAATAACTGACCAACTCATCCCCAACCATCGGCCAAGTGTTACCAACTCATCCCAAACTCATTGTAGGCTAGCTGATCTGTTTTCAAGTTAGACCCACAGGCAGCGATAAATTTGGAAGTGTAATAAAAACATATTTATTATTAGAAACAATATATTTTATTTAAAAAAAGTAATATAACATGTAGATATATTAACATTCAAATAAAAATACCAGGTCGCATGATTATAAAACATGAAATATACATAATATATATAAAACATATAATTCATTTTAAATAATATTATGTCCTATAACATGTGGACATATCAGCATTAAACTGAAGATAGCAGGTCACATAATACACAAATATGAAATATTTTATTTGTCACCAACATACATGAAATATACATGAAATATGCATAAATAGACTATACATGATATATAAAAAACATATAATTTATTTAAAAAAATAATATAACATGTAGACACATTAGGCCTACCATACCATTAAAAATAGAAGGTCACATAATTAAAAAACATGAAATATACACAAAGATACATAACATGTGTAAAACATTAGAAAGTCCTGTGTGAAAAGTTTACAGTGTCGGGGCATTCAGTTGAGCACATGATGTAAGTAAAGAATTTAGAGTCTTCTGGTCGCCAGCATACTGCTCCCAGTAGCCTACTTCATGATCTTTCCTTGCAGGTCTCTGTATTTCTTCGACTGTCGGCGTCTTATCTTGTCTTGCGATAGCAGTTTCTGCTATAAATTTTGCTAGCTGTCTAGGATATTCAATGATTGGAGACGAAGCATGCCCGTCCTTTATATACTGAACTATCTCATGTCTTGGCGCATTCCATTGAGGATATTAGCGATATAGTATATATTATGTATTTTATATTGACATGTTTATTAGATCTGTATATAAGCTCTTTCTATGGTCGTAATTATAGAGATTCGACTGATTTATGGAAGGCCTTCTATTAATACTTAGCCGTTACTTAACATAAAGATCTTTTAACAATAAGATTAAATGTGATTAAATTATTTGCTATAACAGTTAGCCTACTTAACAAAAATATCTTTTAACAATACAGTCCATATTCAATGACAATATTAAAATATATCCAGGGGTTCGACTGTGAACTAACAGCTAGAGCCGTGAAATGTCAACGGCTTGGATGAGTTATGAGTATTTGGTGAACTCACCCGCTCCAACCCTCGCACGGCATCTCAGGTGTTGTGATGAGGATTCTTGTGCTAATTCAGACCTGTCAGCGAGAGCCGCTCATGAAATATCAATGGCTTTGATGAGTTGTGAGTCTTTGATTAATTCGCTCCACTAATACTTGCGAAATGTCAACGAAAATGTAATACTATACTTTCATAGCGGGGGCAGTCTTATACATTTAAGTGATCATCATCAAATTATTCAAATAAAATAAAGACAAGGTAATACCAACTCATCCCCAAAGGTGCAACACACATGACCAACTCATCCCCAGCCCTCCAACAGCTATAACCAACTCATTCCCAGCCTGTCAACACCCATACCAACTCATCCCCTGATATACCGGGGGATGAGTTGGCATAGAGGATGAGTTGACTGCACACCTACTCTTCCATCTGTATATTATATTACATCTTTATATTATAAATTAAAGCCTATTAATAAACTTGATTTTATTTTTGGCTTAATAATATGACCATATGATGTAAGCATGTCCATAGACTAGAACTGCAAAATTTTTTTTTTTTTTTTCACCAATAGGGTCTAATAATATAATAATTAAATCCCCCCCCCCCCCAATGGTATAAAGAATTGGTGGCACAAGACACATCTTTCGAAAGATTGAAGTCCATGGGGCAGCAATGCCGATGGGTTCACCTGTCCCTCCCATGATAGTGGAGTCTCCACTAGGCCTAAAAAAATTAATTGTATGTTTCCAGTAACAGACGTTTTAGAAATAGGGTAGGTAGGTCGGATTTTTTTTTTTGCTACACCCTATTAGGTGATGCATATGTTTTTTATTATGTGTGCCGATCAGAATGCTAAAACAAAAAAGTTTAGCTCTGTTATTTATTGATAAAAAGAATTAGGGTCGGCAGATCTTGAAAAAAAAACTAGGGTGACACCTAAAATTAGGGTCGGTCATGTTACCGGAAACAAACAATTTTTTTTTTTGCCCTATCATGGGAGGGACACTGTGGTGATATTTTTTTCTAGAGGCTTACAGGTAATGAGTTTTCAGGGCTCTGAATTAATTTTTCAAGTCCAAGGCTGTGTGATTCATCCCTATAATTTTATATGTTCTGCACATACAGATTGTCAGAAATACATAAGACACATGTATTTCTGATATTATATATATATGTATTTTTATTCCAGATAAATGTTGTAAATCAACTTTTGCATATAAATTGTACGGTACAGTTTATGATTAAATATAAAAAAAAATATTCTCACTCTTTTCAGCACCTACAACATGACAGGCCTCGTCTTGTAGCAGTCAGCAAAACCAAACCAATATCCTTAATACAGTCTGCATACTTGGAAGGTCAAAGGCATTTTGGTGAAAATTATGTAAGCAAACATATATGCGGTTAGTGTTCATACTCATAGACTCCTCTTTCACAAGTGTAGTCAACAAGGAACGATAAATGACCACAAAGATTACACCACACAAGTTGTAGTGATTTACATGATTAGGACAGTAAGATATCCATCAAACCTCGGAGTGCGGGGATAGACTTTCGAGGTCAGAATCTGACATTGGTAGAAGTCAGATTCTGACATCTAGTCAATCCCCGCAATGTATGAATGAAAATATTTATAGTTGAAGACCCATAACATAGGTTTTTAAATGAATCAGAAGGAGCTAATTAGTAATTTTTAAAGGTATTTGTGATGATTTTAAATTGAAGAAAACCTTTTGGTCTCCATGGTTTATGTCAAAAATATTCAGTGCTTTTAGGATTAAAACATTTATTTATTTGGGTAAACCATATAAGGTACAATCTGCCATAGTACGAGGGTAGTACATTTTAGCTCCTCAAAAAACACAAGACACGAACCCAATGTTGGTTTAATGTCAGTCTAGCATCTACAACACTGGTCCAACATTGACAGTTTAATGTCTCATGTTTGCTGGGCTACCATCAATATTGTGTTATACTTTATGGTAATAATCTATTGTGCATGCAGTCCAGTAACTGTGTTGACTGTGTCGCCTGAACCATATGCTTGGCACTGCTAAGTAGGCCTATAATAGAATATATCCAATATCATCTGTGCATTTAATTATTCATTTACAATTGATTATGATTTTAAATATTGATGATCAGAATAGCATAACTAGGAAGACCAACAGTTATTTATTAACCCTTTAAGCCCTCACGATGCATTAAAGCATCATTTTACATTCCTGAAAACAGACTTAATTTTCCTACAACCAAGGGTTTTGGAACGAAAATTTCCATGAAACTGGTTGACCGATATATGGCAATTTTTTAAAATTTTTAAACTACATCAAATCATCTTCATCCACTGCAAGTCGAGAATTGCGACAGCAATTCGCGGCTTGTAGTGGATGAAGATGACAATGGTAAATTCAGGCTTGAAAGGGTTAAAAATGAAATTGTTGAAAGTGCGGATTAGTAAAATGTAAGAAAAAGAATTAAATAAGATTGATATTATAATCGACACTAAAATTATCCCTTTATCAATCAGCCTTTTATCAATTTGCATATTTTAATTTTCCCCAACTGAAAATTGTTAAATTTTCAAACACTTGAGGTTGTGTCTCGCTACCGTGATCCACAAGTCAACCCTAAGTGGTTAAAAATTACTCATATTTCAGGGTTCCCCTCAGAAAAAACAATCCTCTGGTTGTTCTCTCAAAAATATTGACTTAGCGCGCGAGCTGCTTAACCCTTTGCCCACTAAGTAATATCTAGCACATATTTTCTTCAAAAAAACATCCGATGAACATCTGAAACTAAAAGCCAATAAATTAAAATATCAGTCGGTTAGCCATCTTTAAAACGCAAATGAAAGGACGCCACAAAACGAAACTGTGTTTTTAGAATTTATCCGGTCGGGCAACTGGCAGTGCAGTCACTATGCTGAACCCTGCATATTTGTTTAATTTGAGACCAAACATTTACAAATCTTGATGTTTAAACAGTCATTTCACTCCCAATAGCAGCGGTTTAATACTACATTTGTAAATGGGCTAATAAAACGGTTAAAAAAACAACTATTGTCATGATTAGCAGGCAAAGGTTTAACATTTTAAAGGGTTGACTTATTTCCTGTGTACTGTTCATTTCTCCCTGAGTAAACATGTACAGGTGTATAGCATAGTATTCTAACATTATAATGAACATGTATTTAACTGGAAATGTAAATTTTATCTCCCATAACCAGTGACCTACCAGTAACCACTATACATATTACTTCATCCCCCGCGAAGTGGTGTGAATCGTCATCAGTTTTGAAAAAATGAATAGACATATTGTGGATGACCTGTGACATCTGTGATAATAAAACAAAAATATCACAGTGGATCACTGTGATACAAAAATATACAGATGGAAGAGATGAAGGCCTACTCTAACTCTGTATTATACAGATGCTTGATTATATTATTGGCCAGAAACATCTTACTATCGGCAATCGCCACAGCAGGCTTACTACAGGCTTACTGTGTACAGTTGATCGCAGTGGGTGGCATACACACACTCGTGGTCAACATGGTACAACAAGTTTATCTCAGCGCTGTGAGTCCAGTAGTGCCAATTTTCCCAATTTGGGTGTGAGATCTCCTGGTTTTCTGACCAAGAAATGGCCTCTCAAGATTCTCACGACTTTTCCAACTTAGGCTCATTTCCTGTGGTAAAATAAAAATATTCCCCTGTGGCACCCCCTCTTGGGCTCTCCCCCCTTCTGTGCACTCTTGTCAGGGTTAGAAATTAACTATTACCTTTCTGGAGCACTGGCCCAGCCGACCACCAGCCCCCAAAATGTAGTGGTCCTCTTTCATTGCTGATGGTCCTGTCAGAATTTTCAAAATTGATTCTGAATAAACAAAAATTTCAAACAAAATTCTGAACAGAGAAATAATTAATATTTCTCTTAAACAATTTTGTGCTAGAAAATTTTAGTGGCCTGTTGGACCACCGGTACCCAGTGTTCTGGTGGTCCTGCTGAAAATTTGGTGGCCTCGGGCCACCAGACCACCACTAATTTCGAACCCTGCTTGTGACCGGCTGCGGCATCCATCCTCCCGATTTTATTACCCCTCAGAGTGAGATGATCACTACTTTTTTATTCCCTGGTTGGCACCACTGTACAGTGAGGGTTTAAAATTGTAAGACACCTGGTAATAACTGAGGTGGACGATCTGAATGCATACAGTAGCATTCATTTGCCTTAAACATGTTAAAGGATGATTCTTTTTTTAATACAAAGGAATTTTTGTACTTAATATATTTTGAATAAATGTGTAATGACTTATAATCCACTAAAAGATATTAATTTATTTCTGCAGTTGTGATACATATATAGAAGCAACAATATCCTAAATTTCATAAAGTTTTACATAGCATACTCTTGAGGACTGTCTTTTTTTAGAAACCGAGAGCAATTGCACACCAATTATTGAAAAATAGTTTTATATACCGTATCCTGTACATCACTAATGTCATCCCTTCTGTTTTAGGTGAATGAATTAGAAGAGAAGGGGAAGAACTCCGAGGTTTGTTGTTTGTTTAACCTTTTCACTTCCATACATGACGGAAATTTCCGTCGTCATTCGTCAATGAACGTAACCATAAAATGACACAAATTTTCGTCAAATATATACTACATTTATGTATTTTTCGTCATTTGAAGCTGGAAATTGCGTTAGCAATTCCAGCTTCAAATGACGAAAAATAGAACTCCTACACCAGTATATCTGGATCCTGGCATGCACCCCGGCCTGGAAGTCAAAGGGTTAATGTATATATGCCAGTCTATACATTGTTAGCCCCTGCCATCACCCAAGGTACAATGGAGGGAGATTTGCCTTATTTGGAATCAGGCCTTGTCCAGTAAAACCGTATATAGCCCCCTATTATAACTCTGGAAGAAAACTATATATGGTGACAATATTTAGTATGTGGTTCACTTCAAGATAGCTGTTGCTGGACTTGTTTGTTTTGATCTGAGAGAAATAGTGTGTGGCGATAAAAAAGTAAATAGTTATACTGGTGAAAAAAAAATTGCTGGGCATTTTCTTCACGCAAACTATATGTCCTCCTATAATACATGTACAGGCTCAACTGGCTGTTTGAATTATTCACTCCGTCCTTCCTCTGCTTACTTTGAAACAACAAGTAATCCCGAAATCGCCACTTCTAGCTCCATGCTATAACTTGTTTCGCGTTACTGGAATGCACATTAAACTTCACATACAGGTTAACCATGCCTAAACCTTGATTGAGTTCATATTTGATTTTTCTGTGACCTATATGAACTTGATTTTTTTTCCGATTGGCAAATTTTCTCCTTAATGCGATTCACTCAACTTTTTTTGTATCGCTTCAAAATATATACTATATATAAATTTTCGTATTGCTTCATTATTTATACCTTATATTTTTTTCACCAATAGCTCGGATGAGTTTGAAAAAGGGTACGCATACATGTAGGCGAAGATCTAAGCCAGAGCGTCCAAATGGCAGATTATCTGCAATTATTTTTTAATATGCCTAATATCTGGAAAACCATGCCAGATAGCTAGACCATTACTGTAGAACAAAATGCCGGTTTCAGGTAGGCATATGCCCCGAATAATTTCAAGTCGATCAAGTTTATTATGGGCGACTTGCTGCCATTATTGACTTTAATATGTGTAATTTCTGGAAAACCATGCCAGATAGCTAGACCATTACTAATATATAAAACAAAATGTACATCTTCAGAGAGGGATATGCTCTAAAAAATGTCAACTCTAATTCAAATTGGCCGACATGCGGCCATTATTGACTTTAATATGCATAATATCTGTCTGTCTTCAACATGACTAATTTGAAATAAATTGTCATGAGATATAGTGGGTTTAAAAATTTCCAGTTATAGGTAAAAGTTTTTTTCAAATGCTTTTCCCTTTTAAACTATGCTTAGAGGCTGAAGCCTAATTCCGTTGCCGGCTTTCCTTATTTCAACTGAAATGAGGAAAACATGGGCTGTAAAATTACAATGTTTTATAGTGAGAAGTTTTGTTAACAAGGTTTGTTACTAAATATTATATAGTGTATTTTAAAGCAAATTATGTTTTCTCAATTTTACAGATATTAACACAATGTGGAGATATAAAATGGCACTTTATTGGTCATCTTCAGCGGAACAAAGTGAAGAAGGTGTTGAGTAAGTGTTGATATATATAGATTGATATATATATTATGTAGAATAATTGAAGTTCACATATTAGAAATCAGGCTGCATTAACCCTTACAACTCTGAAATATTTTTGTATTTATAAACCATGGAGACCAAAGGGTCTTTTCAATTTGAAATCACCATGCGTGTCTACATGTCTATTGCCAATATAAATGTTTTAATTCTTTCATTCTTTTATTCAGTCTATAGACCTCAGATTCTGACGTGTAAAGACTGTCTCTGTCTCGGTCCTGAAAAAGTGTAATTAATATAAAGACCAATTCTTATAAGTATATTATTAGGGCAATTGTCATATGCATGTACATGTATGTATTGTCACACACACTATTTTTTCTCTGATAAAAATTCTATTTCATGGCATTTTAGATTACTATAATTATAAATGTAAATGCTCTAATGGTTTCAAAAATATATTTCACTCAGGTGTTCCCAATTTGCATATGGTTGAGACAGTGGATAGTGAGCGCCTAGCATCTTCTATCAATTCAACATGGCAGAAGTTAAACAAACCTGATCCTCTGAAAGTGTTTGTTCAAATCAACACAAGTGGGGAGGAAAGTATGTGAAAATAATGGCTAAGTACTATGTTTTATTTGCCTTTAAAAAAAAAAAAACTTTTTCATTATGGGCTTTCTTCAATTTTTTCGAATCTCCAAGGCACATTCTCTCTTGTCTTGTGTTACTGGATGATGTATTCTAATGTTAGTCCTGTATAGAAAATTAAATCAAACCAAAATTTCAGTAAAAATAGTAATCTCATAGCTTTTGACAAACAAGCCATCCCCAATGTATTGTACATCATGTGATAACAATAAGATATTTTTGTAATGTATGTTTATTATTAGATAAACATGGCTGTAAGCCAGAAGAAGCCTCAGACCTGGTGAACTACGTTTTACATGAATGTCCACATCTTAAGATGCTAGGTCTTATGACAATTGGTGCATTTGACCATGATCTCAGCAGTGGTCCTAATCCCGATTTTCAAGTGAGTACATGTGCAGTAGAACTTTGTAAATTTGCCAGTACTGAGACATTCTGCGTCTAAAAGTCATCAATATATGATTTTGTGTCTATTGCAAGTGATGTTTGTATCTAAAAAAGGGGTCTAAATAGCGCTTTTATAAAAATCATTAAAAAATTTACACTATATGGATCAAAACAGCAAGCACATATCATTGAGCTTTTGGATCCAACACTGTGGATTTATCTTGACTGTACTGTCAAGGATAAATGGATAATTTTGGTAGTACATGAAGTGGGATATTGACTGGGTGTGAAGATGTTATAACATCTTAACATCTTCACATAACATCTTCACACCCAGTCAATATCCCACTTCATGTACTACCAAAATTATCCATTTATCCTTGACAGTACAGTCTCTAAACAAAACAGTTCAACACGTAGTCCGTCAGCAGACATCAAAACCAAAAGACAAAGACTTGACAACATCTGATCACTTTCACAGACACTCAATACCTAGTACATTAGACAGGCTGGCCACATTGGCCCACACCAAATAATTACTCCTGATGTATTCATCAATGATAACAGACAATCGTTCCAAACTTCCAGCTGACTAAATTTAACATTATTCACCTGAACAGATGTGATCTAAAACTTAACAGCTGGATTTTATTAAACTTCTGGAATTCATCCAATTACTCATAAGGTATTCTTAAATGATACCAGACAATTATTCCAAACTTCTATATTTAATATTATTCACCTTAACATATACACTATTTTGACTGCGTGCAGAGTAACAAGCTGAGCATGCGTAGAAGAAGGTAAAATGTTGCTGATTGTACTAAATTTATCATTAACCTGATAAATTTCGGCCAAGTTTTAGATATAAGCGGTTAAAGTAAGTCATACACGTTTCTGTATGGGTGCAATCCGTGGCTAAACGATTCATTTTCAGTGACATTGAGGCTACCGCTGGCGTTGACCTGCAGGGCATACATGTGTCCTGCGTGTGGCTGGGTTAAGCCTATACCACACACACACTAAAGCTAATCCTAGGCTATATATAGAAACTATGCGAACCAGCATCAGCGATTATGGCCCAACAATAACACACTGGATGGGATAGCATTGTTTTATAAAAAAATTAGAATCTCCTGGTATGTCTCGAATTTGTTAATTTGTCGGTTTTGAAAAGTCTTAAAAAGGTCTTAAATTTGTTTATTCAAAAACTGCAGAAACCCTGAATACAGAACTACTTAATTAACATGGGAACTATGCTATTGTATTTTGTCCAATATAACAATTTGCCAGTATAATTTCTATCGCTGTTTTTATCACAGATATTTTAATATACACACCTTGACAATGTTGCATTACATGCCTGAATGCTATGACTGAATGCTATTCCACCACTGGGCAGGCGTTGCAGATGGTCGCCCAGCATTAAACTAACACTGGGTCAGCTTCTGACATCAGCTGTGTAGAGCTGTGGCTGTATCAGCTGATTATTGATGGCTCAAAATAATACACAATGTTCTCAATGTCGTCTATGACAAATTGTCAAAGCAGACATTTCTCAGTGCCTTCAAAAATTTCAGCTCAAGGTGGCGAAAAATAAACCCGCAATATGGGGTCTGATAATTTGTTTGGTCCTGTAGGTACAATATAATCTAAATTTCAATTAAATCTGCAATTATAACCTAGTCTAATACGAGTCCCATTGTCCCAATTGTGGTGGACCATAAAGCGATTTTGATCATCCGAGCTGGTTTCTGGTTTTGACAGAATAAAAAATACTACATTTTCATTGATCATTAAAAAATTTAACATAGAGAATGTAATTTGAATTTTCTATTCAAAAGGGTTTCATTACAATAACTTGAAGAACTGCAGGTTTCTTGTTTAGCATGATAAGCATGATTGTAAGCATGATTTTGTTGATAGATTCAGCTGAGTCAAGTATGAAAATGAGGGTTGTTCCATAATAATTGTGGTCACCACATAGAAATTCCTTGTAAGGATGATGCACTCATTAATATTAACCCTTAAAGCGCTGAATTAATTAGTAAAAAACATCGTAACCAAAGGGTTTTTTCAATTTGAAATCATCATAAATGCCTTCATTAGCTTTTTCCGATTCATTTGAAAAATTATGTTATGGGTCTACGACCAATATATATATATGGTGATTCTTAAAGTGTTGGGATCGACTTTAGAATTCACCCAGCAAACACGACACATCTACCCAATGTTTGACCAAAGTTGGCCCACCGTCTACGACGATGGCCCAACATTGGTCAAACATTGGGTAGATGTGTCGTGTTTGCTGGGCAGTATCTGACGTCTACAGACTAAAGTCTATCCCCGCGCTGTAAGGGTTAAGCTGATTGCTCTAAAAATATTCTATATGAGTCCAGTTCCCCGATATTTCGGTCAAGTTCAAACATGAGGGATAAACCATAATTTTTTGGAGCTGTGATTATATAAAAATGGCATTAGATGATATTTTACTCTTTATTTTGCACACCCTGGTATAGTATAGACAAGAACAAATCGTCGCCTCGGAGCTAAAGGATCCTATCTGACACTTGTTAGAGTGGCAGATAGGATCCTTTAGCTCCGAGGCTACGAAATGCTTGACTGTCCAGTGAAAAATATAGAAAAATAGTGCATAAACATGATAAAGCTTATTCTATTATATAAACATAAATCAAATTGCCATGTAAAAGAAATGCATAATACAATTATGTGTTTCTGATTGCATATAGGGATGTCTTCGAAAGCATTACATGTACTGCTGTTCTGTGCATCCGAAAGATCCAATCAAGCTGCTGGTAAATGCTTGTGTTTTAAACCAGGTGTCTATTTTTTCTGTAAAATAAATGTTGCTCTGGTTTACACACTAACAAATCAGTAACTGGGTAGTTTTTTTTTGTTATTGTCCAAAGATCTTCACAGATAATGTTTCCCATGCAATCATTAACATCACTACTATGCCATGCAGGCTTACATTCACTAGCATAATTTCTGTGCCACATAGGCTCACATTTAACCCTTCCAGCGCAAGGACCGTCTTTATACGTCAAAATCTGACGTATAAAGACTATCCTCGCACTGAAGAAATTTAAATATTTTTAATGGTCTTACACCCATAACATACAGGTAGGTATTCAAATGAACCAGAAAGAGCTGACTAAGATATTTATGATGATTTCATATGGAAAATAACCCTTTTGTCTCCATGGTTTAAACAAAAATAATTCAGCGTTGTAAGGGTAATATCACAACTGCCTTGCAACACACGCTGACAGTCACTAGCACAACTCTTGCACCATATAGGCTTACAGTCACTAGCACTACTGTGAGAAATGGAATATATCAATGATTTTCAGACAACATACACTTTTTCAGACTTTACTGACATGTCGTGAAACCATAGCAGAGAAGATAAAGCTGGATCCATTACACCTTGAGCTCAGCATGGGCATGTCAAATGACTTTGAGCATGCTGTAAGTGTCATGTAATCCACTTGATGGTATTATTATCATGTAGTTGACTAATAATTTTATTTGCAAATGAATGTGAATAGATTTGAAAAAGTTTATTAAAGTGATTTGCATTCAAGATATAAATCTGTGAACATAGCTCATTCAATTATTGTTTCACCAAGCATGTTCATTTTAAGACATAACATTTTTGCAGGTGAAAGTGTAAAACATTATGATTTTGCGATCATAAAGTGTAAAACATTATGATCGCAAAATAAAAATAATATAAATTCTATATTTTGTGACATTTTAGATTGAAGTCGGCAGCACAAGTGTTCGAGTTGGTAGCACAATATTTGGTGCGAGGGTGAAAACAGAGACACCAGTCAGTAATGATGTAACTAATGCAGCAGTGAGCACGAGCAATTCGCCCACTACGAAACATCGAGAGTCAGATACAGCCACAAGCTCTAACAATCACAGTGCAAAGTCCTGATGATCGTCGCAACTCAGATATGATTATAATAGCAGTATTACCTTGTTGAGAACAAATCGTCAAAGTAAATTTACACTATGACATTTATTTAGTCAGCACAATTCCTTTTTTTGAGGTCATAATATGGAAAAGATTATAATTTTTCATAACAATGCATTTAATGAAATTTAAACTAGCACGTCATTGTTCTGAAAGTTATAGATTTGAATGAGTAGAGGGTTTTCCGTGAAAAATTTGATGAGTGGTGATTTATTTCCTTTCAAAAATTAACAGCTTTTGTATTTGTTTAATTTTAGAATGTTCACCCTTCAAGCTATGGGTTGACTTCTGCAATAGGCCTACCCAGCTACACGATCGGGTAATTTAAATTTTGAAGTTTGTGTTCATAGATTATGAATTGTGTGCTCATAGATTTTAAAATCAGATCTATTTATTTAATCTAAGAAATTGTATTTTACATAGCAACAATATCTTCAATATGCACCACAAGAACACAATAAGAAAAAAACATTGTTGTTGTATCATACATGGCCAATAAGATTACGTAGCCTTGTGACTACACAAGTATACTATGCATCTGTTATTTTTATTTTATTTTATAAAGAATGCAAGTTACGAAGTCAAGACGCACCGCAAATATAATATTGATGTTTTAGAAATGTGTTATTTTTTTGTTTTAAGACTTGATATTGGAAATTATTTGACACATTGAATGAAATATTCACTTTAAATTGCAAAACCAGATGTCAGCAGGTCATTGTGTGATCGGACAATAAGCATTTTATATCTACTGACACGACCCCATTCACTAAGTACAAAACATATCAGACTGCTACATGTATTATTAGTATAAACATACAATATAATTATGGGTGCTGGCCATTGATATATAACAACATTCTATGATTCTAACAATTTGTTGAGCATTGATGATGTCTCATATGTTAGAGTCCCCTGGGGAACTCCTATAAATTCATTTCTAAGTTACTGCTGAGGTTATAAAACCGTTTTAGGGCTCACGAATACATTTGTAGGCAACTTTAGTGCAGCGTCTTGTCAAAAAACAGAGAACTTTTGTATTTTATACTTGCACATGAAATCTAGAGACGGGGTGTTCCTGCTCTAATTTACAGTGTTGCAAGCTTCCATGTCGTCATGTGTCATAGGAACGCTCCATTATGCCTGGAGTAAGGGTAGTGCAACTAAATGTATCGTATAAAGCTGGTGTTCATAGGTCACAATGCAGTTTTTAGCCAGCATTTTAATTTAAAAAGGTAGGCTATTGCAATTGAAGCTCGGCGCCGTCGACGTTGACATTTACTTGTGGGCACGATAACTTGGAAAGTTTTAGATGTATCCTTTCCAAATTTGTTATTCATGTTGCAAATGTCCAGTTCTTGAACAAGTTCAAAAATAGCAGAAAAATAGTTCAAAATGGCCAATTTATTGCGATTTTTCACATTTTACGTCAATAATTTGACCTTGTGGGCGCGATACCAGGTAACTTGAAAAGTTTTTTATGTATCCTGTTCAAATTTGTTATGCATGTTACTAATAAGCAGTTATCAGACAAGTTCGATAATGACTTGAAGTTTTTCATGTATCCTTCCCAAATTTGTGATGCATGCTACTAATGACCAGTTCTCGGACAAGTTCAATAATGGCAAAAAAAAATCCAAAATGGCCACTTTATTGTGATTTTACGTCAATAATTTGACATTGTGGGCGCGATAACTTGAAAAGTTTTTCATGTATCCTCTTAAAATTTGTTATGCATGTTACTAATAAGCAGTTCTCAAACATGTTCAATAATGGCGGCGGGCTATTGTCGAGTGTGCTCTTGTTTGCATTTTATGTCAATAATTTGACTTTGTGGGCCCGATAACTTTTTTATGTATCCTTTCAAATTTATTAGGCATGTTACAAATGACCAGTTCCCGGAAAAGTTCAATAATGGCGCTAAAAAAATCAAAATGGCCGATTTATTGCGATTTTTTCATTTTACAACAATAATTTTACCTTGTGGGCCCGATAACTTGAATAGTTTTTCATGTTTCGTGCTCAAATTTGTTAAACATGTTACTAATAAGGAGTTCTCAGACAAGTTCGATAACGGCTAAAAAACTATTAAATTCAAAATGACTGTTTTACTGCGTTTTTTTGCATTTTACATCAATAATTTCACCTTGTGAGCGCGATAACTCGACAAGTTTTTCATGTATCCTTCCCAAATATATATTTGAACGACATGCTTATATCCTCATAAACCCAGTTGACTCCTGGCAGTTGAAAGTGTAATAATCTTTTATGTTATTAATCAGACGGTCGCTTCTAGAACAAGGTAATATTATTACATACTATTTCTCAAAATGGAAAAAATACAACCAACATGACAACATTTTATAAACTTAACATTTTTATTGACTAACAGTATTTTGATATCTCAATGCGTTAAACTATTATTTTGTAGGACTATTAGGTTTGGGTTACACTATTCACACTGTGTGGCGAACCGTCTCGTGGTGTGCCGTGGTGAACATACTATTTCTCAAAATGAAAAAAATACCACCAACATGACAACATTTTATAAACTCAACATTTTTATTGACTAACAGTATTTTGATATCTTAATGCGTTAAACTATTATTTTGTAGTATTATTAGGTTTGGGTTGCACTATTCCCACTGTGTGGCGAACCGTCTCGTGGTGTGCCGTGGTGAACGAGCCGCCCGTCTCGGTGTCTAATCGTTTTTATTTGCAAAATTACTCATTCTGTTGTGGCAAATATCGTCACTTATTCGTTTCGTCGTATATCATGTATATATATATATATTATTATTGTTCAATTTTGTTAAATACAAAGTGTATGTTAAACTGTATATTGACTGTAGGCCATTATTAGTTTAGTCGTATATATTATTATAGTTCGATTTTGTTAAATAAAAAAAATATTATTTTTGACTTGTGGTGAACCGTCCTCAGCTATGCTGTGGTGAACCGTCCAAAGCTGTGGCGAACCGTCCAAAGCTGTGGCGAACCGTCTAAAACTGGTGAATCGTCCTGTGGCGAACCGTCCCTGTGGCGAGCCGTCCTGATACCATTACAACTAACCAGTTCTCGGACAAGTTTAATAATGGCTGAATAAAAATTTTAAATGGCCCATTTATTGCAATTTTTTGCATTTTACCCCAATGATTTGACCTTGTGGGCGCGATAAAGTTTTTCATGTATCTTTCCCAAATCTGTCATGCATGTTACAAATTACCAGTTTTCCGACAAGTTCAATAATGGCTGAAAAAAATTCAAAATGACTGATTTATTGCGATTTTTCACATTTTACATCGATAATTTTTTATTTATCCTGTTCAAATGCATGTTATTAAAGGGACTGGCCCAGGCTAAAATCATCAAAAAATCGGTGATTTTATTTCGGGTTCTTAATATGACCATATGATGTAAACATGTACATAGACTAGACCTGCAAATTTTTATAATTTTTGTGCTGCGCATTCATCAGTTAGACTAGATATAGAGACGAAATTCCCGCATTTCCTATTTTTGACATGGTTGTCAATAATTAGAAATCAGGAATTTCGTCTCTATATCTAGCCTAACTGGGGAATGCGCAGCACAAAAATTATAAAAATTTGCAGTTCTAGTCTATGTACATGTTTACATCATATGGTCATATTAAGAACCCGAAATAAAATCACCGATTTTTTGATGATTTTAGCGTGGGCCAGTCCCTTTAATAAGCAATTCTGGGACAAGCTCGAATTCGGGTGAAAAAAAATGGCTGATTTATTGCGTTTTTTTCATTTTAGGTCAATAATTTGACCTTGCGGGCGCAATAACTAAGTTCAACTAAAAAAGATGTACCTGAACTACGAGGCCCGGTTTTAATCTGTTTGAGTGCTATGGACTGAAAATCGGCTTAACATTATCTAAACATAAGTGTATTGGTCTTCCTCATGGGCCAGAATCCTTAATGTCCAGAATATAATTAAGGAAAGAATGAATGAATGAATATATAAACTTCTATTCTAAATCCTCGGTGTCCCGAGCTCAAAGGCGCGAAAATTAGAAGAGGTGTTCAGTACCGTAGTCGCTATTTCATTTCGGGTCACCAACTGAGCATGCCAGGACACAAAAGACCTAGGTCGGAAAAGCTTAGTTAAAATAAAAAGTTTTTAATTTTTTTCTGAAAAAGTGAACTGTTTTGAAATTCTAATTTCACCGGGAAGATTCCTCAGTTTTGATGCCGCCACAGAAAAAGACCCTTCACCCTTCTTGGTCTTAATCCGAGGAACAAAAACCCCATTTTGGTCATATGAGCGAAGATCACGAATACGTTTCGGAGGTTTAAACATTTTCTTAAGATAGATTGGTTAATTGTTGCATAAGGCGTTATAGGTGACTAAACAAATCTTAAATTTTATTCTAAAACAGACAGGAAGCCAATGCAACGACTTTAGAAGGGGTGTTGTTTTGGAAAAACGAGGAGAACGTGTCACTATCCGGGCCAGACAATTTTGAACTCGCTGAAGCCTGTTTAATTCTCGGTTTGTAACATTATAGAGGAGACCATTGCAATAGCCCAGTTTACTTGAAACAAGCGCAGTTACGATGGTTTTAGAGACTTCCGATGTCAAACACCGACGCAGGCGACGTAAGTCATGAATGTGATTGTAGCAAGAACGACAAACCAATGATATGCGTTTAATGAAATTCAAACACGACTCCCAAGATTTCGAGCGGAGTCTGCTGGTGTAATTTCTTGATCCAATAATTTTGCGGGAAAATGTTTCATAAATTCTTTTCGATGTAATTTTGTTCCAAACAGTGAAACGTCTGTTTTATCTGGGTTTAACTTGGGAGTTTACTACTTCTCATCCAGTCACCTACGTCCAACAGACAATCCTGCAACAGTGCCAATGACATATGTGGTTCTGATTTGGATAGTGTGATATAGATCTGCGTGTCATCAGCATAATGATAGTGACACACATTATGTCTATAGATTATTTCACTATGAGGTGTTGTATAGAATGTGAAAAGGAGCGGCCCAAGGACTGATCCCTGGGGAACACCATACTTTGTTTGGAAAGGTTCACCCACACATTCTTTAAATATAGTCACGTTCTAAACTCGCATGCGTGTATAGTAAGCCTTCAGCATACAGTACAGTTTGGTTGATTCAGTAACCTGATTACAAGACTGGATACTAACGAGACACTCACCCAACGCTGTTTTAATGTTAGTCCAACGTCTGCGACGGTGACCTAACATTGAACCAACATTGGTGAAATGTACCATGTTTGAGAGAAAGTCCTCCTGCCCAGCAAACACAAAACATCTGTATAACATTTATACACCGCCGGCCCAACGTCTTTGACGTTGGTCCAACATTGTATAAAGTAATACAAATGTTTTGTGTTCACCGGGTGTCGGTACAAGCATGGGGTCAACACGTTTCGAGATACCTGCAGTAATACAGTCAGTTTGTTTGCAGACCAACGACCTGCTAAGATCCAGGACTAAGGGCTTTGAGATTCGATGGGATTATTAACTCATAGATGTCGTATATATGTAAACTTGCTGTGATTTGAGAACTTGCTCTTAATGTGGCTTTGGGTATAAAACGCATATTTAGTATTATTATGGAATAGGGCCTTGGTCTACCCACGGACACTATAGCATTCTGGGGGACCCTTGTCCCGCGAATTCAGTTGACCATACCTTTAACTTTAACCATCTGCTGTCGATCCATCAGATATGAGGCAAACCACCGGAGGGCATTTCCAGAGATGCCATACCAATTCTCCAACAGGCTGATGATCAAGGAGAGAAGTTCAAATATATCTTTGACGTGTATTCCTTCCACCACCATCGCCGGTGCTGGCCAATATTCACTCAATACTTGCCTACGATGTACCTCGTACAGAGGATTTGGGCCTACCCACCAAATTCTGTTTCAATGTTGAGCCAGCGTCTCAGCCCATTGCTGGTTAAATGCCGTTTAATCGTCTATGACACTGGCCCAACACTAATCTATCACTGGGTCTGCTGTATACTTTTCACAAACACGTGGCATTTACCCAATGCTGTTTCAATGTTGACACACAGTCTTTGACACTGGCCCGTCATTGAAACAGCATTGGTTGATTGCACCGAGTTTTCTGACTGCTGCATTATACGGGTGACGATTTCCATCCCGGCGCCAGAAACACCAGATAACACGATACATTGGCCCAATGCTTATGTAATGCTGAAACGTTATTTTGCACATGTTCATAAGGACTGGTGTACAGAAATGTGAACCGTTTCCCATAGACAACACCCCTCTTTCCCCTAAATGGGACACAAAGTCAGGCAACATCAACTTAATAGGCTGTTTCGCTCCAAAATTTATACCAGATCACTAATAGCTCGGATGAGTTCGCAATTGGGCAAGATTCATACAGAAACTAGGTCATGGCGGCCAAAATAGCTGATTATCGGCCATTATTTTTTTGCTATGCGGAATTTCTGGAAAACCGAACCAGATAGCTAGACCATTACTATAGAACAAAATGTGCAGTTCCAGGTAGGGATATACCATGAAAAATTTCAACATGATAAAATTAAAAATGGCCGACCTGCGGCCACTTCCGATCGTCAAATCTTCTCGTTAACGCGATTCACTCAACATTTTTTTATGTTTCGCTTCAATATTAATACCATATATCCATTTCACTAATAGCTCGAATAAGTTTGAAATTTGGTAAGATTCGGACAGAAACTAGGTCAATGTGGTCGAAATTGTTTAATATCGGCAATTATTTTTTAAATATGCGTAATATCTGGAAAACCGGACCAGATAGCTAGACCATAACTATAGAACAAAAGGTGCAGTTTCAGGTAGAGATATATCATAACAAATTAAACTGAATCAAATTCAAAATGGCCGACCGGCAATTTCAATAATCGCTGCGGGCTATTGTCGAATGTGCTCTTGTTTCAAATGATTTTCACTTTTAAACGATGATTAGAGGCTGAGGCCTTTTTCCGTCGCCGACGGGCCTTGTTCAAATATAGGCCTACTTTATCTGGGCTTTTTCTCAATCGGCAGGGTGTCAAATTTTAGAATGCATCAAATCTGTCTCATAAGAGATTTTGTTTGATGCATTATACTACCAGATTATACAATGGAACAGCTTCATTCAAGGTAGGTATATCTTGAATGCGCAGGGCTGTTCTATTTCAACAGGGGGGGGGGGGTATCATGACCCGAACACGAAAGCAGCCCTCCGTCACCGCCAGTCGGCCATTTCAAATTTGATATAGATCAGTAAACTTTCTCCAAGGTTTTTTTTCATATTACTGCTTTAGCCCTTATGCAAGATTTTCGAGATAATGACAAAAGAAATTAAATGGCCGCCAGTCGGCCATTTTTGATTTTATTTCTGCGAAATTTGTCATGGGTTATTCTTGTGTGAATCCTTACATTTTATTCTATATTTATGGTCCGGTTATTTAGTTTGCTTTGTTTTTTTGAGTTACGTAAATATCACAAAATTTCTCAAAGTCAAAATAGTCGCAAAACGGTTATTTTAAAATCGTTTGCTCCCAAAATTGAAGGAGTCAGAACAAAACCAAGGCTAAGTTACTTTTTCAGATATTTTGAGTTTGGGGTACCATGGGACAAAGAAAACAGTCTGCCATGTGTCTACCATACCATAGTATGAAAATAACTAATTTTGATGACATAAGCAGCCATTTTGTTCAGGATAAAATCAAGGCTAAGTCAATCATTGCCTTGACAGCCTTTTTGCATAAACATCAGTGTCAAAATGGCGGAGAGCCATGGTTTTTCAGCAAATTTATCCCATACCTTATAACCTAATATACTGCTATAAACGTTCACTAAGTTCCATTTTTTAATATCTAGTAGTAGGTTTAAATAATATGGAGTATATAAATAAAGTTTATTGCAGTAATAAAATATGACAACTTTAGTCACCCCCCTAAATTATTGATTGACTTAACCTTTTTTTTGTTCTGGTATTTTGCTAATATATATTAATGTAATTTCCATATTGTCAAAAGAACAATGATAAAACAACAGATTGTAGTACTACCCTAAAGCCCAATACACACGGTGCGACTTCGTCGAATAAGACTCCCTTTTTTTGTGACAGTCATCTGGTGACAGTCATCAGGTGACAACCATCTGGTGACAGCCATCTGGTCACTGCAATTTTGTGGTAGGTAACAGCAAACTGGTGACAGCTATCTTGTGACAGCCATTTCTTGGCAGTCATCTGATGTTAGTAATCTGGTGACAGCCATCTGGTGACATTACTCTCGTGACAGCCCACCTGTGACAGTCATCTGATGACAGCCATCTGGTGACAGCCATCTGGTCACTGCCATTTTGTGGTAGGTGGGTGAATATACAATTTAAGGGTCATTTGGTGTCTTTTGGCTATTCTGAGCGAATTTATGCATTGTGTGGGTCCGAATTTTTAAAATATTGTCCTATGGGCAATACGATAGACTGAGAACAAAAAATAATTCAATATCTCTGACGAATATTTTTTTATTCAACATGCAATGTGCTAAAATACACGAATTTGTACACAAATGCAATGTCTCCCAATATCTAACACCTGAAACATAGACTGTTTTACCATGGAAGATCTTTTGGAAATAACTTAACCCCGTGTTATTTTGTAGCGCAATTGTTATGTTCAACGGAATTTATTCATATACAGACATGAACTCAATATAAAAAGTTGCCAAAGATACATTTACTGAGGCTTTTTAGCTGTCTCACGCAAACCGGTCAACTCAGCAACACCAGTGTTATTTACACTCCTTAAATTGTGGTGTGATACCATTCAATTACTTTGATATATGCAGAGACAGCTGCAAAGTCCCAATATTTTGAGGTAGGTGAAATATTTGTAAACATTCAATCTGATTGATTATAACGAAAACAATCACCCCTGAAGCGTATTCAATTTCTGTGTCAACTCAGAAACACTCATAATTTAACAAAAAATCATTGAAAACATGTTAAACTGAACAAAGTGCTTGATAATGATGGCCATCCCCCTACCGTATCGGTGGGCAATGATACATCTATTTTTAATACATTAATGATCGTTTTATGTTGTCCGTATTCAACTCAGCAACGTTATTATCTCTATCAACTCAGCAACGTTTATGAGTTGATCACTCAACTCAGAAACGTTGCTGAGTTGACCAAATTTAGCTTTCTGTCTCACTAATGTAAATAAGACTAATAACGTAACTCTATAAATGTAAAATGCAATTTAAAAAAATGTTTTTAATTAAATTAGACTGAAAGAGTATTCGCTTATGTAGACATTTTTACAACAATGAAAAAACGTTTTTGAGTTGAAAACAAAAACGTTGCTGAGTTTACTGAATTCTGCTTTCTGTCCCCCTTTTTGTAATTAAAACTGAAATTTTACCTCCGTCAATGTGGAATGCAGTTGAAAAGAAGCTGCTTTTGATTGAATTAGAGTGAGAGAGTATTTTAGAAGTTGTTTACATAAATAAAACTACAAATAACACTTAGTTAAATTTCTAAATCAAATTTACCCTCATTATATTGGCATGTATGTATTGTACAATGGCCTCCGAAATACATTTTCAAATTAGGCTTGTTATGATCCCATTTCTTTTTTGTCTTTATGATGATGAACCAATTTTTTATAAGAAAATGGGGCTCAAGTGTTTAGAGATCTCGTAGATGCGCTTAAAACATGCCTTTTACGTGCAATTATCGTGCTTTATCAACTCAGAAACGATAATGTCAACTCAGCAACTATATAATTTCACAATAAAATCACTGTTCTGTCTTAGCAATTTTTATTTCAAAAAGTGTTATAACTACTAACATATCAAAAAACTATCATACAAAGCAATTTATGATCTATAAAATTTGAAAATGATCAAATATATATATATAATTCGTTGCTGAGTTGACATTTAATTTTTACGGTCCTTCACAAGAACACATATTTTTTTAAAATCTGTTTGAGATTAAGCTCTGATATTTTAAATGTGTATCACATAGACCCTACCCTCAATATCTGACCCTAGTATATATAATTTGAAGCGACTTATTTTTTTCAAAAATACAGATTGAAAGACCCCTTAAATTGTATATTCACCCAGGTAACAGCAAACTGGTGACAGCTATCTTGTGACAGCCATTTGTTGGCAGTCATCTGATGTTAGTAATCTGGTGACAGCCATCTGGTGACATTACTCTTGTGACAGCCCACCTGTGACAGTCATCTGGTGACATACATCTGGTAAAAGCAATCTGTATATATCCATCTAGTAACAGTCATCTGGTGACAGCCATCTGGTGACAGCCATCTGGTAACAGCCATCTGATAACAGCCATCGGGTGACAGCCATTTGGTGACAGTCATCTTGTGATAGCCATATTGTGACGGTCATCTGGTGAAAGCCATCTGATGACAGCCATCTGGTAACAGTCATCTGGTGAGACACATCTGATGATAGCCATCTGGTGACAGCCATCTGAAGAATTCCACCTGGTGGCAGCCATCTGGTGACAGTCATTTGTTGAAAGTCATCTTGTGATAGCCATATTGTGACAGTCACCTGGTGACAGCAATCTGGTGACAGCCATCTCGTGACAGCTATCTGATGACAGCCATTTGGTGACAGCCATATTGTGACAGCCATCTGATGAGTTCCACCTGGTGACAGCCTTCTGGTGACAGCCATCTGGCGACAACTATCTGATGACAGCCATATTGTGACAGCCATATGATGACAGACATCTGGTGACAGTCATCTGGTGATAACTATTTTGTGACAGCCATCTGGCGACAGCCATCAGGTGACAGTCATCTGATGATAGTCTCCTGATGATAGCCATCTGGTGACAGCCATATTGTGACATCCATCTGGTGACAGCCATAATTTCATGATGATAGCCATCTGATGACAGTCATCTGCTGACGGCCATTTGGTGACAGCCATATGGTAACATCCATCTGGTGACATTCATATGATGACAGCCATATGGTGACAGCCATCTATTGATGACAGCCATATGATGACAGCCATCTGGTGACATTCATCTGGTGACAGCCATCTGATGACAGTCATCTGGTGACAGCTTCGTGACAGTCATCTGGTGACAGCCATCTGGTTACAGCCATCTGATGACAGCCACCTGGTGACAGTCATTTGGTGACAGTCATCTGGTGGCAGCCATCTGGTGACAGCCATCTGTTGACAGCAATTTGGTGACAGCCGTCTGATGACAGCCATCTGGTGACAGTCATCTGATGACAGCTTTCTGGCGACAACCATTTTGGTGACAGCCATCTGATGACAGCCATTTGGTGACAGTCATCTGGCGACATCCTTCTGATGACAGCCATCTGCGACAGTCATCTGATGACAGCCACCTGGTGACAGCCATCTGGTGACAGCCATATGGTGACAGTCATCTGATGACAGATATCTGATATCAGCCATCTGGCAACAGCCATTTCGTGACAGTCATCTGGTGACAGCCATGGTATGACAGCCATAGTGTGCCAGTCATCTGATGACAGTCATCTGGTGACAGTTATCTAGTGACAGCCATCTGGTGACAGCCATTTGATGACAGCCATATGATGACAGCCATCTGGTGACAGCCATGGTGACGCAATCTGGTGACAGCCATCTGGTGACAGCCATCTGATGACAGTCATCTGATGACAGCCATCTGGCGACAGCAATTTGGTGACAGCCGTCTGATGACAGCCATCTGGTGACAGTCATCTGATGACAGCTTTCTGGCTACAACCATTTTGGTGACAGCCATCTGATGACAGCCATTTGGGGACAGTCATCTGGCGACATCCTTCTGATGACAGCCATCTGTCGACAGTCATGTGATGACAGCCACCTGGTGACAGTCATCTGGTGACAGTCATCTGGTGACAGCCATTTGATGACAGCCATCTGGTGACAGCCATCTGGTGACAGCCATCTGGTGACAGCCATATTGTGACAGCCATCTGATGACAGCTATCTGGTGACAGTCATATTGTGACATCAATCTGATGACAGAGATCTGCTGACAGTCATATTGTGGCAGCCATCTGATGACAGCCATCTGATGACAGCCATATTGTGACAGCCATCTGATGACAACCATCTAGTGACAGCCATCTGGTGGCAGCCATCTGATTACAATCATCTGATGACAGCCATCTGGTGGCAGTCATCTGGTGACAGCCATCTGGTGACAGCCATCTGGCGACAGCCATCTAATGACAGCCACATGATGACAGCCATTTGGTGACAGCCATCTGGTGACAGCCATCTGGTAACAGATATATGATGACAGCCATGTGATGACAGCCATTTGGTGACAGCCATGGTGACAGCCATCTGGTGACGGCCATCTGGTGATAGCCATCTGGTGACAGTCATCTGATGACAGTCATCTCATGACAGCCATCTGGCGACAGCCATTTTGGTGACAGTCATCTGATGACAGCCATTTGGTGACAGTCATCTGGCGACATCCGTCTGATGACAGCCATATGGTGACAGCCAACTGATGACAGCCATCTGGTGACAGCCATATTGTGACAGAAATCTGATGACAGACATCTGCTGACAGCCATATTGTGACAGCCTGCTGGTGACAGCCATCTGGTGACAGCGATATTGTGACAGCCATCTGATGACAGTCATCTGGTGACAGCCATCTGGTGACAGCTATCTGATGACAGCCATCTGGTGACAGCCATCTGCTGTTGTCTGGATGATGCTATTAATTCTTTACAGCACATATACCCAGGTTAGTCGTATTTCATTACACATAAATGTCTTGCTATCTGCCTCTTTTTTTGAGACATGAATGAGTGGCCATATTTGCTAAGCTTGTCCTACCATGCACCCTTTAACCCTTTAACGTCTTATTGAGATGTAATTTCACTTAAGCCTTTAAGCCCCCACGATGCATTAAAGCATCATTTTACATCCCTGAAAACATACTTAATTTTCCTACAACCAAGGGTTTTAGAACTGTTTTACCAGTACATGGCAATTTTCTTTAATTTTTAAACCGCATCAAGTCATTTTCATTCACTACAAGTCGAGAATTGCGACAGCAATTCGCGGCTTGTAGTGAATGGAGATGACTATGGTAAATTCAGGCTTGAAAGGGTTAAGTATGTTCTGTGACAGCCTCATTAGGCCTTGTTTTCTCCATGAAAACCTGTCACAGTTTGTGAAATCCAAAAGCGAGGTTAAGTCAAATTAATGACTTATCCTTCATTTTTTACCAACCTAAATTGAAAAATAAGCCTAGAAACGGTGCTATTAAGCTAAGTTAATGATAGTATGCCTAATCACTGACTGTTACTTTGAAGTTAACTTGCGGGAGTGATTCAAGCCAATAGGTGTTGACAATACCTGAACTGTCATATCACACCTCATTTGTCCACGCATTTCAGCTATCTCACCCATACACCAGGTCCACTTTGGAGTACCCTCCAGTGGGTACTTTGACGACGTACGTCCTTCAATCATAGTACCTCAGTACGTCAATGTAAGTACCGTCATCTGTGAGCCAGATCATTTAGCCTTTTCAGTGATTCCCCCAAAGAAATCTAAGGAACAGTTTGTGAAAGGTCTCCTGATTGCCTGGCACTGGTGATTCCCTTCTTCTGATGTCACAGCTTCTGCTGGAAATATCCTAATGTCCCACAGGCAAGTTAATAAATTAGTAAACTTTTCCACAAAAATGTCAATACTATCTGGACGCTTTACACACATGGTATAATAAGCAAAATTCTGGTCAATAACGAAAGGTAGATATATTAGGAACATTTTGAATAATATACATTCTTGAAATTTCCATGGCATAAATAAGAGAATTAAGATTAATTTGAGTGCAACCCTCTGCAATTTTAAACCACGTGTGTAGTACGTCCATTGAAGTACCATTTGGGTACTTTGATTGACGTACCTTGCAAGGGTACTTTGATTGTAGTACCATGTCGTACTTCGATTGAAGTACTGTGATTTGGTGTGAGCATTATCAACTAAAAATATTTTTTTTCTTATTAACATGCCATAGATTCCAACGCAAATCACCTTCCAATTATTCGCTTTAGACCTATTGATCTTACCCCCTGAACAAAGTTATGGCCTTATTCACACAAATAAGGCACTACCACGTGTTGGGTTGTTCTGGGTTGTTGGGTTTAACCAATGGGAAAGTTTATTACAATCATACTGGGAGCTATTTAAATATCAGTGGAAGTACTTGCATTGACGTACCGAGGGACTTCGATCGAAGGACGTACGTCGATAGTACTCAAGGGAGTGTACTACAATCGACGGTCCGCCTTGACCTGAACACCATCGCTTGAGCCTTCGACGACTTGAACTGTCGGCGCATATCTATAGTAAGGAGTTCTGTCCTAATATCTACCCGTTAATACATAAAAAAAAATAATGTAGTTTGTGTTTACGATCAACGTAATATTTTTATTATTATTATTATGGACATATACTAGTAATATTGTTTCCATCAGTTAATATATATCGATATTATTCTCACCTACAGTATATGTATTGAGTTACACAGTGGTACGCGTGGCAATTTTCGAATAGAAGTGCATGCACGTAGTATTCGAATATAGGCCTAAGATAATTCACTAATAAAGAATATTTTTGGAGCCATGCCTAAAACAGTCGATTTTCATTTATAAGTCAACCAAAGAAACTCCATCGCATTTTTACGACAATCAATTATAAAAATGCCGTTTAATGTCGAGACAACGTGAGAGACGTTGGCCCAGCTTGAAACCAGCATTAGGTGAACCTATCGTGTTTCTTGGCTACCGGTGCATGTTTGCCGTGTCCGTCGATTTTCGACGTTGGGCCAGCATTAAATCAAAATTGGTGGAAGGTCTTGTATTTACCGAAAGCGCTTGCACCAGGTTGATATAAAATTTGAATGTTCATTTGTTATATCCAGGCCAGAGTAAAGGCGTATCGTTGTGTGAAATATGAAGTGTATCCATTCACGATAAGGCGGTCTCATAACCACAACATACATAATTATTACATAAGTATATGTCAAGTTCTTGTGGTAATATAGAAATATATTTTGAGGACAGACTAAAATGTTATCACTACAAGAGCGAATAATTAACTATGCACCACATCAACAATCGCAGAGGAATCGATATCAAAACAGTAGGCCCTACTAACATTCATGTTTTTCGAAGAGTGTGCAGCTGGATCTCAATACAACCTCATGCAGCAACAAAGCTCACAAATATTATTATTTACCACTGGAATCTAGAGTAGAGATGAAAAGAAGCCACGGGTTGATGCTCATGATCTGGACCAGTACATATTCACGAAAAGTCTATTATTTGGACAGTGTATTTTTTTGCAGTGTTCGCGAATGTTCCACATTGAAAGCTTATAACCATGCTGCCACATGAGTTCTTGTACCTCCTCATCATCACCGTGACCCACCTCTATTAACCAAAGAAATACTGGTATGTTCCAATCCATTGTTTTCAGCACCAACAACTCAGCCCCTTCTACATCCAGTGAGACAAGGTCAAGCTGCTTAACACCCGCTTTATTCAGAAGATGACCTAATGGGGCACATGGCACATCGAATGTGTCATTATTAATGCTGAGCATATTGTCCAAATGTTTATCATGCATATGCTGCACCATTCCCCCAATAGCTCCAGCCCCTGTAATTTGCACTGTCTTAGTGCCCTCGTCACACACAGCCATGGCATAATTTGTCGTCTTCTTGCGGTTCTTCATGAGTTCAGCAGCATTATTAGGTTGTGCTTCTATCAGCACCCCGTTCCATCCGAGATACTCTTCAAAGAATAACGTGTTGCTCAAAGATATACCGTTTAAAGCACCAAGCTCAAGGAATGTTCCGTTGCACCTCAGTGGATCCGCAAAAAATCGCCTGAAAAGCAGCATGTCCTCCTCACCTTGGCTGTAGAACTTCATTTCACCTTTTGTTGGGCAATTACCTGACAACAGAAATCAATTTCTAAATGTATATAGTGTTTGTATTATAAATTATATAGCCGTATATTTATATATTTATTTAGGCGTAATAATGAAAATACCATTTAAAGCATTTTCATTTCAAATTGCACTTGATTTTCCATCCAAATGGCGGGACAATATTTTTTGCTCAAAAGAAGAGCACCAATGTTGAGACGACACAATCAGACCAAAATCATCATTTTTATTTTGGCTCCTTGATAAGGTATTAAGTTTTCAAAATGTCCATAGACTCGAATTGCTCAGGCCTTTTAAATTTTGAGTTGCACATTTTACGACAAATAAGAATGAGATTTAATTTGATACATCGATGTCTAAAATAAGAAATACAAGAATAACATTAAATCTCTTGCAACATATTGGGTTGATTTCCTATTCTAACAGATTGTTAGCAAGGTTTAATTAGCAATCCTAGTGGTGGGTTGTATTTGTATAAACACCTTATAAATATGCTTAATCATGCGGCGATAGCCCAGCACCAAACAGAAATCCATCAAATTCATGATGTACCTCTTGTAATGCCCGGTCAGCTCTATTTAATAGTATCAAATGACGGAACCACAACACACTTGCAACAAATACTTGCAGCGATATTTTAGATCTATGTATTGTCTGTCGCAGTATCGCGACCAAGGTAGATACATGTACAGTAGGCCTGGATGTAGCAAGCGATCACATGCCTGTTCACCTGGTGATAAACTCGTAAAAAATTGTGAGATAAAATCAAGAAGAAACGTCACACCACAAAAAAAAACTGGGTGAAACTTCTAAAAATAATTAATAAAAACTTAATACTTACAGACGCAGTCACATCAGCAGAAATAGATGAAACAGTTGCAATTATATAGCTAACATCAGCAAATTAATCAAGTTAAAACGCAAAATAAGACGGCTAAAAAAACAATAGTGCCAAACTTAAAAATTTAGCAAATCGATTAAAAATATCAGGTGTTCGGTCATTTCGGACCTTGACTATTTCGGACTGGTGATTTAGGACGTTGTGCGGTGATTTCGGGCGGTGATTTTGGACGGTGTGCAGTGAAATCGGACGGTGATTTCGGACGATGTGCGGTAAATTCGGACGCCGCGGTAAATTCGGGCGATGATTTCGGACGGTGTGCGGTGAATTCGGACACCCAACTTAGTAGTCTTTTATATCATTATTTTGGTACTAATATCGTTAATTTCGGATGGTGATTTCGGACGAATATCGGTAATTTCGGACAGTGATTTCGGACGGTATTATGTATAAATTTTAAAATAATCCATATCATTTTAGAAAATCAGTGATATACCGGTACATTTAAGATTCATAGGACTATATACATATACAAGACTGTTTTTCATCTTCACATAGGCATATCATTATATACGATTGGTAACATTATCACACATGACCATATATTATATGCAGAGTCATGCAAAGCCTTATGTAATAGAATAAAAAAATTATAAGGAAAAATAATAATAAAATATAATTATATTAACGAGAACAGAATGTAGTATTAATTTTACGCCCAATATACTATTATTAAGCTAAAGCGATACGATTCTGTATAAGGTCGATATTGATCCCACTGATTTCGTGCGCACGCATTTAGTGCTTCCCCGTATTTAAATAAAGAATATTATTTAGTATTAATTCCACGCGAAGTATAAAAACACATTGCAATATTTCTTAGTCGTGATCTTTGATAAACAACAGGAATGATAAGGTTAAAGAGATCGTCGACAAAATCCAAGTCAAGATGATAGGATAAAATGTTCCTTATTTTTCATGTTAGTCCATCGTAAATGTGTAAATAGTATGAAAAAAAATACATGACATATTTGACAAACAATAATATAACATGGCATTGTAAAAATTGTATATTTCTATATCAACCTTACCAACACATATTTTATTCCAGAACAAACAAACTGTCATCTGAATTCGGGCAGAGGCCAGAGTTTAGGGTTCGGTTCCCGGTCTCGGCGGTTTGAAAGAAACAAAAAATGTTTCTTCCCCATCCACGTGTGAAAGTCAGTATTGTGGGGAGCCTCCGTGACCGAAATGTAGCGTGCTCGGCCTCAGACCACCAGGGCTCGAATTTCGAATCCTGTGTCTGGAGGACAGTGTCATCTCAATCATCTCACCATCCTCAAGAGGTTCTCCTGGCCCAGTTTAGCCTATATATACACAAAGGTGGCCTGAAGCCCGATTCATTTCATTTATTTGTCATCTGAATTCAAACTCTGGATTAACTATTCTCCAAATTAATTCAAGAAGTTTAAACAAATTTTTTGATAAAATTGAGCACCTCATACATACTATGGGGAAAAACGGATGTTATTTCAATTGCTGAAACATGGTTTAAAGACAGCACTCCAATTAGTCTGTTTAATTTAAATGGGTATATTCTATACATAGGCCTGGGGCTGATTTGCGAAAGCCTGCTAAAAACACGATTTCGCTGCACCCCCCCCCTCCCCCTGCGACATAAGTTTCTTCGTTTGCTATTGTAGGAAAATATATCAACTTTAATATTCGAAACAGTAACCAAAAATTCCGGTGTCCAAAAACCATAATTGAGACACTTTAATCACCATACCCTAAGAAAAGTCATAAAATTAAAAATAATATTATTCAGTAATCATTTTTTATCTGAGTTATACTATTTCATTAAACATTCAGTTAAAATACGCTAAACAAATGTATACATGCGCAACCATAAATAAAATAAAAATAAAACATTTGTAAAAGCTGTAAAAACTTCATCTTGATCAATTTTTTTGTTTGTTTTTTAATTTTAATTTTATTTTTTTATAAGTTTTATTTCGCCGAATTCCCGCTAATGGTACAGTTTTATACGAAAATGTATTAAACATATATGATTACTTAGTAAAATTGATTGCAATAACACAAAATATAAAATCCCGAAATGTGTCATTTTAAGTGTTTTGTGACCATACCCGAATGGATATTTATTAGTTCCTTAGCGTCATTTTTTAGCATTATGTTTATCGGGCGGACAAAAGCACCAAATTTGGTACACAGTTTCTCTAAAGGGGAAATAATGGAATTAAGTCGTTAAGACTTCTAATTTTGGCTCTGCTTTTCCAGAAAATCAAAATTGGCCGCCAAAATGAAAATATTTTTCGTCGCATTTCAGTGTAAATGAATATTATTTTCTTCACAATATACCTTAATATAAACCTAAGAAACCTTCCTAAGACATATCATTTACTGCTGATAGTTATTTGAAAAACAAGACCACATAAAACGTAAAAAACACTGTTTATTTAATTAATATGAGCTCAAAATTGGCTGTCGTTCATTTCAGCATGTCCTATTCACTTTCTGACAATATAATTGCAATTACTTTTGTCATAACGTGAGCCGTGAAGCATCTTACATATATTTTTTGTAATAATAAGGACCTAATAATAATACAACATAATAATAAAGTTATTACAATTTAGCTATGAAAATGAAATAAAATTTTATCAAAAACCCTGAAATATATTGAAGTAGGATGATGCTTTCGGATTAGACTCTTTAGCTATAATACCATAAACACTGACATGAACACTTCTTCGGACACTGATAGGGATTACCGCACCACCGATCTCGTTCCTCCGAGGCGTTAAGCCCTATATAAGTAATTTAATTGAAAGGATATTGAATTTAATTTGTACCGTTATGTGCATTAAAGTTTTAAATATATTTTTTTTAATATGTTATTATACAAACAGAATGTTATAATTGAAAAAAAAGATTATTTATTCAAATTTGAAGCTGCTATCTTTATTACAAGGACGGAAGGTGTAATTTACACAAAGGTAAAATAAACAGCAAAATGTAAAGTTAGCACATTGTTTGAAAGGCCTGATATATGTCATGAAACCTGAAGATGCACTCCCTCCAGCAAAAGCTACATAAATAATTTGCAAGGATGTATTTTTCGGGGGTTTACTTCCCCAGTTGGTGTCTATCATACTTTGCTTAAAGTACATAATTTCTGTGATTATGATTCTAAAAATGTTTTAATATAACACAACAAATTAACATCAAGCTTGCATCACAGCAGGAATGTTAATTATTATGTTTGACACAAAGAAGACAGCTGTATTTACTCGTTTGAGAAAAGGCAACAAATCAAACATTATGAATTTCATCAACTCTGACTCATGAACGACTGAAGGTTCAATAAACTTATTCAACAATTCTACGATTTAGGCATTGTCGTAGCTTTATTAATATACTTCTAGAAGTAGAAGTGGCTCTGGTTAATTATAGGTCTACTTATTGGTGTTTTAAAGATGACGTTGTAGCATCAGCATGTCTCATTCACCATGGATGGCAATTCATGTTCAACTATCCCCAGCCATTATTTTTAAAGCACAGCAATAAGCTATATCCATTCATAATTAGTACACATAATTAGTACACACAATATTATTATTTGGTGAAACAAGAGGGAGGTTAAGGGGTTGATGCAGATGACCAGGGAGCGTAATAGGTTAATGTGATAACGAGGGAGCTTAAGGGGTTAATACAGGTGATGTGCGCATATAGGGGCCTATCTTACCCGCAAGAATCACCGTTAAACACAACATTTTGACCAGCAGAGCTGTCTGCCCTCATTTGATTAACGCCTCTGGTATTGTATTTGTAATGCTCTTTTCTGTTCGATGTCTGACAGAATAAACAGAAAAACAGCCTAAAAGATATAAAAAGAGGACCTGAATCGAGTAAGTCATTCAACGCTGTGCATAAATATGGCAAAAGGTAGACGTAATAAGCTCACGCTCAAAGAAAAAAATAAATCTCATAGATGCAAGTCGCACTCACAGTCAGCGACAATTATCAGATTACATGAAGAATATGTTGACCAATGAGATCTGTTCTACGCGTAAAACATTTTTAGATGGATAGATTTTATTCCAGAGTTCTGTTGTGAAAAAAGACTATCTGATACCGTTGAAAAGTTTATGACTGGTCTTTTCAAGATAGTTTGCGTGTTGCTGCTTTAAGATGCAGGATACAAACTGCGGCAAACTTCAATGAATGTAAAATAAATGTTTTTATTTTATTAATTATTGTTAGTGCTAATTGAATAAAGATATTTAATTTTGTATGTGTTTGTTTTGTGTTTGTTTTATATCTTATACACGTAGTTAATGGTACACATAATGTACTTAGAGCATGACAATTTTCATATATTATAAGGTATAATGTACAATTTCACTTAGAGGACCACCTCGCTAATGGAACCACTTTTGCTAAGTCCCTTGGGTGGTCCGTTTAGCGAGGTTCTACTGTATGTATATATGAGGTGCTAATATTATTAGACTATGTTTAATAATATTTCAATATTCTGGCATCAGAACGTAACATTTTTAATTTGGAATATATGTACTGACAAAAATATGAAAAAAAACAGCTTAGTTGAAAATATCAGCAGCCGCATGTCACATCTATCAAAACTTGTGTTTTATTATACGTTTTAAACGTTGAAATAAAGTTCCCTAATCAAAGTTTGACCTGACAAAGTAATGAAATACGGTTTTCAGAACAATTGTAGGACGTTTGTATGGTCTAATTGAGGTATAAATTATGTTTGAGTACTTTTGTGGCATCTGGAGTTATAATAAATAGCATAGTCTAAACACAGAGTTGATTACGAAGCCCCATAAGCGACATTTGCATTATTATTTTTATTTTTTTAACTCTTGAGTTCATAACTCGATAAATTAAGTTTAAAACTCGATATATTGACTTTTTAAAAGTCGATATATTGAGTTTACAACTTGTTGTAAACTCAATATATTGACTTGTAATCTCAATTTATTGACTTTCAAAGTCAATATATCGAGTTGTAATCGCAATATATTGAGTTGTAAACTCAATATATCGACTTTTAAAGTCAATCTATCGAGTTGTAAACTCAATATATTCAGATGTAAACTCAATATATTGAGTTGTAAACTCAATATATTGAGTTGTAAACTCAATATACCGACTTTTAAAGTCAATATATTGAGTTTTAAACTCAATATATCGACTTGTAAACACAATATATCGACTTTTAAAGTCAATATATCGAGTTTTAAACTCAATATATCAAGTCAATATATCGAGTTTTAAACTCAATATATCAAGTCAATATATCGAGTTTTAAACTCAATATATCGAGCTATGAACTCAATATATTGACTTTTAAAGCCAATAAATCGAGTTGTAAACTCAATATATCAAGTTTTATGCTCAATATATCGAGTTATGAGCTCAATATATCGAGCTGTAAACACAATATATCGACTTTTAAAGTCAATATATCGAGTTTTAAAATCAATATATCGAGCTATGAACTCAATATATCGACTTCTAAATCAATATATCGAGTTTTAAACTCAATATATCGAGTTATGAACTCAATACATCGCCTTTTAAACTTAATATATCGAGCTATAAACTCAATTATATTGACTTTTAAAGTCAATAAATCGAGTTGTAAACTCTATATCTACTTTTAAACTCAATATATCGAGTTGTAAACTCAATATATTGAGTTGTGAACTCAATATATCGAGTTGTAAAGTCAATAATATTATATTGAGTTCTCAAAGCTGCATAACTGTCTTGTTTATTTCGATTAAAATAACCTAAAACGTACAAAACAATCATTGCTATTGTTTTAAAGGCCTTATAAATGCACAAAAACTGGGTAAATGTAGCGGAATTAGTTCACCATGCGGTGCATTCTCCACACATAGATGTCGCTCAGGTCAACCCCGCTCTCTCTCTCTGTAACCACACGCCATGTTTCGACAAAAACTGCTCATTTTGAGCAGTTTTGTTGATATAACAACTGTAGGCTTGTAAACACGCTTGAGTGTCCTGAATATATATGGCAAATATAAAACACCACTACTCCGCCACATATGAGTTTATATTCACATAGAAATAGAAAACATTCAATGGATTACTTTTTCTGCCTACGCGCTGCTGTGAGAAGGTCCATGTTTACGTTTTTCTGACAGAATTTACAATCGGCTTCAAAACACTGGCAAATATAAATTACTGAATGACATGCGAATTGTGCTGGTTCAATTTATCCACTACTAAACAGAATAAATTGCCCTTATCTCTAACAAACTCTAGGATCAAATTAAATATTGAAAAAAGGATAAGTAATGAGTTGAAGTGAACACCAAAATAGTTCCGTGGTTATAGGAATGGTTATAAAATCACGTGGTAACGCTCACAAACGGCTGATAAATCTGGTCAATCGCCATGCGTGCATACGGCGAAATGAGCGTGTGGTATCAGAGATATAATCTCAGAGGTCAGAATGCATGCGGTGGCCAGCACGAAACCACCCCCTTAATAGCAAACACATACGTTGAACTGAATCGGCATAATGTTGGGCCAATACCGCAGACGATGGGCGGCATTATTCTGCCATTGGATCAATGCCTCGTGTTAGCTGAGATACTGGGTTAGATGTCATACTGGGTCAAATCGGTTACAGTAAAGTCTGATGTTTTTAAATATTATTTTATTTTACCGCATAGCGCGATGTATATCACTGAATGTGATGATTTACGATAAAATAAAAAAAGTCTGATATCGTCTAGTAGCATTTTGACTATATTTTGAAATGTCCATGAGATACCCAATAAAAAAATTCAAATGTTTTTCAAGAAAATCACGAAAATCCAAAGAGCGAAAACGATGATTAACATCACTGAATTTGATGGTTATTCCGAGTACAATTTCTCACGGTCTGGGGAGAGCGTCTTAATGGCGGGCCAAAGGCTCTGATTCTGGCCCACACTTAAAAGCACCATACTGAAATAGAGTTTTATTTTTTCAAGTGAGTGACATTCTCTATACCGGTACCGATATTAAACATGACATTACATGCAGATATCATCCATATCACACGAAGTAATAACTTCTAGATATGTCAAACTGATATGAGACAATACACGTTGTACTATGAAATGTATGTATGATCACTTAAAAAATAACAATAATTTTAAAAGTCTTCCTCTCTTTTTCCTATGATGACCATTATCTGCCACTTGGTACTTTTAATGTCCTGATTATATAGACAGTATGTCTTACTCCGCTGTGAGCAGGTTTGTTTTGGTGGGGCAACAATATTAAAAAACAACAAACTTAAATCCTTAATAACTCAGTAACAGGAGCAGTAAAAAAAATAAAAAATAAAACACCATTCTCCACGGATTAATCGTTTGAACGAAATAAACAAAACAGTTATGCAGCTTTAACTCAATATATTGAAAAAAATAAAAATAATGCAAATGTCGCTTCTGGGGCTTCGTAGTTGAATGAAATCATTGCATCTTATCATTGCGAATAATTAACAATGTTTTGCGCCAACACAGCTATACAATCCTGTATTTATTTTTTAATATGTTCCAAGTAGCAATATGCGTGCCAAAGCTATAAAAAAAATCAAGTGACACCAATATAGCCAGTAGTTTCGTTAGAGCACCGTCTTTGAATCAATTTTCCCTCATGTGCCTGCAAGTTTACATATGCTATAGGGCGGGGGCCCTAGGGTAGTGGTTAGCACCGCTGCCTTTCACGCCAGAGTCCGGGGTTCGGTTCCCGGTCTCGGCGGTTTGAAAGAAACAAAATTGTTTCTTCCCCATCCACGTGTGAAAGTTAGTATTGTGGGGAGCCTCCGTGACCGAGAGGTAGCGTGCTCGGCCTCAGACCGCCAGGGCTCGAATTTCGAATCCTGTGTCTGGAGGACAGTGTCATCTCAATCATCTCACCATCCTCAGGAGGTTCTCCTGGCCCAGTTTAGCCTATATGTGCACAAAGGTGGCCTAAAGCCCGATTCATTTCATTTACATATGCTATAATTCTCATTTCCCACAATTTTTTTATACAAATCCTTAAGTGAACATTCCACTGACTCTATTTAATTTATAGTTTTATTTGAGTAAGATGTGATATATCGTTGCGAACATGTTGAAAACAAGACGCTAATAGTACTATACAACAAGCTTATTTATGACCAGAATCAACAGCAACTTAAATATGATTATATGTCCACACCGGTTATTTAATATCATGTGTGTTTTACGGTGTCCAGTGTTTTCGGACCTAGACTATTTCGGACTGGTGATGCCAAACGCCAATCGGTGATTTCAGACGGTGATTTCGGACGGTGTGCGGTGAATTCGGACGCCCAACTCTTTTATATTATTATTTTGGTACTAATATAGCTAATTTCGGACGTTGATTTCAGACGGTGATTTTGGACGGTGGGATGTTTAAAAAACCCTAGCATAGTACTCTTTTATATGACTATTTATGTACTAATATCGGTAATTTCGTACGGTGATTTCGGCCGGTATTATTTATAAGGAAGCTTATTATAATAAATGAAATATATAGAAAAATATTTTTTTATATACAAATATAGATGTTACATAGGCCCCTACATAAATTGATATACAATACAATATACTTTGTCATATTTATAAACATATCATTTTATATATAGTCTACATAATATATTATAAGTTATATGTTATCATAAATAAGGTATGGTTATTCTTTCTAACCAAATTATTTTTTCCCCTTGCAGCAAGAAAACTTTTTTTTCTCCCTGATCAAAACCAAACAATTTTTTCTCCTGAGATGTCACACACAAACTTTTTTCCAGGACATTTTTAGACTCTAATCCCATAAATTAAAGCAGGTATTATTTACAGGAAAAACTGACAAACCGGGCTTTTGGCCCACTTGCTATGTCACCACAGCAACCCAAAAACATTTACGGAGTTCTATTGTCTATAGACATGTTCACATATTACATGTATTATGGACATATTAAGAGCCAAAGTTAAAAAAATGATGATTTTGATTGATTTTGGTCTGATTGTGTCGCTTTAATTAAGTATTTTAAATTAGAATATGTCTATTTACAGCAATGAGAATATTAAAACTGGAAAATTGTGTAAGCAATTCCACACACGTTAAAGGGACTGGCCCACGCTAAAATCATCAAAAAATCGGTGATTTTATTTCGGGTTCTTAATATGACCATATGATGTAAACATGTACATAGACTAGAACTGCAAATTTTTATAATTTTTGTGCTGCGCATTCACCAGTTAGGCTAGATATAGAGACGAAATTCCTGATTTCTAATTATTGACAACCATGTCAAAAATAGTTTACAAAAAAAGCTAGCCCTGTAAACGAGCTGCCCGGGCCTTTCGATAAATGTCGATTGCTCTGAAACATCTTGATCATATGATATTTCAGATCTCGCTTACATTTAAAGTAGTCTAATTAATTCCGTGAGACCTTATTATAAATTACTTGAGATTTTCGTAAGCATTGGTAATTAAATCTCGTAAGGCTAGGCCTAGTAGTAGACTAGTAGGCCTACTACTAATAGTAGCTAGTCTCAGCTTAGATTTTTAGACTACATTCCGACACAAACCACAAGTCTATTCCCGAAAGTGACACTGACAGCCTTGTCCATATTGATTTGTTCATATTTAAAATCTTTCTGACTATTCAAGTGACTGCTATAAAATAAAAGTTTTAATTTTACAAAACATTGAAGCTGTCATGTTCAAGTTTAGTGGAGGGGTTGATGTGCGACAGTCATATATGTTCAATGTGATGGGAGGGAGTGCAGGGGTGTCAGCCATGTTCAAAGTGATGGGAGGGAGTGTAGGGGCGCCAGCCATCTTCAAGGTGATGGGAGGGGTGTCAGCCATGGTCAAGGTGATTGCAGGGAGGTGAGGGGCGTCAGCAATGTTGAAGGTGATAGGAGGGGTGAGGGGCGTCAGCCATGTTCAAGGTGATGGCCGTCAGCCATGTTCAAGGTGATGACAAGGGGGGTGAGGGGCGTCAGCCATGTTCAAGGTGATGGGGGGTGAGGGGTTAGGGGCGTCAGCCATATTTAAAGTGATGGGAGGGGAGTGAGGGGCGTCAACCATGTTCAAGGTGGTGGGAGGGGGGTGAGGGGCGTCATCCATTGGCCGTCATCCATGTTTAAGGTGATGACAAGGGGGTGGGAGTGAGGGGCATCAGCCATGTTCAAGGTGATGGAGGGGGGTGAGGGGCGTCAGCCATATTCAAAGTTATGGGAGGGGAGTGAGGGGCGTTAACCATGTTCAAGGTGATGGGAGGGGGCTGAGGAGCGTCATCCATGTTTAAGGTGATGGGAGTGGGGGCGTCAGCCATGTTAAAGGTGATGACAAGGGGGGGGGGGCGGGGGTGAGGGGCGTCAGCCATGTTCAAGGTGATGGCAGAGGCTAAGGGGCGTCAGGCATGTTCAAAGTGATGGGAGGGGGGTGAGGGGCGTCAGCCATGTTCAAGGTGATGGGAGGGGATAAGGGGCGTCAGCCATGTTCTAGGTGATGACAAGGGGGGGGGGGGGCGGGGGTGAGGGGCGTCAGCCATGTTCAAGGTGATGGCAGAGGCTAAGGGGCGTCAGGCATGTTCAAAGTGATGGGAGGGGGGTGAGGGGCGTCAGCCATGTTCAATGTGATGGGAGGGGGTGAGGGGCGTCAGCCATGTTTAAGGTGATGGGACGGGGTGCAGGGGTGTCAGTCATGTTCAAGGTGATGTGAGGGGGGGGTGAGCCATGTTCAAGGTGATGGCAGGGGGGGGGGGGCGGGGGTTGGGGCGTCAGTCGTGTTCAAGCCGATGGGAGGGGGTGGGAGGCATCAGCCATGTTCAATGTGATGGCAGGGGCGAGGGGCGTCAGCCATGTTCAAGGTGGTGTGAGGGGCGTCAGCCATGTTCAAGGTGATGTGAGGGGCGTCAGCCATGTTCGAGGTGATGTCAGGAGGTGAGGGGCGTTAGCCATGTAGGCCAAATAGGCCTACTAGACTAAGTAGCCTAGTTGATTACAAATTGTATTCCAATTGTGTCCTAATATTAATTTAAAATGCTAATTTAAATGTTACGCAATGAGGTAGGTCTGTTGTAACATAATAATTATTATTGATAGAAATCATTTATAAATACAAACCAGGAGATTTGTCCCACCCTGTTTAGTGGGGGTTTTACCTGGGGCTGAAGGTCAACATTTTGGCCATTCAACGACATAATTGAAACTTCAGGAATGTTGCTATAGGCCCTATACCGTTTCTGGCACTAAAAATTACTTTCAATTTATGAGAACATTGTATTGACATTTGTCTCGTGTTTTGCTAGGGTAATATTGGACATTTCTTTACATTTAGTTACCATTGTAACTGATTGGAAAATTTACCAAACCGTTTAATGACGTATAATTATGAGGTGAGGTAATAATATAAGGTTGAGTTATCCCTTATTATATAGGCCTAGGCCTATATCGTCCATACATGCATCGTGTTATTACGACACAGACCTATCCATTGTGATTTTTGTCCCTAAAAACTGTTTAATTATAACGCTTAATACTTAAAAGGTATCTTCTTGTCTCATGGACTCGTGTGGTAAATTTGTTGTTAAATTAAATTTAAAATGTGTCATCTCAGATCGGGGCTGTGGACTGCGGATGGGGCTGATGGGCAGCTCCCCCCCCCCCATGGAATTTTCAAATCATGCCTTATTCTTAGTAAAAAATCCACCTGGGTTAAGATAAAGACCAATCTCAATCGACCCCCGCAAGGTCAAAATCATTGCAGATATTTCCTGGCACAATGCAAGAATTCGCTGCGCAGTAGTCTATTTTTTCAGCAGAATGATTTATTGTCTACTTTAGGTGCAAAAGTCATTCATCCCAACCAACTGATTTAGGCAGTAACTGAGTACGTAGGCCTATAGGGTAGGATTCGGATCTATGAATATATCCAATCACGTTCGTTCTCCTTGGCGCAATGGATGACTTCTCTTAAGTTCATCTAGGGTCTAAAATGAGTGACAGAATAACGCATAATGAATTCAGGCTACATCAGCCACCTGATTTCTTATGTCTTTCATACCCCTTTCTAAATGTAGTCGTACAATAAAAATATTGTAAAGGAAAATGGTTGTCATCACGATAGCTCCACACCTACAATTTGTAGGCCCTATTACTTCCATATTAATACCAGTGATTCATATGATGAAACTCAATGGCAAGTTCAAAGATGGGTGACATTTACGTATTTTTCAAGGCCAATGGCTAATAAAGGAAAACGTTTGTCATCACGATTTGATGATAAATCTTGGTTCATACAATTTGTATCGCTTTAGTATCCATACAATTGATAGAACTGATAAAACTGTATCTCTAATTCGAATATAGTGATCTTGAGCTTTTTTGTTATCAAATATTGTCATCACGATATCTCAGAAAACTCCAGGTCAGGGGGGAGAGTTGATAGAGTAAGCCTACATAGGCCTCGTGTGATGGCGGAGGCATACAATTGACGCATGTATCAAATTCCCCATCTAGTTTGACTTAATATTACATCTGAAGCAATATCGCCACGTTAAAGGCTAGATGTGTGGCAAAAAATTACGTGCTACTATTCGGGCAACATGAATAATTACCTGAATAAAGAACATATATTTGGCCTAAATATATGCTCTAGAATGCCTTAGATTTCATTTTATTCGGGGGAGGGGGGGGGGGCATGCCCCAGGACCATCTAGAGCATATAGGAGGCTGGATGTGCCACCTGTCGCTATATAAATTATTGTGAAAAAAATTGTGTATCCCCGCCGTCTGTCAGTTCCTGGATCCACAACTGTCTTTGTGCAGGCATACCCCAAAACAGGATCATCTACAATATTTAGTAGAATGCATACTTCTGTCCTGGCATATAATATAGCTAATTAAATACATGAAATTACACTCAAAATCATTAAAGAATCCCTTGTCAAGTCAGTCAGCTAGGAAACGCCATGATATTTTTTGTGAGCTCACATTCGCAAAACGGAATTTATTCATGTTAGTATAACTATTCATGTTGAAATATACGTTCTTTTTCATTGAAAAACCATGTATTAAATTGCTCAGCATCATGACATCTATTCAGGGGTAGACACATAAATACAAAATTGCACGTGATCGTAATAATATGGGTTGATTTAGCACTTAAAATAGTAAAAACTCAGCAGAAATTAAAAACACAATTTGTGTTTAGGCAGGAAATGCGCAATATGGGTTTTTATATTAATCCCTGTGCTGCTGAATTGTTTCTGAGTATTTTTCATTCATTTGAAGCTCAATTTCTAACGCAAATTGCTAACGCAATTTCCTGCTTCAAATGAATATAATATTATTTCTAAAAAATAGAAATCTTCCAAATGTTATTTTAATTAGTCTGAAATTTGCTTGAAAACATATATATGGGAAGATGGGGTGCCCCTCGCGCCGAAGATACCTGTGAGTGACCGTTGGGGTCTCTAGTATGGGCTCGCAATGGCGGACGAGGGAAACTGCCCAACATTCAGCATTATAACACAAACTTCCTTTCCCCGTCGAATCGACGGTTCCAAGTAAATCATAAAACTCTTCCTCCACTTGTCATGTTTATTCGTTAGACATCTGGCAACTACAACGTACAACCCCGCGCACGACACGTCCTACTTGACTCAGAGAGAGCGACCTACGGCACGTCCGTAGTCGCCGAACGTAACGTCTGAAGTGCGGGAAAAGTACCAAGACCGCATGGGCTCCGGCCCTGTGCGCCCGGCACCAAAGTACCGAAACGAGGCAGTCGTCCACAGATTCTCGCGTCCGGGAAGCCGGGGATAACTGCCACATTAACTTAACGAAGTAAGGATCCTACATTACCCCCGGGTTAGTGATAACGTAGGACCCAACTGCCGTGTAGGAGACTGCTTCGTGCAAGTAGCAGGGGGTTGTAATATTATGTAACCTCTTATAACTAAGCATAGTTTAAAAAATTATAGCGTGTGTGGCTACAGCGTGGGTGGTTGACGTCGCAGCATTATAAATGAAAATTGTCCCATCCTCTTAACACCAACTGTCCTTTATGTATGTATTTATATGCTGCAAACTGCGACCAACCGATTCATTTATTTAACATAAATTTCTATTCGTATTTTAGCAATTAACTTGCTGAAAAATGTCTTTACATTTTATATATCTTTACACAATGCTGCCAGGCCTGGCATATTCATTTACAATTTAAAAACATTATTAATACGGTGCATGCGGTCGGGCCCGCCATAGATGTCGTTAGGCGCCACTATGGCGTGAACCATCTGCACGAACCGGGCAGGAGTCTGGATTATTCGTCCGACTCTAGTTTTTCGCACTGTTTTGTCGGTCGAAATTTTGTCGCGATTAGCGATATTCGAACGGTTGCTTTTGGTCGAGTCGATTACGGCGTCAGCAGCACCCGGGGTTTTACCCAGTAGATGTAAAGGTATGCGGGAATACGTTCGTAAACCACGGCGGTCCCCGTTAGCGCGGGATACGGTGGGGGCTCGCGAATGCGGCGCTATATAAGTATTGTCTCTGCTAGACAAGTTGACTTTAACATCTAGTTGCTTTGGGACTGTGGCCAATTTTTTACTGCTTCTGACTGCCGTCGACTTTTTCGTTTTAACACTCGTCCCGTTGGATGTCGGAGTGTCCGCACTACCAGGTCTAGGTGGACCCTGTGGATTCCTACTAGAGGTCCTGGTAGCCTTCGAACTCTGTGGTTTGTTTGGCGTTTTACGCTGTATTGTCGTACCTGTCGTAGGCTCGCACTCGAGATGTGCGGGTGTAACGCGATCTAAAGAGACCGTCTCAACCTTGCCTTTCACTAGGATTTTCATGACTCTGCCACTCCTCGCGACGACCTTATATGGTCCGTCGTAAGGGGCGGTCAGAGGCGGCGCAATTGCGATTCGGCGCAAGAATACATGTGTGCATGTAGCTATTTCCTTGAATTGGAAAATGTTGTGTTGTTGTGTGTCACGTGGCGGACATAGACGGAGACGCGACATGGCCACGCGTAGCTTGTCTGAATAGTTCTCCAAATCAGTGTTAGCGTCGACGGTGTACTGTTTCGTAAACTCTCCTGAGAGTCTAAGGGTTGTCCCGTATATCATCTCGGCAGCCGACCTGCCTAGTCTCTCTTTAACTGCTGAACGAACTCCTAAAAGTACAGCGGGTAACGTGATAGTCCACGGGTTCGGTGACTCGTGCGCCATAATGGCGGCTTTCAATTGACGGTGGAAACGTTCGACCATGCCGTTCAACTGGGGGTGATAACTCGTGGTACGATTCCGTATAATCCCGAATTGATTACATAAACTATCCCACAATTTGGACTCGAATTGAGCGCCCCTATCAGTGGTGATAGTGGCTGGAGTACCATAACGTGCTATCCACCCGCTGAAGAAAGCATCGGCGACCGTTTCGGCTCTATTATCTACAATAGGTATGGCTTCGGGCCAACGTGTAAAACGGTCGACGCAAGTCAGTAGATATCTAAAGCCATCAGCATAGGGTAAAGGTCCGACTATATCTATGTGGACATGATCAAATCGCTCGGTAGGTTCAGTGAACTTCCCGTAGACTGGGGTGTTGTGACGTGAAACTTTGGCAGTCTGGCAACCCTTAGAGGTACGACACCATCTAGCAATGTCGATATTCATGCCATGCCAGCCAAATCGGGTATTAATCAAAGGTTTGGTAGCTCTATGCGATGGGTGGCCTAAACCGTGTAAGTTTGAAAAAACTTTTCGGCGAAATTTCGCGGTAAGGTATGGCCGGTTGTGTCCCGTGGACACATCACACCAGATCAATTGATTATCGAACGATTTGAGTAGTTTGAAATTCATAGTGGATGTAGTCGAGTGTCTCAATCGCGTGAATTCCGCGTCTTTAGCTTGGTCGAGACTTAACTCCTTATAGTCTATCACTGGTCCATCATGTATCGCAGACACTGATGGTCGTGACAGCGCATCAGCTTATGTCTCGCCTTTTACATATCTAATATCGGTGGTGAATTCAGCTATGAAAGCTAAATGACGTGTTTGTCGTAGGGACGCGCGTTCAGTCACGGATGACATTACGAATGTCAACGGTTTATGATCAGTATTAACGAAGAAATTTCGTCCTTCTAAATTGTGTCTAAAGTGTTTAATTGTGGCGTATACCACCAAAAGCTCACGATCGAACGCGCTGTAACGTGTCTCTGCTGGGTTCAGCTTTTTGCTGAAAAACGAAAGTGGCTGCCACATACCATTAAAAAATTGCTGCAACACGCCACCGACGGCGACATCACTAGCGTCGCACGTGATGTTTATCTAAGCCGTAGAATCTGGGTGTACCAGAAGCGTAGCGTTTGCCAATATTTGTTTTGACTCAGAAAATGCTGACTCTGCATTTTTATTCCACTTCAAATCGAAATTTGACTTCGGTGACAGTCTTGTATGTCCTTCGCTGGCAGCTGTCAGTAAATTATTGAGTGGTGTCAACTTCGCAGCGCAATGCGGTATGAAACGGTGGTAGTAATTCACCATTCCCAGATATCTACGCAGTGCTCGTTGCTATTCGGGCTTAACGAAATTAACAATCGCATCAACTGCGCTGGGTAACGGCGAAATTCCTTCGGCACAAACGTGATGGCCTAGAAAACTTAATTCAGTTGTACCGAACTGACACTTTTCAGGACCAATTATAATTCCGTATTCGGATAGTCGGGCAAAAAGAATTCGTAGATGTTTCTTATGCGTTTTATGATCTGGGCTGGTTACCAGTAGGTCATCCAAATAGACAAAAACAAAATCAAGTCCGCGTGTAACGTGGTCTATAAAGCGCTGAAGCGTTTGACCGGAATTTCGTAGACCAAACGGTGTTCTAGTGAAATTAAATAAGCCAAAAGGTGTAGTAACGGCAGTCTTATGTACATCGGACGGTTTCACCGGAATTTGGTAATAAGCTCTGACCAAGTCGATCTTCAAAAAAATCTTCGATCCGGCTAAACGCTGCGTGAAATCTGGTATAATTATGAGGAATCGGATAACGGTCGGGTACAGTCTGTGCGTTTAAACTACGGTAGTCCCCGCATGGTCTCCAATCGCCGTTTTTCTTTGGCACCATGTGAATCGCTGAGGACCACTCGCTGTCGCTAGGTTCAATGACCCCTAGTTTTATCATCTCATCAAACTCGCGTTTTGCAGTAACAAGCTTATCGGGTGCTAATCGTCGTGGTCGCGCAAACACTGGGTGTCCTTTAGTCACTATTTTATGTGTTATACCGTGTTTAACGGTTCCACCCTTTGTCGTAGGGCGAGTCAGTTCCGGGAACTGGCCGAGTAGTTTGGTGTACTCGTTCTGAACAGTGTCTACTCTGTTCAATGACAGTGGTTTAATCGATGACAGTGAAGCGGCAATAGCTAGACCTGTTCGCATGTCCCGGAGACATCGGCTTCTCAAGTTTCCGAGCAAATTATAGTGGATTGAAAAATCAGCCCCGATTATGGGTTGCTGCACATCTGCCACTATGAACGTCCACGGATATTTGCGCTTTAAGCCGACATCGACGACGCGTTTACAGTTGCCGTAAGTATGTATAGTACTGTTATTAGCTGCCACCAGGGGAGACTGTCAGCGTCCGAAATCCCGTTAGCGCAAGATTTCGGTAAAACACTGACAGCTGCGCCCGTGTCAATCAAGTATTTGCATTTATGTCCTTTATCTGCGACATATAATAACTTAGAGTGTGATAACGCAATATTCGCTACTTCGCGCTGACCTAATGTGACATAGTACGAACAGGGTTCACTGCACAAGCGCGCCTTTTCACCATAAGTTTGGTGGTAGTAGCAAACCTGGGCAGTGGCTGTGTCGGACGATTGTGCGACATTATTTTGCGGCGTTTGCGGCGGCGGTGCGTGCGGACGAATATTTTGTTGTGCATTAGTACAATTATTTGATTTGTTAACAAACTCAGTGGCCTGTGCATTCGGCGGCGGAACGAAAGGTCGAGCATTTTGCTGTTCATTTCTATAATGACTAGGTTGGTTATTAACAAAACCTGAGGCCTGAACATTAGGAGCAAATGTAGGCGCAGGAGTATAGTTGTTGTTTACTCGTCCACGTCCTTTATTTCTTTTCCTCTCTGATGTAGTCACGGTTTCTAGTTTTTTAATTCGCCTGGACAAATCCTCCAACAAACCAACCAGCTTGGTGGTTTCCTCTACCTTTATTTCCGCAAACCCCGGCTGACTCTCTTCGACGTCCTCTTCAGCGGCCAGTGCCCGGTCGGCCAAACTTTCTAGGGTGGCACTGTCTGGTTGAGTTACCAAATGAGCTCTGATTGAAGCGGGCATCTGCCGGATGAACGCTTGGCGTATGACTGCCTTCCCCACAACGGCTCGTGGTCCGGAGCCAGCCGCCTTTTGTAGACGCCGCATGAAACGTGAGGGAATGTCTGTACCAATTCTTTCACCTGAGATCACTTTATTAACCCTTTCGGGTGTGGTCAAACCGCGTCGCTCTATCAAAATCGCTTTCAGGCTTTCGTATTTATGAGATCTGAAAGGCTAAAGTAGCACGTCCCTCACATCTGATGCGACCTCGCCCGAAAGTGCAGCGCAGGTTAAGCTGTACCTCTCGTCATCATCGTTGATCTGGTGAAGAGAAAACTGAGTCTCTATTTGGTTGAACCAGAGTTCAATATCCGTAGCATAGAACGTAGCGATTCTGAACTTGGGTAAGTTTGTTGAACGTCTCTGAGACTGCCTTCCGAGTGGTGAAGGGCTCCTTGAGGAATCGCTCCCAGAATGAGGACTCATTCGTCTAGCTCGGGCAATTCGAGCGAAATCTGCTTTAAGGCGTTGATACTCTTCGTCTGCCTCTCGGAATCGAACCTCATTGTCCTCACTGTCTTGATGATAATTATATTTAGGTCGAGCACCCGCACCTTCTAGGGGCGTAGACATGAAGCCTTCACTGTCGTGTTGCTTCGACATTATGAAATGTTGGTTTGAAATTATCTAACTATTGAAGCATTTGAGATAGCTGGCCCATTGGCTCTGTGTCTATCTCAAACGTGTTTAAAATGGTATGTCATATTAACACATACCAACTATTTTGACGTGCCGTGCGCGGATTGGTTGTACGTTGCCGTCGGGGTTGTACGTTGCCGTCTAGACCAGATGAAAAAATGTCTGTAATATGCTGAATCTTAGAAATGTAGACTGTAGAAAATGTTCATGCTATGTCGCATGTTGCGAGAAACAGGGGTTGCAGATAAAGTTGAAAATGCGTCGCTGAGGTTGCGCCTAAGTGCTGTGCACTAGTTCACAAACGTATATATTTATTTTAGTGAAAACTGTAGGTCTATATTTGACATAAAAAATGCCAGATATAATTATGACATGCTATGCTAAGCTAATAGTATAATGTAAATCGACCTGGGTTAAAAAAAAAAAAATTCACACAAGTCGAAAAACACATGCAAATATTGGCAATGTTTCGCGATAGCGCAACTGTCAAATCGAATATTTCTGTATTTAAAAAAAAATTAAACTTCAGAAATAAACTATCGTGAGAAAATTTCGTTCTCTAACTGATAGACTAAATCGTCGTGTGGATGACACAAGGTGCTAACTCCACTGAACTCTAAAAACAAACTTTTGAATAAATCCAGTTTCTTTCAGAGGGTATGTTTATGTATATTTTAAAGATTTATTTGGAACGCAGAGAATGCAAATTTTACAAAGCATGTATTTGTAATTGTAGGAAAAAAAAAAGTTTTTTATTTTTATTTAAATACTGCATATTTTGACATATTTTAGTTGTCACCTTGTATTTCTATTTTACGGTATGACAAAACGTACTATTACGAGCTAACACGTTGTTCTTGTTGACAAAATCACAGAAAAGGCAGTTTCGAAAGGTGTTAAATCAATTTGACCTCTTTTATCAAGCGGTGGTACATCATTGTCACATGTAAATCATAGGATAACAAGGGGACAATTCATTAATATTGTACATAAATTCTAGAGATAAAGAACTTTAAAAGGTGGTAAATTGACTTGGTACCTTGTGTCATGAAATGATGCAATCATAGGTACATTAAAATCTTAGAGCAAGAAGGTGTGTAGTTTGATTAGCACCTTGTTGTTTTGAGCATACGTCATACACGACAAGTGTCAAATGCAGTTGACACCTTGTGTTACGACTAACTAAAACAGATCTTTGACCGGAGTAATTCCAGTTAGCACCTTGTTGTACTGAAAGTGTCCCCTGCTACATGCAGCTGGCACCTTGTGCTACGATTAAGGGAAACAGCCTTCGGAGTGAGACGTTGCAGTTAGCACCTTGTTACACTGACATTATCATCTGCTATATACAATTGGCACCTTGTGTTACGACGAACAAAAGGTAACTTAGTGTGACTGGTATTGAAAATGTAAAGCATTGCAAAATAACAAGGTGCCAAATATGGTTTAACGCAACTGGGTCGTTTTGCTTCACTGAACCATATACCTAATATTACATTGCAGCGGACCCCACTCCTGTAGATTTTGAACATGCTTTGAATGCGGGTGGACCCACAATATTTACTCTGCGAATTACGATGCACCTAATTTAAAGTAGGTGGATTGCAACGATTCATGCCAACCCGGCTATGCTCGGCATTATCAACGTTCTGATCCAGTGATGGGGTCGGTGAGAAACAAATATTTTGAATCAGTAAAGCGAAACGACCAACAATCGACAACAATAATATTGATAGGAAAACAGTGCTGTAGAAGTGCGTCCTGTATCCAATTTCAATCCCGCTAAGTCCACAACCCCTTAAACTTTTAGAAAATATGATGTCTCATTGCCAGCATATCATTGTAGATACAACTAAAAGCGCCTGTGATATGCATCCAATAATTATAAAACGGATTACTGTTCATATTGGTGCATCGTGATGGATGGTGCTCACCAATAATTGATATAATATCTTAGTTTTTTTCTTTAATTTATTATAACTTTGAAGTGTAACAAACAAAGGCATCTAACATGTATAATGTAATCTTATTCACTTTGAAATATTATGAACAGTGTCAATTGATTCACTTATATCTAAAATGGAATACATTGGTTTAATCGATTATGCAATCAAAATTATCCTTGTTATTCGACAAAACATCATATTAATCCATCCAAAACTACTTGATTGCATTAATTACATATATAGCAGTTGAGCGATAAACAATGACAATGACATGCACAAAAACATATAAATTGTGAATACTTTCAATTTGAAATGGTTATATCTTCAACATCAGCTTCATTATGCTACAAAACATCAGATCAGAAGGCCATTATCGACAATCCGTCCAAAACTACTTTAACCCTTTAATCGACAAGTTATTTAATTGTAATGTTTACACACTAAAATTTTTTCTTGCATCTCGCGGATTTGATTTACAACTTCATGTTTGATGAAATGAAGATGAACGATTTTCAAATCTTGTTGATTGATGTTACATGTTTGAAACCTGGAATGTAACTTGTACAAAAATAGCAATTGTAAATAACTTTATCTCACTCACATCTATTATACAGAATATATGGTTTTTGGTTAGAATGTTAAGTATTGTTTGATCAAAACAGCAGCATAGCCTATTTTATTGTGCATCTTATACCTTTTGTTATTATATAATGACAAAGTACACTAAGCTAATGAAATGTCACATGGATGCTCATAGCCACTCACGTCTAGCACATCACTTGGGGGAAGATGCCATATTATATTGTATATAATGCATCAACATACAAGTGTTATTTTAGACACAGTGTGTTGTAATAGTGCAAAAAATCGTCAACTAAATATTTCATTTTTTTTGTTTGATATAATTTTACACCTAATTTTTTTTATTGGGCAAAAAATACAACACACATAACATGTATTATCATTAAAATACTTTGTAAGACATGTCTACTCTACAAATATATAATCATTGAACAGGGGATGGTTCAACATCAGTGTGACAATCAGCACCGACCCATTGAATGTGAAACAGAAAAATCGACCCAACGCATAATCAATGCCGGGCCAGCGTATGTGGCGCTGGCCTATCACCAAAACACCATTGTGTAGTGTCTACCGTTTTCTGTGTGTGGGTTAAGCGCCACAGGGTTAGCCTTCTTGAATTCTAGCTCAGGCCACACGACATATATCAAAGCAATGACCCGGCTTTCCCACCCTAGCCCCTTTGCAGCCCGGCTCCCTGTTGGCGAACCTGCTTTGGCCTTGATTTTAACACATGATCATGCTAAGGATTTGTGCGCCTCTGAGCTCGGTCCGCTGATGATATAGGCGCCATGGAAGTTTTATTGATTGATTGATTGAATGTCGGATCAATGATGGCTCATCATCTGCAACGTTGGCTCAATACAAATCCGAGAAAGCATGCGTCCTGTGTATGCCATATCGCCAGGCTATGATGTATTTATTTATCGTACAAAAAACATACATAAAATATGGGGGGAGGGGATTGTTTATTAAAAATAAACATGCAATAAAACAGCTCCAAATAAATAGGGCTTCACTTCAAGTTTTTGTTCATGTGAGCGTTGTTGCAACAGAGTGAAACCCTAAAACAAAAAAAATGGTAAAAAAATAATTGACAGTTAGTTAAGGCTGCCTTTCCATTGACGCGATTAAATAGTGGGGGCTCTTAAGCCAATATATGAGATGAAGTGTGCACTTCTGGATAAAATTGTGAATTTTGGCACACAGATAGTTAAGATCTTCTTGTAAAGGAATTTTGATGGAAGCAAGTTGGTGCGTCTAGTTTTTGGCCGCCATCTTGGTTTTTAAAATGGCCGCCATTTATGACCTGTATTCAGCAATATTTCGAAAAGGAAGACACTTAGAGAGCTCATAGCAAGCTGATTTTTTCATGAAAGAACCCTAGAGGTATCTAGATTAACATAGTAAACGTTCTAGAAAATTCTTCCCAAGCACTCTGACATATATAAGATGGCGTTCAAAATGGCCTCCAGCGTATAGTCATATTTGATAAATAGCGTAAAATGAACGATTTTAGCTTAATTTTCTTTTGTAATACACCATTTCAAATAGTTTCATGGTCGGTACAGCTATATAGACTACCCCCAGAAATTTTGATAACATATTTAACTCTTTTATCACAAGAGGCTTTTTAGTGAACGCCCCTGACCCCTGTAATCTCTATTGGGAAAACATTATTACTTGTAATCAAATAATTAAGTAATAGTGGTGATGTATATTGGTGTCAGTAATACTATGTTAAAGGCATATTAAAGGCACGCTTATATTAGTCACTTAATTTGTATTTTTATTTATTCAAGATGGCGTCCAAGATGGCTGCCGGTGTATGGGCAGATTTTTTTTTAAGATATTGTGTAAATTCTTGGATTTTATAGCAATTTTCTTTTGTAATACATCATTTCAACTATTTTTATGGTCTGTGAGTCTATCTAAACAACTCCCAGACAACGTTAAGCAATATTTAGAGCCCCTTAACATAAGAGTTTTCAATTAGCGCTATACCAAAATGTATTGGTTTAGCCCTTAAACCTTTATAGCTGTTTTTCGGGTGCGAGACTGATTTATGTTTTTTGCGTAAATTGATAGATTTCAGCTCAATTGTTTTTAATGGACCATTTAAAGTAGTTTCGTGATCCGTAAATCTATATAGACTACCCCATCTATTTTGAAAATATATTTGACCCTTTTATCCCAAGAGGTTTTTCAGCTAACGCCTCTGTAATCTTTATTAGGACAACTTTATTATTTATAATCAATTAATTCCGTATTAATGGTGATGTATTGGTGTCAGTAATATAGTTATAGTGAAGTCACACTTATTGGTCAATTAATTTGTATTTTTAATTATTCAAAATGGCGTCCAAGATGGCTGCCAGCGTACGGGCAGATTTAATAATTTGTGCAAATTCGTCATTTCAACTTGTTTTATGGTCTGTGAGCTCATCTAAACTACTCCCCGACAATGTTGAGCAGTATTTAACACCTGAACATGAAAGTTTTCATTTGGCGACAAAAAACATCCAGAATATAATTGGTGAACTACTTGGTCCATAAACTTTTACAGCTGTTTTCCAGGTGAGAAACTGCTTTGTGTTGTACAGATCATTTAATGATATATTGCATGTAAGTGTGATGTTTTCTGAGTGAACCACTTATTGTCAGTGTATCCGCTTGGTAATAATGTCACCATACACATACTGGATGAAAAACATTATCAGTGATACATGTAACTTTAACGAATATACAGGTTTTCTTAATGCATGCACTGTATGTTGACGACAATCAATATTTTTTTATTGCCTTTGGAAAGGTGGTGTATTTATAATGACAGTGTATATAGGGCTCTTGTGTGAAATCTACTTTAGAGACGAGTCTTCATTGTTACAGGTCTGCATGACATTTTTTTTTTAATTGAAAAATCATTTTGTGTTTCTATCATGTTATGCTGACAATGGGACACACTCAATTTACAAACGACAAACACAGTTCTGAGAAGCCTTCTGAACGAGTTATTGGGTATTTAACATGTTTCATATGTTGAACATAGCGCTTAACATACACCAAGAGCTTGAATGGAACTAACGGTTTTCAAAAGCAGCTGCTTCTGCTAATTAGGCTTAGAACTGCATCTGTTGTGTATATCCGGACTGGTGTCTAAAGACTCGTATGGCATGATGCTATTGCCACTTTTTCTCCTGTAATGTCAGAGGAGTTGGGATTATTGATACCACATCGATGGTCTTTATCATAACCCTCTCCAGCCTCAAAAACATTTCAGAATTATCTGCAACGGCGTGTTGTGGTGCAGCTGACAAATAGAGAAATATGTGCTTATTAACAACGTTCATACTCCATCTGTGAAAACTGGCTAGCCGGGATGATTCATTTAGATCGGCTGTGTATTCGTAGACTGGAGGTATGCCTATACCAGACACGATTGTTTGTTATTGTGGTGTGCCTATGCCCAAGAACGTGTGCCCAAAAACGTCTGCAGCTGATCATGCAGGGGCACAATTTCATAGGAATTTTGTGCGCCATTAAAGCAGTACCATATGAAATGAAGATTTCCTTACAACTAGCCATAGTAATGATGGTGGCTAGAATAGGAGAGTTGCAACCTTGTGTGACCATGTAAATGAGTTTGTAAGTAAATCACATCCAGATTTACTCCAGGATTAATAGGATGGTAACAAATAATTCAAAATGGTCAAGTATTTTACCATAATATATGTCACAGAAAAGAACAGTCAAATACACTTAACTGAGTCGTAGGTATGATATTGAAAGTAAACTAAAGGACAGTAACCACGAAGGTACACCTAGAGTTACTGGATTGTACCAAATTTGGTAACGATCCTTCAAGGTCAAACTCACTAAACTAGGTAGTATAGAAAGTGGACCAAGTATAGAAACCACAAACAGCACATCTAGAGCTCCTGCGAATTATTGTACAACATTTCGTCTATCAAACCAATAGTTTCAAAGTTATGGCCCGGAAAAAAGCGCAACATCAAACTGGGTCAAAGTACCATGCTGAAAGTAGACATATTTAAGTACAGTAGCTCAAAGAGGTACATCTATAGCCCCTGATGATCATTTGCACTAAATTGGGTATTAATTTATCAAGTATTTTCTACCCATAGATCCGTATGTATGACCTTTTCACACAATATCCCTATAGACATTGTCATTATATCCAAATACCCCACCTTTCAAGAAGCAATTGATAATCATTGACATACCAGTGCATGCACTAAAGCACATGTATATTTGTAATAATGATTGTGATCAAGTATGTGTATGGTGACATTATTACCAGGGGAATGCATTCAAATAATGGTTTCATACAGACATAAATAATACTCGCTGTCCCCCAAGCGATGACTGTAGGCAAGCAGAGGTATATGACCTACATGCAATCACATGTCATTTACATGCAATATATCTTCAAATGATCTTTCCAAACTTCCCTAAGCCAGTGATCTGATCAGAATGTGATCAACAGAGGAAGATTTTGGTTAGTAGGCCTATATCATACTCAATCTCATTAGTCCTCAACACATTGTTGACTATGTTACTAAAACATCTTCAATATTAACTAGTTATTATTCATTACAGGGATAACGTATCCACCAAGGATACTGTGCCATGTAAAAAACATAAATCAGTTTCACACCCGAAAAACAGCTGGAAAGGTTTATGGACTAAGTGACTCACCAACTACATTTTTAATGTTTTATGTCGCCAATTGAAATTCCTCATGTTAAGGTGCTAAATATTGCTTAACGTTGTCCGGGAGTAGTTTATATGGACTCACAGACCATAAAACTAGTTGAAATGATGTATTACTAAATAAAATTGTAAAAAAGTGAAGAATTTACACAATTTCGCAAATCTGCCCATTCACTGGCAGCCATCTTGGACGCCATCTTGAAGAACTAAAAATACATATTAATTGAACAGTGAGCGTGCCTTCAAATATAGCTATATCACTGAAACCAATATACATCATCATAAATTGATTATAAATAATAATGTTTCCCAAATAGAGATTACAGGACCGCTCACTAAAAAGCCTCTTGGGATAAAAGGGTTAAATATGTTTTCAAAATTGCTGGGGTTGGTCTATATAGCTTTACTGACCACGAAACTATTTGAAATGGTGCATTACAAAAGAAAATCGAGCTAAAATCGAGCATTTTACGCTATTTATTTAATATGACTATAGGCTGACGGCCATCTTGGACGCCATCTTGAATATATCAGAGTTCTTGGGGAGGATTTTCTAGAACGTTTACTATGTTAATCCACATACATCTAGTGTTCTTTCATAAAAAAATCAGCTTGTTAGGAGCCCTCTAATTGTCTTACTTTATGAAATATTGCTGAATATAGGTCTCAAGTCGCGGCCATTTTGAAAAACAAGATGGCGGCCAAAATGTGGACGTACCAACTTGCTTCCATCAAAATTCCTGTGGAGCGATATCTTAACTATTTGTGTACAAAAATTCGCAATTTTATCCAGAAGTGCACACCCAATTACCTAAGAGCCCCCACTAAAATGGCCGCGCGGGCGAACGCGCGCGTTCCGCCGCGCGGCAGACACCTTTCCATTGGCGCGTCGAAACGCGTACAAACACGCAAGAACGCGCAGGAGATGTGGTGACATTGTTCCAGACTGTCCCTGGTACTTGTAGGCCTATCCATGAAGTCCAATTTTCGCGCAATGCAGTTATAACGGGTCATTCTACAATAAACGTAGGCCAACATTTACATGCCGAAATAGGTCTTTCTAATGCTTCAGACATTCATTAAGCGCACCCTTTAAATACCGCACGTATTAAAATTTAGTGTAGCTTATAGCTAGAATATAGAGAGGGAGATCAAGACTAGGTGTGCATGTTTTGTGATAAGACCTACATTATGATGAATAATGTAATTATATATATCACTGTACTCTCCCAGTGAACACAATAAAATTGTTTAGGCTTAACATGTATGCAACGTCGGCCCAACGTCTTCGACGTTGCGCCAACATTGTATAAATGTTATAGAGACCTACTGGGCTAGCGTTCAGTGTCACAGCAACCTAGCAAATATGAGACGTTGCAGAGAACCAATTTTGAATAAAATTCATGCTCGGCCAGCATCGCAGACGATAATCCAGCGTTGAATCAGCATTGGTTCAACGTTTCGTGTTTGATGGGCTGCCAGACGGGCGGGGGCCCTAGGGTAGTGGTAAGCACTGCCGCCTTTCACGCCAGAGTTCGGGGTTCGGTTCCCGGTCTCGGCGGTTTGAAAGAAACAAAAATGTTTCTTCCCCATCCACGTGTGAAAGTCAGTATTGTGGGGAGCCTCCGTGACCGAGAGGTAGCGTGCTCGGCCTCATACCGCCAGGGCTCGAATTTCGAATCCTGTGTCTGGAGGGCAGTGTCATCTCAATCATCTCACCATCCTCAGGAGGTTCTCCTGGCCCAGTTTATCCTATCTGGCACAAAGGTGGCCTAAAGCCCGATTAATTTTATTAGGGCTGCCAGACATGACGGAAAACAACCAGAAATAATATAAATTGACAAATGGGGAGGTGAACGCGTGGTGGATGAACGCAGAAATCACTACATGTACGATTGCTGGCCGCGCGGCGAACTGGCCGCGCGGCCAATCGCGTCCATGGAAAGGTCACATTGTGATTGTATTAGATCGATTTTAAATTCTGCCGCGCGGCCGTCGCAACGCAACGCGTCGCGCACCCAAACGCGTCAATGGAAAGGCAGCCTAACAGGATTAACCAGTGAATATTTATAGATGTTTCTAATTGATATAATCTACTGTTTCAATTTGAACTTTGATTCTTGTATCATTACATATAAATGACATGTCTCTAATTGATCTACTCTATCATTTAAAGCGACTGCTTATGTCGACATGTCAATTTTTGAAAAAATTATTTATATGAAGCTACATAGCCTACTTTTCTTCGCTAAAAATACAAACAAGCCGAAAACGAATTTAAAAGCACTGAAAACGTCTAAACTAGTTTTAATACAAATTGTATGCTGCCATGTAAACAAGAGTGAGTGCATTATACAACACATGAACACATTTTGCCCAAAATACGCATTGTCTATGACTAACCACATAAAAGACGCACCGCCATTAATTGTTGTTTTAAAGTGAGGACATGGGGTGGGGGTAGTCTGCAACACTGATTGTCTGCCCAACGCTAGGCCGACATCAACATATGGCCCAATGATGTGCTTACATCTAACCAATCCTTCAGGTGTACACATAAGATGCTTGTAGTCTCCCTGGATTTTTATAAATATTGATACAAAATCGTAAGAACACATACGAATTACAACTTCCAATGTGTCTAACTTGAGAATCTGATACCATTGCTGGCGGCATCAGAAACAACACTAATTCTAAATTGTTAAGTGTTATATAGTCTGGAGTTGAGTTTTTAATTTGAAATCAAGATGTCCACGAAGTTAAGCTTGAAAATAGGGCTTTACATTTAATAGAAAGATAATTATCTTTTAATTAAATGTAAAGCTCCATTTTCAAGCTTAACTTCGTAGACATCTTGATTTCAAATTAAAAACTGAACTCCAGACTATATAACACTTAACAACAATAACCCAATAATTTATATATTTAAATGTAGACAATAACGGACAAATTAATATAACATCTATTGCATTTATTATTTATGAAGCATTCATGAGTAGTGTTTTATCTAATGAATTGAAATGAATCGGGCTTTAGGCCACCTTTGTGCACATATAGACTAAACTGGGCCAAGAGAACCTCCTGAGGATGGTGAGATGATTAAGATGACACTGTCCTCCAGACACAGGACTCGGAATTCGAGCCCTGGCGGTCTGAGGTCGAGCACGCTACCTCTCGGTCACGGGGGCACCCCACAATACTGACTTTCACACGTGGATGGGGAAGAAACATCTTTTGTTTCTTTCAAACCGCCGAGACCAGGGACCGAACCCCGAACTCTGGCGTGAAAGGCAGCGGTGCTAACCACTACCCTAGGGCCCCCGCCCAGTGTTTTATCTGGCGGGATTTAATTGTCAGTGGAATTTTGTTTTCTGTATGCGCAATATCTAACAATATAAATATGTTGACTTCTTTTTTGGCTGATTTTGGTATTTCAGACACCCTTGGAAAACCATACTAAGACCACAAAAACATATATATATACAAATTAAAAAAAAAAATCAGCAAATTACGCCAAAAAATGGGAATCATGAGGAAATCGATCACATCTTGAGTATTGGGGTATTCACTAAAAATTATGTTTACATATTCCAAAAGTAAGATCTGAAGATTTCCAAATCAGTAAAGTTATTTGATTTTGACGAAGATGCGAAATTTAATTTGGCAATGAGGCTTAGTATTTTCTTCAAAGTTATTAACTGTTTGTCCAGGAAGTTATTAATGGATGTTTTCATGTCCAATATTTTAAAACAAAGAAAGGAGAAGAAAAAATTATAACTCATTCACTGTGAGCATGATTTATTGTGAAGAAGAAAATTAATCAAGCTAATTCCACCTGTAGCGATAAGTTTGTAGATAATGTAATAAATACCAACCCGGTTGGCAAATGTGTCCCCATCATGTTTGTTACAGCTGGCGCAAGTCCTGTCGAACTAACATATGAAGAATTATATGTTTGGCTGTTCACAAGATGTATTGCATCTTGGTGCTTCCTGCCCATCATTACTAGCACTGGTTTGAGCTAGATTGCTAGATTAATCGAGCTAGACGACAATTATTTTTCACAACCAAATATTTCAAATTGAAGTGGCTGGTAGCTATGCTTCATTGAAATATACATAACAAAGATGAAAACTCCAAACAAAGAGGAAAGGGTCCAAAAGAACATAGTTTTTGACAAAAATACCTAGCTGAAACACAAAAGCAACATTGGCAAATTACTAAATACAGGTTATCAGGTAGTATATTCCTATTTTCTATTACACTGTTACCTTTTCCGCATGGCATAAAAATGCATGCTGTTTGGTAGAAGTACGTAATTATAACATTATTTTATGCATTTTCTTGTGTTGGTTTTAGACGAGCACAATGTAGGCCAATTCCAGAATACTTACTAGTAAGCAGTGTAATTTTTATGCTGGGCAAAAGCACAAATGATAAAATACCAATAAAACAACATTGGCTTTGCTAGGAGCCTAGGATGCATATCAACATGTTACTTTAATATCATTGTGTACACAGCTAAATGGGATAGGGCCGGCATATGCTCATTGGTTTCCTATACAGTAGAAGTATCGTCGCCTCGGAGCTAAAGGATCCTATCTGACACTCGTCAGAGTGGCAGATAGGATCATTTAGCTCCGAGGCGACGGTATAGACATGGCAGTGATTGTCACCGCATAGACACATCCCAATTTCCCGTGCTTGTGTATAGCTTACATGACTGTGTGAACAAAAAGTCTAATATGTTGGCCAACCTCATTTGAACTTCTGTGTGAGTCATCAGAAGACATAATACCCCTCATGTCAATTGGTGTGACTATTCGGGTGGTCAAGATATAATGTAAAACGAGCGTGACGTGAATTGTGTTCATTGGGATCTACTGTTTTATCGAGTATCAGATAGGACATATTGTTTCCAACAGGATGATTAATAACAACTAACATATAGTAGCCTACACACATAATTTTTTTATTACCATACGTTATAATTTAATCTTGTACACAGATAGTTAATATTTGAGACAAGTTGACCTTATAGACCCAGAGGGTAAATACAAGTGATAAGATAAGATAGTGTAGTCCACTGAGGTTTAATACATCAGCAACGTGATACTCTAGCTAGGCATCATAAGGGTAATATGGGGGAAATATAGTAGTCTAATCCATTGAGGGTGATTACATGAGACACGTCATACTCCCAGAGAGTTAATATGTGTGATACTCTAGAATGGAGAGGGCTAATAAATAAGACATGTGATCCTCTAGGCATCAGAATGTATATATATGATAAATATGATAATCTCATCTCTTGGGGATGAGGGGCTCGCTGCACACTGTGTACACTGGTGTGAGGAGCGCGCAGCGCGGGGCTCTGCGCGAAATTAACGTCGATACACTGATATCAACCTTAACTTAACGAGGTCGCCATTAACGTGATCGCCTAGAGTGAGGGGCTCGCTTTATACTGGGCAAACTTCATCTATTGGGGATGAGAGGCTCGGTGTACACTATATACACCTCATCTCTCAGGGATGAGAGGCCCACTGCACACTTGGTAAACCTCATCTCTCAGGGATGAGGGGCACACTGCACAATGGGTAAACCTCATCTCTCATGCCGAGTTAGAGAGGAGGGGCCCACTGTACACCGGGTGAACGTCATCTCTTAAGAGTGATGAAGGGCTGGTAGCACACTGGAAAAACGTAATCTCTTGGAAGAGATGAAGGGCTGGTTGCACACTGTGTAAACTTCATCCCTGGGAGAGTGTGAGGCTCGCTGCGCACTGGGCAAATTTCAATTCTTGGGGATGAGGGGCTTGCTGCACACTATCTAAACCTCATGTCTCAGGGACGAAGACCTCACTGCACTTTGGGTAAACCTCATCACTCAGGGATGAGTGAGGGGCCCACTGCACATTGCACACTGGGTAAACCTCGTTTCTCAGGCCGAGTTAGGGCTGAGGGGCCCATTGCATAGTAATCTCTCAGGAAGGTTGAGGGGCTTGTTGCACACTGTGTAACACACACACACACAATGTAAACATCATCTCTCAGGGATGAGGGACTGGTTGCACACTGGGTAAATTTCTTCCCTGGGAGAGTGAGGGGCTCGCTTCATACTGGGCAAACGTCACCTTTTTGGGATGAGGGGCTCGCTGCACACTATATAAGCCTAATCTCTCAGGGATGAAGGGCCCACTGCACACTGGGTAGACTGCATTCTCTCATAGACGAGGGTCTAACATTACTGCACATTGGGTACACCTCATTCTCAGGCCGTGTCAGGGATGAGGGGCCCACCACACACTGGTTAAACCTCATCTCTCAGGAGGGACGAGGGGCCGGTTGCACACTGGTAAACTTCATCTTTATGGATGAGGGGCTGGTTGAACACTGGGTAAACCTAATTTCTCAGGGCTTAGGGGTTCGCTGCATACTGGGCCAACTGCATCTATCGGGGACGACGTGCTACTAGTACAATGAATGCTCCCAGAGTCAGCTGGCCCCGGGGCTGAACCATGTGCCAGATGGAACATACTCAAGTCATCCATGTAGTTGTTTTTGTTATGTTTTGGCTGGCAGCGTGAAGCAAAATATTGCAATTCATAGTAAACCGTCTCAACGGAAGGCATTTAGCACCTTGTTACACTGGTTGACTAGGCCTTCGTGTTTTAGTGAAGTTGACACAAGGTGCCAAGTCCTTATAGCCCCTTGTTTAGCAAACTACAAAGATATTGTTACATTGAATCAAACAAGCTTCCACGTACCTAATCCAGTTAACACCTTGTACCACTGCCATTGTTATATTGACCAAAGAAAAAAATAGTATAACAAAGTGCTAATTAGAGTTAGTATTATGCAACAATGATATTTTCATGGAATCTCCAGCTTTACATAACGTGCTAAAGACATTTGGTACCAATTAAAACAACTTTAAATCATGAAAATGTGTATATTAACTGGTATTATAGAAGGTACTAATCATGATAGTTACCTTATTCAACTTGATGAAAGTTTTACGACATGGAAAAATAACAAGGTAGGCCTACCAACAACATTATAAAAAACATAATATAAAAGGTGTTTTAAAGTGCATATTTCGGCATATTCTAAGTTGAAGTTGGACATAAGAATCACATCATCATAATCTCAAAAACCTTAACTACAAAAATGTCAAAAAAAAAGAAAAAGGCAAAAAAATGAGTTAGCACCTTGTGTCATCCACACGACGAAATGTGACTGCGAATAAAAACAGTTACATTTATTATTTTAGAAAAATATTTAAAACATGACTGACAGTAGTCTATGCTGATTGATGATATAGTATATCATTTCGCTGAAAAATGATTTCTGTGATGAACATTCCACGTTTTTTTTTTTATAATGGCACGTGCATCACCGAGTCATTCTTAACCCTTTGACTTCCAGGCCGGGGTGCATGCCAGGATCCAGATATACTGGTGTAGGAGTTCTATTTTTCGTCATTTGAAGCTGGAATTGCTAACGCAATTTCCAGCTTCAAATGACGAAAAATACATAAATGTAGTATATATTTGACGAAAATTTGTGTCTTTTTATGGTTACGTTCATTGACGAATGACGACGGAAATTTCCGTCATGTATGGTAGTGAAAAGGTTAATAACGTCCGTGTGTACATAGAAAAATGAGCAGCGCCCGCATCTCGCCTCACATTAGCATATTCATTACCTACTCCGTGCCCAAATAAGGCGCTAAAAGTAGGCAATTACAAACACCGGAGGGCGTTTCAATGTGAAAAAAAAATCTCACACAATTAGTGCTATAATTTCGTTTCCGAAACAACTTATTTATATTTCCTCTCTTTCCACCGTTTTGAAAAAGAAAATTTATAAATAATCTAAAAAAATTATTTAAAACTAGTCCGTGTATAGTTTTGAACACGTGAGGAATCAGCACCACCAAATCAAAATGGCGGCCTAATTTATGCTAATGTGATGTGGCGACACTATCCAAATGCATGCCGGTTATGGCAGGACACGTGTTTGCCCACGGCGGGCGATCAGCTAATCAAGGGGAACCAGCGTCCAAAATGGCGCTCACCTACCAAATACATTTACAATATTCAGCATTCTCTGAAATAACATATTATAATATTAATAAAATATTGACCTACGGTCCTGGGAATATTTTTAACAGGCCAAATAGGACCGTTTATTGACATTCATTTAGGGAAACAATTTTATTTTGGCCCTAAACCTAATAAAGGTTACCCGAGTCGAAGCGATATTTATAATTTCTTGTCGATTTTACTGAAAAATCGAAAAAAATGACGAGGCTTCGTCTATGGACTTTAAAATCGAGTCACCCGATTATGGCAATCAACGATAAAAATGAGTTTCCGAAAATACCCACTTCCTATTCGCCTACAGTGGCATGAATAGGATGAAAGCATTTAACAAACTCTTACATTGAAAAAATGATAGACTAAGTCTATGAGAAAAATTTTCAGGATTCTTCTAGAGAAACCGACATGGTCGCCATCTTGAAAAAGCGCCAAACACGTGGGATTTCGTCCAAAAATTAGAAAATTACGCCGTTTTCGACGTAAAAAAACGTGCTCCTCCTCTGATAACTCTTTCTGACTAATCTAAACTGGCATATTAAAAATGATCTACAGTTTTCACGTACCTGATGAAAAAAATGCTTTTGATTTTTTTCAAAAAATCCCTTGAAATTTAATCAAAACTATCCTTGAAAACAGCGGTTTTTAATTGGCGTCTTGGTGAAAACACTGTTGCGTTGACTATCAGTCGTCAGGGGTCACCAGTACGGGAAGATGGGGTACCCCTCGCGCCGAAGATACCTGTGAGTGACCGTTGGGGTCTCTCGTATGGGCTCGCAATGGCGGACGAGGGAAACAGCCCAACATTCACCATTATAACACAAACTTCCTTTCCCCGTCGAATCGACGGTTCCAAGTAAATCATAAAACTCTTCCTCCACTTGTCATGTTTATTCGTTAGACATCTGGCAACTACAACGTACAACCCCGCGCACGACACGTCCTACTTGACTCAGAGAGAGCGACCTACGGCACGTCCGTAGTCGCCGAGGTAACGTCTGAAGTGCGGGAAAAGTACCAAGACCGCATGGGCTCCGGCCCTGTGCGCCCGGCACCAAAGTACCGAAACGAGGCAGTCGTCCACAGATTCTCACGTCCGGGAAGCCGGGGATAACTGCCACATTAACTTAACGAAGTAAGGATCCTACATATATACGGACTTAGCAGCACAAGGGTTTAAAACAAAGTCCCGTGAGCATGTCCCCGCACCCCCCCTCCCCCTTTACCGACAGAAAGAAAAGTACAAAAAGGTCCACTTTTTGCTCAAAACGACCCCCCACACAAAAATCCTGGCTACGGGCCTGGTATCTCCCATTCCGCTTACATTTCAAGTAATTATTTGTGTGAGATCTTATTATAAATTACTTGAGAATTTCGTAAGCATTGGTAATTAAATCCCTTAAGGCTAGGCCTAGTAGTAGTACTAGTACTAGTAACTAGTAGTACTACTACTAGTAGTAGTAATAGTAGTAGTAGTAGTAGTAGTAGTAGTAGTAGTAGTAGTAGTAGTAGTAGTAGTAGTAACATGACATATGTAGTCTATAAATGAGCCAATAGCCTTATCCCTACATTAAACAAAATCATGATCCATTTTTGCAAAGCACCCAAGAAATTATTCATATTTAAAATATCGACTATTAGTCTGGGAACCAATTTTCAAAAAGCTTCTATTTTTTTTAGTTTGCTTGACCCAAAGGTCTGATATGTGTAGCCTATATGACAGGGAAATATCCTTGGAGCATTATTAGGGTGGTTGTATAAGTTTATCGTGGCAGCAAAGTTTTTAAAATGAGGGATATTCAAGGGTACCATCGAGCCCCCAAAACCATACATTTTTAACCCTAGGTTATTAAAATATATATATATATTGTTATGAACAATTTTTAAATCACTGTCGATCCTATTTCTCTTTTATTAAAGATAGGATGGCAAATGATTAGGGTTTCATTTTTTTAACAAAACATAAATCTACTGAGTAGCTGAAAGTCAATAATAATAAAAAAAACTAACACAGTTCGTATATATAATGTAATTTTGCCGTTTCCAGTACATTTCTATGATTATGATCATGCTAATGTCTGTTGACTTCACTTGGTACATCGTCATCTGATAACACTAAATAAAATTAGAATAATGCTACCTTGTTGTATGAAGGACTTATGAAAAGGGTTTTTGGAGTACTCTCACAAGTTACATTTGTTCGACCCCTATAACAACATAATCCTCATTATTATGGTTATAAACGCTTTTAATACCACTCTATATTCAGGGTGGAACATATATCAGGTTTCGATTATTTTCATTAAACGTAAACCTACCATAAGATCGCTGAAAGTCAATATTAAAAAAACTTGAACACAGTTCGTATTATGTAACTTTCCCTTTTCTGTATATTTGTATGATTATGAGCATGCAAATGTCTGTGACCTCTTTTGATAAATGTGTCATCTGGTACCATGTCAAATTATAAAAAAACTAACTTGTTGCATGTAGGACTTATGAGGTCGAAATTCCGGATAGGGTGCTCTCACATTTTGTCTAACCCTTGTATTAACAAATTTATCATTCTTATACTTATAACCAGCGTTAATACCACTCCTGCCACCTTTTGTCACTGAATATACTTAGGACGAAACATATCTGAAATTTTGATTTTTTTTTCAAAAAAACGTAGACCCACCCTTACAGCGCTAAAGGTCAATATTAAAAAAATAACACAGTTCGTAGTATGTAACGTTTCCGTTTACTGTAAATGTATATGATTATGAGCATGCTAATGTCTGCTGACCTCATATGATAAATATGTCATCTGGTACAGTTATGCCAAATTAAAAAAAACACCCAGTTGCATGTAGGACTGGGTAGGCCTACTACATTAGTTGTATTGTTTGACTACTTTGTAATAACAAAATCTTTTTTTTCATAATTATAAACTGCTGCCATAGTGTATCATTGAATACATTTAAGGTGTTTTTTTTTCTGCGGGCACAAAGTCGTGAGGTCGTGGCTTCGAATCCCACATCGGACATGATGGGAATTTTTTCTGCAACCGGCCCCAACCCAGGGTGAGTTCGACACAGGCTCAAACCACTGATGTAGGCATATACTAACCGATATATTTAAGCCTACTCATCAGATTTCCATTGTTTGATTCTACTAGAGACAGAGTGCAATAAACTGGTGTCACTAATTATCAACTAGTCTGTGTTAATGGTTTGAAATGTAATTTACTGAAGAAATACAAAATTAAAAAGTTATAATGAATTGGCTCGCCCAGTGGAAGTCGTATATACTCGTATATATCAAATTTAGAAATTTTCATTCAATTTTATTTAACAAATTGTATATACACATAGTTTGTTTCTAGTATTCATCTGCACTTCATTTTAAAACACCTATCTCCCCATACAATGAAAGTATCAGCTCGTCTAAAAACAGTATTGATCATTATTTTTTGTATACTATTTTTTGGTACGCTATTATAGGCCTATTTTTTATATTTGCTACCATTTCTGTTCATATGCAGACTTTTTTATAATTCGTATACAATTGACCTATCTATTTTTGATATTGTATAACGTTGAACATTTTAGCACCATTATAAATCATGCCTATCACTTATTTTAAACTTCAAAATCGTGTTTCTTCATTGCTGCAACAATTTAATATGTTCATTTACTTGCATAAAAAACTAGTCATATATGCTGTACTGTTTTTCTTATTGTTGCCTTCTGTTTTTAATCCTAACAAAACTATTTTTTATTTTTTTATTCTTGCCATCTCTGTCTCTGTAATCAAACAACCACTCATAAGTTCACAGCATATTATCCACTGTTGTTACAATATCATGCACATTCTGTTAAAAATGTTTTTTTTATATATATATATAACAAGAGGTAGCTATTAATATAACATATATATTTCTGATATTTTTATATGTATCATTTCTAACCTTATCCAGTATTGACACTATGTTTTATCCAAATTCATATGTAATATGTAACCTTTCCATTCCACTCATATTATGTCCATTTTTTGTTATTGTAGCTTTATCCTACTTGCCATTTTTTAGTTATTTGCTTACTTTAAGTTTTATGTTTTTTTTGTTGGCATCAAGCATTTGCCAGTCATCCAATATGTTATTTAGTTAAATAGTTAGTATGTTTTTTTTTGTTAGAGATTGATATCTAATTCATCATTTTTTCAACCTGTTTTTTTTGCTTCTAGTTTTATAATGTTGCCACCATCTGGCACTCATATACAATATCGTCAGTTAATTACTAGGACAAACGCAAATAATTAGCCATTTTTGCACTTTTGTTTCTTTCATTCTTATAGCTCTCACCCTTGCGTAAAGATTATATTTCCGCCATGCAAAGCCAAAAGGCAATATTAGATTACTTTACAAGTAAGCAGATACTGCCTTTCAGCTTTGCAGAGCAGATTTGATTTCTTTTGTCATTTATATAAATACATTTTGTTTTAAACCTTCAAGTAGGTAGTTGGTGTAATAAATATTTTTATATGTACCTTACATTTTATTTCACTATTTTATATTAAATAAATCTTGTTACCATATCAAATCTGTTATTATTTCTATACTGACAATATTTCCATTCCTTCTAGCCAATGTACACAACACCATTATTTTCATACATTATTTTTATTTTACTCCCGTCTCTCCCTTTCCACCCTTACACTTTAACCCCAAAGTACAAATTCAAATAAGATAAATTAGTCGATAATTGATTATTGATCACTTGAGATATTTCTTCAATAAACAATATCGCCTCTTGAAAAAATCCTCTAGGACTTAAAAATATTTTTCCCGCGACTATTATCCTGTGACGCCTTGCATCACCTATCGTACTTGTGCTGTCTGGTTTTCCTGTGGAATTACCCGTGAGATTCGTGACGTTTTATGTATAGAACGCCCGTGGTCATATTAGGCTACGCTCCACTAATGCTGTGCAGGGGGCTTATGCACCACACCGGCGTTGGTCGGTCGGTCGTGAAAATATCGGCAACGCCGATTCAACGTCGAGGCGAACACTGAAACGCCGCATGCACAGCTGAGGCGTGGGTCTACGCTGTGTCGGTGCTACGCCCCAAATCTCACGCCTGCTCGGGGGTAGTCGTAGAACCAGCGTTGTCGCCAAATGACATTGCTACTGATAGAAAATAGGCAAGCATACACCCAAGTAGGCCTATTATAGCTTACACACGACAGTTGGCCTACACCTGTTAACCCTTTAACCGCCAAATTATTCAATCTGAATTTTCACACACTTGAAGCTGTGACTCGTGACGCGATCCACAACTTCAAGTGAGTGAAAATTATTCAGATTTAACAAAATGGAGGTCAACTGTTTTCAAATGTTGCTGGTTGATGTCCCATTTTATCTTTTAACAAATGTGGTACTTAATGTGCTTATAAAAAATGAAAACCCTAATATATGCGACACCGGCGGTTAAAGGGTTAAAGATGGCAGGGATTGTCCACAATTTAGATATCGATGCCCAAATTCAATACCGTCGAGCTTTCCGTAGGAATCGTCTTATACGTGACAGAAAAAATCCCTTGGATTTCTGTGACAATGTGAAGTTGCGCGAGAGGTTCCGCTTCCGTAGATGTGACATTTTTGAACTTGTGGATGACTTAAATCCAGACCTAGAGTATACAACAGATATGAATATATATGGCACTGACTAGTACACAACAAGTTCTTTTAGCATTAAGATATTTTGCCCAATTACATACCGTAGGGGGCGGGGGCCCTAGGGCCTAGGGTAGTGGTTATCACCGCTGCCTTTCACGCCAGAGTTCGGGGTTCGGTTTTTATACAAATAATTGACTCGCCCACTCGCTTTAGTGCCTTTTCACATTCATGTATCGATCACATTTTTACTAATATGTCCTCACATATTATAACCGATAGCGGTGTTTTGCCCCGTGACGTCTGCTTCGACCACTCTCCTGTTTTTGTTAATATCCGACTTAATTCAAACATTAAAAATAAATCTTACAAGAGAAAAGTTTGAAATTTCAAGAATGCAGATTTTGACAAATTTCGCTCGACTCTTCAAAATATATCTTGGAATGAATTTTATCGAAGAACGACGTAAACGAGACAACTTATATTTTTATGGAAAATATAATTAAGGCAGCAGAGGCATGTATCCCTCGATACGATATTACTGTTAGGCCTAAAGATAAGCCCTGGTTTACAGGTGACCTAAGGCGATTAATTAGGCGCAGAAATAGAATGTTTCACCGGTGGCGCCGAGAACCTGATAATTTAAGGTTGCGTCATTTTTATGTCGAACTTCGAAATTTCACTGTTGCAAAAATAAGGTCATCTAAAATTGAGTACGAACTTGGCTTATTTCAAAAACTAAACGAAATTAACTTAAGTAACAGTAAGTCTTGGTGGCATACATGTAAAACATTAATGAACAAGAAACCTGTAATAAACTCTCCCTTATCTATTAACGGGTAATTAATTAGTGATAATCTAAAAAAAGCTGACTTATTTAACGATTACTTCATAAAACAATCAAGCATTGACGAATCTAATGTACGCATCCCTTATCTTTCTCGTTTTTGTAATACTAACATACCGACTAAAACTGTTGAATCGTCGGAAGTCTTTAAAATTTTAAATACTTTAAATATAAATAAAGCAACTGGACCAGACCAAATTGGTAACAGAATCTTAAAAGAATCGAGTCGTGTTTTGGCAGAGCCTTTATCTAAACTGTTTAACATTTGTATTCGCTCGGGCATTTTTCCAAGCGCTTGGAAACGGGCACATGTCATTCCTTTACATAAAAGTGGTGATTTAACCCTTTGTAATAATTATAGGCCCATTAGTCTTTTGTCATCTGTTTCAAAAGTATTCGAAACAGTCATTTTCAAACATATTTACCAGTTTTTGAAATTACACAATCTGCTCTCAGAAAAACAATCAGGTTTTATTCCAAGGGATTCTACGGTAAATCAATTAACACAAATATGTCACGAATTTTTTTCTGAATTTGATAAAGGCAATGAAATATGTGCGGTTTTTCTAGATTTCTTCAAAGCTTTTGATAAGGTTTGGCACAAAGGTCTATTATATAAATTAGATAGGTATAGTGTGAATGGATCCTTTTTTAAATTAATGGCAAGTTATCTTGGCGGTAGGGAACAACGTGTTATAATGCAAAAAGCCGAATCAACGTGGAGGCCGATTACAGCTGGTGTTCCACAAGGATCCGTCCTTCTGTTTCTTTTATACATTAATGACTTGTGTGATGACATAGAATCGGTGATTTATCTTTTTGCTGATGGCTGCTCACTTTTTCAAAAAATAGACAAAAACTATCACAAGTACGTTAGCACACTAAATAGAGATTTGAAAAAAATATCAAAGTGGTGCAAAGACTGGCTTTTTATCCTTAATTCACAAAAATGTGTATGCATGCTATTTTCAAGAAAACAAATACCAACTTTATTGCCCCCTATCACTCTAAATGGCACCAATTTAAAGTCTGTTTATTCTCACAAACACCTTGGTTTAATATTAACTAAAAAGATGACATGGTCTAAACACATACTATCTTTCACTAATAAAGCAAAAAAGCGAATACACCTCTTAAGCGCCTTCAAATATTCTATGAGCAGATATGCACTTTTTTGATGCTATCTTTCTTTTGTACGCCCTTTATTAGAATACGCAGACATAATTTTTGATAATTGTTTTGAACAAGAAAAGTTGATGATTGAAAATTTACACTATGCAGCATTACGTCTCGTGACAGGCGCGAAGAAAGAGACCCCACGCGAATTGTTATTAAAAGATTGTGGTTTATGCACAATGCAAAATAGAAGAACATTTCATAAATTATTAAAAAAAAATTCGGTCATTAATCACCAAGGCCCCTCCTATCTAGAGAACTGCTTGCCCAACTTGAGCGGCGGTGAACATAGAGTTACTAGATCTAAAACGTCTAAACATTTTAGACTTTTTTATTGTACATCTGAACAGTTTCGCCTCTCGTTTTTACCACCTTCTGTGAGTCTGTGGAATAAATTACCTACCAACATTCTTTCATGCACAGTTTTACCCAGTTTCAAAACGAAATTACTCAAATTTCTCTGCGTTAAAACAAAAGTGCCTATGCAATTCTACATTTGCGACAGAACAGACCAAATCAATCTATGTCAAATTAGGCTAAATTTTTCGTCCTTAAATGATCTTTTATATAACAAATCATGTATCGAAAGCCCTTCATGTAGTTGCAGTGCTGTTCCTGAAACACCACAACACTATTTCTTTTGACTGCTTAAACTATCAAGACCAGCGCCAAGAATTATTTAGTTCCATTACCAATTTTCTTTCTCCAGATTACCCACTTCCACTTAAATTATTGCTACGTGGTAGTCCAGACCTAACAGTTAATAGCAATGTTTTTCTCACCACTGAAGTCTTAAAATTCATTCACAACACAGCTAGATTTATGTAACAACTAATTGCTACTTTGTCTCGCTCCACTGGTGAACAAAGGCAACTCAATTATCATATATTCATTATGTATTACAATGGGCATGTGTTTTGTGATTATTCATTGTTTTCTTTCTATCATTCCATTGTATTCTATTCTATTCGAGTAAACCACTCAATTAGCTTTTTGTAGCTATTATGTAATCCTCTGAAAATAAATATGTTTATACTAAGCATAATTCAGATATAGGATTTTAGAAAACAAATTGCTGACTTTGCACTCTAGTTTAGCTCGATACATTGATCGTCCAACTACTCATGTTATACAGTAAATTGGTGTTAATCTTGTTAAATAGAACGATTCTGGCATATGACTGTGTATGTATATAGTTGTGCTTAATCCTTCTTTGGTGTTGGGGCCAAAGTTTAAATTGCTAGTTTACTATGTTTATAAAAAACGGCGTTTGATGTTTAAATCCGTTATTTATTCGTCTTCTTATTATTATTATCATACTATCATATTTTTGTTTCAATCAAATGTCAGGGTCAATTTTAAAATGAAAAGGTGTCAAAAGGTATATTTTGCAAGCTATGGCATACTATTTTCTATCATTAAGTTGCACTTTGCAAATTATTTTATCAGTGACATATATTGGATCAATTGTGGTGTTGGGGCCACAGTTTATATTGCTAGTTTACTATGTTTATAAAAAACGGCGTTTGGTGTTTAAATACGTTATTTATTCTTTTTATTATTATTATACTATTATATTTTTGTTTCAATCAAATGTCAGAGTCAATTTTAAAATGAAAAGGTGTCAAAACGGTATATTTTGCAAGCTATGACATACTGTTTTCTATCTTTAAGTTACACTTTGCAAATTATTTTATCAGTGACATAGATTGGATCAATTAGCAGCGATTACCGTAATTGGTTCTTAATCAGTTCCACATGTTGAGCGTTTTCCCATGTGGCGCGCGACGCTGTATCAACGTTGGTTCAAATGTCATTTTGAGCCAGGGTTGATATAGCCTCGTGCCCCAGCAGAGGATATTATATAACTATCCAAGAGAATTTGTTTTCATTTGTATTGTATGTTATGACCACAGAATTAGAACAGTTCTTTGGTTATGACTGTATGTTCAGGTCAACCCATTGTGGGCCATGACATGTACAATAGTCTGTTGCTTGCGACACAATGTGTCCTACATAGCAGACGCATTTTTGTGCAGAAACTGTTCACCCGTCTCGTGACTGTTGTGTATTGTATTATATTAAAGAATCATTCAGTTTCAAAACGCGCATGCCTGGGACGGTCAAGTGTAGGCCAACAGTAGCCTATTGAGTACAGATTGACGGCATTAATATAGCCACTGAACTGATTACAAGATACTACTCAAACGAGACATTGATCCAATGCTGTTTTAATGTTAGGCCAACGTCTGCGACGCTGGCCCAACATTGAACCAACATTAGATAAATGTACAATGTTTGAGGGAAAGTCCTCCTGCCCAGCAAACGCAAGACATTTGTATGACATTTATGCAATGTCGGCCCAACGTCTTCGACGTTGGTCCAACATTGCATACAGTCATACAAATGTTTTGTGTTTACTGGGTGACAATACAAACTTGGGGGTCAAGCAGTTTCCAAATCCCCGCAGTAATACAGTCAGTTTGTTTGCAAGTAGGCGACCAAGTAGGGGCAAAAGACAAGGGCTTTGAATTATTACCTCATAGATGTCACTCAAGTATATATGAACTTGCTGTGATTTGAGAACTTGCTCTTAATGAGGCTTTGGGTATGAAACGCATATTTAGTATTATTATGGAATAGGGCCTTGGCTTACCCACGGGCACTATTGCCTTCTGGGGGACCCTTGTCCCGCGAATTTTGACAGTTGACTACACCTTTAACAATGACTGTTCAATCTGTGTACACATCAACAATATCTTACTTTGAATGCAGTATGCATAGCTATTTAAACCCTATAAGGAATGCATCTCATGAAATGGTTGGCTTACAACTTCATTATATACTAATTATAAATGGCTGCTTCTTTAAATGATAATTTATTAACTGGAATTTTGTATGGTAATCAAGAAAATTCTCTGGCGACTATACTTGATTCAATTGAAGATACTGAAAACGAGATAAAAATAAATTATAAATCACCGTATATGGATAATGCAAATTTGCAGACTTTTTTGAAAAAAAATATAACAAATTTTACCGTTTTAAGTACAAATATAGCTAGTATTAATGCAAAATATGACGAGTTAGTTTTATTTGTTGAAAATTTGAAACAAAGTAACTTACAATTTAGTGCTATTATAATACAAGAAAGTTGGCTGTCTCAAAATGATGATGTAGCGTTGTTTAAACTTGATGATTATACATGTATAACACAAGAAAGAATTTCAAGTACCCGAGGTGGACTGATGATATATTTACATAATAGCTATAGTTATTCAAATCTACCTATTTACGAAAAGTCAGATATCTGGGAAGGTCAATTTATTAAAGTTTCGGGCGGAAATACAATTAGTAATATAATACTAGGAAATATATATCGACCACCCAGAGATTCAATTGATAATTATAGTACTTTTAATAATCAATTTAGTCAGATATTAGATAAATTAAATACATTTAATGCTGAAGTAATAATAGGAGGCGACTTTAATGTTAATTTACTTGATATATTAAAACGTAATATAGTTAGTGATTATTTTAATGTTATAATTTCTCATAGTTTTCATCCACATATAATATTGCCCACTAGGATATCGAGACGTAGTGCCACACTCATCGATAATTTCTTAGGGAGAAATTCAGAAAAGCTTACTCGTGCGTCATCAGGCATATTGATAGATAAATTATCAGATCATCAACCATATTTCATAAGCATAGAGGGTGATAATTCTTACATTAAACAACCAAAATACATTAAAGTTTCAAACCAGAGTCCCGAAAATATTAAGAAATTCAAAAATGAGCTAATATCTGCAGACATTTTAGGTAATATAGATCAAAATCCCGAAGCTGATCCTCAGATAAATTATGATACTATGTCTTCTATTATTGAAAGGAATAAAGATAAATGTTTACTTTGTAAAAATATAAAGTTTACTTCTCGAAAACATAAGAAAAATAGTTGGATTAGTCAAGTATCTTAAAGTCTATTAAATTTCGCAATGAATTATACAAAAAGATGAGAAAAAGTGATCCAAATACAATCGAATATAATATCCTCTCCACCAATTTAAACACATATAACAGAATATTAAAACGTAGCATTAGAATTGCAAAAAGAAGACATTACCAAAACATATTTAATATTTACAGTGGTAATGTGAAGAAAACATGGTCGATGATTAATGATATATTACATAAAAACAAGCAAAACACAAGACTACCTGTCTATTTCAAGCAAGGAGAACAGAAAATTTCTGATAAAAAAGATATAGCAAATAAATTTATTGCGTTTTTTACAAATATAGGCAAAAATCTTGCAGATAAAATTAATAATGTTCCACATAAACACTTCAGCGATTACTTGGTATCAAAACCTAATACTAAATTTGAATTTCAACCAGTTGAAATAAAGGAAGTAAATAAAATAATTTCCCAATTAGATTCTAAAAACAGTTCAGGTTATGATAGCATATCCAACATATTAATTAAATCAATAGTGGATATTATTTTAAAACCTCTAACTGTTATAATAAACCAATGTTTAAAAATGGGCATATTTCCAAATCAGCTAAAAATAGCCAAAGTAGTTCCGATTTTCAAATCAGGAGATGACACTTTATTTACAAATTATCGACCCATATCACTGCAACCATCAACATCTAAGGTTGTGGAAAGAGTTATTTTTAGTCAATTATATACTTATTTTGAAACAAATAAACTTTTCTATGGAAGTCAATATGGGTTTCGTAAACGTCACTCAACCGAATTTGCCGCGTTAGAATTAGTTGATAAGCTACTAAACATGATGGACAAGGGACAGGTACCTCTGGGAATTTTTCTGGACCTCTCAAAAGCGTTCGACACATTAGATCACAAAATAATGATAAAAAAGTTGGAATTTTATGGCGTCTCTGATGGTCCAGGAAAATTGCTAGAGAGTTACCTGTCAAATAGAAAACAATATGTGGTTTTTGATGACATAAATTCACAGGTTTTGGATATAAAAACAGGTGTTCCCCAGGGATCCATTTTAGGACCGCTGTTGTTTTTAATTTATATAAATGATATTGTTAAATCAAGTAACCTCTTTAAATTTATATTATTCGCCGATGATACAACAATTATAGCACCCCTAAACATTAATAACAAGGAAACTGCAAACATAATTAATATGGAGCTAGACAAAATTATTACATGGTTAAAACTCAATAAATTGTCTTTAAATATTTCTAAGACAAAATTTTGTATATTTCACAAAGTACAACGTAAAATATCAATTCCGGAAATACAGATCAAAAATACTGTTATTAGTTACTCAAAAGTGATAGATTTTTTAGGATTCAGATTAGATGAAAATTTAAATTGGAATGATCACTTAGAGAAACTATCCAGTAAACTTTCAAATATGTACTTCCCAGAAATGTTTTGCTCCAGTTGTATAATTCATTATTCTTGCCACATGTAAATTATGGCATTTTAATTTGGGGACATAACTATGAAAGAATTGAGAAAATACAAAAGAGAGCAGTAAGATTTATAACACAAAGTAAATATTTAGCACATATGGATCCAATTTTTATCAAACGCAATCTTTTGAAAATACAGGATGTATTTAAACTTAATCAGTTACAATTTTATTACAAATATTTGACAAAGAGTTTACCGGATTATTTTCAAAACTTGATTTTTACCAGGCAATCCAGATACAACACTAGACGCAGTGATGATCTGACTCCATCGAAAGTGAATCATGTATTTGCTACCAAATGTATTTCTCACAATATTCCTAATGTAATTAATCGGTTACCAAACGAAATTCGAGACAAATTTCTTACTCATAGTTTTTCAGGTTTTGTTTTGTATACCCGTATATATTTTATTAAAATGTACCAGCCACAATGTCTAATTGAAAATTGCTATGTATGCAATCGATGATACTCATTAAATATTCTCTGTCTCGTCATCTCATTTGCGAACCAAAAAATGTCCGCATATGGAATGTCGTGGAGTCTCACATAGTTTTTGCACATATATATATATATATATTATAGATAAATGTTCCGAAACCATATCAGCTGTCTAGAGGTCAAGTGCGCCACCTCAGTGCTGGGTCGTGCTTCGGTGTTGCCGGCCTCGTGCGTGTTTTTTGCCGGCTGACCCACAAATACTTTTTTGTGGGTTTGGTCGGCGGACGACGGGCTGTTGTGATGTATCCGATGTATGTCTGGCGTCGGGGTGGCGCGTTTGGTCCATGCAACTCTGGTATGTCCATCTGTTTTTGATTTTGTATTTTTGTCTTGTTGATTTTGGTAACTAATTATGGTGGCTTGCATGATAGCGATCAAAATCTTGATCTTAATGCAAGTCTCCATGCCGATTACATTAATAATAATTTTTATATCATTATCAGACTATATTTGTAAAATGGCGAATAAATGATTCTGAGTTCTGAGTTGTCCAAGTTCGCAAAAATGCGAATCCTCGGTAGACGGCAAGTTATCAACAATGCGATTTTCATACATTAAAAAAAAAGTTTATTTGACCTTGAAATGACATTGAAATATCCTTGGTGATATGGCTTTAGGTCACCTTTGTGCACATATAGGCTAAACTGGGCCAGGAGAACCTCCTGAGGATGGTGAGATAAATGAGATGACACTGTCCTCCAGACACAGGATTCGAAATTCGAGACCTGGTGGTCTGAGGCCGAGCACGCTACCTCTCGGTCACGGAGGCTCACCACAATACTGAGTTTTACACGTGGATGGGGGAGAAACTTTTTGTTTCTTTCAAACCGCCGAGACCGGGAACCAAACCCCGAACTCTAGCGTGAAAGGCAGCGGTGCTAACCACTACCCTAGGGCCCCCGCCCGCCAGTTGTCGCGCCTCACATGTCGCGTTGGTCGTCGCGTTGGTGTGTGGACATGCAGTCATGTGATTTTTGCGTCAGTCGTCGCGTCACTCGTCACGTGCCTAATCGCGCTGACGCTCGCGTTGGTGTGTTTTGCACGTAAAGTGGAGAAAATTTATGTAAATAACCCTATATTTTATTTTAACCATCAGTCTGCTCTCTTTCAATATAAAACATAGATAAGGCATGTGAAACTGACGTATTTTTTATTTGGGCTCATAATAACCTCTTGTCCACTCTCCCCTGAGCGACCTAGCAAAAAGTGAGTGCGGTTTTAAGAAGAGCCTAGTTACTTGTAGCGCAAAGACTACCTGTTACCATATCTTTGCTTATTTCGATGCTTTTGCTCCGGCAAATCATCACAGAATCGATTCTAATTGGTAGTAAAATGATAATCTGTATTATGTACCACCGAGGCTGCTGCAAAGAGCCACACATTTTAAAAAAAGAACTAACTTTCTTATTCTTAAACTTTATAATGATATGCGCGAATAAATTTGTGTGGTGAGACTTTACGCTCGATAATTTAACATTGAAACACATTTGCGATGCTGCCTCAACCTTAATCCACTGCGACTTATCGCAAACTGTGTAAATGGGCTAAATATCGACATGTGTAAAGTTCTGGTCTTTAACAGCTACCTGCACATTTGACTAATGTCAGTTGACGTGTTTTGGAAACATTTCAACTTCGCCTTGAATCGATAGAATAGATTATGACAGAAATATAAACAGCCCTTCACAGAGAATTGGGACCAATGTCTTAGTTAGCTCTTTTCGCTTCATTTGAATACCTGTTTTACTTTTTCAGTGCGGGGATCGACTTTAGACAATGAGCTCTGTATGAGCTCAACAAATATGACAAATAGATGACTATTTAATTTCAATTTTAAATATATTTGAAACGGAATGAAACATTTTCAAAATTCCATAAAAATGAAAAAAAATATAAAATCTGTCTGTATATTTTATCACATAAAGAGTATTTCTAAACCTGGTGTTACGGCAGTTCAGTTGAAACCGGCCAGACCCGGATTCCAATTACCTCTCAAGCATGACGCCTGGTCATTTAGTTTTGCATCATCTTCAGGTATAATGACATAATTATTTGTTTTAACTGTAGAGGTAGCCAACAATATATGTAGGGCTGTCAACCTCTAGAAAAATAAACCCATTAATTTGTCTGCTTTTATCTCTGCCATGTTAGGTGTGTGAAGTGTGCAAAGGTATGAGTTAAGTGGAAATGAACGACTTCCAGCAAACATAACTATACTGGTTTAATGTTGGTCTAATGTTGGACCAGATATCCGTAGAATGGTCCAACCAGGATGTGCACATATAGGCTAAACCGGGCCAGGAGAACCTCCTGAGGATGGTGAGATGATTGAGATCACACTGTCCTCCAGACACAGGATTCGAAATTCGAGCCCTGGCGTTCTGAGGCCGAGCACGCTACCCCTCGGTCACGGAGGCTCCCCACAATACTGACTTTCACACGTGGATGTTTCTTTCAAACCACCGAGACCGGGAACCGATCCCCGAACACTGGCGTGAAAGGCAGCGGTGCTAACCACTACCCTAGGGCCCCCGCTCACCCTATAGTTAGAATGTTGATGCCTAGCAACCTTTAACGCCATGTTATATGTGTGTCACAATAACCATGATAACTCATTTTTACTAATAAATAACAATATTCTGGTCAGAGACTTCCACTGCGTCACAATAAAGCGGTAGGATTATTACAATATGAGTGATATAATGTTCTAAGGGAATAATTAGACAATAATACTATTAGAAATACCGTACGGTTTGGTTTTTCGAAAAATGTCGTTACCGTGATGACGGCCATCTTGAATTAAAAACAGACACAAGGTAGATTTTAAGGATGTTTCAGCATTCGTATGGGTAGAAGCCCCGCTATAATTCCCGAAAAAACAGCTTTTGTATATTCGGTTACGTAAATTAAAGCTGCATAACTGTTTTGTTTATTTCGATTAAAATAACCTAAAACGTACAAAACAATCATTGCTATTGTTTTAAAGGCCTTATAAATGCACTAAAACTGGGTAAATGTAGCGGAATTAGCTTACCATGCGGTACACCATCAAGTATTATCAAGTAGTGATTCGGTGTGTGCACAATATTCATGTAATACCGGTAAGGTTATGGGCCAATATAAAGTTACATTGGCCAGCACGAAACCACCCCCTTAATAGCAAACACATACGTTGAACTGAATCGGTATAATGTTGGGCCAGTACCGCAGACGATGGGCCGACATTATTCTGTCATTGGATCAATGCCTCGTGTTAGTTGAGATACAAAGCCCTCATAACCAGCCGCAGATCTAGATGGTGGATACTGGGTCAAATCGGATACAGTAAAGTCTGATGTTTTTAAATATTATTTTATTTTACCGCATAGCGCGATGTATATCACTGTATGTGATGATTTATGATAAAATAAAATAAAGTCTGATATTGTCTAGTAGCATTTTGACTAGGCCTATATTTTGAAATGTCCATGAGATACCTAATAAAAAAATGCAAATGTTTTTCAAGAAAATCACGAAAACCCAAAGAGCGAAAACGATGATTTACATGGCTGAATTTGATGTCAATTCCGAGTACAATTTCTCACGGTCTGGGGAGATCGTCTTAATGGCGGGCCAAAGGCTCTGATGCTGGCCCACACTTAAAGTACCATACCGAAATAGGGTTCTATTTTTTCAAGTGAGTGACATTCCCCATACCGGTACCGATATTAAACATGACATTACATGCAGATATCATCCACATCAGACAAAGTAATAACTTCTAGATATGTCTAACTGATATGAGACAATACATTTGGAATGTGAAATGTATCTATGATCACTTAACAAATAACAATAATTTTAAAAGACTTCCTCTCTTTTTTCTATGATGACCGTTATCTGCCACTTAGTACTTTTAATGTCCTGATTATATAGACAGTATGTCTTACTCCGCTGTGAGCAGGTTTGTTTTGGTGGGGCAACAATTTAAAAAAACAACAAACTTAAATCCTTAATAACTCCGTAACCGGAGCAGTAAAATAAAAAAATAAAACACCATTCTCCATGGATTAATCGTTTGAATAAAATAAACAAAACAGTTATGCAGCTTTAACCATTTCTTTGCTCAAGTTCGATTTTTTTGGTTTATTCTATCACAGAATCCAATGGTTCCATTTTATCAACAAGATCCTTGTCAGCAAATTTCAAAAAACAAGATTTATCACATTGCCTCCCCCCCCTCCCCCCAGAACAGTGAAACAAGAGTGAGTATAACAGCCGTTCTATCTATTACTTATAGATACACAAGTAATGAGGTAATCTATTGTATGAAAGCCAATTGAAAATAAATTTATGTTTTTGTTGCCTTCAAATCGTATTAGACATAACACTAATGCTCTTGCACTAATTGACGGATCCAAGATTTGACTGACAGGAGGCGCCTATCATATATCTGACTCAGTCAGCCTCCTTGTATTACTCCTTGTATTACTGCCTGCTCTTCGAGAAATTGTTAAATTTAATTAAGACTTACATAATGCATTCTAGAGCATATTTCGCCCTAATAAGGCATTTTTTGTTATATTGGGGGACATTGAACAGAGGGCATGGGTGACAGACTCAGCAAACAGGAGACGTTGAGTCAATGTTACATTAACGTTGACCCACCGTCTTTGTCGCTGGTCCAACATAGGGGCAGCATTGGGTCAACGTGTTGTGTATGCTGGGGTATGCTCACCATGTAGAGACTTCAGTTGTATTCATTCTCACTCTATCCCTGAATGCGATGAGGCCTTTTCCACCTATTTGAGCACCCCTCTCCACGCGACTCCCAACTGTCGGCCCCTCCCCTAAATTTCAAACTCTGCCCAAAATTGTGAAAGTGGTACATGTAGAACAAATATAGCTTTTATTGCAATAAATGTGTTACCCATACATTTCTAATTCAAGTATGTCATAGCATACATATTTTACCATAAATAGAGACACATATAACATTCTGAATTATTTTCTTGACTTTATATGAGCACATTTAATCTCGAAATTACGTATTATTTTTCAAAATAAAACCACATATTTTGCGTGTGTTTTCGTTCATACGTAGATAATTAGGGGGATTATATCGACACAAAATCACAAGAATAAGAGTTTAGCCACTGTTTAAACTGTTTTTGATTTATTAGCTGATGTAATCCCCCGTTTTAGGCTCTAATTATTCAATTTGTAATCAGAGGTGGCAATATTTGACTGTATAATCCAGTTGTACACACTATATAATTGTGTGATAGGCTGTACAAATAACATTTCGCAGATGGCAAGGACACAGTGTTGCCTCAACGTTGGGCCATTATCATCGCCGCTGTCACAACGTTGGAACAGCGTTGGCCAAGTTCTCGCGAGCATCGCTTCGCGTATACTGTCTTGGCTTGATGTTCCAAGGCCAGACGGTGCCGTCTGATTGCCGCCGCGTTGCGATTAGCTTTGATGTCTAAGCTTGGGGGGTGTCGCACGAGAGGCACGTGTGTCCTCCTGGAGTGGGGTCCCAAATAGGTAGACACAGGCTCATATCTGGCAGGGTGTAGTGGGAATAGAAGTACACGCAGGGTGGGGTTTGCTCAGCGAGTCGTGAAGATCCACCTGGTGATAAATGGTGGATAAATCAAATGTAAGCTTGATAAATACGAAAAACTATGACGTCATAAAAGAGCGCTGTATTCACCATATGATTATTTTGACGTTACTACCGCTAGCTCACGCAAATGTAGAGATTAATACATTTCCAATGATATATTATAAAGGTTTCCGTAATCAGAATTAAAGATATAACACACAACTTTCTTCTCTACAATATTTCGCATGCCTATTTTTCTAAAACAATATATTCACTTGTATCAAAGACTTATGTAATTTTATGGTCATTAAATGTGAATTTACGTCATAATGAATATATACAACTATTACCAGGTGTGCGTAGTATGTGCTGACACATTAAGAATCGACACCGCATCATACTAATACTGAGCAGTGGCTTAAACATCACCCCTATTTCGTAGTTTGTCTGGCCAATTTGGTTCATAAAATGACGTCATTGCCATAGCGACATGACGTTACAAACGTACGTTTGAAAAAAATATCGACCACGTACGGCAAAAACGATATACGCCACCATAAACTAGAGACTTAAACCTTTCCCGTGATATATTTTTTATCTCTAGGAATTTAAGTGTCAACTCAAACTCCAAAAATGGGTCCATTCCTCCTGTACTATAAGTAGTGATTCGGTGTGTGTAGTACAAGAGCATTAGTGAAAAAAACCCAGGAACCTGGAATAAAATTGCAGATAGCTAATTTTTTCAGGAATGATACCTGGACATCTCCCCAGACGAATTCCGAAGATGCCCCAAAAATCCCCCTTGTGCATTTTTTTTAATTCAAGATGGCCGCCACCATGTAACGCCATTTTCGAAAAACAGGGGTATACCCTAATTCTTCACCTTTGTAGCTGGGAAAAAAATATTTTGGTGTCTCTACTTAGGTTTTAAGGCACAAAGAGTTGATACAGATGATCAGGAATGATATCAGCACTTTTCTCAATACCAAAAATCCAAGATGGCCGCCATATTGTTCTGATTATGTTAAGCGATCTCTTAAAAACACACGAAAATATGAGATATCGTTGTTGAACCTAAAATGTATTTTTTGGCCAAACCCATGGAATATAACACTTATTTAGATCACCATTATTTTATTATATTGAATTTATCAACATAAATCCCACATAGTAGTTAATTAAAAATAACACCAGGTAACGCCATTTAAAAAAAAGGGTTATACCCCAATCCCCCACTTTTGAAGTTAAAACAATGATTTTCGTGTCTCTACCTATGTTTTAAAGTACAAGGAGGTTATCCAGATGATCAGAAATTATATCAGTACTTTTCTTAATACCACAAATTCAAGATGGCCGCCATAATATTTTGTTAGGCGATCTCTTAAAAAACCCGAAAATATGCGATAACTATCTCGTTGTTGAAACTAAAATGTATTTTTTAGCCGAACCCATGGAGTCTGGAACTTATTTAGATGACCATATTTTATTATATTGTGTTTATCGACATGAATCCCACATGGTAGTTAATTCTACCATGGTGGGTGACGCTTTGGAGTGTTTTCGAACTGCCTTCCCACTAGAAATGTAGATTGAGATTTGTCAAGCTAACAAATTAATCTCATGTAAATAATGAAATTTTTGCGTTTCAATCATCCGAGCTGTCACAGTTTCTACATGTTTGGCCAATACAAAAAGAGCACATCGTTGTACAATATAGTCTAGATTTGTGAGATCCCCCCCCCTTTGAACAAGCCACTCTGCACCCGCAACTCACTCTTTTTAGAACTCTTTCTGGGGCGACTGCTTTTTCAGTTTGCGTTGGTTACAAACGACCATGATATAAAATCCGTTCCCAGACTGTAGATTCCACACCCTCATGTACAGCAAAATATGCTCTGTATCATAATGGAGTTTAAACACGAGGCATTCATCCAATGCTGTTTTAATATGGGCTGCCCGTCTTCGACGCTGGCACAAAAATTAAACAGAATTGGATTAATGCCCCGTGTTGGCTGGGGCAGTAGGTGACGTTGAAGGGAGGCTTTCTAGCAAAAATCAATTACAAGATAAGGACTTGCGCCTCACACGTTACATGTACATGCCATCTTTGATAATCGTCCTGTAACAATTCTCTTTTAAATACTTACTTTTGTCCTTGATCTGCGAATGTCAATATGTTTAATATCATGAAATATATCATTTAAATATCAAGATATTACATTTTGAATATTAGGATATATATATTTCGTAATGAAGTTATGGCATTGTATGGTGTTGTAATGAGATGATTTTACATCAGAATATCGAAATATGACATTAAATTAATTGATGTCACAGTTTATCGTCAGGATATGATCTCTTTATGTCACGATAATATGAGGACAAGAAACATTAACGTCATGATATGGTTTTGTAATGTCCAAATATTGCTCTTTATTATAGTAAAATGACGTTATGATGTCTGGATACAGCTTTTTAAATGCAGGATATGGTGGTTAAGCATCACGGTATGGTATTAAAGTGACAGGATCTTTTAGTGTATTGTCACGATATTAAATATCATGATATAGCATATTAACATCACAATATGACATTTTAGTGTAAGAGGAAATGAAAGTAAAAGAGGGCAAGGCCACATGCTGTTCAAAGAGCATGTGTCTTAACGCTATCTAATTACTTTCCATTTTATTGAATGTTCCGAAGTGCTTTTGTTGTTGGCAGTTTTGGAGTACCGGTATTTGAGCAATGTAGAGGCCTTTACTTACTGAATTATATTGCGATATATATGTTGAACTGACATGCGCCAGCCTGATATTGGAATGTTCTATGTCGATTCTGTATTACCATATGGTAACGTGCGTCTGTCAATATAATGTTATTGAAATGTTATACCTTGACATGACAATATAATATCCTGACATTAAAATGCCATATCCAGACATCAAAGTGACAAAGCCTGACATTCTATGGTAACATTAAAATATTGTACTGTCATATTCAGTCCTTATAATGTCACATTAGAATGCCGCCAAGCCCACCATATCTTGATTTGATAATGTCATATCCTATCATAAAAAATTGAATATCTTGACATTCAAATCTTATTTTGTGATATAAAAGGTAAAAATTTAGACATTATAATATCATGACGTTAAAGTGTCATATTCTGATAAATTACAATCCAATATCCTGGCATAAATATGCCAGATCCTGACCTCGAACTGTTTATTATACAATATTCGATATTAAAAAGCATGTTTGTCATTATAATGACACACCATCACATCACTATGCTATATTGTGACCTCAATGTGTCATTTCATCAATGTATAAAGTCACATCATAATATTCAAGTACCATATCCTAATATTCAAATGTCATATCCTGACATTAAAATGTCATAGTGATGTTAAAATGATATATCACGAAATTGTAATGCATTTCGTGATAATATGATGTATATCTTTTCATTTTAATACAGCAACGTGATGTTTAGCCACTATATACTGCCTTTATAAAGCTATATTGAGCCATCATAACGTGATTTTGCTATATTAAACACCAATGTTTGGACATTATATTACATATCATGATATTAAAGTGTCATATCCTGATATCATATTCATATATCCTGACATAAAACTATCATATCCTGACGTTAAACGTGTTCAATCTGGTGTAATATTGTACTTAGCTCTGTTATTATGTACATTCACAATAATAATCACAACTAATACTTAACCAAAATCGAAAAAACATTTTATATAGGCCTACTATATAAAATACCTACATTGGAATTAGTCGCTGTGTTTGAAACTGGAATTTCTTACGCTATCTCAAGCTTCAAATGAATGAAAAATACCCTTATATTTAAAGATGAGAGATGTTAGAATTTTTAATCAATGATTTCTGACATATGATATTTTGTAAATTTGATCAATCTATATCTATATTCCCATATGAAAAAGCAGTTGGACATCGCTTAATCGTGGCATCTGCGCTAAAAGAGCTAACCAATATGGCAGCCATGTTGGATTTTGTGTTGATAAGCACATTCTATTTAAAAAATTGGTGATGGAAATATATTCTAGATTCCATGGCCCTGAAAAAAAAGTTTCAACAACATGATAATTATGGCATGTACGTGATTTTCTGAGGGGGGGGGGGGACGCTTCACATAATGGTCGCCATCTTGGATTTGTGGAGATAAGAAAAGGAATGATATCATTTTTGATCCTGCCGATGAGCTTTTTGTGTAGAGGCACCAAAATATTTTTTTAACTGCAAAAGTGAGGAATTGTGGTATATTCCTGTTTTTTTTTGGAAAAATGACGTTAATATATGGTGTTACATAACATTAAACTACCGGTATGTGGGATTTATGTTGATAAATTCAATATAATAAAATATTGATGATATAAATAAGTGCTAGACTCCATAGGTTGAGACAAAAAATACATTTTAGGCTCAACAACGAGATAGTTACCTCATATTTTCGTTTTTTTAATTAAGAGATCGCTCAACATACTCAGTATATCAATATGGCGGCCATCTTGGATTTTTGGTATTGAGAAAAGTAATGATATCATTTCAGATCATCTGGATGAACTCTTTGTGTCCTCAAACATAAGTAGAGACACCTAAATATTTTTTTGAACTGCAAAAGTGAGGAATTATGGTATACCCCTGTTTTTTTCGAAAATGGCGTTACATGGTGGCGGCCATCTTGAATTAAAAAAAATGCACAAGGGGTATTTTTGGGACATCTTCGGAATTCGTCTGGGGAGATGTCCATGTATCATTCCTGAAAAAATCAGCTTTCTGCAATTTTATTCCAGGTTCAACCCTAATGCTCTTGCGCTAGTGTACAATATTCATGTAATAGCGGTAAGGTTATGGGCCGATATAAAGTTACATTGGCCAGCACGAAACCACCCCCTTAATAGCAAACACATACGTTGAACTGAATCGGCATAATGTTGGGCTAATACCGCAGACGATGGGCGGCATTATTCTGCCATTGGATCAATGCCTGGTGTTAGCTGAGATAGGCCTACTGGATTAGATTTCGATACTGGGTCAAACCAGCCGCAGATCTAGATGGTGGATACTGGGTCAAATCGGATACAGTAAAGTCTGATGTTTTTAAATATTATTTTATTTTACCGCATAGCGCGATGTATATCACTGTATGTGATGATTTATGATAAAATAAAATAAAGTCTGATATTGTCTAGTAGCATTTTGACTATATTTTGAAATGTCCGTGAGATACCCAATAAAAAAATTCAAATGTTTTTCAAGAAAATCACGAAAATCCAAAGAGCGAAAACGACGATTTACATCACTGAATTTGCTGGTTATTCCCAGTACAATTTCTCACGGTTTTGGGAGAGCGTCTTAATGGCGGGCCAAAGGCTCTGATGCTGGCCCACACTTAAAAGCACCATACAGAAATAGAGTTCTATTTTTTCAAGTGAGTGACATTCTCTATACCGGTACCGATATTAAACTTGACATTACATGCAGATATCATCCATATCACACAAAGTAATAACTTCTAGATATGTCTAACTGATATGAGACAATACACGTTGTACTGTGAAATGTATCTATGATCACTTAAAAAATAACAATAATTTTAAAAGTCTTCCTCTCTTTTTTCTATGATGACCATTATCTGCCACTTCGTACTTTTAATGTCCTGATTATATAGACAGTATGTCTTACTCCCTGTGAGCAGGTTTGTTTTGGTGGGGCAACAATATTAAAAAACAACAAACTTAAATCCTTAATAACTCAGTAACCGGAGCAGTAAAATAAAAAAAATAAAACACCATTCTCCATGGATTATTCGCTTGAATGAAATGAACAAAACAGTTATGCAGCTTTAAAAGTACATTATCGCGTAAAATGTTTGGATTCAATATTACACCTGAAGCTATAGCATGTATAGTGGGACCTATCATAATGTTGGGAGCTAGAAGAACACTAAATTTACACAGTTTTCTACCTAAAAAATAGATAAACATGAATAATAATTTGAATAATTCCATTTATAAAATAGTTTATCTGATAGTCTAGCTGACTTTCTGACTCTGATGATTGATTTTGTCATGTGTCTTCAATTTCTGTTATTTTTAATAAATATACTCCAATACAGCATCATTCACCATGAAATTGTAAAAGTCTTTTTTTAGTATATTCTACATCAGCACCACTCACAATAAATAAATCCGTTCTGTGCATAGGCCTGTAAATCCATAAAGAATATTTTTAAAAGGTGGACGATAATAGGTGTATTTACAAAAAAATCAATCAGATAGAATGTTCAAGAATAAAACGGGTGGCGTTATTTTATTATGAAAGATCATTAACACACCTTTTTAAATCATATTGTATAAATTACAGGTGATGAGAGTGTTTATCTAGCTCCCAATATTATGACATTATATCTTCAAGTGAAATTTTGAATTCAAAATTTTTACGCGAATGTATAGGTTTAAGCAGGTTCGCGACAAAAAAGTGATGAAAGTCTAGAATGTGATGAGGATGATGACAGACGCTCCCGAGGAGTGCACACGCTACCATTTTTTATATATTCGTGCAGCATACCAATTGATGTCAGTGCCAAAGTAGTGGTATTTGTGGTAATAGAGCACGTCAGTTTAATTATGTGAAATGTAAATGATATGTTTGGCGCATGCAATGTGTGTGGAGGATTACAGATCTTTAAAGAAACAGTAAAGTATATAATTAGATCTTAATTTTCTATTTCCATCCTTGAACTTGGGAAAAATAGTCCTACATTAATTTACGCATAAAAATATATTCAGATCCTATAACCACATTTAAAAAAAATGTTATTAAAAAGTTTACCCATTATTTTTCAAATAAATTATTCATAAAATAGTATATGTCATTTATTTTGGCGGCCATTTCGGAATAGGTGAAAAAATGGGTTTCTAATGTCGCGCATTTGATGTTATAAATAATTCCAAACGGTCCCGAATCTGTAAGAAAATCAATTTCAGCCCTCAATCACCATTGCATTACACACTATACCACACTTTATGTAGGACCCACCGTTTGTCTGCTGCATGGTGAAAGGATGTCTTTGCATCACTGGATTATATGAGTCTGTTTCCACATTCACTGGAGTCTTTGTCAGGAGGAGGTAGACGGTCAGGAACGTCATCCCAATAACACCCCATATTCTGTAATCCGAACTTCTGCACAATGCCGCCATGATACAGCCGGACAGAATGTAAATATGTGTCCGTCTTTCCTTGGGATTGTACACTCCAACAACGCTCTTCGTAGCCGCAAGTTCTCAGGGTATCTGGTCCGGATATTGAGCATATGATTGATCGTGATAGCCAGGGCAGTCAACAACTGACAATCACATGCTCAAGGGGCCGTCACACCCGTCACACCTCAAAAAAACCCCAACCTTATAAGAATTTATTATTGGTTCAGAACAGACAGATCCTTTGTATTAGCACAATACACGTGCTACATGTAAATCCCAATAAATATGTTTATACCCCAGCAAGCACAAAACATGTGCAGATACTGCCTATTGGCTTGAGAGCCGTTTAGATGTTTTACTTTTTATTAACTCTTCTTGTGGATGTGAGATTCTGACGTTTAAAGACGATCCCCGCACTGAAAGAATTTAAATATTTATAATGGAAAGAGACTCATAACATCGGTATTCAAACGAAGCAGGAAGACATTTATAATTAGATAATTTCAAATTGAAAAAAAACTTTGGTTTTCATTTCAGCGCCTTAACGCTTCAACCGCCAAATTATTTAATCTGAATTTTCACCCACTTGAAGTCGTGCCTCGCTGACGAGATCCACAACTTTAAGTGAGTGAAAATTATTCAGATTTGACAAAATGGAGGTCAACTGTTTTCAAATATTGCTGATTGATGTCACATTTTATCTTTAACATGTTTAAAAGGTGGTACTTAATGTGCTAATACATATATATGCGGCACCGGCGGTTAAAGGGTTAAATGGCAAAAATGACAAAGTTTAGGTCCCATTAATACGTATAAGTGAATGAAAATTATTCAGATTTGACAAAATGGAGGTAAACTGTTTTCAAATATTGCTGATTGATGTCACATTTTATCTTTTACGTATTTAAAAGGTGGTACCTTATGTGCTAATAAAAATATATGCGGCACCGGCGGTTAAACGGTTAAATGTCAAAAATGACAAAGTTTAGGTCTCATTAATACGTACAAGTAGAGTAATTTTGACACTGGAAATGGTGTCTCTGCAGCTTAGCGGTCTGCACACCCCATTCACTTGGTCCTAATACATGTACTGTGTGGCCAACGGCCAACACAATGTCTCAGCTGTATAATCAAGAATTTATTCATTTATTTTTTCGACATTCCTATTAAAAACATGCAAACAAATGGTAAAATAATCATGTATCAGCTCGCCACACTTATTGTGCGAATTCGGACAGCGTGTCGCCCTTTGAAGAGATTGTTGTATTAATCATCGATAATTTTTTCAAGTTGTTATCAACTTTGGTTCTATTCCAAATATTTATAAAAGCGATTTGACTTAATTTTTATCTATTTACTTATTTATTTTTTAGGCATGTTTTTACCTATTTGGACTTTGTTGAACACATACACAATTCTGTTTCGTATGCCTTTATAGCTATTTTCTGTGTGTAATATGAAGATGGCTCATGTATTCAATGACGTGCATTAACCTTTTCACTACCATACATGACGGAAATTTCCGTCGTCATTCGTCAATGAACGTAACCATAAAATGACACAAATTTTCGTCAAATATATACTGCATTTATGTATTTTTCGTCATTTGAAGCTGGAAATTGCGTTAGCAATTCCAGCTTCAAATGACGAAAAAATAGAACTCCTACACCAGTATATCTGGATCCTGGCATGCACTCCGGCCTGGAAGTCAAAGGGTTAAATATACGGAGTGGTTATTCGTACGGAAGATTCGTACGACTGTTTATTATATTAATAATAAGTATATTACACCTATAATGTATAGCACAATAGGCGCTAAGACGCATCAAATTTTTAGCTCTAAAAAGCTGAATAAACTTTGTTTAAGACATATAATTCCGTGTCGTAAATAATTATATATAGCTATTTTATTTGACAGTAAGGCGTTTCATGTCTTTAATGGTGGGAATTAAATATTAGTGAAGCGGCAAATCGTCAAAAGACAGGTGGGTTTTTTCAAACAAAAATAAACATTGTCTAGCCTCGATTTTCTGTTAGTGCATAATTTTAGGTTTCAGCAAGGATACTAGTATCCTTGGTTTCAATCCGTTTTGTGTGCAGCCTTGCACATCACCTTCAAAATTGAGCATTTCCAAGAGAGGGTGATAATCAATACATTTTGAAAATCACTTGATCATGTCAGGGCCTTAATATTGGTCAAATTCTACCCATTCACCTACCAAGTTGTCTAGACAGAGGTATTTTATATGTATTAAAAAGCCATAGGTATCAAAATGATTCTTGGATTTTGTTAAATTTGTATGTTTTGACCTATTTTATTGCCGTTTTAAGTTAAAAAATGGCAATGTATTTGACTACACGTTCTACTACTACTACAAGCCTACTTCAAGGTGGCACCTGCAGATCGAAATACTTTCACACAGTTTTCTCTTTTACCTACTGTTTTGTGTAGCTGTGTATGTGTGAACAGTAACGAGAACACTCGGATAAATCCACTCTGTAGTATATGTATAGATAATAATATGATTGTAGCGAGATGGCACGCTGAGACATTATATTCATTATGTTATGTTAATATTTCAATATAAAAGAGGTTATTCGTGCGAGTCAATTTGCAGCAGCGAGATAGTAACCTAAGCAACTTTCTAAATATTTTAGTGTGTGAAGTCTATTATTTATTTATTAGTACGGTTTTCCCACTTATTTATGGTAGCTATATATCGAGATCAAAGAGACATTCACTCATCAGTAGCGAGATCGTATTCTTACACAGGGGCCTACATTATACATTACGTGGCATGATATATTAGTGAAATGGGATTGTCTAATTTGTATGTCAATATGTTATTCATGAGGATTCCTTTCCTTTTATTTATATATGTTGGTGTTTTGTGTATTGTGTTTTGTGTATTAATAAAAGTATTTTAATTGGATTGTTTGCTCATAAATGTATCTAATTAGTCATGTAACATTATTTAGGATCGAGGCTTTATAAACTTATAAAGGGAATTCAGGGTGCAAAAGCGGAGGTAAAATATTATATAGAATATGTCGCCAATTGACTATAAATAGCCTAAATAGAATAGACAGGTGAATACAGTATAATTACTGATGCATAACGAATGATCATAACCAGCAAGATTATGTGGGATGACACATTATAAAGCTGAGGTAATTCCAGTCTTATATATAAGGTAGACGAACTGTAATTGACAATTGTGGTTGTTCAAAAAGACAATCACAAAGACTATCTCTTGGATCGGGTCTAATGAAGGTCAATTGAGAAAATAACCACTTTTTTTTTGGAGGGGGGGGGGGGTATCACTATTTGTACGGGGATGTATCAGTAATTATATGGGACTTTCATACCATAGTTTATACTTGTAGATAGTTCGATGACGATGTTCGCATGGCTGCAACAATTTACGAGACAGTGATGTGACCCTAAACTTTAGTAAATATAGCGGCCATATTGGAATTTTGACTACATCAACTTGTGTATCATAAAAAACTTAAAATTAAACATTTACCAGAAAACATGTATTCAAGTTCAATTTTTGGGGGGCGGTACACTGTAAATGTATAAATCAGTGAGCACCTAAAATATTATGATTATTGGAGCGAATTTGAATTCACAGGGAGGGGGGGGGGGCACTAATTTATACAATATCATTCACATATATATATAATTAATCTTATTGTAAAGCCAAGGGCTACAAGAATAATGCACATTTTAGCCATAAAGCATGGAAATCAGTCACATAAATGTAAACACCAGCAATCTGAAAACTAGAACAAAAATAAAACATTTTGAAACTTTAATGGTTGAATTTGCACCAATAATAATTTTTTTGTGAATCTCATTTATCCTCTAATATAAACTCGCAGTTTAAAATAAGGCTTTATTACGCTTTAAATTGAGGCGTTATTACGTCCTAAATTAAGGCGTTTTACTTCTTATTTTAAGGTTTAATAACGCATTAGTTTAATGTAAAGCAATATATAACAGCTTGTAGGCTACAAGTTACTCGTGTATATCATTATAGAGCGAGATGAACTGATCAGACAATATAAGGGATACACACAGTTAGAAATAGTTGTCTCACTAAACTCACTAAAGCACCATGGCATTAACGTCAGTGGAAGGACATTACAGCGCATTCTATGTAGAATCGGATTGCATCGGCGGAAAAATCCTTCGGAATTACGTCTTGTCAGAAACTTCGTGGAAGCACAATTGCAAAAGTCGGGCGCATTCTATGGCTACCATTTTATGCACTGCAAATTATTGCAAGCTGGCTGCATTGTCAGCCGAGAAATAGTTAGAGGACTCCCACATGAGCTGGAACCGGAAGGCGTACAACTACATAAGAAACGTCGTTTAGTGAGACAGACAGACAGACAGACAGACAGATATTTTATTGACAGAAATAAAAGTCATTACAGACTTATTTGTCATAGTAATAAGAGAGATATATGTACATGTATAGGCCTATACAAGAATGTTAGTTTGTTAAAATCATATAAGACAATATACATGGTATGATAAACAACTAAAATCATGTTAGGTGGCATTGCCATAATAAAAACTGGGTATTTTAGTAATATAAATGACTACTTTTTAAAATAAAATTAAAAGGCATAGCGAAGATAACATGGGGGTCTATCATTTTGTTTCCCGCACCATTACATTTAGGGAGACGTTAATATTCAGGACATGGTCCAAATTTCATTTGGCATATTGACGGATATGATAAGTTAAAACTTTTTGGAATAGAGATCAGCGGCTGTATTAATGGATTTTCACGGAAAATAACTTGGTTGGAAGCCAACAATACCACAAATAATTTTTTTGTGACTGCTGTTAGCAATTTTGGCGGGTGTCCTTTATGCGTCCGCACTGATAAAGGAACAGAAAATGGCCATGTTGCATGCTTCCAGAAGCTCCTTATAGAAGAGTAGATGGTCAGGGATAGTGTTACATGAGTGGAAGAAGCACCGCTAACCAAAGAATTGAACCATGGCGAGGACTTCTTCGTAAAGAGATTCCTCAATCATTGGGGCCGGCCCCGATTGCTAATTCGCTAATTGTTCAGAGAAACGGAGTGTACAGTGCTGTGCACTATAAAAAAATCTTGAAGTCATTCGAAATAAGAGTATGCATAGTCCCGGCTTCGGGCTGCGTTCTGACGTGATATTGCCTAAATGCATGTGCAGAAAGCGACGTAAAGCAATATTCACTCACTCCTCAAACATTGGACAAAGAGGACTTTTACAGAACCTTGTACTCAGCAAGAATCCGATGGTAGAATCATACTTCATGTGGCGGATCTAGCCAGGCAAGGTTTTCATAACATAAGGGGGCTATACCATCCAATTTCCAGGCGGACTCTGCGTGAAATAAATAATTTATGTTCTCTATGTTTTTTTTAACATGGAGTAAATTTAACGAAGTAAAAGACTTCCCCATTGTCGAAAACATATTACTCAATTCCAAAATCTTTGAAATCGAAGAATTTAATAAATTCTGTGGTGAATTTTGTATTTTGGCCGCCATCTTGGATTTGTGCCGATAGAGCTTGGCATGCGGCTGTTTTGTGACCACGAGATCCTATTCTACCAGAATAACCCATATAAAAACATTGCATATGTCCCAAAACAAGGTTGATTCAAAATAGGCTGTTTTTTCTCCAGTGTGTTTGTCCAATGACCGCCACCTTTATATTCGATATCTAGACGGGCTAAAATGATTTTTGCAACTCATGCACATGAGCGTATAGTCCTTTAGGCCCTATGTTAGATAACAAAATAACGAAACATCTTCCATTCTTTTGAAAATTGTATAATTTTTTGGTTTGCACAAGGTAATGTGATGAATACCATTCGAACCCCACTTTTTTGCTCATATTATCTATGATCCAGTCATCTTTGATTTTACCAATAATGCAATGTCTAAAGTATTTTCCAGCCACACAGCCACCCCAGAGTAGACACCAAAATCATGAATTTGCGTCCATGCTTTTGAAGATGATATCAATTTATAGTTTAACCTTGCACAAATGGAGGCCAGGGTTGGGGTCGATTATAATCATAATCGTCGATTACAATTTTTAATCGATTACATTGTAATCATAATCATAATCGTAATCATGATTATAATCGTAATCGAGAAAAAATTATGACCTGTAATCATAATCATAATCGTTATTCTAAAAGCACTGTAATCATGATTATATTAAACCGTAATCACGATTTTTTGAGTATATATCACTTGAAGCAATTTTTTAAAATAAATTTTGAAAACTATTTAAAACAGTTTGATAAATTTCGCTTGGGGCCTATAATACTTTTTTTTCGTAGAGAAAAGCAATTCAAATATGGATATAGGCCCCATATTGTTAATTCGGCACTTTATTGCTATGTATAATTTTATCGCCAGAATATGCACGGCGATTTACCATGAATAGACCTTAATGCATGGTCCACTTGGAAAGCAGCTCATAAACTTTTCCCCTAGATTGCACCCTTTTTTATCTCTCGACAATGTATGTAGGCCTACCGTACTTATGTATATGTGTGTACATGTATGTATGTATGTATGTATAGATAGATATAGACATACAGCTTGTGTTGGTTTGATGTGGGTACAACGCCATAGATGCTGGACCGGCATTGGACCAGCTTCGGATCGACATCTCACGTTTGATGCGTTTCCGGTGTTATTAATTTTGACTGTACATAAACACTACATAACATGCACTTGTAGGTGGCCCTCGCCCCAGCGCTCGCACCTATAGTTGACTAAAAGTATCGTAGACAATTAATGACTAATCGTGCATTCATGATAATAAAACCAATTGCATCCCCGGATAAAATGTAAAAAAATGGTACAAGTCATTATTATCTTTGGTCATTATTAATAATATTAACTTTAGTTGACGGGAACAGATCGATACGGCCTCTGCGAGACCCGTCAACCATATTAGTGAATTAAAAATATATAATAAAATAATAAGTTGTACCATTGCTGTAAGCAGACATCTCCAGAGTGTAAACGGTTAATTACAGTTGACATCGTCGTGTGGTCACCTGGATTACCCCTTTACCAGAGATTTTAACACTGTTTTTATATTTGAGTGAATACTTTATTGTTTTGTCGTTCTCTGACAATTAAAACTGGAACAATAATAATATTTATTTCTGGGTAGGTTTTTTTATTTTAAAGAATAACATTATGGCTACAGCTACAATTCGGTTTCAAATAGACCTATAGGTATATTTTGCGATAAACTTGATGCTTAGCAGTGAAATATCTATATGTTATCACAATTTTATTGGAAGATAGCTACTAATACTATATTTAAATGCTAACATAGGGGGGGGGGGGGAAACAATGGCATATGTTTAATTCGCCTTCAAAACTGAACATAACGTGTTGCACGTCCTAGAAAACAAGGGTGCCCAGCAAACACGGCTCGTTGATCCAATATTGGCCTATTGTTGGGCCAGCGTCGCAGATGGTGGCCCAGCAGTGGGCCAATATTGGATCAGCAATATTAGATCAAAATATTGTGTTTTCAAGATGGTAGGCATTTAGATATTATATAACAGGAGGGACGCTCTTCGCCATGGTCAACTGTTGGCATAGCAATCAGGCGCGACTGCTAATTACAGCTGCTATTAGCGTTATCCACCCTACACATTTTTAACGACAAGGTTGATATTATCTGCCAAGTTATCAAAAAACGAAATTATATCTCCGATTTTTTTTTTTAGTTTAGTTCGACTGTAAAAATAATCGAATATCAAATATATTTTCATACAAATCCGTAGATTATAGATTCTATTTATAAGGATACCTTTGTTTTCCCATAACTCACATTGCAGATAATAAGTAGAAATATAATAAATAGAAATAGACGACTATCTTGACCAGCCAACAATCTCAGATGAGGCAGATCCTCTGGTATATTGGGAGCAACATCAGCAGCAATTTCCACAGCCCACATCATTAGTCATGCGCTATCTGGCTATACCAGCATCCTCAGCTCCTGTGGAGAGATTGTTCTCTATCGCTGGTAAAGTGTTTAGAGCGGACAGAAGCCGGCTATCAGACGCACGATTCGAAGAATTAATGTTTTTACGCTGCAATTCACACAATTGCTAAATATGCCAAAGACAATAATATTATGCGAACGCAAAGACAATATGCCTAAGACAATGTGAATGTACAATTTGTATATATGTATACAAACCTAATTTTGTTTATAGTTTATGTCTCTTGAAGTGACATTCTTGAACACAATATGAATAAATAAAACAAAGTATATTTTAATTGCGGTTGTTGTTATTTATAGTTTGTTATAGTATGTCATTAATAATAATAAGAATCGTGACTGTAATCACAAGATATGATTATTGTAATCATAATCGTAATCGAAAAAATATAGTGTAATCATAATCGTAATCGATAATTTCTAATGACATGTAATCATAATCATAATCGTAATGGATAATTATAATGACTAATAATCATAATCATAATCGTAATCGATAAATAAAAATGACATGTAATCATAATCGTAATCGTAATCATCAATTGTAATCGACCCCAACCCTGATGGAGGCCATCTTGGATTTTAACCACGATGCAATGTCTAAAATAATTTCTGGCCACCCCACCATTGTCGAACAAAGCTGAAAAATATCTGGTGGACACCAAAGTCATGAATTTGCTTATATTCTATCGAAAAATTTAATATTTGACCTTAGTCAAAACGGCGGCCATTTTGGACTTTTACGTTTTGCACACTTTTAAAAATCAAAGAGGGATCCTAGGCTAAATTGTTAATTAGGACGTCCTGAGTGAACGTCATGCAAAATTTGGTGCTTTTATCCGCCAGGTAACGATAATTTGGCGACATCTGGTAGCTCTATAGCCTAGATGACGAAGACGAGACCATTCATTGATATTACCATTATTACTACCTCTAGCCTGATACATTATTTCACTCAAGACATCCAGACTAAGTAGTAGCTGCCCAAGGGGTTGGATTAATGAACCATCATCGCAGTCGCAGCATGGTATATACAGTCGCTGGTCGCTAGTTTCCAGAAAAAGTAGTGTAGGGCTGCCGCAGTCGCAAAACATTGTTATTTCTACACTCTAAACAATATAGGTTCTCTAAAAAGAACCTCTCAGTACAATCACTATACAACCCAATGGTTCTCCTGGGGTTGCATGGTGACAGTACTGAAGGGTTCCTTCTAAAGGACCTATATTGTTTAGAGTGTAAAAAACAAGTCATTAGTAACGTGCATCTGTTTCACACTTACCCTAGGTCGTCTATCAGCCTATGATAAAATGATGCAATAATTATGATAGATTAACAAAATTTTATTTTATTCCTGAACTTCATATGATATATATAAGGCCTATATGCAATTAAAAAATGTGTATTTTTCGAACTATGTTATTGTGTTATTCAAGATATACATGATAAACGTACTATAATTATTATGAATAAAAATAGCCATTGGTGACCGGACCCCCAAGCTATATGGCTTCTTTTCAACTCCTAGTAATTGAATACCCCCCCCCCCGCCCCCCGGGTCATTAAGCTATTCCGCGCCACATACAGCCGAGTGATTCAGGTATGATAACATACGATGCATTGATATTGGACTTTTTTAAGAATGTGATACTAACATTTGTAGGCAATAAGTTGCCCACTACACAATTGTTATTTGGTTCATCTCACACCTTCACTCTAAACATCATAATTATGTTCTTCAAAAATAACATTTCAGTGATTTACCATGCAACCACAGGAGGTTCTCCTGGGACAGCATGCTGCTCGGCAACGCCCAAAGGCAGTATCTCACGGCAGTATGGTTGAACAGGCCTGATGTTAACGGAGGGCTGTTTCTAAATAACCTATTATTTAAAAAAATGTATCAAATTTCTGCCCAGTTTGATTCCTGACGAAACACTCCGTATTTGAGCTGTTCGTCTTTCACTGATGCCCACGCCATGGATACTGATGTCCAGTGTATACCCACGCCTCCTAGGGAGTCGATGGCTACACACCCTCCTTGTCCACCCACTCTCTGAAGACAGTACTGCAGGGCCTTTTCCACTGCCTGTTGAGCACTCTCTCCTGCAACACACCAACACAAACTGCATATTACCAGCTTACTAGGCACACTATCCAATGTTTAAAACACACCACGACATTATTTTCTTCGTGCGACCACTATATTCTAAGTCGGGAATGGAGAGTTATTGTTGATCAAGTACAGACCAATTATCATGGTAGGCCTATGGTGCTATAATCAGTCAGGTGTGACCGAGCTGTGGATTATGAGGGATCCTCATTGTGATCGGATGTGTTTTAATTCAGTTTAAAACCCTCGGAGCTAGCTCCTCGGACTTTATCCTATACGGAATCCTCATACAATGGTCTGTTGGTGTGTGTTTTCTACGGGTCCCAGTGCTTGTAATTAGTGGATTATCTTAATACCTGGTCCTACAATGGCATGTAAAGTTATGGCCCGGTGTTACGCCAATGTCCTAGACGTTCATCCAGAATTGACCCGGGATATGTCTCATCCAGAACGCTGCGATAGAAGCGGAGCAAGACACGACAGAATACGCGACAAAAGACGCAGCACAAAGACGCGGCGCGGCGCAATTTCACGCTTGCAATTTAAGTTCAGAAATGTGGTCAGTTATCATCAGTGATCATCACATTAAAAACACAAATACCGGTCAATGCGATAAAAAGACGCCGCGCAAAAAGTCACAAAGGATACTGGAACGTCGGAACTGGGCAACATCGCAACTTGGGCATTTGAAGTTCCGGGAACTAAGCGTCAGAATTTGGGAATCCACTCTGGGGTATCCCATGTCAAACTGATGTAATGACCCCAAGTCCAGAATTATATAATAGTATAATCACACAGTATAATCGCATAGTATGCCGCACAGCGCTAACCAAATGGGTTAACGCTGTGCGATATACTATTTTATGTCGTATTATACAATAGTAGACCTAATACCCAAAACTTTTTTTATGTATCTAGCCAATAGACCTATCTAATTATATCAGAAATAGATACGCCCCTATTCAATTAAACTTGTTTCGCGAACTAAATGTTAATATATATATGCCTACATGTCGCAATAAATATGTGAAACGCAGTAATAACAAGACAATATAAAAATCAAATAGTATCATCACAAAAAACATAATTTCATAGAAAATCATAGAACATAGAAAAACCATAGGCTTAAAACCATAAGTTTTTGTTTTGATATATTGTACTACGAATTTCTAGATATTTGGATATATTTTAAACATGCTAAACGCCATCTGTATGTACATGAAAAACTATAAACCCATCTTAATATGACACTTTTAATAACAAATGCATTATTTAGTGTACAACAACCTTTTATTTTATTTTGGTAAGGCATCTTATAATTTTAAGCGATGGTATTAAAACATAATGTTCATTGGGTGCAGTTTGGATATTCAGTATAGACTGCGCGTACTGTAAGTGGAGTGCGCAGCGCATCGCCACCCTTACCTGCACGAAATTACCGTTGATACACTGGTTTCAACCTTAACTCGACGCCATTAACGTGATCGCCTAGTCACGTTAAGAAGGGAGAAACAAGCATGTTTCTCTCGAAACCCAACGCAGTATCAGCGGGGTTCGAACCCGAGACGCATACATGACTGGCGAGGCAGTCAGGCGCTCTGTCAAAGCGCCACGCCCCCTTATCAGGCCTTGGGTACAGTGCGCTGTGAAAAAAATCAAATCTTTAAAATGGTCGTAGATCAATAACACAGGTGTTTAACTGAAGGGGATACAGCTAACTCAGACATTTATGATGGATTCAAATTGATAAAAACCCTTTGGTCTCCGCGGTTTACACGAACCACAACCGCAACCACAACCACATCCACTGCCGCAAACACAACCACAACAACAACCACAACAACAACCACAGCCTCAAACACAACCACAACAACAACCACAACCACAGCCACAAAAACAACCCCAACCACATCCACTGCAGCAAACACAACCACAACAACAACCAAAACCACAACAACAACCACATCTACAGCCTAAAACACAACCACAACAACAACCACAACCACAGCCACAAAAACAACCACAACCACATCCACTGCCGCAAACACAACCACAACAATAACCACAATCACAACAACAACCACATCCACAGCCTCAAACACAACCACAACAACAACAACAGCAACAACAGCAACAGCAGCAGCAGAAGCAACAGCAACAGCACCAACAACAATAACAATAATAACAACAACAACAATAACAACAACAACAATAATAATAATAATAATAGCAATAATAGCTTGTAAAGCTCGGAAATCTGGTTTAAGACCATTTGATACGCTATAAATATGTAATATGACAATTTAAAAAGGTGTGTTGACAGTCACCAGATTTGATGCTTTCACTTTTCAGAATATTGTCTGGAAGATTGTTCCACATTACGAGAGCAGCTCTACTGAAACTCTTTCCACCTAACACAAGACAAATTTAAAACAGGCCTGTAGTTTTTCATGATGTGTTGATCGAGAAATACCAATGAATTGTTCAACTACACTCTCGTGGCCAGCAAGAAATTTATCATTTTACTGTGAGTTGCAAATTGCTATCACACTTTACTTCCCAACCATCAGTGAATGAAAATTTACTGTGAGCTATTATTAAATTGAAACTCAGATCGGTTGTATTTTAATGAGTAAGCAAGAGGTATAATATTATATTCACTTAATTTTATGCAAAATACCCCATATGATATTCTTCTATAGCAGGTGAACGATTGATGAGCTCACTTTGAGCATGGATGCAAGAGAACAATAAAGCTAACTTAATGTCATTCACTTGTTCTGGAATATATATATGACTTAGCTTCCCACCTTGTTCCATGAGGAAACTGACATGACGAGCTAGCGTGGTCTTCACAAAGGCTTCACCATGTCCTGTGGTCGAGACTGCTCCTGATACGTCATCTGCATAACCTCCACAACCTGCAATGACAGCGTGTTGGAATGAAAACAGTTATATGACAAGAGTAATAAACATAACGATTTTTTTCATCTATGGCTTAGTATTGTGAGGAAGAAAAGGGTTCGAAATTACATACATAGGGTTTGCAATGTGTAGAACCCTTTTCTATCTACAACATGCACAACAATATCTAATAACCTGCTTACTTATACGAATAAGGTTTATATTCTAACATAAAATTCTAACATAAACCCCTCTCGCAGATGAAGTGATGATAATAAACTTCTATAGCGCCTAAATCCTCGGTGATCCGAATTCAGAGACGCGAAAAACATAGTCGTAATCTCTCATAGTACCGAAACCATTTTCGTTTGTCGTGTGTGCCAACCGAGGATCTAAGTCCGAAAAGCCTGATCAAAAAATATGTTTTCTATTTGTTCTAGAAATTAATTTGTGTTTCGCAGAGCGAATTTCTAAAGGAATTTCATTCCATGTAGGCATAGCAACATGAAAGGCCCTGGTGCCTAACAAAGCTCTGAGCTGTGGAACATGCAACTGATATAGATCACTGGAACGAGTGTCTGTACCATTCGTAATGCCCGAAGCATGTTTCAAATATATACTGGTTGTTCACTGAACAGAGCCTGGTAAGAGAACACACAATTTGAATTTGATTCTGCAACGAACAGGTAACCAGTGCAAAGATTTTAGAAGAGGAGCCATGTCACAAAAAACGAGGATAATTTGTCACAAGCCTTGCCGAACAGTTCTGTATATTTCTTGATATTTCCTTTTCAGTGACGTTGAACAGCACAGAGTTAATAATCCAGTTTGTCACCTCTGAACGAAGATGCAATTGTTTCAGCAACATATGTTGTTAAAAAGTGCCTTATTCTACGCATGTCACGTATTATTTGATAGTAGCAAGCGCGAGATATACCAGATATATGACTCCTGAAATTAAAATCACTTTTAAAGACTACGCCAAGATATCTAGCAGATGGAAAATGAGCTATTTCCTGTGCCAACAATTTTGTTGAAAAACATTTCGTTTTCACGCTGCACTTTAGAACCAATTAATAAAACTTCGGTCTTGGCCTAAATGTTGTATGGTATGACCAAGGTGTTGTAAATGTGAAATTATTTGTACATGTATTAAAACAAAGATTGCAAGATAACCATATTACAGAGTGGAATAGAGCAGTTTCGAACAGCAATGATGGAATTTTGTACAGAACATATAAACTCAAGCCATTTTATAGTCAATTCATAAATAGTATAACTAAGCCTTGCTATCGATATTCCTTTTTAAAATTTGTCACAAAAAATCACAATCTACCCGTTGTCCGTGGTAAATGGTTTCAACCTAAACCTTATAATGAACGTCTATGTAGCACATGTGAAGTTTTGGGAGACGAATATCATTTTCTTCTCCAATGCACTAAGGACCAAGATTTACGCTCAAAATTTATTGCACGGTACTATTGGGAAAGACCACCAATGCACAAATTTGTTGAGTAAATGTCATCCCAGCGGAAAGTAGTAATCATCAAGCTTGTTGCTTTTGTACATATCGGATTGCAAAGAGAAAATGTTTAATTATTATATATTCGTATTGCTCACTCTCGCTTGCACGCATCATACTTATTGTATATTTTCATATTTATGTAGCACACAGACCAATGGTCTATGCTGAATGAATGAATAAACACTATTTTATCAGGGTTGAGTTTGAATTTTCTTGATGACATGCAAGAAGACACGTTCTGAAAACATTTTGTCAGAATTTACAAAGAATTAAGCGAAAGAGATAAATATATCTGGGTGTCGTCGGCGTAAGGATGATGTTTGACGCTTTGTCTCTAAATTACATAGCTCGGGGGGGGGGGGGGGGTAGTGTAGAAAGTAAAACACAATGGGCCGAGCACGGATCCATGGGGAAACCCACATGTGACTTCGGCTGGAATGGATAAACAATCCATTAGTTTCACTTTCTATTTACGACCTGAAAGGTAAGACATAAACCACTCAAGAGCGATACCATCAATACGAAGTTAAAAAAAGATCGGTGATACTGGTGAGGTCAAGCGTTTCGAAAGCAGCAGACAGATCTAACAGAGTAAGTGCAGTGACATTTCCCTCTTCCATATTCAAAATAATGTCATTTTCAACTGTCAGTAAGACAGTTTCAGTAGAATGATTTTTTGTAAGATGATACAAATTGGATAGGTTTTCTTTATTTCAAGATATGAACGAATTCGATTTGCTATGACTTTCCTATGATTTTCAATACAAAGGTTAGGTTTGACACTGGTCTGTAATTTTTCATGTCATCGTTTGATAAATATGTTTCTTTGAGTAGAGTCAAGCCAAAGACATGAGATGTTTTAAAATATCTGGGAAGACTCCTGAAATCAAAGATTAATCAATCATTTGTGTGATTGGGACCAACAAAACAGCTAAGCAGGATATTAACAATTCAGTAGGGATCAAGATCGCAAGTTTTACTGGTTGAATTTAGTAGTAGCCGGTTCAAAACAAGTCATACGCTATTTAGCTGTCGGGGATTAAAGTCCGGTATACAGCTATATTATGAACGTCGTTGGTGATATTCATACGTATTTTCTCGATTTTGTCAATATTTTTTTTTGAAAACAATTCAGAAAGTCATTTTGCTTCAGCAAAAGCTGGGATAGATGGAGAATGTGTTCTGTGAAGAATGTTGTTTATACTAGTTTTCCAAAGTGTTGGTGGATTGTCTGAGGTTTCATTGATACAATCTGCATAATGTCTATGCCGTGCATCACTCATCAGTTTATTGCAAAGATTCAACTGTCTTCTGAACCTCGATCTATCGAGGCCTGATCGATTTCTTCGCAAAACTCGTGATTTGCTTAGACTTGATCGGTGCGTACTTATCCAAAAGATACATCAAGACCGTGCGATATTGCTGATTAAGCTCAGAACAGGTTAATTTCAGATGGTTGATTAAAGCAGAATTAAAGCTTATTGTCCCAAATTAAATTTGTAAGAGGTATGCCTTTATTTCAATTAAAATAATTAGGTTCTATACCATACGCAAACTAACACAATGTACATGTTACATAAATCGTTTCACAATAATCATCTGAGATAAAATATTTCATATCAAATAATTTTATATACTGAGAGAAGCGGGGCCAAATTCATATCACTAAACATACTATTTTTTAATATCTTAACTTTGTCTTGTTTCTATTAGAAATAAGACTAAGTTAAGAAAAGATGAAAGTTGAGATTTTTTAGTGAAATGGGTACCAGTTCTTTAATTACTGACAGTATCGACTATTAAAAATGAGATGTCAAAATAATTAAAGGTAAATGGTCAAGGTATTGTTTGTAGTTAAGTCAACTCACAGGGATCATAATAAACGTTGAAACGCTATGCATATTATAATACTATGTACATATGGTCATATCTGTCCTACCAGGTACACACGCCGCAACAACGGCTTGTACACAATAACATCTGAGTTATGCACGTGAGGGTTAAGTGCATTGCCCAAGGACATAAGATCGAAACGCAACGATATCTGAACGTTGAGAGGGGGAGAAACATTCTCTGGTACCTATATATAGTCAGTTGGCCAGGAATCAGAAATGAGCTTATTTAAAGGGACTGGCCCAGGCTAAAATCATAAAAAAATCGGTGATTTTATTTCGGGTTCTTAATATGACCATATGATGTAAACATGTACATAGACTAGAACTGCAATTTTTTATAATTTTTGTGCTGCGCACTTACCAGTTAGACTAGATATAGAGACGAAATTCCCGCATTTCTTATTTTTGACATGGTTGTCAATAATTACAAATCAGGAATTTCGTCTCTATATCTAGCCTAACTCGTGAATGCGCAGCACAAAAATTATAAAAATTTGCAGTTCTAGTCTATGTACATGCTTACATCATATGGTCATATTAAGAACCCAAAATAAAATCACCGATTTTTTGATGATTTTAGCCTGGGCCAGTCCCTTTAAGGTTTTCGTGTCGACTTTTCTGTGCATACCTAAAACCTTGCTAGATGTATTCTCAGACCTCTCATAAAGTAACCCCGACCGGTTGTCGGCTTGCATGTGTGTGCACTAGAGCTACAGAGTATTTTTAAAATGGCCGCCAAATTCTCCCTTAAATTTTACCAGTCAATCAACATCATTATAAACAGAAAACACTCAATAAAAAATAAAAAAACAATCTGGATGTAATAAAGCTTTACACTAATATACCTTAGGACAATAATATTTGATCTAGAGCTACAGAATATTTCCAAAATGGCCGCCAAATGCACCCTTACATTGTCAATTTTGCCATTCAATCAACATTATTATAGACAGAAAAAAACATAATTAAAAATCAAAAATAATGTTGAGGTTATATAGCCTTAACATAATATACTTGAAGACAATATTTGTTACCATGATCAATAGAGGAGTAGTAAAAAAACAAAAAAAATAAGTTTGTATTTAAGCATAACATTCAAACTCTTTAATTTGAAAAAAAATGACAAATATGCGTATAATTCAGTGCCTTTTGTACCTAAGTTTTTGAGAATAAACATTTTTTTATTTCTATACATCGTCTTCGAAATCACGTATTGAGCCTCATAAACACTCAAAATGATTATAATACTCCAATAATCCATACCTGAACATGGTTTTTAAAGGCAGAAACCCTTTACTTTTGGAAAAAAATTCAAAAAAAAAATTTAACTATTATTTTGCTGAAGTTCGTAACAATGCTAATCCTCGATTGCCACCCAAGAATAATAAGTTTATTTTTCTGACCTTGAAGTGACCCTTAAATGACCTTAGTGTCATCTTATATCTACGCCACATTAAAGCCATGAGGGTTATGTCAACATATAATATATAATGCCATATCGTCACATCAAAGTGACATTTTGATATTTACATTACATCGTATTCTGTTATTACAATACCATATTTCCACAATATAGCAGGCCTGATATAGAACATTATAATATCCAATACATCCCTCAATTATATTAGGGGCCTACTAATGTCTCATATTATATAATAACATATGCGGATATCCAAGTGTCACTTATATCCATAATACAGCAACATCATCCCATTATAATGGCTTTGATCTAGGATACTAAAATGTCAGATCTGTGGTTAAATTTTACTCACTTTGGAGCTTAGTGTGTGAAACGATTGCAATTGCAACGCCAAGTGGCCTCGCATAGGAGGTTGGCTGCTCCTAAGAGTGGGTGCTCACAGTAGGTTCTACTCACTACTGTATTGCCAATTATATTGCTATATTCACACTTTCTAAAGCCATATTCTGACAGTATATATGCTGACGTGAATACAATATCTCCACTTATAATTTCATTATCATAACTCACACTGTCATATACAGTTAAACAAAATGTCATATATCAACTAGTTAATGTCATATATATATACATTATAATAGCATGTTTTGGGAAATTAGTATCATATCTGAATACTATGATATATTTATATTCTGAAAATATAGCATCCCATTGTGACAGTATACTGATAACATTCAATACCATATACAATGATGTGGATATAATATTTTCACACTACAGCTAGTGCAATATTATAGTATTATTCTTTTGTTAAAGTAACACATCCTGACACTGTAGTGCTCCATCCCATCATTGTATGGCATACTGTGGAATATACCACCATTTGAGTGTCATACTGAGGCATGAAAACATTAAGATTTCATTATACTTTTAAATGTCGGCATACCGACGACATTTTATTGCCATATATTGTCATTATAATTCCATATTATGGTAGGCCCTACTATAATATCAATATCGACACTATGCCATAACATGAAATTTCAAGGTTTTTAAGACAAGATTATACCATCATTTAGTGACATTATAATGTCATGTGTCAGCATTGTGATGCCATATTATAACATTAAATTGTAACTTTATGGTTCTATAATATCTTTTCTGTACACCATAGTACTGTATCATAATTATATGCATGTAGTTCTACTAAGATAATGTATCATCCTGATACATTAACGACATATCGTGGCACAGATCTGTTAACTTTACTCACATACTATTTATTAGGCAAGATGAAGCGGACATCTCACAGCAAATATGTTTTTATCTTCTATCTTTGTTGATATGAGTAATGTCATAGACCATACTATTAGTCAAGCATTGAAAATGGCAGATATAAATTAAAAGGAGCGGAGCAATTTGTGATCAAACTGTACTATCCCTTTATCATTAAGTGCTATAGAAGTCAATTCACTTCCATAGTAAAAAGCAACAGATCTTTAAAAAAAACCACACAGGACGACTTACCCAAAACAGTTTATTAGGGTCTGTGCTGTGCCCATATTGCTCTCCTTGGTATATCATCTCCAGAAGAATATGATTATCAGCCCTATCGAATTATGCAACTCATCAGTAGCTGATCCAGAGGGAGCGGCGCCCTCCCTTCAGTATCCCCCAATAAACTACTAATTTGGGCCTTTGTATATGCTCCAGAAAGCACCATTTTAAGCCTAAGATTTTGATTTTTTTCTGGGGAAGCATGACCCTGAATCCCTGTAAAGCACATAAGAGGATGACTGTGCCAGCTGTGGTGTGTATTTGAAATTATAGTAAACAAATTGGCTTCAATTGCTGAATCCACCACTGCCCATCCGATGAGATGTCAGCTAATGCCTACTTTATGCCCAGAGCTATCTATTTGTATATGTATTGCAAGCAAATGTATTAATTCGCGGTGTAGTTGTGCCAGACGTCAGATGGGTTGTTCCTAATTGCTAATAGGATAATATGGTTGATTCAAACATGGAAGTTTGATGTTCTACTGAATTGCCAACTGTCTATTATGTTCTTTCTGTGTATGTTGCATATCAAGAGCACAGTATCGTGTTTCAAACTTGCACTGACGAACTATGAGCCACTAGTTTATCATATTTTATTGGTTTGTTAAGCACAATCGGCTTGCTTTGAAAATGTATTTTTTTTAAAAAGCTGATGCCACAGTATCTATATTTATGATAATTTTGTATACTTATCTGGTCTTCCTAACTTTATTTCTATGCATGTATTTTACATGTATTTGCATACATATGCATTCTACCAGGTGTCATGTGTTATATACTATCGAGTTTAATATTATTATTTTGACTGCACAGTATATGGTATATCACAACAAAGTAGTATACTGCATATTTCATCTAGCTATCACCTTAAAATACTGTTTCTAAAAATAGGCTGATCCTTGATCAATTGCAAAGATTTTACTTATAGGGAAAGCGCTCGGTTTAACCGTTTACCGTTTACAAATTTCGTTGTGATCCAATACCTTAACAAATGTGATTTATTTCATTATAAGCTACATTTTAAATGATACTGTGCATATATCTGGTCCATTCTGTGTCATTTTTAAAACGTTTTGTTTAATTGTATTAAATTATTTTATTCTCATGGAATTTTTTTTTGCGGTTTCGTAATAAATCGTATTTTGCCCCTCAAAAACTCATGCACACACCTGCGAGCCGACAACCGGGTGTTAGTTATGCCCAGAGGTCCCCTTGACATGCTAAAAAATGTTTTAGGTATGCACGCTCAAGTGGTGACGAAACCCTCCTTGGCCACCTCTGGCCAACTGACTAATATGCATTTAACGGATATTCAGCCAGCGCGACAGTAATATTTGGACAACTATAGTGGACAGAATATCGACAGAAAGAAACTGTCTTTAGACGTGAGAATCTGACGTCTACAGACGGTACTGAGAAGTACCTACATTAGCAAATTATCATACTTCTGTTAAGAGTGTAAATAATAATTAGGTACAAAGTCGACAACTTGTTGATCAGCAAATGAAATATTTGTTAACTAATTCGATAATAAAGCTTAAGGCCTCTTTAACCCTTACAGCGCGGGGACCGACTTTAGTCGTCAGAATCTGACGTCTGTAGACGTCAGACTCTGACGACTGAAGTCGATCCCCGCGCTGTAAGAGTAAATATATTTCTAATGGCCGTAGACCCATAACATAGGTATTCAAATGAAACAGAGAGAGCTGACTAAGACATTTATGATGATTTCAATTTAAACAAACCCTTTGGTTGCGATGTTGTTTTTACAAATTAATTCAGCGCTTCAAGGGTTAAGCATTTAGTCAAAATACACTTGAAATAAGCCGCATGGCTGGTTTGACTCACCGACCAATGGCGAATCTCCCACTCGCCCTGGCATCTTGGCAGTGATGCCACCAGTAGACGTGGCATATGCCACATGACCTTCTACATCCATTGCCACTGCCCCAACAGTGTCGTGCTCATTAGGATCACGGAGTGAGTCCTCAACATGAGGCTGAGGCGAGGGATTCCTCGTGCATCCTAGTCCATGACCGCTCTGATCTGGATCCCTGAAAAGCACACTTGATTACCAAAACATGCAACCCAGTAAACACAAAACTTTTGTATTATATTTGTACAATGTTGGACCAACGTGGAAGAGGTTCGGCTGACGTTGTACACATGTTGTTGTGTTTGCTGGGAACTTTCAACATTAACAGATTAAGTGTCATCGCTAAATTAAAGATACTATGATTCAGGGTCCACCAATTAACGTTCGGGGTTCAGCTCAACACATGGTAGAGACTATTGATCACATTTACACATTTGATCACATTGTCATATTCACATTAATATCTCATGTCTCCAAAGCTCTCTTTTATCATCTCAATCTCTCTCCCTATATCTCTGTCACCGGCACTCTTTATAGGCCTACTTACTAACTCTTATCTCACTATCCATCTATCCATCAATCTGCTAATCTCCATCTCGCGCCAAACAACCAGACCTTCTTTACACTGAGCGGTTCGTGTTAGGCACAAACCGTCCGCAGCCAATCACTGTTCTCCCTCCAAAAACGCATCCGGGATTTGGGGAGAATCCAGTGATTCTAGAATGATCCATGTGTTTGTTGCACTACTAAAATGTAAACCATTAAATAAATAGGACACTTAAAATACGTCTTTACACAGACAGAAAGTTCAGTTACTGATAATATAACACTCCGAATTTGGAATAGTAAAATGACTTAATCAAGAAGTTATAATAGAAACACACGTCGCTCGCATGACATAAGTCAGTTAATTAAAGATAATATTATCATCACAAATATAAATCATAAAACAAGATCAGTTATCAAAATAATATAACATATGTGTTAAAATGAAATAGTGACTCATCCGCTAAAACTCACATTTTAACCTTAGAATATAATCCCTATGAGTCATCGGAAACTCCGCCCACAAGTATCCGAAAATAAGTTGTCCTCACGTGAGGTCACACAGATACGAGGTCACACAGATACGGTTGACCATCTTAACCCTTTGAAGCCTAAATTAACCATTGTCATCTTCATCCACTACAAGCCGCGAATTGCTGTCGCAATTCCCGACTTGTAGTGGATGAAGATGATTTGATGTGGGTGGAAAATTAAAGAAAATTGCCATGTATTGGGAAACCAGTTTCATGGAAATAATCATTCTAAAACCTCTAATTATAGGAAAATTAAGTCTGTTTTCAGGGATTTAAAATGATGCCTTAATGCATCGTGAGGGCTTAAAGGGTTAAGGGTCAATTAACAAGACGACAATACCACCAACTTGAAGCTCTGTAAAGCTGTCGCGATTCATAGCTTCAAGTCAGTGGAAATTGATTGCAATTGTCCAATTTCAGCTCAATTTCGTGTTAGAGGTCTTGCAAAGTCCAACGGGAGGAAGTAGCACTAAGAGAGGACACGGGCCGATGGTAGGCCTACTCTTACGTGATTTTTTTTACAAATTAGTAGCGAGTTTGCAGAAATGTACGAAACGCCCGATGATACAATAAAGAGCCTTCAGTAGTTACTATGATAAAGTATATGTACTAGTAATCAATATAGGATATTTGTTACGGTTACCTCGCGTACAAAGGTAATTTCTTATTTTCGTAGAATTCTGCAGCGGCAGAGGGTTTAAACTTTGGATAATTCTTCAGCCTGTTCACGGACTTTTCAGTGATTAGGTCTTCCACGGTGGCCATTTTTAATTCACATTCCATAGCAAACTTCTTTGCCGCTTGTCCAGCAAGCAAGACATGTGGCGTCTGCAAAAATAATTTATGCCTATTGAAGGATCATGACGCTGTATAAACTATGGATCAATATACAATGTAACATAATGAGGATAAATTATATTTATTACATATTTATCAAATTAAAAATCAGTAGATCGAAACTTTAGAAGATGTTACCTGTTCCATGACCGCCCTTGCTACCTTGATGGGATTGGCCACACCCTCGACACACGTCACAGCACCTGTACTCAAGTTAGTACCGTCCATGATAGATGCATCCATTTCTATCGTACCAGCCAGTGTCAAACAGCTGCCTTTACCTGGTGGGTCGAAATAATTTACTAAACATAAATAAATGGGTGGGCGGGCAGGCAGGCAGGCAGGCAGGCAGGCAGGCAGGCAGGCAGGCAGGCAGGCAGGCAGGCAGGCAGGCAGGCAGGCAGGCAGGCAGGCAGGCAGGCAGGCAGGCAGGCAGGCAGGCAGGCTGGCAGGCAGGCAGGCAGGCAGGCAGGCAGGCAGGCAGGCGGGTGGGCGGGCGGACAGGCAGGCAGGCAGGCAGGCAGGCAGGCAGGCAGGCAGGCAGGCAGGCAGGCAGGCAGGCAGGCAGGCAGGCAGGCAGGCAGGCAGGCAGGCAGACAGACAGACAGACAGACAGACAGACAGACAGACAGACAGACAGACAGACAGACAGACAGACAGACAGACAGACAGACAGACAGACAGACAGACAGACAGACAGACAGACAGACAAACAAACAAACAAACAAACAAACAAACAAACAAACAAGCAAATAATAATAATAATAATAATAATATAACACTTATAAAGCGCCTAAATCCGTCCTAGGGACGTTCATGGGCGCGTGACAGTTTGCTAAATTATACCAGATGTAACTTATGATAAAAGTTAAAGTTAGCTAAAACGATTTTATAGACAAAATTGGTAATTATCATTTTTAAATAATGTTATGAACATTCTATTGTCTCCGAGGTTATGCCTCGCTAAATAGGTGTGTTTTAAGTTTTGTTTTGAAAGATGTTAATGTTTGTTCGCCAGTGATGTAATCTGGCAGTTCATTCCACAATAATGGAGCAGCAACAGAGAAAGCACAGCTTCCATAAGTGTCCAATCTAGGCCGAACCACAGACAAAAAGGTCTTGGATGACGATCGCAGTATCCGTGATGGAGTATGTATATGCAATAAATCTGAAAGATATTGCGGAGCAGTGCCATGCATAGCGCAAAAAGTCAATACATTTATTTTGAAAAGAATCCTTTTTTCTATAGGCAGCCAGTGCAGATTTCGCCGCACTGGTGTGATAGAGTCAAACTTGCGAGTGCGTGTGATCAGTCTAGCGGCTGAATTCTGGATTTTTTAAAGATGACTAATGGTAGATGTTGGCAAACCATAGAGAAGAGAAATTCCATTGTCGAGTCTAGAGGTTATGAAAGCATGTACCAGCTGCTTGGCGGCATCCTCCGTGATATATTTTCGGATGTCACTGATTCGTTTCAGATGCTGGAAACATGAACGCCTGATATTATTGATGTGTTCTTCAAAGTTCATGTGTTGATCAAAAAATATTCCCAAATTTCACGCACTTGTGATTGATGGAACATTGTCATTTCCGATGTTAATGTGTGTGGTAGTGATAGTTTTACGAAAATATGGTGAGGCAATAAGCAGAAATCCAGTTTTTCCATCGTTTAGTTGCAATTTATTTATCAACATCCATGTTTTAATTTCAGCAATGCAAGATTGAACACGTTTTATGGCAATTTCTTCACCGGTGTCATCTGATGTCCTAAAGGTAATGTAAATCTGTGTATCATCTGCATATAGATGAATCTCCAGGTTGTATTTACGGGCAATGTCAGCAATAGGCAGTGTATAAATTGTAAAAAAAATTTGGACCAAGTACCGAGCCTTGTGGAACACCATACAATACATAAACAGGAGATGACAACGTTTCATTTATAACAACCGACTGCTTTCTTCCTTTAAGATATGATTCGAACCATTTCAGTGCAATGCCACCCACACCAAGTCTCTTGCTCAATCGCGATAACATGATGTTGTGATCAATGGTATCAAATGCAGCGCTGAGATCAAGCAATACCAGCGCTACGGCCTTCTGTTCATCCACAGCCCTCAGGATGTTATTATGCACATGCAATAGTGCTGTCTCAGTAGTATGCCCCGGCCTATAGGCAGATTGCATGGGCTCTGCGATATTGTTCTCATTCATATGAGTAAATAAGCGTGATGCCACAACTCGTTCAATGATTTTCGATAGGTATGTCAGGTTGGATATAGCAAGATTTTGGACGAGCAAGATTTTGATGCAGACTTCCCGATAATTTTCCGACTTTCGCTAATGGTTGCTGGTGTGAAAGAAGTCACGGAGGCACTGGTGTTTTTCTCGACATGTTTAGATGTTATCTCTGGTGATTTGGGGGAATTTAAATCTAGATTTTTACGAATTTTAGAAATTTTGTCCACAAAGTACTCACTGAATTTGTCAGCAAGATCAATATCAGAGTCACAATCTGGTAATTCTGTCTTTTTCTTTCGCTGGAGGAGCTCATCCACAACCTTGAACAGCAGCTGCTGATTCTTTCCACATGACCTGATCTTGTCCGAGTATAAATCAACCTGAGCTGGTTAACCAGGTGTCGCTGGGAGACATACATTTCACGATATATTGTGAGACCTGTACGTCTCCAGCGCCTCTCACACTGCCGTCTCTTTCTTTTTCCTCTCTAATTGCATCATTGTACCATGGCACCAATAAATAGAAAAAAAATCATAAATAAATAAACAAACAAAACACTTGATTAACTAAGTGAGCCTACCACAGTTGAAGACGGGTCTCTCCTCCATCGCCACCACGGCCGCATCCACCGCGTCTACAGCACTGCCACCAGACGACAACACGGCATAGCCTGCCCGGGCGGACGCCATCACACCTTCTTCAACTTGTGAGATGCTGAAGTCATCTCCAGAGATGGCCGTGTGATCACCCGCGCCGCCTTGTACCACGATGACAGGTGAACGTGGCATGGTGTCAGGTGATAATGTTGTCTACTATACCTGCAATTAGAAAACGACTTTCGTGTTTCATAATCTATGTAAGCATGGTTATTACAACAAAATCAAGAGGAAATAAGTGTTCGGCATTAGCGGTATTGTTCAAACAAATAGCCTTTGTTTTGCTATCATCCTAAACATATACATATGGGATAAGGGAAATGAAGCTTATCAGTAATTTGGTCGTTTATGTCATTTGACTATTTCAGGCTACCTATTAGCAGGGTGCTTTTTAATTTAGTTACACTTCAAATGACGTCATAAATAATTGTAGCCTTGACGTCTCACCACACATAATACCCCTCCTATAGACTTACACGTATTATGACCCATACGCATCTTAATCATCTCACCATCCTCAGGAGGTTCTCCTGGCCCAGTTTTACGCTCAGGCCTCCCAGCACTCTTCAAGTGGATAAATGTAAACAACCCTATATATCATTTTAACCATCCGTCTCTTCTCGTTTTATATACAAAATTAAAAGGTATCTGAATCTGCTTTTGCTTTTCTGTTATTTTAGCTCTCCCCTGAGCGACCTAGAAAAAGATTGACCTTGTTTTTGAGAAGAGCCTTGTTCCAGTCAGCGCAAGGACTTCGTGTTATATTTATCTTTCCTAATTTCGATGCTTTTGTTACAACAAAACATCACATGATCGTTTTATTTGTTATCAAAATGATATCTGTAATATTCGCCACCGTAGCTGCTGTAAAGAGTCACACTTTTTGAAAGGGGAGTAACTTTCTTATTCCTAAACTTCATAATGATATGCCCGAATAATGAATTGTGTGGTGAGGCCCTAATAGGCAGGTCTGTTAGCTGGTTAGGAGGGAAGTAGTAGGCTCCAGTAGTAAATCATTGCTTTACTTCACTTCTCGGCACAAACGGTATTTCACGTGACATTGTAATATGATAAAAACGTTGTAGTCAATTGATGAGATGAAAGATGTACAGATGATGATGTGAGGGTGGGGGTGATAGGGCATGGTGGGTTATTAAGAGCGTTTTCCTTCGTTCGCCCGATAAGGGGTTATGGGCATGTCTAGGAGATCTACCCCCAGACATGCCCAGACGGCCGGAGACTTTTCGCTGTGCAATTTAGGGCTGAAACACCGTGACATTTCGCGCAGGTCCGCTATCCCCTGGTTGGATAGTCCCCAGAGTAACAATAGGAAGGGTAACTCCCTCTGGGTAACAATATTCATCCCCCGTGAGAGACCTAATGTCAAACATGCTATTGCTGGTTATTTAAGGCTACCACAGCCTACACCAGCGCCAGCACTGATGCGAGAGCTGCATCAGTACCGCAGTTGAGCGGAGGAACCAGGGTACGCCACTGGCAATCCGCCCGAAGATTATGGCCAGATACGAAGACGTTGCAGCTTCCCTTGGATGATTGATGTAGACTAGTGCTTCCGTATCATGCCATACAGCATGCAACTGACGGAACAGATCCCTAATGACCCTCCCCGGATGGGGGCAAAAAGTACTACTACTAGCAATCATCCCAGTACCCCCTGGTTAAGAGGAAGTTGTGGTGAAATTGTGCACATTTGTCTACAAGCAGGAACATGTGCACACGTGTAGTTTTTGACCCGCTGCATGAACACACATTTTCAACTAGAAGAGTCTATTTTTTTGTGTAAACAAAAAACTAGAGATGTCTCCCCTCCAGCAGCTTAAAGGTTGATAGCAAAACACAGGATATTCACTCAATGCTGTTTCAATGTTGGGCCAGCGTCGAAGACGGTGGGCCGACATGAAACAGCATTGTGTGAATACCCTGTGTTTGCTGGATAGCCAAGTGGATCGGTATCATGCAGTGGCCAAGTCGCCTACCACCAGCCAACACCACACGTCGACCCAATGCCGGTTCACCGCTGGTCCACCGTCGCCGGCTCTGGCCATCAACCATTCAACACTGGACAGTGCTTTCTGTTTGCAGTTGGTGGTGAGTAGAAGCTGACACCGTTCCAATATCTGTTAAATGTTGGGCTAGCGTCGCCATGCTGGGCAGTATCCATTCAGCCCTAGTCAGTACTTCATGCTGGCGGTACCAGCACAATGCTTTGAACCAAAGCTGTGTTAATGTTGGCTCGCCGTCTGTGACGCTGAACCACATTCAGCGTGGCGCCAAACACGACACGGTAACCCAATACCGGGCTAATGTTGGGTCAGCGTCGTAGACGGTGAGCCAACATTAGCCCAGTATTGGGTCAACGTCTCGTGTTTGACCGCCTGCATGATAGGATGGGGCATACAGCCGAAGAGAACGCACAGACACAAACTGAGCAGACAAACTGAGCGGACAAAGGTAAACCAAAATGTTCCCACCTCTTCAGAGGGGAGACATTATTAAGCCTACTTGACAAACAAAAGTCACATAGCTTAATCACAATTAAAACATTGGTCTATGTCTTTTTACCTCACTGATTCTAAATCTGGTTCACTGATCAATAATATTTACCTGCTGACGGACCCCACTCCTTTGAACGTTGACCATGTTGCGCATACGCGTGGGCATACAACGTGTCTTTGGTTAATCTTGACGGCCCATCTAATTTCAACCGAGAGTGCTGTGGTGTAATCTGTGCAAGGTAAGAGTGACCGCGATATGGAAGCAAAGGCCTATATATATAGTACAAAACCAAAACCAATCCACAGCAGCCAAGTCTGATAGATCTTCATACGCAGAGTGTGTAGTTCCACTGCAACTCCCTCGATAGTTGAAGATGGGTAGGCCTATAGTAGTCTCTCTACTGAGCACTGCACGAATCATCTAATTCTAGTTCATTGGGTGTCAAGATCCATCATCTGGTCAAGACTGTTCATGCCCACCAGTCCATAGTTAAAATACAATCATCTAGGCATTGTGATTGCATCAACGTAACCTACACGTTATTCTGTGTAATAAGCAGTAGGACCTACAATAATGTTTCCACCCGGGTGTCCACTTGCTGCTTGTATTATTACGGATGCTGTTTAACCCTTTCAAGCCTGAATTTACCATTGTCATCTTCATCCACTACAAGCCGCGAACTGCTGCCGCAATTCTCGACTTGTAGTGAATGAAGATGACTTGATGTGGTTTAAAAATGAAAGAAAATTACCACATACTGGTAAACCAGTTTCATGCCAATTTTCGTTCTAAAACCCTTAGTTGTCGGAAAATTAAGTCTGTTTTCAGGGATGTAAAATGATGCTTTAATGCATCGTGGGGGCTTAAAGGGTTAAACACTAGTGGCCAAAACAAGTCGCCATTCCATAAATAACAATTCACTGTGTACGGTTGTATGATTTTCATTCGTCGAAGAAATGCAATATCTTTTTTTGTCGTATGCTTTCCCCATTATGTACGTTTCATCAATTTCGACAACAAACTTTTTTTTTCTGCCCATATATACTATATATTTATGTAATAACCCTTTGAATCCCAAATTCCACATATCGTTTGCTACGTTTACATGAAAATCTAATATGAAAACCCTCTCCACCCCCTTCTCCGGGGCGAGATATTTGAAGACGCTAATCTGTAGACACCTCATTCATTATCCGTTCAATATCTGCTTGTTTGCACCGAAAAGATTGCGACAAGAAAAAAACTTGGTCATCAGACATATATGTACCCACTTGAATTTTAAGCGTAATTATAATTTATTAAAATGATTGTATATAATGATTGTATATAATTTTTCAACTACAGGTATTTATTCTTAGAAATAAACCCTAGGTATGTTATAAGAAGATGCTATGTAAAACAAAAACAATCAAAACAAAAGAATATGGGATTCGTTAATATATGTGATAACCCTATAAAGCCTAAATTCCACATATCGTTCGCTACGTTTACATGAAAATCTTATATGAAAACCCTCCCCACCCTTCTCCGGGCAATATATTTGGAGACAATATTTTTTAGACACCTTAGTCAATATCCATTCAATATCTGCTTGCTTGCACTCGAAATATTGCGACAGAAAAAATATTGGGTCTTCGAACATATGTACCCCTTTATTTATAAATTTAGCTTACAAAAAGGCATGTTGTATATATTTTTTCAACTACAGGTATTTATTGCAAGAAATCAATATTAGTTTTGTTGAAAGATGTTATGTGAAACGAAAATTGAAAAAAATATAGGGTTCATTAACTCATTCAATAGTCTGGTGCGATATGTCAGAAATATGCCTAAAATTAAAAGCTCTTGCCAAAATTGATTTTATTGTTTTTTTTAATTTATTAGGGGTCAAATAAGCCAGAAATATTGGGGTTCAATTTTTCCCGCCCCTCAACCTCGTTTTGTGACACATTCAAAATGGCCGCCAGCGTAATCACATATTTGGCTATAACTTGGGCCCTAGCATAGCTAGAGTCACGATTTTGATGTATATACCCATGTTTTTAGGTACGAGGAATCCAATAGTGCCCATAAAAAATGTGGATGTCTCTTAGATGTTTTGAAATTAACGATAAAACACATTTTTGATACGTTTTCGGTCATTTTTTTCGCGAATTTAAAAAAAAATAAAGTTTAAACATTGAGCGTTGTTTAGTGTGTATTATGATAAACAGTACATTGTTGATGGTTTCTCAATGATGGGTGTTCCGTTAATGGACCTCAAATAGTTGACCAAAGTGACGTAAAGCGATTGTAAAAACTGAACAATTTCAATTACGATGTTTGATGCATTTATTTTATTTAAACATTTTACACCAGTCACAGAGGATAATTGATATTGACGGTAATGTGTCTTTTACAAAACACATTTGATAACTTTGTGAAGTGGGTGGGATGGGTCAATGTTATTTAAATAAAATAAAATTAGCACACATTGTGCGCAAATTGTGCGTTTCAGCAATGTTTCATATTTGCTAAACAAATGACCAGAATTAATCTTGGTGGGTAATTATGGAGCATCCCACCCATCAAATTATTAGATTTTTAGATCTTGTATTTCTTAGGTCCATAAATGATGCACAATTACAAATAAAAAGCGAACTTTTAATTCATCACATCCTATGAGAGATATCAGAGTATAGATTCCAGCCATAATTGGACGGGGCAGGGCCATTACCATAGGGGATCACAGCAAACATTCAATGGCTTGGTTCATTTTCTTTCTTATGCGAAAGAAACAAGCAACTCACAACCACAAAGATGTTTCGTAAGTTATCAGTAAATCAGTTCCAATCTAAATACAAGAAAAGGGTAACGTGATATTTTTTCAACTGCACAACATAATCAAAGATAGTCTGTTTACATGAGACGCCTTGTAGCCTACCACAGATCATTAAATTAAGAAATATTACAAATCATGTTTCATAATAAAAGAACAGAAAACATAATACATTTTGAACCAACCCAGTCATGTTAACAGATACTCTTGAATGTGTTTGCATATTGTATGCTCAGTAGTAGATAAATATGTTATCCGGTAAAAAAGTGATAATGCCCGCGAGACACAACATCAAGTGGTTAGAAAACCTGCAAGAAGTCATTCTAGAAAGGCAGAAGTCAAGATTGCTGAAAAAACTGATGAACACTTTTACTAAGTACTATGTATGTACATTGTCATCTAAACCAAGTTGTTTAGAACTGTTTCCTGTTGAGTTCGAGTTTTCTGCAGATTAATGCAAGTGACACAATTATCAAACCATGAGAGTAGCTCATGAAGTCAGAAGTTTGTAAGATGTCCCAATAATAGGCCTAGATTTAGGACCGCTTTATTGGCAGTCCATGGATCACGTGTGAGTGATTACACAAGGTATGCTTCATGACAAAAGAGTAATACAAAAAAAACCTCGGGACTATCATTTGGTGGAGTCAGCACTGGGTACTATGGTTAATGATGTCTCTCTCTGGGTTACTTCTACTCATGGGATCATACTCTAGAACGCCTTATAGTGACCAGAGGTCGTGTGTCTAAAACTCTAATAAGTTGAGCTTGTACTAATTTCTCCAGGACAGGTGAATTCACTTTCTTTCTGCACAGGATACACTAACAGGAGCGTCATTCTTCAACAGGTGATTTGAACCAAATAATATATTCTGGTCAAATATGACAATTTCTGAATCTAATACTCATGCATTAACTGAGTAATTGGTGATTTGAGGCATAATTAGATCAAATATGTACTGCAACAGAGTAGTCCAAAAGTAATATTTTTTTGTAATGCCACAATGCTATATACAACAGAATATGCTTGGGTATGTCCATTCACCATCGGTGGAAGCTTTTACTTTGTTGCAAATCAGTTTTAATATTGTTCAGTAGCTTTGTCGAAAATTGTGGCATAATTCTTCTTGAAATAGGTTTTTTGAAAGCTTTGTACATGGGCTTATCGCAGATGATCAAATATTTTTACCACTTTTTGCTAGATAACATATCTATCTATTGAGCACACATATGAAAAGGCATTTAAGTGTACCTCTTGAAAGTTGGTTGGTTTCTGTGATGATGAAGCATCTTGTGTAATATATCTTAACTGGTCTGTGAAAGTAACATTAGCTTCACACATAAACAGATTATATCCACATATATTGTTATTTTAAATAGCTTGTAAATTAACGTCAACACACTATTTTCAATTTGAACTCGACGAGGCCGCACCTGTGATCACCTAGTCACATTGAGAGGGAATAGACAAGGATATTTCCCAGAAAGACCCCTGCGAGATCAGCACGGTTCAAACCCGGGATGCGTGCATGAATGACGTGGCAGTCCGATATTCTATCGATGCTCTCCCTCTCTAAATTTGTACATCGAAAGCCTTGGAAGCATGGACGAATTTTGCATATCAAGTGTACTAATCCTCTGGCTTAATCAGCTAATGATAATTCCAGCTTTACGGTGGCAACTATTCTTGTCTAAAAATCTAGAATGGGATATGTTCACCTACGTGAGCTACACCTTATGAGAGCCAACCACATGTCAATGGGAGACAATACCTGACCTACTGAATCAGATGGCCAAGCCTCCCACCATTAGAACAAAATGTGTGGGAAGTGAAATATAGCATGTTCATTCCTGTCAGATGTCTTAGTTCACCTGCACCAAGGGTTGTTATTGAGCTCAACAAATATTGATGCAAATAAGACAGCCATAGTACCAGATATAGTTAAAATGCTCAGCGTTGAAGACGACTCCTGTACAAATGCAACAGTGGGGTATATGACAAGCAAACCAGGTAGTGTGGCTTGTGTCATTGTGAACGACAGTCGCCCATTTTGAAATTTAAAAATTGTCAATATGTTAATATATAAATCAAAATCAATAAAATTTGAACCTAAACCTCATTGTCTTTTTGATGAACCAAGCCATTGAATACTTGTTGTAATCCGCTTAAATGTCAGCTGTGGTAATGCCCCCGTTCTCCTCCAATCTATAACGCAATAACAGAGTTTGTAGGTATACGCGATACAGAGACTGTAATCATTGCGCGGCCGGGCATCCTTGTTAGGTTACAGATTTATATATTAATTGGTGATACTCGCTTTGCATTTCATTAGAATATTGCCTTGACGCGGAGATTTAACTGTCAGTATTTAAATTAAATGTTTCATGAAATTGTTGATCACAGAGTAGCCCCTGCATCTCGGAGAATATGTCAAATTATGACTGAAATTTAAACGGGGATATCTCTCATGGGCTGTGATGAATTAAAATCCCCTATTTTATTTTTTCTTGTGCATCGTTTAAGAATTTTAAAGAAACAAATCTGAAAATCCAATAATTTTGCTGATGGGATGGATCACAATCGCAATGATCATGATGATTGATTCTGATCATTTGTTTGACAGCACATGAAACATTGCTGAAACGCACAGTTTGCGCACAATTTTGTATTCATTTTTTGTATTATTTTTTAAATTTCGATCGGACCTTCATCCCTCCTATCTACTTCTCAAAAAAGTGTGTACATTTTTGCAAAAGACACATTAGTTTTATCAATTTTCCTCTGTGACTGTTGCAAAATGTTCATTTGCAAATTAAGGAAATGTACCAAACATCGTTATTGAAGTTGCTCGGTTTCTACGCTATCACTTGTACGCCTCCTTGGTGGAATATTTAGGGTCCATCAACGAAACATCTACCATTCAGAAACCATCAGCAATGCGCTGTTTATATTATATTACATACTAAATAACGCTTCAAAAATTATTATTTAAAAATTTGAGTTGTTTCATATTTGCGACGAAAAATGACCGAGAACGCATGAAAAATGTGTTTTATATTTAATATCTAAATATCTACAAGACTTACACATTTTGTATGGGCACTATTGGATTCCTCATACCCAAAAACATGGGTATAGACATCAAAATCGTGACTAGCTTTGCTAGAGGCCAAGTTATGGCCAAATATGTGATTTCGATGGCGGCCATTTTGAATGTGCCATAAAACGAGGTTGAGGGGCGGGAAAAATTGAACCACAATATTTTTGGCATATTTGACCTCCAATGAAGCCATAAAAACAATAAAATCAATTTTGGCAACATAAATAGCCAAAATGACATACCGCACCAGACTACAAGACGGCACTTTCAGTGCATACATGTTTCTGTGGACGGGACATTTTTTAAATGACGTCATATAACACGAGTTATCTCGGGCTCCGTCCTGTACCGTCGAAGTAGTAGTAACGAAATACTACACCGTAATAGCGAAATATTAGACCGTTATAGCGGAATAGTAGACCGTTATGACGGGATAACAGACTGCTATAACGGATTAGTAGACCGTCATAACTGATTAGTAGACCGCTATAACGAAATACTAGACCGTTATAGAGGAATAGTAGACCGTTATAACGAAAGACTAGACCACTATAACGGAATACTAGACCGTTATAACGAAACACTGGACCGTTGTAACAAGAAAATTGACCGTTGTAACGGAATAGTAGACCGTTATAACGAGATAGTATACCGTTATAACGGATAAGTATACCGTTATAACGGATTAGTATACCGTTATAACGGATTAGTAGACCGCTATCACGGATTACTAGACCGTTATAACGAAATACTAGACCGTTATGACGAAATACTAGGCCGCTATAACGGAATAGTAGACGTTATAACGGGATAGTAGATCGCTATAACGGATAAGCAAACCGTTATAACGGATTAGTAGACCGCTATAACAAAATACTGGACCGTTATAACGGAATACTGGACCGTTATAACGGAATAGTGGACCGTTATAGCGAAAGACCAAACTGCTATAGCAGAAAAGTAGACCGTTATTACGAAAGACTAGACAGTTATAACGGATTAGTATAACGTTATAACGGATGAATAGATCGTTATAACGGATTAGTAGATCGCTAAAACGGATTGAAAAAAATCTTATTGTCATAAGAACTGTGGAAGCAGTAAGGCTGCATCACGTCTTATAGAGATATACAAGACAACTTCTCTCATTGTAGACGGAATGGCGTATGAGCTTGTCTCCTCAAATGTACAGGTAAGAAAGACTTCACCACATATATGAATCTGGACTTACATTGATATTAAAGGTTTAGTCTTTAGTGTAAATTAGGTCAGGTCACTGTAAACGAGCTCTACTCTTTGCTATCAGATCAGGAGGAGACCGACTCGCGGATTGTCCTATATCTTCACCATGCAAAGAATCTTAGATTTTAATCAGCAGTTGTGCGTCGCGATTCAGATATATTATTCATCCTACTTCTCCATGCACATGACCTGACCATCACTATCTACCCTGACACTGGCACAGGAAGGCACAGGAAGCTCATCAACATTGGTGAACTGGCTGACGAACTAGGAAAAGATTGGTGTGCCACTCTACTTAGTTTCTATGTCTTCTCAGGGGACTGTACCAGTGCTTTCAAAGGGAAGGGAAAAGTAACCCCGTTGAAGAAACTCCATATAAAATATTTCTATTGTTTAACGTTGTAGACAACTTGGTGAGTCGTGGACCGTGACAACATAGGTAAATGACCAGCTATATGTATTTACTTGTTTCATGTATGGTAAGCCCCGTGAGAGATCTGTGAATGTGGTCAGATGCAAACTACTCAAGGATATGGTGGGAGAGGATGATACTCTTAGCTCCAAGTCAAAGGTTGATATGGTTCGCTTGCCTCCATGCCAGGACTCTCTCATATCACATATTCAACGAGTCAATCATCATGTAGGCCCTAGCTTTTTACAAACATGCAGCCCAAGCAATTTTTGAGAAGCCCGAGCCAGATTCTGAAAGTCAAGGGTGGCTGAGAACTGATGATGGAGTTGTGGAGCTGTATGGCCCATTGGCCCTATATTGCCACCATCTTTGATTAAATTATTAGACATTTGTGACACTAAAAATGATAATGACGAGAATGATTGCACAGATGATGAGCCGAATCTGGAAGAGGATGTGGAAATAAACTTATAATTGACACCAAGATCATTTGAATCGGTCCATTAGTTGCTGTTTCATGACATTTAGTGTTTCGACTATACTATAGGACACAATTATTTTGGTATATCTGGGCGCATGTTTTTCGTCGATTTATCAGTCAATTCTGAACCGACTTCTTTGAAATTTTGCACAGGCCATTTCCAAGTCATGTCCTCAAACCGGTAAAAAAATCGCAAAATTATATTCAATATTTCAAAAGTTAGCCCATTTGACATGTAATAAAATTCCAGAATTAGTGTAATGGGTTTATAGAGGGACGTCATAATTTTAATTTACTACATGTCAAATGGTCTAACTTTTAAAATACAATAAAATCATCCTGATCACCTTTGCATTCAATTCACCATCCCAGAAAACAATAAAATTGACAACAAGATCATTCGAATCGGTCCATTAGTTCTTGTTTTATGACATTTAGTGTTTCGACTGTACAAAAGGACACAATTATTTTAGTAAATCTGTAGCGCATGTTTTTCGTCAAATAATCAGTCAATTCTAAACCGATTTCCTTGAAATTTTGCACAGGCCATTTCCAAATCATGTCCTCACATCGGTAAAAAAAATCGCAAAATTATATTGAATATTTCAAAAGTTAGACCATTTGACATGTAATAAAATTACAGAAATAGTGTAATGGGTTTATAAAGGGACGTCATAATTTTAATTTATTACATGTCAAATTGTCTATCTTTTGAAATACTACATATAAGTTTACGAATTTTCTACCGATATTAGAAAATGACTTGGAAATGGCCTGTACAAAATTTCATGAAAATCGGTTGATAATTGACGGAAAAATTGACGAAAAACATGCGCTACAGATTTAACAAACTAAGTGTGTCCTAGACATAGAGCGGTTGGCGGCCATCTTGGAAATATGCTAATTAGAACCCCGTGGGACAATTTTTTTCAAAGTGAACATCAACACTTTTTAAGTAGATATCCTAGTGGTGTTGAAAATGATTTCAGAATTTAGTTGTCCGGGGGGTGCACGGGAACCTATTTCTCCTACCCAACTATAGCTTGCCCGAGATATCTCGGGCTCCGTCTGGAATGAGTTAGTGCATGTAATAACACTTTAAATCACAAATCACACGCCTCCTATGCTACGTGTATATGAAAATCAGATATAGAAACCCTCTGCCCACCCCTACTTCCGGGGCGGGATAATTTAGGACAATAATTTTTAGACACCTCATTATTTATTTATTCTATATCTGTTTGTTTGCACTCAAAATAATGGGCTGGATTTTAGGCGGTAAATTTAATTTTCTAGTATACATGTCTTTTAACTCCAGGTATGTGTTCCATAGAATAGACACTAGTTGTGTTACTAGGAGATGTTATGTAACAATAAAAAAAAAAACAATCATAAATAATGGGGTTCATCATAACATATAATGACCCTTTAAATCCCATAATACACGGCTTTTATGCTATGTATATATTAAAACCAGAAATGAAAAACATCCACAACTTCCTCTCCATAGGCGGGATTTTTGAAGACAATAATTTTCAGACACCTTATTATATATGTATTCAATATCTGCTAGTTTGGCTAAAGATCTTAGGACAAGAACAATTAATGGCACATTTTACACAGTAAATTTATTATCAGAAAAGATTGGTTGTATCTCTTCGTTCAACTTCAGTCATGTATCCCAAGGATTACACATTAAAATCACCCTAGTTTTTTAGTAGAATATGTTATGTGAATAAAAAAATAAATAAATAAATACATATTGGTTTATTATTACATGTAGTAACCCGTTAACTCCAAATTACAAGTCAGTTATATTTAACCAAGGGGTGATAAAATAATAGTTTCATAATGTCAATGGCATTTATAAGGTATGGGCATAAAATAATTTTAAAAATCACGAAGGGCTTAAACAAATTATTGTCTTTTTGATGAGTGTTTGAGTACAAACTCAAACTCAAAGCATGTCTTGATATATTTCACTGATTTAGTTATTAGCCGGTGCAACGCTAGGTGCTGGTAAATAGGGCTAACCGTTGATTGTCTTTTATTAATGTTCTACATAACTTGTTACCACCGGCTAGTAGGCCTTTACATATTGTACGTAACCTTTCTAATAATTATGCAGATCCATGTTCCTAATAAGGCTTTTGTCTGAAAAACGAACGCCATAGTTTTCTGGCATTCAGAAAGTGCACGATATGTTCGGGCGATGTGTTTATTTTCAATTCCCGATATAATATCCCTAATATACATATTGATATCTAACATCCATATTTCGACGCTTGGTATCTGGCTTAGAAGGATGTGTGGGCAACCTTTTATCAACATTATGTTCTAAATGAACTTTTCCATATTATTTGAACTATAATTAAGAAGCCTAGACTGCTGAATTGGCACCAGCATCCAATAAAAAAATGCTACAGACACATGCTTATTTTATTGGTCACTTGATGTACGTGTTATTAGGCAATCATATAGGCTAGTATGCCATGCTGGTAGCCATGAAAAATCTAAAATAAGAAAATCACAATAAAAACACATTTTGGTATTATCGTAAGTAGGCCTATAGTTGCCCAAACCAAGATAATTATACAGCAAATAGGTGTCATTTTAATTAAAAGTAACTTCCACGAGATCCGGGTTATATGGTTACCCTAACATAGTAAAAAAACCTGCTGTATTAAAAAATCAAAAGTGGTCATGGGTATTAACTGAGAGGTCATGGGGCTTAGTGAGAAGTCGTGTGTGGCGACAATACAGTTTTGAATTTTGTCTTTTTATGCGAATTTATATTTCACAACGCCTTAACTACATGTGTGTACACAATTAGCAGTTGAAATGTTACATCTTACATGTAATGTGGGCATTTCAGAACTCTTAAAATGTTTTCAAATGAAAGGTTGACCACAAAAATGGGAGTGTACTCTAAGTTGATTGGCCTTTGTCTCTTTGAGATATTGCTTGAAACCTGATTTTTCTATAATACTTATTATTAGCTGATTTGCATATTTTATGCTAATATGTTTGCATGATCTTGATAATATATATTTTATTGCAATCTCTCTCCATGAAAACCATAGGGTAGACATTTTTTCAAGATTCTAACTTGATTAGTTTCTGACATATTACTTGAAACTGGATTTTGCGTAATGACTGCCTAATTTGCATATTTTATGCTAATTTATTTTTTTGATTTTAATCAGATATATTTGATTGCATTCGTTGACCATGAAAACCGAATGATAGACACTATTTTTAGAATTCTAGCTTGATTAGTTTCTGAGATGTTGCTTGAAACTGGATAATGGCTGCCTAATTTGCATATTTTAGCATATTTAGCCCAAACAGATTGAATGGAAGCAACCGGATTTCAATAGGTCCATAATCAGAGGCTTAAAAAATAACCACCGTGAAAGGGTGAAAGGGGGTTACGGGTGGCCTACGGTCTAGAACAAGATAACATTAGATGAGACCTCAGGCCCCGGTTTCACCAGCCTGACTTAAGTCGAAATTTTGTCTTAACTATCAACACGTGATCACGTCTTAGCCAATCAGCTAGCTTAAGACTCCACTGACTTAAATCCACAAAAGTTGGTGAAACCGGCCCCAGGATGAATGGGATTTTTTAGGTCCCGGCGTCTCAGCATTAAATGCTCATCAACAGACAAGTAGGGCTTATCCGGCTGTCCGTGGGTAAATGGTCCAGGCAAAACTCCTAGTTACCCCCATACCATGCCCAATCACCAATCACCATCACGTAATTATTAGTATATCTTCACATTTTTCACATATTTCATTTATTTAAATTGCAATTATTTAAATATCGCAATCAATTTAAACAGAATAAAAAATATTGGAAAACCGTAGCTGACAGATACAATGAAACAAATTAACGAAAACGACCAAGCTGGAAACATCACAATAATTTGATCTGTAAGACCCATGCATGGAACTTGGAGAAGTGAGGAAGTTATTGTGTTGCTAAGAATGACACACATTTCTGCTGGTGGGGATGTGGTCACTGGTCATTACTGTAATGTTAATTGGTAAACATGGATGTTAGAAAATACCCCTTCGCCAATTGTTCCCTATCCAATGATGATGATGCGTACTCAAAGCTTTTGGAACACTTATTATATTAGACAGTTCTTAATTGTCTAAATTATATCACAATACTGCAGCAATTGTGGATAAAATATATGCTATTTGTCGGTGATCGTTGCATGGAGACGGGATTTTCCAATCAAGAGAAAGTACAGTAGGCATATAGGCCTATATATATATGTCTGTGACTTTCTACACGATTGTGACAACTTTAATTTTCGTATAAATTTCTGTTTCAATGCATTGTACACAATGTATCTGAAACCATAAATCTACCCACATCACTAATATCGACAACAAAATGTTGGCAGGCTGTGGTTCCCTCAGTTCGCTTGGTTTTCAGGGTGGATTATATTGACCTGGTTACGCCGGCACATATACCTAAATTAACTATTATGATGCTAGGAATCTACAGAATGCTTCTTTATCGGCTTGTTTATCGGCTAACCATTAGACAGATAGATAAATATGTATTGACGACGGGAAGTCTGTGTAGACGTATACATGCGTCATTAAAATGAACAGTAGGCCTACGTTACAGTATATGATACAGTGCATAATATGATAAAATATAAAATGGTGTAAATATATGTACAAGTATTAAATTATTTAAATAATTAAAAAAAAATATATATGAGGAATTCTATAATTTTAGGCACCAGTGATGATATTTTCCTTGATTTAGTAGATTGTCTGAATATTGTCAAAAATTTAAACACATGTCAACTTAGCTTTGTTTATTGACATAGCGTTGTCAGCAGAGCTTAATTTCCATTTTAAATGCTTATTTTTATCAATATAAATTTTTCTTACTGTTATGGAGAGACTAATTTACCGTTATGGAGAGACCAATTTATGTTACGGAGTAATCTTCGAACTTAAATTTCTCAGTGACCCTTCTACAAAAGTATACCATATTTAACAAGTAGTTGAACATGGCTATTATAATGTTGATCACTTAATTTAGAAAGAATCACTTTTTGACAATAACTCTTAAATAATGAAATAAGAATTACTCTCCGTTACGATTATTGTCGTTATGGAGAGTAATAATAACGAACATTGTCTCTCCATAACGACAATTATTTCTGTTATGGAGTGACATTAAACAAATACTAAATATCGATGTCAACACAATTTAAAAGACAAAAAGAAAAGTTACTATTTCAACAAGTGTCATTCGTTGGTACAAATACCAAATTCATAAAGGTTTATAGATTTTTTTAAATGAGTAAAAGTGTAATTTGTGACTACTTTTTCTCTCCATAACGTTTTCATTTTTGTTATGGAGAGACAGAAAATACGCGTTATGGAGAGACGTTTTTTTTTACTAAATCGTGCATAGCATCTATGTATTATGCTATACTATGATTATTTTTATTTTTTTCATATGAGGTTGTAGTAGGCTTGGAGGTTGTAGGGTGTTTAAAAGTTTAATTGCAGTATTTATGGGTAAAAAATCGCGCTATGGAGAGACGTTGAATTAAAATACTCACCCAAACCTTATTTATTATACTTTTTTTTCACGATTCACTACATGAAGATCTCGCGCAACTGTTTTGCACCAGACAAGTAATATTTTGGTCATAAAAAGTATAGAAATTACCTGAAAACTATAAGCGTTATGGAGAGTCGCTGCAACGTGGGACAGACATAAATTGCATAAAAAGTGGTAAAATACTAAAATTATTTAAAAAAACTTGTATATTAACTTTTAGATAATGTTTTGCACTAACATTATATCAGAAACAAATATAATATATAATAAAGGAAGTCTAGAATAAATCGCCAGTTTTTGTCGAATTTAGAATGTGGGACAATGCTTTTTGGCTAAAATATGCTAAATTTACATAATATTTCTTCCAAAAAGCACATTTATGTTAGAATTTTTTTAGTTGTAATATCGCTATATTGTAAAATAAAGGTCATTCATTGCATTTATGTAATCAAATTAAATCAAAATATTCAAGAATAAATATTACAAGGTGCGGACAGTGCTGGGGCTTAAAATTATAGAATCCCTCATATGGTAATGATAATATACATGAAATATGCTTCCCGCACCAAAAACCTAAGATAAAATAACTTACTATAAATAGTAACGGGGTGGCAAAAAAGTCACTCTGGAAAATGTAGAAATCAATAACAGTTAGGATACATACAAGTTGATATAGCCGGAGTATATGTAAAAAACAATATGTAATAATAAGTATGTATTAAAACATTATATTTCAAAGGTAGATCACTAGACTACAACAGGGCTTGCTGTATTACTGCAAATTAAAATATGGGCCTACTGACTATATTAGTAGGCTTATACGCATCGTCTTGCATCTTTGAAGATACATTAAACATCCGTCATCAGGTATTCAAAATAAAGGGTACATAATGACAAACCCATCATGCCCGTTTCCGCCACCCGTCTTTACGTTTTAGCGTACTGGTGTATGAAAATATTGGAGTTTGACTGATCCACTATCTAAGACAATATATTGAAACATTCATGTAGGCCTACGAATACACCTACGGTTAAAGGCCATTTTAGTGTGGTATAACGTGGATTATAATCTCACATGCGGCGAGTATTCGTATTATGCTGCCACACCTAAACGTCAGCAGGTAAGTTCAAATAACTCGAATTTACATTAAAATACAGCCATTCTGGATGTGTTGAGTATCTACACGCCTAACACTGACAAGCTCTGATGCCCTACAGTACAAAGTCTTTTTTGAGTAGCCTAGATATTGAACACATTTATGTAATCACAAACATAATCCATTCGTTCGGTTGTGTTTGATTTGGTGAAGCAGTTTTTGGGCGTTATATATGAGGAAACACAAAACATATGTATAACATTTGTACAGCGTCGGCCAACGTCTTCGACGTTGGTCCAACATTGTACAATTTGTTTACAAAAGTTTTGTGTTGACTGTTAGTCTGAAAGAATTTAAATATTTAGTATCGTATATTTCTTCCCCACTGATGCGTGCGGCGCGGTGTGGTTTTAAACCCTCTGAGTGCAGAATATCAATAATACCAATATAAAATACATTAATTTATTACATTTTCATTCTAGGCTAGGCCTGTATAGCCTACTCAATCAATAGACTAAGACATATCCCTACTATGTTTTAAAAATGCCACTGTTATCACTGTTATAGGGACATGCATTAGACATTAAACAGAATAAAAAGGCGGGAGCTCAGGTCTTCACTATTTATCCCATTATTCCATTAGCGTATTTAGCCATAATTATCTCGGATCGTTATTAAAATTTAAAAAATAAGTTTTAAATTATATAAATTCAGAGTTACAGGTCGATTTATCAAGCTAAAAATGGAACGTGTAATTTTAGAAAATTTGATTGAACGTTCAATGCTATAGTGGGGTTGGTAAGATCGAAATGTGTTCCCCTTCTGGATACAAGTACAAAATTTGGTGGAGAGTAAGACATTGACCTCTTTATGACATATCTGATAGTCCCCCCCCCCCCCAAAAAAAAAATCGGACCGTAACACACAATTGTGGTCAATTCCAATATGGCCACCATCGCAATTTAATTATTAGTTAAGAATCACATTTTTACAAATAAAAGTTCTTCTACAAGTCATTTTATTAAGGAATGATTTCGTAAAAACATTATGTAGTTGGAATAATATAATTAAAAGCGGATATAACTGTATCAAATTGGATATCAGAGCGATTACAGTAGAAAAATTATGTGAAAATAATGTAATGACATAGAATATTATGATGTGATTATTCATATTGTTATTTGAAAATAATGAGACAATAGTATGGTCCTTCACGCCTTTATAAATCTGTTTATTTAATACATGACATATATAGAGTTATTTTCTTCTGACGCTTGTTCTGACAATGAATCGTGTACATTTTCCATGGCAGAGACAGAGTGCAGAGCAGACATCCCCACACACAGCCGCTGTAGTTTCTGGTAATCTTTTTACACACATACACGAAACTAACTGTCGCAAGGCATCCAAAACTACCAGAAGCTCAGTCCATAGTGGCAATCCTCCTCAAGCGTACCTTGTCCACCTCACTGGTCAGGTGATGGATAATAAGGCTCTTTGTTAAATTTTCAGATGATTGGTTGTAAGATGGTATGCTTTATTTGTTGTGAAATAGCATTTAACTCCATGGAAACATTATACGTCAGATTCTGACGTATAAAGACGGTCTCTGTGCTGGTGTAATTTATTTCAGCTACAGTGACTCAGCCCCTTGGAATTGTTTACTTATTTGTTGTATGTTAAATGGGACTTATTTTATATATTATCTATATGTATTTTTGCTCTGAATAAAACATGTTTGCACTGTGGAAACTTGGTGGCCATATTCCAAAAAGGCGCCTTTCAATTGCTTTTCGTGTGAGCACTTTCGACTTTGAATCGCTGAACCGATCTACAAGATATTTAAAGTAAAAATTAATTCCTAACGATATGAACCAGATAAATGGTTAAAGGTACATACTTCGAAGTAACCAGACTATAAAATTGGCTATAAGGCCTGGTTTTTCTATTATTGATATTTATTCTGCTCAATATCGCCGCCAAAACGACTTTAAAACGCAGTATTGTCATTCAACAATTCTCTACTGTGGCTCACACTTAGCCTGGTACCATAGATCATCATGCATGTCATGTGCTGATCATGTGATGTAGGCCTGTCTATTTCTGACAGTTCAATAAACGAACAAGCATGACAAGCAATGACAGAGCCATGATCATAGGCCTAGGCTTATGATTTTTTAAGTAAGCCTAGCGTTTTTAAAGGTCGAGCAGTCTAGAGTACGTTATTACTGTTAGATTACTTGAACTGAGATATGAACCTATATATCATGTAGATAGAAGCCCAATGCTGTCTTTGACAAGCTCGACGCCAATGTGTGGTCAGCTGCAGCTGCAACTGCGTTGGCAGGTTATGTAAAGCCCGCACCACCGCCAGACACCACGTGATATGATGCATACACGCGCCATATGTGTGGTGTGTGGCTGACCGCTCTCAGCTGTCAAAACTCTCAGCTTGAGTTCCACCAGACACCTGGACACAGGGTCTCAGAGATGACGATAAGTTGTTGTCTGGGGACCGTTGTCTGGTGGTATTTTAAGTGGGTGTTATAGTAGGCCTAGTCCTATATTATAAATTAGATAAAAAAACGATTGATCAGAGAAATCCTTCACTATCGCTCCGCAGAGATAGCACTACATGCAGCATCTCGTCTGACACTTGGTTTCTGTGACGGGCTTTGACCTGCGACCTCGCCATCTACCTCTGTCATCACCATATATGGTAGGCATATTAGTTACTTTACTGTGCGGTTTTAGGGGAGAGGCGGGTTAGTTGAGCCACTTTTTACAATATTTTGTCTGGTGTTTTCCCAGTTGATCGCAGAATGGTTGGGATAGTTTTAAAACATGGCTATATATTACATATTATAACCAACATCAATGAAAGATGAAAAGAACAATTTAAAAAAAAGTTATCGATCCACAACTGAGAGTGGTGAAAGTGGCTCAACTAACCCGCTGTATGGGGTAAGTTGTGCCAAGCAAGGGGGTAAGTTGATCACCTATGGTAAAAATTCACAATTGACAAAAGTACATGCCAAAATGTTATTTTTTGTCCAGAAAATGCAAAAATAAAAAAATTAACACTTCTGTTCATCACATAAGGATCAAATTTGTTGACAAATCTCCTCCAAGTCCCAAGTAATATAATTGGCATTATAGCCTGTATTAATACATGGATCATTGTTTTCTTGTATTTATTAAGAAGATATATACAATTATTATGTGTCTTTATTATATTGACCTATTATATGATGTCATTTGTTACACTATATCACATTCTATAATAATATATTATATTCCCACTGGGGTATGATGAGCCATGTCGAAAGGGGTTAGTTGATCCACATTTTGTAATATGCATTTACCTACTGGGGTAAGATGAGCCATGAATGGGGTTAATTGAGCCGGTTGATCAACTTACCCCATCTTATTTGGCTCAACTTACCCCACAGCAGCCATATTGTATAAAATGTAAAATTTTGTGACATTTCAATGATCCAAGATGAGTGTTACATTGGCATAGGCTCTATGTATTTGACTGCCTAGCCATATAACAAGAATTTACAGAATCCCTACTGCTTCCATAATATTAATACAAACATTATAATATCTGAATTCTACTAACTACAGCGAGAAATGCATTTTTGAACCACAAAACTCCCTACCTGCAAAATGATCTGTGCTCACAGCGTGGCCATGTAGATAATATCACAGTTAATCACCAGGTGGTGTTGAAACTTCCTTAAAATCCCATGTGTAGAAATGCGAGGGGGTGGATCAACTAACCCTGTAGCTCAACTTACCCGACTCTCCCCTACTGTGTAGTAGATTACTGGCCACTACTGTAGGACTACACGAGTTGTAGGCCTATATCATTTGTGTACACTTATCAGTTTAGACCCTACCTTAATAAAATACGTGCATTGAAAATTAAGAAAACACCTTAGTGCGATAATAATAGCCTGGTCTTTTGAAATGTGCTGGTTCTCAGTAGTAGGCTTGGTCACGTGGGTTGATTTGTTGTGTCTGCGTCTTATGTTGTTCAATCAGGGAAAGGAATATGGAGTTAGGGGAAGACGGGGCACAGTGAATCACAAAAAATGTTTTTTTGATTTTCTCTCATCTCGTTGTAAAGGGATTACCACTTTCTGATGCATATGCACGAAGGGATATTGTGTATTAAACTGAGGTAGAATAACCTTGCTGGTTTGTACACGTTTTAGGTGGGAGTGATAAAAAAATAAAAAATAAAAGTGATTCACTGTGTCCCTACACAGGAGCACAGTGAATCAGCTTCTGGGGTACACTGAATCGGTTTTCGGGGCACAGTGAATCGGCTCAAATAGGAATCGACGAAGCAATGTGTTGCCTGAAATTGTCGAGCACGACCACCACTACCCATCACAACCACTCCCCTCAACCACATACCACCACCCATGATCACCACCACCATGCACTAACAACCACATATACCATATCACCACTCATAATAACCACAACCATGTACCACCAACCACAGTCACCACTCACAATCACGACCAATATGCACCACCAACCACAATCACCTCCTACAATCACCACCACCATGCACCACCAACCACATTCACCACATCACCTCCCACAATCACCACCACCATGCACCACCAACCACAATCACCTCCCACAATCAACACCACCATGCACCACCAACCACATTCACCACATCACCTCCCACAATCACCACCAATATGCACCACCCACCGCATCACCTCCCACAATCACCTCCACCATGCACCACCAACCACATTCACCACATAACCTCTCACAATCACCACCACTGTGCAACACCAACAACATTCACCACATCACCTCCCAAAATCACCACCACTATGCACTACCAACCATGATCACCTCCTACAATCACCACCACTATGTACCACCGAACACATTTACCACATTACCTCCCTCAATCTCCACCACCATGCACCACCAACCACATTCACCACATTACCTCCTACAATCACCATCACTATGTACCACCAACCACAATCACCTCCCACAATCACCACCACCGTGCACCACCAACCACATTCACCACATCACCTCCCACAATCACCACCACTATGCACCACCAACCACATTCACCACAATCACCTCCCAAAATCACCACCACTATGCACCACCAACCATATTTACCACATCACCTCCCACAATAACCACCAGACCACTATGCACCACCAACCACATTCACCACATCACCTTCCACAATCACCACCACTATGCACCACCAACCACATTCACCACATCACCTCCCACAATCACCACCACTATGCACCACCAACCACATTCACCACATTACCTCCCACAATCACCACCACTATGCACCACCAACCACATTCACCACATTACCTCCCACAATCACCACCACTATGCACCACCAACCACATGTACCTCCCTTAATCACGACCACTAAGCACCACCAACCACATTCACCACATCACCTTCCACAATCACCACCACTATGCACCACCAACCACATTCACCATATCACCTCTCACAATCACGACCACTATGCACCACCAACCACATTCACCACATCACCTCCCACAATCACCACCACTATGCACCACCAACCACATGTACCCCCCTCAATCACGACCAATATGCACCACCAACCACATTCACCACAATCACCTCCCACAATCACCACCACTATGCACAGCCAACCACATTCACCACAATAACCTCTCACAATCACCACCACTATGCACCACCAACCATATTCACCACATCACCTCTCACAATCACCACCAGACCACTATGCACCACCAACCACATTCACCACATCACCTCCCACAATCACCACCACTATGCACCACCAACCACATTCACCACATTACCTCCCACAATCACCACCACTATGCACCACCAACCATATTCACCACATCACCTTCCACAATCACCATCACTATGCACCACCAACCACATTCACCACATCACCTTCCACAATCACCACCACTATGCACCACCAACCGCATTCACCACATTACCTCCCACAATCACCACCACTATGCACCACCAACCACATTCACCACATCACCTCTCACAATCACCACCACTATGCACCACCAACCGCATTCACCACAATCACCTTCCACAATCACCACCACTATGCACCACCGACCACATGTACCTCCCTCAATCACGACCACTATGCACCACCAACCACATTCACCTCACACAATCACCACCACTATGCACCACCAACCACATTCACCACAATCACCTCCTACAATCACCACCACTATGCACCACCAACAATATGTACCTCCCTCAATCACGACCACTATGCACCATCGACCACATTCACCTCACACAATCACGACCACTATGCACCACCAACCACATTCACCACAATCACCTCCCACAATCACCACCACTATGCACCACCAACAATATGTACCTCCCTCAATCACGACCACTATGCACCACCAACCACATTCACCTCCCACAATCACCACCACTATGCTCCACCAACCACATTCACCACATCACCCCCCCCCCTTCCAATCACCACCACTATGCATCACCAACCACATTTACCTCCCACAATCACCACCACTATGCACCTCCAGCTACATTCTCCACATTACATCCCACAATCACCACCACTATGCACTACCAACCACATTCACCACATTACCTCCCACAATCACCACTACTATGCACCACCAACCACATTTACCTTCCACAATCACCACTACTATGCACCACCAACCACATTTACCTTCCACAATCACCACCACTACGCACCACCAACCACATTTACCTCCCACAATCACCACCACTATGCACTACCAATTACAATCACCTCCCACAATCACCACCACAAAGCACCAGCAACCACATTCACCACATCACATCCCACAATCACCATCATTATTCACCACCAATTACATTCACCACATCACCTCCCACAATCACCACCACTATGCACCACCAATCACATTCACCTCCCACAATCACCACCACCGTGCACCACCAACCACATTCATCTCCCACAGTCACCACCACTATGCACCACCATTCACATTCACCACATTACCTCCCACAATCACCATCAACCTCATTCACCACATAACCTCCCACAATCACCACTACTATGCACCACCAACCACATTCTCCTTCCACAATCACCACCACTATGCACCACCAACCACAATCACCTCCCATAATCACCACCACTATGCACCACCAACCACAATAACTATATCAGAACCTACAATCACTACAACCATTCACAACACCAGGGTTCCCCACAATGCCGGAAATGCCGGCAACCCGACCGGATGAATTTTATGCCGACCAGCATGTAATAGGTCACATCCGGCTGTTATCCATCTGGTAGATTAGCCAATATTCCTGTCGCCAGAGTCATACTTCTGGTGTCATACTGTGTTGGTTTAGCGATCAGCGCGTCCGTGTAAGACTGGTGTGCGCGTATATTGCCGGTGTAAAGTGAACACAAAATGTACACATAAACGTGCCACCCCCCCCCCCCCCCCATAACCCCCCCCCTCTCTCTTGGCCACTCGTCATGTGCTGTATGCTAAATAACATAGATGTCCCAGCAGACACGGGACATCGACCCAATGTTGGTCCACCGTCTACGACGCTGGCCCAGTATTGGACCAACCTTACGTAGATGTCTCGTGTTTGCTGGGAAGCAGAGCTGACAGCAAGTGAGTGTTATGTCACAGTGTTATGTCATGTTATGTCATGCTAACAGCGCTGAGCCGGCATTGGCGCGACGCTGGCGGAGCTGGCAGTACTCGAGGGTGATAACAGCGTTGACGGGCCAACACTCCTTTAAGCGTTGCCAGTCACCACGACACGTTGTCACACACCAAAGTGTCACCGCGTTGGTCAGTGAGTGATAGGCCTACTAACTACTATACTTTGTTGTGTGTCTTAATGAAAAAATCTTTAATTTTTTTATCGCGCACGCGCGCGCAACAGTAAACATATTATTACGCTGCTCGCGCGCTAAGTTGAGATTTTTTTGAGAACGACCGGATGATTTTTTTTTCTGTGGGGAACCCTGCAACACAATGTCCACACCACCAGACGTCACATCACCCCACACACATATTAACGGCATATCAATACCCTCGTATGGAGATGACATCAGTAACATATACCTAATTCACTTAAATTGCTTGATCATGGTCATAACACCGTTTTTACTGAGAGGTTTGATTTTCTAACAAACAAAACACAATAAAAGAAACACCTATAACTGGAATGCATTTTGAGGAACATCATTTACAAAAGGAATATCTCACTGGGGTACAGTGAATCACATTGGTTGGGGCACAGTGAATCGCGGGGCACAGTGAATCATGATTCACTGTGCCCCGATTCACTGTGCCCCATTGTATTTAATGACCTATAACTGGCTCCCCAGGTCACATGCAGCTTCAATGTCAAAAACACACTTGTTCAGTATTGTGTCAAATAAACACTCTAAACATTATAATACTAATCAATTAATACCTCTCAACGATCTACATTACATGACACACAAATCCAAGTCACATACATTTACTTTTGGTTGATAAAAACACACTTTACCTCGCTAAATTGTAGGTAGATATCTTTTGATCTTCCTTTAATATTTCAAGAATGGGTAATCCCCAAATACAAAAAGTGATGACCTCACGTCGTATTCTCTCTGTTAATATTCGATAAATAGCCTTTGATTCAATGCGATCCACTGTGCCCCGTCTCCCCCTATATAGGGTATTGTGGGCGAATATAATTGATATTGTTGAATAGGCCTTGGGCTAGATGCCGATTGACGGATTTCAACACACCCCACATTTTATAATAGCAGCCAGGCCCGTAGCGAGGATTTTTGTGTGGGGAGTCGTTTTGAGCAAAAAGTGGACCTTTTTCTACTTTTCTTTCTGTCGGTAAGGGGGGGGGGGGAGTGCGGAGGCATGCTCACCCGACTTTGTTTTCAACCCAAGTTGTGTTGTTAGGACTGTATATAAACGTTTTCAAGCAAATTTCAGACTACATTTAAATAACACTAACATTTGTAACATATCTTGTGGTATTTCTTATTTTGGACATGTTTGTCCGAAATAAGCAATCGGGAATTTCGTCTCTGTATCTCGCTTAACAGGTAAATGCGCAGCAGAACAATTGGATATGTTTACATCATATGGTCATATTAAGAAGCCAAAATAAAATCACCGATTTTTTTTATGATTTTAGCCTGATTGAGTTGCTTTAATCAAATAATTCAAATTGGAAGATGTCTATTTTTTAAAAATAATAATATTTTGAAGCAGGAATTGCGTTAGCAATTTTTGTTAGTAATTCCAGCTTCAAATGAATGAAAAATACTCACAAACAATTCAGCAGCACAAGGGTTAATATAAAAACCCATATTGCACATTTCCTGCCTAAACACAAATTGTGTTTTTAATCTTTTAAGTGCTAAATCAGCGCATATTATCACGATCACGTTTTTGTATTTATTTGTCTACCACTGAATAGATATATCATGATGTTGAGCAATTCATGGTTTTTCAATAAAAAAGAACGTATATTTTCAACATGAAAACTAACATGAATAAATTCTTTTTTGCGTATATGTGGGCTCTAAATAAACATCATGGCGTTTTCTAGCTGACTGCCTTGACAAAGGATTCCTTATTGATTTTCGGGTGTAATTTCATGAATTAACAGAGCTATATTATATGCCAGGACAGAAGCATTTACTCTACTAAATATTGTAGATAATGCTGTTTTGGGGTATGCCTGAACAAAGACAGTTGTGGAGCCAGGAATTGACAGACGGCGAGGATGCACAATTGTTTTCACAATAATTTATACAAACGACATCTGTCACATCCAGCCTCCTATATATGCTCTAGAGGGGTCCTGGGGCAGCCCCCCCCCCAAATAAAATGAAATCCAAGGCTTAAAATGATGCATTCTAAAGCATATATTTCGGCCAAATATATGTGGGGTTTTTTCTTGCCATTCATTCAGGTTATTATTCATGCATGTTGCCTAAATGTTATCATGTATTTTTTTGCCACACATTTAACCTTTAAAGTTACGATATGGCTTCAGATGTAATATTATTAAGTCAAACTAGAAGGGGAATTTGACGCATGCGTCAATTGTATGCCTCCGCCATCACATGAGGCCTATGTAGGCTTACTCTATCTCCTCTCCCCCTGACCTGGAGTTTTCTGCGATATCGCGATGACAAAATTTGATAACAAAAAAGCTCAAGCTCACTATCTTCGAATTTGACATTCATTTTTATCAGTTCTATCAATTGTAGAAGCGATATAAAATGTATGAACCAAGATGTATCAGCATTTGTGACCTTGACAAATAGGTGAGCTTGACCTTGAGTTTTATCATATGGATCACTGGTATTTATATGGAAATAATACAAATAGTAGTGTGGAGTTACCTTGATGACAAACTTTTTCCTTTATTAGCCTCTGTGACCTTGAAAAATAGGTCTAGGTCACCATTCTATAACTTGCCTTGAGTTTCATCATATAGATCACTGCATGGTATTAAAATGGAAATAGTACAAATTGTAGGTGTGGAGATATCGTGATGACAACCTTTTTCCTTTAGAATATTTTTATTGTAGGACTGCATTTAGAAAGGGGTATGATAGACATATGAAATCAGGTGGCAGATGAAGCCTAAACGTTATTCTGTCACTCATTTTAGATCTAAGACGAACTAAGGAGAAGTCATCCATTGCGCCAAGGAGAACGAACGTGATTCGATATATTCGTAGATCCGAATCCTATCTTATAGGCCTACTGCCTAAATCAGTTGGTTTGGATGAATGGTAGACAAAGTAGACAATAAATCATTCTGCTAAAACAATAGACCGCTGCGCAGCGGGGGTTGATTGAGATTGGTCTTTATGGTAATGTATGGACGATGAAGGCCTATAGCCTATAATAAGGGTTAACTCAACCTTATTGCCTCACCTCATAATTATACGTCAATTAAACGGTTTGGTAAATTTTCCAATCAGTCACAATGGTAAATGTAAATATTACCCTAGCAAAACACGAGACAATACAAATGTTCTCATAAATTGAAAGTAATTTTTAGTGCCAGAAACGGTATAGGGCCTATAACAACATTCCTGAAATTTTAATTATCTCGATGGGATGGCCAAAATGTGGACATTCAGCCGTCGGGGGGGGGGGGGGGGGTTGGACGACTCCTCCGACCCCCCCCCCCCTGGCTACGGGCCTGCCAGCAGAGATCTCCCTCCTGTTTAATGACATGTGGCTGGTGTCGATGGTGTGTTTACAACTGAACTGTTGTGTCCTGCTCGCTCGGCTTTCGTACGCCACGTTCACGTGACTAAAATTACCATATGGCGTGTTTACACGAATTCAAATGGCGACAGTTTGCATATCATTCGGAGATACAATCATTAAAACATTATTATATAAGAGTCTCGAATGATGCAGTATGACCACATATAGGCGGCAATTGTATCATGATTAAACTGAAAGTCATGTTTTGGAAACTCTATACCATGATATACTTCAATGTAGGAACCTTTATTGTAACATGTTACGTGTTCTAGTTGACAATATCGCATTGTCCCATTATCTAACAAAAATGCGTGATTCGACTGATTTTGTGCGTCATGTTTTACTACTATACGCGATAGGTGACACTGAGGCACTGCTTTCGTGTTTTTATTCTTTGTGATTTGCGGAATTTTGTCGAGCAGCGGGGCGGGGGCCCTAGGGTAGTGGTTAGCACCGCTGCCTTTCACGCCAGAGTTCGGGGTTCGGTTCCCGGTCTCGGCGGTTTGAAAAGAAACAAAAAATGTTTCTTCCCCATCCACGTGTGAAAGTCAGTATTGTGGGGAGCCTCCGTGACCGAGAGGTAGCGTGCTCGGCCTCAGACCGCCAGGGCTCGAATTTCGAATCCTGTGTCTGGAGGACAGTGTCATCTCAATCATCTCACCATCCTCAGGAGGTTCTCCTGGCCCAGTTTAGCCTATATGTGCACAAAGGTGGCCTAAAGCCCGATTCATTTCATTTATTTCGAGCAGCGAAAAGTAACTATAGGCGTAGGCCCCCTAACATTCGTTATTTTTTAGGATACAAGAAATTAAGTTCTTATTATGCCAGTGAATTGGTTATCAACTTAAATTTTAGTGTTATAGATCATTTAAGCGTGGCGCTCGTTTAATTTAGAAAAAAGAAACAATAATTCCTTTTTACTTTTCAGTTTGATTTTGTTTTTATTTCTATCGCTAGATGTCACGGACGCCAGTGATTGTGGTACACGGGGGAGCCGGGGCCCATGCCCTCATCACCCAGTGCGGCATCCCCCGTGACGTCATAGAGCAGGGGGTGTCCCAGGCGGCGAGGACTGCCTACCAGATCCTGACGGCGGGAGGAACTGCTGTGGAGGCGGTGGAAGCGGCCGTCGTATCCATGGAAGATAATCCTGTATTCAATGCTGGTTTGTACTTTTTCTTTCATCAATGAAGGCCTACACTGCGTTGTAACAATGTTCAATCAAATTCAATAACGTAGATTTAACGCTGATAATTTTTTTACGTTTGGCCGACAGATGACCGTGATTGACCCGGCATTCAATCCACACATTGTCCCAGCAAACACAAGACGTTGAACCAACGTTGCGTTGGTTTAACCCTTTAACCGCCGGTGCCGCATATATTCGGGTTTTCATTTTTTGTTAGCATTTCAAGTACCACCTTTTAAACATGTTAAAGATAAAATGTGACATCAATCAGCAATATTTGAATACAGTTGACCTCCATTTTGTCAAATCTAAATAATTTTCACTCACTTGAAGTTGTGGATCGCGTCAGCGAGACACAACTTCAAGTGGGTGAAAATTCCAATTGAATTATTCGGCGGCTAAAGGATTAATCCCAACAGAAACAATACGTTGAATAAATGTTAGTTTAACGTTGGTCGAAAGTCGTAGACGGTGGACCAACGCAGTGGTTAAAGCTGCTTGGAAATTCGGGGATCGCGGGTTCGAGCCCCACTCCGGCCTTCAAGTTTGAAAGAAACAAAGTGTTTCTTCTCCGCTCGCTTGTAATTTATATCACAAGCGGCCTAAAACCCCATTCATTTCTTTGCATTTTTACTCAGGGGTGGTATATATATAGGCCTGTTCATCTGCATAAAATATGCCGCACCAAGCCAAGCCACGTATAGGCCTACGTTTCTGCCTGTATTTAAAAACCATAGACTACAAATTTAATTCACAATCGCTCCTCTATCAGTTGTCTATAGACATGTATCCAATTGCAACAAACGCTAACTTCCAATTTCAAGTTGAATATGTTCTAGTGTGGCAGTATAGATGAGACATGGTTGTTGCAGGTCGCGGTAGCTGTTTCACTGAGAAGGGCACCGTGGAGATGGACGCATCGATCATGGACGGTCGCAATCTAGCGACAGGGGGTGTAACCTGTGTGGAAGACGTGGCCAACCCTGTCAGCGTGGCCAGAGCTGTCATGGAAAAGGTGAGGCAGATTAAATTATCCTCTTATTTACGTAAGTTTTCTAACAAAATACAAAATATCCCTTGAGAACTCATGTGTGTCGACCGACACGCATTCACAACTGGAGTGATTTTCATTGTAGGCCTACACATAATTATAGCCTGCCTACAAATGCGTATGGTTTTAAGTGTTGTTATGCAGGCAGCTACTTCAAGTGAATGCGAAATACATCCTGTGAACATGGTCAATTTTTTTAATTATTCAAAACCGTCACACAACAAATCAGGAATGTGCCTAAATATTGAAGCAGAATACCATACTTGACAAACATTAGGCTACAGTGAATCAAACTGTCATAAGAGGCATAATGATGTGGATAAGGCAAATCATTTAATTATTTAGACATCCTACATCATTGTGTCACCTTTGCGGGGACCGTCTTTATACGTCAGAATCTGACGTATGTAGACGTCAAATCCTGACGCTTAAAGACGGTCCCCGCACTAAAAGAGTAAAAATATTTATACTGATCGTAAACCCATAACATATGTATTGAAATGAATCGGGAAGAGCTGACTAAGACATTGATTTCAAATTGAAAAAACCCTTTCGTCTCCATTAACTCCATTAACTTTCATAACGTTGAAATATTTTTGTATAAAACATACAAAAATATTTCAACGTTATGAAAGTTAATGACCATCAGATAGATATATCAGAAGTAATGAGCCCTTCAAAACTGAGCCGATCGAAACTGCAGTGGTTTGTAAATCTTTCAGTGCGGGGACCGTCTGTAGACGTCAGAATTTGACGTCTATAGACGTCAGATTCTGACGTCTAAAGACGCATCCGGCACAAAAATAATAAAACATTATAATAACCGTAGACGCATAACGTATTACGTATTCAAATGAAGCGGAAAGAGGTAGGCTAAGTAGGATATTTATGATGATTTCAAATTGCAAAAAAATCGTTGGTCGCCATGTTTTTTTACAAAAGTAATTCAGCGTTGTAACAGATACTAAACTCTTTTATTACCAGTTTACTTAGCGATGCATGGAATCTGTATTAACCCTTTAAGCCCTCACGATGCATTAAAGCATCATTATACATCCCTGAAAAAATACTTCATTTTCTTAAAACTAAGGATTTTAGAATGAATATTTCTATGAAACTGTTCTACCAATACATGACAATTTCCTTTAATTTCTTACCCACTTCAAATCATCTTCATCCACTACAAGTCGAGAATTGCGACAGCAATTCGCGGCTTGTAGTGGATGAAGATGACAATGCAAAGTCAGGCTTGAAAGGGTTAAGACACATATCTACCTATATATCACAAGCACGAGCGATTTTTATTTTCTTTTTCTATCAGACACCGCACGTTTTGCTGGCTGGCACAGGGGCTAGAGAATTTGCTGTGAAATCTGGTTGTAAGATGGTCACCAAGCAGTACCTGGTCACTGACAAAGCATCCCTACAACTCACGGATTTCCCGGAGTTCAGCCCCGCCAGCAAAGCGGAATTCTATGAAACAACGTATGATAAAAATTATTATTATTATAATATAAAATGTCAACATAAATGATTAGATTAATAGAGAAAAATGCATGTAGCTACGCTAAGCTGCGACACGCTAAATCACCAGGTGCCCGAAGCCATAACTTAAATCTACAAAATTCAATTTAAAAAAATAATTTTCATGATTAAAAGACACCTTTCATTTTTAAATTAACGAATACAATATGGCAGAATTAATGTCGGTCAATATGTTGTTGCAATTGTTATTTACAGAGAATCCAACAAAATCTCTGGCGACTCCAAGGATCATGATACAGTCGGTGCTGTTTCGATGGACCAGGAAGGACATGTGGCCTATGCTACATCTACAGGCGGGATCACTGCAAAAATGCCGGGAAGAGTGGGCGACACACCCATAGTGGGTTAGTATGTGCCTAGAATAGATGCCAAGAACGTGAGTGACACGCCAGTAGTGGGTTATTCTAGAGGATAAGCATAGGTCTAGGCCTAGATGTCACGTAGAGTGGATGACACGATTAGGGTGGGTTAGTATGTTCCAAGATGCCAGGAAAAGTGGCCATGGCACGCCTAGAGTGATTTAGTATATTCCTAGATGCCAGGAAGAGTGGCCATGACACGCCTAGGGTGGGTTAGTATGTTCCTAGATGCCAGGAAGAGTGGACGACACGCTTAGGGTGGGTTTGTATGTTCCTAGATACCAGGAAGAGTGGATGACACGCTTAGGGTGGGTTTGTATGTTCCTAGATGCCAGCAAGAGTGGACGACACGTCTAGGGTGGGTTAGTATGAAACTAGTCCGTAATAACAGACTCTGTGTGTGATAGAGAGTCTGTAATCATTGCTATTCGTAATGTTGCGCCCCAAACATCCGGTGCGCGTACGATCGATTGCGCAATGAATTACTGCGTCATTGTTTGATCAATTATTTTTTTTATATCATTCTGTAATGACAGATTTACATCTCATTAGAATAATAACTTAACGTGGGGACTTAAATCACTATCTTCATAGGTGAAAGAATCATCTAAATGGGGCTACCCTTACATTTTTCATGACACTTCTGGTCTCAGCGTACACTGACCCCCAGGATGGAAATCCACAGCTTTTGCTATGCTGTCCATCTCTGACGCTGACGTTGAACCATGCAGTTCACGTCAGGCTCAGACTAATATGTACCTAGATCTTAGAAAGAGTGGATGAAATGCTTAGGGTGGGTTAGTATGTGCCTAGATGGCAGGACTAGTGCATGACACTCTAGGGTGGGTTAGTATGTGCCTTGATGCCGGGAAGAGTGGATGGCACGTCTAGGGTGGGTTAGTATGTGCCTTTATGCCAGAAAGAGTGGATGACACGCTTAGGGTGGGTTAGTGTGTGCTTAGATGTCAGGAAGAGTGGATGGCAAGTCCTTGCTGAGTTTAGTATGTGCCTAGATAGCAGGAAGAGCGGATGCCTAGGGTGGGTTAGTAGGTATATGTGCCTAGATGCCAGGAAGAGTGGATGACACGTCCACACTGGGTCTAACATGTGCATAGATGCCAAGAAGAACGGATTGCCCGGTAATACTGGGTTTAGTACGTGCCTAGATGCCAGGAAGAGCGTATGACACATCCATTCTCGGCTTAGTATGTGCCTAGATGCCAGGAAGAACGGATTGCACGTCCCTACTGGGTTTAGTATTACCTAGTTGCCAGGAAGGGCGTATAACATATCAATTCTGGGCTTAGTATGTGCCTAAATGCCAGAAAGAGTGAATGACACGTCTAGGGTGGGTTAGTGTGTTTCATGATACCAGGAAGAGTGGATGACACGTCCATTCCGGGTTTAGTAATACCATAGGCCTACCATGATGACAATAATTATTGGTCTGTACTTGATCTAAAATAACTCTCCATTCGCGGCTTAGGGAAGCACCATTTGATATATGGGCGAAGGGGGGGGGGGGGTCTAGGTAAAATATTTAAAAAAATTGTTGCCACAAAAGTCAGATAAAAAGTTTGTTGAAAATGTGGGCAGGCATAGGGAAGGCATACGACGAAAACGTTTTTCACTTCTTCGACAAAACATTAAAAAAATTGTCAGACGTTCATCGCCAAAAAAATTGTTTACAAGCCAAAAAAACTCTAGAACCCCCTCACCCCCCCAGATATCTCATGGTGCGCCCCTTAGAATGTAGTGGTCGGACAAAGAAAATAAGGTAGGCCTACTGGTGTGCTTTAACAGTGGACAATACATTTTAAATTGTGTTATTCTCTAAACGTCAACATTTCACTTATTCGAAAAATCGATTAAAAAAAATTCGCATTAATATTTCCAATCGTGACTTGGTTGTTCAAGGTCATTCGGTCATGTTCAAGTACAATAACCCGCCCTTCCCCAATAACGTGTTTGTCGCTGAGAAAGTGGTGTGTGGGCGTTTTTGGCAGAGGATGCGTATTAGTCAAGTCCCCCCACAACTCTATAGACTAATATAAAATATAACGTATATACATTCCAAGAGCAAAATCCTTAAAGACGCTTAAAAGCGGATTTCACTCAACACCTAAAGTAACAAAGGTTCCAGTTGACAGGATGGTATCAAGAACATTCTAGAACAACCCCAGGTAGTGTGCACAATAAAATTGTGGTATCAATATTTATATATTTATTTTATGAAAGCTTTTAGAAAAACCTCTACTTGAACGTAATGCACAATTGGTAAAAATATTTATTGTATTGACGTTTTTTTAATCTGGGGTGTAGTAGGCCTACATGGCCTAGTTTGAAATATAGAATGTGATTGACGAAATTTGCCTTTTATTCATCAACAGTCGCTAAAAAGTATATATTCTGCCACCAAAACGTAAGTCACTTTTTAAACTTGTATATGAATAAAAAAAGGAACAACTGTTGTGTTATAAAGGTCAATAAAGGTCAAAACAGCATGCGACAGTGATTTTACCAACTTTTGACTGTCGTCACGTTATCTGTACTTCGATTATTTTTGGTTTGAATGGATGCGACCATGACATGGAATCTATACAACAAACCCAGATAGTGTGTATAGTCGAATTATTATATAAAAATGGTTTTAATGTTGGTTTGTTCCAACTGGGGTATATCAGATAGAACAATATGTCACATAGAGTAGAATTACATAATTGTCAATATATTCGCTGATAATCAATAAAATGTACATATTTTGCTAGCAAAAATGTTTTATTCATTCGGCAATATTTATCACAAAAACAGTTGTAGCTATTACGAAGTTGTAAATGTTGGTAAAGGTTAAAATAGTATACAACGGTAATCAAAACATGCGTTTTTGTCTTCATAATAGTTTAACGCTGACATAATTCCCTCAACTCCAAACTTAACAAAGGTTTGACTTGATGAAAATATAAAATAGAGCCTCTAGAACAAGGCTAGAGAGTGTGTTTAACCAAATTACGGTCTATATATATTTTAGAGACTTTTGGTGTGGGATATATATGATTGCACATTATGAAATACATAGTCTAATGACATGAGTGATAATGCATTAGCCTATGTTTAATCATATTTCAATATTCTGGCAGCAAAACGTAGCGTTTAGATTTTGGAAAATGAGTACTGTCAAAAATGTGAAATAACAATAGCTAAGTTGATAAGATCAGCAAACTCCCACAGCCACATGCCACATCTGTCTAGACATGAGCTTTATCATGCCTTTTTAAACGATAAAATAATGTTTTCAGTATCAGACCTAACCAAGGTTTGACTTGTCAAAATAATAAAATAAGGTCTCCAGAACAATTCCAGGAAGTTTGTATTGTCAACTTGAAGTATAAATAATGTTTTAGGTACTTTCTGTCATCTGGAGTTATATTAAATTGCATAATCTAAAACACAGAGTTGAATAAAATAATTAAAGTTTTTAGTAAATAATTAACAATGTTTTGCACCAACACAGCTATATATTTTTTAATTATTTTGTAAGTAGCAATAGGTGTGCCAAAGTTATAAAAAATCAAATGACAACAATTCAGCCAGTAGTTTCTTTACACCACTTAACGGCTTTGAAACAATTTTTCCTCGTGTGCCTGACAGTTTACATAGGCCATAATGACTTATCATCCCCCAATTTTTTTTTTGAACAAAACATTCCAGTAATTCGATGTAACTAATAATTGTCCTCTTGTAAGATGTAATAAATTGTTGCAAGCATGTGTTGCAGTCGTTTTGAAAAGACACTAATAGCAATATACACCAAGCTTTCATATAACATGAATCAACAGCAATTTCAATATGATTATCTTATGTAAAATATGTCTCGTAATACCAGGCTCATAATTTTCAAATTCACCTTCAACGGACAATATCGTATGTAAGTTTGTATGTTTTATGTAAGTTGTATGTAAGTCAGTATGCAAAAGCCACACAAACAATCCATTGTGAAGTGTCAAATAACAGTTGTGAGCTGGACTTGTCGAAGCAACATAACTAACTACAAAGGTACACTGAATTGATGTTATTTTCCACAGCTCGTAACCGTAACTGATCACGTAGCATTGTGTCAAAAAAGCTGTGTGGTATGCTAATATATAACTTGTTTTAACCAATAACGTATTTAAATCTTGCAGGCCTACGAGAAAAAAATATATCAGAATATGGTATTAGTTGTATAACGAAACTGTTGGCTACACCTAGTTCATATAGCTGTGCCACGTCTATTGCTACTTAATATATTATAGCAGAATGAAATGTGAATATTTTGATACCATAAACAATACTAGAATCTCTATTTTCTCATATGATCAAGTCGAAACTTGGTTAATTTTTGTGTTTAACAAGTAATGTGAAAATAGAAACAACGATATGACAAAAAAAAACGGGAAAAACCTATCGTATACGGATTTGACCTTCAATGACCTTTAAAACCTGCTGTTTTTTATTCTTCTATTTACAGCCCACAATTTCGCTCTACGGTCTAGCTGAGGTTATTGTAGAGGGTATATGCTATAATTCCATGAAGTCCAACCTTGGGTAATTTTATTGCTCAACAAATGATGCCAAAGTACATATAGCGTGATAACAAAAAATATTTGCTATGATGCTATATTCTTTAAAATTGATTGCGTATTGACAAAGATATTGACAATTATGTATACATGGTGCAATTTCTGAGGTAGTACCATTAATACACCCCCCCCCTTCACCCAAAATTGCCAATAAATATTTTTTGATACCACAATTTGATTATACACACTATGGTGGTGTTGTTCTAGAATGATCATACCATCATCCTAGCTAGTCAAACCTTGGTTACTTTTTGGTGTTGAACTAAATCAAATTTTCAGATTCGCGCTTCTGGACTATAACACTCTATATTGGGTGTGTGTTTTAAACTGTAAATAAAATGTATCCACTTCAGTAGCAATCCTTACCTACTTTACTAACGCTGTAACTTCAAGTGATATAACATGACATCTGTCGCGAATTGTACTAACCCAAAATCAAATTATACAGATAGAAATCAAAGAAATATAATTGGGAATTAATTCTTGGACTATTGACGTAGAAGCTATTGAATTTGTTGCCGAGTTGCCACTCAATTTGGAACACTCCGGGATGCATGGGGAGCAGATAAAAAAAAATTGGATTCTCTTGGAAAAAAGACACGTTTTTGAAATTTATCCAACACTGATACCCTTTCACCACTGAAGCCCGTTTTTATGTGCTATGGCATTCAGCACATAAAAACGGGCTTCAGTGGTGAAAGGGTTAAGTTGGCCTGGTATCAACTGCGCTGACCCGACATCAACCCTTACAGCGCTGAAATATTTTTGTATAAACCATCGACCGAGGGTTTTGTCAATTTGAAATCATCATAAATATCCTAATTAGCTCTTTCCGCTTCTTTTGAATACCTACGTTATGAGTCGACGGCCATTATGAATTTCTTAAGTGCTGGGGCTGTCTTCATACGTCAGAATTTGACGTCTATAGACGTCTAAATTAAGGTGGTTCCCGTGCTCGAAGGATTAAAACGGTGTCTGAATGGGTGTGTTGGGAAAGTCGGCACTTAAGATCCTAAGGTTTATATCGCGATTTGCACGATTTCTGGTTTCTGCATGATTTAGAGTTGATAAATTTATGTCTCATGTTTTTCGATCAAAATGACCTTTGTTTGACCTTCAAGTTTGAAATGGTTATCGACAACGCACACATAAAAGCTATTTTTATGCACGTGAACTATATTATCATAAACAACATTTGTTTAATGGAAAGCTAAAATAATACACAGACATTCCGAGAAAAAAATCATGTTTTAGATTTCAGCCCATTCTAAATACTAATATTTTCATGTAAGGCTTCAATATGTTTTCATTAAAAAACTATAGGACATTTATAAATATAAAAATAGCACTCACTTTTAAGCATACACATATGTGGGCTCAGAAAATATAGGCCAGATATGGATATGTCCAATAATTACATTTTCTTAAGTCGTTTTCTTTCACCATGTTGAATCGTTTGTTTTGTTGTTCTTTTTGATTATTTTATAATAACAAAATCATGCTTGAGCGTATGTGAAGAGAAAACTACTTACTCTACTGCAATGTGTGATATATCATATGAACGGAAATTATCTGTTATATGGTATATATGGTTAATTATCTGTTATATGGTATATCGCAAGTGCAGATTGATTAACCAAAACATCAACGATGAACGTTTGCGTAACCCAATCCCCTGATTTTAGACGGGTTTGGGGTCAAAATATAAAGTTCATCCCTATTTTTTGCTGTTAACCTCTCATTTCGTGTTCTAGACATATCAATGTTTAAAAAAAATTGGTGTGGTTGAAATGTGGGGGGTGCACGGTGGGTGTGTTGTAGCCCATGGCCTATTAGTATTACGTACGTCAGTGGGTGTAGTAACCAGGTAACGCCCTACTAGTGATAACGATGGATGAGCTGAGCTGAGCTGTTGATTTCACGGCTGAATAAGTATTGCCTTAAAAAGGTGACATTTCACAGCTCAGTGACTATCAGCTAAGCCCAATTATGGCAGAAAATAAATAAACGTTCAATTGAAAATTTGTGAATTCATCCCAAATTCGCGAAAATTTAAGCACATTAAGCTGAAATCACATAATTTATGTATATAATAACTCACAAGATATACCTTATCTGGCCAGGCGAAGACGTCTCTCTTGAATGTATAGCAAATGTGTACTTTATCCTTGCAGTAGATGGCATTGACAGAAAGACACATTTCACAAATTCACAAATTCGCGAAAATTTAAGCACATGGCCTATTAGTATTACGTGCGTCGGTAGAAATCAGTATAAAATGGACGGTTGTGAAATATTGACCCATATAGGCCTACTGTAAAATTCAAGTGCATTTGGATCCGATAATATAGCAAGTGTTGGACATGAATAGTTTTTTTTTGATGATTTCGCCGCATATTATTCAATCTGGAATACATTCGTTACTTTAATTATTTATTTTAAAACGTAAAATGCCAAAATGGACGGTTGTGAAATATTGACCCATATAGGCCTACTGTCAAATCGCTCGGCTGTAACAGTCTGTTGGTTGCTGCAATGTGGGATAATGTTCTGAACACTTGCGTTTCATTTTAAACCGATTTCAACCAATTTATGTGGGCTGTATTAATTTTGTACTCAGATTTGTAGAAATATTTCGACATGGTCCATTTTTTTTGTCATAGCTGTAGTCTGAGTATATTGACAGATTTTTAACTTTTCACAGCGCATGCCCACATAACAGCGTACAGCAATCAACAGTGAACACATGGCGATGATGGTGTAACTGAACACAGTATTATCGGTAGTGGGTTTAATGTGTTTAAATATTCTATTTTCGGCGCTGAAATCGGTAAACTAATATACCCGACAATTAGCTAACATACAGGGGATACGCGAGGTATGTTTTTTTTGCTATTATATTTGTCCTTGCAACAAGTTATGATTTTTATAGGATCAACATCTAGCCACGAGTTTGTTCACTGGTTCTTTCCTGGACTGTAGTGGAATACCACTCTCAGTCCTACTGGGCTAGATGACACGTACAATTGGTAGGTTAGTATGTGACCAGATGACAAGAAGAGTGGATTACACGTACAATTGGTAGGTTGTATGTGACCAGATAACAAGAAGAGTGGATGACACGTCCAAAGTTATTTGATGGCGAGGCGAATGTTGTTGTTTTGACTGTGTAAAGTTGTGCATTTTAGTTGTTATTTGGATAAACATGGCCTGCTGTTATCATGTTTAAACGTGTAGGTTGTGGTGGCTACGCGGATGACGTCAGTGGGGCTGTGTCCACCACAGGTCATGGGGAATCCTTCGTCAAGGTCACACTAGCTCGCCATGTCAGCTTCCTCATGCAGCAAGGTAAGTCCCAGGACAAATAAAAACAGTACTCCCAAATTATTTATACTTAATATGCCCAAATCCGAGGTACTAATTAATGGTATTTTATCAATTGACATGCACAGTATAGGCGTAACTGTTTGTTGTATTTTAAAAGACTATAGGCCTGATAGACCTACTTTAGCATGCTGTATTTTACAATAATTATGTATTATTTATGTCTGCTGATTGTCCCAGTGATGTACGAGTTTGCTCTATTAAAAGTTTGGTCTCTTTAAAGACCGTGGGGTGGGTGCTAGAAGATTATATGAAAAAAAAACGGCTACCAAATTAACCGAAGACAAGTCTGACCTCATGTGGTGCTTTGAAAAAAATCATTTGGTTTCGGTAGCTCAACTGTTTCCAGTATCGTACGGTAGGTTTATTGCATATTGCAAATACAAAACAAACGGCGAAAACATAATCAGGCAGAAAAATCTCCTAGCCCTTCAACGGCTTTTTAATGGTCGCTCCCTAATGCTTCCACACAAAAATCACAGATAAATACCAGGCGGGGTTCAAAAAGAATAGCAGAACATCTGATCACCAGTTATTCTATGCAGACATTTAATATTACTTTCTCAAACATAAAAAGGCCTTCAGACGTCGTGAAACAAACTAGAGGAATAGGCCTACTGTAAATAAACACAGAATTGTTTTAAACATTTACCAACAAAAACCTCAGGGACAAACACAAACTTTCACTTGGAAAATGTTATTCTTGAAAACACAACATCATATACTTACCTGGGAATAACTATTGATGCATTGGGGAGTTTCACGAGCGTAATTTTAAACCTCAGAGACAAAGCAAGAAAAGCTATATTTGAAAAAAACATTAACACAAGAAAAATAACAAAAATAAGAATTGGGGCACAAGTCTACAAATACCAGATACAATTGATATAAAAATATCCGCATAGAAAAAGCTTTAGTTTACACTGTAGGCCTACAGGTGGTGATGTCGAAGATATGTATTTGATTTCCCCCATGAAAATGCTCATCTGTAGCCAAAACAAGAGAAACCGTAATAATGGATATATGTAATTAAGCTTTTTCCACAGTTTTCAAAATTTGTCCAAAACTGATCAACGTTTATGAATACGTAGTACCTGGACACAAATCACGTTGTTCCAGTCATACGATATTTTAAAAGAGTTATTTTAATTATTAACCTTGTTTTATCATTTTGTGTCTTTTTTACTTTTGAATATTTTTGAAAAAATGTTTTTTCATGTAAACAGATGGAAATATATATTTATTCTATTCTATTTTTATACATTATGTAGGCTCATATATATATATATTACAGGGCTGGAGGCACAGGAGGCGGTGGAGAAAGCTTTACAATACTGTCTGGATCGAGTGGATGGCCAGGGAGGTTGTATAGCCATTGATTCGCTAGGTGGTGTTGGCATCCATTGGAACACACCCGGCATGTCCTGGGCTTCAATTAAAGACGGTTCACTTACATATGGTGTTTATAAGGAAAAGACAGAAAGTAAAATTATTTAATTATAGATCAGATTAATTTAAAACATTTCCACATCGCTAGGCATACATAATATATTCCAGGCTCAACCTACTTTAAAAGTCTGTGCTGATGAATGGTTTGTTTCTATTTTTCATTCATTTAACCCTTTCACCACTGAAGCCCGTTTTTATGTGCTGAATGCCATAGCATTCAGCACATAAAAACAGGCTTCAGTGGTGAAAGGGTTAAAGCTGGAATTGCTAACGCAACTGCCAACTTCAATTGACGATTTGTTTATATTCATGAACAATTCTATTGCTTTTTATAGTTATTTGAGACCACCATATGTACGATTCCACAAGGGTTAATATATTTCATGTCTATTCATTTAATTTATTGTGAAATCGGTCTATGAATTGATACGCACACAAACGTTTGATGTATCAGCATATCCCGATGACCAGCATGAACAATTGTTTCATAATATACCGTGGTGCTTCTGAAACTAATATGTATAATATTCATAAAAGACTGCTCCCAAGCGCTGTATATGTAGACCGATACAACGTCAAAAAGGAGCACCAATCTATGATGTGGATAAGATCAGCAACCAATCCTTTCATGCTTTATTATACATTCTTATCGCTTAATACATAGCTCCAGGCTGATTAATCATATCTATAAGGCTCGAGGCAAAGGATTTCATTCAAAATAAAATAAAACTATTAGGCCTGTGTTTATTAGATCTGAAATATTTAACTTTTCAACATGTTCAAGAAAGTTCCTCCCTTTTAGGTTTGATGTTGCCCTACAAACTGCTTAGGTTTCAACTTAGGATAATTTTAACCCTTTCAGCGCGGGGACCGTCTTTATAGGCCCTACATCAGATTCAGATTCTGACGTTTAAAGACGGTCCCCGCACTGAACGAATTAAAATAATTATAATGGCCGTAAACCCTTAACATAGGTATTCAAATGAATCAGAAAGACCTAGCTAAGACATTTATGATGATTCCAAATTGAAAAGACCCTTTGATTTTCATGGTTTATCCAACATTATTCCAGCGTTGTGAGGGTTTATCATAATGAAATCACTCGGTCGCGTTCTAATACCCATTGAAAGGTAATTTACGGTGGTAAATGTAATTATTTTTACCGTCTTAGTCAGGAGGAATTTCCCCGTGGCATTTAACAACATCTAAAATGGCCGCCAAATCTACAAAAAATCACTATAATCACCATTAAATATATTCTATTGATGTTAATCACAAATGTTGTTATTGTTAGTGTCACGAATGCATTTTGCAGTCACTTTTCGACCGGGCGGTCATTGGAGGGACTTTGCAATACACTAAATCGGAGCAATGTGTAAATGAAAATGGGTGGTCTACAGATGCATACATGACTTGAAGGACTGGGAAGGACTGCCTCTACAAACCTTATGATTTATACATAGACGAACGGGGACGGAGGTTTTACTATACAATTTAATGCTGAAACGCCGCATCCTGCAGTCTTAAGATGTATTAGTTCTCACGGATGAAACGCCGTACCTGAGGAATCCCCTCGACCCCCGAGTTAAAGTTGGTTAAAGTTGGTCCAACCAACGTTGTATAAATGTTGTATGATTGTTTTGTGTTTACCGGGTGTGATCCGCTTCCAGATCCTGCAGCATATGTACGAGTCCGTGAGCATGTCCTGTGTTAATTAGGACCGGTCATAGGCCGGTATCCTATTAAGTTTTTCACTACCATACATGACGGAAATTTCCGTCGTCATTCGTCAATGAACGTAACCATAAAATGACACAAATGTTCGTCAAATATATACTACATTTATGTATTTTTCGTCATTTGAAGCTGGAAATTGCGTTAGCAATTCCAGCTTCAAATGACGAAAAATAGAACTAGTACACCAGTATATCTGGATCCTGGTATGCACCCCGGCCTGGAAGTCAAAGGGTTAAGTTTATTTTGCCTGAGTTTGTGTCCTATTTAGGGGAAAGAGGGGTGCTGTGTGTGGGAAACGGTTGACATTTCTGTACACCAGTCCGTATGAATATGTGCAATATAACGTTTGAGGACCCTAGGTTAAGTACTTTCGTGTTCAAAAAGTGTTCAGAAAAAATACTCACGGAGCATACAGCGTCACGTCACCCCTATGGCAGTCAGAGCAGACAGGGACAATCACCCGATTATGTTTCAATGTTGGGCCAGCGTCGTATACGATTGACCGGCATCGAACCAGCAATGGGCTGCGACGCTGGCCCATCATTGAATCGGTATTGGGTGGGTAGGCCTACATTGTGTGTACCAGGTACATCGTATAGACCCGTACACTGTCCAGCGATGGTGGTGGAAGGAATAGGCTTACACGTTGAAGATATACATGTCTCATTCAATATTTATATTCTGGATATTTAGGATTCTGACCCATGAGGAAAACCAATACAGCTTCGTTTACAAAATATAAGGCCACTATTTTGTCTGAAGCACTAAAACAGTCTAAAGCCGGGCCTCGGAGTTCGGGAACTCCTTTTCTAGTTTAGTCTAGATTTGGTCGTGCGTCTATGATGCTGGTCCAGCACTCGATCAACATTGGTTCATTGGGTGATGAGCTGCTATTATTATTGTACTTCTCTAGTGATTTACAGAATGTGTGCACAGAATGATTTACAAGTTGCCCACAAAACATTTCGGACGCATAAAATTAATATCTTCACGATAGCTTGGAGTGTCTTTGATGCGCTATGAATAATCAAAAACGAACCAATAGGTACATTTCAGTGATTTTATTGTTGTACATGAACAAGTAGAACACCTTCCTATGTGATCATGTGGTAGCTATAACAATAAGTCTGAATAAATAGGTCTATTATTATGTGATTTTGTTTACTCGTACAGTGGATTAATTACCCTTTAAGTGCGGGGACTGTCTCTAGACATTAGAATCTGACGTCTATAGACGTCAGATTCTAACGTCTAAAGACGGTACCCACAGTGAAATAATTTGAAAAATTATAATGACCGTGGACCCATAACATAGGTATTCAAATGAAGCGGAAGAAGCTAACTAAGACATTTATGATGATTTCGAATGGAAAAAAACCACTTTGGTCTTGATGGTTTTTACAAACATATTTCAGCGTTGTAAGGGTTGGTACGATATTAGAGAAATGACAAACGGAGTCAAGGAGAAGTGTGTTACCAAATAAGTTTTACTTTCGCGTGACCATATGCAGTTTATATAATTTTAATATAAAAGTACCAAATCACGTGTGCGCCCAAGAAAATAGATAAAATAGCCTAACACTGCATTCAAGTAAAACCGTGCACCAATGTTTGGCGATCGTTTCGCTTTCGCTTGTAGTAGACCTTTACACAGACAGTGCCAATAGTCACACATAACTTCCAACTGAACAAATCGTCCTCTTGAGCTGAAAGGGATGTATCTGTCACTCCAGAAAGTGACAGATACGTCCCTTTAAGGCCAAGCGGACGTGTGCTACTAGAGGATGCATCACGATGCTGGACAAAAAATTGCATAGCTATAATTGTATACAGTGAACAATATATCTATAGGAAAATATAGAGTTTGGAAGTTTATGTGCCACGGTAACAACGTAGAAACCTCACATTTAACAAGAAACCCATGCAGCTAGAAATTGCCGACTAGATTAAGTACCTATAATAACAAGATGACACGACAGACTTATCTTGTATTCAATATAAGTAATCTAGTCCTATAATCTAGTCTGATTTTGTACACGCCACCTTTTTTATGACAATGGTCAACTTCATGGTTAACATTCATTAATGATAATATTTGTTTTCATATAATGTTTTCTGAAGATTTAAGTATTCGCTACCTTGTAAAGTGACAGCTACTTTCGACAATCACTGGCATAAAATAACAACTAACCAACGCAATAAAAAAATACTGTAACGTATACCACGTGGATAAATATTAATTCTCACTGGTGCCATTTGCAAAAAATGCATAAACTGATAAATGAGTTAAATTATGGCTACCTCGCTAGACAACGATTTGTGTCACTCCCATGAAATACTCTTGTAATTTGATATCAGGTTTAAAAAAACCTGGTAAACAAATAATAATCCAAATATGTGGTGCGTTAACTACATGATCATATCTGTACTTTGGATATGAAAGTGTGTATCTGCAACTTTAAAAAATGGCAGATACACCTTTTTCTTATCCAATGAATTCATTGTTTTCCATCAGACCAAATTGCGGCTTGCACACAGCTTGAAACAGTTTCCGCTGCGAAACACTTAACAATTTATCAGGGTATTTTAATACATTATCAGTTAACATCCGAAGGTTTCCAGCTATATCAGTAAAACTAGATCATTACCACACTCTAGATATTCAATACGATCTGACAATAACATTCTATGTGACTATATATCTAGCATGAACCAACCATCCAACGCTATGCATTGCCTCGATCTTGGAAGACGTCGAAGCAAAGTTAACCGTGGTCCATTATGTACAATTGCACATGGAATGAGCTGTCGGCCGCATGAGATCATTAACTCAGTAGTCAACAAATACATACATTTATAGAATGCATCCAGAGCAGTAGCTGATATTAGGTATAATTGCTATTTAATGCGACCCTGCTTTTTACAAGTGTATGCAGGAATTATACGTGCAAGGTCTTAGAGTGTTCGTTTCAGTTCACGGGTGTCTAAAATGGGAGACCGCTGCCGAATACTGGCATCCTCCATTAGTTTGTCACGGACGTTACTAATCTGATTGGTCGAAAAGGTTTGGGGACATTGTTTTAGACTTGTTTCAATGGGGAAGTGTACCTTTTAAATAATATAAATAACCAAGATCTACACTTTGATTTCTCGTGCCCACGTCGTTTGGGTCGTGTTCACACAGGCCGCCTTAAAGGGACAGATGTTGTGTTAACAGAACTTATGTCTGGCTTAACTGGTACACATACTCAAGTGATTTACAAATTATGTGCGCTCTGTGCACCGCATGACTAGTGTATAGTACAGATCAGCTGTAATAGTGAGGAAACAAGAGGCATTGGCCCAATGTTGGGCTGATGTTGGCCCATCGTATACGACGCTGGCCCAACATTGGGCCAACGCCTCGTGTGTGCTGGGTCGATAGCTGAGTGTGTTTACAGTTAGACTAGATCAAAGCAACGAAACGCCAGTAAACTGGTAAACACGATACACGGGGCCAATGTTGTCTGACTGTTGGGCCACATCTATGTGATTTGACTCAAAATTCAGGCAATATTAGCACATCTCAATTTTTTTCAGGCATATTCGTCAAGACTAATATACGTGCTATCATCACAACCACTTACGATTGTACTGTCAATCTGAAAACAACAACGTATTCTGTGAAACGCAGTGACGTCACTCGGTGAAAACAAGGTTACATAACACCCCCTCCCCCATACTTCATTCTGTGACATGCAGTAACGTATTCTGTGAAACGCAGTGACGTCACTCGGTGAAAACAAGGTTACATAACACCCTCTCCCCCATACGTCATTCTGTGAAATGCAGTGACGTCACTCGGTAAAAACAAGTTTATATAAGACCCCTCCCCCATACTTTATTGTATTAGCCAGCTCGGTGAAAACAAAGGAGGTCAAGGTCATTGAGTTTAACAGAATTGGCATTGTTGTTCACACATCAGACAGCCAATTACCTTCAAATACATTTGTGTTCCGACAAAGACAAGTTATTTACACATTTTTTTTCAAAAAACAAGACTACATTTGTTCATGGCGTCAAACACAACGAGAGATATGTTCCATGCATTATCCATCGGCTCAATAAAAACAAGTACAAATATAAATTAATATTAACCTAACAAAAATGCTATGTTTACAAACCCACTTTTATAAGGGGCATATTCTGTCTGGTGTTGTTACACAAGAACAAACGGACTAAGTTTTAACTGAGTGTGTGATTATTTAGAAATGCTATCGCTAATAACATAACAGTCGATATAAAACCGAGTGCTGAAATCTGATGAATAGCTCATTTCACTAAATCATATGGATGAAATGGCAATAGAGATCACCTGTTCATCTGCGATTAAAGAGACGTAAGTGCTACTCTACTTCACTTATGTCCCTTTAACCTTTTCACTACCATACATGACGGAAATTTCCGTCGTCATTCGTCAATGAACGTAACCATAAAATGACACAAATTTTCGTCAAATATATACTACATTTATGTATTTTTCGTCATTTGAAGCTGGAAATTGCGTTAGCAATTCCAGCTTCAAATGACGAAAAATAGAACTCCTACACCAGTATATCTGGATCCTGGCATACACCCCGGCCTGGAAGTCAAAGGGTTAAGGTGATTCTATGATATTAAACAAACATTGAAAAATGTACATAGGACAGAAAGTTTGAATAATATTATTATCATGCTATGTTGACTTTGCGATATAAAAATAGGTATAAACTGAGATAAAATAATTGGAATTGTCAGTAGGCTACAGTCAGCATAACGTCAAACAATATTTTCAGACAAAGAACAAACACTGTCGATTGAGGCTTGACACATAAGTAATTTATAGAGATCATTCCCATCTGAAGATTAGAGCGGGAAATACACAATAATAAAATAGCCTGACACTTTCAGTGCGAGGACCAGCTTAAGACATCAGATGCTGATGTCTGAAGTCGATCCCAGCACTGGAAAAATTGCAAATTTATAACGGTTGTACACCCGAAACATAGGTATTCAAATGAATCAGGGAGAGCTAACTAATCCATTTACGATGATTATAAATGGAAAAATTCTTCCCTCTCCACGGTTTATAAAATATCTCAGTGTTGTATAGTTAACAAATTGTCAAAAAGTAAGATAATTGTCACATACTTATCCCGACGTTGTGACGCCTGTGGGCTCAAAATTTAACCATCATAGCGCGGGGATCGACTTTAGTCGTCAGAATCTGACGTCAGTAGACGTCAGATTCTGACGACTAAAGTCGATCCCCGCACTGTAAGAGTAAACATATTTATAATGGTCGTAGACCCATAAACAAAGGTATTCAAATAAAGCAGAAGAGCTAACTAAAGACATTCATGATGATTTAAATTGAATAAAACCCTTTCGTCTCCAAGGTTTATGAACAATTCAGCTCTCAAGGGTTTAGAGTTAAACAATGTACATGTTTTGTACGTGTATTTCAGCGGGTTTAGCAGCACAGTCATAGAATATACATATATCATTTGATATACGAATATAATTATTTATTTTGCTGATAACATACCATTTTCCGTACCACTGTCAGGCTATAACATGCTATGTCAGGAGGTTTGTTCTGTTTAATACCGGATATGTGTACACCAATAGTGTACCAACCAGACAATATTTCGCTGTCAAACTATAATAATATTGAAACAGATTAGGGCTATGACGTCACATGACATTGTAGAGTTACATGAAAAAGTCCACCATATATATAGGGAAATATCCAAGAGATTTTGATTTTTTTAGTCGCGGCTCGCTAGACAAGACAATTTTAAAACATCACAGTTACATACAAATATACGATATACGATGAAATGACGGTGAAAATAGCACTACCAAATTATTTGTCTAATTTAAGAAAAACAGACGATGGGAAGTATATATATATTTATAATAAATAAGTAGCATTTAATTTACAGTATTGGATTTGCAGTAGCAGTGATTCAAGTAGAGTGTGCCCGCAATAAACACAAAATAGGTTTGATCGTTATGCTCGAAGGTAAGTGTATTTTGAAAACAAGGTACTCTTTTATAATAATATTCAGAGCATCAAAACTATGATCAGAACGAAGCAACGATATACACACACAGCTCTGAAGTAAAGATATATAAATGTATGCCACCGCGATTAAAGGGTGTCATCTGATGACTTGTATTTAATCTAAGCTGACAACGATAAATATATACAATCACAGCCTAATTCGCATGCTTAATAAAAATGATTACAAAGAGGTAACAATTAGGAAAGAGATACAAAACTTTATCTCAAGGAAACGACAAAATACTGGATTGAAGAGGTAGCATTATTTTGTTAGACCCGGGGCCCTGTTATAAGCTATAATATGTTAATCCACTACATTGATATACTGGTTGAGCTAGGATTAAATGCCAGCTCGACTTAAACCCTCAGAGCTCTGACATGTTCAATCTAAATTTTCACTCACTTGAAGTTGTGCATCGCTACCGCGATCCACAACATCAAGTGACTGAAAATTACTCCAATTTGCTAAAAATTTCCTAGATGCAAGACATTTTTCATTTTAATAACATGAATAACTGGTTACACAGCATGCACAGGTTGCAGTAAAACCACCTAAAGACCACTATGGTCCACATCACGGGTCTTGGGGTTAACCCCGGGGCTGCTGAATTAATAATTTATGAGTATTTTTCATTAATTTAAAACTGGAATTGCTAACACAATTTCCAGCTTCAAATGAATGAAAATAATATTATTTCTGAAAAATAGACATCTCCCAAAATAGAATTATTTCAATAACTGAGTATCTACCACACGATGTGTTGCAAATCTTAGTGGTATTTCATTAATTCTGAAATTTGCTTGAAAACGTATATATACGGTCTTAGCAGCTCGAGGGTGAAGATCGTCTAACAACACGATCACCGTGTACAACGCTGCCTATAGTGGGCATTTGTTAAAAATCGTTATACTTACGAAACAAATATTTATACTTACAAAACAAATATTGCAGCATCCGTCAAACGATAATAACTCTTTCAAAGATGAATATTACACTTTTACAAAATAAAAATATTTCTGTATTAAATGATGATCCACATCATTTTAGATATTCACAGAATATTGCACTTGGTGGTAGACTGGTAGTGATTCTCTAAATGAATATGTACAATAGAAAAGTGACACATATGCACAACAATGTAGAAATATATATACATCTACTTGCAATAATTATAGAGACAAAATATAATTTCCATAATCTCTAATTAGCCCTACCAATTAACCTTCTGAACACCAAGTAGTTTGTTCTCATTTCTCTTCACATTGAGATTTACATTGCTCTGACAAAAGCAGCTCAATGTGGATTAAGAGAGGTCGCAATGTGGATTAGGGCCTATGCTTGTGTAAAATATGAAGTTAATCCATCGATAGAAAGGTGGTCAAACATTCAGGATATGATTTTTTTTTTAATCCATGAGTTTTGCAACAATCAATAAAAGTGCAGAATGAAATTCTGGTCTTAATAGCCCTCCTCAAATGACTTATTTTTGCTTGATTGTAAGGATATTACATTGCTTTTGAAAAAAAGCAAATAATTACGTGGATCCGAAACAAAGATTCGGTTTATCATCAGTGATAATAGTGTGAAGTTGTGATATTACTATTTCAAGTCTCCACCACACACAAGTAGGTGGCCATGATATAACTAATAATCCAAATAGAAAAAAAATCTGTAACGCTTTTAGCGCAGGGAACGTCTTTATACGTCAGAACCTGACGTCTGTAGGCGTCAGATTCTGACGTATAAGGACGGTCCCCACATTCAAAGAGTAAAAATATTTCTAATGGTCGTAGGCCCATAACATATTCAAATGAACCAGAAAGAACTAACTAAGACATTTATGATGATTTCCAATTGAAAATAACCCTTTAGTCTCCAATATTTCGGCGTTGTGAGATTTAAAGCAACTACAGTGGATCATAAGCTCACTAATTCATGGCAGCCGTACAGACGAGGATCGTTACTTAGAATTGTGCCTAACATTCAGTTCAAAGTGCTCACACTATCAATCCAGATAAACAACATCAACTTGCGCGTACACCACATAATTAGAAAGTGCAAAATGATGGAACTTGTTGTGTTTCTTTTGTGCGATGTTTACACGAGTGCCATGACAAACAGCATACATAGGCCTAACTAACGTGAGAAAAAAATGTAATTTTAAAATCTTAATTAATCGATTTAACCTAATAACTAGTGTAGACTACCTGGCGTAGACCAACCTCTTTACTTTACACATTGTTTGATTAATTTAGCCCTTACTCTCAATTATGTATACACCAGTCAGTATTAGAGGTCGCTGTGGAAATTTCTGATGAAGAATTGAAATTGAGATATTTAGGCTGCTTAATCAAGGCCTTGTCAACTCTCAATACGATATGTGCGCCACCTGGTGAATAGCTGTGCATAAACATGTTATCTCTCTATGTGATTGGTTGCAGAGGCACACGCGACGTGCACTGTGGGAGACGATGTTGGAAGAGACTGTTAGCTGCGCGATTGAGAGTTGAATGCATATTTAAACTTAATTATAAATACTACAATACTATTTAACCATGATTCATTATACAAAAAAATGTATTTATCTTATGACATGGTGCTCAGCCATGTCACAATGTATTTGTCCATCCCTAGCTCAACGTTGATACACCATTGACACAAAGTTGTTGGATAGTATTTTCACAACCATGTTGATGGTAACTAAATAACTAGGTATCATACTGCAGATCTACATATCATTATATAAATCACTATTGTACGTTGTCTGAAAATCAAAGTACCTTACCAAAAAGTACAGAATAATTACCAATGTTTTCACACACCCACCGGTTTAGATTTAAGTGTTAAATAATTACCCAAATAACATTATAATGATATAAATGGAACAACTCAGATTATAACATGGTATCCATTGTCAAATACATGGATTTGGTTTTATAATTCAAGTCGTACCTCTTTGTTCATTTTCACTGAAGGTATTTTACCATGATTGGCATCATAATTGTTATAAAACAAAGTAGTTTTGCATTTAGAATGTAACATTATTACATTTAGATAAATAATCCAATATTTAGCAAGACAGATAACACCATGAATCTCACAACAGTATTATTTTAGTATTCAGTTGTTCAAACCTAAGTTCACTGTTAAGTCGGTTTGCCTTTCCTAAGTTATGCAGTACAGTTCTTTTATCAGTTTGTGAGGGTATGGTGGGCAGCGAGAGATTTGACATCTTGACTCTGAGACGGCTGAAAGCTGAGCCTTCTGTGTCAACTTTGCCATCACTTGGTGTGAGGGTAACCTCCTGGGCATTCACGTGGAAGGAGGCCGACAGAGAGCCCTCACTGAAAGACGTCTTCATACAAGGATGGTACAGCTGCATCGAGTGCTGTTGATCAGGTGTCGCAGGTTCAGGCCATGTATCTGTGTCAGAGTGGGAATGTTTTAGAGTTGATTCTACTTCAAGATATTCAGCTGAGCCGCCTGAAGCTACTGGAGATGTGTGCTTTGGAACAATCACAGAAGCATCAGAATCGATAGCGTCTGGGATGGCCTTCTGCTGAACTTCTTCATCAACATTGTCTTTGGCTGCAGTCACTGCCTGCTGCACCGCAACATCCGGAACATTCCCATCCACGTCAGCAATTGGAAGATTCTGAAACTGTATTTTATTGCCAATTTCGGCGTCTGGTATATAGAATTCTGTCTTTTTGTGTGATTGGATGATTTGACTTCGCATGGTCTGTCCCGGATTGTCTAGACTGTGCGTGCGTATTTTGGCGGGAATAGTAGATAGCTGTGGCCTTCCATGAAGTACGGCAGCACGAGCCACAGCAGAGGATTCCAAGTCCACCTGTCCCACAGGTAGAAACACATCCTCAGTGGGTGTGGAATCGGTGGACTTATTCAGAGGAGAGGACTTCCTCCTGCGCCAATGTCTGCTATGTGTGACCGCTAGGATACCACATGACATGAGAACAATGTCCTCACCGTCACAGGGACTTTCAAGATCAAAGTCCATGACCAGATCAGCAGTGGGACGCTCCTCACCAGCATTACCAAGTGGTGTGTCAATGTCATCTATGCTGTACTGGTGAAGCAGAGGCTTCGTGGCAGGATCTGCTATGACAGGCTCCATGAACGGGGCTATTACATCTTCGTCTTCGTCCAGAACCATCACTTCGCCTTCCTTGATGTCCTTGCTGTAGAACACCGTAGGTATGACGCCACCGGCCACTCGTGGACGTAAACGCCAGTTAGACATGCGCATCTTCTTGACAGGGTTGAGGAAGGAGCGGCCAAGACGAGCTATGTTACTGCTGGCTGCTGAGGCAGTAGCCATGGCTACCGCTCCAGGAGACTTGAGGTTGTTGAAAGATGCACCTGAGGATATTTTAGGTCGTGACATTGTGTTCATCTGTTCCTGGGCCTGTGTGGCTATGTTGATCACACCTTCATGACGCTTACTACGCTTCCTGTAACACAGATAATAACACGTCTTTGTATATTAACTCGTAAACCGCCGGTACCGATTGATTCGTTTTTTACATTTTTTGTTAGCACATTGCATATCAGCTTTTAAATATGTTGAAAATGAAACGTGACATAAATCAACAAGATTTAAAAACAGTTGACCTCCATTTTATAAAATCTGAATAATTTTCACTCACTTTAAGTTGTGGATCGCGTCAGCGAGACACAACTTAAGGTGAGTAAAAATTCAAATTGAATAATTTGGCGGTTAAAGGGCTAACAAGCAGAACATGGCACGAATACATGCATTCAACCAATGAAACGCTAATAATAACGTCGGTCCTGCATTTAGCCAATGGAGGCCCAGTATTGTCCTCGCTCTTCACTCTAGAAATAAAAACCTGAAAAATATGTTTTACAAACATTTTAATACACATAATATTAATAATATAACATAATAAATAACTAGTAATTACGGTTAATAAAAATGTATGAGATGTAACTCTTTAGAGGAAACATGGTGATAAAGACATATTGAAACAGCGTAGATTCAATGGTGGCCTGTATCATGACTTTTGGCCCAGCATTGAAACAACGCTGTACTAAGGTATCATTGCATCAGCCTTTTATGCCCCCATGTGCACGACGGGCCATATTTCAATTGTATATGAAATAAAAACAATTCAAGATTGAACCTTAAGTGTTTCATACCGGTATTTTATCAAATGTTCATGAATACAGTTATATTGCTTTTATACCTCTCTAGTTTTGTTTCTATAATGGGAAGATCTCCTGATTCCAATTTTTTTCCTGCCGCAGTCGATTCACAAATCGCCCGTAATGATTCTACAACATGTATTTTTTCAAAATAACGTTCTTTCATAAGGTGTATATCAAATGCGTAAAAACCATTGGCATTATATGGACAACTATAATGATATTTAAATATTTGCAAGCAAATATTTGATCGTTTATTTTTCAGTTAAATGTCTTTCATGCATAATATAGTTGTTGAATAATTGTTCTGAAAAAATCATTCATTAGAGAAAGAGTGCTATAGCCAAGTGGTAGTTTAACACAACTAATTTGATACAATAACTACTTATATCAAACTAATATTAGAAAAAAACATATTTATGACTACGATCTGTTGCAAAACGTGAAGAGAAATTAGCTGACATTGTGTCTGCCGTTTTTAGTACCAACAACAATAATGTTTTGTGCCACTAATGTGGACAATTTACCTTTGGCATCCTCGTTATTGTTAATATGGATAACAATGTTGTTAAACAGTCTTGTGTTGGTTGTGCGGAATGTGTGGAAGTACCCTGGCTCGTCGTTAGGGGCGTAAGTGATGCGCAGGCAGACGTGGCGGGATTTAAACAGGCCGCTCAGCATCCCTGTATGTCAACAAATACGCTCATTAGATCAACTCTGAAATACGCTGAAATAATTCTATATAAGCCATAGATTTCAAAAGGTTATTTTGAAATCATCATCATACATTTCTTAGTTGACATCCCTGCGCTGAAAAGTTTGAATAGACAGCCCTAAAAAATGTTTTGTCGCAACTTTAAAATTGTGTCACCTTTCTCACAAAAAGTACTTATTTCAAAACAAAAAATAGTACATTAGGTTGAAAAACTAGAACATGTTTTTCTAAAATGTAACTACATTTAATTTTATGAGATTTAAAACTTTTTAATGTTTGTTATAATCATTTAAAGTGAATTTTAAAATATACGACGTCATAAATTATTGTAACAATGCCGCATGTAAACACAAAACATAATTTGAATCTTTGGTCCAATAAGGTATCAATGTTATACACATGCTTTGTGTTTACTGGGTAGACATGTCTTTTTGCATGACTGATCACCTATCTGCTACTGCTGTACTCGAAGGCTTGATATTAATATCAAGCCTGAATTTACTATTGTCATCTTCATCCACTACAAGCCGCGAATTGCTGTCGCAATTCCCGACTTGTAGTGGATGAAGATGATTAGAAGTGAGTGAAAAATTAAAGAAAATTACCATGTATTGGTAAACCAGGGTCAGGGAAATTTTCATTAAAAAACCCTTAGTTGTAGGAAAATTAAGTCTGCTTTCAGGGATGTAAAATGATGCTTTAATGCATCGTGAGGACTTAATGGGTTAATACCCCGTATTGCATACAGTTCTACCACATCTACTGATATTTGTACACCCTGTGTGTACATTAAGTTGCTGTACTCACCAATCTCCATCCTCTGTAGCAGCTGTAAGTCTATACTCTGGTAGCTGATGATTTGGTCTGCCTCGTCGTCATAACTAAACAGCATCACACAAAACAAAAATACTATCAAGCAAGAATGGCAGATGAATCAAAGCCAATGTTTCTGCGACGTATATTGAAATTGGGACACGTGACAAGGATTATTTCTGCCTTTTATGTTGCCATCCAGAAAATGGAGAAAGAAATTACAAATCTTATATCATAGTTTGAACCGCTGTTTACCTAGTTAATGCTTGAAAGCGATGGCCCCAGAGTAGGGTGTTAACCCTTTAACCACCGGTGCCGCATATATTCGGGTTTTCATTTTTTATTAGCACATTAACTACCGCCTTTTAAACATGTTAAAGATAAAATATGACATCAATCAGCAAGATTTGAAAAGAGTTGACCTCTCCATTTTGTCAAATCTGAATAATTTTCACTCACTTGAAGTTGTGGATCGCGTCAGCGAGACACAACTTCAAGTGGGTGAAAATTCAAATTGAATAATTTGGCGGTTAAAGGGTTGGAAAAAGTTTCAAGCTGCCGACCATCAATTTGAAAACATTATCGAACTTTCGATAGAAACTGACTACTAAATCAGTGGAACGATCGAAAATTATCTTACATTATTCAATTTGTCTAGAGCACTTACTTGACTACGTAATAAGCTTTCTGGGTGAGGAGCAGAATAATGTCCATGTCTTGTTGAGTGGGGTCCCCGGTGGAGGGGTCGGCGTCTATTAGTCCCCAGCCTCCCAGGCACACTTCCGGCTCCGCTATCAGCATTCTCTTACACTCGTCAATCAGGGTCTTCATGTTCTCCTCTTTCTCCACCAGGGAGCGCTGATGTTCCTCGTGTGTCTCTGTAGACGCTGACTGTAACATCGGGGAACTAGTTAACCCAATGTTAAATTGATGATGGGCCAGCGTCGTAGACGCTGGACCATCATCAAATCGACATCGGGTCGTCGTCTCGTGTTTGCTGGGTATTTACACCACAAAGATCGAATGCATCGCGATTTAGGCATTACTAGGATTTATACGCAATGAAATGAAATGAATCGGGCTTTAGGCCACCTTTGTGCACATATAGGCTAAACTGGGCCAGGAGAACCTCCTGAGGATGGTGAGATGATTGAGATGACACTGTCCTCCAGACAAAGGATTCGAAATTCGATCCCTGGCGGTCTGAGGCCGAGCACGCTACCTCTCGGTCACGGAGGTTCCCCACAATACTAACTCTCACACGTGGATGGGGAAGAAACATTTTTGTTTCTTTCAAACCGCCGAGACCGGGAACCGAACCCCGGACTCTGGCATGAAAGGCAGCGGTGCTAACCACTACCCTAGGGCCCCCGCCCTTTATACGCAATGAACAGAAAGTCTTGTGTGCATAGATATCTTGGCCCAAGTATGTTTTTCTACTCCCTAATATGACAACTGAATGACGGACGTGATTGGCTGATCTCGTCATGTGACATGGTGAGCCACCATTTCATTGGTCGGGGGTAGAGAACCAAGCTTGGACCGATATCTTTATACCAACAAAACTGAGGGCCAGTCCACATTGTAGAAAGGCTAAACTTGGCCAGATGAGATTCCGCAGAAAAATGGCAGTGTGTGATGAACATCACATTGAAAACTAGACGCTTACACAACTATTTTATAGAGTTTCAAGTCGCGCTCCCTTCAAGCTAAAAAAAGCATTACAATGCGCAACCTTAAAACAGTTTTTATATCTTAATACTATTTACAATAACATGTATATTACCTGGAGGGTTCGCAGGTCGTCGGCCGGGGAATGACCTAGTTGAAGGTCAATGGTGGCCTGACGGTACACATCCTTCACTCTGTTAATGTAGTACCTACAATAATAAAACATGTGTGTGGCTTTAAAACCTTGTGTGATGACTGAAAAAGGGGGTGCTGGACCGCGAAATGTGTCATTGGAGCGGATCTCAAATTGATGTCCACAATTATGCTGGACCTTATGTATCAGCTCCTTATAAGTTGCCTGGTGTAAAATCAGTAAGTAGATAGCCTATGTTGTAAAATTAACCATACATTTATTTTAAATAATGCATTACTAATCCGTCATTTTAAACAGAATTCAAAAGAGACGTGTGTTAATTAAATAGTTTTAGACATATTCAGTTGGAAATTTGCAGCTTTGATCGAGTCAGCTAAAAATGGTTCTTTTACAACATATTGTTTTTTCACTGTAGCGACAGCATATTTGGATTGCTAGGACTATAAAATTAACTTATATTTTTTAAAAGAATCAGTGAGGGTATGTAAGTTGACCCAGACTCGTCTAATATAGGCCCACCGTCTGCGACGCTGGTCCAATATTAGACCGACATTAGTTCAAAGATACTATACCTGCTGGCAGAGTTGACACCGTCTTTCATCATGCCGCTGATTTTCCTCTCACCAGTTCTTGTGTAGTCACCCTGTAACCAACATAAATATACAGTCTTGATATCACCCCTAAAGCGTTAAAATATGTGCATGCACACCATGGAGACCAAAAGATTTTTTTCAATTTGAAATCATCATACATGTCTTAGTGCCGCTTTGTAAACTCAGGAGTATAAATACACAGCAAGTAAAATATTTACTGCAGGTTTAAACTTGAAGTTGACTCCCACTACTTGTTACGACTTCAAGATATAGTTATATAGATGGGTCCACAACCAGACATGCGTAACCAGGACGACGTGGCTGCTTCCATGCATAATTATGTCACGAACAAATTTAAACATAATTTTTTGTAAAATTCCCTTGCGTTTATTTATGTTGCCATATTTATAAAAGAATTAGAAAGTACCTATAATCATTGATTGGAAAGCAGGTCATATAAACTGTTGAAAGAGACCGAATGATAAGCACTCAGATAAATTGAAACAATAAATATGTATCATTGGCACACGATAGAATGGTGGATGACTTAACGATCAAAAAGAGACTGTCAACAATAAAAATGACAAAATCGCCATGCATAGTTATTCTGGATGACATTCTGGAAAAAATAATCAGATTCATAAAATCACAATAACTTTAACATTGAAAGCCGTTTCTGGTATATAGATTGATCATTATAATTACAAATTTGCTCCGAGCTTTGTTTACGAAACCTAAATCAGACCTTAGATCGCATCAAGCCGTCGGCACCCTGACACAAATTCAACCCCTTAACTGCCAAATTATTTATTAGGAAATTTCACCCACCTGAAGTTGTGTCTCGCTGACGCAATCCACAACTTCATGTGAGTGGAAATTATTCAGATTTGTCAAAGTGGATATTAAATATTTTCAATTTATGTCACGTTTTATCTTTAACATGTCTAAAAGGTGGTATTTAATGTGTTAATACGGGGTTAACCCTTTCAGCGCAGGAACCGTCTTTATACGCCAGTTGTGTCTCGCTAACGCGATCCACCACTTCAAGTGAGTGAAAATTATTCAGATTTGACAAAATGGAGGACAACTGTTTTCAAATCCTGCTGATTGATGTCACATTTTATCTTTACCATTTTTAAAAGGTGGTACCTAATGTGCTGATAAAAATGAAAACCCGAAAATATTCGGCACCGACGGTTAAAGGGTTAAAGGACGTAGTAATATGGGGATCGTGATTTGAAACACATGCCACAGTGTCATGTTGTCAGGTTATGTATATGTGTAAAGAAAGGGGAAGTTCGTAGATGTGTCACGCGGAATACAGTAAGCAGAGGGCTGTTTACAATATTTGATGTTTTTCCAACTGGCTTGACCCTTAAAGCACTAAATTAAATAGTTTAAATTTGCACCGAGTTAAAGTTGTGTCTCGCTACCGCGACCCACAACTTCAAGTGGGTGAAAATGTTCATGGATATCTGATAAATTTGAAACCAAAGATTTGCAAATCTGGATGTTTAAACACACCTTTCGTTCCCAATATCTGCGATTTAAACGTCTAATAAAACAGATTAACCCTTTACCCGCCGGTGCCGCGTACATTTCGGTTTTAATTTTTTATTAGCCCATTAAGTACCACATTTTAAATATGTTAAAGATAAAATGTGACATCAACCAGCAAGATTTGAAAAGAGTTGACCTCCATTTTGCCAAATCTGAATAATTTCCACTCACTTGAAGTTGTGGATTGCGTCAGCGAGACACAACTTCAAGTGGGTGAAAATTCAAATTGAATAATTTGGCGGTTAAAGGGTTAAAACTACTATTGTTGATGTTGACCTTGAGAGCGGCTGTGCCTGCGTACTGCTGACTGATGACGTCACCGTTATTTGCCCACATCTGCTGGTAGGTGAGCCGAGAGGCTTCTGGGAGATGTTCATCGGGAGGCAGAAGGCCCAGCTTGCGACACTGAACACATAAACGAATAAATGTAATTATTAAAAATGGCCGTTATAATAATTATATGAATCGGTAAATATATAAATTCTTAAAATAGAAGCTGAACGCAGCTTACTATGATTACACAACTGTGAAACATAAAGTCTTCAGAATCAGGAGCGGGAATAATACGATTCTAAATGTGCACTTCAATGTGATTTTCGAGATTTGATTAAACAGGTACATAGTATCAAGTCGAATAGTTCATGGGCCAGAATCCCCCCCCCCCCACTACTCAGCCACACCAACTTTTGTTTAAGCTTTGATATATCCAAACATAAAATGAGATGTTACCAGTAACAAAATAGGGACGAACTTTATATTTTGACCGCTTATGTGGGGTACCCCCAGACCTGTCTAAAATTAGGGGCTAGGTTTACGTGAGCGTCTGTCATTGATTTTCAGATTAACCAATCTGAATCAGCACAAGCGATATATCATATCACAGATAATTAAATTTCCGTTCTGATAATACATCACCCATTGCAAAGGAATAAATAGTCGTCTCTCCACGTACGCTCAAACATGTTTTTTTATTATAAAATAAACAAAATTACTAACAATTTAGTCAGCATGGTCAAAGAAAACGACATAAAAAACGTAGTTGTTGGACATATCCATATCTGGTCTATGTTATCTAAACCCAGATATGTTTATGCTTCAAAATGTGTGTTATTTATATTTATAAATGTTATACACATTTTTTTATTGAAAGAACATCACAGTCTTTCATGAAAATATGTAAATTTAGCCTGGGCTGAAAAATAAAACTTTGCTCAGGGATGCTAAAATTTTAGTGTATACTCTTTTATCCTCTTGTTTTTGCATAATTTGTGTGTGCTGAATTCGAATCTGTCGGATGACATTCTATATTTGGTGACCTTCACCTTCAAAATAGCAAAACACTAAATAACCACCAAAATGTTAACAAAACCCCATATATTTTATGGTTTGTTGCACATAAAAGCACAATTTATGGTTTCTGCAATATTTTTAATTGATAATTTTTTCTTGTGTCTTTGAAAAGAAATGACCTTTATTTGACCATTAAATCCAAGAGATTCGCCGTTTTTTGATGTATTTACTGTTACTATAAGTATACTGCTAAACTTGGTGAGGATAATTAGACGTATTTTTGGTAACATGTTGGATTAGGAATAAACGTTACTGACGAGTAAATTTGAAAAAAAATCCAAAGTAGAGGCGAAATTCACCTTCATATGAACAAGAAACAAAATGGCCATCGAATTAAAAATTGTAAATTAAACCTCTTTTATATGTGGCACGGAATTGCTCAATTTAGTTATTTTGTCTGACATTGGGGCCGAAACAAACATTTCTTATGTTTATTGCTCAGCGTGTCTGAGTTTATCGTAAAATCCAAGATTGACGGCATTTTACATATTTACTATTAAAATAATGAAGTCATTCCAAATACTAAGTCCATCAAACCATTCTAGAATATACTGTGCTTATACACAGTTTCTATTTTTTAGATTTTCAATAAATAAATGTTGTTTATGATATTATAGTTCACGTGAATGAAAACGTTTTTATTTGTGTTGGCGGTAACTATTTCAAATTTGAAGGTCAAATATAGGTCATTTTGATCGAAAAAGGAGAGACAATAATTTATCAACTCCAAATCATACAGAAACCAGAAATCGTGCAATAATTTGTGACAAAAATATAGAACAGATGTGGTTTTGGCGGCCATTTTTTTGGGTTTTTCAAAGGCGAAGGACACCAATCATACAATTTTATCCGACAGATTTGAATTCAGCACACAAGCACATGTAAAAACAAGCGAGAGAAAATAATAGACATATATGCAGAGCAACGTTCCATGTTTCATAGTTCAACCTGGGAAAAATACACAATGTTTTGAAAAAGTTAATATTCTTTATTTTAAAAATATATATGCCATGAACAAATCTAAATACCACTCAGTTTTAAAGATATGCAAATCCGGGTATTAGGAAACATAGGTCAAATAAATACATGTATATGGACAATAATTATGTTTTATTAAGTCGTTTCCATCGACCATATGTTTACTACTTTATTTTTCTACTGGTAACATCTCATTTCATGTTTTGGACATATCTAAGTAGAAAAAAGTTGGTGTGGGTGAGTAGAGGGGGGAGGGGTTGCACGGTGACCAATTCTGGCCGATGGACTAGAAGTATCATTGAGTGTACAATGTTATGAGAAGATCTACAGGTTTGCATTTTTGCATCGAATTAAACACGAATCTTTACTGTACTAGCCACAAGAGTAGAGATATCAGCCGTGACCTCAACACTAGAACTATGCCACAAATTATTGTGAAACAGCATCGCATTTAAATTAACAATTGTGATGAAATGGTCGTCATGTCAGATGCCTCAACCCTTTCATCTCAACAATCCCAGTGTACGATGCGATTTGCCCCATATATACCTGTACTTCTAGAACAATCCTGGCGATGGCACTCTGAACAATGTTAGTACGATCCAGACAGTCGATGCAGTTGACACGGAAAACACCTCGCTGTTCACATATCACGCCGTTCTTGTCAACCCTGCTCACAAAAATAACAACAACTAGAAACTTGATGCTGCGGCGGCACAATCATATATTACTGTATCTGGTGATATTCGCGAGGTTTTAATTTTCGCGAATTTAGCGAGGACAAATTCGTGAATTGAAGAATCTCGCGAATTTTTTTTAGAATAGCGTTACTAAAGAAAAATGATAATTCGCCAATTCTAAACTTCATGAAAAGTCCCAAAAACAGGAATTCTCAAAAATTTAAACACGTGAAAATTATCTAGATCTACAGTATAATTATGATTGTGCCTCCGCTGGAGAACCTAATATGAACTGTTTGACGTACAGACGAACTGACGGACGGATGGATAACCCAAATTACAAAATGCCGCCGACACTAATCTGACCGAGGTATAGAAATTTAATTAATAATCATTCCAATAAAATAAATCATTCAGCTGAAAGAAAATCAATACACGTTTCAACTGAATTTCTGCATAGTTATACATTTCAGGTAATATTTGTGTTGTAAAAAAACAGTTAAAATGCGCTGAAATAGAGACATACCATATTGCAAATAAATACCAAGTGAACAGATTAAACCTCCTATAATACAAAACCCAGCAAACACGAGACGTTGACCCAATACTGCTGTAATGTTGAGCCATCATCTGCCACTCTGGCCCAACATTAGAGCAGCATTGGGTCAAGGTCTCGTGTTTGCTGGGAATACTATTATCCCTCATTTTCAGTCACCTTTAGATGAGCATTGCGGGTTCACACTTAAAGGTGGATGAAAATAGCCCTATTATATATAAGTAATATCCAAATTAATATATCGAAATCTGAGAACGTCCTTATAGTGATGGTATACGTATAATTATAACCAATCAAAGTATGCCTTGCCACAAGAAATTTAGGGGGTGAAACATCAATAACAAGGCCATGATTGTTCACCATTTTTAAGTTGTACCTCGCTATCGCGACCCACAATATTTAATTTAAGTTTGAGCACTTGACAATATTACAGATTGAACAAAATACATATTTTTTTTAGGATAGCTGACACGCTATCTATATAATATATCTGCACCAAGTGGTATGGAAAGAAGTGTTATATACCATCATCATGACCATGATGACGAAAAATTAAGTTTACGTTAAACATGGAGATAAAACATGTTATTTTTTGTATATAAATGTAAACCATGCATATTGGTATATTACCAGCAATAACGAAGATCCTTAATAATGTCAAGAATATTTTCTGTCAGGATAGTCAGATTTTCAAATTTCATGCCGCGACTGCAACAAATATAATTTTAATTAACAATGTAGTTTTATCAATAATACAACTAGCAAACAAGATACATTAATGTTTAATGATGGATCAAAATTATGCCAATATTGGGTCCACATATTTTGTTGGTTGCGCAACAATACATTTTTATAAACGCTATTAATATTATACAGAATACAAATATGAGCGAAAATGACTATTTTCAAACATGTAAATAAATTTGATCCTCTTATTATATTTCATGAGTGAGGAGTAGGTACTCTTTATTTCTTTGACCACAATGTGATTTTTACTACATCACATATGGTACAAATAGCATACAATACGTGTATTTATTAACCCTTTCACCGCTGAATTATAACGTTATAAAATGCCTGAGCGCTGAATTAAGTATTTTTTTAATTAAAAAACAGTAATTAGGCCTACTGATGTCAGCCAGGTGGTCGCCTTTCGGCGCCACCCGCGGTGAAATGGTTAAAAAAAATGGGAACATAGTTTTTGTTGATCATGTTGATGACATGCGTGGATTGCAAAAAAACTGCTCCATTTGATGGCAATGCACTTGTAACTAACTGTCACGTCAAATTCCTATCACATTTCATATCAATGACAATCAGATAAAAACATTCCCTATGAGTTATAAGCCCTGGGTAAAAATACGATATAGACGTGATTAGCATTTTAACCCTTTTCATGCCAGGTTATCCTATTTAATTTCCCACCCACTTGAAGTTGTGTCTCGCTACCGCGATCCACAACTTCAAGTGGATGACAATTACTCATATATGTTGCATTTGAGATAAAATATTTCTAAATGTTGACGTTTAAACACTCATTTCATTCTCAAAAACCGTGATTTTACCTGCCAATGAAACAGATTAAAAACGATTATAATCTTCAGCGCTCCAAGTACTAAGTATTCATGTGTAAGTGTTGTTGGCATGATAAATGCGCTGTTTTATTCGGGGATTCAATGACAGGTATAGGCGGCCTACAGAAATCAATGTGATTGGTAAACTCACGGCTCAGCAGTGATTGTATTTTTAGTCACTTGAAGTTGTGGATCGCGGTAGCGAGACACAACTTCAAGTGACTAAAAATTTGGTAGCAGCCCTAGCGAACACGAGACCTGAACCGATGTTAGTTTACTGTTCTGCCAGCGTCACCGACGGTGGTCCAACATTAAAACGACATTGAGTGAATATCTGGTGTCTGCGCTCTATCTATTCATCTCACTCAGATAAACATCAGCTCATGCTACCGCCTGGTAACTGAGTATGTGATTGCGGGGGGTAAATAAAATAGACATTTATTTCAAATATACTGGTACAATTTATTGTATGTGTAGCAACAACGAAACGACGCTTGTAGATTGTCAATTGATCTGGCAGTTAGCATAGTTATGAAAGGGAATGTAATGATGGAGAACGGGATTTATTGGCAATAGGCAGGCGCGTCGAAAGAAATAGTTTGTATGCGATAAAAAACACGAAATATATTAAATTTTCTAACTTCAATCGCATGTATGAGATACACAAATTGAGCCGTGCTGACTATTGCAAAAATATTTTTTTTATAATACTCCAACTATTTCGACAGAATGATATCAATAACATTTATGTTTCAAATCAGAAATAATCGTCACGTGGTTTCGCACGGGGGAAATATTTAAAAAATGAAACAAATATTAAAACATTAATATTTGTAAGGTAACTTTAAAAGCGGAATTTTAGATGAATTTCATGAATTAGATTATATTTCAATTATCATTAAATTTGTACATATGATGATATATTTTAAACATAAAATACACACACACAAAAAAGAAAATTTCACTTTATAATGACGATATTCATTATAAAAACAAAATTATTCTTGTTTAAACAGAGTAAGCTAGGTAATCATAAAAAGTAAACAAGACTAAACAATACATGATATTAATTTAATCTTAAAGCGACACAATCAGGCCAAAATCATCAAAAACTCAGCACTTCCACTTTGGCTCTCCGATATGCCCCAACATTAAACAGCATTGGTTTAACGTTTGCTTGATTCACTCACCAGTACTCGTGGAAGTCAAAGGCTATGTAGGTGAGGCTGGGGTGATTGTAGGCTATGACGTGCTTGAGGAAGCCATCAGCTATGACCTTTTCCTTGCCCACCTGGTCCACCAAGGACACCGCCACCACCTCCTTGTACAGGGAGATCTGCTCCTCAAAGTGCCTGATCAGGGCCTCTCTGTTCTCGCCGTCACCTGTAAACACACGCGTGTGCGACAAATGTCAGGACATAAATGAAATGCATAGGGTTTTAGGCCACCTTTGTGCACATGTAGGCTAAACTGGGCCAGGAGAACCTCCTGAGGATGGTGAGATGACACTGCCCTCCAGACACAGGTTTGAAATTCGAGCCCTGGTGGTCTGAGGACGAGCACATTACCTCTCGGTCACAATATTGAATCCTTACGAGTGAGCGGGGAAGAAACATATTGTATCTTTGAAACTTGAAGGCCAGAGTGGGGTTGGAATCCGCAATCTCCGACTTTCCAAGCAGGCATTTTTAACCACTGCACCAGGGCCCCCGCCAACACAAATGTCAAAAAGTTTTATTACGCAGTAGGGTCATCAGCACAAAGTGTAGTGTATTAGAAAAATGATGTAAATGTGTGCTCACAATAGCATTCCGATGTCTCTAATTTCTATGGCATTAAAATGTCGTCAAATTCGTATAGATTGTCAAGTCAAGGACATAATAATATTTTTCTGTAAACCGTGGAAACAATAGGCTTAGTAGTCATTTATTCTATCATTATGTTAACTGCCTTAATTTATTGTCAATGATGAATGACAACACCTGTTTTCGTATCGTGGCTGCCCAATCTAATGTTTCAAAGTGTTCAAATGTATGGGGTGAGAATTAAGCAATAAATGCACAAACATATGGCTTCAAACAATTCATTCATTGACAAATGGGCATTTAGCGACATCAAACTAATGTCGGTGGGGATATCGCCATGTAAAATCACATAGATTCATTCACGGAGAGGAATTGGGTTTTTCAAGTTATTTATGCAATAAAATGTTCAGTTAAGAAACAGATTGTGTTGACAAGTATAGTACATTTATAAAATAAGCATTCCCATGACCCCCCAATAGTATAAAATAAGGAGAGACTGGGCGGTTTTTCAATTGACAGTCAATCAAGTCGATCTGCACTTCACGGCGGGATAATGATGACCTTTGATAGGAGGTAAATATGTATCAAATTCCCTGGCTTCTAAAGCGCACTGACAATCCCTCTTATACAGCGTAAATATGTATTCACTTATTGGGCATACGTTGTCCATACGTTGTCCCCACGTCTAAGACGTGGGGACAACGTATGGACAACGTATGGACAATGTAAAGACAACAACCTGTGATGTTACAGATAAATACGCCCACCAGTGCCTCCTATATCAAATCCATAACACGGTATGTCATACTATCTAATGATGACTGAATGCTGGGCCAATGTCGCTGATGCCGGCCCAGTATCGACCCAGCGCCGTTTGCTCTGTCTCGAAACAAGATACACTATTAGCAATCGCGACGCCGATCAAAATAAAGATTGCTGTATACAAAGCCAGGACCTCCAGCGACTGTTTTCACCTCGATTTAAGCCTAGAATTAAGAAGGTGGATCATCTATATTCGTGTTCCTCTGGATTCATTCAAGTGAGCTAAATTTCTACTTTTTCACGCACCCAGTGGATCCAATATTGTTTTCAATTCATATAAAAAACTACAACATTAGATGGTTCAAATGTGTACATCCCTGATTTCATATTTCTATTCTATGCCTTGAAGCTAGCGAAACGCTGACGCGGGACACTGTTTTCTTCAAATAAATCATTTCGAGTACACTATCGGTTCATTTATAATAATTGTATCAACCGTGATTCCAGCCGACACAACGCCTCAAACAAGACACATTGACCCAATGCTGATTTAGTGTTAGACAGCGTCTAAGGTGGTGGATCCACATTAACCCTTACATCGCTAAGCATCACTACAGTCGCTTTTACCCCTAAAGCGCTGAAATATTTTTGTAAAAACCATGGAGACCAAAGGGTTTTTTTTAATTTGAAACCATTATAAATGTCTTAGTTAGCTTTTTCAGATTCATTTGAATACCTGTGTTATGGGTGTACGACCACTAAAAATATTTTAATTCTCAAAGTGCGGGGATCGACTTTAGTCGTCAGAATCTGACGTCTGTAGACGTCAGATTCTGACGACTAAAGTCGATCCCCGCGCTGTAAGGGTTAATCATATATAATAAACAATTAAATTACTGTCATGGGGAACGAAATGGGTGTTTAAACGTCAAGATTTGCCAATGTTTGGTCTCAAATTAAACACATGCGAGTAATTTTCATCCACTTGAAGTTGTGCGTCGCGGTAGCGGGACACAACTTCAAGTGGATGAAAATTTAAATTACTCATTTTAGCGCTTTTAGAGTTCATTAAACTAGCACTGGGTGTGGGAGGATTTGGTTTATATGATGATAATAACAGAGCGGATGGTACAGGCCTAGCATAGCAGTGACTGAGATAACATTTCTCCACAGTATTCATATTAAAGCCGGTCATGCAAACTTTGCCACACATTGCTGCTATCTGTTGATTATCACGATATCAAGATGGTATCTGCTCTTCGTTCACCTGACGGGCAGTGCATGCACCTCTTCAACTCCGGGTTTTTGTAATAGAAAACCAGTGAACAGTATTCCTGTTTTCATAATTACTGTAGTAGTTGAAGCAAAATTTGTGTTTGTATTTTAGAGCATTAAAATATATATCTAAGTGAAAGTATGGCGCTATTTAAAACCTGTCGATGTTTAGAGACACGGGTTGTGTCACAAACCAGTACACTAGAAAATAATTAATTGCCAAAATTTATAGAAAAAATAGTTCAGAAAAAATTAGGAACTTGAAAAAATACTTTCAAAGAAAATCGTCATGACTCCCTTAGGAACCAATTAATTCTATTTATACAGAAATATTCTCTGTAACTACACATTTATTATTTACTATATTGACGAGGATACAGACATAAGCCTACTTAAAACACCAATTACTGTCAAGCCATCAATGCAAAAAAGGAATTGACATTGTTTTGTATTGTTTTCATATTCTGTAACCTTTTGATACATAGCACTACATAACATATTTAAAAAAAATAATACTTCAAATATGAATATGTTAATGTGACTCTGTGATAAATTTGATTAATGACACGGCGGAGACTATCTGCGACTGCGCACTGGGTTTTTGTGTTATCCATTCATTCCTTAAAGAACCGGTTATTAGTTTGTGCGAGATAAGATTACTACAGATTTGAAGCCGCATGCAGCTCATTTTATTTGCCCACACACGTCCAATTATCAACAAACACAGTAATAATGTCAATAATTTAATTATGTACATAATTTTGAATCGAATTTAATCACCATCAAGTCGTGAATCGCTTTAGCGATTCGCGACTTGATGGCGATTAAATTCAAGAACTGAAAAGATTGTATGAGTGTACCTGGCAACGCCTGAGGGTAACTGGTGCAACTAATCTAAGATTTTACTAGATAATGATTCCTTACAATTACCAACATGACTTACAGCCGCCTCGGGGCAGGCTGTTTAGAATAAAAACAAGTTATATTGCGAACTCATTCACATACATACTGACCAGTTTTATTACAAAATATGTCAACTCATAGTATATAAAGAAACTTCCTATATCCGTCAAGATTCTGTCTAGTTTGATGCCTTTTTGCACTTTGCATCAACTGTCAAGGTTTTTGTTATACTTATTTCGGCTGTTTTGTTTATATTGTGTTGCAAAAGGGGCTATAGGGTCATCAATCATCCAAGCAATCAATCATTTTTATTCAACAGTAATGGTCTAGCTATCTTGCACATATTATAGTCAATAATATAATTTTATGAGGTTTTCAGGACATGCCCCACTCCCAAATGATCCAGCTATCTGGCACGGCTTTTTAGATATTACGCATAATATTACAAGTCTTAATCATGCAGCTCCGTGTAAGCCATTTTTATATTAATTGTGTTTAAATGTTTCAGGGGTTATCCTCCCAGAAACCGCAAATTTTGTTCAATATAAATGGTCTAGCTATCTGGTACGGTTTTCCAGATATTACACGTATTAATTACAGTCTGAGTCAATAATGGCCGCAATTGAGACGGTCATTTAAAATTTTATCAAGGATACATTTTTCAGGGCATGTCTCTTTCTGAAACCGCACATTTTGCTTTATTATAATGGTCTAGCCATCTGGGACTGTTTTCCAGATATTTCGTATAATAAAGTCAACAATGACCACAAATCCGCCATTTTAAATTTGACCGACTTGAAATTTTTCAGGGAATATCATCCGCCTGAAACCGCACATTTTGTTCTAAAGTGATGGTTTAGCTATACGGCCCGGTTTTCAAGACATTTCTGACATTACTGGTAATGTCAGAAATTTTAATTTTATCAAGTAGAAATGTTAGTGCCCCCCTCCACAGAAACCACACAAAGTTAAAAAAAATGACGGTATATCCTTACATGAAACCGCATATTTTTCTCAATAGTAATGGTCTAGCTATCTCGCAAAGTTTTCCAGTTAATTTGCAGATTAAAGACAAAAGTTGCCGGAGGTCGGCTATTTTGAATTAGATCAAGGGTATTTTTTTCACAGTATATCCCTACCTGAAACCGCAAATTGTGTTCAATAGGAATGATCTAGCTATCTGGCCCGGTTTTCCAAATATTACGCATATTAAAAGCAATGGCCGATAATCTGCCATTTTGGCCTCCATGACCTAGTTTCTATCCGAATCTTGCCCAATTCGAACTCATCCAAGCTATTAGTGGAATGGATATGAATGGTATAAATTAAGGAGAGATACATAATAATTTCAAGGTCATAGGGGTCACAAAAACGTAAAATGTGAAATTGATCAAGCCTTAGTCATGATTAGCATGTATGTGAAGTTTAATGTGCATTCCTATTACGAGAAACAAGTTACAGTGCTAAAAGCGACGGACAGACGGACGGACGGACGCGACTGGTGACGATAATAGGCATCCGCCAAAATTTTAGCTGAGGCCTAAAAAGGTATTTTAATGCAAATTTGAACAACAGGGAATAATATCACAACAGAGATACATGTAAATCCACAGAAACTATAATAAACATAGTAAACATAAAGATCACAATATGGGTTACTCAGCACGATTTCTGAGATTTTGGGGATGAAAATCAACTTTTTTATCTCCTAATTTCTGCATTATGATTATCACACTATTCGTAAACGTTATTTGATATCACATATATATTCGTCCATGATGGACTGGTCTAAAACTGGTCTAACATTTGAAATACTTACTAAAACTTCGCCAAATTTACAGAGTGGTCGCCGACTATGAAATATTACGTATACAATTTCATGAACATTGATTAAGAATTGACAAATCGGCGAAATCCATCCATCATGTTTTATGTGAATTCTGATATAGTCCAGCTCTTTTGAAATAGGAGCATCACTCCTGCCCCCCCCCCCCCCTTCCTCTTGAAACTCGAATGGCGGGCTCATTAATTTAGTAGCCTACAGAATAATTATAATTTTAAGACCAATGACGAAAGAACTTTAGAATCAGTAACTTTAGGATCAGTAATTGCAGCACTGGATCCTTATATTGTAAATTAAACAAATCTTCTGAATAAGACTTAAAATTGTAGAGTTTGTGCAAAATTTGTTCATCGGGTAGCCTATGTGGCAACATTTATCAAACATTTATCAAACAATATTGGTGATTTAGGTCACTCTAACAGAAATCTCGGAACAAAAAAAGTACAGATATTGAGCCACAAGAACCTTAATTACATCGTGGATAATTGTCTATAAAAAACACTTTATGTTCATCGGTTTGTCGTAATAAAGTGACACGGTCATCATAAAAGGTAAGTCTATGTACTGATATGGGATTGAACGAATTGAAAATTATAATTATTCCGTGTAATATTAGCCCCACATCTCATGACCGCATCGACCTTATATCGATCTTATATCGAACTTATTAACTAATTAGCCTGTTTTCGACCAAACTCCACATTCTATGATGGAGGAAATTTCTAAAACTTGATATCATCAATATTAAAATAAATAAAGCTATTTTGGCAGAGATGTAGACCGAAAAATAGCCATACCTCCAAAGAGGTGTGTGTGTGTGCGATATAAAAGAAAGTCCCCCCCCCCCGTGGGTTTCCGACATATGCTCCGGAAACAAAAATGCGGATTAAAAAACCTCCAAAACGACTAAATGTTTTCACCAGGAAAACATTAAAAGCATCCCCCTGCTGGGTAATAGGCCTAACCCGTCTGAACAACTTACCTCAGATTTTATTTTTAATTACTTCACAAATAAAAACAAATTGTTCTTCTCTGAAAAAATCATTCAATTTAAACCTGGAGTGGAAAATCCAAAAGTGTTTCAATGCCCCTCCCCCCCCCCCCCCAACTCACCAGCCATATCGATTTGCTTTATTATAGATGGCTGCTGTTAAACAGTTCTAGAGGTAAGCCACTGAACATGCTATTGCTGACTCCGAAGATCAGATTGGTTTTGGCACTTTCAGTTGGTGATCTGAGACTAGTTTATGTAAAGTTCGGGGTATCTTCAAAATGTCTCTCCCCTGCTCACTCGTAAAGATTCAATAATGTGTGAAGTCTCCGTGACCGAGAAGTAGCGAGCTCGGCCTCAAACCGCCAGGGTTCGCACTTCGAATCCTACATGGTTGTGTCTGGAAGGCAGAGTCATCTCATTCATCGCACCATCATCGGGAGGTTCTTCTGGCTCAGTTTTATTGCATTTCATTAGGCAGTTCTAAATTCTTGATTATTCTCAAAAGGTAATCAGACCATGATATGAGAATGCTTGTGAGAAATGCTCAGAGAAACGCCACGTCAAATGTATGTAAAAAGATATCGCGTTCCATTCACAATCTTTCTAGGATGACTGTTATATTGAAAATTGGGAAAATATGGATGAGTACCAAACAGCAAAAATAAACGACAAAACTATTTCAGGCACATGGATCATATGTCATATAATGTGAAAAAAAAACAATTAATCAATAGATAAGTCAAACGGTAGCGGCGCTAGCGGCGATGGAATAATGCCAATTACTGCAAGTAATCCCTATGATATCCAGGATACTTAATAATGTCCTATCTCGTAAGCGTACCGACAAATGTATCATCATTTTCATACACCTAGCACACTTTGACCAATCAGCTAAAAAGTGAGTGAGTGAGTGAGTGAGTGAGTGAGTGAGTGAGTGAGTGAGTGAGTGAGTGAGTGAGTGAGTGAGTGAGTGAGTGAGTGAGTGAGTGAGTGAGTGAGTGAGTGAGTGAGTGAGTGAGTGAAGCATCGCTAAAAGAGGAAGCCCGATGTGGGGGCTACGCCAGAACACAGTAGCATAGGCCAGCACTGCACACTCCATGTATTTGAACAGTTTGGGATACTGCAAATGCGCAACAACGACAACAAACACCCGGATCCAAGAGCTGACGTTGCTACCAACAAATTTTCAATTGAATGCTGGAAGAACAGAACTCGTGTTGGTATATACAAATTTTAGTGTACATTAATTTTTTTTTTTGTAATGAAATCATGAGTATAAGCTGGCATTTGTTCCGTGTAGTGCTGTACCTGAAACCAGTCAATAATATATCATGTGAGATAGAAGCGAGAAATACTTCTTTGAAATGTTTATTTTTTAAAGTCACACAGAGATATCTAGTGCCGTATATGTGACCTGTCCACAGTGTGAGTGCTGCGTTATTTAAACTAACGAGCACTTGGATGAGTGGTACCCTGTAATAGTGCAGCACTACTCTGAGTGCGTGTAGCTTTAAATAGTAATCACCACTCAGTGTAGAGACAAATCTGAGGTAAGCATAGAGGCTTTTTTCATGATGACGCTCACTGATAAACATTATAACATATAAGTGTGTGTGCAATAATGCAATCATACCGGGCAGAAGGGGGTTTCCCTTCACACAACAGACGTTGATCGGATCAATAAGGCTATAACCTCCTTGATCCGATTTTGTCCATCCTCCTCGACGCCCACCCAACACAGCATTAACCCGATAAATTAACCGATAAATTATTTATTTCAAATTTTCACCCACTTGGAAGTTGGGTCTCGCTGACACGATCCAGAACTTCAGGTAAGTTAACATTATTCAGATTTGATAAAATGAAGGTCAACGATTTTGAAATTTTGTTTGATTGACGTCACGTTTTATCTTTGACATGTTCAAAAACTGGCACTTAATGCGGTAAAATAAACTGAAAAAAACCGAGTATACAAGACTACATAAGTCCAGGAGCTCCCGCTCCGAATTAGATTTTGATTTGAGCAATTTTGTGTAGGGTTAATAATGTAGTCCTAAGCTAGGTCAAAAATCAAGACGCAAGACAACTAGGTCTAAGAAGCCCAGTCTAAGAGTAAGATAAGAACTAGACAGTCTGTCAGAGATTGCAAGCCTCCATTGAAATTAATGATTCTAATCAGTATCCAAGTAATGGTCTACCTATCTGGCACGGTTTACCCGATATTAGGCCAATCGAGGTAATTAATAGCTGATTTACGGTCATTTTGAATTCGATATAAACTAGTTAAAAACTTAGGGTGCATCCTCCCCCGAAACCTCAAATTTTGTTTTATAGTAATGGTAATTTGATCGAGTCAGAATTTTTCAAGATGCATCCTCAGCTGAAATCTCACATTTCATTCTATAGTAATCGTCCAGCTATGTAGCACGGTTTACCAAATATCGGCCATGTGAAAGTGAATAATGGCCTAAAGGCGGCCATTTTGAATTTAATAAAGTCGAAATTTTCCAAGATGCATCCTCAGCTGAAATCTCACATTTCATTCTATAGTAATGGTCCAGCCATCTAGCACGGTTTACAAAAATGGCCGATAGGAGGCCATTTTGAATTTGATCAAGTCAAAATTTTTCAAGATGCATCCTCTCCTGAAATCTCATATTTTGTTTTATAGTAATGGTCTAGCCATCTAGTACGGTTACCAAATAACGGCTATGTGAAAGTGAATAATGGCCGATAGGCGGCCATTTTGAATTTGATCGAGTCAATTTTTTTCAAGATGCATCCTCTCTTGTAATCTCACATTTTGTTTTATAGTAATGGTCCAGCTATCTAACACGGTTTACCAAATATCAGCAATGTGAAAGAAATTCGATTGAGTCGAAAGTTTTTAAAAGGCATCCTCTCCCGAAACGTCACATTTTGTTTTATAGTAGTGGTCTAGCTATCTAGCACGGGTTACCTGATATCAGGCCTATCGAGGTAAATAATGCTGATTGTCGGCCATTTTGAATTCGTAAGTTAGAAATTTTCAGGGTGCATCCTGCCCCGAAAACTCACACTTTGTTTTATAGTAATCAGATAATGGTCTAGCCATCTAGCATGGTTTGCAAAATATTGGGCATGTGAAAGTAAATAATGGCCGATAGGGGGCCATTTTGAATTTTATCGAGTCGAATTTTTTCAAGATGCATCCTCTCCTGAAATCTCACATTTCGTTTTATAGTAATGGTCTAGCCATCTAGCACGGTTTACCAAATAACGGCCATGTGAAAATGAATAATGGCTGATTGGCGGCCATTTTAAACGTGGACGAGTTGAATTTTTTCAAAATGCATCCTCTCCTGAAACCTTACAATTTGTTTTATAATAATGGTGTAGATATCTTGAGCGGTTTTCATGATATTCCACAATATCAGGCCTGTCGAGGTGAATAATGGCCGATAGGCGGCCATTTTGAATTTTATCAACTTGAAATTTTTTCAAGATGCATCTTCTCCTGAAACCTTACAATTTATTTGATATTAATGGTGTAGCTATCTTGTGCGGTTTTCATGATATTCCGCAATATCAGGCCTGTCGAGGTGAATAATGGCCGATAGGCGGCCATTTTTAATTTTATCGACTTGAAATTTTTCAAGATGCATCCTCTCCTGAAACCTCACAATTTGTTTTATAGTAATGGTGTAGCTATCTTGAGCGGTTTTCATGATATTCCGCAAAATTTTTCAGTCGGATTTACCGATGTTATAAATTAGGTTAAAGTGCCGGGTCAACTTCAAGGTCAAGGTCCAAAAACCTGAAAAGGCACAACTAGGGACCTTAGAGAACATGTATGTGCAATATGACTGTCATCGGCCCAGTACTTTTCGAGATCTGCTCCGAAAACGAAGTGCGCGTCAAAACGTCTAAATAGGTCATAGTTCTGAACCAGAAGTAGGTCAAAGTTCAAATACCCCAAAAGGCACAACTAGACCCCCTAGGGGTGTTGTGTGTGAAATTTGAAGACAATCGGACAAGTACTTTCAGAGATATGCTCCGGAAACGAATTGTTTACGGACGGCCCAACGCCGTAACATCATCATTTTCTACTCTGCGACCTTTAGTATTGAATTCAGATTTAAAATATTTTAACCTGTCCATTATCCACCTGGAAGTAACCCACATACCAAAAATTGATATCCTAGCTTGTTTTCTTACAAAGTTATAGGCAAAAGAAGAGGCAAAAAAAAAACGGAGGCGGAATCCATAGCTCCCTTCCTCTCACCTACGGGGACGGCGGGTGCTAATAATCGGGACCGGCGTTAGGTTAAATCAGCACTGGGATAACGCTTGTGTGTCCGCCAGTAACACATATTGTGGAGAGCCTCCGTGACCGAGAGGTAGCGTGCTCGACCTCAAAACGCCAGGGCACGAATTTCGACTTCTGTGTCATCTCTTTCATCTCACCATCCTGAGGAGCTATTCCTGGCCTAGTTTAGGCTATATGTGCACAAAGATGACCTAAAACCCCATTCATTCATTCATTCATTCATTCATTCATTCATTCATTCATTCATTCATTCATTCATTCATTCATTCATTTATTCATTCATTCATTCATTCATTCAGTAACACACCAGTCGGTGCCAGCAGGGGGGGGTCTTCCATGGCAGGTTCTACTGTATATACAGCCCACATCACTAATACACATGTATGTAATTAGTAATAGTTAGTGTACGTTACATTGGGATTAGGAAAAAACCAATGTTTATCTAATGTGTTGACACGTACATGTAGGTCCAGCGTTGGTACAATTTCGGGTCAATATGTTCTTTTGGTGGCGGAATGACACATACCGAAGACGTAATTATCTGGTGAGTATAGTGCTCGATATAATACACCCTTTAAATTACAATGGCAGATTTAACCCTTTCTGTGCAACGACCTCTTCAGACGTGAGAATCTGACGTATGTAGACGTCAGATTATGACGTTTAAAGAAGGTCCCTGCACTGGAAGATTTCAAAAAATTATACTGACCGTAGACCAATAACAAAGTATTCAAATGAAGCGAGAAGAGCTAGCTAAGACATTTATGATGATTACAAATTAAAAAAAAACGTTGGTCTGCAAAAATATTCCAGCGTTATAAGGGTTGATAATTTTGCTACCTCATGTAAATAACGCATTCCAAACACTCTGAACACTCGAGAGTGCCGAATATGACAAAAACAGCGAAATTAATTTCTCAGACTTTAAGATCCTCTGAATGACCAAACGATATAAACCTAATCAAATAAAAAGAGCGAGCTTTCCTAATCTGATGATTTTCTTTTGACAGGTGACAAGGATGAGGTATGTCATTGTGGGAGCTGCGGGGTGTTATTGTAATGATTGAACTTTGTTGTGACACTGTCACCCCTGAGTCGCCGAGCTTAGGCCTATATGTATCTGAGGAGATATTATAATACAGCAACTAATACAGACAACACTATTATATACATGTAGATTACCGTAAATTATAGCCTAAGGTAAATATTCAAAAATATGATTATTGATAGATGATCCATACATTATTTCATTCATTTCTCATTATTCATATAACGGGAGACAAACTTTGTAGCCGAAAAGCTGCTGGAATCCTGAATAAATAAATATGTTTATTCAAAATAAAAGATAAATATGGAGATATTCCAGTTACATGAGGGGGATGTCTTCGGTTGGATAGTGAAATATAGGTAAATGACTGACAAATAGATAAGTATAATGACTTCTATAGCGCTAGTATTTCTCAACAATATTGAGACTCAATGGCGAGTTAACTGTGTCAATTATATAAATGGTGATAATGACAAAAAAAAAAGACATTTCGTTATGACGACACTAAAATACTTCTAACCGAGAGATATAAGACAAATTACAAACATTGACTTTGTGGAAAAAGACCGCAAAATGCGATGTAAATGACGACAATAAATGTATCTGTAACTAGACAGTCAGTAAGGGACTTCAAACCTCCGCTTAAGTTAATGATAGTAGCCTAATCCGGATCGTAATCCAAATCATCCCCAAAATGTAATGGATTGGTCCTCCAAACTAGTAAAAGTTTCATGCAAATCCGTGTGATATACGACTACGGATCGTAACACGACCAAATGACATACCTTCCTGGGGGAAGTGAATAATTAGCATAGATGCCGTGCTTATTGGCTATATACAACTATAGTTGTAACCACACTGTGGTTTACCTTCGTATGCAATTCCGGTACTAACTACTATTAACAGCATCTAAAACACATTGGCGGAAGATTGGTCCGCCTATAACACTTGATCTAACCTTAACGCACCATAGTGCGGCTAAATCATAGGAACTAATGACTGTTAAACGGTGTTATACCGGCGACAGCAACACGGGGCATTACACCAATGCTGATTTGAAGCTGGGCCAGCGTCGCAGACGCTGGCCCAACTTCAAATCAGCATTGGTTGAATGTTTTCCGAGTCTTTCAATCGGCGCGTTGAATTTTGTGTGATGGTGTCGGTGGTGGGTGGGCTGTTAGTAGTTTGTGGAGGGGGTGTGTTCGCACGGTGTGACAGCACCTGACATAAGGTGGTGGTAGAAGACAGGACTGTCACTCCAGCACCCGTCCCCCAGCCTCACCTAGACGTCTACAGGGCTCTGCAGCCTGGTGCCGCCCACCCCCGGTATACTCAAGTGTAAGATTGAAAATTCATTGATATTAAACAAATATTTAGATTTAAATAATTTAAATTTGAAAATTATTAAGATTAAAAAATAAATTGTACGTAATTTCTGTTCGTACCGGATACGGAATTGGCTCACAATTCTCATCTTGTACGGTATAACAAACTTTGAATTTTGTCTATATCGTCGCCTCGGAGCTAAAGGATCCTATCTGCCACTCTGACGAGTGTCAGATAGGATCCTTTAGCTCCGAGGCGACGATATATTGATTGTAATTCCTCGTAGAAATCACGTGACATTATTTAATAAAGACATCAAAAAGGAACACCCTGCAGTATACCAATACACATATACCTGTCCAGGATCGCTTTACCATCTGACATCCAAGGACTTCAGTGACGACACTGATCCAGTGAAGGACTTCACCAGATCTGAGAGGCTTACTCATCGAGCTAAATATTGAGGATTAGCAGAAGATGGATGTGATGAATCGTCTGACATGGATCAGTTTGCTGGTGTTACTTAGCATCATGGGCACATACTCTGGATCCGCGCCAAGTAAGTACGGAATAAATCCACGGACAATGTATTAAATTAATAGCTCTGATAAATGCAAAGTCGCGCTGCTCGTTGTAATCAACAAAAACGCGGTTTCGGCATGTTTTTTTTTTGGGGGGGGGGGGTGATATTTTTATGTACAGCAGGCTCTAATCGACGACCGCGTGTAGGTTACATTAATTTATCTAATTTCTTCTTTATACAATGTTTTTGTCATTATCATTTAATATATTGCCACGCTTATAAGGATTCAACATGTATGTATGATTCAATACTAAAAGGAAATCATTCTACGATAATTTTCACGTTAACATTTACAGTATAACGATGGTTTTAATATCATATTCAATAACCTAAAACATAGATGAAATGACTTGAAACAATTCGCTTTAATATCATCGAATACACTGAAAATAAAAGAAACAAAAATAAACTGCATACAGAGAATATTAATTTCGTGAGGAGCTAACCGCTCACCATAAAACAAATATTTATTTCAAATCAATAGTGATAAACAGTATATGACGCGTGCGGACGCCATAACGTGTCCCGGTGCCGTACACACTCCATGATCCAGACGATCCAGGTAGACTTTTGTCACAGCCAATCTGGACTCGAGTGTCTCCTCCACCCTGCGACACCTTTGCCCGCACCAACGCCGGCTGAATGCCGTACCGACGTCACTGACGTTGGCCTGGCACTCAGCCGGCGTTGGGCCGTCATCAGTGGCTTGAGTTTCTCAGGAGATACGCGGAGATAACCTGCGGATTGACATAAGTCCTACAAAGGGGTGTCAGCCGTGCATCTCATCGCTCACGTCAGAGCGCCACCTTGTAGGACTTAATCGTAGGTCAGGGAATATTAGCGTCAGTGATAAATGTCGCGAACGAATTAAAGAAAGTCAACCTGGCGAATAACGTAAAACAAAAACGGCGAATAACGTAAAACAAAAACGTTTCAGCAGTGCTTGACTGCTTTCGCCTGTTAGCCCTTACAGCAAGGGGGTCGACTTTAGACGTCAGAATCTACGTCTAAAGTCGATCCCCGCGCTGTAAGAGTAAACATACATGTATTTATAATGGCCATTGACCCATACCATAGGTATTCAAACGAATTAGAAAGACCTAACTAAGACGTTCATGATGATTTCAAATTGAAAAAAACCCTTTGGTCTCCAGAGTTTATACGAAAGTATTTCAGCGCTTTAAGGGTTATACAATGTAGCCTATATTATCATTGTAGCCTAAACAGCTAAAGTCAGTAGCTGCTCATTTTTCAAGTCAAATATAAGCAGTTGCTGCCTATTGGCTTCCCAGGGCAGTGTAGACGTGTATACATGGGGAAAATCTAATTGGAAAATCCCTTAATTTAATTTGAACTCATTTTCGTTCGAAAATTTTTAAAAAAATGCATGCAGTGTTATGCAATACGGTAAATAAGTTGGATCCAGAGGGCAGTGTGCGTCACTGATTGACTGATTACGTCAAGTGTTCAGGTGTAGCCCTCCTGTGCTGCGCGATATATCGTAGGCTTCTGATTGGTCGAGATTGACATCTCGACCAATCCGAAGCCTACGATATATCGTAACTTGTACGAGAATACGGCCACAGGTTTATAACTGATATTAAAGGCGGGTCACAGGGGTTATCACTCAACAACAACACCAAAATAGCACTAGTCTATATTCAGTCAGTTTATTGCTCCATATATGACTATATACTTCGATTACCGAATAGAATATTTTTTCTAATGCTATTTTATGTCTAAGCCAGCTCTGTAGAAATGAGTGATTAGTAAAATATGTAGTATAGGTTTCCAATCAAGTTAAATATATAACTTACTTTTTAATATATCGTACTGCAGTTTAGAATTATCTTGAAAAAAAACCTACTTAACTGTTAATTATTATGTTCATCCGAATTTAACGTTATATTTAACAACCATACTTTATCAAATTGCAACAGTAACATTGGAAAATTTGGTTTGATCTCATTATCTATTGTCGTATAATCTGGTCAGCATACCTACTGTTATAACGGGTACTTGCGTGTACTATCTCGCCTATATGATGTACAGTGCGATATGGGTGAATGAAACCCTACCCACCGAGGCGACAATCTTAGCGGGACATCTCGGGCATAACGCCTAATAAGGTGTTAAATGTGTTAAAGTATCACACCACCTAATTGTCCAACACCATAGAAGTGAGGGCTGAGTTATCCAACACCTGCTCATTTGATGTGTGGCACTCTGAACGACCCTTTGCCCACAAGTACATGCATCTGCCATTTTATAAAGAAGCATGTAGTACAACCCTAATAAGCCTTTTCTCGCGTAGCTATCTCGTTAATTTTTCACCAGCTCGTAGTTGTGTCTCGCTACCGCGACCCCCAACTTCAAGTGGGTGAAAATTACACATATTTGTTTAATTTGAGACAAAACATTGCAAATCGTTGATCATTTACCACTCATTTCATTCCCAATAATAACAGTGATTTGATCAGCAAATAAAACGGATTTAACACGATTAAAAGTCCTGATTCACGGTTAAAACAGTCTAACCCTTGTCGCGCTCACAATCGTTTCGGGCGACCATCTTGTAAGAAGTAATTCATTGGTCGTTGGCCTCAAAAATGTAAGGCAACAGTACATTAGGCGATATATGTGATAAATGTATTAGTTACCATTTTATTGAGAGTTAAAACATTCGCAGCAACTCCCAAGGAGATGGTGGCGTAGAATAAAAAAACGCATACTGATAAAAATCACCAACATTTCTCTTATTTAATTTTAACATGTTTATCCCTTACAACGCTGAAATAATTTTGTATATAACCATGGAGACCAAAGGTGTTTTTCAATTTGAAACCACCAGAAATGTCTTAGTGAGCTCTTTCTGCTTCATTTGAATACCTATGTTATGGGTCTGGGGATATTATAAATATTTTTACTCTTATAGTGCGGGGATCGACTTTAGTCGTCAGAATCTGACGTCTACAGACGTCAGATTCTGACGACTAAAGTCGATCCCGGCGAATATTTTTTGAATAAACCATGGAGACCAATGGTGTTTTTTTTTATTTGAAACCCCCAGAAATGTCTTAGTTAGCTCTTTCCGCTTCATTCGAATACCTATGTTATGGGTCTACGGTCTTTATAAATGCTTTACTCTTTCAGTGTGGAGATCTCCGCGCTGTAAGGGTTATTATATCGTTATATATTATGTACATTGACTTGTGCTATTTGTGTAGCCAAGTCACGCCCTTCATTGACTCACGTTGACACACACATATTCTGTGAAACTCAATAGCCTTGACCTCCAATGTTGTCACCGAGCTAGCTAATACAATGAAGTACATGTATGGGGTCTTATATAACATTATTTTTCACCGAGTAGCCATTCAAAAAGGTTTCCGGTGACGTCACTACGTTTCACAGATTTATTCTCTAACGAATTAGTTTTCATATACATTACTTGAACTCGGATGAATATTGAGAGTAAATATATATTTTTGTATCTTGAGATATGGGCCTAATTATAACTAAATTCAGTAAATAGTAAACGAAAGAATCTAACATATTAAGTAGGCCTATATTATTATATAATAATTTTAATCCATCACGAGTCGTCTGCCTATTTTAAGATTTGTCTGAATGTATGTCAATATATAATCCTTGCATGTATGCATTGGTTTTACTAATAATTATGAAGCTGTCGCTTATTTTCACATTTGCACTACTTGTAACAGATTTAAAGGAGCATTTTATAATGGTCCTATTTGCTTCTATTATGGAGTCAGACACTATTCCAGCGTACATATCAATGGTATGGAAGGATCGTATCTGCCACTATGTAAGCTGGCAGATACGTCCCTTTGATACAAACAGTGAACAAATGATATAGCTCACCACTTATTGTGATCGTTCAAATAGAGCTATCAGAATGACTGTGTCTACAGCCCTCATAAGTGTAATATGACTATTGAACTAGCACCGGGATTTCTATAGATCATTCATATTTTATAGCATGAAAGATCTAGGTCGAGCAGAATGGGTTTGCACGATGCCGGGCAAGCGCTACAGACGCTAGCCCGGAGTCGTGCTAACGCATTCAGCCAGTGAGCAGGACACCAGCAGAATGTGGATCCTGTTTCATTCCATACTTGGGGATATTTTATATAGACAATGGAGACCAAAGGGTTTAGTCAATTCGAAATCATCATAAAAGTCTTCGTCAGCTATTTTCGCTTCATTTGAATGGCTATGTGATGGGTCTGCGGCCATTTTAAATAGTTGTACTCTTACAGTGCGGGGATCGACTTTAGACGTCAGAATCTGACGTCTACTGACGTCAGATTCTGACGTCTAAAGGCGATCCCCGCGCTGTGAGGGTTAAATACGAATCCAGCATACAATATTATACACAAGGCATCGCATAGCAGGCGCACATCAAAAGACAGCCGCTTGTCCAATATTGGCCGGTCCACCTCCTCAATGTAGCTATTGTATTCATGTTCCCACACTCTACATATATACGTTTTTCATTGTATAGAAAACCGTAAGCAGAGCACATGTAAGCATCTAAAATATGATAATATATAAATATAAAATACAATTTTATAATTTTTTTATCGAAGAACAATTATTGCTGATGGATAAGTGTTTCATTAATAGAAACAAATTCTCATTTCAGTCTAACTTAATCCGGAATCAATCGATGAAATGAAGCAAATAATAATAATAAGCTAGTACAAGGCCTACACATAGAAGGCAAGCACATGGTGCTTGGTGCAATATATATAATCCAAGTAAGTGAAACACCTGAGCCCTCCAATACCTTAGATCAAGGATACTACAACCTTGTAGTATCCTTGCTTAGACTTAGTGGTGATCTATAGTTTATCTAGTGGATAACTGTGTATTAGCACGCGAAGACATATGACATTAACTGTTTAATAAAAAAGTGAGCAGTTACTGATATTTGCCCTTGCATAATATATACATCCATTTCGTGTATTGTGACATCCAGGCATATGTTTAAAGAGTTCTGATTTTAGCGTTGGATAGAAGTTACAAAAGAGCATTCAGTTTGTTGAAAAAAGTGATGTCTTCATATTATGTCCGGCTACAGTTTACGTCTGGTTACATTATACGGTTGTACAACTAGCCTCTCCCTCAGATTCTATCTTATATAAGGCCTGTGTGCAGAATGGTGATTATTTTAATGAACTAATTGCACATCATTTCACGCCACATTTGACTTAAACCAGCCATTAAGAACCATAATTCCATGTCTTTACTCGTTTCTAAAGGGCGCATTGTCATTCCGTATTTCTCACTGATTAAAAGCGGAAAATGTTGATACTGTTTTAAAAAGGAAATGATATCTTACAAAACTAGATACATTAATAAAAATGAATTGTCGAACTTTCCAAACATTAGGCCCATAACAATTAATGTTGGCTACTTTATTTTATCTTATTTTTTCATTTATAAAAATATTCACTACAAAAGTTATTACAAAGCACGCAATAACAGTTAAAAAAACATATATATTATAAAATAAAATAGGCATAATTATATTAAGGTCATTAAAAACATACAGGAAGCACTGAGCACAGCTATCCGAACCTTATTCCCGCGCCTGGTAGGTATTGTAACACCGTGTTATGTGTGAATAGAATGATATTTACCAGCGTACATAGGACTTCGACCTATGGCTTGATCAATGTTGGACCTACGTCATAGACGCTGGTCCAACATAAAAAATGACACCGGGTCAAAGTCTGTATGTGTTTCTGGGTATGTTGCATAACATTAACTCAGATACATGCCAGCAAACACGAGATATAGGCACAACGCCAGTCCTACGCTGGGCCAACGTCGCGCAGTCATTAAAACGCTATGGACATTTCTCGAACCTTGGGGTCGAGATCGCTCTCAGTCACGACAATGTTGAAAAACGTTGATTTTTTTCCGGTAAAAACTGTGAGCCACAATCAATGTTCGAGTGCAATAGACAGTGACCCCGAGATCAGGTTTTGCGACCTCATCAATGTTATGAACAAGGACATTCCTTCTTTTGACGAGATCACAAAAAGGGCATCAGAATCAGAAATGTTTTATTAGACCAAAACATATATTTGTTCATACAATTTTATTATTGTTACGGTTGGTCAGGGAGACCCTTCTTAAGGTCAGCAAATGACCGCTAACAGGAGGGCCACCCTTTAACAAATCTGCAATTTTTTTTCCTCTTTCAAATCCCTAACATAAAGTACAATAATGACCGCAGGTAATTAATGGTAGAAAAATAGATTTAACAAAAATATATATTGATATAATTATAATAACACATGTTGTTATGATTTTTATATATAGAAGCAAACCCAGCAAACAAGATACGCTATACCAAAACCGGTCCAATGCTGGCCCAGAGACAGAGACTCTGTATCAACACTGATCCAGCACCGGACCACGCTGCTCGATGGGCATGCACAGTAAATCAGTTACGGAGGCAATGACCAAATTAATGCATAAAAGAACGACTCGTTTAATCCACATCGGCTCAACACTGGGTCAGTCTCATACACAGTGTACCAGCACCGATCCAAAGCAAAGCGAACATGTCCTGTGTGCCAGGTTTCTCACACTCTGGGCAGTGATTTTCACTATGAGACGTATATCGGTATCAGCCCATATCGCACTCTAGCTGTAGTTCAGCTGCAATCTACGGCAGTTATATCATATGTGACTTGATCGTGTGAGATAAAATAAACGTTGTTCCTTTTTCGTGCGACATGGGAATATACAGCACATGTCCAGTGAATAAGGTGTTCGCCTAAAGGCTCACACCTTATTCATTGGACGAGTGCTGTATTTTCCCAATCGCACTCAAATGCACACCGTTCGCATATCAACTTGACCTGTAAGTTGTTCACCCAGCAAACACGACATAGCCACCCGATGCCCGACCAAAGTGTGGGTCAAACACCGGGCAGACATGTCGTGCTCGCTGAGTAGAGAATATGATTACGTTTTTTGAGAAAAACACCAAATAGACTGCCGACATGTACGCTCAGCAGCAACATATTATAACAATATAATATACCGATTCAGTCGTGGTCCAGAGTCGTAGACAAAGCACCAACACTAAAACGGGACCGGACCAGTATTTTATGCCCACTGCCAGGTACACAAGCATAAATGAAGTATGGGTGCATCACAACTGAATACATAACTACTTACATACATGTGCATAAAAAAGAACGTAGCTATAACACAGCATGAATTACAGATGAATGTGAGTAGGAATATATTTAATTATCTCACCTCGGAACGGAAATTTTAAGTAATCGTGAAACAGTATTTATTTATTTTATTTCATAGTATATTCGTTCACTGATTTGGTAAAAGAGTAGAGGGGATCATGGCTGGTTTATTTAGTTATATAATTGGTAGACAACAGAAACATTTGTGGTACAATCAGGGCTCAATTATGTGATAAATCAGAAACGTACATCGCGTGAGAAGTTGAAGAAACAAGAGGAACGTTTCATTGACGTACCTTGCTAGTGTTTACTCATAAAATACAGTGTTACTACAAACTTACATGTAGCTAAAGTCCTGTATTGATCTAGACTACTCATCTCCAATGAAATGAAATACCCAAAATTTTAATATTTTAAATTTTAATATTTTATTATTTTAATATTGGGGCCCTACGTCTAATCGAACACTTCCAGCATCAATGACTTATGGGCGGGTACATGCGGATTTTAAGACACATGAAGTGAGATATATAGATCCTTGAACACAATCATTGTTTAAAGAAAATATTTTTAGAAATTCTCGCCCTATTTCTCGACCGCCGCCAGACCATATCCTTAACTTAGATATAGATAGGATTATCACAACAACTAAATATAGTGCGATCTGACATTTCGAGTGTGGGGAGGGGAGGGGATAATCCATACGTTCCGTCAAACAATAAAATACTCTAAAAATATTAATTATGTTGTGATGTTTGCCTAGTTATTCAATGTTGCAATTGTTTAAAATAACTTTTTTTTTCATCTTTGAAACCGAAATTTTGCCAGTAATTTAAACTTCAAAAGGCGACAAATATATACTAACAAATAGCCCAGCGTTCAATGTGTTAAGAAGTGATAAGTTGATGCGCGCTATCGACTTTGTGTAATTATCACCAGTTTTCTGATCCTCTCTGGAGGTACTGGTGCATAGTACAAGGTGATGCCTCACACAGTTACTCTAAATTGTCATGTTGCTCAACCTAATTAGCCACCTTCTGTGGCAAAGTGACCGACATGTTTAAACAAGTAATTGTGTCAAGCATAAGAACCGCTTTCTTTGGGGCGGTGTTGTTTTTAAATGTTCAGTTGTCACTTCGCATAAAGTTTTTAATAAGTGTAGGCCTATATTATAAATTATACACAATTTTTCATTTGCATAATTTATCCTGAAAAAAATGTTTTTCCGCTCGCTCGTAAATAGTCAGTATTGTGAGGAGCGTTTATGACAGAAAGGTAGCGTGCTCTGTCTTAGACCAGAAGAGCTCGAATTTCCTGTGTCTGGAGGACAGCGTCATCCGATTCATCTCACCATCCTCAGGAGGTTCTCCAAGGCCAGTCTAGCTTATGTTTATACACAAAAGTGGCCTGAAGTCCAATTAATTCATTAATACGCTACCATATGCCAAGTTTGTCTTTTGCATCAGACACTTTACCTGTCATCAGTCATCACTAATATAAGGTTCAAATTGCATATGGGTGGACTGTTACTTTCATTCGATGTCAATGAGTTTCTCCACGGGAGAAAATCACTGACGTCAAGTGAAATTGTTAGCGTCTCCCGAGGGATCCATGTTAAGTGAGCTGCTAAAACTCTGGATCATGATATCAGAGATTAAATAGTACACCAAACTTGTCCGTTACAGCCGAAACTGATCACAGAATCATAGATTAAAAAGACTATGCATTTTAAAAAAGACCATGCATTTTAATATTATTTGATAAGAAGTTATATCGAATATGTACTTCAATGTGGGAAAAATAATTATTTATTGGCACTTAAAGGTGATCTATCACCCCTTATATAGTATGAATCAATTTGTGACAAAAAAATCAAAGTTGCCACAAGATGGGGCACAAGTGTTTCCTTATATGGGGTGACTAGTTATCATGTGACCCTCTGAGAGGGTCACATGATAGCCAATCACCCCCATTTATGGGGTGATTAGCTATCATGTGACCCTCGGAGAGGGTCACATGATAGCCAATCACCCCATATAAGGACATAATTATTCATACCATATAAGGGGTGATAGATCACCTTTAAAACACGCTAAACGCGTCTAAAGCTGGACCAATTGTATTAGAAGACAAATTACAGATCCTAACATGGTGCAGATGAATGTTGTGTATTATCGCGATATGACGCTGTAAGGAAACACAACAAGATAAAATGTATCTAGAAGTACTAGGAGTGTCCAGAATTCATTGTAATAACTATATCTGTTGAAACCAACTATAAAATATCTGCATGCTAATTATATATTATATCTAATCTCGGTTAGGGCTGGTGAGGAGATTCAATCATTCCTGAAGGTCAGTGATAACGCTGACTTATACAATATAGGTAAACCTTCATCTCCTCCCCACAATCTGCTCCATTAATCATTTGTGGTAGGTGACTATGTCATTGTCATAGTATCGAGGTTTCCATCAAAAGAGCGATCTTAATCTTCCACCACAAAACACACACTTGATGCCCCCAACGTAACCTTATTGGGTTTCGTTGTATTCAACAGGTCTCATTGGTACAGGTGATCGAAAATCCAAAATAATTAAAATATTTTAATTGAAATGTCACAAAAGATTTAATCTTAATGTGTCATGTGCATGATGTATCAACGTCATGAACTCGCATGTCATGAGCTCGCTTTTTTCTATACTTTACACACGCTACTTTAATGTTTCGTGTGTATTACACATAAAACATGCTGTTTTTACTGATAATGTCCATTACTCGACATGCATAAACCAAGGGGCTATTGTATTGAAACCCCTGAAAAGGATGTACATAGTAATATATTGCAATTGTGTTTTCACAAAACGTGGCACTTTCGGTGTTGGCGTACAATGTGTTTACACAATGTGGCCAGGTAGCTGTTGTGGCTCATTTCAGTTTACATTGTCAGGTATCTGTTGTGGCTCAGCAAGCTTTACATTGTCAGGTATTTGTTGAGGCAGCTATCTGTTGAGGCTCAGCAAGCTTTACATTGTCAGGTATATGTTGGGGCTCAACAAACTTTACATTGTCAAGTATCTGCTGAGGCTCAGCAAGCTTTACATTGTGAGGTATATGTTGAGGCTCAGCAGGTTTTACATTGTCAGGTATCTGCTGTGGCTCAGCAAGCTTTACATTGTCAGTTTTCTGTTGAGGCTCAGCAAACTTTACATTGTCAGTTATATGTTGAGGCTCAGTAAGCTTTACATTGTCAGTTATATGTTGAGGCTCAGTAAGCTTTACATTGTCAGGTGTCTGTTGAGGCGCAGCAAGCTTTGCATTGTCAGGTATCTGTTAAGCCTCGGCAAGCTTTATATTATCAGGTATCTGTTGGGGCTCAGTGAGTTTTATATTGTCAGCTATCTGTTGAGGCTCAGTAAGCTTTACATTGTCAGTTATAAGTTGAGACTCAGTAAGCTTTACATTGTCAGGTATCTGTTAAAGCTCAGCAAGCTTTACAATGTCAGGTATCTGTTGAGGCTCAGTAAGCTTTACATTGTCAGTTATATGTTGAGGCTCAGTAAGCTTTACATTGTCAGGTGTCTGTTGAGGCGCAGCAAGCTCTACATTGTCAGCTATCTGTTGAGGCTCAGTAAGCTTTACATTGTCAGTTATATGTTGAGGCTCAGTAAGCTTTACATTGTCAGGTATCTGTTGAGGCTCAGTAAGCTTTACATTGTCAGTTATATGTTGAGGCTCAGTAAGCTTTACATTGTCAGGTATCTGTTGAGGCTCAGTAAGCTTTACATTGTCAGTTATATGTTGAGGCTCAGTAAGCTTTACATTGTCAGTTATCTGTTGAGGCGCAGCAAGCTCTACATTGTCAGCTATCTGTTGAGGCTCAACAATCTTTACACTGTCATGTATGCTAAAGCTTGCTGACCATCCGTTCATTCATTCTGTTTGTAACTTCAAGGTCATTTGAATTATTAAACTGCATGCAGCTTTAGCAATTCGAACATACAACACAATAGGAAAATGTTTTAAAACAGATCGAGTTCACAACATTACACTACATGATTTTCAGATAATTCTGTACGTTTGCCAATAATAATCAGTTGTTGTCCTAATTATTGTGGATAAACAGATTACTGTAGTCACATAGAGATAAACTAATACGGCTACCCTCTGATAATCAATATAGATATGGATACGAGGCGATCTATTATTATGATTACCCAGAGATAATAGTGGAGAGTTTGACCTGATATTTCACGACGTTATCGAAGGGTAGGTTTGCTGTGAGTGAGAAGATATATCTATAAATCATAGTAACAGAGATAGAAGTGATTCAGGCAGTCTATTCCTGGTGACTTGTTGACTTCTGACACCAGGTAGCCCAGCAGACGCAAGACGTTGAATCAATGTTGGTTTAACGTCGGTCCACCGTCTACGACGTTGGACAACGCTAAACCAACATAGATTTAACGTCTTGTATCTGCTGAGAGATTACACCAACGTGTACGTTAGATCATCATTATCTAGTATTATACACACCTCGAGGGCTCGAAGAAATATCTCCAAATAACAAGAGCTTGACCCCATGTTGGTTTTATGTTGGGCCAACGTCTGCAATGTTGACCTAACACTAAAGCCACATAGGGTTATTCGCCGGTGTTTGTTGAGACTGAAGGCAACTATTAGTTCTAATTAACAAAATACACATTTAGTAAACGAGCAGAAAACTAAACAAAAACAACCTACCGAGAAGACTAGTACAATTTTTTTCTAGAAATAGTTCTTGCAATTTTAGCTGCTTCATGTCAAGTGGATGAACTAGACAATTGAGTATTGACGAGTATTGAGATAATGTGTGATATATCACTATGACAGGAGTAAGTACCTGACCACTCAGTTATATCATACATTCCAGCTAGTGACGTACAGCCTTATTACTCGTGTATTGATGACATCGCTGTGGTCCAGTGGAAAATTTGATTTGTCAAAATATTGATATGTCTAGTCATTATAATTCAATATTAATTAATGAATATTGACGAATACGTCAATTTTGGCAGGTAGATTATACCGCTAATCGCGACTATAGTCGGCTTTAATCCGTTTAACAATTTAAACCCTCACGATGCATCAAAGCGTCATTTTGCATCCCTGAAGAATGACTTAATCTCCTAAAACCTAGGATTTTTTTAAAAGTTAATTTTTATGGAACTGTTTTAATGAGAACGATATTTTTTATTTGCCACCCACTTAAGTCTTCTTCATCTACTACAAATCGAGAATTGCGACAGCAATTTGTGGCTTGTAGTGGATGAAGATGACAATGGTAAATTAAGGTTTGAAAGGGTTAATTATTGGAAACATAATGTGTCTTTAAAAATCAAGATTTGCCTGATCATTCGAGGGCAAGTCTTAGATATGACCGTCCAAATAAATGTCCCACGATTTTATACGGGGTCAATGTGGGGCTGAAACCTGTTTCGGCCACTGGGACTAATTCCGAGCATGTGAGCGCCTAAAATTTAATGGGCGCAAATATATGATGACTCGTCAGATAATGCCACCTCGTCTCACAAACTCCTATAAGACCTGAATACACGATTTATCAGATCATCCTAATGAAATACAGGATTTCAAATGACACTCGTATCTGTACATTTGAGCTGCGTCTGATACCGAATTCTATGGAGGCTTTACCTGAGACTCAGCCAACGCAAAACGCTGGGCTAGTATTACCTTAGTTTTGGGACATCGTCAAAGACGCTGGATCGGCATGTAGACAAAATTGGGAGGGTGTTTCTGTCGCGTGATCTAATCAGCACATGGGGTGTAGCCGAAGTGGCGACCCTTTTGAAAAACGGAGTATTTAAACATGGAGATGGTAACCCTCTAAATGTTACTGGTGGAAATAATTACTACGAAATGTGTAGTATTATAGTCAAAATTACAATATCCCAACAAACACAAAACATTTGTATTTTTTCTACAACGTCGACTCAACATCTACGACGTTGGCCCAACATTGTATAAATGTTATACATTTAGTTCGGCTGGGCAATCATAATCGAGGTACTGGTTTCAAACCCCGACTGGGTGTAAGATTTGCAAAAAAATAAATGAATGGGGTTTCAGGCCACATTTGTGCACATGCAGGCTAAACTGGGCCAGAAAGAACCTCCTCAGGATGATGAAATAAATGGGATGACACTGCCCTCCAGACACATAATTCGAAATTCGAGCCTTGGCGGTCTGAGGCCGAGAACGCTACCTCTTGGTTACAGAGACTCCCCACAATATTCAATCATTACGAGTGAGCAGAGAAGAAACATTTTGTTTCTTTGAAACGTGAATACTATAGCCTTGAAACTCGACTGTCAGAGCAGGAATCGAACTCGCGATTTGCGACTTTCCAAGCAGAAAGCTTTAACCACTGCACCAGGGCCCCCACCCTAAAATTGTGTAAGAAGAATCGAATTTTCTCCTCAGCTGTATATTTCAGGTGTATTTTATAAGACATGATTAACCTTTACAAGTCCTGCCACGACATATCTAATAAGCGCAGAAAGTAGCAAAAAGCCAGATTCGCTCACTCAATCCCTAAAGCGCGGAAATATTGTTGTAGGCCTATAAACCATGAAAATAAAACTAGTTTTTTCAATTTGAAATCATCATAAACGTCTTCGTTAGCTCTTTCTGCTTCATTTGAATACCTATGTAATGGGTATCCGGCCATATAAATATTTTACTCTTCCAGTGCGGGGATTGACTGTAGACGTCAGATTGACAGATTCTGAAGTCTAAAGTCGATCCCCGCACTGTAAGGGTTAAAAAACATGGAGGATTTTGTCATTAAACTATGAGTTATTTTTAAAAAAAATAAACTAGACATAGATTGAGGTAATACTCGTAGAATTGACACCCCTATCAATACTGATATAATAATAATATAATAATAAAATATAACAATAATATATATGATAATAAAATAATACCATGACGAAGCAAAAAAGCTCGATGTTAAACCATTAAATTAAAGTCACCGAAAATGGGCAGATCGATATCTCAAAGATGATTGACCCCATGATAAGAACCTTGTATTGTGCCCTCTTATAAAAGTACCGTTATCGTCACGGGCAGTCTACCAGCTGTATTGTGAGATTTAGTATAGCTGAATAATCTCCTTTAATATCAATTTGGAATGTCATATATCTATCTATATAATCTGAGTTTCCACAATATCGGCTTTAACCCTTAACCCTTTCACCACTAAAGCCCGTTTTTATGTGCTGAATGCTATGGCATTCAGCACATAAAAACGGGCTTCAGTGGTAAAAGGGTTAAACGGCCAAATTATATAATTGGAATTTTCACCCACTTTAAGGTGTGTCTCGCGCAAACCCCGAATATAATTGGGACCGTTGGTTAAAGGGTTAATACAAGTACTGCATTCTATAAACACTATAAGCACTATAAACACTATAAACATCTCAATTTAAAATACAATTGCTTTCCACATTCTAATTGACGGAGATAGGATAATTATTTTTAATAATTAGACTTCTTCAGTCATGATGATCATGTGTATAGTTTATAGAACTGATTTTATCCGTGTATGCACACTACACAAATAACTAACGCTGATTAAAACGTACGAAAAAAATGTACACACGCGCGTACATTTAACTCATAGAAGTGATGTGTTACTCATCAAAACTTCATTGACGTTGACATTGGTCACTTACTTCTCATCCTCAGATGAATGAAAAACACTTACAACTTTATTAAAAATGAACTGTTCTAATTTTCATTCAGTGTTTTAATAAATATAATTTACGCACATTCGATAAATTTCGGTCAATGTTTTTTCTTGCATGTGAAAAACAGTTCTAAGACGTCCGATTGCGTTGCCAGGCAGCACCGGTTGGATAGTATACCCGTGGTCTGCAACGATAACCCAGCGTTGGTTCAACGCTGAGCCAAAGTCAGGGACCAATGCCTGGCCACCATTTCTGCTCTTGCTCACAGCAGACGAGGCAGTATCTGAATCAGATAATCGGACTAATCGTGGGAGGTTCAATGCCAGTGGTGACGTGCGTCAACCAAACTGATGTGTAGGATGAACGGTTCACTGCCCAATTACACATCTAAAGATCTCCCAGCAAGCACGAGACATTCACCCAATGTTGGTACAATGTTGGGCCAGCGTCGCAGACGCTGAACCAACATTGTACCAACATTGGGTGAATGTTCGTGCATGCTGGGCGATTCCCATCTGATATCACGGATTCTTTGAGTTCTGAATCTTTCTGCTCGTCTCGTCACATGGAGCTTTAATTCAAGTAATTAATTCTATCCATTGAAGTGTGGAGTTTCTAGTACAATTTAATTACAGCACCATTAAAACAGAAATGCTTTCATTTTTGCCAGAATAAACACTCTGAGTACTGTGTTTAATTATGGCATGTGTCATTTTTAAACTATGTACTTCACCCTGTTTATTTTAATTTACCTTGACTCGCTTATATGTTCAACCCTTTCAGAGCGGGGACCGTCTTCAGCCGTCACAATCTTACGTGGACCCGCCTTTAGACGTCATTAAACTATTTATAATGGCCGTAGACCCATAACATAGGTTTTCAAATGAAGCGGAAAGAGCAAACTAAGCCATTTATGTGAACCTACATGTATGAATTTGTCCCGGGCATAGACAGGGTCAATCATGATATGTCATGATTTATGGGGAGTGCATATCGTTTTCTCACTTCTTCCAATGAGCTTCCTTGTTTGTTTTCTACAATATAATATCACCAGCTATAGTTTTTTTCCATTTCGGGTAGTTCTTAACATATTAAATAGGTCTATGAATATGAAAATCAAATTATTATGTACTATTGCTTTGTTAAGTTATAATAAATTATTTTGTTAAACTTAATAACAAACGTTCCCCAATTCTTAATATAATCATGAACCATACCGCTCACATTTGAAACACATTTTCTGCCGGTTCTAACTGTTATTGTTTTCATGTTTTATCACAAGTTGCTGAAAATAGCTATTGTTTCAATGTATGCTTTCACGCAACTAAAAATAAATCTAATCTGATTTAAATTATCTGAGTTGCGGTAGCGAGACAAAACATCAAACAGATGAAAATTAGAAATATTTTATTTTGCGCTTTAGGGATAATTACCATATTCATGTCGGTATATGTGATCACATGTTTGAATTCGAGGTTTTATTAGAATCATTATAGATATTATGTTCTTATAGCATTTAATTTTACGAGTTTTTCTCAACATATTTGCTGCGTGTGTTGTAGCTGATGATCATGGAAAGGAGGCCAATACGAAACAGAAACCAAAAGGGCATCACTGGAGCTACGTGGGACATTATGGTGAGACTCTGACAATTTTTACAATCAACAGCCTTCAGCGGGAATGTGATGACGCAAAAAAATAAATATTTTCAGAATCAGGATAGCTCATTGGTTAGCGTGCTTGACTTAAATAACGAATTAAACAGGCGAAATCAAAAGGTCTTCTCTGCTACTGTAAGGATCTGTTCTTATAACCCAACACAACCACGAGAAGTATTAGTATACCTACATTTGACTTCTAATTTTCGATAGTTCCGGAAAAAAACCCTGGCAAAAACACATCAACCTGAATAACTGCAATTTTTGTGTCTTTTTGTACCACAGGTGTGGATCACTGGGCTGATATGTACCCCTCATGTGGACTGCAGCGACAGTCTCCCATTAACATCAAACCTAAGAAGACCAAGTACCAACCTCTGTTGGACCACAATATCTACTTGCTCCACCCTCCCCGACAAGATACTGACAGAACCATCATGGTCAACAACGGACACTCACGTAAGTCCACCGCCCATAATCCCGCGAACACATTTGTATAACATTTGTACAATGTTAGACCAACGTCGAAGATGTGTTTGCTGGGTAAGTCACTACATAATAATACAGAAATAGCCTAGTCTAAAATAAGTAATGCCGATCTAACCATTTTACTAATTAATGCTGGAATATCTAACTCGATGATCTACAGCTTAAAATTTAAAAATCCAATTTAAAACGAATATATAATAGTATTGTGAGCATCACAGAGAATAATACATTACTGACACGAGGTCTCACCACCCTAAATAAGCCACAACCCGGGGATGTATCATCACACAAAATGTCGATATTTTGACACGCTAGGGGACGTAGCGCAAAATTTGTCTGGGTAGCAAACCCATATCGGACCAGTTGTTGAAAAAGGACCATTCATGTTTTATCATAATATGTGGCACTAGATGGTTGGGATGGTGAAAAGAAGTAAAATTAGTCTGGGAAAGTTAGTATGTATTTCAATAGGACATTTGGGATGGTGATACCATGATGCTGCTAAAATTCATCATATAATATACAGATAATCGTATAATGTAGTGTACATGTTCTACAGTGAGTGTACAAGTTGTACAGGAGGTGTACGCCGCTGGTGGAGGGCTGGGGGACTCCTTCAAAGTGGCGGGATTTCATTTCCACTGGGGCAGCGTCAACAAACAAGGATCTGAGCATCTGATAGACAGCAAAGCTTATCCACTGGAGGTGAGTATCCGTAACGTCATCACTATCCAAACACTGGTTCATTGCTTATCCAACGCCGGCAATGTCTGGCAATGCCGTCACAGACGTTGGTTGACCCATACAACGCTGAAATATTTTAGTATAATTTTTTTTTAATTTGAAATCATCATAAATGTCTTATATATAGCTACATGTAGCTTTTCGGCTTCATTTGAATACCTATGTTACGACCATTATAAATATTATACTATTTCAGCGCGGGGATCGACTTTAGACGTCAGAATCTGACGTCTATAGACGTCAGATTCTGACGTCTAAAGTCGGTCCCCATGCTGAAAGGGTTAAGCGTATGGCAAACGCTGAACCAAATTGATAGCATGCTAAATTTTTCTATCAGTGACTGTTTCTGGTACAAGTTAGTAGGCCTACCTTTCAGCACGTCATTCACATACTTTAGTGTCAGTGTCTGCCTAATGCTTCCTATATTTAGGACTCGGGGAAACCAAGACTAAATTAAATTCAACGACGGTTAAGGCTTGCATGGATATATAAATACACGGACGAAATGTTTTACTAGTAAAATGGGTTGTAAGCATACATAAAAGATCAGAGATAAATTTATTAGATTAGAATATAAATAATAAGTTTGTCTGAAGAGGTACTACAACACAAGTAAAATAATTTTAAGTATTTTCTGTACATTTCAGATGCACATTGTCACATACGATACGTCTAGGTACGCCACGCTGGGGGAGGCGGTGACTGGTGATGACTCTCTGGCGGTGCTGGGTGTCATGTTTGAGGTAAGTGATGCCATTTCGCACATAACGCAAACTGTATGACTGGGTTCTACAATTCAAATTCAGAGAAATCCACATCTATTTTTCTAGGTTGTGAAAGAAGACAACCCCTACCTGAGCGAGATGATCCATCATATCAAAGACGTACAGGAGCCCAACACCACCAACACAGTGGCCATCCCCCATATGTACCTATGGCAATTGCTGCCAAGCAACACCCACCATTTCTTCCGTTACTATGGCTCCCTGACCACACCCGGATGCTTTGAGAGTGTCGTGTGGACCGTGTTCAAAACACCACAGACAATATCTCAGTCCCAGGTAAGGTTCAAATCCAGATTTTTTTAAAATATTTTCAGCGACCCCAACCGGGGCTCATTTTCTTATTATATGCAGTGCGAGTGATATGCAGTCTGTTCAAGTTCTGATCGATTATAGTACAACAGCAGCACAACAAAAAGGAGCCATGTTTAAAACTGAATTAGTTTTATGTTAAACCACGAAGACAAAGGGTTTCTAAAATTATCATAAACGTCTTAGTTGGCTCTGTTCTGTTCATTTGAATACATATGTTATGGGCTTATACGGCCATGTTTTACTCTCCCAGTGCGGGACTTTAGGCGGCAGAATCTGACGTCTTTAGACGTCAGATTCTGACGTCTAAATCGGTTCCGGCACTGGAAAGGTTAGGAGTTATATAGTCAAATATTGCCGTAACCCTCGCAGTGTCAATCAGGCGTTTCCAGCATTTTTAAATGTCGTTTAAATAAAAAAGTGCAAAGGAAAATTTGACAGAAAAATGGGCAATAAATTTGCCAGGCTGGCATAGGTTTTTTGTTTCAAAACTTATATGAGTAATTGTCAGTACCTTTGAAGGGCGCGGCAGTGAGACACAACTTGTAAGAGTTAAAATGATATTCTTTCAAAAATCACTGCCCCCCCCCCTCTTTTGAATTGAAAAGAGTGGGAATAACATGCGTTCTCATTTTCAGATGAATGAAATACGGAAGCTGCACAAAGACTCGGATGACATCAACTTCGAGCATCAGTTTATGGTAGACAACTACCGTCCTACCCAGCCCCTGCACGGGCGCATCGTCTACCGCAGCTACCCAGATCTTCCCAAGGAGAAGGTGGTGGTCGTCGACAGTGGAGCCGAATACGTGCGATACAGCCTCCACATGGCAGTGCTCACAGCACTGGTGGTACTCATGGCTGCACGCTGATACACCTCCAATAATTTATTAGGTTTATTGTTCGCCTTGGGGTTGAAGGGTCATATCTGATACACTCAGTGACAGATACGACCCCTTAAACCCGAGGTATGTTTATTACAAATTTGTTGTGTTTGTTTTGCAATGAGAACTGGAACAGAAATGCCACCATTACTGAATGACGTCGTGTAATTTATTGTATATAATTTTGACAGGAAATTGAGGTAACGCGAGATCAGTTGAGTACTGGTGTTAGCATAGAGTCCTAGCCAAGGATAGAGACGGCGACTATTACTTACAGTTGTAAATATTGGTCTTCGAGACTTTTGTCGAAAGCATCATCATGGTGAAAGTCACAAAATGAGTATACATGACACACGGAAAAAAACATACTGGATTTCTGTTGCGTAATAAATATTTTGAAAAATAATTTTCAAATAGTTTAACTGTATAGTATCAGAAATAGATATCTATTTCTGATAGTATGTAATATAAATAATGTATAGATAATATATTAATAAACCACCAGCATGTAAAGGTGCTCAAATATTTAATTCACTCATGAATTAAAATACAAACGCAATGTACTGAGACTGTAGCTAACAATGAGGTAAACTGCATAGCTAGGGATAATAACATATATTATAGGCTTACATATATAAACACCGTAGTTGTAGTTTGATGCCGTAGATTAGTTATCATGTTTGTTTTTATATTCATCACATTTAAACAAAGGGACACGTAGTCAACTAAATTAGATATTATCAAATGATTATAATGTAGCTAGCGAGAAAATTGATTTATACCATTTTTGCTCAACTGTCATGATTTATCAACCCATTGAGATTATTCACTCGACTTGTTGATTGTGTTTTATCATCAAGATCATTGTTATTTCTCCTCATTCCATGATGTAATGTTTTCTTCCACGTTGCCAAAATGATAGGCTAACCTACTCAGCTAGCTGGATAATGATTCATTAAGGGTATTGTAATTTATTGTAGTGATCATATTGATCGTTATTAAAGGATATGAATGTTAAAATTCAATCCACGCAATAAAGGCGACAGGGTAAGAAACCAACAGGTTGTGATATATATATAATATACAAGAGATCAGTAGTATTTGTAATAAGTAAGACGTACACCAAGTTTGTATTTTTTCACAGTATAATAAACCCAATCCCGATGACTATTTGTCAGTGATTGAAATACAACAAATTATAATAAAAAAATATACATCGATATTTATTTGCATGATATAAAATCATTGATTCACCATGACGTTTTTCCATAATTTTTGAGATCCCATCACTAACCGTCACCTTCCTCGATGCGATTCATGTGGAGCTGGGCCCGTATTCTCGTACAGGTTACGATAAATCGTAGGCTTCCGATTGGTCGAGATGGCCATCTCGACCAATTAGAAGCCTACGATTTATCGTAACTTGTACGAGAATACGGGCCCTGGGAATCATGGGTGACGGTTAAACCACTCAACGCTGAAATATTTTAGTATTAACCATAGACACCAAACGGGTTTTTTTCAATTTTAAATCATAATGAATGTCTCATTTACCTATTTCCATTTCATTTAAATACCTAGAAATTATAATGGTCAATTCCCATTATAATTTTTTGAAATTCTTTCAGTGCGGGGATCGTCTTTAGACGTGAGAATCTGACGTCTATAGACGTCAGATTCTGACGGCCCCCGTGCTGAAAAAGGAACAGTGGGTGCCTATGCGGAAATCAGGGAAGTGTACCTTTTACACAAACACAAATATTACCTCCGTACTTTTCACTTTGTTAACCCCACTTCACATTAGATATTCACCGACTGCTGCTCAAGCCTTCCTATGCCACACCCAACGTTGTTCTGACGCTAGATGAACGTCAACGACGCCGTTCACGTAACTTCAGAACAGAGTTACCGTCAGTGGGGGTCACCAGTGTCTAACTTATAGGCATATATAGCAAACATATCACACACGACAATGATTGTAAGTTATATAATGCACTGATTTAATAAATGTTTTGGATCTAAGACTCGTCTCCTGTTTTTTTATGTCATTATTCGTCTAAATATTTTATAGAAATTTAAATAGGTTGTGGAGCTAATATAAAATAAAATGGATAACAGGTTATAACAGGTATAATTATGTCGACCACCTGGGGGTTCATGTGTCGTATTTGATACTCATTTCAGACCGCATACGACACAATAATTCCAAGGGAATAATATATTCTAAAAGAGATTTCTGGAAGCGCAATCTAGCCGCTCACACAGTGCCCGAAAATCTAATCTTAAACTGCTATAAATGAAATGAAATGAATCGGGTTTTAGGCCTCCTTTGTGCACATGTAGGCTAAACTGGGCGAGGGGAACCTCCTGAGAATGGTGAGATGTATGAGATGACACTGCCCGCCAGACGCAGAATTAGAAATTCGGGCTCTGGCGGTCTGAGGCCGAGCATACTACCTCTCGGTCATGGTTCCCTACAATATTGAATATTACATTTTACGAGTGAGCGGGGACAAAACATTTTGTTTCTTTGAAACTTGACTGTCAGAGCGGGGAGCCAGGGTACGCCACTGGCAATCCGTCCGCAGATTATAGCCAGATACGAGGAGACTGCAGCTTCACTTGGATGATTGCTGTAGACTAGTGCTTCTGTACCATGCCTGACGGAACAGATCCCTAATGACCTTCTCGGATTGGGGGCAAAAAGTACTGCTACTAGCAATCATCCCAGTACCCCTCATCTTTTTCGAAACCCGATTACGTTGTAAACGGATGTTTCTAAAAGTTGTATTTTATTGCAATGTTGCCTTCACTCATCAAACACGCGAAAAGATATGCAGAGCTAAAACGAAAACATCCCATTTGCCTGGGTACGGGCCTTTAAACCGATCTTCTTCAAACTGCTAATCAGCTATGCAAAACCAAAAAGCAGTATCTGCTGACTTGGTGAAGTAAGCAGAAACTGCCTTTTTTTTGCAGCGCAGATCGCAGCTTGAAGAAGATTGGAATAACTGTTATAAGCCGCCTGTCATTCACGTGTCGATTGATCAGACAGGGAGGACAACAAACATTTGCAATAACTCATAATATATCTAATCATGCAATCCGATATCCTATGAGCGTCATTCATTCGTTACAAGATAACATCAAACATGTCAAAACTAAAGTTATATTTAGATTGACTAGATATTTATAGATGCTTAAATTTGACATTTTTTTCACGATCACATGCTACTTTTCTTAAACACTGCAAATAGCATGCTTTTATTCTAGCGAAAACGTAATGCAATTTTATTGTAAATAATAAGAATACGGATTTACACAAAATATTATTCAATTACAATTACACACTCATTTATATCCTTTGTAAATCTCATACATGTAACACCACCGGTTTCAATAGCACCGGTACGTTAATTTAAACAAGAGGCCTGAAGTCCTATATCATCCCCCGCCATAAATTAGGTTAGACTTTTTGCGGTCACAAATATTTAAAAAGTCAATTTGAGGTGGACATTTTAAATATCAGTAAAATCACATGCACATTTCCAGATGGTGGGTCATGTGTTTCCAGTTTATGTGCCCACAAAAAAATTAGAAGTTTATCTATGGCGGCCATTTTGAATTTCAGTAAAACCTTAAAAAAATCACTTGCTTATCTCCACATCGTTGGGGGTGTGATAGTAAAACTTGAATAATTTCCGACTTTAATTTTCTGTGCCCACAAAAAAGTTTGCAGTCGACCTCTGGCGGCCATTTTAAATTTTGGTAGCATGTTTAAAAAATCACTTGCACATCCCCATGTTGCTAGGAATGTGATGTTAAAATTTCAAAAAAAATTGACCAAATAATATTTTTGAGTTTTTGCACCCCCCAAAAAAATAAGATTGATCTGTGGTGGCCATTTTTAATTTCAGTAAAACCTTAAAAAAGTCACCTGCCCATCTCCATATCATGGGGAATGTGATAAAATTTGAATATTTTCTGTTTTCAAGTTTTAAGTTTTTGCGCCCACAAAAATTTTTAGAGTTGACCTCTGGCGGCCATTTTAAATTTTGGTAGCATCTCTAAAAAATCACTCGCACATCCCCATGTTGCTAGGAATGTCATGCTTAAAGAAAAAAAAATGACCAGCAATGTTGATCAGTATTTACCAAACACTAAATGGAATTTCATGTCAGTGGCGGGGGGCAAGCCAAAAACCCCGGGCGCCCCCTTTTTTCAGATCCTGGATCCGCCACTGGGAGTTTCCAAATATCAGGCATATATATTGTTATCAAGGCTTTTCAGATATAGAAAAATAAATAAATAAAGAGGGATTGAAAAATATACCCTAATTACACAGTCCACAAATTCGCATGTTTTATCACATTATCATCGTTCATCAATAATAAAGATGTAAAAACAGAGAATCACAGTGGAGCCCTGCAAAGCAAAAAGGCAGTATTTGCTCACTTGTAAAGTAAGCAGATACTGCCGAGTGGTGGATGACGGTCAAGTGAAATTGTTGCTGTGCCATATATACTTCTTACAAAGGGAGAGAAAGTTGACTACACGTAAACAAGTCTTCACATTACCTCATTACTATCTTCCAAATAGATAATGATGTCAATCATGGGAATAATTCGAAATTTTTAGCAAAGTTACAATATAGAACAGGATTATTTCTGGCATGTATGGAGTGTATGGATTGTAGTGTCGTATTTAGGCTTGCTTCGTAGTAAAAACATGCCCGAAATTAAGTTATACCATACAATAAAATACATTTATTATCAATTTTCATCCAATAAAGGATCAAATACATACGTGTGTGGATATTTGAATTATTAGATAATGCTTTACAATAAAATAGAATCAAAGTTCATGACATGCGTAAGAGTCGAAGGTAGAATGCATTATGTACAAAGGCTGTAACTAGCATCGCCACGTGGTTGAAATATAATTGTCAGTTTGTCTTAGTTGTTCGAAACAATAAAGTAAGGGATTTTGAGTGTTGATTTAATAAAAAGGTTTTTTCGGAGTTCATTATATAGGGGACAATAAATATCTAATAAAAATGTACTGGAAATGTACGAAATTAAGCTATACCATACAATACAATACATTTATTATCAATTTTCATCCAATAAACGATCAACCGCATAAAAAAGTACATGTGCGTGTCAATATTTGAAATGTTAGATAGGTCTTTACAATAAAATAGAATCAAAGTTTATGACATGCGTAATAGTCGAGGGTAAAATGCATTATGTACAATGCTGTAATTAGCATCGCCACGTCGTTGGAACATAATTGTCAGCTTGTCTTAGTTGTTCAAAACTATAAAGTAAGGGATCTTGAGCGTTAATTTAATAAAAAGGTTTTCTCAGAGTTCATTATATGGGGGGCATTATTCATCTAATAAAAATGTACTTCATTTTCTATGCCTAGTTGGCAAAACTAACATTAAGAGCCCTCTGGCGAGTAACTTTGCAAAACTCATACGGCCACCTGGTGAGTAAGGTGATAACAATACTAGTATAACATTAGGAGCGAGCCGGTGAATACAAGCCCCACCTAAAAAAACATCAATTTAATTGATAATTTCATTTACCTAAGCAGTAATGCACACATATAAACTAATGAGGTTTTGTTCATAGAAAAATATAATTTAAAAAGAGGCCCTAAGTCCTATATCATCCCCCGTCATAAATTAGGTTAGAGCTTTTACGGTCACAAATATTTTAAAAATCGACTTGTGGTGGCCATTTTGAATTTCAGTAAACATGATAAAATCACCGGCACATTTCCATATGGTGGATAATGTGATTGTAAAAAAAAATTGAATTATTTCTGACTTCAATATACAATACAAAAATTATGAAGTTGATCAGTGGCGGCCACTTTGAATTTCAGTAAAATCTTAAAAAATCACCTGCGCATCTACATATCAGGGGAAATATGATTGTAAAATTTGAAAAAAATCTTAATAAGTTTTCGCGCCCACGAAAAAATTAAAGTTGATCCGTGGCGGACATTTTTAATTTCAGTAAAATCTTGAAAAGATCACCTGCAAATCCCCATATCGTGGGGAGTTTGATAGTAAATTTGAAAAATTTCTGCGTTTAAGGTGTTTTTTAAGGTGGTTGACTTTGAATCTAGGAGTACGGGCTCGAATCCCGCTGCAGCCGATATCATTCCTTGGTGCACACACAAGGTCAAATTATTGACGTAAAATGCAAAAAATCACAATAAAAAGCAATTTCGATTTTTTTTCAGCCGTTATCGAAGTGGTCCGCGAACTGCTTATTAGTAACATGCATAACAAATTTGAGCAGGATAAATAAAAAACTGTTCATGTTATCGCGCTAACAAGATCAAATTATTGATGTAAAATGCAACAAGAGCACACTCGACAATAGCCCGCCGCCATTATTGAAAAATCACACTGAATCGGCCATTTTGAATTTTTTTTAGCCATTATTAAACTTGTCCGAAAACTGCTTATTAGTAACATGCATACCAAATTTGAAGAGGATACATGAAAAACTTCTCAAGTTATCGCGCCCACAAGGTCAAATTATTGACGCAAAAGGCGAAAAATCGCAATAAGTCGGCCATTTTAATTTTTTTTTCAGCCATTATTAAACTTGTCCGAAAACTGGTCATTAGTAACATGCATAATAAATTTGGGAAGGATGCATGAAAAACTTTTCAAGTTATCGCGCCCACAAGGTCAAATTATTGACATGAAATGTGAAAAATCGGCCATTATGGATTTGTTTGAGCCATTATTGAACTTGTCCGAGAACTGCTTATTAGTAACATGCATAACAAATTTGGGAAGAACAAATGAAAAACTTTGTAAGTTATCGCGCCCACAAGTAAATGTTAACGCCGACGCTAACGCCGACGACGCCAACCTTCAATTGCAATAGCCCACCTTTATTAATTAAAATTAAAAGGCGGGCTCAAAAATGTACAAAAAAAACAAAAAGTTACCAAAATGTCAAAGCAGACATGTAAGCGGTCAATAAAATCTAAAATATATATATATATGATAATGTCTACCTAGAATCATAAAAGTTACATCACAACCTCTGTAAAGTGACATAATGTAATCTATTTGGCGCTGATCATCACATAAGTTACTTTTACCTTTCAAAAAAAGTTATCGGTGTTCATCGTTTAGCCAGTACGCGCCCAGAACCGTGAACTTACCTAAAACACATAAAAACAGAAACATTTTAGAAAACTATGTTCGATTAAGGTTTAAAATACGTTAGTGGACGTTTAAAGTCGGTCCCCGCACTGTAAGAGTAAAAATATTTATAATGGTGGTAGACCCATAACATAGGTATTCAAATGATAGCGCAAAACGCTAAGACTTTTATGGTGACTTCTAATTGGTCACCATGGCTTATACAAACATATTTCAAACAATACAAACATTAGGAATTTTCTCGCATATTCATCTTCCCCCTCTCCTACTTTTAAAACTTATCTTTAAATTTCGATATGTTTATGTCTCATAAATATATATTTTTTTCGTCATTTGAAGCTGGAAATTGCGTTAGCAATTCCAGCTGCAAATGATGAAAAATAGAAGCAGGCAATTCAACAGCACATGGGGTTGATAAACAGAAAGCAGGCAGACATCGACTCAGCCCCTGTACATGATTGTAGTCAATTATATGTTTGTACACTTCATATGTGTAGGCCTACATAACATATCTTAACGGTCTTAAAGGAGAGGCCACATTTCGACATTATGGTACCCCGGTTGTGATTGGCCCACTCGCACTGACACTCTCCCCTGCCACAATATCACATGTGCAGACCATGTGATTGGTGTCAGACTGATGCCATTTTAACCAGTGTTAACTGAAACCAATAATATTCGCACGCACACAATGATAAAAATAATAATACTTAATATTTTTTATAGTTGAATCTACTCGAAATAGGTATATATTAAATTAAGGTACGCCGATATACTTCCACGAAGCAGTAAATGTGCAGTGCAGTCCACACCGTCAATAAAGTGGTTTTACTAACATTTTTTAAACGAGTAATTTGATATTTTATTTTGAATTTTGTATCATTTCTAGAACAAGGCTTGCTCAATATACCTTAGCGCTTTTAGTATGAGGAGAGGCTTTTAAACGTTTTCATAGTGTATTATCATAACAAAGTAGTGGTAATATATGCTGTCACTTCACTGCTGTCACTAATTTAAGTGACAATGTAACAACAAAAACCTTGCAGTCCAAAGGTTTTTATTAAATTTAAAATCATCTTAAGTGTCTTAGTAATATCTATCCGCTTCATTTGAAGAAATATGTTGTGGGTCTACGGCCATTATCAATATTTTAATTATTTCGGTGCGGGGACCGACTTTAGAATCTGACGTCAGATTCTGACGTCTAGAGTCCCCGTGCTGAAAGAGTTGATGCAGAATTACAAATTTAATGAATAACCCCCACTCACTTATTTCATCTGCCTGAAGCAAATTTCATTAAGATACTCTTTTTTTACGAATTAGATACGCTATCTAAAAGACCAGATTCAGTTGAATCTCTGGCCACAAATTAAAAATCACAATGAAACTCAAAATATCTTATATTGAAACAGAAAGATAAGTCCCTTTACCCCCTCCCCCCCCCCCGTATGTGGCAACAGTAGGAGGAAATTAAGGGTTTAATTTGTATTGGGTTTATATTTTTGTCTCCATTTCATTAATGCCGAAGTTTTAGATGCAGATGAGATTTCCCCAGATTTACGGGTCTTGCATGAGGCACGGACCAATGGCTGGCTCACTGCTGGGTCACTGTTGAGCCGGCGTCACCAGAGCTGGCCCACCATTGAACTAACAATGACCAGCCGGGAAGCTAATGAAAAGATGAAATTACCATCGTAATCAGCTCATTTCTGGTATTATCGGAATCTAGTTATCTCGGCACCAGCTAATCATGTCCGGGCTGCGGGGGGGGGGGGGGGTGGTGAATCATAGGATATTTTTTATCAACTCTTACAACGCTGAATATATTTTTCTTCACAGAGACCAACGGTTTTATTTTAAATCATCATAAATGTCTTAATTGGCTCTTTCCGCTTCATTTCAATACCTATGTTATGGGTCTAATTATAATAGGGATCGACTTTAGACGTCAGAATTTGTTGTCTATAGACAACAGATACCGACGTCTAAAGTCGGTCCCAGCACTGAAAGGGTTAAAAGTGAGACACAAAACGTCTCTGTTGCTACAGCCATCATAATAGATAGTCGGCTTCTGAGTTATGGTGTGTGGTCTAAACACCAGTTTTGTACGGAATCATATTTCACTTCACCAGCCAGAGAAGTTATCATGGCACACAATCAATCAGTCTCGGGAGGGCAGATAGTGAAACAAAGATGGGAAAGACGTGACAATAAAGGCTTGAAAACTTAAAATCAAAAATGGGCGCACTTTAAAACTAAAGCTGAGCCCGAAATGGACTTGAAATGGAAAAAATGGCAAGAACACATTGTCGCCAATGATAATCTACAATGTAAAGCCAAGATGTGCAAAATAAAAAGAAAAGCCGAGCAAAATATAAAAACAAAAAAGTGAGAAAACAAAATAATTAACAATGGGGAAACTTGTATATACAGATTCGGGTAAAAAGGAAACAGAAGATTCGGATGTAATCCTCGACTTTAAGTATTTTTTTCAGACATGTCAAAATAAAAATGTCTCCACCTCATTTCGCCACATTTTCTCGCATGTTGGGACTTATCCGAACTATCAGTAAGATCAGACATTCATAGGCCTATTATGCATTTCTGGTAAAATGCACATGCGGTATAAATCTGAGAGGGATTTCCCCTAAAATGGTCAGTTCAACGAGAAAATTAGTGAATCTAAAAAATCAAATGCATAGATGTCATTCAACTTTGGAAATCTTCACTCGACAGCTAAAATTGGAGTAAATTACATTTGAAATCTTTGCTGGAAAAGGGGCGAGATTTGCAGGCATTTTGTCTCAGAGCGGCACAATTTCAAACACGTTCACGTCACAGTTTTCATTATGTATACATCCGTTTAATTATCTGGAAAAAAAGTTAAAGTAAATTAATTACAACAAAATTAACTTATGTCAAAATCAAAAAGGGCCGCGTAACATTATTTTTGCCAGAAATGTGGCCATGGTCGAATTTATCGAAGCTATCGGTGAAATACATATGTGGTATAAAATGTTGAGTGTATCGTGTTGACGAGAAAAATTGAGAATGCAAAAGATCAAAGTCATAGAGGTTATTGTAAGGTCAAATGTGAAATCAATCTCAAGTCATGGCTAACTTGTCTGAGAGTTATCGCGCCCACAATGAAATGCTAACGCCGATGCCGACGCCAACGACAACGCCGGACTCCAATTGATCACCTATTTAATTAAAAATTAAAAGGCGGACTGAAAATGACACGAAAATACATGGCATATCACCCACTGGCATGAGAAGACAAAATTCGCATAAAATCAAATCTATGAAAGTGATCTAGAATTAATGTGAATCTATTTGCATTTTGAAGGTAATTTACCATTTTGTGTTTCGAATAACAAGTAGTTCATTGTGTGTGGTCACGAAATAATCTGATTATACACCCAGTAAAGACAGCTAAAGTTTGCCATGAGTGGTGGAGTGAACATTGACAAAGAGAACAGTTTATCAAATCACATAGTCTTTACTTTTGGGCAAGACCAATATTTAGATAGTTTACCAAGATTACGGGCAAATAAGACAAAGCCAATATCTGCCCGGAGATTTATAGTCAGCATTGAATTATTCAGCGCTGACAACAGATAATAAATGTACGTTTTTTCCTTCCGTGTTTCTGATGCCATATTCACTTTATCCCAGCGAATTAACCCTTAAACCGCTGTAATCCATTTTATTCGCTAATCAAATCAATGTTATTATAATGAAATGAGCATTTTAACCCTTTAACCGCCGGTGTCGCATATATTCGGGTTTTCATTTTTTATTAGCACATTAAGTACCACATATTAAATATGTTAAAGATAAAATGTGACATCAACCAGCAAGATTTGAAAACAATTGACCTCCATTTTCTCAAATCTGAAAATTTTCACTCACTTGAAGTTGTGGATCGCGTCAGCGAGACACAACTTCAAGTGGGTGAAAATTCAAATTGAATAATTTGGCAGTTGAAGGGTTAACATAAAATTTGCAAATGATTGGTCTGAAATTAAGCAAATTTAACTAATTTTCGCCCACTTGAAGTTGTGGATCTAAAATCATCAAAAAATCGGTGATTTTATTTTGGCTTCCTAATATTTTGTGCTGCGTATTTACCAGTTAGGCTAGATATAGAGACGAAATTCCAGTAATTCTTATTTTTGATATGGTTGTCCAAAATAAAAAATCGAGAATTTCGTCTCAATATCTAGCCTAAATGGTAAATGCGCAACACAAAAATTAAAAAAATTTTGCAGTTCTAGTCTATGGACATGTTTACATCATATATAGTATGGTCATATTAAGAAGCCAAAATAAATTCACCGATTTTTTGATGATTTTAGCCTGGGTATGGGCCTTTAATTTAGTGCTATAAGCGTTAAAATATTACAATCTGCACCCAATCCTTAACCATTTACCCGCTAATTTACCCTATTAGAATTTTCACCCACTTAAAGTTGTGTCTTGCAAGCCCAAACGAAATTAGTTAATTAATAATTATTCATCTTTGCTTAATTTGAGAATAAAATTGCATATCATCTGAAAGCCACATTTACTTCCCAAATAAAAGTGATTTAATATGCTAATAAAATGAACTTAAAACGAGCATACATGTAGTCGTTCTTGGCGCTTAAAGTATTAACCCTTTAACCGCCAAATTATTCAATTTGAATTTTCACCCACTTGAAGTTGTGTCTCGCTGACGCGATCCACAACTTCAAGTGAGTGAAAATTATTCAGATTTGACAAAATGGAGGTCAACTCTTTTCAAATCTTGCTGGTCGATATCACATTTTATCTTTGACATGTTTAAAAGGTGGTACTTGATGTGCTAATAAAAAATGAAAACCCGAATATATGCGGCACCGGCGGTTAAAGGGTTAATCGTGACCACTTTCATTCGTAACATGTTTATTAAAGTGACCCTTGCAAGTGAAACACGTCTCAATCAGAAACACTGTGTTCAATTCGACAAATCCTACTTTTGTAGTTGGGGGTTGCTTTAACCCTTTAACCGCCGGTGTCGCATATATTCGGGTTTTCAATTTTTGTAAGCACATTAAGTACCACCTTTCAAGCATGTTTAAAAAATAGAATATGACATCAATCAGCAATATTTGAAAACAGTTGACCTCCATTTTGTCAAATCTGTAGAATTTTCACTTACTTGAAGTTGTGAATCGTGTCAGCGAGACACAACTTCAAGTGGGTGAAAATTCAGATTGAATAATTTAGCGGTTAAAGGGTTAAGTTGGGAGTTACTTAACCCTTACAACGCTGGAATATTTTTGCTTAAACCATGGAGACCAAATATTTTATCCCAGTTTAAAATCATCATAAATGTCTTGATTAGCTCCTTCCAATTCATTTGAATACCTATGTTTTGGGTACTATACTTATTTTAATTCTTTCAGTGCGGGGACTGTCCTTACCACGTCAGAATATGACGTCTGCAGACGAATGTATAGTTTTTATAAATATCTAATTATTAAAGATCGAAAAAGCATCGGCAATTTCAGTTTTAAAAGGGTGGATTCCACCATGGAGCAGCTCAGCGCTCAAAGGGTTAATCTCTTAGTTGAGATTACAGCTCAATCACCATGACGATGTATGACGTCACGGCGGGTTGGGATGCCGCTGCTGAGCCTACACGTCAACAAAGCAGAGCCGGCCTTTTCCAGGGAAGGCCCCGAAATCTGAGCGCCAATATTCAACTCCATAGAGATGGATTATTCTGGATTTTCGTAGGATTCCTAGCAGGGGTGTTGGACCAGCGCCGAGTGATTGTTGAAGCTGTGTCTATGATGTCAGCCCTGCATTCATTCGGGCGTGGGGCAATGTTCACTGCGCTTTTTGTAGGAGCGTGTTATGAATAAATAGTTGACATAATATTGTGGTTCATAAAAGACAAGCTTCTAAATTCAATTTTGGTTTTTAAAGCACGAATTGTTCAAGGGAAATCGTGTAGTGGGGGAGGATAATCATTTCTGGGATATGTATTGTATTGTATATAGGACACTAATATTTAAAATACGCAAATTATTGTTGTGAAAAGAAGCCCACATATTATATAGTGCAAGAGCATTAGGGTTAAACCTGGAATAAAATAGCAGAAAGCTGATTTTTCCAGGAATTATACCTGGGCATCTCCCCAGACGAATGCCGAAGAGTCCCTAAAACCATGTAACGCCGTTTTTGGAAAAAAAACAGGGGTATACCATCAATTCCTTTTCTTAATACCACAAATCCAAGATGGCCGCCATATTGTTCCTAGTTTGTTGAGCGATATCTTAAAAAACAAAAATATGCGGTAACAATCTCGTTGTTAAACCTAAAATGTATTTTTTGGCCAGACCCATGGTGTCTAGATCTTGTTTAGATCCCCAATATTTTATTATATAGAACTTATCAACATAAATTCCACATGGTAGTTCATTCTACCATAGCGGGTGACGCATTGGAGTGTTTTTGAACTGCTTTTCCAATAGAAAAATTGTGTGAGATTTGTCAAGTTGACATCATGTAATCCCTGGTAAACCATTAATAGAAACATTAACAAGTCTAATTTAGAAGGTACTAGTATTTTTCATTCATTTGAAGCAGGGATTGCGTCAGCAAAGCCTGCTTCAAATAAATGAAACGGTTGATGTCGACATTTATGAGGTGTGTCGATTTTAATGAAATAGACGGAAATAAAACACATCGAACATAGTAATAATTTTTAATATCACATCCTAAGTTATTGTGGCGAGTATCACATTTTTTAATATATTAGAAAATAAACATGATTAGACTGGTCGAAAAATTATTGGATGGCTGTCTGCGCTGCCAGTAGGTAATCGAAAGGAATTATGCTTATCATAATTGTTTCTGTTTTGGCTGCATTTCAATCGTCCGAACTGTCACAGTTCGTACATGTTTGGCAAATACAAGAAGAGCATATCGTTGTACAATATAGTTCAGCTTTGCGACATTTGCACCTCTTTGAACAAGCCACTTTGCACACGCAGCTCACTATATTTAGAACTCTTTCTGGAGCGACTGCTCTTTCAGTTTGAGTCGATGACAAACGACCATGAAATAAATTCCATCCCCAGTCTGTAGCAATTATGTTATCATTTCCAAGCCACTCCTGTACAGCAAAATATGCTCTGCATGAGTTTATCAGTAGATGACGTCGGAGGAAGGCTTTCTAGCTTAATCTATCAGAAGTTTAGTTGTGTCTTAAACGTTGCATGACTTGTCAATAATCGTCCGCTGACGATGATCTTTTAAATACCTAATTTAGTCCATTTTCTGCGAATGTCAATATTTGTATTATCATGGATTAGGCATTATAATATTAGGATATTACACTTTAAATATTAGGATAATACGCAATAAAGTTATGGCAGCATTGCATGGCATTGTAATGTCAATGTCAGAATATGACATTGAATTAGATGATATCACAGTTTAACGTCGGGATATGATCTTTTTATGTCAGGATATTTGATTGTAATATCAGGAAATAACACATAACCGTCATATGGTATTATAATGTTCAAATATTGCTCTTTAATATAGCAAAATGACGTTATTATGTCTGGCTACATGTTTAAAAAGGCAGGATATGGTGGTTAGGTATCACGTTATTGTATTAAAATGACAGGATATAAAATATAAGGATATATAATTTTAACATTAATATGTTAATGTTAGAGGATATGAAAGTAAGAGAGGACAAGGACAAAAGCTGTTCAAAGAGCGAGTGTCCTAATCCTATCCTATCGCACTTTCCATATCATTGAATCTTTCAAATTGCTTTTGTTGAACTGACATATGCCATCCTGATTATGAAATGTTTTCCGCGATTTCGTATTGCCATATGGCGCGTGGATCAGTCATTAAACGCCTAATAACCTTGACATGACAATATAATATCCTGACATTAAAATGCCATATCCAAACTCCTGACATTCTATATATGATGTCACATTCAGATATTATAATGTCATATTCCGTCATTATAATGTCACATTAGAATGCCTTTAAACCGCCATATCCTGATGTGATAATGTCATATCCTATCATGAAAAATGGAATATCCTGACATTAAAATATTATTTTGTGGTATTAAAGGACAATATTTGGACATTATAAAACCATATCATGACGTTAAAGTGTCATATCCTTCTATTACATTAAAATATCCTCACGTAAAATTGTCATATCCTTCATTCAAGCTATTACTTCTTCTATTTTATTGTCATATTCCGACACTATGATACACTATTCTGCTATTATAGTGACATGTTCTTCATTATAATGCTACCTCATCACATTACACATCACATACATTTTTGTGACATCAATGTTTCATTGCATTAATGTATAACGTCATATCATAATATTCAAATAAAATATCCTAATATTCAAATATCATATCCTGACAATAAAATGGCATTGTGATCTTGCAAAAACGTGTCATTTTAATATCATAACGTGATGTGTAGCCAGCATATCCTACCTTTACAAAGCTGTATTGAGACATCATAACGTCATTTTTCTATATTAAACCCCAATGTTTGGACATTATAATACATGTCATGACGTTAAAGTGTCATATCCTGTTATTACAATCAGACATACATAAAGCTGTCATATCCTGATATCTAATTTATTATCATATTCTGACATTTTAGTGTAATATCATCACACTACAATATCATACAATGCCATCACTTTATTACGTAATATCCTAATCTATTTAAATGCAATATCTTAATATTCAAATGCCTAATCCATGATATTAAATACAATATTGCCATTTGCAGAAAATGGAAAAAATTAAGTAGGCCTATGGATGGACAAACTGATAAAATTTAAAACATTGTCTTATTTAGTGTTCAAGCTGGTGTTTTATTGTACTTGGTTTTGTTATTATGTTATACCCTCAAACATTTACACCAAATTAGCTCATATTCATATCCTAGAATAATCACAACTAAAACTTAACCGAAATAGACAAACATATTATTTACTATATAGAAGACCTACATTGAAATACGTCGCTGGGTTTGAAACTAGAATTTCTTACACAATTGTCAGCTTCAAATGAATGATAAATACCCCTATCTTCAACCCTTTCACCGCGGGTGGCGCCAAAAGGCGACCACCTGGCAGACCGCTGATGTCGCTAAAGTAATTACTGTTTTTAATTATGACGTTATAATAGTGAGAGGGTTTAAAATTAGACTTATTAGAATGTATAATCAATGGTTTCTGACATTATGACATTTTGTAAATTTGATAAATCTATATCTATATTTGTATATGAACAAACTGTTGGACATTGCTTAACGCGGCACCTGCGCTAAAAGAGTTGATCAATTTGGCAGCCATGTTGGATTTTATGTTGATAAGCATATTATATTAAAACTCTTGGTGATGTAAATATATTGTAGATTAAATGGTTCTGTAAATAAAATAAAAACATTTTTAGTTTCAACAACATGTTAATTATGGAATGTTAGTCATTTTTTTGGGGGGATCGCTTAACATCATGGTGGCCATCTTGGATTTGTGGTAATATGAAGAGGACTGATATAATTTCTGATCTTCTGGAGATAAACTCCTTGTACCATACAACATGGGTAGAATAAATCATTTTTCAACTGCAACAGTGAGGAATTGGGGTATACCACTGTTTCTTTCAAAATGACGTTACATGGTGGCGGCCATCTTGACTTAAAGAAAAGCCACAAGGGGGATTTTTAGGGACTCTTCGGCATTCGTCTGGGGAGATGTCCAAGGATTTATTGCTAAACTGACAAAATTATCACAAATATCCCTGATTTTTTTTTATGTGATTCTTCAGAATACTACACGTCGTTCAGCACCTTCTAACTCCAAGGGGACGACGTAGGCTATACCCAGCGAACACGATTCATTGTGGCTTATAGCTCGGCCAATATCGCAGATCTAAAAGATCGTAGAAAACTACACTACAACATGACAACGATGTGATCGCTCGGGAATAGCCTACAATACATTTGTTGACAAAAAAGATTTTATTCCCGTTCCAGACCAGCTGTAATCATTGACTGCGAGGGCAAGGCGATCGCACAATGTCGGGCAGGTACCGGCCTGCCATTATACCAGTGGCATGGTTCCCCAGGTAGCTACACGGTGGCGCCAGCGGGCGATGAAAGGAGACACCGGGACTAATGCGGTAAAGTGGTGAGGTAATAGAGAATTTGCTCTGCTGGCAATAACTAGTGCCGGTTCTGGGTATGTAAAGGTATACTCAGGCAAAAGCAATGCCTGGGAAAATATCTCCCCTAAAATGCTGGGACGTTTCTGCTGAGAAATCTTCTCTGGGGCACATTCTCAAATAATTATCTGTCACTGTGCATGACCAGGAATAAATAAAGAAGAAGACGGTAATGCCAACATAAGCTGTCCATATATAACAGTCCCAATCTGTATTACAACAAAAACAGGATTAAAAAAAAAGATGCTGACCATTAACAAACTCCCGACCTTTGTACAGTCTGAATATTTGCATTTCATAAGTATTATTTTCATTAATAAGATGATACAGCGATTACACGCACTTATTTTTACGGTTAATTTTATCTCATCGACTCATCTGCTATGGGCCTACTTGGTAATGGTTGTGATTTTTTGGTGGGTGTGTTCAAACAGTATCCGACAGGTTGAAACTGTGAGCTACTCTGTGTTGTCGGTCATTTTCGTGGGGTTGTAGTGGTCGTTTCGTGGGCTACTTTTTGGGGTAGAGCTGTGTCCACCTTACATTGTTGTGAATCGTCAACTCATATATTATTGACAATCTTACACTATATATATAAGTTTTTGAAATCTTTTTTTTTGGTCGACTGCTAGAAAGTGCATCATATAATTCTAATTAATACATTTAACAAATTGACTATTAAAACAGAATTTAATACACATTAGTTTTGCCATTATTTTCATAGAAAATTACTAGAAAAACAACACCAGCATCTGAACAAAAAATGATATACCAGAACTCTGTACTATACATTCATCCAGATTAGTATACCTTGGCTTGTGAGATTCTTCTTCGAAGTGAAGTATAGAAAACACGTTTAGGTTTATAAAAGTCCAGATTTTTGTCAGTTGAATCAACACACAGTAAAATTAACATCAGGTAGGCCCCTAAAATTTCAACCAAGAGACTAAATTGATGTAATATTTTTGCAGATTTCAATTCATAAATGTGAAGCATACAAAACAAACAAATGTGTTTTCTTTAGAGTGTGATCATCAAAAGATGCTTCAGAGAAAAAGTAAAAAAATAGTTAAGTGACTATCCAGCAAACACGACACATTGTAACAATGTTGGTTCAATGTTGGCCCATCGTCTGCGACGCTGGCCCTACATTAAACCGACATTGTTTCAATGTGTCGTGTTTGCTGGGATAAGTTCGACTAAAGGTAGAGCGTCTGGATTGGAGCTCTGGTCGTGGCCAGCTGATGTGATGTATGACTTGCTGTATTCTGGGTAGTACAGGGTGGCGAGTGGTGTATGCTGTGTCAATCAGAATTAGTGTTCGACCCCGTCCACCCACACTCACCCCCGCGCGAAGATGATCCCAGTGTTCACATGGATCCATCTGGGGGAATAGCCGCGACAAACAAACCCCAGAATCAGATAAATGCTAGATCCCCCACCCCGACCCCCGCCAATAATGGAAACCACTCAATCTGTCGCACTCGACAGAAATTTATAAACAAAGTAACCGCTTCTTTTCTGTTTCCGCGCTCAAGTTTCCATTTCTCGTCACTGCTGAAATACTCTATGCAGAGTCAAAAGCAGTAACTGCTTACTCAACAAGTAAGCAGTTACTGCTTTTGGCTTTGAGCGGAAGCTGACAAATTGACTGGCAGCCGCTGTCCGGCGGCGCGCGCCGCTAGTGTGCGGTGTGACCCTGCACTGAATGGGGATTTGCATAATTGAAAACAAATAATTGCTGATTGGTTTACGGAGGTTGATGATATGTCAATTATCACGTCGGCTCGCGCACACATAATAGAGTGGTTTCAGAGTGGTTCTATTAACACTCATCTCACATAACTCCACCAGCGGATATTCATCCCACAAAACAAGAAAGCTATCTCCCAACATTGGTCTAACGTGTGGACTGTGTCATTGGGGGGGGGGGGGTATACATACAAATTTTCAGCTAGAAGATCGAGATCCATGTGTAGAAAAAAGCACCCCCGAAAGATTTAAGTAAAAAAAATAAAGAAACCAATGTCAGCCATATATCAGTCCCACCAAACTCTGAGCTAGGAAACATGTAGAATTCTGCTTTCACTTTGGCCCGGCGTCGAATGAGGTTGTGCCAAAATGATGCCATAATTGTTACTATTTTACATTTACCACGCTGTTCCACTGAGGTGTCTCAGTACCGTTTAGCCTACACAGTGCTTGAAGGTTTCTTAGAGATTACGTTTATGTGAATATTTTCGACACAAAACCATTAAAAGCATCCCCGTTAGATATTTCCAGGTCAGTTCATCAAAAACATCCACCAACCCCGCTAGAAAAAAACATTAAAACTTGGAGAATGCCACAATAAAGAAAATAAGTAAACAAATTAACCCCACCATGTAATTTGTTTTTTTAAGATGGCCTATGTCAGTGGCTGCAATCTTGTTTCTAATTAATTATTCCCAAAAGTTAATCAGAGCATCAGGAGTGCCTGGAGAACTGCCATATCGAATTTGAATGTGATCCAACCAACGGTTCATAAGATATCGTACCCACAAGTTTTTTCGGCAGCCATTTTGTCCAAGATGTTCTCAGTCAGCAATTTTGTTTTTAATGATGACTCCTCGAACGGTAATCAGATCATCAGAAATACCCAGATACCTACTCTTTAAAATTTAAATGCGATACATCCAACGGTTCATAAGATATCGTGCTCACAAGCTTTTCGGGCTCCAAAATGGCAGTTTTTTTGCTCTGTGCCAAATAAATATATGGGGGAAATGCCCAGGTACATGGGTCATATCTGTGAAAAATGAACAAAATTCATCAGTTAACATCTTAGTGAAAGCGAAACTGCTGATACGCCCGCGGCGACGGCGAAAACGGAAAAATGCTAAATACTATAAGCATCCCGATAGTATCGGGGATGCTTTATTATTAATATAGCGTTCTTCCAACCACTGAACATCTCCAGTCTGTTCTGCTTAACGTTTATTTTCCTGGACATGTTTGAATAATTAAAGGTATAGGATATTCTTAAATTGCATTTAGAAACTGTTGGCTTCTTAATATTTTATCGATTCTTATTTTTAAACCAGCTGGTTATCTAAGCTAAAAAAAATGTTGTGACATGTGTGACATACTTTATACTATTATTGGGACAGCATCAAATTTTATAATGACAGCAGCATCAGGATAATCTAATTAGGATTGTAGATTGTCAAATATATCTAAAGATTAGACATTTATTTCGCAATTTATATTGAAGAAAAACTGGAGAATTCGCAGTAAAAATGTCAGTTATAGGCCTATTTAAAGATTGCAAATTTGTTTCAAAACATGACTTATATTAAAGTAACGGACAATGCGTAGAAAAAATATGCATTTAAACTACACTGGATGATTATGTTGGCAGACTATTAATGTTTTCATCTTGTGACATTCCATTATGGTAATATTCGTTCAAGTTGATTCACTCCTATAAAAAGTGCAGACTAATCAGCATTTTGTAAGCATGTAGCGGGGTAAAACTTAATAAAAACACAACACTACTGTCATAACAATTTTCAATGAGAAGGTAATATATCCTACTCAGAAAACAAGATAGTCAGGCTACACCAGCAGTAGATTTGTATTTGAAACGTTTTATTATCAATAATCTTAATGTGTCAAATCTATGACAAACAAGCAGGATTACAATACAGGGGCCGTATTCTCGTACAAGTTGCGATATATCATAGGCTTCCGATTGGTCGAGATTGCCATCTCGACCAATCAGAAGCCTACGATATATCGTAACTTGTACGAGAATACAGGCCCTGGCATATTTAACCATAACATTTCCAGATTAGGATCTGCTGTTATTTTTAATACTGGCCAGGTTGGGCACAATATACGGGTTTTACCATAAAAACTGCATTGCTGATGTTTCGTGGTTTACCATGCCAGGAGCGGATCCAAGGGGGTGGTTTGGGGGGGTTTAAACACCCCATCGGAAATTTAAAAAACCTTATTTAGGGGTTTCCTTACGAACTTGATTCACACTGAGGGACAAACAGTGCCCAATAAGTCTTAGACAGCAGGAGAAAGCCTTTATCATGCTTAAACCCCCCCCCCCGTCAGTGAAAAACTATATCCGCCTCTGCATGCTTACAATAAAATTGTATTTTTGTATGTCAAATCTTGGAACACATACTGTACATGTACCTATTTTGTGTATTTTAAGTCGAAGAAAGAACTCAATTACGATAGATTCGTAAATCCGAATATCCTCGTACATTAGGAGCTACGAATCTATCTTCTTTCTCCTGACTCAGCTAATCAGTAAGATTTTTCTTTTAATACAACCTTCCGCTATTTACATTATGTAATATTCACAACATGGCGACGAAATCTGACCTGCTACTTGACCAATCAAGACCAGGAAATGAAACGAAATGAATCGGGCTATAGGCCACCTTTGTGCACATATAGGCTAAACTGGGCCAGGAGAACTTCCTGAGGATGGTGAGATGATCGAGATGACACTGTCCTCCAGACACAGAATTCGAAATTCGAGCCCTGGCGGTCTGAGGCCGAGCACGCTACCTCTCGGTCACGGAGGCTCCCCACAATACTGACTTTCACACGTGGATGGGGAAAAAAACATTTTTTGTTTCTTTCAAACCGCCGAGACCGGGAACCGAACCCTGAACTCTGGCGTGAAAGGCAGCGGTGCTAACCACTACTCTACCCTTACAGTGCCGGGGTAGACTTTAGTCGTCGGAATCTGACGTCTCTAGACGTCAGATTCTGACGTGTAAACTCTATCCCCGCACTGTAAGAGTAAAAATATTTCTAATGGCTGTAGACCCATAACATATGTATTCAAATGAATCAGAAATAGCTAACTAAGACATGTATGATGATTTTAAATTGAAAAAACCTCCTTGTTTCCCATGTTTTTTACAAAAATATTCTAAACCTTAGAGTGCTGATGTCGACTACAGTAGCATCACGGTGTCTTTACTAGCCCTTATACGACCAGTTGTGGAAACTAAAATGTGTCTTAAAACTTCAAACACTGACATTTGTTTTGTCTTAAATTTCACAAAATCAAGTAATTTTCAGTCACTTGAAGTTGTGGATCGCGGTAGCGAAACACAACTTCAAGTGACTGCAAATTTCAATTGTATAGCTCAGTGATCTAAGGGGTTAACCGTGTAAGGACTACAGGTGATCCACCGTGCAGCAGGACGGCGTTTCTCTCCAAAACCAGAATTATAAGCCAGATACCACGTGGATCAAGGAAAATAGTTTCCATTTTCCTTGCGTGGATTCATATTACAACGGTTGGCTCATGGAGTTCGTCGGCCTCCGTTGTTGAAAGATTTTTATGTTCGTCGGTGAACGCTGGTGACGTTTGGGCCTACTTAAATTAGCCCTTGAAGCGCCAAATTAAATTTTCATCCACTTGAAGTTGTGTCCCGCTACCGCGACCTACAACTTCATGTGGGTGAAAATTGTTCATATTTGTTTAAATTGAGACCCAAAATTTTCAAAGCGTGATCTTTAAAAACACATTTCGTTCCCAATAACTGCGATTTAAACGGCTTATGAAACAGATTAAAAACGACCATAATCGAGCTTAGCGGTTTTGGAGTAATGGGTGCGGATCATATAAAGTTGTTCAAACGTTAAATCAATGTCAATGACGTTGATTCAACGTCGCATGCCCAGGTAGCCTATACTGACATAATTAGGACATTAAATTTAACATTTATGATGTATATTATCATCACCAGTATAATAATTCCATCTTTGGTTTTAAAACATTATTAAGAGTGTATAGGCCCTACATATACGTATTAGCCTATATCTAAAAGACATTCAAATATATCTATGATAGCAATATGGTCTACCGAATAAACAGGAGTATAAGTGGTTCGATGCTTACTTTAAATATGCATTTAATTTTCTTTCAATCGCTGTGTATTCAATTTATAAAGAATGATTAGGCTACTGAAACAATAAATGAATGAATGAATGAATGAATGAATGAATGAATGGATGAATGAATGAATGAATGAATGAATGAATGAATGAATGAATGAATGAATGAGGTGAAAAAGCGGCAAGCCATGATACGACCACCCGAGAGAGGAACAGGATTCGAACCAGGGTTACTCGTCAAAGATAATGCCGTGCAGATGATAAGAATCTCAGTAAATACTAGTATACAATTAAGGTTTACATACATTTTTGATTGAAAAACACAGTATTCGTGCGGAAAAAAACCTCTAAGCGATCACAGCATTGTGAGACTTTTTTCACACTGTCCTGTACATGACGCTGGTCCTTAGAAGGTTCATCAGACGACCACGGTGGAGTGTGTCCAGCTGATCACGCTGCCTGCTCTCAACCAGGATCAGAATAAAAGCCAGAGCAACGCTGGGCCAACGTCACACGACGTTCGCCCAGCGTTGATCTGGCATTTATTTCAGGCTGGGTGTGGACGGTCAGTTTATGGCCTCTCCATTTTGCATGAGATACCCACTGCTGCCGGACGACGCAACATAAATCTGACATATCTCAATCACCACGGTGATACGTCTCCGCTGTAAAGTAGCAAAAATCACAAATTGCGCCGGTGGCAGAGCAACCGAGCCGGTAGCTCATATGCGACAAAATCGCGGTTCTAAGTGCAGCAGCTGTTTCAAGCTTTAAAATATAGTAGTTCTTATTATAAGAGCGATTGAGGCTTGTATCTAGGGCTTGTACTTAACCTTTTAGGGATCAACTTTAGACGTCAGAAGCTGACGTCTGTCGACGTCAGATTTTGACGTCTAGAGTCGATCCCTCGCACTCTAAGAGCAAAAACATTTAGGGTAAATAGGGGTATTATGAGCACCTTAACTTTAATTGGCTATTTCGGCCAAATAAATGATGTGGAATAAATCAAATTTGATTCGCTCGAATGTTAGTACAATTATGCAGTAATTCATAATATTAATTACCTAATTTAAATTTAGCAAAAAAAAAGAATTTTGAAAACATGCTCATATTACCCATTCGTGTGGCAAATATGAGTGTGCGTATTTATTTACTATTTGCCAATGGGGTAATATGAGCACTTTGCCATAAATAAGGACATTCGCTAAAATGTTTATTTTATCTTACCAAATAGAAGTGGCACTCGTGTACCTTGATATGACGCAAATGCCATTAAATCAGAGATAATTTTTTTCCATTAAATATAAGTGGTTGAAATGGTTTCCTCACATTTCACTGTATAATACGCTTAGGGTATTATGAGCATCCTGTTTTTTATAGATATCTTGCAATGGGGGCATTATGAGCACCATGCTCATAATAGATTGAAACAGGATGCTCATATTACTCCAGTAGAAGGGGGTGGTAACAAGCCTAATGGGGTCCAGAAAATGCCTAATCACTTTATTATCGTCCCTTCTCTTGCTAAGAACCACTATGGTTAGAACTCACCCAAATTACTTTCATGATATCTTGTGATTTGTGGACGTACAAACAAATCAAATGTAGATGTAATTGTATTTTTTTATTTAAACAGCCCAAAAACTTCATTTTGTCATAACTTGGCTACTTTTTCAAAAAACTTTCTAAAAACTAAACGAGTTTATGTCCGTGTCATGATTATATTACAAAACAAATTTTATCCGATTCCCGTTGTTATTGAGAATATTACAGCCAGTGCTCATATCACCTCTATGCTCATATAACCCCTATCTTACCCTATGATGGCCGTACACCTAACATAGACATTCAAATGAAGCAGACATTATGATGAATTCCGATTGAAAAAAACATTTGGTCTCCATGGCTTATATAAAAATATTTCAGCGCTTAAAGGTAATATCACCGGCTTAGGACAGCATTGATTAAGAATTCTTATTTCTAAATAGCCGAGGTCTCCATTTCATAAAAAAATAAAGATCATCTTTTTAAAGCTGGTGGATTAGTTTCAGGCTATAATTATGACTGAACCAGTAGCATACAGCGACCATTATCGTAGTGCCGGCGCAAACAATACATAGGCCCACAACATGTCCGGATTGTGTAACCTGATTTTCCGTCTAAACCCTTACAACACTGACATATTTTTGTATACGCAATGAAGACCAGAGGTGTATTTTATGGGGGTATTGTTCATTCTTTCAGTGGGGGGATGGTCGACTTGGATGCCAGATTCTGACGAAAGACTGTCCCCACACTGAGCTGATGGTTAAATTTCATGGCGGTATTGTTCATTCTTTCAGTGGGGGGATGGTCGACTTGAATGCCACATTCTGACTAAAGACTGTCCCCACACTGAGCTGATGGTTAAATTTCAAAGCGGCATGAGAGAGCAATTCGTGCTGTAAATATCGCAAGGGAACAAGAATCTCAAGACGATTGCTAATAATATCGACGACTTAAACCTCGATGTACGCACATTCAGCTAATAACCTCCATACTTTGCGCTTTCCAGCCTGACCAGTCGCGTGATCTAATGCGTGATGAGGCATTGGCTGTTGCTCTCAGCCCGTCACGTGATCTAATGCGTGATGAGGCATTGGCTGTCGCTCTCAGCACAGGCGCCATCTGTAGAGACAAGGACATAAACAAGGACAACAAAACACCCAAACTATAAAAAGGATATAAAATGGCGATATTTATAGCTTACTGCACAGAGACCGTAAAACATCAGCGCACACGGCTTAATTTTAGGACCTGATGGCCCATTTGCCTGAACAAAACAACATGACAGTTTATCACCGGATAAAGCACTAAATGATCCCCATCAGTAGGCCGTATTTTGACAAGGGACATCAGTTTCAAGTACATTAAATTATAGCACACTCGATGTGTTACAGGCTACATTAATTTACGTCTGGCTTATATTATATTATATTAGCATTAGACCAGTGCGGTACATAAGATAAATAAAAATTACAATAATTTTAAAGAAAAAAATTTAAATCATAAGAAATTGGTCCAACATAATTAGGTCGAAGTTGCCACGTAAACGACAAATACTAAAGATTTTTATTACAGATCCCAGCAGTGTATATTGTGTCATTGGCTCAAGTTATTGCATAACCTGTAGAAGTTAGATTCTGACTTCTAAAATGAGAGTAAAAATATTTATAAGTATTCAAATGAAGCAGAAAGAGCTAACGAAGATATTTATGATGATTTCAAATCGAAAAATCCCTTTGGTCTCTATGATTTATACAGAACTAATCGAGCGCTTTAAGGACTAAAGGGGATATAAATCGATACATCTGTGCAATTGGATGAATAATTCGGTACGTTTAAGTCGCAAATCAGAATACAGATAATTTGATTGTTTTTTCTCGAATCAGTACGCATCCCAACAGCATCATACATGGACCAAATGCGGATTTACTGTTAGATCATCGTCAATGCTGGCACAACATTAAACATTGGGTCGATATTTCGTAATTTTGGGGGATGTAGCCTATTTATATATATTTGTTGGGAGCTTTTTGACTAAACATCACCACAACTTTACTTTGAAGGGTTTAGAAAACATATATCACTGTGTATAAATGTTAGACAAAACATGATCACACACGTTTTTACAACGTCATTAGTCACTTTACTAAATCTAAAAATATAAATAACCGTTTAATTTTTTTTTAAATGTCCCACATTAAAAGTGTCTATAGATATTTTCTCAGACCTACCAACTAATGTTATATAACATTTCCATGCGACTTTCTCAATATGTTTTGCGCTACGTGAACTTCGCTTGCATACAGTTAAATGTAGTATTTAAACAAAATGAGTCACTCAAAACTAAACTAACAAGACTACTAGTGTTTTGAAAATGCGTTTATTTATACACATGTACTCACTAGGATGAAGTTTATATGGTATGTATGTATGTAGAGCCATGCCAGCATCTTTCAGCATGTGGCCAGATTCCAAAGAACATTACTACCACTAAGGATAAAGACTGATGTGAGCTCTATCATGTTAGTTAAGACAAATCACCTAGTTTGTGTGGGCCCCTAATCAATGGATTGTTCATTGAACGGTATTGAAGATATATAGTAGTAGTAAATCATTGCTTTACGTCACTTTTCGGCACAAAAGGTCTTTTAAGTGACATTATAATACGATAAAAACGTTGTAGACAATTGATGAGATGAATGATGTACAGATGTTGTGAGGGTGGTGGTGATAGATTATTGAAGATATAATATAGTATTTGAAACCAATATGACACTAGAATGCTTTATTGGTTAGCCTATTATGCCATCTCAGGACTTTGTAGTCAGACTTGTCATGGATGCTTGCTCTTGTTGCTTTGCTAAACATACTGGATTTAACACGAATGTTGTACCAGTCACTACATTATTTTAACAAGACTACATAAGTCCAGGAGCTCCCGCTCCGAATTAGAATTTGATTCAAGCAATTTTCAGTAGGGTTATTAATGTAGTCCTAGGCTAGGTCAAAAATCAAGACACAAGACAACTAGGTCTAAGAGACTCAGTCTAAGAGGAAGATAAGAACTAGATAGTCTGTCAGAGATTGCAAACCTCCATTGAAATTAATGATCCTAATCAGTATCCCGGTAATGGTCTACCTATCTGGAACGGTTTACCCGATATCAGGCCAATCGAGGTAAATAATGGCTGATTTACGGTTTTGAATTCGATAGAGACTAGTTAAAAAATTTCAGGGTGCATCGTCCCCCGAAACCTCACATTTTGTTTTATAGTAATGGACTAGCATCTAACAGAGTTTGCAAAATATTGGGCATGTGAAAGTAAATAATGGCCGATAGGCAGGCGGCCATTTTGAGTTTGATCGAGTCTAAATTTTTCAAGATGCATCCTCTCCTGAAATTTCACATTTTGTTTTATAGGAATGGTCTAGCCAACTAGCACGGTTTACCAATTAACGGCCATGTGAAAGTGAATAATGGCCTAAAGGCAGCCATTTTGAATTTGAGCAAGTCGAAATTTTTCAAGATGCATCCTTTCCTGAAATCTCACATTTTGTTTTATAGTAATGGTCTAGCAATCTAGTACGGTTGACCAAATAACGGCCATGTGAAAGTGAATAATGGCCGATAGGCGGCCATTTTTAATTTGAACGAGTCAATTTTTTCAACATGCATCCTCTCCTGAAATCTCACATTTTGTTTTATAGTAATGGTCTAGCTATCTAACACGGTTTACCAAATATCAGCAATGTGAAAGTAAATAGTGGCCGATAGGCGGCCATTTTGAATTCGATTGAGTCGAAAGTTTTTAAAAGGCATCCTCTCCGGAAACGTCACATTTTGTTTTATAGTGGTGGTCTAGCTATCTAGCACGGTTTACCTGATATCAGGCCTATCGAGGTAAATAATGCTGATTGTCTGCCATTTTGAATTCGTAAGGTAAAAAATTTCAGGGTGCACTCCCCCGAAAACTCACATTTTTCTTTAAAGTAATGGTCTAGCCATCTAGCACGGTTCACCAAATCGGTCATGTGAAAATGAATAACGGCCGAAAAGGCGGCAATTTTGAATTTGCTCAAGTCAACCTTTTTCAAGGTGCATCCTCATCTGAAATATCACATTTCGTTTTATAGTACCCGTTAATGGTCTAGCCATCTAGCACGGTTTACCAAATATCGGCCATGTGAAAGTGAATAATGGCCGATAAGCGGCCATTTTGAATTTTATGAAGTAGAAATTTTTCAAGAACCATCCTCTCCTGAAATGTTACATTTTGTTTTATAGTAATGGTCTAGCCATCCAGCACGGTTTACCAAATAACGGTCATGTGAAAGTGAATAATGGCCGGAAGGCGGCCATTTTGAATTTGTTCAAGTCATTTTTTTTCAAAATGCATCCTCTCCTGAAATCTCACATTTTGTTTTATAGTAATGGTTTATTTTGGCAATGCCACTTAACATGATTTTAGCTGTGTATGTCATACCATGTATATTATCATATGATTTTAACAAACTAACAATCTTGTATATACATGTACATATATCTCTTTCATTTCTATGACAAATAAGTCTGTAATGACTTTTCTTTTCTGTCAATAAAATATCTGTCTGTCTGTCTGTGTCTGTCTGGTTCAGCTATCCAGCATGTTTTACCCAATATCAGGCCTGTCGGGGTGAATAATGGCCAATAAACGGCCATTTTGAACTTGATCGAGTTGATTTTTTTCAAAATGCATCCTCTCTTGAAACCTTACAATTTGTTTTATAGTAATGGTGTAGCTATCTTGAGCGGTTTTCATGATATTCCGCAATATGAGGCCTGTCGAGGTGAATAATGGCCAATGGGCGGCCATTTTGAATTTTATCGACTTGAAATTGTTTAAAATGCCTTCTCTACTGAAAGCTCACAATTTGTTTTATAGTAAGGGTGTAGCTATCTTGAGCGGTTTTCATGATATTCCGCAATATCAGGCCTGTCAAGGTGAATAATGGCCGATAGGCGGCCATTTTGAATTTTATCGACTTGAAATTTTTCAAGATGCATCCTCTCTTGAAACCTTACAATTTGTTTTATAGTAATGGTGTAGCTATGATATTCCGCAATATCAGGCCTGTCGAGGTGAATAATGGCCGATGGGCGGCCATTTTGAATTTTATCAAATTGAAATTTTTCAAGATGCATCCTCTCCTGAAACCTTACAATTTGTTTTATAGTAATGGTGTAGCTATCTTGAGCGGTTTTCATGATATTCCGCAAAATATTTCAGTCGGATTTACCGATGTTATAAATTAGGTCAAAGTGCTGGGTCAACTTTAAGGTCAAGGTCCAAAAACCTGAAAAGGCACAACTAGGGACCTTAGAGAACATGTATGTACAATATGACTGTAATCGGCCCAGTACTTTTCGAGATCTGCTCCGGAAACGAAGTGTGTGTCTAAACGTCTAAATAGGTCATAGTTCTGAACCAAAAGTAGGTCAAAGTTCATATACCCTAAAAGGCACAACTAGACCCCCTAGAGGTGTTGTGTGTAAAATTTGAAGACAATCGGACAAGTACTTTCAGAGATATGCTCCGGAAACGAAATGTTCACGGACGGCCCAACGCCGTAACATCATTTTCTCCTCTGCGACCTTGCATATTGAATTTCAATTAAAAATATTTTAACCTGTCTATTATCCACCTGGAAGTAACCCACATACCAAAAATTGTTATCCTAGCTTATTTTCTTGCAAAATTATAGGCAAAAAAAGAGGTAAAAAACAGAATGGAGGCGGAATCCATAGCTCCCTCAGTCTCACCTACGGTGACGGCGGGAGCTAATATAGGGACCTAATAAAAAATAGTAGCCTACCGTTTATATGAGATTATTATTTTCTTGGTTTTTGAATAATTTCCCTATATTACCATGAGTACGTTGAAAGGATACATAACTCACAGCTGTCAAAACAAGACGGAGCCGAAGCATATTCACATCTTTCCACCGCAAGGCTCCACTTTTTCCGAAGTCGCAGACCTCAGTCTTGCGGAGCCTTGTGGTATAGGAAGATGCATATTTACAGCGCTGCAAATTTAAATAATCAGTCCAGTAAATTGTGAGAGTGGCGACTCCCTTCAACTGATAAGTGTGATGTGACCTTGCGAAAATCGAATTTCAAGCGATCAAAAACAGCAAAAAACTGTTCAAACAACCCGGGTCTGCTGATCTCATATAGTCTCCAATATACACTAACTTCGGCTGTAGTCCCGTGACTTCCCGTGCCCTCGTCCCTTAGGTTGTCCTCTAAGTAACCAACTTCCCCTGCTGGGCTTATCACAAGAGAACAGGCCTGGCCACAACATACGCCTGCTGATCAGCGGCTGAACGTTGGGCCAACGTCGCAGACGTTGGACCAGCTTTCAGTCGCTGATTAGAAAGAGAAGGTCGCGGCGACTGATTCACGGCTCAGATGAAGCCGCCGCACAGTGAAGACTGCTGTAAATTGTCTCCTGTTTTGGTCAAGTGTTCGGGGAGGAGCGCGACCCCCTGCCGCGGAGACAAACTGCCCCGGTCACCAGCGAGATCGACTCCAATCTCCAAACAGCTTCTGCACGGGCAGGCGGGGGGCCCGGTGTAGAGGTCAGCACTACCGCCTGCCACGCCCGAGTTCAATGTTCGCCTCCCGCTCTCGGTATGAATTCAGGTTTTAAAGAAACAAAATGTTTTTTCGTCGTAAAGACGAGGAGTCTCTATGAGCGATGAATGGTGTATTTTAGATCACAGACTCCTTTTTTGTTGCTCTTTAACCAAGCCTGAATTTATCATTGTCATCTTCATCCACTGCAAGTCGCAAATTGCTGTCGCAATTCTCGCCTTGCAGTGGATGAAGATGACACGAAGGAAGTGGGTGGGAAATGAAACAAAATATTGTTATTATTGATCTAGTTCCATGGAAATGTTCGTTCTAAACCCCCTCTGTGTAGGAAATGAAGTCATTCTTCAAAGATACAAAAAGATGCAAAATAAAGCATCGTGAAGGTTTAAAGGATTAACTGTTACTTTCTGAGCAGGCAGTTACTGCTGTACTGCCGGGAAAAGCCAAAATGCAGTATCTGCTCACTTTACAAGTAAGCAGATACTTTTTTCTTTGCTAGAGCCAACTATTGACTGACCCCCTGGGAATATGATGATTGACTGAACCCCTGGGAATATGATGGCGGATACTGAGTGATAATTAGGTCAGGTCAAGTGATTGTCACAGAACCAAGTGACCAAACAAAACTCCAACCTTTTAAACCTACACACTAAGTAATAGCGATTGATTATTTAGGTGTGATACGGAGACTCACGTTTAAGATCAAGCCACCAAAGAAGATTACACAAAATATACACAAACAAATTAAAAGAAAATTCACACATAAATGCGTTGAAATATTTAACGTTGAAAATAAATATACGAATGATATTAAGCGAAGTCAGAAAGAACTCATCTCTCAGCTAATAGGCTCTCAGCCACTGAGATTAAAAGGACGTATGTATATAACTTTTAAAAAGTTTGAATTATGTCCGTCTCATTCCAATGGGCACTCGGAGATGTCAGTAACTGACAGATCACAAATTATTCTAGAATAGTGTAAACTAGCTTCAAGGTAAACTAGTTTAACTGTATGTGTAAATTAAAGGGCTACGGTGATTTAGGAGAGAGCATGCAACAACACTAACTAGGGAAAAGGGAACATCCCACCAAACTCAAAACATTTGCATAAAATCTATACGACATCGGGCCAACGTCTTCGACGTTAGTCCAACGTTGCATAAATGTTATACAAATATTTTGTGTTTGCTGGAATGTGGTCTGGGGAAAAAATAAAACCACACACTTTTCAAATAATGTACCAATCTGAGAATGATAACAACATGATAGAAAATGTTCTGCCATTCACAAGCTATCCTCTATACCCCCTGGTATGGGAAGGGTACATCAGCCACTGAGTGAGAGGAGAAACACTTTATATCCAAAGGGACCATAACATACCAGCTCTGTGATCAATCCTAGTCACTTGGAGTGACAGAGGGAGATAAAATCCGCGCGATAAACTACATTACGGCGTGAAATGTTAGACCTGTCACAAATGACAGATAATGCATCCAGCCTTGATCGAAAATATTGTCACGGAAAGTTATTACGAAAATTACACGGTAGGGGGAGCCACCGTAAACACTAATACGCTGATCCAATGCACTATATGTTGATCCAGCATTGGATCAACATACCGTGTTTGTTAGAGCACTGTTTTGAGAGTGGAATTCAAATTGAATATTTTATAAACACAAAACTGCACCCTAAACGTAAAGAAGTAATATTTCACATAAATATAATAATAACATTTATTATTTAAAGTATGTCCTTGGTTTCCAATCAGCGATAGTACAACTATACAAATACACTCCAAAAATACAATATTTAGTGATTTCTGGAATGTAAAAGGTTTTATTAACCGTTTTACAGGTCTACTCTGACATATCGGTCATTTTATTTATTTATTTTGTATATGTTTTTTGATGCGGCGCGAATCGGTTATACTTTCGGTTGTCAGTATCCCACGAATTTGAACACTTTGGGTCACTGCCTAATGTGTGCACCAAGGAAAGATATCGGCCGCAGCGAGACTCGAACCAGGTACCCCCGGGCTCTGAGTCAACCACGATACCAATGCAGGTGGTGCCACAATGCAGAATAATAATTCCAGTAATAGAAATAATTTTAAATGCATGACACTTCCTTTGCGATAATCATTGTTTATTATTCAGCTGATTGTTTTTCTTGATTATGTTACACTTGTACACTATTATTTCTCTGTCCATAGACCAACATAAAACACGTATCTTGAGAAAACTTACAATAAGTAATATACTACAAAACAAAACAAAACACTCTTATCTTCGGACTTTAAATCACGCTTATTTTGTAAAACCATTGATAGCAGTCACACGCTATACAATCAATGGATAAACACATGAGTGAAATACTTAAAAAAAAACCTTATATTTTATGTTTACACTAATATATACACAATCTATAATTCTGAAACAAGTTCACTATTTTCGATCAACAGAGAGAAAGATAATGTAAAAGTGTAACATACCAAAGACCACAACCAGCACGTATAATGATTAACCCCTACCGCGCTGGGGCCGTATTCTCGTACAAGTTACGATATATCGTAGGCTTCTGATTGGTCGAGATGGCCATCTCGACCAATCAGAAGCCTACGATATATCGTAACTTGTATGAGAATACGGGCCCTGAAATATGTTTATACAAACCAAGAGATGAAACGGGTCTTTTTCAATTTAAATCATCATTGGACAAAGTAAACTCAAGATGACAAGGTACTAAAGTGTAACAGCATACCCACAGAATTTCCGACGTAAAATTCCCTGTGTTTTCCCTGATTTTTCCAAGTCAAGACTTACATTTCCCCGTATTAGATATAATTTATCATTAGAGCGCTGAAATAGTTTTTATATAATACAACATGACTATCTTAGTTAGCTCTATCCGTTTTATTCGAATACCATGTTATGGGTGTACGGCCATTATAATTGTTTAGTTCTTTCAATGAGGGGATCGTCTTTTGACTTTAAGACTCTGACGTCTATATACGTCAGATTCTGACGTCTAAAGACGAACCGCTGAAAGGGTTAGTTAACAAAAGCGAACAGCTAAATGATAAACAACGATGGTCGCAGAAAAGTTAAGATTAAACAGTTTTCAAAGAGAAAAAAAGAAAGTGTCATCCATTGAAAATCATTGCTATCATTGGAATTATTATTATACATTACATAATCATGAAATGTTGTATTTATGGAATGTGGCATGCTTGTTTAGAAACTTGCTTCCCATGCAGTCAGGAAAAATAGACACAGGAAACTGTGCTCCCAGAAAGGGTGGAGTTCACGGCCAAATCCCCCGCAGAATAATCTTCTCGGCTAATTTCCTGGTGGGTCTTGAGATGGAATCCATAACTCTCTCTAGCTTACACGCAAATAAATGATTATCCTATTAACTGCTACGCAAAAATCCGGAGAATTCACCCGGTGTGCACAAGACGTTGATTCATTGTCAAATCAACGGCAGCGTGTTAACGCTACGTGGATAGAGAACAGAAATGAGACGGCTTCTAAATAAAAAACCCCATCGTTTTCTCCCTTCTTTTGACCAACTTCTCGCAAAAATAAATAAACAAGACTACATAAGTCCAGGAGCTCCCGCTCCGAATTAGAATTTGATTTAAGCAATTTTGTATAGGGTTATTAATGTAGTCCTAGTCTAGGTCAAAAATCAAGACGCAAGACAACTAGGTCTAAGAAGCCCAGTCTAAGAGTAAGATAAGAACTAGACAGTCTGTCAGAGATTGCAAACCTCCATTGAAATTAATGATCCTAATCAGTATCCCAGTAATGGTCTACCTATCTGGCATGGCTTACCCGATATCAGGCCAATCGAGTTAACTAATAGCTGATTTACGGTCATTTTGAATTCGATATAAATTAGTTAAAAACTTAGGGTGCATCCTCTCCCGAAACCTCAAATTTTGTTTTATAGTAATGGACTAACATCTAACACAGTTTGCAAAATATTGGGCATGTAAAAGTAAATAATGGCCGATAGAGGGCCATTTTGAATTTGATCAAGTCAAAATTTTCCAAGATGCATCCTCAGCTGAAATCTCACATTTCATTCTATAGTAATGGTCTAGCCATCTAGCACGGTTTACCAAATATCGCCCATGTGAAAGTGAATAATGGCCGATAGGAGGCCATTTTGAATTTGATCAAGTCAAAATTTTTCAAGATGCATCCTCTCCTGAAATCTCACATTTTGTTTTATAGTAATGGTCTAGCCATCTAGTACGGTTACTAAAAACCGGCTATGTGAAAGTAAATAATGGCCGATAGGCGGCCATTTTGAATTTGATCGAGTCAATTTTTTTCAAGATGCATCCTCTCTTGTAATCTTACATTTTGTTTTATAGTAATGGTCCAGCTATTTAACACGGTTTACCAAATATCAGCAATGTGAAAGTAAATAGTGGCCGATAGGCGGCCATTTTGAATTCGATTGAGTCGAAAGTTTTTTAAAGGCATCCTCTCTCTAAACGTCACATTTTGTTTTATAGTAATGGTCTAGCTATCTAGACCGGTTTACCTGATATCAGGCCTATCGAGGTAAATAATGCTGATTGTCGGCCATTTTGAATTCGTAAGTTAAAAATTTTCAGGGTGCATCCTCCCCCGAAAACTCACACTTTGTTTTATAGTAATCAGGTAATGGTCTAGCCATCTAGCACGGTTTACCAAATATCAGCCATGTGAAAATGAATAGTGGCCGAAAAGGCGGCCATTTTAAATTTGATCAAGTCAATTTTTTTCAAGATGCATCCTCATCTGAAATCTCACATTTCGTTTTACAGTAATGGTCTAGCCATCTAGCACGGTTGACCAAATAACGGCCATGTGAAAGTGAATAATGGCCGATAAGCGGCCATTTTGAATTTTATCGAGTCTAATTTTTTCAAGATGCATCCTCTCCTGAAATCACACATTTTGTTTTATAGTAATGGTCTAGCCATCTAGCACGGTTTACCAAATAACGGCCATGTGAAAGTGAATAATGGCCGATAAGCGGCCATTTTGAATTTTATCTAGTCGAATTTTTTCAAGATGCATCCTCTCCTGAAATCACACATTTTGTTTTATAGTAATGGTCTAGCCATCTAGCACGGTTTACCAAATAACGGCCATGTGAAAGTGAATAATGGCCGATTGGCGGCCATTTTGAACTTTGACAAAATGAATTTTTTCAAAATACATCCTCTCCTGAAGCCTTACAATTTGTTTTATAGTAATGGTGTAGATATCTTGAGCGGTTTTCATGATATTCCACAATATCAGGCCTGTCGAGGTGAATAATGGCTGATAGGCGGCCATTTTGAATTTTATCAACTTCAAATTTTTCAGGATGCATCCTCTCCTGAAACCTTACAATTTATTTGATATTAATGGTGTAGCTATCTTGAGCGGTTTTCATGATATTCCGCAATATCAGGCCTGTCGAGGTGAATAATGGCCGATAGGCGGCCATTTTTAATTTTATCGACTTGAAATTTTTCAAGATGCATCCTCTCCTGAAACCTCACAATTTGTTTTATAGTAATGGTGTAGCTATCTTGAGCGGTTTTCATGATATTCCGCAAAATCTTTCAGTCGGATTTACCGATGTTATAAATTAGGTCAAAGTGCTGGGTCAACTTCAAGGTCAAGGTCCAAAAACCTGAAAAGGCACAACTAGGGACCTTAGAGAACATGTATGTGCAATATGACTGTCATCGGCCCAGTACTTTTCGAGATCTGCTCCGGAAACGAAGTGCGCGTCAAAACGTCTAAATAGGTCATAGTTCTGAACCAGAAGTAGGTCAAAGTTCAAATACCCCAAAAGGCACAACTAGACCCCCTAGGGGTGTTGTGTGTAAAATTTGAAGACAATCGGACAAGTACTTTCAGAGATATGCTCCGGAAACGAATTGTTTACGGACGGCCCAACGGCCCAACGGCCCAACGGCCCAACGGCCCAACGCCGTCACATCATCATTTTCTCCTCTGCAACCTTGCGAATTGAATTCAGATTAAAAATATTTTAACCCGTCCATTAGCCACCTGGAAGTAACCCACATACCAAAAATTGTTATCCTAGCTTATTTTCTCACAAAGTTATAGGCAAAAGAAGAGGCCAAAAAAAAACGGAGGTAGAATCCATAGCTCCCTTCGCTCACCTACGGTGACGGCGGGAGCTAAAAATGTCGGGCATGTGTGATTGAATTAAGCGGGGTTAAATCAGCACCCCGTCGTCCTGATTGTGGGCCCACACGTAGGAAGAAAATGCTACGAAGGGGGTCCATAATATGCATGTATATATTATCTGAGGGACAATATGTAAATACAGACAGATGTCAGATTGTGACGTCTAAATAGTGGGTCTCCGCACTGAAAGAAATACAAATGTATAATAGTCATAGACCCATAACATAGATATTCAACTGAAGCTAACGAAGATATTTATGATGATTTGAAATTGAAAAAAACATTTGGTCTCTGTGGTTTATACAAAAATATTATTGGCGAATATGCTTATATTGTTAGTTTATAGTTATGTAGGAAAACGAGGTGAAACAATACCTCAACCCTCAAAGGAGATAAAGGGACCCAGAGGTCGTCTGAGGGCATTAATAGTAGGATCCCACTCCGAATTAGAATAAAATTTATTGAACCCTAAACACACAGGGTATCAGTGGACCCCACAGGTTACTTCAGTGCACCATGATTGTAATTGCCAACGAAATCGCCAACGAGATACAATCTAAACGAAATGAACAGTCGTCAGGTCGGAGAGAGAACGCGATGCAAACATCCCCCCCCCCTCCCCGTACAATCAAGCCTATGTATTATTTAAAAATATAGCTGCGGACATTTTGAAAAGTTAAGAACATATCAAAGAGCCGAGAAAAAAATGTATGCTTTATGACTACTGTGTCGCTTTACTATAAAGTTCAAATTCAATAATTTAGCAATTTCGGTTGATTCTTGAGGAGAATCCCAGCAAACATGAGCAAGATCGATCTAATGTTGTTTTAATGCTTTTTCAGCGTCTACAGCGGTGGACCAACATAAACTGATATTAGGTAGTCTCGTTTCTGCTGAGCCGTTGGATCGGCTGGTCATTGATTTCTTCTTCTGCATATCCCATTACCAGGTGCTTTCTTAATACTTTAATTAAAGAAAAACTACTTGTAGGTAAAGAGGATTAACATTTCGCATAATCTTTTGAGAACACAGCTACTGAAATATTAATATTCCACTTATCTCGTAAAATCACTAACATTACAGGAGCATGGTTATAATAATTGCTTATAATGACACAAAAAATGGCTGCATTTCATATCATTAAAAGTTGCAGAAAATTTTCCATATTTCAGTTTTTGGTTTGCCACAGGTAGTAGGTTTGAGGATTGAGCAATGCATGTCGCGTAAATGCAGAGGTATGTTGACTGTTTTATATTATGTGGTAGCAAGAGGCCTGAAGTACTATATCATCCCAAGCTATAAATTAGGTTAAGAGTTTTTGCTGTCGCAAATATTTAAAAGATCTACTTGTGGTGGCCATTTTAAATTTCAGTAAAATCACCTACACATTTCCAGATGGTGGGTAATGTGATTGTAAAATATGAATTATTTCTAACTTCAATTTTTGAGTTTTTACGCCCACAAAAAATATGAAGTTGATCCGTGGCGGTCATTTTGCATTTCAGATAAACCTTGAGAAAATCACCTGCAGATCTACATAACGTGGGGAATGTGGTAGTACAATTTGAATAATCTCTGGCTTAAGTTTTTGCGTTGAGGTTGACCTCTGGTAGCCATTTTGATTTTTGGTAGTATTAGTAGTAGTAAATCATTGCTTTACGTCACTTTACGGCACAAAATGTCTTTTTACCCTTTAACAGCCAGTGCCGCATATATTCGGGTCTTCATTTTTTATTAGCACATTAAGTACCACATTTTAAATTTGTTAAAGATAAAATTTAACCAGCAAGATTTGAAAAGAGTTGACCACCATTTTGTCAAATCTGAATTGGCCGTTATGTAAGGTGTCTGCCAACAGATCAGGCAACATAGACAATATTTTTATTGCACTAAACAATCATCTATTACAGAGCTAAGTAGGCCTACATCGCATGTCTAGAGGATCCACCCCCAGACATGCCCAGACGGCCGGAGACTTGGGTTTCGCTGTGCAATTTAATGCTGAAGCTCCGTGGTATTTCGCTGCAGCTTCCCTTGGATGATTGCTGTAGACTAGTGCTTCCGTACCATGCCATACAGCATGCAGCTGACGAAAGAGATCCCTGATGACCCTCCCGGATGGGGGCAAAAAGTACTACTACTAGCAATCATCCCAGTACCCCTTGAATTTTGGTAGCATTTTTAAAAATACCATGCAAGCACTCAAACACCTCTCGAATGATTCAGTGACTCTAAATGTCCACACGTCTGAAACAACTGCTTTTAATACGTTATGGCAATAATAGGAGATCAATGATAAAATAAAGATGGCCGCTATATATCCTCGGTTTGGATCGCACAGGAAAACAGACAATGCCAATAGACTCGCAGACCCCGAAAACCTATATATGCCAAGTTTCAAGGCATTTAACTGAAAATAAGAACGATTTATTAAATTGATGAAACAAAAATGGCCACTGTAGCCTCGTTTTCATATGAAAACGGACAAAATAATAGACTCACAGCCCCCGAAAACCTATATATACCAGGGTTCAAGATAATTTTAAAAAAAAATTAACCTTGACCTTGAGTAATTTGTTGGACCATGTTGGTGTAGTAGCCAAATATATACGGCGGGCGGTGGTTGAGACGGCGGCGCACGAAGGGGACGACAATGCCCCTTCGGGGCCAACGGGCCGAGGCGTACAAATCACTAGCATATCCATATGTTGCTAGGAATGTGATGTTAAAATTTCAAAAAAATTGACCAGTAGTTTTTGAGTTTTTTGAGTAAAACATAATAGTTTATATTAAGTGACGGAGATATAATCACCACTATGAGACACACCATTGTATTGTGGATCTTGCAGAAGGTAAAGAATGATGGCTACAACGTTTCTTTCTGTTTTTTCTTAAATATCGTATTACCTACGATAGACAAATAGGCTTAACCCTCACCACGCCTAATTTTTCTAGTACAAACCAATTTGAAATCATCCTAAATGTTTTAGATAGCTTTTTCTGTTTCATTTGAATAAGAGTCTATCTATGTTTTGGGTCTGCGTCGCCCTGCGACCAATATAAATATATGCGGGAAGCGACGTTAGATTCTGCCGTCTAAAGTCGATCCCCGCGCTGTAAGTGTTAATGAACTATTATGTCTCTACCGTTTCCACCCGATCTACAAGTAGTTACTCTTTAAGTAGAGTATTAGATCTGGGTCAAGACACAAATACATATGCATGAGCCCAAAACCTTGATGTAGCCTGAATTTCCGAAAACACATCCCAAACATGTAGATCATGCTTCTATCATATCCATGACTTTCGTCGAATTTAAAAAAAGTCTGTCCTAAGCTGTTTCCAAACAAATTGCAGTATCACTGGTCAGTAGAGCAAGTATTATTATTGTAACTCCCTTTTTCACAATATTCCAGAAGAGGACATCGCTAAATTGCAACGTCCGGAACCGTAAAAAGACAACAAACCTACATTTACCAGCAAGTGCTCAAAATACATACCCTCCACAAATTCATATAGAGTGGTGACATGTCAAGTAGATTTTCAGAGTCTAGGCCCCTATACTCTACTCATTGCATAGAATGCCTATTAAATCACGTATTATATTTAAACTGAACCTGCTCACATATAAAGCACTATCAACTGACAATCCCTCGTATCTCCGTGATTTATTGCATTTCAAGAATCGCCAGCAAACCCTGAGATCTTAAACCAAGGAATGTCCTTGCTGACATTTTGAAACAGCTAAATCTCGGACGCGACCAACGCGGAAATAAGGTCATTCATCTTTCATGGTTGCTGCAACACGTCTGTGGAATAATTTATCCTTAGATGTACGCGAAGCAACACCAGTCACAATCTTTTGGGCAAAAATAAAAACACATCCTTCTACATTGGGCCCACCACCTTAATATGAGTATCTTCCGACCGTCATACAATGAACATGCCACCAAACACCGATTTTAGACGAAAGCGGCTTTGAGATATACTGGCGCTATAGAAGTTACTATATCATAGCATATCATATCATCATTTTGCTCCCCATATACAAGCTCAGACTGTGTCAAGAGAGCTGTTTCTATATTTGGGAAGGATACATGAATAACTTTTCAAGTTATTGCGCCCACTTTTTTTAATTAAAATTAAAAGGCGGGCTAAAAATAACTTACCTCTGTACTTTCGAAATTTTTCTATTAAATCAAACATCAACACCAAGAATCAAGATCTATGCAAATGTCGCATTAAACATGAGTTTTGCAAAACAATCATACTTTTCAGTAAACCGGACACCATGAACAAATCTACAATAAATACCAAAGAAAAATTGACCACCCACAGTATCGAAGGTGTGTCAATGTACGCCAAAAACTTTTCATTGACTTATTATAATTTAGAATGTAATATCCCTTATTGTTATGTATGTGTACATGACGTATAATGTTATAGTTTGTTATCCTGCAGGCACGGGGCGTTGGCCCAGTGTTGGTTCAATATTGGCCCGCCGTCTACGACGTCGGCCCAGCATTTAGCCAACGTTGTGTTTTACTTGCATGTATAATTCCATATTGCTTTTATTATTATTATTATACATATTCAATTATTTTTTTCTTTCCAAGGGGACTTCCACGATAGCGACCTACGGTTTTAGTGGAGGTCTCCTGATTATTGAAATACTATTATTACTATTAATCAAAAAATTAAATTGGTATTATAAGATTTAATATTATAAAATTCAATAATTTTGCACATGTTGTTTGGTATTTCAGGTGATCTAGTATGTACTTAAAAATTGAATGCTGTGAAGTCGGCTGGAGATATAATAATTTATTTTAACTATTATTCTCCAATCAATAATTAATGATTTGAGATATTCATTTATAACCATGATAACACTTCAATTCTTTGATCAGCTTTGAAAATACACTGCCTCGCCTCCTTGATAATGAAAGGACACCTAGTCTCCTCGATCGCCTCATTATTATGTGGTAATGTACGCACGCATTTGGAGCTAATTGTCAGTAATCAGCAGATTCTTATAATTAAAAATAACAATTCTGCTTAGTCAGAGCTAACCATGCTCACTAATCACTAATAATAAGAAAAAAGTATGTTATTTAAAAGTCATAGGTCCTATATTCACGCATCAATCGTTCAATATGTAAAATGTACTTTATACCATTTGTGGAGGATATAGTGTGGGTGTATTTTATAAGTGTAGCCTACTATACCATATGTGGAGTTCATTGTGTGTGTGCAGTTTATATGTGTACAGCTTGTCATCTGTGGAGGTCATTGTGTGCGTGTAGTTTATAGTTATGTGTATAGTTTACCATCTGTGGAGGTCATTGTGTGTGTTTAATTTATATGTGCACAGTTTACCATCTGTGGAGGTCATTGTGTGCGTGTAGTTTATAGTTATGTGTATAGTTTACCATCTGTGGAGGTCATTGTCTGTGTGTAATTTATATGTGCACAGTTTACCATCTGTGGAGGTCATTGTGTGTGTGTGGTTTATATGTGTACAGTATACCATCTGTGGAGGTCATCGTGTGTGTGTAGTTTATATGTGTACAGTATACCATCTGTGAAGGTCATTTTCTGCGTGTAGTTTATATGTGTACAGTTTACCATCTGTGGAGGTCATTGTGTGTGTGTAGTTTATATGTGTACAGTTTACCATCTGTGGAGGTCATTGTGTGTGTGTAGTTTATATGTGTACAGTTTACCATTTGTGGAGGTCATTGTGTATGTGTAGTTTACAAGTGTACAGTATACCATCTGTGTAGGTAAATGTTTGTGTAGTGTTGCGAGATTTTGTACCCTATGTGTTAATATAATGTACTTACTGTACTGTTACTAAGCTTACGTATGAATTTACTGTACTTTTATTGAGTTTACTGTATGAGGTGTAGATATTTGCCGGGCCAACGTTGTCCCAACACCATTAGCACTGCCATGCACCCGTATCAGATCTATCAGATGCATTGAGGCGATGATTTATGTCTTTCATAGACCATGGTATGTATGAAATGAAATGAATCGGGCTTTAGGCCACCTTTGTGCACATATAGGCTAAACTGGGCCAGGAGAACCTCCTGAGGATGGTGAGATGATTGAGATGACACTGTCCTCCAGACACAGGATTCGAAATTCGAGCCCTGGCGGTCTGCGGCCGAGCACTCTACCTCTCGGTCACGGAGGCTCCCCACAATACTGACTTTCACACGTGGATGGGGAAGAAACATTGGCGAACTCTGACGTAAAAGGCAGCGGTGCTAACCACTACCCTAGGCCCCCGCCCATGGTATGTATGAATCGTATGCGAGTGTATGAGTACCTACAAGGGATATTTCGTTTAAATAGATATGTGTCGGCATTGGCAATCAACACTTTTCTGTTTCGGCTATCCAGAACAAACATCTTTGGAAATCTGATGGCCTAGTGTGTTCCGGCGCCAGTGTGACTACTTTTAGAGGTGACCTGAGACACTGCATGGCGTCGTCAGTTCAACGATCATCGAGTTCCGCGACCTGGAGGGCGGGGGCCCTAGGGTAGTGGTTAGCACCGCTGCCTTTCACGCCAGAGTCCGGGGTTCGGTTCCCGGTCTCGGCGGTTTGTGTGGGGAGCCTCCGTGACCGAGAGGTAGCGTGCTCGGCCTCAGACCGCCAGGGCTCGAATTTCGAATCCTGTGTCTGGAGGACAGTGTCATCTCAATCATCTCACCATCCTCAGGAGGTTCTCCTGGCCCAGTTTAGCCTATATGTGCACAAAGGTGGCCTAAAGCCCGATTCATTTCATTTTATTTCCGCGACCTGGAGGATAGACGGCGGCTACTCAAAATTATCGTGAGTGTTATCAGAGATTTAATTGTATAACCTCTCCGTGACGATTACTAGCCTGCTGTTTATTTTCCAGGTCGCTGGGGGTTGGGTATTATTGTTTTTTTTTTATGATTTTGTGATGCGTGTTGATGAATGAGTGATAAGTGATTGGCATAGTAATATCATTGTTAACGAGAGTGTGATATTGTTAACATTTGTTTCGTATGGTCTGATAATGTTGGTGTATTTTTGTTAGATAATTCACTAATTCCGTTTTATTTTATGCATCGTATGGCCATTTAAATTCACCTTTTGGAATGGTTTGAAATATCAAGATAATATTTATATGATATAAGAAATGATCTGCGTTAACCAAGTACTTCGAGTGATTGGTAAACTTGAACGTATATAGATATTTGACATTTTCATAACATTTTCATATGATTGTGTACACCATAATCATTTAGCAAAAAAAAAGATTAAAATAATCAAGATTTTATTAGGCACATTAGTCTAGCTAAAGGTCGTCTCTGTAATAAACAATATCACACTAATGGTAGCGTCAAATACAAACATGGACGCTTCGGTGGGCTTTTCCATTCGGGATAAAACATGAGTCATTTAGCGTGGTAATGTTGATGATTAAACGACGAATAGCCTCCGTTATTGCGAAAGCATTCATTAGTGTTATCCAATACCTTCCAACGAGTACAACCAACGCTGGATAATAGTAATGCCAACTTCAGCGATTGTGACTCAGCACCAACTCGGCAAACAAGATATTTCGACCCAATACTGGGTTAATGTTGGATCGACGTCTCGACGTCGATCCAACATTAACCCAGCATTGGGTCAATGTATCGTGTTTGCTGGGCATAGCCAACTGCAGACAAGTGATGCGTGTGTATGTGCGTGGTGTCTGCTAAGTGCGCCGGGAAATGACCAATTATTTCCACGTGCTCATAAAAAGGTAGTGCATTATCTTTTCCATTTAAAGGGACTGGCCCAGGATAAAATCACCAAAAAATCGGTGATTTTATTTCGGGTTCTTAATATGACCATATGATGTAAACATGTACATAGACTAAAATTGCAAATTTTTATAATTTTTGTGTCGCGCAATCACCAGTTAGGCTAGATATAGAGACGAAATTCCTGATTTCTAATTATTGACAACCATGTCAAAAATAGGAAATGCGGGAATTTCGTCTCTATATCTAGTCTAACTGATGAATGCGCAGCACAAAAATTATAAAAAATTGTCTATGTACATGTTTACATCATATGGTCATATTAAGAACCCGAAATAAAATCACCGATTTTTTGATGATTTTAGCCTGGGCCAGTCCCTTTAACATGTTTAAGACAGGATTGCCAATTCCTTATGGCGACTCTTGGTATAGATGGCGTTTTGACATCTCTGTTTCTAGAGATGTTTTGTTTCCCAATCAAGGGCTTTAAGAAGGCTATGTGTGATCTCATTTATTTGTCAAGAGTTATGATTTTTGTTTAACAGTAACAGTATTATGTACCTAAATTATATGTGTTTAAACGGATACATTAAAAAAAATAAAAATAGTTTTTATCTACTATAGATACTATCATTATACTATTATCACGTATGTTTTACATTGTTTTACTTTACAAAATATTGTTTTTTTACAAATTGGAGAGAAGTGAAATGCAAAGGACTACGTATGAAATATAGATACACAGAAATTATTATTATATGCCCACACACCACCACGACAGCATTATATATATATATATATATTAAGAAGTAATAAAACATACACCTCAGGACTGATTGAGAACGCATGCAAATAGGTATAGAAATAATATTCAATATGTTTCATGAAAAATCAACATTTTTCTTAAAATTCTTATGTATATATTAAGTAGTATTATACAATTGCGCATACGTACCGGGAACATAATTATAATGTTAATAGTGGACAAATAACTATTTTGAAGGCCGGAAAAAAGAGAAGGTTGGTGAATGCTCCCAAACGTAGACATCAACGTAATCGCCAGAAGGAGCCACTGCAAACGCGTATATGCCATGGATAAAATGATTTATTGAAATGTAACAATCTATTCTGTCATAACAAATCATGCATAATTCCGTTGAAAAATCATGATGAAAGGAAGGAAACAAATACTCCTCACTAAAAAAAAAACAGAATTATTGAATTGCCCACTTAGTCGGCCATTATATGTTTTCTAAGGGGAGCTGATAGGATTTCAGATACACGAGCTCATATTTGTCATGGAAATGTATCCTTAATCCTTCCTTAGTTACCACCAAAAAAGTACAACCACAGCATATCGCTTTCGTTGCACACAATGCGACTAGTTTGTAAATCGAGCTGGGTGCCGCCTGTGTGAAGATATCTGTTGTTGTTTGCTGTAAGTCTAATTTTAGATGCACAGCTATATACATATTACATTGTTATAAAAGACATACTATTCTATTTTAAGATAAAGTAGAATAAAATATATAACTGTTGTAATTCTCAAAGAAAATCTTATTTAAAAATATGAATCAATGACCGGGGCTTTTAGATAACTGCTGTGCACATACAGGCTAAACTGGGCCGGGGGAACTTCCGGAGGGTAGTGATCTGAATTAGATGACACTGCCCTCTAGACAGATGATTCAACATTTGAGTCTGGCGGTCTGAGGTCGAACGCGCTACCCTCGGTCACAGAAGATATCTTGGTAATAAATTACTTTACTTGTCTATATTATAGGTGGTAAAAAACCAATTAGAATAAAATGACCTCCCGTAAATTTATGAAACAAAACATAGCCATGATTAGTAGACCTATGCTAAGAGGTTGTGAGCTGCACCGAATATTAGATAATACACTTGGCATGGATGATCTTTATACCCAAAAGAAGAGAATCACCAAAAAGAGACAATTTATTACGAAACATCATGCAAATTAAAATATTAAATGTTACTTTTTCAACCTATGCAGTGGTAGGTGTAATTAATTTCGGGGTGTGGAATCCGGTTTGGATGTTATTTATACGCTTCCAAGAATGCGATAACAGCTTAACTGATTTTCGAGGTATTATGCCATTTTCGAACTTATACATTCACTTTGGGAACATGCGACTAATTCGATGCCCGGATTAGAAGAGACAGAGATTTATGTGTTGTGTCTACATGCATCTCAAAATAATGAATCAGTTCAAAGCTTTTAGCAAAGTAATTACATAAGTGAAAGAACTGATTGAGTTACCAAACAATTCCATGTGGCACAATAATTGTACAACAACTGTTCCCAAAAGTTTGTTCGCTTTACAAAAAACAACATAAAACAAATAAGTGCTGATATAAACAACCATTTTAGTAACCACTTTATCCCTTTTCATCTTAATCACACCTCCAAGTCTTCTTGGCATGGAGTGAACCAAGTTCTCGAGAACCGAGGGCTGATGCCCCACTCCCTCACTGCTCCTGATTTCAGATGCTTCAGGTCACGGTGCTCTCATTCAGCACCCCCAACAATTCTCAATCGGATTCAAGTCTGGTGAATTGGGGAGTAGTTGTAGTAAATTATTGCTTTACATCACTTTTCGGCACAAAAGGTCATTTAAGTGACATTGTAATACGATAAAAAAGTTGTAGTTAATTGATGAGATGAATGATGTAGATATGATGTGAGGGTGGGGATGATAGGGCATAGTGGGTTATTGAGAGCCTTTTTCTTAGCACGCCTGATAAGGGGTTCTGGGCATGTTTAGGAGATTTACCCCCAGACATGCCCAGACCGCCAGAGACTTGGGTTCCAATTTGTGATTTAATGCTGAATCTCCGTGGAATTTCGAACAGCTCCGCTATCCTCGGGTCGGATAGTCCCCCGAGTAACAACAGGAAGGGTAACTCCATTCATCCCACGTGAGAAACCTAATGTCAACACTGTTGGTTATTTAGGCTACCACGGCCTACACCAGTGCCTGCACTAATGCAAACATGCATAGGCACTGCTGTTGAGCGGAGAAACCAGGGTACTCCACTGGAAATACGCCCGAAGATTATGGCCAGATACGAGGAGGCTTCAGCTTCCCTTGGAAGCCGTACAGTATACAAGCATGAACACAATGTGCGAGCGGCCACGCCTTTTCTTTCTGCTCATGGTGGGCATCAGTGTTGGTTTTAATATACCCTGCTGATAATACTGAGCATTTAATTTTATCATATGTGGTACTAAATGAAGCTACGAGAGACCAGATGTAGACACACCCCATACCTTAGTATGGAAACTGAACTTCACCTGCTCAGAAGGATGGACTGGTTCTCAGTATATTCACGGTCGTTCTGACTGTCAATGTCAGATACAGACGACATTCGTCAGAAAATATCCAGCACTCTCAGTCCTCTGTGGACATACTTATTGGCAAAGGACAGACTCTTACCTTGCCCAATTTCTGTCAGCTGTATTATGTAAGTCTTGTGTAAGACTTTCATATATAAGATTTACATACCAATGTTGGCATACGACGTCTGTTACGTAAGATGATAAGACGTAATACTGACACTTTGACCCTTACAGCGAGGGAATCGACTTTAGACGGCAGAATCTGACGACTTTAGACGTCAGATTCTGACGTCTGAAGTCGAAACCCGCGCTGTAAGAGTAAACATGTTATAATGACCGTAGATCTATAACATAGGTATTCAAATGAATCAGAAAGAGCTAACAAAGACTTTTACGATGATTTCAAACGGACAAAACCTTTTGGTCTCCATGGTTTATACAAAAAGAATTCGGCTCTTTAATGTTTAAAATGTGACCTCGCCAGACGCCGCGGGATCAGATTTATTACTTTGGAGAGTTTTAAGTACAAGTTAAAGGACAGCATTCTGCAAAGCTGTGAATTTTACAACTGTATATATCCAAATAAAAATGAAATGAATCGGGCTTTAGGCCACCTTTGTGCACATATAGGCTAAACTGGGCCAGGAGAACCTCCTGAGGATGGTGAGATGAATGAGATGACACTGTCCTCCAGACACATGGCAGATTCGAAATTCGAGCCCTGGAGGTCTGAGGCCGATCACGCTACCTCTCGGTCACGGAGGCTCCCCACAATACTGAGTTTCACACGTGGATGGGGAAGAAACATTTTGTTTCTTTCAAACCGCCGAGACCGGGAACCGAACCCCGAGCTCTAGCGTGAAAGGCAGCGGTGCTAACCACTACCCTAGGGCCCCCGCCCTGTATATATCCAAGCCAATACCCGATACACACGAGACATTGACGCCGTTTTGGTTTAATGCTGGTTCAGCATCTGCGACGCTGCACTCAACATTGAAACAACATCTGGGCAAGGTTTCGTATTTATTGGCTGGTGGTGATTTGAATGACATTGTGGTAATCACTAGCCAGTAAAATGGTACATGACTGTGATGGTGTCCTTATAATGAACAGAATGGTGGACGTGCGACACTGGACTCTTAGATCACAAAAGCCCTTAAACAGCCATTATATTATAAACCCTTACAACGCTGACATATTTTTGTATAAATCATAGAGACCGAAAGGTTTCTCTAATTTGAAGTCATCATAAATGTCTTAGTTAGCTCTTTCTGCCTCATTTGAAAACCTAGTATTATATCTAACTAAGACATTTACGATGATTCAAATTGAAAAAAACGTTTGGTTTCTGTCATTTCATCCTTGTTCCAAAATTACCACTGTCTGTCCATAACTAAAATGTACCCATATAATAATAAACATTAATTTCCTCAGAGAGAGGACATGGTCGAAAGTTTGAAATAAAACAGAATACATAATTGGGCCGATGTTTTTCCGCTTGTTAGTTTTGTTGAAATAAATCATTTTTTCGGGAAACCATAATGCAGGCGTAAAGCCTACTTATATATTAAACACATTTATATTCATCTGAATAACCCATGTGGCGTTTTAAGAATCAGTAGAGGGAATATCCAGTAAAACACAAGATAATTAGCCTACATAAATATATACATAACACACAATACACCAGCGCAATGTAAGACACAGGACAATAAATCTTGTATTATATAAACAATTAACAATATATACTATTAAAAACTTACATTTTACAAGTAGACGTGGTGTGTGCAGATAAAAGAGAATGGAACTGATTTAGATTTGCCGCGCCTCTGTGCCCGACACAGAAGTTTTAGGCGCATTAGAAGTCTAGTTATTATTCATTCATTAATACCATACATAGGCCCCTAGGCCTACTTCAGCGGCGTCTAGACAAAAACACTAGTGGCATCATCCTCCATTACTTTTTCCTTTTTTTCTGGTGAGAGTTTAGTGATCGATTACATGCATCTTTAGAGAAAATAATATTGTCTCATATAAGACATTAAACCTGTATCAAGGCATTCACTCATTACCTGATGACTTTAACAATACATGCCACCAAAAATGCACTTTAGAAAGGTAAAGATAACAGTAACAGAACAGCTCACCCAGCCATCACAACGAGATCTATGTCAACATTATAATTACAAAATAGAAACGCAATGAGCAATGGAGGTAAAGTACGTATGGTACGACATGATGGTTGAATCAGACCAGAGAGGAGTTTTACAGCCAGCATTCCAATAAATAAACACAATGCCATGTATTAAACACGCACAGTTAAATAGTCGTGGTTCGCCTTTCTCATTCAAATCAGCCAAGAGGAAAACACAAGTCAGCTGGCTTTCCTGTCGGTGACAGATTTGACAAAAGAGGTGGCACCAGAGGAGTAATTTCTACGTCCAAGAGATGAGCTAATACCGGGAACAATCAAGAAATGATTTCCGCCGGGGCTTTGTCCACACGGCAAATCTGACTCTTGACGCTAGTTACTTGTGAGGCACATTGGCTCATCAGTGGGCCAACGTCTTACGACGTTTGCCCACTGATAAGCCAACGTTTTCGCGAGCATCAGAGTTGACATTGAATTCAGTCACGATGCTCCTTTTCTTTGCACTGTAAGCAGGAGAGCCTTGCCCAATACCGAGTCATACATACAATCACCTCATTTGCAAAACCAATCTAAATTTGTATTCAGTTTCCTATTTAACGTAATATCTTAACTTATGGTCGATAAACGGTTGCTAAGCTTGAGTACTTAATGCAATTCGGGTTCGCATAGTGTTTTGCACTTTTCTGGAAGAAAATGAAAAAAAATATCATATCCGATATCTTAATAATAGTGCACACAAAAACATGAAAAGACATTAGGTGAATAAAAATGACGACTTTCCATTGGTCTGAAAGAATACGATACATACACCTTCCATATTAATAACCTTCCTAGTTAACGCGAGATATGTAAATTTGGCTAATAGTTCTAGTATTGTTGGGCCACCTTTTGAGACGCTAACCCTTTAACCGCCGGTGCCGCATATATTCGGGTTTTCATTTTTTATTAGCACAATACGTACCACATTTTAAAAATGTTAAAGATAAAATGTGACATCAACCAGCAAGATTTGAAAAGATTTGACCTCCATTTTGTTAAATCTGAATAATTTTCACTCACTTGAAGTTGTGGATCGCGTCAGCGAGACACAACTTCAAGTGGGTGAAAATTCAAATTGAATAATTTAGCGGTTAAAGGGCTAAACCAGTAATAAATCACAGTCTGATGCTGATGCGTGCTTTGTGAAGGCGGGAGACAGAGGTAGGTACACTTAAAATACATCACATCAGTCTGCATTCAGAGACATTATCACACAAATCACAGAGATTTACATGCAAAACCAAACAGCGGTAACTGCTTACTTTTCAAGTAAGCAGTCACAGCTGTTTGCATCTGCAGTGCAGTGTTTCAATCTATCTGTGCCCGTACTTTCGTGCGAGTTACGATATATCTTAGGCTTCTGATTGGTCGAGATGGCCGGTGTTCTACAGGAGCATACGCATGGATGGGGTTTTGTCTTGCACAATTTGTGTGCGTCTCCATACGAGTCTGAGTCTGTCACTAAATGTTTTCTGTTCATACTTTAGCGAATGATCAAATAATATTTTCGCAAACTAATTAATTGTGCTGTATGGGCGTGTATTATAGACAGGGATATATCCTAGCCAATCTAATAAACATGTCTGTCAAACTTTTCTCAACGGTTTCTATTGTGTTTTTTCCCGTAGATTTCAAATCTGCCAGATACCATTCGAGATTTTGCATATTTAATTAGCTAATTTGCATATTTCCAAAATGGCCGCCACAAAAAAGTAATCTGCTATGAATACAGTCACGGCAATCATAGAAATGTGTCTTTTTGGCCCTAAGTTCGGGTTTTGAGATCCCATAATGCCATTTTGATGACAATGTTATTTTTGGGGTCATTGGAAGGTCATAGGTCACGTGACCATTGAAATACAATATCCCACCTTTACGTTTTAGCAAAAAGTGCACAAATGGACTTTTTGGGGATAAAATGATGATTAGAATGCCTGATATTATATATTTGATTTCAGAGAGTTACATCGCATACACAAGACTATATTAATCTTGTATTAATTATTAATACAAGATGGCCGCCATAATTCAAAATGGCCGCCAGCCGAACCTAAAATCAAGATATCTGAGCTTCTAGATATCATATTTAAGCCATCTTAGTGTCTAGATTGGACATCATTATACTTTCAAATGATTTTTGATGTCTTTTTGATCTCTATAGTTTGATATTTTGGCAAAATTGTGTTATATCATAGTTATATTTGAATAACTTCCTCCCAGAATGAGGTTATCATCCGCACACTGATCTGAATTCACATGCTAACATGATCTAAAGTAAAACCATATACATCACATGTATATGACAGCGATAAAAGAGATAAATAGACATATCATTTACATTATAATACGGCACTGTTATTTTGTAGCGTATGTAGAACTACTACCCAAGGGGTAAACATCATATTTTCTGGGAAACTGACATGGTATGTTGTAAAAGTTTGGGCACCTGAAATGATATCTACATATATTTAGGATCACAACTTCGGTGCACAACCTTGCAAATCGACTATTAGAAATTAGTAGGAAGCCAATAATGGCGGCCATTACCGAAAAACTTGAATTTGTCAATATCTCGGTCAATATTTAAGATAATTTGCTTTTAAAGTTGTCTAGACCAATATTTTCAGGGTCAAAGATCAATATAAAACCAGTCCTGAAGTGATGTTATGTCTTGTAAATATGTATACCAGTAGGCCTTTATACAAACAGCTCTTCTTTTATGTTTTGGAAATAATTTTTCACACTGTGTAAGAATAATCACTTTTGATAAGAAAACATCATGAGCGTTCGATGTCATAACAATGATAATGTTTATTGATCAAAAACTTTATAATAGAATAAGTATTAGCCCTTGCAGTGATATAGCATTTGGCATTATAATCACTTCATAACATAGTCAGTCTAAGGGGTACTGGGATGATTGCTAGTAGCAGTACTTTTCGCACCCACCTGGGGAGGGTCATTTGGGCTCTGTCCCGTCTGTTGCATGGTGGGGAAGCTGCAGCCTACACGTGGCTGGCTATAATATTGTGGTGGATTGCCAGCTGGGTGGCCTGTTTCCTCCACTCAATAGTGGTGCCAATGCAGCTCCTGCATCAGTACAGGCACTGATGTTGGCCGTCCTAGAGCCTAAACTACAGGCAATAGTGTTTGACATTAGGTCTCTCATGTGGGATGAATGGAGTTACCCTAAAATATTGTGACTCTTGAGGACTATCAAACCAGAGGATAGCGGGGCTGTGCTATAGGCGTCGGTGTTTCAGCATTAAATTGCATATCAAAACCTAAGTCTTTGATCGTCTGGGCATGTCTGAGTGTAAATCCCCCTAGACATGCCCAGAACATCGGGCAGTAACCCACCATGCCTTATCACCCCACGCTCACGACATCAAGGTCTCAAGGTGTTGTGCGCAGCAACCTTTGCTTAGATATCTATGACAGTCTTCTACATAGCAGGGGATTTTTCTTCTCTTACTCGAGCAGTTTTTGTTGCAACCCTTCTTGCAGCCACGTGTCATTGTGTGTGTCATATATGGTGGCCTTGGTGGGTTTGTAGATTTATCTGGGATCAGTTTATCATTTTATACAACCCGTCCATAGTCCTCAGGCTTGCAGGTAAGCTTGGCGATGTAAGCTGACTTGTCAAGTGCTGTTGCCAATGCTGCCCGCTTTAGATGATGTTCTAAAGCAAGAGGGTGGCAGTAATTTCAGCAGTGATTTGTTGTTATAAAACTTGATGAATCGGAGTATATATGGCTATATCACAGCCTTCGAAGTTGGATTATGTGTTCACAAGAAGCTACTTTGCCTGGTCATACACATCTACCGTTATTTCAATGAGAGCACCATGGCATCATCAGCTATCAAGCTATTTCCGTTTTCTGCGAACAATGATGGAGGCATATTGCTACATTCATGATCACCAATAAAGTTATTAATGTTAATGTCTCCACCACTTACTTTTTGTGTGTTATTTGCCGAAGAGTGGAAATGTCATTACTCTTATCAGACGAATCAATTTCGCTTATATACTTTTTTGGTTTCTGGTTTTGAGTCTAGTCATTCTAGACAAGAGCTTCGTATAATTGTGATCTTCAAAGTAATGGCAGCTTTGGACACCATTTCTTCCACATCAAGACCAGAAGCTCTGCTGAACATAGCAAAATAGATAACAGGGAGCGATCCAAGTGGTTTTCAAGAGTTTTTCCAACAAGACTCGCTTTCTTGCTTTTCTATGTCAGACATGATACCAAGAGGAACAAAGTGATCCTTGCATTTGTTCAACTAAATTTCACTTAGGTGGTGGATAAAACAGAGTGTACTAATTACAGTCACATACATTGCATTGTATATTTGGTAATTGGTCGTTCATCTCAAGACAGCTATCCATTCACGAGTTTTGCCGCTCCAAAACTTTTGCTTTTGCAAACTTTAGGGCACTGTCATTTATTCACATTGTCAACGGACGAGATACCATCGGCTATTCATCCTCTACTGGCATGTTAAAGTTGGCTGAATGATATAATTACACTAGTGGACTTTGCTGATGATGGTGCTCCCATTGAAATCACGATATATGTGTGTGACCAGTCACAACAGCTTTTTGTGAACTCATATTTCAACAAGAGAAGGCTGTGATAGAGATACGCTCAGAGACAAGACGTTCTTAAATAATATTAATAAGTCAACACTGCTGAAGCTGTTGCCACCCAATGAAAATGCTTTCCAACAGCATATAAAGCATGCAGCCAAGCCATCCTCAAGCCTTAGGACTAAGGATGGGTTGTAGAAAATGGCAAGCTGATTCCTGTTCAGTCAAATGTTTTCTTATCAAACGAGATTAATAATATTTAGTGCAAAACATTAATTTCACACTATCAAATGCATGGCTTTGTGTACTATCTTGTTAAGAAGACATAAAATCACTTCAGGGTTGGCTCTATATTGATCCTTGACCCTTAAAAGATAAGTTTAGAGAACTTTAAAAGCAAATTATCTTAAATATTGACCGAGATATTGACAAATTAAAGTTTCTCGGTAATGGCCGCCATTATTGGCCTCCTGTCAATTTCCAGTAGTCGATTTGCAAGGTTGTGCACCTAGGTTGTGATCCTAAATATATGTGGATATAATTTCAGGTGCCCAACCTTTTACAACACGCCGTGTCAGACTGTCAGTTTTCCAGAAAATATGATGTTAGCCCCCTGGGTAGTAGTTTTACATACTCTACAACATAACAGTGTCGTTTTATAATGTAAATGATGTTTATTTACCTAATTTTGTCGCTGTCATACACATGTAATTTATATGGCTTAACGTTATATCATGTTAGTATGTGAATTCAGAACAGTGTGCGGATGATAAACTCATTCTGGGAAAAAGTCATCCAAATATAACTATGATGGCGTAGATGGATCACACAATTTTGCCAAAATATCAAACTATAGAGATCAAAAACACTTCAAAAACCTCTAAAATATCATCTCACAGTATAATGATGTTTGGCATTGTATTCCTTGGTCCAAAAAACCTTAATCAAGCCCACTAAGTTCGCTTAGATATGATAACCAGAAACTAAGATATCTTGATTTTGGATTCGGCTGGCGGCCATTTTGAATTATGGCGGCCATCTTGTATTAATAAATATAGTATTGGGTATAAGATGTAACTCTCTGAAAAAAATAAATATATATAATCAGGCATTCAAATCATCATTTTATCTAAAAAAGGTTAAGTTGTGCACGTTTTGCTAAAACGTGAATGTTGGATATTGTATTCAATGGTCATGTGACCTATGACCTTTCAATGACCCCAAAATTGATATTGTCGTCAAAAATGCATTATGGGATCTCAAAACCCGAACTTTGGGCCAAAAAACACATTTCTAGGATTGCCGGAACTGTATTGATAGCCGATTACTTTTTTTCGGCGGCTATTTTGGAAATATGCAAATTAGCTAATTAAATATGCAAAATCTCGAATGGTATCTGGCAGATTTGAAATCTACGGGAAAAAATACAGAAGAAACCGTTGAGAAAAGTTGACAGACATGTTTATTAGATTGGTAAGGATATATCCCTGTCTATTATTCTTGACGTATTAGATTTGCTCATGCCTGACTGGTTAGTGTATATGTACATTAACATTCAGCTGTTGATGAGCAATATTATGTTGAAAGGCGGATCAAATGAAATGAAATGAAATGAAAACTTCTATAGCGCCTAACTCCTCGGAGGGCCGAGCTCAGAGGCGCAATCCATCCTTATCAAATTCCAAAGAAGAGTCGAGGGAAATAAGCATGGTCGTCATCAGGGAGCCGGGACGCAGAGGAGCTAGGGCGGAAAAGCCAGATCGAAGAAATGCGTTTTAAGCAGTTTTCTGAAAGAGGAAATGTTTTTAGCTACACGAAGGTGTGCAGGCAGTAAATTCCAAAGAGTAGGACCAGAAACAGAAAAGGCACGAGCACCGAACTTAGTTCTGATACGTGGTACTTTGAGCTTATTTGTGTTGTTTGATCGCAGATGTTTCACGGAGTCTGCAGAAAAAAGAAGGCTAGATAAATAAGATGGCTGACCATCATCGAGACAACGAAATACAAAAGTGCATATTTTGAATTGTATTCTAAACTTGATTGGAAGCCAATGTAATGATTTTAGTAGAGGAATAGAGCGACTGAAACGAGGAGCCTTTGTCACAACCCTTGCCAAACAGTTCTGAACACGCTGTAATTTCTGTAGATCTTTAGCTGGAATTTGGTGTAATAAGGAGTTACAGTAGTCCAGTTTGCTTGTCACCAGTGCCACTGCAATTTGTTTTGCTAAAGCTAGAGGTAGACTTTTTCTGATGCGTTTAAGATCTCTAATGTGATAAAAACAGGAACTGGACACCTGTGAAATGTGCTGACGAAAATTCAAACCACTGTCAAAAAAGACGCCCAAATTCCTTGCGGAATCTGCTGGATTCATCTCATTGTCCAACACCGCAAGGGGGAAAAGGTTAATAAACTTCTCCCTCTGCGATTTCGAGCCAATGAGAAGAAACTCAGTCTTGCTAGGATTGAGTTTTAGTTTGGATTGAGCCATCCAAGCAGATACCCCGGTAATACAGCTCTGAAGCATTTTTAATGACTCAGTAGCTGTGTCACCTGTTAAGGAGATGTAAATTTGTGTATCATCGGCGTATAAGTGATGACTCAATCCATAACTTGAAATAATGGTGCTTAGAGGAGCGGTGTACAAACTGAAAAGCAGAGGGCCAAGTACAGACCCCTGCGGCACTCCATGCTCAAGCAAACTAGAGTCAGAAAAAGATTTGTCAATTTTAATTCTTTGATGCCTGCCACAAAGGTAGGATTTAAACCAAGCCAAAGCCATTCCAGAGACACCATACCACTCAGCTAGTCTATTTGTTAGAGTGTTGTGGTCGATAGTATCGAACGCCGCAGACAAATCAAGTAAAGTCAAAGCTGTGACATGGCCCTTGTCAAGAGAAACTGAGATGTCATTGTGAACTCTTAACAGGGCTGTCTCAGTGGAATGGGATTTTCGGTACGCAGACTGCATTGGATTGTTCAATTTGTTAGAGTTTATGTGAGCTTGTAAACGGTTGGAAACAACTTTTTCAATAATTTTAGAAATGAAACTTAGATTGGAGACTGGTCTATAATTTTTGAGGTTATTAACAGGAAGGTTTGATTTCTTTAGTAAAGGTGTGACATGAGCCTCTTTGAATGATATCGGGAATGTTCCAGATTCTAGAGATAAATTAATTATAGTTGTTATGGGTTTGATTAAAATATCCAACAAGGCCTTAAGGATGTTCGTTGGAATCGGATCAAGGTCACATGATTTTGATGCAGACTTCATAATGATCTTCCTGACCTCGTCCTCTGATGCTGGTTCTAAATTGAAAAGTTGAGTTCTTATTTTAGGCTTCTGAACAGATGGTACATCATTCACCTGATTTGAAAAATTGGCCCGGATCGTTCTGATTTTGTCACAAAAATATTTTGCGAAATGATCACAAAGGGACTTTACATTATTTGATTCCGGTAGTGCTGAAGCTGGCGTTCTATGTAAAATATTGTTAATGGTGTCCCAAAGGCGGCGAGGGTTTTCAGAATTTTCATCTATGAGATTTGAAAAATATTGAGATTTGGCCTCTGTCATAAGACGATTGCATAAATTTCGATAGTTGCGGTATTTTGATCTGTCATAACCAGAGCGTGATCTCCTCCAACGCCTTTCCAGCTGACGACATGATCTTTTACAATATAGTAGTTTAGACGTCATCCACGGCGTTGGAGCCTTCTCAACAACTTTTTTAGTTTGAAGAGGAGCATGTTTATCAAGAAGTGAGGTTAAAACTGATGTGTACTGGTCACACAAATCATGAAGTTCATTCTTAGGGGTTTTTATAAGTGAAGAGTCCAAGATATCAGCCCTGAAAGAAGTCATGCAAATTTTTGTTGTTTTCCTGAAAGTGATTGTTTTTCTAGGACTTACGGGTGCGGAAAGGTTGATTTCTGATACTACGGCAAAGTGATCTGAGATACCGTCAGCTGGAAAAACAGATTTAACATGATCGCACGATGATTTGGTGATGAGGAGGTCAAGCCAATGGCCGTGGACGTGCGTTGAAAAATTTACATGTTGTTTCAAATTAAAACACTTCAAAATTTCGTTAAAACGTTGGGTGTTAGAATCAGATACATCAAGATGTAGATTAAAGTCACCTAAAATATAAATATCTAAATGTGTTGTAACAATGTTCTCTAGCAAATCTTCAAATTCATTAAAAAATGTTTGCATATTTTCTTGGAGTCTGTAAAGACAGATAAAAAGACCTGAAAATGATGAGCTGGAAATTTCAGTGGATAGTGCTTCAAATGTATTATAGCTTGGAATTTTTTGAACTTTTGTTTTAAATTTGTCAGATACCAGAACACCAACCCCACCACCCACCTTCTTGTTTGATCTAGGCTGGTGGTGAAAATGATACCCAGGCGGGGCAATATCTGCGATGGCTGCCTTGGTCTCATTTTTCTTTAGCCAAGTTTCAGTAACGGCAACAACGTCAAGCTTCTTAGATGTTACAAATTCTGTAAAAGGTGCTGTTTTGCATTTAATTGATCGAACATTTATTGTAGATATTTTGATATTTTTCGCTTCGGGTCCAGGATTAAGACTAATGTCACCTGAAAGTAGTAGAATTATTGATAATTTAAGTGAATGACTTGTGAATTTGGAAATGGGGAGCAATTTCCTGTCAGAACAAATGTGCAAAATGGATATGTGCTGTGATGACAATGGTGACAAATATGGAGAAATGTGATACGTCTGAGGGAAGACTACTGCAGGCCTTCTGACTGTTGTCTCATAGATATCACTGTTCAAAAAGGAGACAGCAAACAACAATAATGTGACGTTGTATACCAAAGACATACTGTCAGTTGTTGCCTGTGAAACAACTGTACGAGATCAAATGAGATTGATTAAACAGTATAGGGGCGATCAAAACCTGATTCATAAAGCAGCGACTACAGTGAAAAACAGCACAGGGGTTACATACAGTGTTGATTAGTGAACAGGTGGTATGTTAAATTCGACACTGGACCGACTCAGTGCACAGGTTTTCACAACACGGAGTGGACAAAGCCAGGTCTGTTAGTAACAGTGGTTATATTATGCCCTGTAGCCTACTATCGCTATGCCTTAGAACCAGCTCCCGGCCGCACCCCACACTCAATACAGCATGTAATGTGTACACTCAATGAAGCGTGCGCTATAACCCGTGGGCGATAATACATGAACCAGATAAAACACACAAATTTACACACATAATTCAATGCAAAAAGCACACTGGCGCTGTTTTTTTTAATTCAGCGCCACCTCACCAATATTCCAGTACTAAATATATATAATTTAAAAACTCGTATAAGTGAAAAATAGACAAAAATTTAGGACAGCAAGATGTGTGCTGTTAGTCCCTAACTCCCCTAACTCCCTTCAAAGTAAACATAAACTCCAGTCCGAAATTGTCCGAATACATTTACAGCACTACAAACGCCGGTCGTCACCGTAAGCGGTCCTGATCAACGGTGCTTCAATCTTAGGCTGGACTAAAAAAATAATATCCACTGGGCACACGACGTTGATGCGACGTTGATTCAACGTCGTGTGCCCAGTGGGAAGTTCTGCGCTCCGCCCAGCCCTGTACGTTTTAGTTTTCATTTCAGATAATAACTGCCAATAAGTGTAGCAAAAATTTTGATAATTTATGAATCACTGTGTGGCATATACATATATATAATATATTGAGAAACTGACCTCACTTCACGGGGACTTTAATTATCATGTCATATTTATGCTCGTAGTTACGAACAGGCACCCGTGAACGAGGGGGACAACGTCTGTAAAAGGGTTGATAATTATAGAGTCGTACATCCTCGCTTGGAAGCTTGTGGGCAATATGACTTCAGGGTAATTTTTTTCATATCGTCATATATATAATTCGGTCTCATCTTTGTTACAGGTTACCACAGACCAAAGGTACCTACAGTTCCTCAAGGTTTTATTTGATCGTGTGCAAGACCAATCTCCGTTCACATTACCTCAGCTCTATTCAAATGTAAATCTATGCATGGGATCCACAAGTCCGTGTAGGATTGAGTATTGGACGCTGTCTCACACAGATGTTTATCACACACGAGTTATCTAATTACCAACAGCTGAGAGCTAGACATTGCACAATAATTCGTCCTCTTGGAGTTAGAAGGTGCTAAACTGCCACTTTGTAAAATGGCAGTTTAGCACCTTCTAACTCCAAGGGGAAGAATTGTGCCAAAGCTGGGCTAATGTATTAAACGGTGGACCATGAGCAATATAAAGTAATATCATAATACATGCATATATGGATAATAAAACAACAGCTATCAATGTTTACTGGCTCATGCCAATAACCATAGCCGGTCACTCACAAATCAACAATCGTCATTGGCTCGTTCGAGAGAAATTATTGTTGGTTCATTGTTGAACTCATCTGCGAGCCAGTAACTGCATGGTGCTCGGCTAGGCAGGAGCCAGTAAGGTTGACTGGCTGATGAGCCAGCTTCATTTGTGTCCACATTTCATACAACTGAGTGTGTCACATTTATTTGTCATATTATCCCATGAAGTGATCATTAACCGTTGACGCGCTGAAATATTTTTGTATAAGCTATGGAAACCAAAGGGTTGTTTCGATTTGAATTCATTATAAATGTCTTAGTTAGCTCTTTCTGCTTCATTTGAATACCTATGTTATGCGTATACGGCCAGTATAATTAGTTTAATTCTTTCAGTGCGGGGATCGTCTTTATACGTCACAATCTGAGCGCGGGGACCGTCTTTATACGTCACAATCTGACTTCTACAGACGTCAGATTGTGACGTATAAAGACGGTCCCCGCGCTGAAAGGGTTAACTAGAAACGCCTGAATTAGACAATAGGACTTGTCCACACTTTGATCTGCAAAAATATAAGTCGAATATTTAAAAACCTATATAAATTTTAATCATTGAGGTGTTAGATATTGATTAAATTAATATTGAACACCTACCCACCCAATTCCATTTTTTCGGATTATTGGAAAACAATCTTTGAAGACCCTTAGTGCAATTTCGCCTTCCCCTGTATTTTCGAAAAGGACACCTGGTGACAAGACTGATGGACAATTAACCTCTGGTCTAAATGTTACATCCTTAACGATGTCTGGCCGCTCCTAATGGACGACTGGCAGGTAAAGATGCTAGTCCAACGTTATCGCATCGGTGTTCCAGCGTCCACGATGCTGGCGAAAACCATAAAACAGAGTTGGTCAGTGGTCTCACGCCATCTAGAATGGCTGGGAACTCGTCATCAGGGCCTATCTCTAGAGAAAGGCGTGATCCACCGTTGTCCATTTAGCTTTGATTAATAGTGGCTTTTAGCGTCAGCGACAACCGAGACACCTCATTTCAGGCAGTCTGGCGGTCCATGTATGTGGGTAGGAAGGCGGGGTGGAAGTAGATGAGCTGGTCCAGCACCCTCAACAACTGCTCCATCTTCCCACAAAAAGTTTAGGAGCTTTCCTCAGGGCATATGGTCGTGCTGTTTCCACAGATACCTATGCGATTAGCCAGACGAGTTATTCCGACCATAAACACACCAATGAATTACAATACAAATAGAAAATGTGTAGAAATTAGAGTAGAAATTATTGTGACTGATTATTAATTGTTCAATATAGTTCAAAACATGCCTTTACTTTTCGTTAAAAACGTGACGTGCCGTTTATCGAATTAATTCCCCTCATAAAGGACTTATCAATTGTTTCGATAATTGGGACAATGACTAATTTCAATTTTATGTGTCAGAAAAAATATTTTATCCAAAGCATCTTCTCCTATTAAATCAAAGTGTGTTTTTATTGCACATGTTAATAAGATGTTATAATACGAGCAATGTGATTGGCTGGAAAATAGTCACTTCCTCATTATTGGATACTTTATTGCACAATAATAAAAATCGTTGACAGGACGTCAATAACCACAAAAATGTTAACAGCTAATTCATGTACAGTTGTAATGTGGACAAAATTTAATTATTGTGGGCCTGTTTGTCAATAGGACATAGTTTACCTTAAGAATAATATGCTGTTGATTAGGAAGTTTAAAATTACCATAATGTGATTAACAATACAAGCGTACAGGCATAATATTTTTAGGACTGAACAAAATACACCCAAATATATTTTTTTTGTAAAAATCAGCTTCCCGAGTCAACTGCCCCTGATCTTTGGTGTTTTTAAAGATTGCAAAGAAACAAAATATTTCAACAATATCGCTACAGTGAAAGTAGCGTTATGTAGATTCAATACATACAACTTTCACTACTTTTGTCCACACATCCGACGCACATGGAAGTTTGTTGGGTTAAAACTTTTACCAGGAAGAGTATGTGATTGTGCGGGTGTCGCGGCAAATGACGTAGGACTAATCTAGACGTCTATTAGCACAAGTGGCCGGCCTTTATGCGCCACCCCATCTGCAGAAACTGGCCACAGGTAGACACAGGACGTCGGATTCACGTCAGCTGAACGCTGGCCCAGGATCGGAGACGTTGGTCCAGCATTGGGTGGACGTTGTCCGGCGATCCCCGCTGGCGAGCCACCTATGGCTGGGGCCCGTGCCTTAAGTGGTCGCTGTTTTTGCTGGCCGCTGGCCTTTTCTTTCTCAACCAGCGACCACCTCGACATTGCGGCCACCCGGGCGCTGGGGCCATTATGAAGAGTCGCACCCCGCCGCCAAGTGTGGAGAAAAGTGGTGAAGTGGCCAGTAGAGGGGTGCAACGTCTGTTAACGGCTAAGCCTGACACATTAACCCTTTAACAGCCGTTGTCGCATATATTCGGTTGTTCATTTTTTATTAGCACATTAAGTACCACATTTTAATCATGTTTAAGATGAAATGTGACATCAATCAGCAATATTTGAAAACAGATGACCTCCATTTTGTCAAATCTGAATAATTTTCACTCACTTGAAGTTGTGGATCGCGTCAGCGAGACACAACTTCAAGTTGTGGATCGCGTCAGCGAGACACAACTTCAAGTGGGTGAAAATTCAGATTGAATAATTTGGCGGTTAAAGGGCTAACCCTCTGTCCGCCATGGCAGCTCCCGGCAGACATTTTCAAACAAATGTATCCATACTTTGTTTATAATTCTTCTCTATTCTAATTAAAATAAAAGGGGATAATTTATAATTGACTAGTCGTAGATTGCTACAGAAATTCACCACTTGTTGAAGACATGCACTTATTTTTATTTGTGCAAGCAAAGGCTTACAGCGCTGGCTCCGTATTCTCGTACAAGTTACAATATATCGTAGGCTTCTGATTGGTCGATACGGGCGTCTCGACCAATCAGAACCCTACGATGTATCATAACTTGTACGAGAATACGGGGCCTGACATATTTTTCTATAAGCCGTGACCCCATGACCAAAGGGTTTTTTTCAATTTGAAATCATCAAAAATGTCTTAGTTAGCTCTTTTCGCTCATTTGTTATGGGTGTACGGCCATTATAATGTTATTAATTCGTTCAGCGTGGGGACCGTCCTGTCTATGGAGGTCGTCTTTAGAGATCAGATTTTGACGTCAAAAGACGGTCCCCGCGCTGATAGGGTTAGGGCATTGTTCGTCCCAGATGGACCCGTAAAAGGTGTCACTCCATGGCCTTCATTCACGCTGACCATCTTCTCTTCACTGGCTGAGTGAAGCATATCTCAGCGCCGGTGGGCACAGGCAAGGTCAACTCCAAGCTCCGTATTTGGCTTTAGACAGCAAATTCATTTTTCATTTGCTACACAGTTGTATCTCAGATACAGACATTGGAACGAATTCAGAGATCTTATACTAAATTTATGTTCGGTTATGAATCCCCACTTACCTACCCAGATCGCCTCGATAGACCTAATATGCTTCCTTTATCATACAGACGAGATATTTCAGACCTGTGTCAGTTATACAAATTTATTCAAGATCCTTGCTGATTACCTCCAGACAGTGTACATTTTAGAAATGACCAGAGATGTACTAGACAATCTGAAGCATCAAATTTTCCAATACCACGGTGTAAAAATGAGCAATCTAGAAAATTTTATTTCAACAGAGTTATATATAGTTGGAACAAGCTTCCCGAGAATGTTAAAAATGCAAGCACATTTCTTGGTTTTAAGAAAAGCTTAACTACATATCTTACCGATATTTTAGAATATAGTTTTAATGTAAACTACAACTGCACTTGGGTTCATGTTTGTAAGTGTGCATTATGTAGACAATGCTCGTACTGTCAAAACTAACAGGAGTGGAATTACTGGGCATATATACTGCCTATCTCACTTCCTAGCATGCAAAATTGTTATACACAAATACTTTTATGCACTTTTATACAGTTTTCATCAATTTTATATTATATGTGTATTTTATTGTACATATTGTAACTGATATAACTGATATAACTGAAAACTGATATAATCGGGGCCGGTGGTTGAAGGGTTAATCTTGTTAAAGGGTTAAGAGGCTAGTCGCTCTTGTATTGTCCACCACTGCCCAGCGCTCTTCCAAAGTCATATCATCTTCTGGCAAGCAAAGAGAAAATCCTGCGAAGGGCGAGTCTCGGTGGAAGAAATTTGCGAGCGCTGGCTGAACGCTGTAATGTGTGGACGGTGGCATTTTTACCGCCAGGATAGCTGCAGGAAATGCATTTGCTAGCCATGGATGCTTTTAGCGGGGAATCTAGCGCACATTGTCGTACGGTGGGGTTGTGGAGCCCGCAGCCAAGCCAGCGATCCTGTTCCCACCCGGAAAAGACGGAACGTCTGCTTGTCTGGCCCTCGGGCATCGAGCAGCTTTTTGGAAATGAAGTATTAGTATAATCCGATCTTTTAGTAAAATAAGAGTGCCCCGGGACAGCATGGACCTCGGCCCTACTCTGTTTGCTTTGCTGAAAAAAGAAAAGCCTACCTGGGGTGAAAGAGTTTGGATGTCCGGCTATAAAGTGTCACCTTAACCCTTTACCCGCCGGTGCCAAATTTATTCGGGTTTTCATTTTTTTATCACCACATTAAGTACCACCTTTTAAATATGTGAAAGATAAAATGCGACAGCAATCAGCAATATTTGAAAACAGTTGACCTACATTTTGTCAAATCTGAATAATTTTCACTCACTTGAAGTTGTGGATCGCGTCAGCGAGACACAACTTCAAGTGAGTGAAAATTCAAATTGAATAACTTGGCAGTTAAAGGGTTAACCCTTACAACGCTGAATGAGAAAGGGACGTGGCGCCAGTCATGCATGCGCCCCGGTTTCGAACCCCGCTGTTCCCGTGTGGGTTTTTTCAGAGAAACAGCATTGTTTCTCCCTTCTTAATGTGACTGGGCGATCACGTTAATGGCGGCCCCGTCGAGTTAAGGTTGAGACCAGTGTAGCGACGTGAATCACAGCGCTGAATTATTTTGTATAAACCATGGAGAACAAAGTTTGTTTTTTTCAATTTAAAATCATCATAAATGTCTTATAGTTAGCTCTTTCTGCTTCTTTTAAATACCTATGTTATGGGCTTACGGCCGTAATAAATATTTTTTCTTTCTAACATAGGGTCATGCGTTATCTCTTTCCAACATTTCCTGCTTTCTAATGAGCCGCATGTGACGACCAGTAATTCTTTTTGCTGAAAGAGTTCTATTGTTTGCTTAGATATTCTATGACTAGCTGTTGTACCACCTTGAAAACACATGCACGAATTGAAATCGAGCTGGTGGTGTGTACCTAAAGTCACAAAATATCGCATGCAAATTGACGCTCTTGTTGAACTTATTTCAACAGCGATAAACATACTACCGCGTCAATTTTATTGTCCAATACGTGAAATAGTTATTTCACCTGCTCAAATAGTGTCCTCAAAACCTACGATATCTAACAAAGTATATTGAGAAAGTGTCCTGCTTTCTAACTTGCTCTTTTTTTGAAAAGGTGAAATAATGGTTTAATTTATTGGATAATAATGTACTTTCATTTTTTTGACGCAGTAGGTATATACATGTGGAAATAGAATCAAGAAAAGTGTCGATTTTCTTGTCGATATTTCGTGACAAGACATCTATTCCACTTCCGGCACACACTAAATAGATTTCAATTCGTACATGTGTGTTTTTAAGGTGGTACAGTATTCATAGAATACTTGAACGCAAAATAGAACATACTTAGAATAGCTAAGTATGCGTTTGTTGACGGCTCATTAGAAAGCAGGACACCATGTTAGAAAGAGTATCACGCTTGACACCATGTTGGAAAGAGTATCTGCCTGACAGGTCTACAGAGGGTGAAAGTGAAAGCTACTGCCCTTTAACCGCCAAATTATTCAATCTGAATTTTCACCCACTTGAAGTTGTGTCTCGCTGGCGCGATCCACAAAGTGAAAATTATTCAGATTTGAGAAAATGGACGTCAACTGTTTTCAAATATTGCTGATTGACGTACATTTTATCTTTACCATGTTTAAAAGGTGGTACTTAATGTGCTAATAAAAAATGAGAACCCGAATATATGCGGCACCGGCGGTTAAAGGGTTAACATCACTCCGGTGAACTGTTCAGATCGTGTCAGGTGAGTATGGATATTCTTTATTTCTAAATCTTTGATGTATTTGATCGCCGCACAAATCAGATGGCGCTTCATAGCTCAGTGGTTCATTCGCGGAATAAGACCAACGCAGCGAACATGAGCCTGTCACAAATGCTGGGATAATGTTGAACAAGCGTCGCAGACGATGGCCAACATTACACCAACATTGGGTCAATCCCATGCGTCTGCTGGGAAACGCTTTGATGTGTTCTAGTGGTCTTATTATATAGGCCAACACTGTGATCCCCATGTTGCTCATAATCTTTAAAGCGCTGAAATATATAGAGGTCCAGACCAGGAAACCAAAAGGGTTTTTTCAATTTGAAATCATCATAAATGTCTTCATTAGCTCTTTCTGCTTCATTTGAATACCTATGTTATGGGTCTACTGCCAATATAAATAGTTGTGCAGTGCGGGGTCGACTTTAGACGCCAGACTCCGACGTCTATGGACGTCAGAGTCTGACGTCTAAAGTCGATCCCCGCACTGAAAGGGTTAACGGTTTCGGGTGATAATGCTCTCATAACTGACATTATACAAGTCTGGAGTCATTAAATACAGCATGGGGAATGTAGACTCGGCGCCCACGGTCACAACCTGGCATTGCGATCCGATATTAAGTACTTGCAAACTTATTAATTAGTATCAACTAACCATTTGCTGCACGATTAATACAATTTAGAGGAGAATATTTAACACAGGTTACACGTTATCTTATGTGCATATTGAACAAATGTTGTGAACGATACACTGACAAATATTTGAGTTCACTCAGGAAATATCCATTGTCCGATCAAGACGATCCAGGTCAAGACGATCCAGGTCAAGACGGGCCATCAACATTGAACATTGTATCCGAGGACAACGTTTGTTAAGATATCTTGGACGTTGGTCCACCCTAGAGCACTCAGACGAGCCATCTCCATGTACAGTCGTATTCCATCAGGTTCGTTAGAGCTACATCTGATAAAATCGATGGTCTAAAACAACAGTGCGTCAAGTCGACTTGACAGCGAAATTGTGTTTATCGTTTTGCTTAGAACTACAGTCTGCTAAATCCACTTATCAGCATGTAGACTTGGACTTACACTGATGAAACACACAGCGATTCGAATTTGACAGTAGATCAAGTGAAGTTAGCAGAGTGTTTTTTACCTTCCAAAACAATAATTACAGAAGCAAAATTGGGATCAACAAGACACCAAGTTGACTTAGCTCATTGTTACTCTAAGAAAAGAGACTATACAGAGATTGTTTCTAGATCAACAATGAACTAAGTCAAGGCATTTCCCCTGTGTTGTTTCCGCAATTCTCAGAATAACAATGCGCTAAGTGCACTTGTATCTTCTTTGTCCCAGAAACAGAGCCCATAAGCATGTAATAACAGAACAACAATGTGTCGACTTGGTCCTGTGTTGGACAGATATTATGCTGACATGTGCTCCTTTTCACGAGAATAACAATGTGCTAAGTCGACTTGGTCTTGTTGTAAATCTTGTAAAACTTTATACATATTAAAGGTGACTTAGCTGGTTGTTCTTCTAAAGACCAAAAAAATCACTTAGCACCCTTTTGTTTTAACCCATCGAAATGGCGGTCGTTGATTTCCAAGATGGTTTGTCAGTGATACCAAAGAAAAATTTGCACCTCTGACGAATGTAAAAACGGTTTATTTACCTGTTAACCAGTTAATCCTTTAACCGCCTAATTATAAAATTGAAATTGTCACCCACTTCAAGTTTTGTCTCGCTGACGCGATCCACAACTTGAAGTAAGTGAAAATCATTCAGATTTGACAAAGTAGGGAAAAACTAATTTCGAATCTTGCTGTTTGATGTCACGTTTCATCTTTAAAATGTTTATGTAATTTTTTTTTTAATCGGGACCAGCAGTTAAAGGGTTAAAGAAGGTATCGGCAATGTATGTGTTCCCAAATCTCCATAGCGTGGCGTGCGATAACTGCACCCTGCGCAAAGTAACAAAATGAATTTACAGGGGTTTAATGAATTGAAAGGGATCATTCAAGTGGAACACGTGCCTCCTTGTAATCCTGGATCCTAATTGAATCTGGATCAGTGCGCGGAATTAAGATATTCAGCCAGGACGTTGCTCTGAGAAGTCCTCCGGGAAATCTGAAGGACTGACATCCAGACAGACGCTCGGAATACGGCCCAATGCCGACTTGAAGCTTAGTCATTGTGAGTGACGCCGGCCCGGCGCTGAGCGAGCATTGGGCTGATGTCTGAGGATGGGGTGAGAATATCTCTGACATTTGTAACGTACAATCGGCCCTGATTAGCCGGGATGAACCACCGGGTTCGATTGCAATTTCGGCCCGCGTCAAGCTGGGATACCAGGAAATTACCCCGGTCCACTCGAATAGCAGCCATTGTGGACCATCTGCTACATGCTGCAAATGTTAAGAGAAGACGTTTAGGGCTGGACTACGTGTGTGAGAGGTAATCACAATACGATCTATTGCTCCATTCATAATTTGGCATGATTCCCAGGCTGGACTCATTTCACAACCACATTGATCAACCGGGAATATCAATCAACTTATTTTTCTGAAATATTTTCCCAATATCCTGAAAATCATGTAGTTTTATTGAGAGGTGTATTTTGTAATGCAGATTCTGTCTTAACCCTTTCAGTGCGGGGACCGTCTTCAGACGTCAGAATCTGACGTCTAGACGTCTGAAGACGGTCGCCAAACTGAAATAATTAAAAAATATATATTTCAGCGTTGTAATGGATGAGTCATTAATCGTCCGTCATTTGTCATCGGCTCGGTCACAGGACCACCTTTTTTATTTACCTTTCATGATGAAAAGACTAAAAGATTAAATTCATCCTAAGTACATGGGCATTGTGTGATGAATATGAAGAAAATCGTACAAGTAGTTCTGGAAACAGAAACAGACAGAAGGACGAACGGACAGACATTATAGGTCTATAGTTCTTCGCTTGCAAACTTGACAAGGTCAACAATATTTGAAGTTGACCAACGTATTCCCAGAACGGAATTACATGCATGTATATATAAATTATTGGCAACTTATGCAGTTTTCTCCCAAAGGTTTAGCGACAAGAAAGTTTATCAGACAGCCCCGTTGAGCCCGATTCCATAATGTTCTATTATGTCACACCTGCATGAGGTAGTATGGGAATGTACACGGCAGTTGCAATAAACTTCATTGCTCTATCAGGCCTGAGTCTATAAATCTATGTCACGATAACTATTGCATAGTACATGTTTTATTAAAATAATGCATCATATGTTGAAAGTTAAATGTTATCCAAATGTCATCCAAAGTAGTTGACGGACCATAAAAGCAATTCATGGCTTGTTGTAAATGAAACTGAATGTGCGCGAGTTGGAATAAAACGAGTGAGTTGGAATAAAATGGCGCAATATAATGTTCTTACCCTCTGTAGACTGTCATGCAGATACTCTTTCTAACATGGTGTCCTGCTTTCTAATGAGCCGTCAACCAGCGCATATGACGACCAGTAATGCACAGTTTTCGCTTATTTAACTATGCTAATAGTGTTCTATTGTATGAATAGCTGTTAAAAACACACGTAGTAATTGAAATCGATCGGGTGTATACTTAAATTTTTTTAAAGTGAAACAGATGGCTGCTCACGCAATATCACATGAAAATTTACACTTTTGTTGAATTTATTTCAACATCGATAAACCGCGATTAAAACTTATTTTAAAATACATTATTGTCCAATACAAATCGTTATTTCACCTGCTCACTTATTACCCTCAAAATCTACGATATCCAACAAAGTATATTGAGAAAGTGATTTGCTTTCTAACTTGCTCTTATTTCCCTTAGAAAGCAGGACATCCATAAAATGAGAAAGCAGGACACTTTCTCAAAATACTTTCTACACGGGGACCGTCTTTAGACGTCAGAATCTGACGTCTATAGACGTCAGATTCTGACGTCTAAAGACTACCTAATCCCCGCACTGAAATAATTATAAATATTATAATGACCGTAGACCCATAACATTAAAATGAAACGGAAACAGCCAACTAAGACATTTGTGATGACTTCAAATTGAACAAACCCCTTTGGTCTCCATGGTTTTTACAAGAGTACTTTAGCGCTACAAGGGTTAATAAGTCAGCAAACATTAGGTAATCCAGCACAGCAGGCGTGTCATTGTTTTACATATTCCCACGGGGTACCCTAGTGCAGCAAATCCCGATAGAAAGCCCCGGAGCTGTTTGCCCTCACCATGGATCAATGAGAAATCACAGAAAAACTCCACAAATACATCCAGGGTTTCATGCCGGGTCGATGGTTATTGTGTCTCTGTACCAAGTGTAATTAGGCGAGGAGAGCCAGAAATCAGCGCCAATAAATAAATATAGCTACCATTGTCTGCTTTGTTGATTGTGTTGTTCTTATAGATACATGGTGAGGATCTACCACTGTGGGTCTATTCACGGTATATACATAGACTTGACGGACAGCAATATCAATAACTCTTTTCCATGCACGCCATTTTTATTAATTTTTCATTGATTCACGAAGATGGTTTATATATAACATTTATTTTGTACTTTTTTCGCTTCATTGACGTTTTACTAGCTTTGTAATACATTTGAGGAAGAGAAAGAAAACCTCCGGTGCGTTTTTACCACGTAAGCAACCTTTGTGACTGAAAGAAAACATGACAGAGACTAAGCCATCAAAGTATCCATTCTGCACAATCTAATATTATGAATTAAAATTTTATTCAAAAAAAATGAACTATATACGCTATCAAATATACAAAACAAAGTCACTAAGAAACAAATTATGTGATGTGAATGAAAGTTCACGTTTTTCAAAAACTTCCAATAAACATAATGATTGTTCTTTTTTTTTTAATAAAAGAAAAGCAGTGTTCAATAATTAAACGTTTTAATATGAATTAGACATAATATATGTAGGTCTAAAATACTTCTAGTGTGGGGATATATTTAACAATTAGAATAGAATCTTATGTTGACATGACTCGCCCAATGCTCAGCAACAGAGCTGTTCATAAAATAGCCCACAGCATAGCATAGTGAGAGCCTGGATTACTACGCCAGTGCCGTGGTGATGGCGAGATTTGACAAGCGTATACTATGTCGTAACTCCGCCATTGCCAGGAACCAAGTCAGCAAACACTACACGTTGAAACAATGCTGTTTTAATGTTGGGCCAACGTCGAAGACGGTGGGCCAACATTAAAACAACATTGTTTTAACGTGTTGTGTTTGTTGGGAAGTCGGCTCGCGAATATATTGTTTACAAGCCATCCTGGTGTGCATGAAAAGGGTCCACCAACACTTGCCAATCCAAACTATCGTCAATGATATCATGAATAGAGTAAGTGCCACCAAGAATGAGATGCATAAACGAAACACCTCCACAATTTTCAATTTGAGATGTCCCGCTGCCGTAGGTAGTAGTGTCATATAAAATATAAAACTGTTTGGCTAACGGGAAAAGAAAATGGAAGAGCGTCCACACAAATTAGTCGGCAAAAGACTCCACAAGATGTAAACATTGTTTGGGCGAACGTCGCGGATCTTGGCACAACAACGATCCAGAGGTCACTCTGCGTTTGATGGTAAACCAAAAGACTACACCATAATACAAACAAGATCCAGCTTGAAAAACAACGGTGAAAACAGTATGAGACCTGAGGCAATTGACTGCGGATAGTCAGTAAACAATTACCATAAGTGACTAGACAAAGAAAACTGATCTGGTACAGGAGAAAACAAGAAGGTCAGCAGGAGAGAAGTAGAATGGATGGTTGTTCAGGTCGCATCAGAGCATAGCTCCCCGTATGATGATCTGCAAAGCCAAAAGGCAGTATGATACTGCCTTTTGGCTTTGCACGGCAGTATAGACTAAGTCAGGCTAAGTGCTGGGAATGATGGATAGATTTATCACAGATGCCTCTGTTTTCAAATGTTAATATTTATGTACAATTTCGCGAAAATTGATATTTCCATTGTCATAAATCTCGTGAAGTATACTAGATTCAGTTTTTAAATACATTATCACAGATGCCTCTGTTTTCAAATGTTAATATATGTACAATTTTGCGAAAATTGATATTTCCATTGTCATAAATTTCGTGAACTATACTAGATTCAGTTTTTAAATACATTACAAGGCTGATGTGATGTTTGAATATACCAGGATATAGTAGGCCTATAACGACTTTACTATGATGGTTATTTGGTACATGGTGAGTTTTCATAACTATTAACAGGATACACCTGTCTATAGATATAGTGCAGTAAACAACAAATAAATAAACTATGTATCAAGTATTATATTACTTACGAAACACAGTAAATATATTGATTAAGGTTGGTCTACTTTATTTAGTGTATTTAGAATTATATTTTACATTTAGCCAGCTGAAATCATATTTTAAATAGGAGACATGATCCGAGCAAATAATCCTTTGGATGCAAATCATTTCAGAATGGATATATGCCACATTGTCGCCTTGGAATCAAGCCGTTGGATGTGCCACTAGAACTGATAACCTTTTGATTACTAGATGACGGGATATTATGATTATATACTGATGTGTATGCTAACGCTCGCACCTGGTAACCAAGCGCTGAAATATTTTTATATACACCAAGAGAACAAAGGGTTATTTTATTATTGTAAAATATCATCATAAATGTCTCAGTTGGCTTTCCGCTTCGTTTGAATTCCTATGTTATGGGTCTACGGCCAATAGAAATATTTTAATTCCTTATAGTGCGGGGACCTCAGATTCTGCCGTCTAAAGTCGATCCCCGCGAGGAGAGGGTCAAATTCGTTCCTATCAAGTCAGCTGTGAATGACAAGCGGGGGTGGGGGGAGGGGCATGGTACAGCATCCAGAAATACCCGAGATCAATGAGCAATAAAGCCAGAAATGAATGCCCCTTCACGATCTGCTAGGGAATTCATTATTACATCCGCTAGGACGCCGGTCCGATGATGGATCAACGTCCACACCCATCTTTGGACTATCTTGTTTGAGTTTTGATCTGCTTGTAGAAATCTACGTCCCTTAATAAATATGAGCACAAACCGTGGTATCGTTTACAAGAATCACAGGATTATAGGCGACTGATGTATTGATCATAATTATGGCTATATGTCTATGTAAACTATTTTTGCACGTTGAAAATTATGTATGCTTTAACAAAATATTTTCAAAGCTTCAAAATATGTTCAGGGTCGGCTAAAAAAATGCATATAAGGATTTATGTTTAATTTTGTTTCACATAAAAGCTGATAATTTCAAAATATGATAGCGTTATGATGTATTTTATTTATAGTTCAGCTTAAGATTCAAATAGATTAGTTATCAAAGAGAGTATCTTCCCTCACGACTGTCACATATTATGCAACTTGGCAGAGTTTTTTGACGGTTTTCAGTATTAATATAGGGGATTAGGCTCTGTTAGTCATGTTATTTTTGATATACATTGGCATTTTATTTTGACCTCTGAAATGCCTATATAGTGGTTCTGTATGCTACCATATCGTCGCCTCGGAGCTAAAGGATCTTATCTGCCACTCTAACGAGTGTCAGATAGGATCCTTTAGCTCCGAGGCGACGATATCGAGATGTATTCACAGAGCAGGGTTTGTATAAAACCACACAACCCGAGTAGCCTAATCCTTTTTATGATTGTTATTGCCACCTTTAACCTATTGTAATGAAAATTCCAGATTATTTACTAATTGTTCGTGACATGATTCGGACGATTGGGCGATTGACCTAAAAATGTGATGATTCCAATTAAATTAAATTACCCATGTCAAATGTCTGAAACTGTTTTTTTTTGTTATTAAGTAGTATAGACATGGACACTCAAACGTCGCTATGATTTGAATCCAAAGTCGGCCAGGATGTCTGAGAAGTGATGATCTCAGTACAAGTCACCACATCAAGTCCGAGCTGATTTGTACTTGAAAATGTATGTATTCTTTGCAAAACATTCAAACACACCAAAAACTAAATTCACTAAACGCAGCCCCCAACAGGCAAGCCTTATTATTTAGACATGTTATCACCTGAGCTGAGAGATCGTGTCTCCAAACGTGCCTATAATATACCATTGTGCTTACTATGAAACTGGTGAAAAACATACCATAATATGACTTAAATAACTCTTAGTACAGTAAGACATGACATTAACGATAACAAATGCACATCGATAGATGTAGTCAATAATAAAATCTATCAGCAAATAAACCATACTAGACAATTTAAGACACAGATAATAACAAACAATAGTTATTTTGTAACGATAAGGAAAAAGGCAAAATAATAAAAATAGATCCCTTAGAAAGCACCAGGCAAAAGTCTCAAGACGGTACTGATTTTGCATATCGAAATTTAATTTCGGCTTATTACATGATTGGACACGTTTTACGTGAATAGATCTGCCTTTCATTCTTTAATTATCAACTTTTTATTTGCAATACTAAAGAAAATTTAAATCACCTAAATATTTTTTAAATTGCTAAAGTAAGCTGACAAAACAACAGCTTTTAAAATGTAATTAGTTTAATTAAGTGCATCTGAGACGACAAATGCGCATAAAGCATGGTTATTATTACATTTCCCGAGAACATCTTCTGTCGGTAACGTCATTTAGTAATAATTATTACTACAAAGTGCACAAATTGGACACTTTTTTCATTTACTGAAATCGTTTAGCAGATTCCACATCAACTAGAGGCCTACTCACAGTGTAAGTCATGTAGGTAGGCCTACTGCAGACGAATTCATAAGTCAAAATGACTGAGTAGATGGGTGGAAGTATATCATTATCTATTCAGATGCATATAAAGTAATCACCATGAGACAAAGTAAACCGAAAATAAAAATGTACTGAAGTATAAAGATATGATGTGTACTCCCAGGTCACTCATTCAAAGTGATGGGTAACGATAGAGAATCAGTATGATTGGGTTAAAATATTAACTTTTATGGCGTTTAGGGTCGGGATGCCCAGCAAACACAAAAAATTGTATAACATGTATACAACGTCGGCCAAACGTCTTCGACGTTTGTCCAACATTGTATACATGTTATACAAATGTTTTATGTCTGCTGGGTGGATGGTATCCCAGAAGGGCCCTATCCAGAGGAGACAATTCAAGGCCGGATCTTTTGACACTGGGCGTGATAGCTGGCGACCTTTACACTAGATACGGCCACCTCTGCCGGGCGACCGAACGGCCAGCCTACAAATTAAGATTGATTGGCCTTATTCAGGACAAACATTTCAGCACATGCACGGCATTTATGAGATTTATGAGCATTTCACGGATCCAGGAGTCTTGGGCGGACGCTAGACGCTGGATCAATGCCGACCAACGCATGCGACGTTGGCCCATCATTGAAACAACATCTCACGAAGCGGAATGGTAGATAATCGAGCCGGCAATATCTAATTCAACTTGGATAAAACCGCAAAATCAATTTGGTTTACGTGCATCACATTTAGGAACAAGTCGTCAATATTAGCTTTGAAGTGACTGTGACAAATCCATTAGGGATTCTGAGTAACGGCAGTGAAAACTATCGAGCACTTCCAAAAAAATGATGACGTCAATTACGGCCATGCTCCCCCTTTGAACCATTAGGCTTACTAATCAATTAAATGAGAGGGGCCTTAAGCAGCACATAGTCTAGAAGAATGCACGATGTCTAAGAAGAGCAGTTGCTTAGAAAGTAGCGTGCAAATAGATTGTCATATACATTACTGAAATCAAAATGATGCAAAATGAAGTAAACGGACATTGCACATAAATTAAAAAAAAAATGAAAATAGCCTTGCGCAGTTATATATTTTTACCTTTTAAAGACACTAAATCACTAGCTATATTACTACATCGCATTAAATTTTAACTTTGATTAGTAAACTTTATACTGAAAATTCTTCTTTCTACAATAACATTTGTTTTAGTTGTTGAGTTAGCACGACGTTCGCCACAAGTATAATTCTATGTATTTACAGCATTAGTCCCCGAATGATGCGCTTTAATGTGACAGAAAAGTGGTGTTACAATGTTCCTGTTCATTTTTCGAATGATGTTTGCGTGACCAGCTCCTTGATCTGTGAACACAAAAAAAGGGCGAAGCCCCATACACTCGCTAGTTTGTTCGTTCAGTCCGCTCGTTTGTTCGTTCAACTATTCATTCATTCATTCATTCATTCATTCATTCATTCATTCATTCATTCATTCATTCATTCATTCATTCATTCATTCATTCATTCATTCATTCATTCATTCATTAATTAATTCATACATTCATTCATTCATTCATTAATGCATCTATTCATTCAATAATTCATTAATTCATTCATTCTTCATTCAAGCCTTCATCTATCGATTCATTCATTCATTCATTCATTCATTCATTCATTCATTCATTCATTCATTCATTCATTCATTCATTCATTCATTCATTTATTCATTCATTCATTCATTCATGCATCTATTAATTTAATAATTCATTAATTAATTCATTCATTTATTTTTCATTCAAGCCTTCATCTATCGATTCATTCATTCATTCATTCATTCATTCATTCATTCATTCATTCATTCATTCATTCATTCAATTCATTCAATTCATTCATTCATTCATTCATTCATTCATTCATTCATTCATTCATTCAATTCAATTCAATTCAATTCAATTCAATTCATTCATTCATTCATTCATTCATTCAATCATTCATTCATTCATTCATTCATTCAATTCATTCATTCATTCATTCATTCATTCATTCATTCATTCATTCATTCATTCATTCATTCACTCACTCATTCACTCATTCATTGATTCATTCATTTATTCATTCATTCATTCATTTATTCATTCATTCATTCATTCATTCACTCAGCAATCTTGATCACAAGAAGAGTGCCTCTAGACTAGCTCGTTTCCGCCGTAGCGGAAGCAGATGCAAAATCGTGATGAACGCCGCTTTTTTTCAATCTAATGCAGAAAACTTTTTGTCAGGGGAAGTGTCTTGTTCCATCAGTGTACCCCTAGCTACCTTCATGATGTGCAGCATAACTGACTGTGACGTCCCCATTTAATTCACTACATTAATCCAACTTAATAGGCAAACATCATCAATAATGCACAAGTGACTCAACAGCTGTTTTTCCATCCACCGAGGCACCTTATTTAAATCAATGTCAAGCGAAGATTACTAAGATGATGTGATGAGACACGAGATAGTGACGGTTTAACCTTTAAAGCGCTCATTTTTATTATTAAAACCATGGAAGCCAAATGTTATTTTCCAATTTGAAATTATCATAATGTCTTAGTTGGCTATTTCCGATTCATGAATTGTGAATTCCTAAGACATTTATAAATATTTCTACTCTTACAGTGCGGGGATCGACTTTAGACGTCTAAAGTCAGGCCCCACGCGTAAAATATTTATGATGTTGAATTTTAATCACTACATTGTTACAGAAAATGTACCTTGTTTCATTGCCACCACTAAATTACTACAACAAACATTCCACCTTCTTTTAATATACCATACAACGTCCCAGAAAGACAATATTTTTAGTCTGTTGCGTTCAAGCCGAGGCCACTGCCTGCGATATTGACCCGAGCCTAAAGCGACCCAATCGGGCTAAAATCATAAAAAAAACTTTGGTTTTTTTAATATGACCATATGATGTAAACATGTCCATAGACTAGGACTGCAAAAGTTTTTTAATTTTTGTGTTGCGCATTTACAAGTTTGGCGAGATATAGAGACGAAATTACCGATTTCTTATTTCGGCCATGTATGTCCATATTAAGAAATACGCAGTTTCTAATAAATTTAAAACACACTTCTGGTTTTATCAGAACTGTCTATACAAATAATTGGTGTTTATTTCAGCTCTGTAACCGCGCATATGGAAAATTGTCAAAAATCAACAGATACATACCACTGTTTGATTGTCCAATCTGGTGTGACATGCAAGCCAAGCAGTCACACGACGCTGAAACTAGGCTGGTTTTAAAAATACACCTCTTGTGTAAAATCACTCACCTGGAACAGAGAAAACACATTCAGACATTTAGTAGGAGCATAATCAAAATTAAAAAGCCGAGCACAACGTCAAAGTGATATCACATAAATACTGCTTTAACCCTTTAACCGCCGGTCCCGCATATATTCGGTTTTTCATTTTTTATTAGCACATTAAGAACCACCATTGAACATGCTAAAGATAAAATGTGACATCAATCTGCAATATTTGAAAACAGTTGACCTCCATTTTGTCAAATCTGTTTAATTTTCACTCACTTGAAGTTGTGGATCGCGTCAGCGAGACACAACTTTAAGTGGTTGAAAATTCAGATTAAATAATTTGACGGTTAAAGGGTTAATTAAACATAGGCAGAACCCCACAGTTGGTCACCTTGGTATTAGAGGGTCATATTTGCCACTTTGTAATTATAAAAGCTGCAGACGCGGCATCAATCAGGTTTGATTTCAAAATGACCCTCTGATGTCGATGTTTTTAAAGTTGGCTGCAACCAGTCATTTCTGGTTTATAATGATTTATTCTCGCGAAATGCCTAGCGAAACATCACGTCAAATATCATTGAAATCTAAGCAACGGTTCAAAAGATATCGCTTCCACAAGCCGTTTTATGGTTTGGTACCAAAAAACTTATGTGTAGAATAACGCAAACACATAGGTCATATGTGCAAAAAATGCTACCCCTCGCTCCCTTTAAAAAGTGCTGATCCCCACCCAGTTTCATTTAAACTTAAACTACTCCGAGAACTAAAAATAAACCTTTAAAAAATGACCTCCACCCTCTCAAACATGTCGATCGATTTCAAGATGGCTGCGTCTAGTCAGTCATTTTGTTTTTCGTGGATTTTTAAATGTTTTTAATGCACCGTAACTTCACAAGCCTATTGAAAATGTATCTTTAGTGCTCAATAACCCCCCAAAAAATTGTGCAGGCACAAAATTTATCAGTTAACATTTTGCTGAGAGTTAAATTGACTTGCGGCTGCGGGACGGCGGGAAAATGCTAAGCATCGCGATAGTAATCTTGGATGCTTAATACCACGTCACCGAATGCTAATGCTACTTTTCACATTACATACATGTACCAACTACGAAGCATCTTAATTTAACCCTATAACCGCTAAATTATTCAATCTGAATTTTCACCCACTTGAAGTTGTGTCTCGCTGACGCGATCCACAACTTCAAGTGAGTGAAAATTATTCAGATTTGACAAAATGGAGGTCAGCTGTTTTCAAATATTGCTGATTGATGTCACATTTAATCTTTAACATTTTTAAAAGGTGGTACTTAATGTGATAATGAAAAATGAAAACCCGAATATATGCGGCACCGGCGGTCAAAGGGTTAAATGAGATGGCAACTACAAACATGGCTTATGCAGGTGGCCAGGGTACACCCATAGGGTACGGACGTCTTAGATTACAGTACCATCTGTATTCCCACGCGTTGTACAAAAGTGATACAAATGCTTTGTTTTAGCTGGGTAGTGAGTGTCTATCCCTTTCAAACATACATTTTGAGACCGGAGAAAGTAGAGATCATGTGAGATGTTAAATACACAGTAGAGCCACCTGGTGTATTCCACTGAATAAATGAAACTTACACTGAATCTATGGAAGGACTAATTTACCGAAAGGGACACCACAGTAAAATATAATATATAATGATAGAATTAATAAATTCCACAATAAATGCGCTGGCAAGAATAGAAACAGAATTCGTCAATTGCACAAAGAAAGTCAAATAAACTAAAAATGTATTAATGCACAAAAAATTAATCAGTAAACAGTTAAATACGTATCAAAGTACAATACTTGATTTGAAATTAAATATAAATGATTCATAACAAGATATAAATTATAGATTATCCATGCTGTCAGGTGGTTCTGACGTCTAAATCACTTTGTCTGTACTGCGCCCTCGTATACATAGTTGCCGGAGAATCAAAGGGGCGTATTAGCCCCTTCGTGAAGTGGCATATACATCCCTTTGCTTATCAAGAGACGTCATTTTAGCATAGCAGGATGCTGATGTATTAGACAGGTGCTTAGACGCAAACCGTTTCCCCTCTAGCCTCCCTCTACTTGACCTTGTTCGTGATCCCTATAAAATATCAGCAAGTCAGTTCTTCGCCGTCATCAAAGACACTACTAGTACACACGCCTCACCTACACAGAGCCTGTGGCCTCATTTGTCACTGACAGAAGATAAGGGGCGGTATTCTAGACATGCTGACCTACATATAGAGCCGCGGATTGCTCGATATGTCGATTAAATAAAGAGATGTTAAATTCAATAATAAAAACAGCACAATGAATTTCAATTGAGGACCGGATTCTTGATTATAATCTTATAATTTGTTCAACACGTGTCTGCTGGATTGTTTAGTAATATTTTTCTTTCTATTATTTGAAGGTGGAATATTGCTAACGCAAATAACAGAAGATATGCGCATCCATGAAATATAGACATCACCCAAATGAAACATTTCAGTATGGGGAAGACTTTAGACGTCAGAATCTGATGATGTCCAAAGTATAACCCCGCACTTAAAGAGTATAATATTTCTAATGGCCGTAGACCCATGACATATGATAAGAATTCAAATGAAGCGGAAAGAGCTAACTGAGACATTCATGATGACTTGGTCTCTTGATTTATATAAAAATATCTCAGCACTTTAATGATTAAATTATTCGATCAACTGAGATCCACCACAAACTATTAGGTCAAATTCAGTGGCTTTGAAAAAATTGTTTGAAAACGTATATTGTATATACGTTTCTAGCAGGACAGGGGTTAAATTTATCTAAAAAATTTATTCAGTACGACTGCTGGGAATCAAAATGCATCACTGTTCTGGTCATCAAACTATTTCCTGCCCTAATAACACAATGCGTTAACCCCCAAGAGGTTTCACCTTATTGTGATAGAAAGAAGAACTCACGAGAGGAATATGAGAGGACAATGTTGGGTAAATGCTGGGCCACCGTCTGCGACGCTGGCCCAGCATTTACCCAGCATTGGTTCAACACCACGTTCCCGCTGCGTAGACAGGGCGGACCAGACGAGAGCAAATGTCAAACTCCTTAAAGGTGTGAGAGCAAGAGAATCCTTGTATGTGCCGGGTCCCCTGAATCCGCGTGGAGGCTGTGTCAAGATTGTGGAGAAATCCTTACAAATAACTTCCCGTCAAACCTAATACATCAGTTTTTTACAGAATCCATGCCGCTGACACAGTTGCAGTGAAAATGTTTCTTTTGTAAGTCCTATTTTGACCAGTTGGTGAAATGAATGAAATGAATGGGGTTTTAAGCCACATGTCGACTGCACATGTCGACTAAACTGGGTCAGGAGAACCTCCTGAGAATGGTGAGATGAATGAGATAACACTGCCCTACAGACACAGAATTAGAAAATTCGCCGAGCACGCTACCTCTCAATCACGGAGGCTTCCAACAATATTAAATCTTCACAAGTGAGCGGAGAAGAAACATTTTGTTTCTTTGAAACTTGAATGCCAGATTCGACTTTCAAAGCAGGCCCTGATTAAATGGTGTTTTATCACATATATCGCACGTTATGTAGATAATAACTTACTGTTTCTTTCAAATGGTAATAGGCTACATGCATTTCACATCATCGATTTCTAAGCTATGTTCAAAAGCATGCTTATGTTTTATAAAACAACAACAAAGTAATGGGCCGTTATTAATATACATGTGTGCGAAATATCTGTATGTAAATATTTATTGTATAAGGGATAAAGCTGCAAAAATGTAGATAACTCAATGGTTGTCGACGTCATGTAATATATACCTCATCATCACATATTATAATATCCACAAATATCCTTTGCAGACTTCAAATTTCAGAAATTTTCAGTGAGACACTAATTAAATTCATTAACATTTAAATTGGCAGAAAATAAACAAAAGCTAGTGGGTTTATCTGGGCCCCCATAGCAGAGCAAGGGTTAATTAAACCTTAAGGAGCACGCGGCGGGGTACTTGTTTTTTCACTGACACAGGACAAATACCCCAAAAGGCACAACCCTAGGGGTGTTGTGTGTAGAATTTGGAGACAATCGGACAAGTACTTTCAGAGATATGCTCCGGAAACGAATTGTTTACGGACGGCCCAACGGCCCAACGGCCCAACGCCGTAACATCATCATTTTCTCCTCTGCGACCTTGCGTATTGGATTCAGATTAAAAATATTTTAACCTGTCCATAAGCCACCTGGAAGTAACCAACATACCAAAATTTATTATCCTAGCTTATTTTCTTACAAAGTTATAGGCAAAAGAAGAGGCAAAAAAAAAACGGAGGTAGAATCCATAGCTCCCTCCGTCTCACCTACGGTGACGGCGGGAGCTAAAAACAGCACAATGAATTTCAATTGAGGACCGGATTCTTGATTATAATCTTATAATTTGTTCAACACGTGTCTGCTGGATTGTTTAGTAATATTTTTCTTTCTATTATTTGAAGGTGGAATATTGCTAACGCAAATAACAGAAGATATGCGCATCCATGAAATATAGACACCACCCAAATGAAACATTTCAGTATGGGGACGACTTTAGACGACAGAATCTGATGATGTCTAAAGTATAACCCCGCACCTAAAGAGTATAATATTTCTAATGGCCGTAGACCCAAGACATAAGATAAGTATTCAAATGAAAGAGCTAACTGAGACATTTATGATGATTTGGTCTCATGATTTATATAAAAAAATCTCAGCGCTTTAATGATTAAATTATTCGATCAACTGAGAATCCACTACAAACTATTAGGTCAAATTCAGTGGCTTTGAACAAACTGTTTGAAAACGTATATTGTGTATACGGTTCTAGCAGGACAGGGGTTAAATTCATCTACATTTTTTATTTAGTACGACTGCATGGAATCAAAATGCATCACTGTTCTGGTCATCAAACTATTTCCTGCCCTAATAACACAATGCGTTAGCCCCCAAGAGGTTTCACCTTATTGTGATAGAAAGAAGAACTCACGAGAGGAATATGAGAGGACAATGTTGGGTAAATGCTGGGCCACCGTCTGCGACGCTGGTCCAGCATTTACCCAGCATTGATTCAACACCACGTTCCCGCTGCGTAGACAGGGCGGACCAGACGAGAGCAAATGTCAAACTCCTTAAAGGTGTGAGAGCAAGAGAATCCTTGTATGTGCCGGGTCCCCTGAATCCGCGTGGAGGCTGTGTCAAGATTGTGGAGAAATCCTTACAAATAACTTCCCGTCAAACCTAATACATCAGTTTTTTACAGAATCCATGCCGTTGACACAGTTGCAGTGAAAATGTTTCTTTTGTAAGTCCTATTTTGATCAGTTGGTAAAATGATTGAATAAAATGATTGGGGGTTTAGGCCACCAGGAGAAGCTCCTGAGAATGGTGAGATGAATGAGATGACACTGCCCTCCAGACACAGAATTAGAAAATTCGCCGAGCACGCTACTTCTCAGTGACGGAGGCTTCCAACAATATTGAATCTTTACAAGTGAGCGGAGAAGAAACTTGAATGCCAGATTCGATTTTCAAAGCAGGCAGCTTTAAACACTGCACCAAGGCCCCCGCCCTGATTAAATGGTGTACTATCACATATATCGCACGTTATGTAGATAATAATTTACTGTTTCTTTCAAATGTTAATAGGCTACATGCATTTCACATCATCGATTTCTAAGCTATGTTCAAAAGCATGCTTATATCTTATAAAACAACAGCAATTTATTTTTCCGTTATTAATATATAAGTGTGCGAAAAATATATAAATATTTATTGTATAAGGGATAAAGCTGCAAAAATGTAGATAACTCAATGGTTGTCGACGTCATGTAATATATACCTGTTCATCACATATTATACTATCCACAACTATCCTTTGAAGACTTTTCAAAAACAGAAATAAATTTCAAATTTCAGAACGTTTTACTGAGACATTAATTAAATTCACTAACATTTAAATCCACAGAAAATAAAACAAAAACTACTAGATTTCTCTGGGCCCCCATAGCAGAGCAAGGGTTAATTAAACCTTAAGGAGCACGCGGCGGGGTACTTGTTTTTTCACTGACACAGGACAGTACTGATCCATCACTGGGACACGAATAAGGACACCTAAAGTGCCACTCAATCTTTTAGTGTTCTGACTCGGTGGGCAGACGTGACGTGACGACCACGCCGGCCAGGTGGTGTCATTTTAACGTCCTCACAAAGCTGGCCCGGCGTCCGTGACGTTGGCCCAGCGTTGGACCGTCAATCCACCCATACCTGGATCACGGGATGATCTTTCAGCTCCCCAGCAAACACAAAACATTTGTATAACATTTATACAATGTTGGCCCAACGTCTTCGACGTTGGGCCAACATTGTATAAATGTTATACAAGTGTTTTGTGTTTGCTGAGGATCCAGACGTACGGTGCTGGTCATCCAGAGCAATCCATCGGATATGATTGCCGCGATCCATTACAGATCCTGGCCTTCTGGAGACTGAGAGGATACGGTGACTGAGGCTGGATTTCTCCTATCCTGATCCCAGTATCATGGACCTGTCAAGTTCCGGGACACATTTTTAACATGGTATAAGGTGTGGTAAGCTTATATTACACATGTAACACAGACAACAGCACACGCCTATACGTTGTCTGAACGACTGCATAACTCGAATTTACAAAGATGCTTTTGATAAAGACAAAACACCTTAATGGAACCTGTCACGTTGTCCGGCAAATACGTTTCACGCTCGGTGATGCTCATTATTACGTAATTACCGGGGTACGTCCGTCACAAATTCATTTTGTCCAGTATATATGTCCTAGATGTGTTCGTTATTCTTCCGTATTGGCGTGACAGGGCCACACTATCTTCTGCAATGTATACATGAGTCAACTTCACTAATAGTCTCAAATTTGTACGGGAAGATAGAATTGTCGGGGACAGCAATTTTTTCCCGTGCTAATATCAGATAACATTGCCTTTTAACCTGGTCGATATAATATTAAAGACCGTGATGCCGCGCTAAAAAAGACAAATATGATTTGTTGTTTTATACAAGGAGAACATTACAACCGTTTGATAATAACTCATAACTAGTGGACTATACTATTATGAAAAATACGGAATTGGTCATTAGTATTAGAAACTGAAACCACTTCACTCGGCCTTTAAATTGACTTCAAATACTCACTGAAATAAATGAATTAAGTGTTTCGACAGACTAAAAAAACATACAACAGCAAAAAAATTTAACAAACGAGCCTTGAGTTTAGGTTTTCCATGGAGGGCGATCTATTAGGCGTAATGACACGCCAAGTAAAGGAAATACCCATAAATTATGGAAGACAAGCCAGTAAAGAGCAGGTAGCGACTGAACACCCCTGTCATATGGTTAAGTGTAACTGATTGTGTAGCAAAATAAATAGCGTCTAGTTTTTGTTCCAGTAACGACAACGTCTTTATTTTATTCACTTTGTGAAAAAAACAGCTGTTCTCCTGAAGTATCAATCATAAGTCCACAGGTGATTATAATACACTAGAACTGAAACCATACATCTCCCCCTATATACGTCATCTGGTTATTAAAGTGTCGTACCTGGCACTTCACAACGTGGCAGATACGATCTTTTATTATCAAGGTGACAAACAGAATGCACAAACAGAAGCCCGGAGCCAGGGTAAGCATTATTATATGAAAAAAAACCGCCAAGACCCGCGCCGACACACATAACTTACCAAGTGTCGACACCATGACCCGCGCCAACACACATAGCATACAGAGTGTCGACACCATGACCCGCGCCAACACACATACCATCCAGAGTGTCGACGTCATGACCCGCGCCAACACACATAACATCCAGAGTGTCGACGTCGCGGCCAACACACATAACATCCAGAGTGTCGACGCCATGACCCGCACCGACACACATAACATCCAGAGTGTCGACGCCATGACCCGCGCTGACACATATAGTATCCAGAGTGTCGACGCCAGGACCCGCGCTGACACACATAACACACAGAGTGTCGACACCATGACCCACGCCGACACACTCAACATACAGAGTGTCGACGCCATGACTGGTGCCGACGCACAAAACATCCAGCGTCGACGCCATGACCGGCGCCGACACACATATAGCATTCAGAGTGTCGACGCCAGGACCCGCGCTGACACACATAACACACAGAGTGTCGAAACCATGACCCACGCCGACACACTCAACATACAGAGTGTCGACGCCATGACCGGTGCCGACGCACAAAACATCCAGCGTCGACGCCATGACCCGCGCCGACACACATATAGCATTCAGAGTGTCGACGCCAGGACCCCCGCTGACACACATAACATCCAGAGTGTCGACGCCAGGACCCGTGCTGACACACATAACATTCAGTGTCAACACACACATAGCATTCAGAGTGTGGACGTCATGACCTGCACCGACACATATAATATCAAGAGTGTCGACGTCATGACATGCGCCGACACAGGTAACAGTCAGAGTGTCGACTGTTAACTCCTTGACCTGCGCCGACACACATAACATCCAGTTTCGACGCCATGACCTGCGCCGACACAGGTAACAGTCAGAGTGTCGACGCCATGACCCGCAACGACACACATAACATCAAGAGTGTCGACTCCTTGACCTGCGCCGACATACATAACATACAGAGTGACGCGATGACCCGCGCCGACACACATAGCATCCAGTGTCTCGACACCATGACACGCGCCAACACACATAACATCTAGAGTTTCGACGCCATGACCGGCGCCTACACACATAACATCCAGTGTCAACGCCATGACCCGCACCGACACACATAACATCAAGAGTGTGGACCCTTTGACCTGCGCAAACACATCCAGAGTGTCGACGCAATGTCCCGTGCTGACACACATAACATACAGAGTGTCGACGCCATGACCCGCGCCGACACTCATGACATCAAGACTGTCGACGCCATACCCGCGCAGTCACACATAACATCCAGAATGTCGACATCATGACCCGCGCCGACACACCTATATTCAGAGTGTTGTAGGCGACAATCATTTTAGGGGGGCGGATTTTGCCCTGCTATAGTGGTTACGCTGAAAGCCTGTCATGTCGGAGCTTGTGGGTTCTTCTCCCGCTCTGGTTTTAGGTTTCGAAGAATTAAAATGTTTCTTTCCTGCTCACTTCTTTCTTCCCTGTCATCAGACCACCAGGACTCGAAATTCGAATATGTGTCTGAAGGTCAGTGCCATGTGATTCATCTCACCATCCTCAGGATGTTCTCCTGGTACAGTTCAACCTATAATATGTGTACAAAGGTGGCCTAAATCCCCATTCATTTACTCACTTAAAAATATAATATAAGATATATAGGCCTATAACATTGTGATCTATGCATGTCGGTTATTTAAGAGACACATTTAAATTTCAAAAGGTAAATGTGTAAGGCAGGAAATAACTATCGTATCGTATCGTATCGTAACTCGTATCGCTCGAGTGCTATACTTGAAACCACCGACTCAATGTCTTTATACAGTGACGCATCGCCGAATCAACATTGTAGTCAATGGCCCAGCATTAAAACACATTTTGTTGGAGAGGTAATGACCAGTGAGATTGCATCTGCAGGATCGGCTTTGCGGCGAGATCGGGATGGTTCAGTTGGACTTGTGATCCGTGACCCTGCAGCCTTATAGAGGGGATCTTCTGAGGGCGGCTCGGTCATCGGGATCAGTCCCCAGCCGCTGTGAGAAGCTGGACCAACGTTGGTTCAAAGCGGGGCTAACGTCGCAGACGTTAGCCCCGCTTTGAACCAACATTAGGTCTACGTCTCTCACGCCCAGTCGCTCATCTCCGCTACCTATCCCACCAGGATTGTCACCCTTCCCCTATATGAATCAGTACCCCGAGTAGTGAGGACGTGGTGTAAGATGCGGTTAAATACTGGCATTTAATGACTGCATTGTCAAGGACGTGACAACGTCTAAACTTCACGACCTTCTTGTCCTTGTAGTGAAGCGCAGCATGTGAAAATGTGACATCAAGTACATAAATGACTGGACAGTGCAGATTAATATCTAAGTGAGGTGTCTATTACAGCGTACCTCTAATTTCTGGCCTATATTCCCTTTACAAGATTTTGAAAATCTCTCATGCACCGGACTATATATTTTTTCATCTGTGACGTTATACAGATAGTAGTAGTAGTAAATCATTGCTTTACGTTACTTTTCGGCACAAAAGGTCTTTTAAGTGACATTGTAATAAGATGACGTGATACAGATAGCCAGGGTCCCACGCAACTAAAAAATCCTAAAATTAAGATTGATCTTAACTTTTTCTCAATGCCATTCGAGAGAAAGATGCTCTCATAATATTTTCTGATGGAAATAAGAAAAAAGTAAGATAATCCTCATTTTAAGATGCCGCTGAACAAACACGAAAAGATGACTCAATGATGGGCCATCTTTCGCAACGCTGGTCAAACATTAAACCAAAATTGGCTCAGTTTCTCGTATTTGCTGGTTGTGTAGCGATACACATACGTGTGGACAATTACTTAAAGCTTTTTTATCTCCGGGAAAGCTGATATTCCGATGACGACCATAAACAGTAGTAGTAAAATAATGTTTTATGTCACTATTCGCCCGTAATCGTCATTTAAGTGATGTGTTTGTACGCTCAAAACAGTGCAATCCGTAATGATAAATGACTGATGTACAGATGGTGACGTGAGGATGGGGTGATAAGGCATATTTCCAACATAAATCCAGAAAACAGAGAGTAAATAATGGCCGATAGTCAACTTTGTTGGGCGTGGGATACAAAAGGCTGGTGCTTTCTGCGAAAGGGTATTCAGGAGTACATACATCACCACGGATAGATTCACAGATCGTCTGTATTTAAGTGTCGTCGCAACATATTTAATATAATTAAGTAAAATTACTCGAGTAATTAAATAAAATTACTCAAGCAATAGCACATGGCTGCCTTGGTATTACGGGGCTCTAAGAGCCACTTTATAAAGTGACACTGATGCACTATATCCCCCGCACTGTGATCATTACCGGAAAATAATGTTTCCCGATATTTCCGAGAGATTTGTAGCGGAGCATGTCGGATCAGTGCTGATGGGTTTACAGCCTCGCAGGTTTCCAGTGCGCACTTTGAAGTACTGGGTGCACGACCCCTGCGGGAGTGGACACACGGGGTCAAATGGGTGCAATAAGTCTAGGTCGGCTATATTACCACTCAAGTTTCTTCACTGACTGCTTAACTTTTTTGTGATTTAGCAAGAGTCATAGGAAAAATAGTAGATTATATTTTCCATTAGTGTGGCCAGGCGGGTAAGATAATGTCAGACAATGTCACGGAACTCAAAAGAAAAATATCTAAATATTTTTCAGATGTATCGGCAATATAATGAGGGAAAATAGCCTACTAAACAAAACATTAGGTTGGGGAAAAAATTATATACCTTTCGAGTGAGCATAGAATCAACGTTTTAAAAACAACATGAGTGACTGTGTTTGAAATGTAGAGACAGAAATTGTGACAGATGGCGAAAAGGCAGACGTGACGATGCGTCGATTCTAAACTCGAACGGAATAACATTTGTATTACTGTTCTATGATATCACGTTCCTTCAGGCCATCAAAAAAAGGGAAGCATTATACCCGGCAAACACAAAAAATGCATAACATTAGTTCGACATTGGTCCAACAAATGCTATACAAAATGTTGTTTGTGTTTAATGAGAAATAGACTGAAGTAACAACTACATACATCCCCATGAAGATCATAACACGAGATGGCTCTGGTCATATGAATCGTGATCTTCATTGTGTCTTCTCTCTCCACTTTATAATGTATTTTATATTTGTATTATTTTCATGCTAGAGCTATTATTTTTTTAAATCGAAAGGTTCCATCACAAGGACCATTATTCATCACAAAAAATAGTTTTATCGTGAATTAAATGGCTAAGTTATATCTTTGAAATTGCACAGCACTATCACAATAAGCGTGTTTTTGCATCCAATTGCACACAAACGCCTGATACCTGCAAGAAGATATCTATATGATATCAACAATAAACGATTCTTCTAATTTGATTGTAAATTTAAGCATCATCTTGCGTCTGAAACCGTTAAATAAAAATTATATTCATGTGCAATTCTGTGGTATGTTTCAATGTGTAGGCTATCAAAATGTTAGCATGTAAACATTTTGATTTAAAAAAACAAGATTTAAAATCCCAAGTCTGGAACGCTATAGAGGTACCACGTTCAAGTCAGCGCCCCTGTCCTCAGCTCGAAAACGTGTCAACACTTATATTTTAGGCTATGTTAATTTATTGACATTTCGAGGAGACCAAAAAGGAGTACTCAACTGCTTCTTTTTGAAGATTTGTACCAATTAAGTGATAATAACATTCGTTTGACGTCGTCTCGATTGAGTAAGTAATGTTTCAACGGTCGAGATGAATTTCTATTTTTTACAGTAGGTACCTCCTAGTTGTATGACGTTTTCTAGCATTGGATCAACTTAGGATGGACCAGGTTGTGGACTCATTGGGCCTACACTGCCTTCAGATGTCAGCTGGGCTATCTCCCGGGAAGCGAAAGCCACACCACTTTTGGCTGATTGCTTTTTCTGTGTGTCAACAAAGTGGATGGCAGATACAGAGAAGATCAAGTGGCGACCTGAAAGCGGGATAAACAGGGCATGGATCAGCCGGTGAGCGGATTTATCGCTGCAGTTCCGGTTCTCACAATAATACATAGTGCTGTCTGTCTGGTAAAGCAAATATTGGGTCAGCTTGACGACATCATATTCAGGTAATTAGTGGCAAAATAACTCGCTAAAATATAGAAAAAAAACCTTGATTAATTCGCCCACTTGGATATGAAAGGGTGTATCTGCCACTTCACAAAGTGCCACATACAGATACACCCTTGCATATACAAAGGGACGAATTAACATCAGGTTTGAAGCCAAATTAAAACAACAATCGTTCCAAAAAGTAATGTATTTTGTGGTAAATGAACGTATCTGGACATGCCACAGTCATCATCCCCAAGAATATAAATACTGAAATCAAACATGTCATGATGGTAATTGCCCCATGTCTATTGACATTGAATCGATGATGGGCGTTGTAAACTTTGGGTTATTATTCAACAAGCGAAGGAAATATGTGGAGCGATTCAATGCAGCAATACTTCAATTCTGAATTGATTTGCTCGTTGGCAAAAGACATCCGGTCTGGGTGCTATAGAAAACATCAGTTCGGCCATAATGCCACGGCGGCGTGGCACGGAAAACAGCGGGATTTGTGTGGCGACTCAATCGCCGGAGGCCTTCCTGCTTCCACAAATGTTTACTTGTGAGAAATAAACAGCGCGCGGCGACATGCTCCGCGGTATCTGCTGCTTTCACAATGCTCTGCACTGCTGCACTCTGGCATTGCGAGGTGGTCTTTCTGTTGGCCGTCGACAGACGTAGACAGCAAGCGGGGGCAGGACCGAGGAGGAACAGAGCCAGCGAGGGGCTGGCGGGAGGCGCTTGTAATTGGGCAAGGTGCAGCATTTTCTCTGCTGCTGTTAGAGCTAATGAGACACCGGGTGTGTCTGACGTGCAACGCCGATCACCCAGCAACACACTTTAAAACCCACAGATATATAGAATGTCCACATATAATTGGCCTTTCAACATTTTGAATATGGGTAATTTTATATATAATATGTTGTGATGCAGCTTTTATGAATCAATCAATCGTTAGTGCAGCTTTATGAGTCAAGCAGTCGGTATAATATAGATAACAAATTTTCTAAAAGTTATCTGAGAAATGCAAACGTTTCAGGGACGGTTGAGGACAAATCGATACATTTAGTATAGCTGTGTTATATACTTTCTGAAAGCTTCATATCTGATGAGCTAATCCAACATGATTGCAACACATTTTGCAACACATCGTTATTCTCATCCAACATCAGGAAACATCTTATTACCTTAATGTGTATGCAACAACATCTTAAAAACATCATGGGCGCTCATTCAGTCGCTTTGAAGCTGAAATGTCCTATCTGCCACTACAACTAGAAAGAGTTGTTCGGAAACGAACACGAAAGCAGCCCTCCGTTATCGCCAGTCGGCCATTTTAAATTTAACATAGATCAGCAAATTTTCTCAAGGTTTATTTTATATTACCGCCTTAGCTATTATGCAACATTTCCGAGATAATGTGAAAAACAATTAAAAATGACCATCAGTCGGCCATTTTGAATTTTATTTCTGCAAAATATATCATGGGTTATTCCTGTGTGAGTCCTTACATTTTGTTCTATATGCATGGTCCAGCTATTTTGCTTTGATTTTGAGTTGCGTGAATATTACAAAATTACTTGCGGCCATTTTGGATGTTACAACTGCAAAATTTGTCATGAGTTATCCTTGTGCGACACACTACATTTTGTTTTATATTCATGGTCCAGCTATTTGCATTTTTTAGGGGGTTAAGTAAATTTCAAAAAATTATTAAAATTCAAAATGGCCCCTAAACGCCCATGTTGAAATTGTTTGCTCCCAAAAGGTAATCAGGTCATTGGCTGACATAGCTGAACATATTTGCCAAATTAAAAAAAGGATCTGATGGAATTTTTTCCTGAAACGCGCTAACGAATTTTTCTTCGTCAGTGGCCATAGTAATTAAAGGGTTGATGATATGCGGATCAAACTGTCACCAAAACAATTCTATCGTGAAAACAAATAGCTGCAGTGGCGGCGGAGGAGGAGGCGGCGGACCGTATGGAATACAGTAAGCCCGCCTCAGCGAGGCTGCTTAATGATTGGCAATTAGGAAAGTTTAGCTCCAATAAAACTAACTCTCTGGTATACATGTACATATTTTGTTGATGACAAATAAATCAAAAATGACATTTTACTGTGTCAATAAAATATCAATCTATGCAAGTCTGATCTTCTAGGTATACGTAAAAGAAACCGTCACATGCAAAGTTCAAACCTGGATCAAGTCGTGCGCACAAAAAATGCATTGATGAAACACAGAATTTGCCTCTCAAAATGTTTTTTCAAAGTTGTTAGAAAAAACATAATCCCGAAGGTAACACATCAATGACGCCATTTTCACCTCTTAAGGACGACTAAAATCAGGTAAGCCTGCAATAATTAGTTCCCTAGACAGCAGGTGCAGGGAAGTCGACGAGGGACGTCCTGGCATACGGCGCTCGCTGGAGACAGGTGACCGTGCGGCGGCCGTATAACGCCGATAATACGGCCATAACCCCTGACAATGATGGTGCCCCGCGCCGCGTTATGGGGCAACAAACCGTTTTATTCGGGTCGCATCAATCGTGCCCTGTGGTCTATAAACAGTTGATGACTTGTTTACACCACTGATGGGAAGTGACGCGATAGTAGGGTGGGCTCAGTGCTGTATCAATGCTGGCACAGCGTCTTCGACGCTGGGCCAGCATTGATCCGGCACTGATAATCTCTGGATATGTAGGATCCCATCCTGATTCACGCCTGATCCTGATGTCCGTGCCATGGGTGATGACACTTAGCTTTGCAGTAAAATGGGGTATTTCTCAACGCATGGCAGTTCATATACCATTACTAGAAGACCAGAGATCAAAATAATTGATCAAGCTGAAAAGATAAATGGCAAAAAATATGAACAGGGGAACATGAGGTCACAATTTAGTAATGAACGTAGGCCTACAAATTATGCCAAAATGTTATTTCAAAATAACAGTTTTATCAGCACTAGTTAATTAAAGAAAGCCGATGAAAATATATGGTGATGTAAAACTTTCTGATCAATTTTAGATTGCTGAAAAGACGCCCACAAACATCTCAAATCATGTAAATAATGTAGATAGCTATAGTCCATGACATAATTATCTGGAGCGCATGCTTTTCGTCGATTTCTCCGTCAATTCTGAACCGATTTTCTAAAAAAAATGCACAGTTCATTCCCATTAGTAAGAATTTCGCGAGATTATATTCAATATTATTCAAGTTAGGGCACTTGACATGTGATAAAATTCCAGAATTAGTGTGGTGGGTTTATAGAGGGACGTAATATGTTCATTTTATTACATTACTTTACAATTTTTTTACCGATGTTCGGCATGACTTGGAAATGTCCTGTACAAAATTTCATGAAAATCAGTTGATAACTGACGGAGAAATCGACGAAAAGCATGCGCTCCAGATAATTGTGTCATAGACTATAGACAAATAAAAAAAATCATTTCATCAAATAGTTAAAAGCCTTATTATTTTAACAATATACCACAGCGTGTATTTTTATTCCGTATGGGCCTAGAGCTGGGTAATTGCTACTGCTATTCCCGTCCAGTACACATAATAAGATTAAGATGTGGCCCATTGACATCAAAGGTGGCATTTTCACAAATCCTCTTCGACCCAGGGGAAACTATTCATTTATCACGGTTATATTTTATCACGCCGCTGAGATTTTATTTCCCCAATCTACCTATAAAGCTGTTGGTCGGGTCGACGAACATTTCCCCCAGCGGATATTTGCGGGACATTTCGCCAAATGCATCGTTTATGGACATGCTATTTGTTCGATTACAGACCGTCAAGCAGAATCGGTGGTTCAAATATCGACTGATCTTGGCACAATGTCTGAATCGTTGGTTGAGAAATGGTGTGTAGCTGTTTATGAAGACAGCCTGTCATATTGGGTAAGCAGAGTCCATTGATATACACAGATTGCTGTCATACGTGACACGTTCTGCGAACCAGAGGTACGGTTATACTAAATACAAAATAATAAGCACACAAATGAACTATCACAAAATATGTAACCAGTGAATACGTGGATTTTTCTTTTATCAAATGTGTTTGTTATTTAAAGCAGCCCCTTGGGATGACATCAATTTTCGTTTTTAATTCCGTACTGAAGTAGTGTATCCCACAGATCATGTTTTTATTTTTTTCAGAATTTTCATATTTTTACAAATATTTTTAATCAACATTTCTATGAAACCAGAAGTAACCCGAACAAACTATTTGTATACTTGAAGGACGATTGAATGTTTTCACAGCATTGGGCCACATGCTGATGGCATCGGCCCAGCGTTGGGTAGACAATCAGTGCTGCAGGTGTGTCCTCCCGTGTCCTGACTATAAGACACCAATTAGCGGCGACTGCTCTGATCTTACCGTCTGATACGTGGGAATGTGTGAGTGATGAATATTGCTGACTTGTTTTGATTACATGGCAGTATACGACCTGGAAATACAACTATTTCACTCTTTTTCGGTGCTTTGAAATTGTTTTTTGACTTTTTCGTATTTTCAGTTAAGATCAGTAGGCAATATAGCTTCATATAAATTAAATTTTCAAAATTGACAACATTGAAAATGTATCATCCCAAGGGGTCTCTTCAATCCATATTTAGTCTCATTTTTCTAACGATAATGTTGTTATTAAAACTCGCGGTTTGTGCATGTTGCTGACAAATAGGGTTGCCCCTTAGACCTCTGAGCTAAGAAATTTAAATTTTCAGCCACTTGGAGTTGTGTCTCGCTACCGCGATCCACAACTTCAAGTGACTGGAAATTTGTGTTATTTGTGAAATTTAGGTCCCAACATTTATCAGTGTTTTAAGATTGAAAGCATATTTTATTTTTACCAACTGGTTTTACAGGTGCCAGTAAAACACAGAATGTCTACAGCATTTGCAGGTGCTAGTAAAACACAGAATGCCTACAGCAGTCGCCATCAGTGTTCTAAGGGCTAAGATGCATATTCCTATTAGATGTGATGCGTGTGAGCGCTATCTCACATAAATTTTAGTGTGTCATATTCATAGTACTTCATCCCATGCCTAGGTGTGCTCAGCAGGATCACTGCTGAACCAACGGCTGATATATACGATTCGCTAGTGGTGTATGTAATCTGAGAAAGCCCATTGTAAGCCATCAAGGAAATACGCTTTGCCACGTCCCTATATTGACCTGCCTGACTCCCACAATACAGCCTTTTGAGGCATTCGACTCAAGATATTGATTGATTGATTGATTGATTGATTGATTGATTGATTGATTGATTGATTGATTGATTGATTGATTGATTGATTGATTGATTGATTGATTGATTGATTGATTGATTGATTGATTGATTGCGTTGACCTGATGTTGATTCAACGTTTTGCATCTGTGGACAGGCGACAAATATGACAGACCACATCCCAGCAAACACAATGCATTGGCCCATTATTGTTTTAAAGTTGGCCCGCCGTCTCCGACGTCAGGCCAACAATAAAACAACATTGGGCCAATGCCTCGTGTTTGCTGTGATGCACGGAGAACCTGAGATGTGTTCCGTACAATGTGAGGAGCTGACATTACTAGTGACAGTCACGGCTGACAAAGTCAGATTTAAAAGGAACAGTCGCAGACTTCTCATCCATCGAAATTAGTGTATTGAACTTTAACATCTCGTTCTGCGATATAGTTGCACATAGAAACACAGAAACATAGAAACACAGGTACAAAAAATTGGGAGCAGATGATCGTGATAAATTATGATACGATACTAACTTGCACTTTTGCCCAGAAACCATCCTTGCAAGCATGAGGTCGGGGTTAGTTCCCCACTGTTGACATTTACATTACATTTTGGCAGAAGGCTCTCCACAATATTGAATATTTAGGAGTGCCCGTATTCTCGTGCAAGTTACGATATATCTTAGGCTTCAGTTTGGTCGAGATGGCCATCTCGACCAATCCGAAGTCTACGATATATCGTAACTTGTTACATTACAATCAAGTTCGGTTGCTACACAAGCTCTGTATTTTGCAAATTTAGCATTTCTGGACGATGCACGTTTTTATACAAGATTAGATTATAATTATTTATCATTGACCAATTTATCAAGATCCAGCGATTTTCCATCCCATGATTTAGGCCTATCACATAAGACTTTCAAGTAGATAAATGAGCTGAAGAACTGGAAATAAAATAGAAAAGAGACGGAAAGACGGACGGAGTTGAATGTGCAGTTTTTAACGAGAGATTGTTTAGACGTTGGCCTGACATTGATCCAGTGTTCTTTCCTGGGGATGTCCTTAAATTGTTATGTATGGCTGTCACGTACGATGAGCCTCACAAAGGGCAGTCTGCTAGGATACAATATTGACTCAGCGTTGAATCAATGCTGGGCAACACCTCTGACGTTGACCCAGCATTGTGTCAGCGACGTACACCCGCAGCCATCAATCATGCCCAGATGTCGTCTGGTCGAGCTGCGTGGACCCTGAGCATCAATTCATCGGCAATGCTGGCAAGGAATTGAGGCAACGTCGAGCAATGTGAAGCAAGGGTTTTCAGAGCCTATCCTCTAATGATTGCTGCAAAAGGACCATCCTTCCGTCGTGTCCAACAACGCATATATATGTTTTCTCTTTTACATTAAATAGCTGATTTAAAAATATGCAAAAGTATTACATAGCCTACCAAATGAGGACTCAGTACGTCCTAGTATACATAGATTATATACAACTCAATAATGATTGGAATTCCATGTGGCGCATTTCAGTACGACACGAAAGCCTATAAACTGAACTACACTAGACATGCACAAATTGACTAATGTTTTGCGTGTTTGTACTTTTTATCTAAGGGCCTATAACCCAGCAAGCAGAATACGTTGAACCAATGTTGTGGTAATGTTGGGCCACCGTCTTCGACGGTGACCCAACATTAAGACAACATTGGGTTAACGTCTCGTGTTTACTGGGAATCCACTCGTGGAGTGGTCAGTTAGACGGCTAGCCTTTTATCTTATGTTAGTTGAAGAGCAAAGACAAACCCCGTCCCACAAGCAAGATCTGATACCACAACTCTGAGCGAATGTTGGGCCGATTTGAAAAAAAAGCCTGAGTTGTCTTGAATTTTGAGCAGCGTCTGAGAAGCGGAGCCATCATCGGGATAGCGTTGGACCAGCTCTTCGTATCAGATGGGACTGACCTACGCATGACAAAAAGAATCTCTTTATTTATTGGCTGGATCTAAAATATCTCGAATCACGTTTACCATGCTTCTAAACACAAATTTGTAAATTTCTCGGAATTTACGAGCAAATTTCTCGGAATTTACGAGCCCGTTAGCACGGAGATACAAAATAAAAAAATAATGTTTTTAAAATAGAGAATATGTCACATAATTCTATAAACTGTTACACTGGTTACGGTGAACGAACGATATATAATTAACCCTTTAACCGCCAAATTACTCTAATTGAATTTTCACCCACTTGCAGTTGTGTTTTGCTGACGCGATCCCCAGCTTCAAGTGAGTGAAAATTATTCAGATTTGACAAAATGGAAGTCAGCTCTTTTCCAATCTTGCTGGTCGATGTGACATTTTGTCTTTAACATATTTAAAATGTGGTACTTAATGTGCTAATGAAAAATGAAAACCCGAATATATGAGGCACCGGCGGTTAAAGGGTTAAATATGGCAGGCGTAACATAAATCTGGGCCTCTCAATGGCCAGAACATTATATGGCTCCCACATTATTCTCGTTTACAGATAAGGGCAAAGATCGTGAATTAAAAAGCACGCAAAATATGTGTGAGCCCAAAACCCTATGGGGATTGTCTCAATGTTGGCCTAATGCTGGGCCATTGTTAAACCTGTACCATACAATAGCTGACAACCAAAACATACTTTGACCCATCATTGCCCCAATGTTGGCCCAGCGTCCGATTGTGGCGCCACAGAGAATCTCCCGCACAAGAGCCAAAAATATATTCCAATCGCAAAATCAACAATTGGCAGAAAAAAGTTACATAATATCTTTTCATGAATAATTTCACCTCCCTGAACACAATAAGTAGCGGGATCTGAGAAAAAATAAACTGAGATTAGCATAGCTGAAAATTAAAAAAAAATGGTGTAGTATGTAGCAGCAGCTTTAAATTAACCATAGATGTCACAAATTAAAAAGCTGAATCAATACAAAATTATCATGGAGAAAAGGTTAGCGTGAACGTTTAGCAGAGCATCATACCGACAATCTCACTTTTGCGTGTACACATACTTTTTAAATTGGAGTATGTGGATTTCCCTCAATATCTTGTAATTAAAGGTAATTCGTGCTGCACATCTTGAATGAAGTTGAAAAAAGTTGTCTAGGTCAGCAAAATATATAAGTTTTATGAAAACAATTATTCGAGATTTTGGAAAGATGATATTGAATAAATGCAGGTTCACACATTTACTTTTTAAGTCCAACAACATAGACCGATGATGCACATGTTTAATTCTGCAATGCCAAAAAAAGTGATGATACAGTCCAACATGAGTAATGAAACGACCATAATAAAAAACCTTGTGGTTGATTTTGTTTTTGTCGCTTGACTGCTGTGTGTGAATGATTCAATAAAAAAATCAGTAAAATAAGAAAACTTTCATTAAAATCAAATTTTTTTCTCATCTACTGCGGATGTAAGGTAAGACTAAACTAATTGGGTGAAATCAGGGTGAAATCCATTTAATCTTTTTAAAAAAATTAAACATTTTTTTTCTGGAATTCAATTTGCTTATTATAGAGGGACTGTTTATGGCAGACCGTGCATTATTTTTGGCAAACCCTGCCTGGTATATATATATATATATATATATATATATATATATATATATATACTAGTTATTTAGATGCTAAGCGATAAATGGTGCATATGCATAAAATGCCAACCGTAATTGGGCTATGTGGCATAGTTTCACTGCTTTTTCGTCTCAGACGCGTCTCAGGCGCACCTTTATCGAGATGTGACATTTAAGTTTTTCTAAAGTACTGCCAGTGGGTCTTTTTCGACATTTGACCCAGCCTAACTCGCACGCGATTGGTCGGATCACTTAAAAAATACCGCAGGATACATCGCCACCCAAAGAACACTGTGCGTAAATGTCAAGTCAATCGGTTGAATACGCTCACAGAATGAATATTGGCGACTGTCGAGCGTTTACATTGTCGAAATGTTGAATACTGATAATAACATTAATATACAGCACTGAAACAAATCTCATCACACAGAATTTATTATTTCATGGTAATTTATATCTCATATTTTACCTATATAGGATTTATGACAAATCTGTATGACAAATCTGTATGATGTGTAGGGCTACTACTTTCACTACACTCATATAATACTGTTTTGTTGAAGCACAAGGTGGTTTCCGCACTAAAATGAGTACTATTGACAGTATGTTTGTCTTAGATAATGTTATTACTTGGTTTATCAGCAATAAAAAGAAACTTCACTGTGCATTTCGTCTGACGAGTGTCAGATAGGATCCTTTAGCTCCGAGGCGACGATTTGTAGGCTATTCAAAGGCATTTGACTAAGTAGTACGTGATAACCTGTGGCATAAACTTTTAAAACTGGGATCTCGGGATAAAATGTTCAATTTTATACAGAGTATTTATTCAACTGTCAAATCAGGATTAAAATTTATCACTGATGCTTTTGATTGTACATTAGGCGTTCGACAAGGCGAGCACCTTTCACCCTTTCTTTTCCCAATGAACGTGATGATTTGTTTTAGGAATAATGGATCAACCGGCATTGACATAGGCTTTATGAAGTTGTGTGTATTATTATATGCGGATGATGGCGTTTTGCGTGTCGAAATTTTTACTGGTTTACAACCAGGCCTTGATATTTTGTATAGATATTGTACTAGATGGGAATTAACTCTAAATGTTACTAAAACAAAAATTTTGTTTTTTAGGTCGAGAGGAAAATTGAGTTTTAATGATAAATAATATTATAATGGGGATGGGTTCGCAATTGTGGATTTTTTCCCCGTACCTTGGTATGGTATTTTCTTACAGAGGTTCTTCATTCATACAAACACAGTTGATATGCGTACAGCAAGGTCTCAAATCAGTACTTAGCTTACGAAGTAAGGTGAAGCTACTCGTAAATATAAATAAGGTCGTGTCGTGAACAAGTACATAAAGTTTGTATAAAAGTATTTCAGAAGTAAAACGGTCCACAATGAATGAAATTATGTATGGTGAACTTGGACGTGTACCATTGATTGTCCAGATATACATAATAATTGTGAAATTTTGGCTAAAAAAATAAATATAAAACAAACTCGTCTGACAAAAGTCTTATATAATGTACAATTTAATGCACTTACAAATAATCATACAATAATAAATTAAGAAGAAAGTAAGTGAAGTCAGGAATCTGCTTTGTTCATATGGTTTCGGCACAGCTTGGTATAACCAAGGAGTTGGTGATGAAATATATTTTTAGTGTTATTCAAACAGAGGGCCATTGATTTGCATCTTCACGACTGGTAATTAAATTTGTGAAATTCAAACGTTTAACCCCTTAACCGCCAAATTATTCAACTTGAATTTTCACCCACTTGAAGTTGTGTCTCGCTGACGCGATCCACAACTTCAAGTGAGTGAAAATGGTCAGATATGACAAAATGGAGGTCAACTGTTTTCAAATATTGCTGATTTATGTCACATTTTATCTTTAACATGTTCAAAAGGTGGTACTTAATGTGTTGATAAAAAAATGAAAACCCGAATATATGCGTCACCGGCGGTTAAAGGGTTAATGAGCGTCTGTGTTTTATATGTGACCTCGATGAATTGGAAGGCGAATATTATTTTTTTGTATTATGGTGTCCTGCATAAACAGTAATAAGACAAAAATATATAAAAAAATATTATTATCAATATCCTAGTATGTATAAATTTATAAAACTATTAACAATAGAAAATAAAATTGTATTTAGAAAACTAGCAGTTTCTATGCTTTAAAAGAATCCTAGTACATGTATAATTTACAAAATTATTAACAATAGAAAATAAAATAGTATTTAGAAAACTAGCAGCTTGTATGCTTTCAAAGAAAGAAACGAGATTGTTTATATTATTGACCGAAACATTCCAATTCACTGTTTTACTGTATTGTTTTAATTTATTTGTATTTTAAATGTGCCTGACATGCGATGTATTTGCCTTTGGTTAATAAACATTATTATTTTCTCAGAAGTTGTCCCGAGGGTAATTTGACCCTTCGTGGTAACATGGCTGCGATTTAATGTCAGAGGTTCAACCTTTGTGTCTGGAACATTTACATACATGCACTTCACGGATCGAGTTACACGCTGACGAAATACTCAGAACCAACTTTGCACCGACGGAATATTTTGCCATCCGAGTACACAGAGTTGAGTTTTATCTGAGTATATGGTCTCACCAACCCTAAATAAGCCGAAATCACGGCAGGTGTATACTAATGATGGAATCATCACACAAAAGATTATCAATGCGGCTGTTTCAACCTGTGTTGAATTCAAAACAAATACAAAGAAGTTATATTTCTGTGAACATTTAATAAGTACACGATGTTTCCTTCATCCCGGATATCAGATATAACTGTTTCGTGATAATCTGACAGGGATACAGTGGGTTAAACGGATGTGTGTCTGGTCTGTGAAAGAGGGTATGAATTTAAGAGTAATTTGAACTACGATGACCTTTTTGCACACTAGGGGGCCTAGCTCAAAATCTGTCTGGGTAGCAACCCTTTATCGGAACTGTTTTTGAAAATTCACAGTCCAGGCTTCATTATGATATGCGGCACTAGATAGGGGGGAGGGCAAAAAGAAGTAAAATCGGGCCGTGGAATTGAGGCATTTTACATGTATTTCAATGGGACTGGCATTTGGGGTGGTGAGACCATGAGTATGCAGAAGGCTATTCAGGTTTTCTTGGTTTAATTGACATATTCCGACTGGTTAATACAAAAAATGGCGCTTTAAACCTATATTAACTGGATGTCTATCGTCGCTGCAATAAAAAAAATCCACAATTTTGATTAGAAAGTGTATAATTGAGAAAATGGTAGGATAACTAAGCCTAAGAGAGATCTGTGAAGGTCGTGTTTTGAGGATAATTCATGGATAAAATACTTGATTTGTAATTTGAGAGTCATATGGGAGCAAATAAAAAATCAAATATAACGAATTTGGAAGCGCATAATAATAAAAACAGTTCACCCTAATGTGTATGTCCTCTTTCATCAACATTTTTGAAAATAAAAAGTAACCATGACAACTTTTTATGACGAAATAGTGGCGGGAATAGTCACTCTATTTAAATATTGTATGCACAGCGACATTAACGAAAAACGGACTGATTTTCAGTACATCTATGATTTTTCAAAGTGCTGCCAAGGCAACAGTTTTTACAAGATCTACTTAATTCAAAAAATATATTGCTCAGAACAACTTGAAGCTTCATCCTAGGCTGAAAAAAATTTAACAACTACATATACATTTCTATATATGGTCTCACCACCCTAAATAAGCCGAAATCACGGTAGGTGTATACTAATGATGGAATCATCACACAAAAGATTATCAATGCGGCTGTTTCAACCTGTGTTGAATTCAAAACAAATACAAAGAAGTTATATTTCTGTGAATATTTAATAAGTACACGATGTTTCCTTCATCCCGGATATCAGATATAACTGTTTCGTGATAATCTGACAGGGATACAGTGGGTTAAACGGATGTGTGTCTGGTCTGTGAAAGAGGGTATGAATTTAAGAGTAATTTGAACTACGATGACCTTTGTGCACACTAGGGGGCCTAGCTCAAAATCTGTCTGGGTAGCAACCCTTTATCGGAGCTGTTTTTGAAAATTCACAGTCCAGGCTTCATTATGATATGCGGCACTAGATAGGGGGGAGGGCAAAAAGAAGTAAAATCGGGCCGTGGAATTGAGGCATTTTACATGTATTTCAATGGGACTGGCATTTGGGGTGGTGAGACCACATGCATATGAAATTATGGCGTTTCACATGATTTTATATATTTTTAAGCGTCACATGATACACGCATGGTACAGATTCATTCAGCAAAAAAAACCCAGACAATTATGTCGTGATATCCAGGTGCAGTTATTGGGAATTATGTCTGCACAGTTTTTCTTAGTTATGGAATATTAAATATTTGAAAACAGGATCGTTAAAAGAAGACAAAACTACTGAAATTAAAATGTAACCTCTTTTTAAATATATTTAGCAAAAAAATAATTTTCAATCGATTCAATCAATAAAAAAAGCCTAAAGGTTAAAGTTTTCAAATTTCTCAAAAAAACCCACTTAAATCCCCATTTCAACGAAGGAGTGCGTGATCTCACTTGGGAATCTTGAAGGTGATAACATGAAGCCTTTGAAGCGTCATCGAAGTAATTTTTTACTGGATCATAATTTTGGGGGTAAAAGAAAATAGGTTATCTAGAAACACACGTGCACTTCCGGTGACATCACTTCCTGTCATTACGGCGTCCTAGTTCTCGTCAGAACTTACGGAAGCCAGAGTACAAAGAGGAAGCCACTAAGGGTTCCTCACTTCAGTCAGTCACCATTTGCCTGCTGAAATAACAATTTGTCTTCCCAGGCTTCTATATATAGTACTTTTTAAAGCAAATCACAAACTAAAAAAAAACTCCCGCCTCAAATAATAATTCTATTTAATCGATTTTGCTCCTAGCCAATTTGACATATTTCACAGCATATCATAAAAAGCTTGGTAGATATTCGGTCAATTTGAATTTGATAGAGTTTGATTTTTCAGATCACATTCCTCCCTGAAACCTCACATTTTGCCTCATGGTAATGGTCTAGCCATCGAGCACGGATTACCACATATCAAGCATAGCAAAGTAAATAATGCCGTTCTAATTTGCTCAGGGTGCATCCTCCCCTGAAACCTTACATTTTATTTTATGGTGATGGTCTAGCTCTCTAGAGCGGTTTTCATGATATTCCACAGTCACGCTGCATTGGTAATGCATGCACCGATTCGGGAGCTTCATTGGCATCGCTGTTGAGCCGAGGAACCAGGGTACGCCGCTGGCAGTCCGCCTGCAGATCAGCGCCAGACACGTGGAAGCTGCAGGTGCCCTTGGATAATTGTTGTGGACTAGTGCTTCCGTACCATGCAGTACAGCAAACAGCTGAGGGAGCAAATCCCGAATGACACTCCCCAGAGGGAGGCGAAAAGTATCACCCCAGTAACCCCACCCCCCCCCCCCCAAAAAAGAAGCTTCTGCAGTGACCAAAATGATAAAAAAACTACCGCTGAAAAAGAAATATCCAGCCACATCAATTTGTTCGGTCGATAAAATTTCGGACAAAGTATGCCATTTTACCGCTACTTAATTAAAAACGGCGGTCGGTGCTTAGCCATTCTGCGCAATTGTCAATTGGTCGAGCATAATTAGAAATCCTTTCAAAAAAGTCAAAGTATTCATAGAAAATGTATACAATAATTAGATTTCCTTTGAAAAATGCAGCCAGCCAAGTCCCTTTCAAACACTTACTGATTTTTAACCCAAAGCTGTTTTAATATTGGCCCATGGTCTGCGACGCTGGCCAGCATTAAAAAAACATTGGACAAACATCTACTATTTGCTGGTATCACAGGATACTGAGGGACTACCCTCGCTCCTCACCCTGGAGTGGTATTAGACCCCCCCCCCCCCCAGTCTCCAGCGATCTTGACCTTTATAAATTAGACATCACATCTTAGACCACATGTCTCACCTTACTCATGCAATGATTCATTCTACCCACAATCGATAATATTTTACAGTCACATTATACAGTTCTTCCATACCGATTTAGTGTGAATGTTTCACATGAAATATGTTATAAGGTCCTTGTATTCATAATTCATATGTGATAAAGTTATTGGAGCAACATATACTATAAGAATGTTCACAAATCCACGAATAAGCAGATATGATGCTGATAAATTTGACTGATTTCAGTCTAGCAGTTTCTGAGATAACTGATAGGCCTACCTTTCTGGAGGGAAGCACACTAAACATAAACTCACAAGTAACGGACATTTTAATAGCAAAACATGCTTAACCATCAGCAGAACAGCACATTTGTTGTTTGAGATGGTGTCGAGAAAAAATTTAAAACATCATTAAAAAGCAACAGGAACATAAGTGATTTCACATAACCTCCTATGTGTATTCATATAATAAGGATCACTGTTCTGTCATCTAGAATGATTATAACAAAAAAACATTGTTTAAAAAGTTTGCACCTTCAGCTTAGTTTACTAGCTTTACAATTGTAAGCATCCTCACGTACCATGGAATTAAATCGGTAATTCACAAAGGCCAGGGTGTGTTAACCATTTCAGCGCGGGTATAGATTTTAGACGTCAGAATCTGACGTCTACAGACGTCAGATTCTGACGTCTAAAATCGATCCCCGCACTGAGAGAGTAAACTATTTATAATGGCCGTAGACCCACATTAGGCATTCACATGAAGCGGAAACAGCAAACTAAAACATCAAATTGAAAAAACCCTTTTGTCTTTATCGATTACACAACACTATTTCAGCGCTTTAAGTGCTGTGTGAACAGTTGTGAACGGTGAAAATAAAAAAGAACATTACGTCCAATCACTGCAATATGTGGGTAAAAGGACATTTTCAATTCAATACAAGTCTTCAACGCAATTTTTATATATGACTTAATTGTATTGTTTACATTATCTGGAGATAGCTCCCTGTCTTGGTCGCTGACATGTTATGGTACCGAGGTGACATCCAGGGAGTTAGCATCACTTAAATCAATACTTAAATTATTTAATTGTAATATAAATATAATATAATGTAGATGGTCTCATGATAAAAACAAATCATTTATAATACTGCATATATAAGATTTATTTTGTTTGATCGAATAAATGAATCTGAATCGGAATATATTGAATAGTGTCATTTGCGATAATTTCATTTGCGATCAAAGTGTTTCTTAATGAACCCTGGCTTATCTCCTGATAGAATATCTTCTATTTGTAGTCCCGACCTTTCCTTTCCAACTGAATTGATACGTAGTCAATTTATCGACCTGGGTTACGGAGAAGTCCTAGTGTTTAAACCCACCCCAAATTGATGAAATGTCTTAATGGTCACACTCACAGCTGAGGTCAATGCCAAGGTTAATGGAATAGAAGTTAATGAGCAAACACGAGTTAGAAGGTCGAAAAGGTCAAGTCAAAGATCATGGTAGGGAAGTAAAACGAGAGGGGACGTCACATGTAAGCAGGACGAGTCATTTGTTGTGACATTTTAATGAATTATGTAATATATAAACAAAGGATCAAGATGTGAGTGAGTACGGGTATTTGATGTTTTATTCAATACGGTGGTTTTTATCAGCCCTGGGAATCTCTCATGTAACCTTTTCAGTGCGTGGACCGTCTTTATACAACAGAATCTGACGTCTAGAGACGTCAGATTCTGACGTATTAAGACAGTCCCCGTCTCCAGACGTCAGATTCTGACGTATAAAGACGGTCCCCGCACCAAAAGACTTAAAATATCTATGATGTTCGTAGACCCATAAAATAAGTATTCAAATGAAGCGGAAAGAGCCAACTAAGACATTTATGATGATTTCGAATTAAAAAAAAACACTCTTAGTCACCCTGGTTTAGACAAAAAACAACCCTTTAGGCCTACCTTCCATCAGCACAGCGGTTATATTCATATTCTTTTTCTAATGGTATTATTTTTTATAATTATGAAAAGAAAAAAAATACCTCTTATAATATTCATTATGGCAATAATTGAGGGTGCTTTTCTTCGGATGGACTATGTTACCCCCCCCCCCCCAGCGTTAGATTGATGGCACGGAATCAGGGGTAAACACAGCAAATGGGAATCACCATATCCCACTGGAGATGCAGATCACGAGCTGACATCTAATGTGCCGAAAACAACATAAACAACACGTGCTCTAGGAATTAAAGAGGGGTATCTCTCTTTTTGTGGACTGGTAGATACGTCATTCAAATCCCAAGGGCTGACTACCACTATTTATCTGTTGACCTTCCCAATGTCAAGGTCTTTCACGGGCACTAACGTCACTGACTAATGCTAATGATGACTCGTGAATGGGTAACACCAGCGAGCCAATGCATGCATGGCGACTTAAGTCAGGTCGATTTTACCCATACATAGGCTAATTCGTGCCAGGAGCATCCCGTATAGGCCTAACAGAAGTCAGGTGTTTCGCGACTAAAATTCGAAAGCACCGTCAAAATCAGCCTCTCCACATGAAAACACTCCAAACAATTTTTTTTTAAATTTAGATTCTACTTTTGAAGTAAATAATACTATTTTAATTATACTTTTTTCAACATACGGTTCGGAATATATCGTGTTCAAAAGCTGTTGCGTGGCCATCTTGGAAAATTCACTTTTATGGTCATCTCATAATGTTATACCACTATGAAAATAATATATGCCCAATGCTTGATAATAATTGTTATTCGTAGTTGTTAAATCTGGCATTCTGAGGAAAGCATGCGATTTATTTTTAGCACAAATAGATGGAAAATAAAGTAACGTTATTTTCAGTAAATACATAGGGGGCCTAGACCTGGTCTATCTCTAAAAATTCAGGGTTGGATGGAGATATACTGGACTGATTTAATTACAAGGCAGTTTGTGCAATAATGTAATATTTTACATATCATATCAGGTCGACAATTATGTAAATCAAATCGTACCTATATTACATATTTATGACCAATGAATCTAAAGCACTGCGTTGCAAAAGGTCCATCTACCACTAGCGTTATTCCAATGCCTTGTTGAGCACAGATAGCCAATAAATCGCCGGAGATTTCCATGAGAAATATCACCTTGGACTTGTCCGCCACAAATCACATCTCAATCGCTCCCCGCCTGGGTGTTAACCCTTTAACCGCCAAATATTCACCCACTTGAAGTTGTGTCTCGCTGCCGCGATCCACAACTTCAAGTGAGTAAAAATTATTCAGATTTGACAAAATGGAGGTCAACTGTTATCAAATATTGCTGATTGACGTCACATTTTATCTTTAACATGTGTAAAAGGTGGTACTTAATGTGCTATTAAAATGAAAACCCGAATATATGCGGCACCGGCGGTTAAAGTGTTAACGACAGTCGTAAGTCTTTATCCGAACATCCGATGCTGCTGAAGCAAACGACCTTGGAATCGGACGAATTCAGACAGTGGCATAGCGCTCGGGTGATGGTGGACCCGAGTCTATGACGTTAAGCCAATTTTGAGTTACCATTGTAAAAAATGTGCTCGATGGGAAAATAAATCCCGTAAGTCACAAATTTATTATCGTCATTCATTATCGTCATAGCTCGTCATTCTTGATAGTTGTAAAATAAATCCAGAAAGATATATTTGTTATCGTAATTTATTAACGTCATAGTTTGTTCAATATTGGTATATTTTCCCTTGTAAGTCATGAATTCATTCTAATATTTCAGTCTATTCAGTGACACATTTACTTAATAGAGATGAAGGTTGACAGTGATCTTATTCCATCTTCGTACGTTTGATTATTAACAAATACATCGATTAAAACTGTATAAAACCGTATAAATTAATTTAATGATTATTATAGATTTTGAGATTCTACAGCTCCAGCCTCAATATAAGAGATACCGTGTCGTTGCTCCAATGTCAGCTGAACATTGGGCAATAAGAGGGCGTACTGGCATGGCACAGGAAGTATAAACTCCCATTAATCTCTCCCACAGACAGACTGCTGGTGTATAGCGTGCAGATTTCTCATGAAATCCCGTTTTTATGGTGCCACAAGTGGCTTGTCACCTCAGTGTCAAATAAATAATCAAACTAAAGACAGCATGTTCAACACCTTTGAACTGTTGTAAACGTCAACATTTCCGCGTAATGCACACATCTTCAAAATTAACCACCGAAATTAATAAAAAGGGGAGGAGTTAAAATAAATATAGAGATTAGCTCACAGCCGAAAATAATCTTTAGAACAGAACAACATACACAGGAGGGAATTCAGTCATTTTTGCAGCAACCTGGTGTCATCAACTAGGCTTAGCATGCTTTACAAAAAAATAGAGAGTTAGCCCTCTCAATTGAGATGTAGACCTGACAGTAGAAAAAGGGGCAGCACACAAACCAAAAAGAGACCGTTCTCAAATTCTTTATTTATTAGAATTATACCTAATTGGGATAAACTACCATCTGATGTAAAATTAGGGACAACTTCATAGCCTTTAAAGCTAGATTGAGGAAGTCGGACTACATTTTGAATCCCCATGCAAACCTCTCCCTGTGGCGCAATAGCACACAAAGTGCTCCTGCCACGTAACTTTCAGATTCAGATTCATATTGTATTTACTCTGAAGAACATAAAGTATCTCAGGTGAACAAGAACTATTTTAAAAATCTGGTGCTAAATAGCATTATACATTCAACAACAAAATTGTTACAGTAGGCCCTACATGGTATAAAAGACTACGTCAAGCCTGGTATTATCAGGTATTAGCTGCATTTAGTGGGCAATAAACACAAGTCTGTCTCAACATCAGCTCCATATTTACGCATACATGCATCCTAATGAGCAATGGATGAATATCCCTGTATCACTGTGTAAGCTGAACGCTGGTTGAACGCTCGGCCAACGCTGCAGACGTTAGCCAAGCATTCAAACAACTGCCTTTGTTAGAAACACCAAAGATCATTTAGAAAAAAATGCATTTTTAAAGATAAACCGTGAATCCTTTGATCGATCGGTGACATCTTTAAACCAAAAATCTTTCTCGTGTTTAATTTATTATCCCGTTTTTAAACTGCCAATAAATACTTAAGTCCTGCAGTTAATCTTCCCACACATGTTGTCAACGCGTGACTGAAAGTCGTTTGAAGCACTAAATGTCAGACAGATAAACTCATCATAAGCCGGATCTGGTGCTTTAATGCCTTGCTGATCTGGGGCTTTAATGTCTTGCTGATAATGCCTTGTTCATCGGGTGTGTTAATGTCTTTCTGATAATGCCTTTCTCATCTGGTGCTTAAATAATGCCTTGCGGGAGGACAACACCAAGATATAAAAGCCAAATCGTCATATCTCACCCAATTTTCAACCGATCTTCTTGAAATTTGACACAGGTTTTTTCACCCCGGAACTATTAAAATGGACAATTGATCCGGAATTATACGGATAAATCCGAAATTTATTTTAATTTCCCACAGCGCCCATAATTTTAAAGATTTTTGAAATCCGTTTTGATCATGTTCCTCTTGGCCAGGTCTTCAAATGCATCTTCTATACGGTTTTCGAGCAATCCGCAGGTTATGGAATTTCCATAGACTTGACCTATTTTTGACTGGTGATAACGTCCTTGTTAATAAGCAATTTTCACTCAATTGTTTCGCCTGGTAATTCCGTCGTTGGTCTTCCAGGTCTATCTCTCACGGTTTTCGGGCAACAACGCTTCAAAGGCGGGGGAGGGGCTCTATTAAAAGGTCGAGAGATAATGTAGGTCAAGGGGGTTGTGGGTCGAGGAGGTCGAGGAAAGTAATGTATAAAGAAGGTCGATGGGATTGTGAGACGAGGGTTTGTGGGTCGAAAGGGTGTTGAAGATATCCTTTTAGTGTCGCTTAAAATACTGGGAAATATGGGGGAAAAAACTGATAATATATATTTAAAAGCAGGAAAGAGCTAACATTTAAAATTGCTAGGAGGCCTATTATCAAGATGCTTCAGCTATATATAATATTTCACATGATATTTTACATAAATATTATAAGGTAAAAATGGTAATTTAAAAAGATAAAAACTGCATGTGTAATTAAGTTAATAAATAAACACAGAATTGAAAGTTCACGCTGTCCAACATTGCTTGATTGAATTCCAGAGAAGGTGCTGGTGATTTAATGTGATTGAAAATATCATAGCAAGATTGATCATGATTTTTGAAACGTAGCCTACAATACGTTGGCACAACGAAGGGCGACGTTCGCCCATCGTTATGCCAACGTATTGTGTGGTCGGGGACCTGCAGCCATCACTAGAGGACAGGCATGGACCCGGTCAGAACAGATGAGAATAGAGACCGATGGAAAATGAAGCCAATCAAATCAGGCCCATGCATGAAATAACACTTCTGCGTGTGTGAAGGTCGTTCCCCCAAACTGGAGACAATGGCCCAACCCTGAGCCATCATCCAAAACATTGGCCCGTTATTGAACTGACACCAGTTGTGTTTGTTGAGTTGAGCGGGGAATATAATACCTGATTAGGCCATGATTTCATATGGCCTATATTCAGTTAGGAAACCATCGGATGCTATATTAAATTTATATAGGATGGTAAGCTCTTTATCTGTGATTTCAAATATCCACCGCACTGAGTTAAGGCGACAATATCAGGCCAAAATCATCATTTTTTTGTAAACTTTATAGTCCATAGTCTTTAAAACCTTGGGTTGCGCATTTACCAGTTTGAAAATAATAAGAATTGAGAAGTGGCTATTTTGAATTTGAATAATTTAACATTTTCAGGACATATCCCTCCCTAAAATCTCACATTTTGTTACATGGTAATGGTCTAGCTATCTGGCACAGTTTTTCAGATATTACGCAAATTAAAGTCAATAATGGCCGCAAGTTGGCGATTACGAATTTGATCAAGTTGAAATTTTTCAGGGCATATTCATCCCTGAAACCGCACATTTTGTTCAACAGTATGCCTTATTGTCTAGCTATCGCATGGCACCCAGATATTATGCATATTACAAAACGAATTGCTGATATTCGGCCAAGCAATTATGAAATAGACATATAGTATACATTTTAAAGCGATACATAGAAAATTGCTAAGTGAATCGGGTTGAAGAGAAACTTTGCCGATCGGGGAAAAATCAAGGTCATAGGTCATAGAAAGGTAAAATGTGAACTCAAGCAAGGTTTAGGCATGATTAACCTGTAGGCCTATGTTAAGTTTAATGTTAAGTTTAACGCGAAACAATTTATAGCGCTAAAAGTGGAGGACAGACGGACGGGCCGCATGACGACAATAGGCATCCTCCAAAATTTGGATGAGGCCTAAAAACATGACGTGGGATGGCTTTGCTACTTTAATTATAAAGCCTCCACTCCCGCTGCTACAGATATGCTAAAGGGCCTACACAGATAAAATTGAATTATAAACATTATTTTTAAAATTAGTCATTGTCTTGAAAGCCCTCCTTGCTCATGTTGGGTCACGGATTCTGCCGACGTTGACCTAATGTTGAATGAACATATAAAAAAAAATAGTAGCTGCCACCCTCGAGGGTTAATACGGATGAAAGTTACATGTACTAAAACCAGTGGTAATTCTACGCCGGGCCGCCAACATGAACACCTGATCAACCCGCCACCAGAAGCAATTCCATGTCGCAACCCTTAAATCGCTGTAACCATAGTTTTCATACTTTTATGAGGATACAAACAGTCTGCAGAGTGTATTAAAGTATTTTATTTTTGTATATTTCAGCTAATGAAAATGTGGCTCGCTATCGCGATCCACAACCTAATTAGCTGAAATTTACTGAAAATAATTATAAATATTTAATACATTATTCAGCACATAAGGGTTCAGACAATCAAAAGAGTCATACTTCTGATCCATTCTACCATTTAGAGATCCAGACAAAATCAATTAACATGATGGCTGGACGGGTATCCAGTCAGCAATGGATTCGGAGAAAATAGAAAACCCAAGCAGCGATTATTTAAGTGGCTTATTCGTCGTCTAATTCTTGGCCTAATTTGTCTGAGGGATACCGCTCGCCCATCTCTCAAAACACCTCGCGATTTCTGTGAAACGCAGTGACGTCACCGGAAACCGTTTTGAATAGCAACTCGATGGAAACAAAGTTATATACCACCCCTTCCCCATACTTCATTGTATTAGCCGGCTAAAATATTAGTGGTCAAGGCTATTGAGTTTCACAGAACCAACAATCATGGGATGTTAGGTCACCTTTGTGCACATAATATAGATTAAACTGATCCAGGAAAACATCCTGAGGATGGCGAGATAAATGAGATGACACTGCACTTAATGCATCACACCGCAGAACCCCAAAGTTGAGCCCTGACGGTCTGCGGCCGAGCACACTACCTCTCGGTCATGGAGGGTCCCCACGATACTGAATTTTACACTGCACTGCACTGGGAAAAAAACATTTGTTTCTTTGAAACTTGATTGCCAGCCAGGGTGAAGAACCAGCGATCTCCGACTTTCCACAGGACAAACATGCGAAACATATCTTCCTTAAATAATCATATGTTTACATACTGATTCTAAATAAATTCATAAGATATTTTGCATCCCTGTTCTTGGACATGTATTTCTTCATTTTTAGGTGAGCGGTTATAAAGTTTCCCACGATTTGCAATGCTTTATGTTAGTCAAACAATGAATCTTCGTCAACCACCAGAACCATAATCACCCACACTAACCCCATTTACCTCTTTAATTCCCTGCTACGTTATCTTATTTAAATATTCAAGTGGGTGAAAACTAATTTGGGACCAAACATTTGCAAATCGTCATTTCATTCCAAATAACAGTGATTTTTCATCGGCTAATCAAACAAATTAAAAACGACTGTAGTTAAGGGTGAAATGGTTAACGTTTACTCTCCTATTCATTGAAACAAATGAGAACATAACTTTGAATGCGTCCATATTGAGTAACGTTGAAATACCAGCAAACATATGTGTAACAGTTGTACAATATTGGACCAACGTCTAAGACGTTGGGCCGACGTTGTACAAATGTTATACAAATGTTCTGTGTTTGTTGGGTACAAATGGATGACAATAACAGCCCCACAAATAATGTCTACAAGCACAGGTTATTGGGCCAAAATTGGCTCAATATTGGGCCAACAACATTCGTGTTGAACACGATATCGAGCCAACGTTATACCGATTCACGTTTTTATGGAACTAGCCTCCAGAGGGAATTAAAAACCGTGGCACATTGGAAGATCCCCCAAAAGATATTTATTTTCCCAGAGCGATCTATTGCTGCGCATATTTGATGTTGGCCAGATATCTGATTCATATCTACTAATTAAATTCAGGTCAAGGGAGCTTTGTCTTAATTTTATTCACGATTACTGTATACACAAAATAATATTTTGAACAAATGTCTTTGAGGTACAAATTTGCTTCTGGCAGCTATACGAGAATAATCATGTGTTAATTTTCCCAGAAACTGTTAATAGATGCCATCGACAGTTAACATCAAACTGTATCTTCTTTCACAGAGCTAGAATTACGACAACATCATATTAAAAAGCATCAGCGATTTTTTGCTCTGTGTTGATAAAACAATAAAAAGTTTATACATATTTAAATGTACTTGTCATGTTTTTAGCACACTAGAACAATACTCGCTGATATTTTGACAATAATGTTCTGGAAAATGTATCTGAGTAACCATTCGGGTGGATCGTGATCAAGTCATTTCAGCGTTATTTAAACGTGTTTTTGGTGACAGACTATGTTTGGATAAAATATTATCTCCGACTTTCCAAGCAGGCAGCTTCAACCACTGCACTAGAGCCTCCGCCCAGATAATCTAGTTTAAAAAGCACATAAAAACACGTCTACCTATAAGGCATTTACGGCGCTTTAGCATGTTATCATAATAATAACAGTACAGAGCTAGGATAGGTAACACACATCATGTCTTAGTGTAAAATGTCACCATACAGTACAGAGCTAGGATAGGTAACACACATCATGTCTTGGTGTTAAATGTCACCATGCAGTAGAGAGCTAGGATAGGTAACACACATCATGTCTTAGTGTTAAATGTCACCATACAGTACAGAGCTAGGATGGGTAACACACATCATGTCTTAGTGTTAAATGTCACCATACAGTACAGAGCTAGGATAGGTAAAACATATCATGTCTTAGTGTTAAATGTCACCATACAGTACAAAGCTAGGATAGGTAACACATATCATGTCTTAGTGTTGAATGTCACCATACAGTACAGAGCTAGGATATGTAAAACATATCATGTCTTAGTGTTAAATGTCACCATACAGTACAGAGCTAGGATAGGTAACACATCATGTCTTAGTGTTAAATGTCACCATACAGTACAGACCTAGGATGGGTAACACACATCATGTCTTAGTGTGTAATGTCACCATACAGTACAGAGCTAGGATAGGTAACACACATCGTGTGTGATAGTGTTAAATGTCACCATACAGTACAGAGCCAGGATAGGTAACACACATCATGTCTTAGTGTTAAATGTCACCATACAGTACAGAGCCAGGATAGGTAACACACATCATGTCTTGGTGTTAAATGTCACCATACAGTACAGAGCTAGGATAGGTAACACACATCATGTCTTAGTGTTAAATGTCACCATACAGTACAGGGCTAGGATAGATAACACACATCATGACTTGGTGCTAAGTGTCACCATACAGTACAGGGCCAGGATATGTAACACAGGCAGGGTGGTAACGTAAAGTTTTACTGGCCACAAGGTATATGATAATTTAGGGTTGTCGGCTTTTTCTTCGGCTTGATAATTAAATAATCACATGGTGACTTCAAAAATAGGATGGAGATGCTTCTCATGCATAAACAATTTTTTTTTAATTATAATTCACACAAGTAAATGTTGTTTTTATCAAATATAATTAATTCCAATTTTGAGGTTGTTGATCGCGCCTGAAACAAATATGTTAAATTATGCCAAAGCAACATGACACATTGTTGCACTCCGGGTGACTTTTCAATCAAAAATAGACTTGGCACCTTGTTGCTCCAGAGGGACGAATTGTGGGGAGCCTCTGTGATCGAGAAGTAGCGAGCTCGGCCTCAGACCTCCAGGTTTCGAATTTCAAATCCTGTGTCTGGAGGGCAGTGTCATTTCATACATCTCACCATCCTCAGGATGTTCTCCTAGCCCAGTTTAGCCTATGTGCACAAAGGTGGCCTAAAACCCCATTCATTTTATTTCACGTTATGTAAAAAAATTATCAAAAGAATAAAATTCGAAATAAAGGTAATTCAGTTGTTTTTGCAGGTAAAAATATCGTTAGATTCATCCATATAGTACACCATGCGTGACACGCCACTATGGATTTAGAAGTTGTAATTGTATTTTACAGCAAACTTTAAATTAAAGTCGCTGACGTCATATGGACGTATTTTCTTATTATGTGCATCATGAATCAATGCAGTAATTTCACAGAGGACGTTGAACTCAGAAAAACAGGACATTAAGTGGGAATAACAGTTATATAGACAGCACCCACTGAACCTGTTCACATACTAAACTCATGTGATCCCATCAGATGTTCAAAAGATCAAAAAATGAAAAGCTACTCACGGCAAACATGTACCTTATGACCTGTCAATGTTTGTAATCAATAACAAAATAAATTAAATGGTACTGGGCATGGTAAATTCCCCTTTGCTTACATAAAGGACAACACGAATATTTTTTCTAAGCCCTTAAAGCGCTGAAATAAGTTTGCATAAACTATGGATATCAAAGGGTTTTTCAATTTCAAGTCATCATAAATGTCTTAGTCAGCTCTGCCCGCATCATTTGAATACCTATATGTTATGGGTCTACGGTCATTATAAATAATTTTATTATTTCAGTGCGGGGACAGTCTTGAGACGTCAAAATCTGCCGTTTATAAACGTCAGAGTCTGACGTCTAAAGACGGTTCTCGCGCTGGAAGGGTTAACATTTACGGTAAATAAAATGTTTGTTATGGCTTCATCACCACCACCACCATCACTACCACCAAGGAATCATGCTACCACCAATGACACTTGTCTTTATAATATATTGTTAAGACGAATAGCTTATTCGTGTGATGTGAATGCACAAGGCTATCCTATTTTCTCGAAAGATAGGAGCGAAGAAACAGCTGTAATGTACAAGAGTTAAGCCAACGCTAAATTAATGTTAGGCTATCGCCTAAACAGTTGGACTAGACTTCTGGCCAATGTTGGATCAGGCTGCATGGAATCTCTGGGACGTGACTAACCTAAAGAAACAGGATGAATTATCAATTATCCCATTTACGTCCAAGGAAACTGCCACGATCACAACAAAGTACCTTGTCCAAATCTCAGCAAACACACACATTGGTCTATTGCCCCGGGCGTTGCGCCACCATTGAGACAACATTTGGCCAAAGTGTCATGCTTCACGTTGGCAGGGGGACTGTCTTTCCATGAAAAACAACCTATTTTAAAAAAACACAACCCATGAGATGTTATTCTGATAAAGAAGACGCCTTCAACTAACTCTAGAGGGTCGTTGTCCTCGTTCAACTCCTCCTGAAGGGTTTACAAGGCAGACTGTCTGTCATTAATAGATACAGATGGACGGGCTGCACTATAGAAATCACAACGGATTGTCACGAGAATATGTGGACATGAAACGTGCAGCCAGTCCACAAACATAGAAGACAAAACACAACATTAAACCGTTTTTTCATCTCCACGCGACACTGTCAATCCACACGACAGTGTTTCCATCCGCGTGACCGTGTTTCTCTCCTTGATGTTGTTCACGACTCGTTTCTGCTGCATTATCATGTTTCTGTCTCCGTTAACTGTTTCTGTCTAATTGTGTTTTCTGTTTGTACGGCCATGTTTCTGACCATGTTTCTGTCCATGTTCCTGTCCGTTTGACATGGTTTCTATCCGCGCCAATGTCTTTTTGACTGTGTTTTTGTCCACGCAACCTGTTTCTGTCTATATAATACATCCGAGTTTCTGTTTACACTACCCTGTTTCTGTCTGTGCGGCCCTGCGTCTGTTTGGATGACTTTGTTTCTTTTCGAACTATAAGCCTATTATATTTCTGTTCACACTGACAATGTGTCTGTCCGTGTTTATGTCTGCAGAACAATTCCTAATTTATTTACAATTCCTTACTTTTTCCACTAACAGAGAAAGATATTGAGACAATATTAAAATGGCTTCACATTACATGATTAAAAGCTATGTTTTGTGCGATACACACAAAACACACCCACACATTATTAAAGATATTTCTGTGTCTGTGACCAGTCACAGACAACACACCAACTTGTTTATCAGAGACGGCAGTACATCCGCAAAAAAAAGAGATGAAAATAAGAAAATCCAAATAAATTGTGGGCTTTTTTTCACAAAATTGAAAAAATAGTGATGTTCTATGCCACATTATCAAAATCAGAACCTAAGATGTCATTGTTGCAAGATAGAAATAGATAACTCAAGTAACTGATAAAAGCAGGGCACATTTTATTCCACCTCCTGAAATAAAATGCCCTTTGAAAAGTGTTTACCCAGCTACGTCTAAGCAGGTGATGTAATTGATATTGACATCTCCAACCAAGACATGTGCCTTAGATCCAATACCCACCAGTCTCTTAAAATCACATGCTGAACTACTGCTGACCCCATATTCTTGGAAATCAGACATCTTCCCAGACGTGCTCAAGTTATCACACATAAATCCGCTGTTGTGCTGTCGTAGAAACCTTCACTATTTTGAGACCAGTTTCAAATTGCTAGGAAAAAATGTTGCAAAACGTTTTTGCTCCAATCTAGAGACTTGTCTTGCTGAATGTTCAGAATGACTTATTGAGAAATTTAGATGCGAAAACAACCGTCTGATTATGTTGTACCTATCCGCAGCCTTTGACACACTGGACCACAGTGGAGTCATTGGCCTATTGGATGACTGGTATGGCATCTCTGGAAATGCACTCCAGTGGTTTGCCTCAGAGCTGACGGATCGACAGCAAATGATTGGTATAAACATATTTACAAGGATTTCAAAGCAGCACATGTTGGTGAGCCACCCCAAACAAAGTATGGAGTTCCCCAAGGCTCTGTCATTGGGACGCACCTTTTCACACTCTTCCCATTAAAATCATTTGTAAGCATAATGTGTCACTATCTCTATGTTGATAACACATAGATCTATGTCACATTATCCAAGTCAGAACCTGAGATGCCATTGTTGCAGGATTGTCTGTTGTACGTTGGTGACTGAATGAGAAGTAGATAACTCATGTTAAAAACAGAAGTTTTACTGTTTGTAGAAACAATAGGCCTACAGCAAAATTATTGAAATAACACCAACAGCAAATTATCGAAATAACACCAACAGTCTTGGAATCGAAATCTTGGGATTATAGTGTTTCATCGCTGTCTAAATATCAGAAAACATAATATCACATGTCTGTCGTTCTTACTACTATCACATTCGGGAGAAGCTTAAACCTCCGAACCGTACTCCTGATCTTCGTTCATCATACAAAAATGAATTATTTGTTCGTTGGATAAACCCGTTCAGCACGGGGACCGTCTTTATACGTCAGAAGATCTGTAGATCCATAGAATATCTATAATGGTAGTAGACGTAGATAAGATGGGTATTCGGATGGCGCGGAAAGAGCTAATTAAAACATTTACGATGATTTACAATTGAAAAAAATAATTCAGCGTTGTAAGAGTTAAGACCATGGTGCAAGAAGGATACTTTTAATACCCTATTTTTTTGTTGAATATCAACTGTAAAGATATTTCAACCATACAATGTTAGCCTGTAAGAGAAGAGCAGACTGCCCAGCAAACACAAAACATTTGTAAAACATTTATACAATATTGAACCAACCGTTTTTGTGATTGCTATATGAGTTGCTCTTGTAGTTAGAGTCTTGTTTGGTTTTATAAAAAAATTGGGGTAGTCCCTTATCGGTGCAAATCATATCTTTATGGGATCAGCTGAGAAGTGACTTTACCTTGACATCATCGACTAAGACCAGCTGATTGACACGGCACGACATGACACTCACCTGCAACATACAAGAAACACACCCAATGAGATAAAAGGCTATATCATAAGTATATTCTACATTCTCAACAATGCTAATTATATGCACACGCACAATAAATTTAACTAAATAATATTCAAAGGCATCTGCAACTGGGGAAAGTTGAGATGTTAGTTACATACACTACATACAAAAGGTTATCGCTTTTTTTACAAACTATAAACACTGCCGCGGGGGAGATATCAATCGTCGATCTATTTAAAAAATGGTGGTTCCAAATCATTTTCGACGTCTTAAGGTCGAGACGAAAACTGGATGGGCTGGTGGTGCTCGTCTCCACTGGTTTTGTACAACAGGTACGACACGTGTACGTTGCCCAGTTTGGAAGCGCCCGCTCCTCTCCTATTTTGCGACTTAATTTCCCCCCGATGTACTTTTTCACAACATGCGAAACGAGCAATAAATACGTAAAGGGGCTAGGTCAGGGAATTCCCGCTGGTGAATACAGCGACCACTTTGTGGCTGGCCAGTTGTTAGTAGCAATTTCGTACCGGTTTCAGCTATATCCATATCAACTGTTATTACACTATTTTTTCTATTCACATCAGCACTTCTTATATGATACATAGGCCTAAGTAATTGCAATTCGGGGTCCTGGATGGCATTAAAGTAGTTTTAAAAGTCAAAGATTTGATTTAGAAATACAACCTGGTCGATTCAAATGCGACATGATGTGCCATTCTCGTCGGTGTAACATATTTAACGTTTGTTCAGTTTTGGGTTAACCCTTTGACTTCCAGGCCGGGGTGCATACCAGGATCCAGATATACTGGTGTAGGAGTTCTATTTTTCGTCATTTGAAGCTGGAATTGCTAACGCAATTTCCAGCTTCAAATGACGAAAAATACATAAATGTAGTATATATTTGACGAAAATTTGTGTCATTTTATGGTTACGTTCCTTGACGAATGACGACGGAAATTTCCGTCATGTATGGTAGTGAAAAGGTTAACGTATCATACATTGGCGCAACAGTAAGCAAACGCTGTGAGAAATTGATGTCCCCTTTCAGTGCGTGTAAGTGCGAATACGCCTCTTCAAGTTCAACAGAAATAAGGTAAAGTTCAACTTCACACGGCACAATCTGTTCATTCTACACGATGGTCAGATCCGTAATAGTCCGCAATCATCTAATACGGAGTGTATGTCTTATCCATTCCTGGTGACCTGCCGCCTTTATGCGTCCGTTAAAAACTGTTGGCTTGAGCCCTTAAAAAAAATCATATCATGCTTGTTGAAGGCGAGTGGAAGCTGGTGTAAGTGCGTGAGACATTTATAACACTCCTATCTGTTAGTGACGCATAATATTATTTGATTATGTGTCATCTCACACATTTTCAAAAAAATAAATTTAAAAGACTTGCCAGAAAACACAAAACATTTTATACAATGTTAGTCCAACAATTACTAGGGCGTTTGGGGCTTGAATTTAATATATTACAGTTAGTCAAAGTGGGTAATTTTCCTTCACTTTGAGGTGGGAATTGCGGTTGAAATCTAGTGAAAAAAATATTTAGATAATTCTCGTTAGGTAGAGATATGTTTTTTTTTGCGTTTCGTGATTATTGGTCAAAGTGTACCCATGCGGTGTGTCAAGTTGGCACATCTTTACAACGGGTGTTGCAGACGCCGTCTTCAGATGCGCGGTATTTCTAAGGAGTCGTGCAGCTGGTTTTTTTAATTATCAAGTTAAGTAAATAATATTTTACTTTAAGTCACTTTTAGACCAGAACGGTTATTTGGGTAATAAATGTATATCAGTGCTGGAAATGAATAATGAGTGATACACCACTGACGGCAAGAAGGCTATCATTATTATGGGCAGTATTTCCTTAACTCAATCGATAAGGGGTTGTGGGCATACCTACGGGTATACCTCCAGACATACCCAGACAACTGAAGACAAAGCTAAACACATACATTATTCAAAGCCTCGAACTTTTAAGGGTATGATCTGGGCCCGTATTCTCGTACAAGTTACGATATATCGTAGGCTTCGGATTGGTCGAGATGGCCATCTCGACCAATCCGAAGCCTACGATATATCGTAACTTGTACGAGAATACGGGCCCTGCCAATTTGTAAAATTTGAGATGCCACTCTTTGATTCCAAGGTTGCGGCGCATTCACTAGCAGTGGAAGAAAACAGAACATTCCCCGAGAAGGGGTCGACCTCAGCTGGCCTTTCTTTGTCCATTTTCAGCTCGCCCAATCTGGTGTGAAATCGGCGGACACCCTCTCGTGATCAATGAATCTAATGATCAAATACGACAGATTGCCGTATCGATTGATTTCAAGGAGGTACACCATCATGACGACAGACCAAAGCTGGCTTGACATTGGGACAGCATCATAGACGTCGGAACAGCATTTACACAACGTTAGACCATTACATTACGTTTCCCTGGACCGTACTTGATTCGAGTCGATACCAATCACAAATTCTAATATCGCTTCACCGCCGTGCATCACCAGCCTGTGGACAACGCTCTCAAATTGTGGCGCTTCATCTATCAGGGTCAAGTTGCCATCAACATACAAGTCAGCAGTATAGGCTTACACCCCACAGGGCATAATTGTGCCCGGTTTGTTTTGTACATTATTTTATTCTTTGACCTTTGCCTGCCGCTTACGAGAATGTAAAAAGCTCCTTGACTATCATCGTTTGTCTCCCTCTTCAGCACTCTGAACCACTCGTACAATTTCTTGCAATCCTCATGAGCCAACGATCTTTTAGCAGCGATATTGTTAGTAAAACGGGCCATCTTATCTGATAAATAGGCCGAGCAATTAGACGACGTTTCCCTAAAATTCATATTGATATTTGATACATTTTATGCCACTTCAAGATGCCATTAAATAGTTGTATCTGCCAATCAATATCAAGGTGACGACAGCTAAATACCAGGACGATAATACAATAGTGTCCACTTTTTTTATAATTTATTACACAGGGATAATCAATAAAATCGGGGTATCTTGATTCATTGGGCCCGTATTCTCGTACAAGAATACGATGCGGTGAATTGAAGATTTCGATAGCAATTCACAGCTCACAGTGACTACACATAATATGTTACAAATATCTGATAGTTAAAGGGGTGAACTGTAATTCAAGTATAGGATAAAGCCTGAGGAACAAGTAAGAATGTAGAGCTCCGAGGGTTTTAACTGACCTAAAACACATCCGACCATAATGAGGATCCCTCATAATCAACAGGTCGGTCACACCTGACTGATTATAGCACCATAGGCCTACCATGACAATTGATCTGTACTTGGTCAACGAAAACTCTCCATTCCCGGCTTATAATGTAGTGGTCGGACAAAGCAAATACAATTATTGACACTGACACAATGTTTAACAAACTTAAATAACTCAACATAAAGAGGGTAATTAGTCAGAGAACGGTCTAAGAAAGTTTCTGGATAAATATTTGCGACTGTACATCTCGAGTATTTACGTCGAATTCGAGGAAGTGTTTGGGTGGCCATCTCAGATGAGAAAAACATCTTTTGATCAGCAAATCAGCTAGGTAATAGTCTAGAAAATTGACGACTGTGAAGCGTTTACGTCAAATTGCTGTGGCGGCCATCTTGGCCATATAAATTTATCAATTATCGAACTTAAACAGGGTGATCAGTCAGTAAATTTGTCTAGAAAGCGCAATCATATTTCGATGTACGCTAATTCCAAACATAGATTAGAGTCAATACAATCAATGCCCAGGATAAGTATCACGATAAAAATCGTCTCAATTTATAATGTTAGATCGTGTATGTGGCTGGGTTATGTTTGCATAGTGTAACTCCATGGAAAACAAACCAACTTTACACCGCTACATGGATTACTAGGGATAAACATCTAGCTTATGCATGGACAAGAAGGCTTCATTAGTGTCACTTAATAGTGTAACAACATTATCTAACCAACAGAAAAACATCACAAAGTGGTGTTTCGTTTCCGAATCTCCTTGGAGTATCACATATGTTAATATTTGACGTCTGTCTGGCGAATTTATAACGCTTATTGTGCGAGTCTCCACCAGTCACTGTCTCTTTCCACAAGGCTGTTTGGGATGAGGCCCTCTTGAGGGCCTCATCCCAAACAGCCTTGTGGAAAGAACGGCCCGTGGGGAGATGACGCATGACGCTTACAAGTGTCGTCTTTCCAGAAAAGAAGATAAAAACTGAGAGAAGATGAACATGATTGTGGTTGCAACAGACAAAAAGTAGCTGACACCAGATTGCAGTGAACATGACACCTTGTCTCGAGAGAGTCAGACTCACCACAAAAACAAGCTCAGAACTGATTTATGAAACAGCAATGTGACAAAATATTGGATTTTATGTATGCACATACACTTGCTGTCTTAGGTTCCAATTTTGGAGATTGATTCCTAGGACATACGTGTTATGTCTCTGCGGGGAGAAATCTCATTCTACCTGTCTGCACAACCCAATCAAAACCCACGCCTCTGTTCTTTTTGCTGATTGCAGACATATCTCTCTTTTTAAACAGCAATTGGGAATCTAAAGTTGAGAATAAATTTAACACGGACCAATAAATTATTACATACACAGAATAAGTTTATCGGCAACTCAAACACAATGTATTCTAATGAGTCTTTACGGCGTTCCTCTATTTTTGCAATAACTACGACACAACAATCAAATAACGTAATTATAAAATTATTGCATTTAAAAGAGGTTAATAGAAAACCAGGAGTTATTACTGGTTTCAGAATATCAAACAACGGGTAAATGGACATATGTTTTCGAAGAGATCATGGCGACAATGTTTTGATACTATGAAAAACAGAAGATTATATAACATTGCCTGCTTTAACATGGATGTGCTCACGAACTTTCTGCAAAGCCAAAAGGCAGTATCTGCTTACTTGTACTGTATTTTGGCTTTGCACGAAAGAAAAGTAGTACGCAAATTGTTTAATATTGAGGAGAACAAGTACCTATGTCAAACAAGTACCTATGATGCTGTGGATAAGATGGGCTAAACATGGCCGCCATGACCTGTATGTCTATGAACTTTCTGAATAGTCGATATTTCGTTATATTCATAGATTAACCACACATATATATTATCTGCTTAATGTATGGTATTATGAACACAGAAATAAATCATCAAGCGGTTGCAAAAACACCAGGTTCATATACGGAATACGGCGTTCGCTCATCGTGATTGGCTCTATCACTGAAGTTAAGCGACGTCGCGCCCGGTTCATAATTGGATGGGTGACCGCCTGGTGACTGCCAGGTGCTGTATACACTCGTGAGGCTCAGAGAACCACGTAAATCAGATGGCTCGTCTGACTGCCCTAGAGTTGGACGTAAAAGAACCTCAATGGACGTAGGCGCAGTTTCCATCCAGCGAGACCCCAGAAAATCCACAATGTGTGAGTACTTGGCACATAAGGCGAATTTGCTTGGAATGAAAATAGCTTGATGCGCCTCAATGGCAGCTCAGCTGTATATCTCCCAGGAGACTGAGTTGTAATTTGAATGATAACAGGCCTTGCTAAGTTACTCTCGATGTACAGAGACGAAATTCCCGTATTTTCTATTTTTGACATGGTTGTCAATAATTAGAAATCAGGAATTTCGTCTCTATATCTAGTCTAACTGGTGAATGCGCAGCACAAAAATTAAAAAACTTTTGCAGTTCTAGTCTATGGACATGTTCACATCATATGGTCATATGAAGAATCCAAAATAAAATCAACGATTTTTTTATGATTTCAGCCTGGGCCAGTCCCTTTAAAATAAAGCAGGTGCATCTCCACAAATGACATACTAGTACGTACAAACGAAAAAGTAACTTAACCTTTACAGAGTCAAGTGAACAATTCGTCACGTCAAATTTTAATTGGCCAATATGCAATATCACAACAAGTTAAAACCCGATTCCTATTCAATTTTATCAATACAGTTAATAATGCGGAGCTTTATTCAAGTCAATTGATAACAATTCAATTGGTATTAATCTGTTCGACAAAAATATTTAACCTATAATTGTATAGGTTTCGGAAGTATAGGGCTTTCAATACTCGAAAATATGTGAATCAGTTCAGTATAATTTTTATAGAAGAATGATTGGATCACCGACTAAATCTAGCAAGGTATTTTTGCTGGTTGAAATGAGTATATAGATATCCACTGACTTCATATTATTTTAAACAATGTAAAAAATGTTGGTTAAACGTTCATACATGCCCACAGCGAAGTACCGAATTCCATTACTATTGACAAAATTTGGTTTGCAACATGTTTGAGTACAGCAAGGAGTAGCAATGAAGAGTATTGCCAGTTTATATAATTTAGAAAACTGCTTCATACACAGAAAGAAAACGTTAAGATAAACTCTAATTATTTTGATGGACAAGGCTCTCTTTTGTTGATAAATCGATAAGCATATAGTGGACGAATGGAAGAATAAATTTTACTTGAGATATCAAATAACTACTCAGAGCACACACAGTTTAACTGTTCCACACATATCAGTAAACATGCAGAAACCGGAGATGAAAACACCCTTCAATGATATACTGTGGTCAGCGGTACTCCCCAATGGTTTGCCATGGGATTTTGGAGGTTACCTGTATTGAACTGCGGTCTTGACATGCCCTGAAATCTCAGCTTTGGCACAGAGCACGAGACAATGGCTCGGTTCTGGGTCAGCTGTGGGCCAGCGTCGTAGACGCGGGCCCACAGCTGACCCAGAGCCGAGCCACGTTACCCCTGGTGCCCTCGGCTCACCACGCTTTCCCAGCCATCACAATCTAATTTGCCGATGTCAACTGGTCCCCGCAGACTTGTTAAAGGGCAACCGACGCCACCAGTCAAAGCTGGAACGCCTTTCAAACAGTCATAGGGGTTCTTTAGTTCGCTTTTGGTGGATGATTTTATTGGTATTTGATGCGGCGCGACAGGATGCGGCGTGCCTTTTGGGAGAGGGTCGGCTTCAGGAGGTTGGGCTCACGTGTCAGCCTTTATACACCATGTACATGATGGAAGACGACTAATAAATCAAATCTCTACCCTGTGGGAGAACACCATATTTCTACAAGATACGACGTGCCACATTTAGCTATCGCGCACTGAACTATAACAATTGTATCATTTATACACATAAAGTGGACGGGTTTACATTTAGTACTGTCTTCGAATGAATTGCAACGTTTACGCACATGCCGGCTAAACTGGGCCAGCGTGAATGCTATAAACTATTTCTCTTTATTTTAAAGATACAGAGCAACCTAAAGCACAATTATTTTTAAATGGCCGCCAAGCAGCAATTTAAATGTCAATGAAGTCGCTGCCTGGGTACCCATCGTTCTATTACAGTAACGGCTTTCAAGATAACGCGTCCACAATATATTTGACGGCGATCTTTGAAAATGGCGGATTAATGGCCTGACGGGCGGAAATCTCACCCACAGAATTCACCAAGGGAATATAGTGACACTCTCATGTAAGCATAAAGAAAATCGTCCAAGGGGAGTATCAGTACGGTCGATAAAAAAGAGTGACGGCGGCGGCGGAAACCGAGCAAACGCTAACAGCCTCCCCGGTATGCTTAATAGGATAATCTGAAGCAGCAAAACATTTCGCGCCATGGAATTGATTATTGGATTGATTAATTGATTGATTGATTGATTGATTGATTGATTGATTGATTGATTGATTGATTGATTGATTGATTGATTGATTGATTGATTGATTGATTGATTGATTGATTGATTGATTGATTGATTGATTGATTGATTGATTGACTGACTGACTGACTGATTGATTGATTGATTGATTTATTGATTGATTGATTGATTGATTGATTGATTGATTGATTGATTGATTGATTGATTGATTAATTGATTATTTGATTTGATTTAAGGTACCGTACAATACATCAGCCGTTCAATAAATCAGTTCCGCGTGACATGGGCCCCTTTGATCTAACGAGTTGCGCTGACTCAATCATAAACAGACCAATTACGCTCAGGCTGTTTTGATCCGACGGATGAGTAAAAGCTGATATGCATCAACCGAAAGGACAACAATACACTCCGTCCTTGAGGCAGCAAATCAAAGTTGAATAGAAGCCACAGCAGAAGAAACAGAAGCAGTACAAACAAGACAATACGTATTGGTGGGAAGAAAGTAGGCCTACAAATCAACCCGGATGAACCAATCTCTCCGTTACCATCCCGACAAACACGACACATCTAGCCAATGTTTGACCAATGTTGGGCCAGCGTCGTAGACGGTGGGCCAACATTGGTCAAACATTGGCTAGATGTGTCATGTTTGCTGGGATACGCCATTGTATCTTGTCTCTGGCATGTTGGCCCATGCTTTATGTGTTTCCTCTCTGATCTGGCTGTTGTGAAAAATTATAGTACCGAGCTCTGAATAGACTATGGAGCATGATGATGCTACATGTACTTCATAAATAACTCGTGCGTGGATGACAAAGCTTGTGGTCATGAAATTCGCTAAGCAGTATGGGTCATCTTGATACAACCTGATCTGTGAATATATCGAGATCGCCGTACGCCGAATGCTTTTTGTTGTTGTTATATATTTAGGCCGTTTAGTTAACAATAATAACCATTACAGCGCGGGGATCGACTTTAGAATCTGACGTCTGTATAAGTCATATTCTGATGTGTAAAGTCGATTCTCGCACTACAAGGGTAAACATATTTATACTAGCCGTAGACCCATAACATAGGTATTTAAATGAAGCTAAGACATTTATGATGATTTCAAATTGAAAAAAAACCTATTTAACCCTTTCACCACTGAAGCCCGTTTTTATGTGCTGTTCAGCACATAAAAACGGGCTTCAGTGGTGAACGGGTTAAGCGCTTTAGGGATTAAATAGATCTCTTATCACGGGGAAATAAGCAGAAAGGGAAAATGTGTGCGACCAAAAGGATAAATGGGATCAACGGTAGTGTGTGATATGTGATACTTCGAATTTTAAATCGCGAGTAAAGTAGATGAGGATAAATATGATGTAGCTCTCATATAGGATACATTTGAATACAAGGCGTTAGCACAACGTTCTCTAGTTGTTTCTCATACATGGATCGGGAATAATCTAGATCAATAGTCTGGTAAAGAAATGACCTTGTCAGACACAGAGTGAAGGTGGAAAGGTATTAACCCTTGCAATGCTGATATATGTTTGTATAAAGCATGCGGATCAAAGGTTTTGTTACAATTTAAAAACATCATAAATATCTTACAAGTAGTTTGCTCTTTCCGGTTCATTAGAATACCTATGTTTTGGGTCTAAGGCCATTAGAAATATTTAAATTCGCTCAGTGCGGAGATCGTCTTTATTCGTCAGATACTGACGTCTACACACGCGAGATTCTGACGTCTAAACACTGTCCCTCGCGCTCAAATGTATTAATAACCAGGAAGCTTAAATTACATCTCCTTTCCTGGCGGTAAACACACTGGAAGAGGAAGGGAGGGGGTAGTACAGAGAGCTCTGTATATCAGGATTAGGGAAGAGGGAAATCCCTAGTTACCGCCGCACTCACATCCAATGGGGAGTGGTCCAAGCATTTGCTTAACGTTAAAACTTGAGCACCATATAGGTCAATTGCAACTCACCTGTAACTCGAGGCCGGTACATATTAATTTTATTCTGAAGCGGGCACTCTAATAATGTTGGATGATTTTCCGCAAAAAATCGCCCCCCCCCCACCCCAACAAAAATGTAGATATGTAGATATATTGCACCAGACGTTTTACAAAAAATAAATAGGCTGACGAGGTATTCGAGTGAAAATGTTCCTACCACAAAAAATTACCCACGAAAGAGGTAAGGTTACTCCAACCATGCAGTTATAGTAAAGAAAATCAAAATAATCCACCTCACCACCATGTCTGCAGCCACTACTTTTTTAATGAATATATATAGTCAGCAGTAACTGTCGCATCGAAATTGAACGCAATCCGAGGATGGCTGCCATTGTTTTTTCCAAAAGATTTTTGCAAAAGATCGTCAGAAATATCTATATAAATATCACAGCAGTTCAAGCTAACATTTCTCAACATGCGATGCTGATCTAACATTGGATGAACATCTCGTGTTTGCTGAGATAGCCTACTCACCGTCTGCCCGCCATACAAGTACAGGAGAAATAGTAATCTCACAAAAATATTCACACCTGCGCAATGTGAGAAAATCAGCATCGGGTGTATGATTACCTGCGCAGGACCGGCAGAGCGGCATAATGTATGTGTCATACCAGATAAAAGGTGCCGCCATATGTCCTCAGCTCTATACAAGAGGATCATATAATTGTTCCGCTCCGCTTGAGATCGAACAAAAAGTCTTTGAGCTGTGGAACACAATGACGTGGTATTATAGGGAGGGGAGGGGAGGGGAGGATGGGCTGTAACGAGACACTCCCCATCTCACCTCAGGTAAACTGTGTCTACGCGGTGAATTATCACTTCATCATTTTAGTTAACCTCGTGTATCGAATCGCTACGACAGTGATTCGCAACATAAAAAAAGCCAGATCGACGTAAACAAGAAGAACGCGAGGTAACGTGAATTAGAAGCCGACATGCATAAGACTGTCAACCCTTTCACGCCCGTACGGCCCCTGAGGGCCGGTGAAATATGACGTCATTTTTCCCATGCCCGCTATTTACATTCACAGGGCCTATAGATTGCCATAATACATTTAAAATTGTATAATTTCGGCCAGAATGTATTGTGCAAGGTTTAATTAGTTCGGTAATAATTTTAAAATATATATTTACCCTCTATCCCATTCATATTTCAACTTTAATTGTACTAACCCTTTGACTCTCAAGTTCATGCCAGGACCCAGGGATAATAGCGGCCATTTATTGGAAATACACGTGTTTTGGTATAATGGCTGTAACTGTGGATCTACAAGGTATATTAACCATATGTATACATGTGTGATTCGGCAGGGGCGGGACTTTGTGATCATGCAACATCAGGGTCAATCAAAGGTCACCTCAAGGTCATTGCAAGGTCAAAGTTTCGTAAATTCAAATACAAAAAAATATACAAGCGAAGCCATATTGCCCACTTCTGGATGGGCGCAATGTATAGAAACATCATCTGTGGCAGCTCCCCTAAATCATGTGAAGTGATATGACCTTGAACTGGTCTTGAATAATCTAACCTAAAGAGTCTACATGTAACTCAATCCCATACTAATAATGATACTCGTTTTGATATCCTGAACTGCTGAAAATGTCTTGCAAGCTCAGCGGTAGCTACTGAAATGACTCATTTTTTACATTTTATTTCGCAAAAAATGAAATATTTCGCATGGAAAGGGTGAATGGTTGTTGACGTATATACCCATAGCAACAACAGCTACTGATCTTATATTGAGGATTCGTTGTGTAACATGTCCAACGGACATCTTACAATTATATTATTATATAAGTATAATTTTTTTCTATAATAATTTGATCTCGTGTGTCTTAAAAATACAAAATACATAAAATTGTGTACTGTTGCCATGGAAACCGTTTCCAGGGAGTAAGGGTACGTCTTCGAGGAGTATGATAAGAAGCCTTTATTGATCGCCCAAGTGTTTTCCGTGCATGTAGAAAATTTCATGTGCATTGGAATAACCGTTTAAAAGATATCTTAATATTTGTATTGAGTAATTATTTTTATTTAAATTTCATTAAAAAAACTCGGGCTGGAAAGGGTTAAAGTGTTAAAATAACCAGCTAAAACAATCACCCACTGCTTTCTTTTCAAGTGAGCCAAATTAATAAATGAATGAAAAAGAGATGAATTAATCGAGGCTTGAGGTCACCTAAGTGCACATACAGGCTACACAGCTAGGGCCGGGACGACCTCCTGAGGATGGTGAGATAATTTAGATGGCACTGCCCTCCAGACACAGGATTCGATATTTGAGCGGTCTGGGGTCGAGCACGCTACTTCTTGGTCAAAGAGGCTCCCCACAATACCGAATCCTTACAAATGAGATGGGAAGAAATTTCTTTGAAACCTGAATACCAGAGTGGTGAGATACCCGCCAGCTCCAGCGTGACACGCATTCGGCGTAGCCACTACACCAGGTCACCCGCTTCACGTGAAAACCCAGAAAAAACACAAAACATTTGTATAACATTCGACGTTGTACGAATGTTATACAAATGTTTTGTTTACTGGGCAGTTACTGCTGTTTTCGTTTGCACGGCGGAATGTAGGTTTACTCTGATGTATGCAATACCATTTTCCCTCTCCTTTTGGGCTCGCTTCCGGCTGGTTTCTAAGGTGTTAAAGCAAGACTAATATACAGCAAACAATTATTGATGAATTATTTTTAGTAGTAATTTTAAACCCATTTCTTAAACTTAATATAATATTCTTAAATTCTAATTTGTCACACTGTATTCAGCTACATATATTGCTGACACACAAATGCTAAAGAAAGCTGTGAGAGGCGCAGATTGCACGCTCAGTGTTCCAAGGAGGCGTTATTCGTCTTCTTGAACTCTTCATTAAACAAAAGGACAAATGCAACCATAATCCCCAACCCAGCAGCGCTCGTGATAGAATTTTTTCAGGGGGCATCGTCCCCTGAACTCTCACATTTTGCTTTACAGTAATGGTCTATCTATGCCAGATAGCACACATGTTAATGTCAATGATGGCCTACTAGCCATGAATTTGATCGCATCGAATTTTTTCAGGATATATCCCTCCCTGAAACCGCACAGCTTGTTTAATAATAGTCTATCTATCTGGCACGGTTTAAATTAAAGTCAGGCATATTAATGATATTAGTGAATCATGGTCCATCGTCGGCCATTTTAAATTTGCTCGATTAAAATTTTTCAGGTCACATCCCTCGTTAAAACCACATATTTTGCTTTATAGTAATGTTTAATAATAGTCTATCTATCTGGCACGGTTTAAGACAAAGTCAGGCATATTAATGATATTAGTGAATCATGGTCCATCGTCGGCCATTTTAAATTTGCTCGATTGAAATTTTTCAGGTCACATCCCTCGTTAAAACCACATATTTTGCTTTATAGTAATGTTTAATAATAGTCTATCTATCTGGCACGGTTTAAATCAAAGTCAGGCATATTAATGATATTAGTGAATCATGGTCCATCGTCGGCCATTTTAAATTTGCTCGATTGAAATTGTTCAGGTCATATCCCTTGTTAAAACCACATATTTTGCTTTTTAGTAATGGTATATATTATGGTATATATCTAGCACGGTCTGAAATATCTAAGTAAATAACTGCAAATGGTCAGCCATTATGAATTTGATTTAGTTGACATTTTTCAGGGCATATCCCTCCCTAAAACCACACATATTGTTTTATATGGTCTCGCTATCTGTTTCAGGGTGTAGATCTATCCTTCAATGTATTAAAATGGCCTAGCTATCTGTCACGGTTTTTAAGATATTACGCATAATAAAGTCAATAATGGCGGCAAGTCGGCCATTTTGAACTTTATCTAATTAAAAATTATCAGGGCATAGCCCTCTCTGAAACCGCAGATTTTGTTTTATAGTAATGGTCTAGCTATCCGTTACATTTTGCCAATTATCAGGCATATTAAAGTCAATAATGACCGAAAGTGGGTAATTTTCAATTTTATCATTTTTTAGGATGCTGTCTAGTGCAGCCTTCCATGAAGTCTAACACATTATTTATAGTGATGGTCTAGCTATCTGACACGTCTTGCCAGATATCAAGAAGGAAGGCAGGTCCTGGGTGACGCCAAAACCCCCGCCCCAACTTCGTCCGAATGAAAAACAGTATCGTAGCTACATGTATAGGAGTAGAAAAATCAGAGGTGGCACATCAGAGAAAGTGGACTTCAAAAAGCCCATTGTACGGTTTCAATGGCGGGGGAACAGAAGCCACTCTGTTTTCCTGCTCTGTCTAGCAACACACGCTGCGCCGTGACACATGGCGATGGGCAAAGGCTGGACCAATATCGCAGACGTCGGTCCAGCCTTGATCCAGCCCTGGGCCATGGTCCTATATGGAGCACCTCTCCAGTTGAGAGACTGTCACATCTGAGGCGCTGTGATCTGGCCCACAATGCTGGAACAAGGACCCAGGACCCGCTGACAAACACATCTGGTATCAACTTCAATAGTGTTAGGTGAGTATAAGTTACCATTAACCCTTAAAGCGCTGAATTGTTTTTATAAAAACCTTGGAGACCAAAGGGTTTATTTAAATTCGATATCATCATAAATGTCTTATTCAGCTCCTTCCGATTCATTTGAATACCTATGTTATGGGTCTACGGCCATTAGAAATATTTGTTACTTTTACAGTGCGTGGATCGACTTTAGTCGTCAGAATCTGACGTCTACAGACGTCAGATTCTGACGACTAAAGTTGATCCCCGCGCTGTAAGGGTTAATGGGGATGGACATTCACAACCACGCTTGCGCAACATTGGAATGATTATATAGGCCTAGTATGTTTACATTACATATCAGAAGTCAGATAACCAGGATGGCATAATTCACCCACATTAGTGTAGGGCCTACATGAATGGGCACGCGGTATATGCCTTGAACATCGGTATCAGCCGCGCTTCATGGCTGCATGAGTCACCAGCCCCTTTAATTCCATTCTCCATTGACTTGCAAATACATTTGATTAAATTAGTGAATGCACAATCCTAATTCATGATATTTGTCTCAGGATTTAATAAATAGAATTTCAATATTATTTGGTTGTATTAATCAGCGAAGTAGATAATGCAATTGAGATATGCCTACGTGTAATATAATTTTTGCTGTGATCACATTGCTCATTCCTCAGCCTATTCTCAACGAATTGTCATGACATATTACACGTTATTTTCTATCAATGCGGCGACTACGCTGAAGATGTCGCATTTTAGTAATTAGGCCCTGGGCCTAATTCAAAAACTTGACATGATTATAATGTAATTCTGAGAAGATGTTAAAGGATTTATAGAGCGATACATTTACTACATGTTATATAGTGACTAACTTTCAAACTATACAATATCATGGCTTGTAAAATTTCATCAACATTTGTCGAAAATTGAGGAATCAGCGAAATTATCCTACTACAGTAGAACCTTATCAAATAGTCAAGAACAATCTCTAGACTCTTTGCTCTTATGAGCAGTCAATCTTCTATGGGAGGAGGCCACTTGCCCAGTAAACACAAAATATTTGTATATCATTTCTACAATGTAGAACCAGCGTCGAGGACGTTGGGCCGACGTTGTACATATGCTATAAAAATTACTTGTTCTGTTTGCTGGGTGGTCATTCCCCAAAATGACATTTTGTATACGAATGAACCTCCTGTGGGCAGCCACCTGTCTTGAAAGGCCACATTTTGCTGCTGGAAAAAAAATGATAGACCCCTATCTCCATATCTTGGCAATGCCTTCTAATTGTATTTCAAGTTGTAACCGCTATTGTATATTGTCATGTGAATTTAGCAAATTAACCATAAATCTTGTATAAACATATATATCTATCATTTTTATGACAAATACGTCTGTAATGCCTTTTCTTTGTGTCAATAAAATATCTGTCTGTCTGTCACTTTTCTTGTGTCTCTGGGGTGACTGCTCATAGCAGGCCCTACTGTATAGACAACGAATCAAAAAAGTTGAGAAGATCAAAATGAACAGCACAACCCAGTAAACACAACATTTGTATGACATTTATACAAAGTCGGTCCAACGTCTTGGTCCAAAATGGTATAAATGTCATACAAATGTTTTGTGTTAACTGGGAATATTGTCCTGCAAAGGTAAACAGAAGGGCAGCTACTGGTGTTTTCTTCTGCAATGTAGAGTTGGTCTGGCATTACTATTGGCGTGTCGTGTGGGTGTGCCTTATGCACAGTATTATCACATCAAATGACACACCCTGAACGACCACAACGATGAAGCCATTTCAATCATTTACATCTGGTCACACACACCATGAAGTTAGTCTCTATTACATCCATGGTCACACTTATAGGCGTATGCTTTCACTCCACTGTGGGGACTCTCCCACAGCCTCCCACTGTGGAGTGAAACGCTGGGCGATAATGAATGAATATAACTGAACTTGTAGCGCGGCGTAATTTACGGAGAGACGTAAAGCGGCACACCTGTTGATGACCTTGACCATGTAGGCCTGATGGCAGTGATCAGGTGATGGCCGGTTGGCAAGCGGAGCTCAGGCGACCATCAGCCGTTGAATGAGATGGTTTTTTTACATTATTGGACCAGCACTGGGCAGGGTTTTTGGGCCACTGCTACTTACTTCCGCACTCGCTGTGATCATCCTAAAGTAGTGTGGCCTTCACAGAGACACACTCATGACATGTTGATGTGATCGCCTTCATGAATATATTCCTAATAATATCCTAAAAGTGGTATTAGTTTATCATGGAAATTTCTGTGTTCTTTCCCAAACTCACGTTTCAAAGCTAGTCGGTTACTTGTGATCATGTCATGATTAAAATGTGGAATAAATAGTTTCTAATTCAATACAAGTTTTAATTGTAAAGATTGTGAAGCGCACTACTATTATTATTATCATAAACTAGAAAACAAGTTCCCGAACTCCCGAGGACCGGATTTAGTCTGTTTGAGTGCTATAAACAAAAAATCAGTGTATTGATCTTGCTAATCGGTCAGAATACTAAATGTCCAGGATATAATTAAGGAAAGAACCAAGGAGACAAGATCAAATAATTATCTTGAGATATATTCCTTCTACCACCATCGCCGGTGCTGGCCAACATTCATTCAATACTTGCCTACGATGTAAGTCGTACAGAGGATGTAGGCCTACCCACCAAATTCCGGTTCAATGTTGGGCCAGGTTGCAGCACATTGCTGGTTCAATGCCGGTCAATCGTCTTCGACGCTGGCCCAACACTAATCCATCACTGGGACTGCTATATACTTTGCGCAAACACGTGGCATTTACCCAATGCTGTTTCAATGTTGACCTACAGTCTTAGACGCTGGCCCGTCATTGAAACAGCATTGGGTGATTGTACCGTGTTTTCTGACTGCTGCATTATGCGGGTGACGTTTTTTCCACCCCGGCGCCAGAAACTCCAGATAACACGATACATTGGCCAAATGCTGATGTGTGCCACCATTATTCCAACCAAAACATTTTAAGCTCTTAACCACAAATATAATCGTGAATATTTTTTTTCTGAACACAAAATAACTTATATTCACCTAAGAACCTGAAACGTCATATTGCACATGCTCATAAGAACTGGTGAAGCCTACATAAATGTTAGCACACAGCACCCCTCCCAAATAGGACACAAACTCGGGCAAAATAAATTTAATAGGCTACGGCCTACGGCCGAGCCTAATAAACAAACAATCATATAAACATATTTAAGTGGGACTAACAGATAAAACGACTAAAGCTTATAAAGACTCTTTTCTCCAGACTCCAGATGCTCTTGTGGTGCAGATAGGGTTTAAATACTCCATCTCTTCGGGTAGTGGTTTGTAATAGGAGGACGAGGAAATGAGGTACGATCGAAGTTTGCTTTCATCATTCAAGGTTACTTCGGCAAAACAAAGACGGGCCTGGTTGCTAAGGCGGTAAACTACATCCTCGAATTCCAACAAGCTGTGGGAAGACATTAGTATTGCGTGAAAGAGCCACGTTGCTCAAGTGGTAAATTGAAAAAATTGATTTGCTCATATTTGGTCTTGATTGTACCAATCAGAGAGAGGGTTGTTTCATCCACATTTTATGCAGGTTTACTATTGACCGAAGTGTTAATTACTTGGGTGTTCTGATTAAAACATACGACGTGACTCGTGAAATATCACATTAACCCTTTAATCGCAAAAATGAAAAAAAATGGTATTGTCACTCACCCGAAATTTGATCAGATTTGGCAAAATGGAGGTCAACGATTCAGAAATCTTGCTGATTGATCTAAGGTTTTAACTTCAACATGTTTAAAAGCTGATATGTAGGCTAATATGTTAAAAAATCACTATTGAAAACTGTCTGTATGCATGATAGCACCTATCACCTAAGAGTGTCGTATGTGCCACTCATGTGACTGACACATACGACCTTCTGGCTGCTAGGGAGGATGAGGTCACGTCAACCAATAATAAAGGTTCTATATATTTTTCACTTGTATCTAGACGATACTCCCACAAATCATGTTTTCACTCGCAAACTTAAGAGGCAGCTCTATAATTGGATGACGTTGAGTTTAAATGTCATCATATTTGACACTTCGTCTTCGAGGTCATTTAATTATCTGTCTGCTATTGTTGTCGTGCTCTTATCTGCTTATTAATTTGCAGGTCTACACACATCACATATTGGCTCATTGCGTAACACTGCCAATGTAGAAGATGAATTTCATTTTGTATGTCATTGTCAAGTAAAACCATAATTGGTGACGTTGGGAGCATGACTAATGGTGAAATGAGGTGAAACGTGAAAACACAGTCGGTCGCCAAGTGCACAAATATAGGAGACTTGTAAATCCGTGAGGCCACCATATGTAGGAAACCCATGTGGTGGATATAAAAGGAAGACTGATGAAATACATAGCTGAACTTGATTTTTTTTAAATTGAAACGTTTTGGATAACCAGGAAGACATATTCGGGTTATACTCATAAAAATGTCGTTCTTGTCTTTATCTGCATACTCTCTCAAGAAAAGCGCAAAAAACATGTTAGAAAGATATAAAAGTTATTGTCTGAAACTGACAAAAATAGGGTTAAATTAAGCTGTTAAAGTTATCATGTTAGCCTTTAGTCAAACAGGGTATATAGCGGAGTCAATATCCGAAAGGTTTCATCATGTTGTATATTAACGCTTACAACGCTTAAATATGTGTATATATGCCATGGAGGCCAAAGGGTTCTTTCAATTTGAAATCGTCACAAATGTCAAAGTTGGTTCTTAGAGCTTCATTTGAATATCTGTGTTGTGTAAATCTTTTAATTCTTTCGGTGTGGGTACCGTATTCAGACGTCAGAATCTGACGTCTATAGACGTCAGAATCTGACGTCTGGAGCCGGTTCCCGTGCTGAAAGGGTTAATTATTTCAACAAATATTATGCTTCTCCTTCCTCGGTCGGATCTCACTGGTCTGACGACTATTTGATGAAATTGGCGAATGCAAAATTTATGAAATTCTCCCGAAAGTTTGGAAAGACGGTCCCAACACTGAAAGAATTAAAATATTTCTAATGGCCGTAGGCCTACACCCATAGCATAGGTCTTCAAATGAACCGGAAAGAGCTAACTAAGACAATTTTGATAATTTCAAATTAAAAAAAATATATATTGGTATCTATACTCCATATAAAATTATTTTTAACCCTTTCAATCTTGAATTTACCATAGTCATCTTCATCCACTACAAGCCGCGAATTGCTGCCGCAATTCTCGACTTGTAGTGAATGAAGATGACTTGATAAGGTTTAAAAAATTAAAGAAAACCAGTTTCATGCAAATTTTCATTCTAAAACCCTTAGTTGTCGGAAAATTAAGTCTGTTTTCAGGGATGTAAAATGATGCTTTAATGCATCGTGGGGGCTTAAAGGGTTAAGGGTTAAGCGTTTATAAACATGGTAAAATGATGAGGTTCAAATGTGAACTCAATATTCAAACCTCTTAATAGCCAGTTATGTATTCATATGTTTTTTCATTGAGATGTGAATATTTGCTGCCACAAAAAAGGTTTTTCTTGTATACATGCAACAAGCAAGGGAGCGTAGGGGTTAACACATCAGCAATAAACAAATGCTTTACCTTAGCTTTAGCAAATAAATAGTATTCATTTTCAGCCACTTGAGGGTCGCCAATAATGTGAGCTAAAAATTGCAAGCAACGGAAAAACTAATTCAGTGCTTGAAGAAAAAACAAACATATCAATCATCATCAGGCGTTATCACAAAATAATACCATAGTCAAGATGACTTAAAAGTGGGTGAAAAATTAAAGAAAATTGTCATGTACTGCAAAACAGTTTCACATATTTTTTTCTTCTAAAACCCCTTAGTAGTAGGAAAACTAAATATGTCTTCAGGGATGTAAAATGCTGCTTTGATGCATCGTGAGGGCTTAAAGGGTCAATGATACTCAGGCAGAAAATATTCGGGCCAACATTAACCCAGTATGTCTATTCTACAGCCCTTAATCGAAGTTAGGGTCACAATCTCCGAGTCTGTGATAATATCTCCAGCAATAATCATTCTATACTTTGGCTTTGCAACGATAATTGAGAGTAGAATCATAAATATACCTATTAAATGAGCCATTTACCTACTTTAAAGTTCAATCATTTTTTTGTTCTCTGTGAGCTGTGTGAATTGTTTACTCAATTCCCATCCGTCCGGCTGTCCACCCGCCCACCCGCCCGTTCGTTCGTCCGTCTAGAAGTTGGTTGGTTTGTGTCACAAGGTTATTTATGCAGATTTTACAAATATCTGGTTTGTTCGAGGTATCAATTCGGATGAAACGTAAATTAAATGTTTTTATTTTTAAAGGTCACAAAAACATCATCAGTTAATAATAATTATTAGGCCTATAATAATTATTGTAAATGCTGTTACCGTGCCGACAGGGAGAGCCTGCTCTGGTCACAGAATGATAATTGGAATAAAACTTAATATCTTCCGATTTATTGTTGAGAGCAGTTTTGCAATGATTGTAAAATTATTATGGAGAATAACATATTTGAAACAGAGATAGTATGATGAATCTTCCCAATATATCATTCCTCTAGCTCGTCCACCACCGGTAATTAGGATTGATGGCGGCAAACATTATTCACATGCTGCTTATTCAGCTCAGTAACATTTGTTACCGAAACCCCAGCAAACACAAAACATGTGTATAACATCTGCACAATATTGGGCCAACGTCGAAGACGTTGGGCCGACATTGTACAAATGGTATACAAATGTTTTGTGTTTGTTGGGACGTTGGCTTAACCCTTATACTTACAAACGTTGACATATTTTTGCATAAACCATGGAGACCAAAGGGTTTTTTCAATTTGAAATCATCAGAAATGCCTCAGTTAGCTTTTTTTGCTTCATTTGAATACTTTTGTTATGGGCATGCAAACAGTTTCACATATTTTTTTCTTCTAAAACCCCTTAGTAGTAGGAAAACTAAATATGTCTTCAGGGATGTAAAATGCTGCTTTGATGCATCGTGAGGGCTTAAAGGGTCAATGATACTCAGGCAGAAAATATTCGGGCCAACATTAACCAAGTATGTCTATTCTACAGCCCTTAATCGAAGTTAGGGTCACAATCTCCGAGTCTGTGATAATATCTCCAGCAATAATCATTCTATACTTTGGCTTTGCAACGATAATTGAGAGTAGAATCATAAATATACCTATTAAATGAGCCATTTACCTACTTTAAAGTTCAATCATTTTTTTGTTCTCTGTGAGCTGTGTGAATTGTTTACTCAATTCCCATCCGTCCGCCTGTCCACCCACCCACCCGCCCGTTCGTTCGTCCGTCTAGAAGTTGGTTGGTTTGTGTCACAAGGTTATTTATGCAGATTTTACAAATATCTGGTTTGTTCGAGGTATCAATTCGGATGAAACGTAAATTAAATGTTTTTATTTTTAAAGGTCACAAAAACATCATCAGTTAATAATAATTATTAGGCCTATAATAATTATTGTAAATGCTGTTACCGTGCCGACAGGGAGAGCCTGCTCTGGTCACAGAATGATAATTGGAATAAAACTTAATATCTTCCGATTTATTGTTGAGAGCAGTTTTGCAATGATTGTAAAATTATTATGGAGAATAACATATTTGAAACAGAGATAGTATGATGAATCTTCCCAATATATCATTCCTCTAGCTCGTCCACCACAGGTAATTAGGATTGATGGCGGCAAACATTATTCACATGCTGCTTATTCAGCTCAGTAACATTTGTTACCGAAACCCCAGCAAACACAAAACATGTGTATAACATCTGCACAATATTGGGCCAACGTCGAAGACGTTGGGCCGACATTGTACAAATGGTATACAAATGTTTTGTGTTTGTTGGGACGTTGGTTTAACCCTTATACTTACAAACGTTGACATATTTTTGCATAAACCATGGAGACCAAAGGGTTTTTTCAATTTGAAATCATCAGAAATGCCTCAGTTAGCTTTTTTTGCTTCATTTGAATACTTTTGTTATGGGCATGCAAACAGTTTCACATATTTTTTTCTTCTAAAACCCCTTAGTAGTAGGAAAACTAAATATGTCTTCAGGGATGTAAAATGTTGCTTTGATGCATCGTGAGGGCTTAAAGGGTCAATGATACTCAGGCAGAAAATATTCGGGCCAACATTAACCAAGTATGTCTATTCTACAGCCCTTAATCGAAGTTAGGGTCACAATCTCCGAGTCTGTGATAATATCTCCAGCAATAATCATTCTATACTTTGGCTTTGCAACGATAATTGAGAGTAGAATCATAAATATACCTATTAAATGAGCCATTTACCTACTTTAAAGCTCAATCATTTTTTTGTTCTCTGTGAGCTGTGTGAATTGTTTACTCAATTCCCATCCGTCCGCCTGTTCACCCGCCCACCGGCCCGTTCGTTCGTCCGTCTAGAAGTTGGTTGGTTTGTGTCACAAGGTTATTTATGCAGATTTTACAAATATCTGGTTTGTTCGAGGTATCAATTCGGATGAAACGTAAATTAAATGTTTTTATTTTTAAAGGTCACAAAAACATCATCAGTTAATAATAATTATTAGGCCTATAATAATTATTGTAAATGCTGTTACCGTGCCGACAGGGAGAGCCTGCTCTGGTCACAGAATGATAATTGGAATAAAACTTAATATCTTCCGATTTATTGTTGAGAGCAGTTTTGCAATGATTGTAAAATTATTATGGAGAATAACATATTTGAAACAGAGATAGTATGATGAATCTTCCCAATATATCATTCCTCTAGCTCGTCCACCACAGGTAATTAGGATTGATGGCGGCAAACATTATTCACATGCTGCTTATTCAGCTCAGTAACATTTGTTACCGAAACCCCAGCAAACACAAAACATGTGTATAACATCTGCACAATATTGGGCCAACGTCGAAGACGTTGGGCCGACATTGTACAAATGTTATACAAATGTTTTGTGTTTGTTGGGACGTTGGCTTAACCCTTATACTTACAAACGTTGACATATTTTTGCATAAACCATGGAGACCGAAGGGTTTTTTCAATTTGAAATCATCAGAAATGCCTCAGTTAGCTTTTTTCGCTTCATTTGAATACTTATATTATGGGCATGCTGCCATTATAAATATTTCAATTCTTTCAGTGCGGGGACCGTCTTTATACGTCAGAATCTGACGTGATCTACCAGCTAAAACTGGTTGATCACGTGGTGTTTGCTGTGGATACGAAGTGAAGGTGTAGAAGCAGAGCAGCAAAATGTGGGAAAATTAAGGAGCATCTTTGAATAAACTCAGTTTATAAATCAGTTTTAAAGTGAGCGCATCTGAGCTAACATTGAAACTGATCCTAGCCGAGCAAAACAGAGGCGTAGAAATAATGTTGGTTTAACGTCGACCCACCGTCTGCGACGCTGGCCCATCATCAACCCTTTAACCGCCAAATTATTCAATTTGAATTTTCACCCACTTGAAGTTGTGTCTCGCTGACGCGATCCACAACTTCAAGGGACTGAAAATTATTCAGATTTGACAAAATGGGGGTAACTCTTTTCAAATCTTGCTGGCTGATGTCACATTTTATCTTTAACATATTTAAAATGTGGTACTTAAATGTGCTAATAAAAAATGAAAATCCGATTATATGCGGCACCGGCGGTTAAAGGGTTAACCCATCTCTGGATGAACGTCTCTTGTTGAATGTTGAGTGTGAGTCCTAGATCCCGGGCGCTGGTGCGTGCGGTCATGCTCCGCGACGCTTGGATCCAATTAGAGTGGCGCTAAATTAGGTCAATTAGTGCTCTGCGTGATACCCATGAACTATCCAGACGCCGTCAGGCGCTAGCAGCAAGTCTCAATTATTACTGATACAATATTCCTTGCTAATACATGTAATCGACACCATAGCCAATAGGAAATTAGCAGATACTAGCTTGGACAAATCCACGTTCAACCATTCTAGACGAGCTGATTATTTTATTTTTCATTTGCAAAAAATGCTAATTGTGCATTGGCAAATCGTTGCCTCGGAGCTAAAGGATCCTATCTGCCACTCTGACGAGTGTCAGATAGGATCCTTTAGCTCCGAGGCGACGAAATACTGTCATATATTGACTAGCTATTAAACTTTTTTAAATATGGAACCGTCTAGTTATTTGACGCGATCCACAGTTCCAAGTGAGTGAAGATTATGCAGAGAGGTCAATCCTTTTTAAATATCGCTGATTGAAAACGCGATTAACAAAAACACATACACAAATCGTCGCCTCGGAGCTAAAGGATCCTATCTGACACTCGTCAGAGTGGCAGATAGGATCCTTTAGCTCCGAGGCGACGAAATGATGATGGTGTGTACATGTGTGTAAAGTCAGAGCAGACTGAAACAACCATGGTACAGCTCTACAAAACAAACTTGGTGACTGTATGGAATTTGATCAGAAATAACTGCATGAGGCTGCAAAGAGCAATGGAACTGAATAGATACTATTCAGAAGAATCTTGCCTCATCATCGCATAGAAGGGTACCATTTTACCGAGCACTCGCTGCATGCAGGAATGGTGAAGCGAACACCAAGGAAGTGTGGCCTCTCCCAGCAAGAGCGATACATTAAAAGTTGGCTCAATGTTGGGCCGTCGTCGTAGACGGTGGGCCATCATTGAAACAACATTGGTTTAATGTCTCCTGTTTGCTGGGATAGCAAGCACGTTAACCTAAATATGTTGATGGCGTAATGTTATGGCAAGGTATCTTAATGGGAGGTAAGCAGCCCAGCACACACTATAGACGTTCACAAAATGTTGTTATTATGTTGGACCAACGTGGTACACGTTGGTCCATAATACCAACACTGTGTGAATATCTGATGGATGGGGGGGGGACCGCGGAGATATAAATAGGCTGTGGTGGTTAAAACATTCCATTGATTCCTAAATCAACATTTATTGAATTGGTTATTATTCTGCCGTCGGTGTTATGTTTAGATCTATCTATCTCTCCTATCAGCTTGTAGAATCCATGGGCGATGAAAACTAGACTGTGGTCAGATAAAATTGCGCTCATTAACATACTTTTACTTTACACTTTAATAAAGGGATCTAAATTATTTAGAAAGTGTATGATAACAGCAATATTTCTGATTTATGGGGGCCTAAATGGGATTGATTTTGAGCGCTGTAATCTACGTACCGGTGTACGTGCATTTTGTTTGATAAAAAATATAAGTGTAGGGATCCAGAGATGAGCTATTTGAATAAAATATCTACGAATCTGAAAATTTCGACCTTTATTCTAACGTCACAGGTGTGGATGCTTAACCCTTTAACCGCCAAATTATTCAATTTGAATTTTCACCCACTTGAAGTTGTGTCTCGCTGACGCGATCCACAACTTCAAGTGACTGAAAATTATTCAGATTTGACAATATAGAGGTCATCTCTTTTCAAATATTGCTGATTAATGTCACCTTTTATCTTTAACATATTTAAAATGTGGTACTTAATGTGCTAATAAAAAATGAAAACCCGAATATATGCGGCACCGGCGGTTAAAGGGTTAATGAACAAATCATAAATTGGTTTGGCCTAACCACAATTATGACCTGCAGTGCAGTAAGTACACTGGGGAATATTTACTCTGAAAGGCCTACTGGTTTCACTAACCAGATGCTGGCAAATGAGGATAATAAAATGTAAGCTGATGGCTGCTTGTGTACTTTTGCATCTAGTAGTGCCACCCACATGCATAGTTACACAAACGTCAGCTGAAAGTTGGGCAAACGTCACAGACTTTGGCCAAACGCTATGCGAAATGTACACACACCAGGTAGGCCATTCAGCATGACCACATCCGACATGATTGCCACAACATTGCAACAAACTTGGCCCAGCTTCTGTGAATGTCCCTCAAACATTTGAGTGCGGGGAATCAAATTTTAGCGTTTTCCAAGTTTTTTCGTATTGTATCAAATGTGATCCAAAATAGAACACAAATTAATCTATTTTTTAAATTGCGTGGGAAGGGCAAACTTCAAATGAGCGCGAAATACGTTTAAATGTAGGGTGATTTATAATATAATCAACAATTGTGTAAGAAGGGTCAGCTTCAAATGATTTATAATATTTTCAATAAAATACAAAAAGTTACGCGTCACTTAGCCCTTATATTATTAAAGCTCTGAATTATTTTTACATAAACCAAATTTCTTACATGTAGCTAACTCTTTCTACGTCATTGGACGCGATATCACAGAGCGCTCCCAGCAGACACAAGACGCAACCGTTGAATCAATGTTAGATTAATGATGCTCTACCGTCTACGACGCTATACCAGCGTTAAAACAACAGTGATTCAACGTCTTGTGACTGCTGGGCTATGTGAAGTTATGTGTGGCACTGGGAGGGATCATAACTTTCCCAACATACTTCTGGATCTGGTTGTTAGATATGATATATTGGTTAAGGAGCACGTGGGGGTATAATTCACATGGTAAATGGCAGTTGGATCCAAATATAACTTCGCTTTTATTACGTCTGTATAGGCCTACTCTCAGTCTCAGAATACATTTTGTAAAACCATAAACTTAAAATGACTGCCAAAACTGCATAGTAAAGCAACACTTGGCATGATATAGCTTAAGTGTTTTGAAATCAATAACACTAAAAGTGGACACAAGGGCCAAGCACCCCTCTCTTCTATTTAGAACCTGCGGATTACTCATTACGGCTCTTAACACAAAGATTAATCAATCAGAATCAACTTACATTTGATTTAATTCTAATATTGTCAGTAATCAATAAGACATATTTCCAAATAATCAGTGCGATACGTCATTGGCACGGAACTACTACGAAGCCTACTACCCAGTAAACACAAAACATTTGTATGACTTTATGCAATGTTGGACCAACGTCGAAGACGTTGGGCCGACATTGCATAAATGTCATACAAATGTCTTGTGTTTGCTGGGTAACCACCACCATCACCACCATCATCATCACCACCACCACCACCACCACCACTACTATTTTATCCGTGTGTTGTAGCCTATTCCCGGGGGATTGAAGTTAAGTGTCAGCGTTGATCATATCCCGGCTAGCAGAGAGTGGTGGGAAAGGACATGCCTGATCCAGCTATCATCACCTGAATCAGTGAACTACCTTGCAACAGTAAGCACGGTATATGTTTATCTGAATGGTGATCAGTTACTGTTGCTTGCCTTTGCAGGCCAGTAATACGAATGCTATGTCTGCTCATTAAAAAATAACACAACCGATCGCCTTTTGTGGCCACAGTGCACTTTTTATACTGCCTCGTTTCCATAGCACCTTAATTTCTAGCGGAGAACAATTGAAATATTGTTTACAAAATATATGGAATTGATTGATTAACGTCAGCAGCAAAATATAACTTGGGTGTATTGGGCCACATTGCCCAAAGCCCTAAATAATCAAATGCAATATCAGAATCAAATTTTGATTTCATATAATTCACAATTCTGTATAAACTACGTGATCTGTAGGTGTGTATTAACTATGTGCTCTTTGCACGACACGACACGTTGAGTTCATTGATTTTTCGCTATGATATCCGCTTCTTAGTGTAAATGACCAGATAAACGTCCGTGTGTGAGTAACCATTTGGAACATAAAAAGAGAGTGAAACGTCCACGAGGAAAACAATTATGATTGCGATAAGATGAAAATGTGTTTTATATATTCATTTTATGGTTTTGCAGCAGAAAAGCGACACATAAACCTGCTACTTATGCAGATGAAAGGGAAGATTCATTTCACAGTAACAACAGAATAGGGTGTGCCGAAATTACCTTCTCACCATTATTAATAAGAATTATGACTTATGAAAGGCAGAAACAGCCCCCAAGGTAACATTATTAACGATAAAAGTAGAATGGGTTTCACTGAAATGATTACACTTAGCATAAGTCACAGCCGTAGAGGCTGAGGAAATCATGCATTATATGCGCTATAAAATTTTATGTCCCTTTTTTATTGCCAGTGCGGAAAAAATCAGGCCGATGTCTGTTTAAATATTTGATGCTTCGCAGAAGATGGCGTGTAATTAACACAGTAACTCTAGCGTAATCGCTGTAAAATGATAGCAGTTGATGAGGATGGGAGTGGGGGGGGGGAGGGGCTGTCGCGATACATCACCTAAATTGTCTATCTATGTTGGGTCGGTGTCTGTTTTAGTCGTCGGTTAATGGGTGCACAACCCATGGCGCTATTTTTCGTCATTTGAATCTGGAAATTGCGTTAGCAATTCCAGCTTCAAATGACTAAAAATACAATATCAGATAAAATAACTGGTTCTGACTGTCTGATATTTGAATAATGATTCAATTGGTATTGTTTTAATCTATTCTATTATATTATATGCACATGAATACATGGATCTCAGAAAGCTAGCAGACAACCAGTGCCTCTACCAAAACTTTTGGTTTACTTGCTTCTACCAAATGCAAAATGATGGGGCCTAGAATATGGTAGATCTCTAAAGTTGAGTCGACTTTCAGCACTTAATAAAAATTAGCTGGTATATTGGCAGCGGGAAGCGAAATTGGGAACAGCAAACTTTATTGCTAACATACACTGAAAATGTAATTTTCCTATTGCTTGATGACCGCAACAACACTAATACTAACCAGCTGCTAACAGTGGGTATCCACACTTTATGTGAAACAAAGTCGTACCCTAGGCTTATACCATATAACCATATTAAATGTCAAAATCGTTTTGATATAGGTCCCATAATAGTTCTTCTCGGAATAAATCTGCGCAGGGTTTAAAAGATCTATCGAAAATACATTGTTATAATAAAGTTTATTATATTGATGTTGACAGTTACTCCTAGTTACTTGCGCACTCACTTGCGCATTCACGCACTCGTGCATGTACTTGCGCACTTGCGTAAGCACTTGCGCACATGCATAACTACTTGCGCACTAATGCACTTGCGAACTTGCGCATTTACGCACTTGAGCAAGTACTTGAAGTAGTTGCTCACTTACGCATTTGAGCAAGTACGTGCGCACATGCATACTAGCGCACGTACGCTCTTGCGAAAGTAGTTGCGCACTTGCACAAGTAATTGCGCACTTAAAACACTTGCGCACTGGGGTCTTGTACTTTTGAATAGACAGATATTTGTTTTTTTAATGGAATTATATTGATTTGATTCTCTGTTGGTTTAAAGCTGTGTCATTGCGACGCCGACCCATAAAAAAAACCATTGGGTCCCTGTCTCGTGTTTGATGGAATTACAACTGTTAATTCAATTGTGAAGTGTAGCACTTAAAAGGTTACTGATGACTATAGTAAACACACAAGGCTGATTCAATGTTAGGCATCGGTCTGCAAGACTGGCCCTGCATTGAAACAGCATTATGCAAATGCATTTTGATTATCAAATCTAGCATTTAAGGGTTAATAGGGCAAAATCAGCCTGGACACACTGCCCACATTTAAGTCTACTCATACAAAGAATGAGGCTTTACCCGACATGTACATCATTGAACCGACTTCGATCCATATAGTGATCAAGAAAATACTGAATAAATCAGGAAGACCAACTGGGAATTCTTCAATGTATTTGGGCATAGCCCAGGGTTGGGGCCAATTACATCGGTACTTGTACTTGCCTGTACTTAAATACATTTTTTCGACTACTTGCTTGTACTTGAGCTTCAAAAATGTACAGTGCGGCGAGCTAATATCATGACTATATTCAAGTGTCAAACCCCAATAAATACTTCTCAAGATAAAATAAATGGGCAATAATTCTGAAAATATATACGCTGAATTTTTCTTATCATTTGTATTTACAACACCAAACCATTTCAGCACTCCGACTTCATTGACGACATTATGATGATTGTATAGCCTATCCTCTAGTTATTATTGTTTTAGCATGTTTAGTTAAATAATATTATATTCTGCTGAACTACTTCATATTTGATGTGTTTATTTGAGTGGAAAATGTGGTTGTCCATGGTGTTTTTGTTGGCAAATTAGGAATTCTAACAAATGAAGTTTAATCGTATTCCTCGTTAATAACTGTGACATTAATGTCAAGTGAAATCAAATAAATATTTTTTCGCAACACATTGGTCATTATGTTTAATGTCAACAGACATAGGCCTATACCCTAGTTATTAAAAACAGGGGAAGGCTTTTTACACATATCTGTACTGCACTCAGCGAGTACGTCTTAGTTGTGGGTCAACATCGTCGATTATTACATAACAATACGCCAACATTGGGCCAGTGCGCCGTGCCCGCTGTAGTCAACCCACAATATACCATAGTAGTGAACCCCTTCAATACTGGGAAGCAAATACAAATGTTTTCCCCATTTGGCGTCAGAGTACCTGACTGTCTCTGTATCATCTATTGCAGTCGAGAGACTTTTTAGTATTGATGTGAAGGCAAGGTAATTCAACCAGCGAAATGCCAACTGGGCGATTCAACGTTTCAAAAACGTATATTCATCGGATGCAATTCACATAAATGAATAACTGTATAATATCATTTAGTACTCAAATATGCTATGGATAAACAATTTATTGAGCTCACATTGACTGCTGATATCATTCAATACACAGCTATTTATTGTGCTCAAATTGACTGTGAATGTAATTCAATACACCAATATGCAATGAATTATAAACAATTTACTTATCTCACATTCACTATTTATATAATTCAATACCCCAATATGCAATGAATAAAGAAGTTAGTCAACTCAGTATTACCTTTGTTTCCTAATTTATGTATTTACTGGTATATTTCTATGCGCTATATTATACTTTTGTACATGGTACTTGGTAATTGTATCTAAGTACATTTGCAATGTACTTGGGTAGTACCCATGTACATTTCGCAAAACCCTGTACTTGTACTTGAACATTTTTAATGTACTTCTACCCAAGTACTGAGTCGATGTACTTGCCCCAACCCTGGCATAGCCCAAACATAACTATTGGCCTAACAGTGTGATCTTCACCTATGTTGAATTATCCTGAAAAATTCTCTGGAACACCCCGTTGACACCCAGAGAATACAACCAGCGTTTATGTGACCTATCAAGTGAACGCGTCGTAGTTCATTTAGCACCATGCACGGATCATACTAGTTCATCTGATACAGAAAAAGAATTCACAGACAACACACGTGCTTGTAAATCTACAGACTCTCACGATTTGACCTCGGTATCCATGGATGATATATATATATCCAGATCCCGGAGTGTACTGCCTGACTCTGTCCACATTACAACGGCCCAATGTTTGTCCAGTGCTTGGGCGACGTCTCCGACGTCGCCCAAGCACTGGGCAAACATTGGGGTATCCTTATTTCTCAGTGGTAAGAGGACGCCGCCGGTGACGGGGTGCGAAAGATGAAACCAGTTTTGTCATAGTTATCAACATTAAAGTCTGTCAACTTGGCGGATCCAGTACGTGACATTAGGCTACAGATGTATAGTGAGCAAGCGCAAGTAGGCCTATACCTGCACGAGACGGACCGGGATGAACCAGGTACCGGGTTCAGTTCTGTGTGGAATATATTGTGCCATTTTCCTACTATTCTTCTGAGCATTGTCCAAAAAAAAATTTTGCACACATGTCATGTCGCTGGTATTTAAATTGAAGTAGAGCCGAACTTCTAATTTGCAATACTATATTGCCGTCAGTCATACAAACCAGCATGTAACTGTTATTAGGCATATTGTTCATTTTAAAAAATACTACTACATTCGCTGGGGGCCTACATGCACGATAATCTATAAATAACCGAAATATCACGCGACTGATATTGAAACTGATTCATTAAACCTAATTAATTACTTCAATGAGACTAGAATAATGAAGTACAGTACTGTCTGACCTCACGGCCTTGAATAGGAATAGCCATTGACTGATAAAAGGATCAATAATAATATTGTTGGCGGAATCATCGTTCCACGTCTGAGACGTTGCCCCAACATTAAGCCAGCATTTGCGCCACACTCCTCTGTTTTGTGTGAATGTTCCGACATGTCGGGCAAAGAGCAGTTCCGATATTATTGTACAAGTTACGATATAACTTAGGTCCCAGATTGGTCGAGATGGCCATCTCGACCAATCTGGGACCTAAGTTATATCGTAACTTGTACGATAATACGTGGCGTGCAGCTGCAAATCTTCAAACTCAATAACATGTCAAAACCTAATGACAAGAGACAATGCCAGATGTCCAGCTAACTATGTGAATTTGACGCATAATTTGAGTTACATAAACATGATCAGTGTCTGCAACCTTCATTAGTCTACACCAGACAATTTAATGATAATATTGCGCCAATGCTGGATTAATGTTGGGTTAGCGTCGTGAAATCTGGACTAGCATTTTACCAGTGTTAAACCCTTTACCGCCAAATTAATCAATTTGAATTTTCACTCATTTGAAGTTGTGTCTCGCTGACGCGATCCACAACTTCAAGTGAGTGAAAATTATTCAAATTTGACAAAATGGGGGTCAACTCTTTTCAAATCTTGCTTGTTTATTTTATCTTCACCATATTTAAAATGTGGTATTCAATGTGCTAATAAAAAATAAAAACCTGAATATATGCGGCACCGGCGGTTAAAGGGTATCGTGTCTACTGCGCAAGGATTTGGAGAAGAGAGATGGTTTACAGATGAAACTAGGACAAATCTCACTTAGTGGCATTGTAATTTGAGGAGCATTTTAACCCTTAAAGAACAGAAATATTTTTGTATTTGAACCACCAGACCAAAAGGTCTTTTTCAATTTGAAATCATCATAAATGTCTTAGTTAGCTCTTTCCGCTTCATTTGAATGTTATGGGTCCACGGCTATATTTTCATGTGATTTGATGTGTATGAATGATAACAAACTGTTATGAATATCGTATCTGGTACACTGAATAAACTGAATGGAATTGAAATTGTAAATATTTTACTCTTTCGTTGCGCTAATCGACTTTAGACATCATTTCTATCTTTCTTTTTTCTAGTAAGTGAAGGCTTCATAATATAAACCCAACCATGGAGATCAAAGATTTTTTTTCAATTTGAAATGATAATAAGTCTTAAGTTATCTCTTTCCGATTGATTTAAACACCTATCTTATGGGTATACGGTCATTACATATATTATAATTCTTACAGAGTGCGGGGATCAACTTCAGACGTCAGAATCTGACGTCTACAGACGTCAGATTCTGACGTTTGAAATTGATCCCCGCGCTGTAAGGGTTAAAAGTGGTGGGATTGTACATGTGAATTACGTCACCTGGATACATCCTGACAAGGATCTGGTGTGTCCATAGATGGCAGTCCAGGACAGGATGGGGATGAGGTGCGAGTTGACGTGCCCTCAGACAAACTTAACCTTGTTTTAAACAGCTAAAATAAATAATTTAAATTTTCACACACAGTTGTGTCTCGCTACCGTGACCCGCAACTTCAAGCAGGTAAAAATTACTCATATTTCGTTTAATTTGGGACAAAAAATAACAAATCTTGATGCTCTATATGTGATTTAATCTGGTGATAAAATAGATTAAATACAACAACAGTTGTGCTTATAGCGGGATAATGGTAAACCTTCGGCCGTTATATGTGAGGTCTCGTATTATGTGAGGTGTCGGCCAACAGATCAGGCATATTGCACTAAACAATCAGCTATTACAGAGCAAAGTCCATCGCTGCTTTTCATGTATGCAATAATTGTGACTCATCTTTACATAACGAGTCTCATGTCGGAAAAATAAAATATGGAATTTATGGTACCATTGGATAGCCCAGAACTGGGGCTTTAATATGACACCAAGAACATGACATTATGTTCATCTGGGGCTGAGTTATGATCATTTTAGTGACGCGAATAGGTCACTATGTCAAAAAATAAAAAAGGAGAAAATTGGCTTTAAAGTGATGGCAAAAATTTGATTGTTAGTTCTTTATAGTATGAAAAATAGTTCCTTATAGCCAAACGGGATTTTTCGGCCAAACCTGGAAATTTTGTATATATAGTTTTTAATGATTGATTTTTATAGCCCAGGATGTCTACTTTCTGAATCTGCCGGGTAGATTTTGATTAACTCCGAGCATTTTTTTGAAATGGGTGAAATTCAAGATGGCCGCCATCGGCCATTTTGAAAATAAATTAACAAAATATATAATAATCACAATCATGTAATATGTCATTTCTGACTAATATTGGGCCCTCGAACCCATTTCTGCCCTTGAAATGATAATTCTAAGCTTTAACGCATCCAAATTTGACAAAAAACTAAATTCGCTATTATTAGTCCATATCATGCCTATTGTCCATTTTCTCAACTAATGAGAAAATGGACAATAGGCATGATATGGGCTATGAACTTGAACAGAGCCGACATGGGACTCATTTCGTGCAGATGGGTCACATATAAAAAAACTACTTTAAAAACATATATTAAAAACAGATAGTGCGGTAACGCGAAATGAATAAATATCCAGTAAATTCCTTATGAATGTCAGTGTTGTTGGCGATGAAATTTGCGCTAGCTTTCTTAAAATTTGATGTTGGTCAGCTAACGGATTGTTGAGGGTATAACATTTTCCAGTAGCGCGTGTCAGTTAAGATGAGTGATTGCGGATGTGCCATATACTCACATATAAGTCTCCAGAGGTGGATGATGGAGTAGGGTATTGGTGAGTTGGCTGGGTAAACCAGTCAGACATGTAATTTGGGGTTGCTGAATTTTTCTTTTTGAACGGGCGACACTTTCAAATTATGCGTATACCGCGATTTTGAATTCTTTGCAATTTTGTTCGTCTGACTGGTTGTCCCCCAAACAAGAACCATTGTGTTAAGGATCAACTTGCGAGTTTCAGGGCTCCTAGAGATATATTAGCTTTTTTACGGATGACAGTGATTCGGTCATTAAAATTTCAATTCTGATTTATTGATATTCCTAGATGTTTCGTATTGAGGGGAAACTTGAATGTAAAAACATATCTAAGAAATGAACCTAAATTCGTTCAATTATGAATATCCCCTGCATCACTACGTCACATTTCAATTGTTTCTAGCTGAAAGTGCTGACGAAGTTGTCAGCTCAGAACACAGGAAAGTGCCCCGACATAACATTACATTGTAAAATTAGATCTGCTATCATCGGTAATTTACTTGCGATCTGCACCTGCATAATTAGCCTATATTTGATTATTTTTTGTGAAGGTGCTTTTAAAACCGTTGCCGGCTCTGAATCGGTTAAAGTGAAAATAAAATTTATTGAATTTGCCGACGTCGACATCACTGAATATAATGGCAGAAGACGAATTGGTGGGAAGCGAAATCAAAGTTGGGCAAACGTCGGGCAGTCATTTGTTACTAATGAAGAAGTCGGGCTATCACCGCATATCAGATACGAAACTCAGCTCGATGTGTTTCAAATCGTTCGTGTAGCACGCAACGCCAGCGATATTCAGATCATGTCACATGTATAATAGCTACAGTGACGAAGGCTGCTTTGAATTAGTTTTGCAATGATAAGCATACGTACATTCAGCGAAATGTCCTGTAATCCCTGCAAACGCGAAAAGTGGATCCAGTGTTGAATTAATGTTGGGCCGACGTCGCAGACGGCGGGCCAACATTAAATCTACACTGGGTCAACGTGCATTGCCAGGAGACTGAAAGCACCGCGTGTTCATGTGACCACTGCATGGAGAGGGGGTGCGTGCCACACGTGACCAGTGGTAACGGTTTGATCCAGGACATTAGCATATATCCTTGGAGTGTGGAGATGATACTCCCAATATTTCATAAATTATGTTATACCAACGTAATAGGCTACTACTTGAGTAGGCAAACCAACCCCTCAGATACATGCACATGTTAACCTACACCGCTATTAGGCTATTGTTCACATTATATATAATAATTTAGCATCTCCTATATTTGCAGGTAATGTATATAGGCTAATTAAAATTATAGATCCATACCTTATACAGCTCATTTTTAAAACCTTAAAATAAAACGAAACCATTCAACGTTTTTTCTATACATCTAGCATATCATCCCTATACGTAATTCACATTAACCCTTTCACCGCCAAATTATTCAATTTTAATTTTCACCCACTTGAAGTTGTGTTTCGCTGACGCGATCCACAACTTCAACTGGGTGAAAATTATTCAGATTTGACCAAATGAAGGTCCATATATTTCAAATCTTGCTGATTTATGTCACTTTTTACCTTTAACAGGTTCGAAAGCTGATATGAAATGTGCTAATATTAAATGTAAAAAAAACGAATATGGACGGCTCCGGCGATTTAAGGGTTTAAGGTACGATGCTCTCACCGAGTGGTTATCAAATGATATACCACGCACAAACTAGGCAAAACGTTAGGCCCCTTTTCTCAAAGCAGTTGATCTTAGACATGTGATTGATCGGGAGTGGCATATGGACCAATCATATGCCTAAGGTCTGGATCAATTGTTTTTATAATACGGACTCAGGGATGCAAATTCTGGTAGATGGAGCTTGTCGTTCTTAGACGGATGCATGTCGGCTTATTAGTTTGGAGCGGACTAATTTTAGCAATGATTGGGGAGAGTAATTTAATACCCTCATCGTGATCTGGATATTACAGAGGGCAGATCCAGATGGATCATGGTGGTCTGGATCCCAGTCAGTAAAAATATGCCGGTTGCTTATTTTAACCAATATAGAATTTGATGAATAATTATTTACTTAGCCCTGACAACGCTGAAATATTATATATAAAAATGGTGACCAAAGGGTTGTTTTATTTTAAAAATTGGTGGTGTTATATATATCGTTATGCCAGAGCTAGAAAACTGTCACGGTCAACACAGTGTTATCGTAACCATACCCCCGCCTCTCCTGCTCTCTGTTACATCACACCTGTTTAATAACACTTTCTATCCCTGCATGTCATGTTATTAAAGTTCATTGACATAATTTAGTGCTTTATCAAATTTAACCGATTGATAGGAATATCATGATTGAATATATACTTTTATATTAGGTCTGTATTATTTATATTGTGATATAATTGTTTTGGTAAGTATACTGGTAAACACATCAGAAAAAAAAATACAAAGACAGACTCAGACAGAAGAATAATCGACTTTAGGACTTAGATGGTAGAGCTAGGCCACCCCTTATCCACCCACCTCATGCTTGCCGAAAAACAAAGATTTAGTTTATTATTTTGCTAGATTGAATCGATAAACCATATCAAAACGCTTGGTGTATTGTTATAAGTATTATGACAAAATTTTCGCCTCGGTACTTGACCGCAAATTAATATGGGGTATGTACTGTGTAATTTAAAGGGTTAAATAGTGTACGTTCTGGTTAATAAAAGGTGCATTACTTTGCTCCCAGATATTATTACTAAAGTTTTCAACAGCTCCCGTGTCAATAACTGAAATTATTATTTTAACGATTCACTTAAAACAACACATGTCGGCCATTACATTATGCAGTAACAATGGGGCTATAGGGGCCTATGACAGGAGGGCCATGGCTGCCATCTAGGATATGTAAATTAGCGGATTTTCGAACTCAACCACGGAAATCCATCGAAGGGTGTTAAAAAATTGAGATGATCGGATAAATATTGACACTGGAGAGCGTTCACGTCGATTTTCAATATGCAAATTAGCCCATGGCTGCCATCTTTGATATGCAAATTAGCTGACTTTTGAACTCAAGCAGGATAATGCATCATAGGGTAGGCCTACTCTGAAAAAAATTCGCGAAGATCGGATGAATATTGGCGAGGTATAAAAATTCGCGAGTCAATCGCGGTTACAAGGAAACGACGTTCATGTCCGCGCGATGGCCATTTTAAATCTGGTCCATGTCATTTTCGGATTTGTATGATAAACACATGAACCAAGTTTCAGAGCAATAGAATAAAAATTCGTGAGTCAATCGCACTTACAATGAATAGCTGTTCACGTCCGAGCGGAGGCTATAGTATATTTAATCTATATATAACAACCCATCTGTACCGTGTAGCTTTTGTTTAGAATCAGATATCAAATAGTCAACACTAAGTCTAAACAAACATTGGCTCGTAGCTGTCACCGATTACGGAATAAACAAGAGCAAACGATAACACTTATGATCCAATATAAAAAAAGACTAATCTAATGCTTCTTGTGGCAACTGTTGTGGCAACTTGTTTTGCAGCTGTGCCATATCGCTCCACATTGATGGACAGACCACTTAGTAGGATAAACACAACACAACTCTAGACGTAAACATAATGACATGCTCTCAATATAAAAACAAGCCTTATAATCATCATGTAGAAAAGGAATAGCATTTTAAAATAGCTATAAAATATAACTTTACAAATTTTGAGTCCACTATATATCATGATCATGTATTTCAAATCAGTCATGTTAGAAGATATTTTCAGATATTACGCCTATGAAAAATCGACAATGGTCACATGTCAGAAATTTTGAATTTGAATTTTTTTTCAAACATAATGCACTTAAAATTAGATATAAAAAACGATAAGTACATTGAATTTGGTCAAGCTATCTGGCACGTTTTTTTTAGATATCACGCATATTAGAGACACTAATGGCCGCAATATGGCCATTTTGAATTTGATTGAGTTGATTTTTTTAGCATATCCCTCCCTGAAGCAGCACATTTGTTTCACGGTGATGGTGTAACTATCTGGCACGGTTTTCCAGATATAACGCACATTAAAGACAATAATGGCCGCAAAAAAAAGAAATGAATCGGGCTTTAGGCCACTTTTGTGCACATATAGGCTAAATTGGTCCAAGAGAACCTCCTGAGGATGGTGAGATGACACTGCCTTCCAGACACAGGATTCGATATACCTGGCGGTCTGAAATAATGGCCGCAAGTCGCCCCTTTTGAATTTGATCGAGTTGAAATTTTTCAAGGCACATTTCTCCCTAGAACAATACATTTTGTTCTATAGTAGCCTAATGGTCTGGTACGGTTCATCCGATATTATGCATATTTAAGTCACTTTGAATCACAGTTTAGTCATAATTACCTGCTTTGCATGACAGTATTATTATATTGTTAAATTCCAGTAATTTACAACGTGGCTCATCTTGGCCCAGCACGTCTCTCGTGGAATAGGACTACACTAGGTGCATGCGTTGCTTATAAAAGGCGAGCGGGGAGACTTGGATATAAGACGCTAGGCAATTTTACAGCAGCATTGGCTCAGCGTTGAGAAAGGTGGTCTGTCTCATGTCACGTCCCTTCTGCAGATACTGCCAATGGACCATGACTTAATGATGTCCAGATTCGTGGCGTCATATTTCAGGAAAGTGTTGTCCAGTTTTTTGTAATGTCTTTATAGGGCCATTAGCGATTTCCCGGCTCGAAAATAGTCCTACGTTGAATCTATGCTTGATTTGATGCTGGACCAACCACAAGGTGCAAGATTTATTGATGCTGTTAGATTATTATCGGACTAACGATCGCGACGCTAGACCATTAGAACAAATAATAGGCCCTGCTATGTGATGTTTTCTGTTAGCTAACTGTCCCACTCTATGCGACGCATACAATTCTAAACACACCTACGCGAAAACGAATGTGAAAAATAACACGGTTTAAAACACTTATGGTAATGTAGACGTAGGCCCTATGTATTATAAAAAAAAGCGAATGCAAAAACGTTGAAACCCACAGAATAAGAATTCAAATACTTATTTGTTAGACTCGCTCGCTGTCTCCACTCCCTCCCTCACTCACTCACTCACTCACTCACTCACTCACTCACTCACTCACTCACTCACTCACTCACTCACTCACTCACTCACTCACTCACTCACTCACTCACTCACTCACTCACTCACTCACTCACTCACTCACTCACTCACTCACTCACTCACTCACTCACTCACTCACTCACTCACTCACTCACACACTCACTCACTCACTCACTCACTCACTCACTCACTCACTCAAGCATCCTAGGAGAGCTTTCACGGAGGAAGCCGCCTGTCGAGGTCTATTAGTGTAAATCAAAGATGGACCACGCAGCAAAGGCAAACAGTAACTGCTTACTTTTCAAGTAAGCAGTTACTGCTGTTTGTCTTTCCATGGCAGCACTGACCAATCAATAGGATCCGGCCAGTCCAGGTATAGCTTACTACCGGACCCGTATGTATGAATTACCTAAATAAACAAAGCTTCCACCAGATAGAGGAGTTAACAGCCTGTCTCACTCCCAGAGATTACCCTTCTAAATACTGATTGAGATATACAATCTAGTTGAAAGAAGTGCGCGCTTTGTGGTTCACATAGGCTCTACACAATACCATAATTAGGCCTATTATCTTACTTACAAAGCAAAACAGAAGGTGAATTTACATATAATAGGCCTATTTGTTCAAAAATTCACTAAATATTGAAATGATACCTTGCAAAACAGTATAGGCCTACATTAACTGCACACGGAATTGTGTCAGAAATACATTTGTTAACAAAGCATTGTATTATTGTACATAGAATAAAATATGGGCAACCAAATTCTATTTTAAAAAAATGACACAGTTGCATGGGCCTTATTTGTTTAGAAAGTTTCGTGGCAGCGATTCCTTACTTGATCAGGATGAAAAGTTTAGCTACAGAAATCCAGCATACAACGTGTCACTGCACAAACATGTAAATGGAACTGAGGTCGTGCTTTGACTTGAACAGGAGAAAATTGGGTCCGGCTAGAATCAGGTCAAATGAAAAAGCCATTAATCACAAATCGATGCTGATGGGTGCCAACAGGGCGCATCCAAGTGTGCATGCTGTCACCCTGTTTATCGTGCAAGGGCAACGAATAGTAGGCCCTCTAACTGCTCACTTTACAAGAAGGCCTGAAACAGTTATATTATTACTGCTATTTGCCTTATAGGGAAGTGTGGCTGCCAAGCTGTAGGCCTACTAGTAAAGTCCCAGTCACACCGAAGTGCGTGTATAGTGCGGCTATACACAGGGCAATGATACCCAACTGACTTTCCAAATAACATTATAAGCCTACCGTACACACTGTATGCCTATCTGGATATTAATATATAATTTATCTAAAATTGACTTCTGTCATGTAGCTAATAATATACATATAGCTAGCAGAATGAATTCGGTTGACTACTTTAACCTCTGCGATCTGTACCCTACGTGTATTCAACTTGTATTATTGAACCAACCCATCGATTCAGGCTATAGATCCGTTTTCAGACCACAAATGACCAACGGTTTTTTATTAATGCAAAGATTGACTGGATATTCGTACAGTGCAGCGGTAGGGAGCTCTTGACAATCAGGTCGCACCTGGACACTATTCAGTGGATTTGATCCATGCAGCTTGATTGATGTGTTTGGAGGTGTCGAGCATCGCTTGTAAAGTTAGAAATGGCTCAGCAGAAGACCCGCCCAGCAAACACGAGATGTTCAGCCAGTGTCTCCGACGCTGGCACAACATTACGCCAGCACTGGCTACACGTCTTGTATTTGCAGGGGAACCCTGTTTCAATATTGGGCCAAGGCTTTTGCCCCACCATTTTTATAACTGTCTTCAAAAATAAATTAAACAATCAATTAATCAATGAATAAATGGATAAAGTAAATATATAATTAAGCAGTAAAAAATAGGAATGTGAATGATTGCATACTTGGTTGATTGCTTACTTGCTTGCTTGCTTGATTGACTGATTGATTGATTGATTGATTTATGAATTGATTGATTGATTGATTGATTAATTGATTGGTTGATTGATTGATTGATTGATTGATTGATTGATTGATTGATTGATTGATTGATTGATTGATTGATTGATTGACTGACTGATTGATCTATGGTCGATATATAATCGGTAATTGTAATAGGGTAGATTGAACTGTCAATTGTGCTTACGAATATAGGTCCCACTCATCCAATGCTTCAAAACTCCGCCTATCTAGACACACGTCATATTGCAGACAATTTTTTTCAGAATTAGACTGTGCTCAAAGAAGTGTGAAAATAATAAGGATCTTAAGCTTATAACTTCCATTTTAGTCTTGACAAATATATTGGTTATACGTTCAAATGTAGGCCTAACGATGGTAGCTGACACAGGAAAAGATCGGGGAGCTTCCATTTTATATATTCTCCTCACACTGTAAGAATCTGCTTCCTTCTTGACTTTTTTTCTTCTGCTTTTCATAAAGCAGACATGGCAGATGACCATAAATGACCGCTGGCCAGGGATTAGTGAAAGCCTAAATCATCTAGGGATGGGATCAGAGCATCAGAGTATTAGGACATGAGGGATTAACGCAGTACCCGGCAGACGCGAGACATTCAAACAATGTTGTTGGCCCACCGCCTTTGACGTCAGCCTAACGTGAAAACAACATTGGTTCAACATCTTGTGTCTGCTGGATAAATGCTGGGATGGTCAAATAGAATGTAGAGTCTATTCATCTGAGTCACGGAAGTGGAGAAAACACATAAAAAAATAGCAAAATAGAGAAAGCGTAGAGAAAATTTTCACAATCAAATCACGAATTCTTAAACTGGTAAGAGATGAAATGTATGATCCAAACTATTGTTGTTACCATTGTCTTTCTACTACTATCAGGCTTAGGCTACTATGAGAGACAGGAACCCGTGTTTTATCAGTATCCTATTAATTCTATGGCTTTACTCTGAATGACAGCACCATAATCACTAGTTACAAATTAAATACATCGGAAGTGAAATGCATATGTTGGATTCTCGGGATTGAATGAGGACATGGGTCCTAATCTGGAGTAGACATGTCCTAGCGGTGTGGACAGAGGCGTCATCCAGACCCCTCTCCCGTGTGGGTCACGGCCCCACTGTCACAACATGATGGATGGAAATTATTTTATTGCCACGAGTGGCACCGTCACGAAATCTGGCGTGGCTCAATGTCTGCCAGCAGATTTGAGCCATGGCCTGCGGAAAGGTCGTGTCATATCCACAGTGTAAGAACGTACGGGCCCAAACAGACGCCGAGTCACTGTTGGGCCACCGTGGGAATCGTTGACCCAACGCGGAACCTACATCACATGCTGGGTTTCACAGGTGGATTTTCAGGTGATGTCTGTTGAATAAATAATAACTGAACCACAGAAGACGCATGCATGGCCCCGCATTGGATGAACATTGAGACATCATCTCGTATGTTGGCTCAAATTTGTAACTATGCACTGTATGGCCTAGCCACTCGCAGTAACCCAATGTTGAAATAATTTCGGATTAATCACCTGTTAATATTAGGAAAGCGTCGTAAAATGTGGATCGACATTAAACCAACATTAGGTGAATCTTGCTATCCGTCTACCCAGCAAGCACGATTCATTGAGCCACCATTTGTTCAATGAGTCGTGTTGGCTTGATACCCACACATGTGCCACATTATCAGGTTTTAATGGCCAGTTTTTCGACAAACCACTCCTCGTCAACAATGGATTTCAGTCATAAGCTGCAATGAATTCTGCCACTCTAATTGATTAAGCTTCGATCCATGGTAATCGGTTGATATTGGCTGGAGCAGCGAAAGTGATCCATCGAAACACTGGCTTTAACAAAGCGACATCATCTAGTAATGTGTATGGTGTGAAGTTTATGGTGACTGAAGCAGAATAAATATTTGACGTCGCCGATCGCAAACGTGGTGTCAACGATGCCCATCACAGGAGATGAAGCCAGGAATTCATGTTGAGATTTTACTCATCTGGGCTATTATATATGCAGGACAAGGGTATGGAAGACATGGTATACCTGCTCACTTATCAGATTGGCCAAATGAAGAAGATTTTCGTATACGGCAGAGGGGGGTGTTTAAGCATCCCCCCTCAATTTGCAGAGTGATCATGATTTTACATACATTTCAACCAGGCTCTCATATCTTCTATTTACAGCAATATATCACGAAATCGCATTACTTTATGTTCATTTTTGCAAACCAATTCTGCTCCACTCTGTGAAATGCCTTTTCATTATTTAAGCACCCCCCTTTATTTTATGTTTGGATTTGCCACTACATGGCACAGACATCGTCCCCTTTGATATAAAAGGGTGTATCTGCCACTTTTCAAAGTAACTGATAGTAACTGATAACTAGGTTGTTTACTGAGACAATTTGTTGTTAAAACCATTGTTACCACCGACGTAGATCAGGGAACTTAAAAGTCACCCAAGCCGATACTTTCATCCACTTCATTTGGTGATACAGATGATACAGATACAGATGGTGGATGCATCTCCAATGTTTACACGGTAGGTCAAAAGTCTATTGGGATAATGTAGGAATTATGTTTAGAAAAGAATAGCGAGGATTTCCCGCATAAAGTCCTTGAGTACAGTTACAGCGTCTTTTCAACCAAACTAATTTCTAACCGTAATCCGATATCATTATATAAAAGTTATTTGCTATGTGACACAGTTCCTCTGTTGATCTACTTCTTGATAATTTCTGATATACATAGCTTACGAACACATTTTACATAGGCTATAGAAGCAGGTGCAACTGGCACTTTGACCTATAGATATCTCAGACAATCAGGGGACTTAATGAGCAATAAGATGCCTGACATCTACATCAATCAATAGCAGAAACCCCTCTGACAATAAGTGAATAACTCACTGACTATTACGTATGAGTGCATTTTCAAACAATATGATGCATAATCTACCTGATGTGGTCAATAACTTGGCCGCCATGTGTTACATATTTAGGCCTAATGATCTCATCTATTTGAATTGGTACAGATAGTCATGGGTACCGTCATAACATATCGATATGTCAGCCAATTCAGAGGATCGTACGTCATTCACTAATACATTCAATGTCCACTGCTGCAATATGAAGCTATTTTCATATTATTTTCTCATATTAAAAATGTGTTGACTCTATGCATAGAGGGCTTAGCCCTACAATGCTGAATGCCATTAATGAGAGTTTAACAGGACGTATGGAATCAGATTAGAGATCGGTCAAACGATTGGTGACATCTCATTACCTTAGTTTGTCTTAGCAGATCGACTAACTCAAACTCCTAAACTATCACAATAGTCCAACCATCTGTTACGCCATTTTTGCTGGACATTTTTGTTGAAAATATTTTCAGAAGACCTTTTCTCTCATAATCATCTTCAAAAGTGTCACTTCAAAGTGATGCTTTTTCTTTCTCAGCAAACACCCAATGTTGTTTTAATGTTGGTCCAGTGTCTAAGACGCTAGCCCAGCATTAAAACAACATAGAATAGGCCTACTTTACCCTCAGAGCACTGAGCTAAGGAATTTAAATTTTCAGACACTTGAAGTTGTGTCTCGCTACCGCGATCCACAACTTCAATTGACTGAAAATTTGTGTCATTTGTGAAATTTAAGTCCAAACATATATCAGTGTTTCAAGATTGGAAGTATATTTAATTTTTAACAACTTGTTATACAGGTGCTAACAAATACACAAACTGTCAGTTAGTCGACATCAGTGTTCTAAGGGTTAAAAAGACAAAACAGCGCTACACATATCTTCAGCGTTCTGTTTTGTTCCTGCGTGTTACACTTGACAGCTCTGTCTGCACTACTTCCGTCTTCTGCTCATTTCAGCCAATCACGCAGTGATAGTTTGTGAGCACTGGGCGAAACAGAACCCGTTCCCTGTCATGCAGTCCATATCACATGTAGGTAGGAATCAATTACGCTCCGATGAGTCCTAGGGTCTGTAGTTAGCAAAATATCACCCTCCACATGTTACGGAACGTAGTGGAGGGCGAGATCCTTCTAACTAAGGGTCTGGCCTGTCAGCATATCAGTACCAAGATGGATTACATAAGGGGCTATACGCTTCTAACATAAAGCATATTAACCCTCACAACCCTGAATTATTTTTGCATAAACCGTGGAGACCAAAGAGTTTTTACAATCTGAAATCATGTCAAATTCTTCTTTTCGCTTCATTTGAATACCTGTGTTATGGGTCTACGGCCATTATAAATTGCGGGCACCGTCTTTAAACGTCAGAATCTAGTGAGGTAAATGTTACAAAGCCTATGTATACACTGTTTATGATAAATCAACATCACAAATCATTCAATCATAAAGCTGTATTCTGTTTCCGAAGAACAGTGCATTTTAGTAAACAAGAAACCTTCGCTAATACGCATAGATGTTCGTATCCGATGAGAATTATGGATAATATGTTAGCATGTTGTCGGTTTAAAGACCTATAACAGTAGATTAAAACACAAATTCGTACCCAATAATGTTTAATCGGCTAATAAAATAAACTAGAAGTAGGGCCTAATTGTTTGCCATGTAAAACCCCAACAAGTCCCCTCCACTCATCGCGCCCACAAGGTAAAAATCACAATAAGTCGACCACTTTGAATTGTTTTCAGCCATTATTGAACTTTTTCGAGATCTTGTTATGAATAGCATGCATATTACAAATTTGAGCAGGATACATGGAAAACTGTTGGAAGTTATCGGGTCCAGAAAGCAAGATTATTAACGTAAAATGTGAAAAATCGTAATAAATCATCGGTCCTTTTGAATATTTTTTTCGTCCGAGACCTGGCTACTAGCAAGATGCAGAATACATTTGAGAAGGATACATGAAAAAAATTTCAAGTTCCAACAAGGAAATGTTAACGCCGACGCCGATGAACCTCAATTGCAACAGCCCAATTTTTTAACTAAAAAATTAAAAGGTGGGCACATTTGGTTCAATAGTAATGGTCTAGCGATCTGGCACGATTTTCTAGTTAGGCCTACATGTATTAAACATAATAAAGGGCGGGGGCCCTAGGGTAGTGGTTAGCACCGCTGCCTTTCACGCCAGAGTTCGGGGTTCGGTTCCCGGTCTCGGCGGTTTGAAAGAAACAAAAATGTTTCTTCCCTATCCACGTGTGAAAGTCAATATTGTGGGGAGCCTCCGTGACCGAGAGGAAGCGTGCTCGGCCTCAGACCGCCAGGGCTCAAATTTCGAATCCTGTGTCTGGAGGACAGTGTCATCTCAATCATCTCACCATCCTCAGGAGGTTCTCCTGGCCCAGTTTAGCCTATATGTGCACAAAGGTGGCCTAAAGCCCGATTCATTTCATTTTCATTAAACATAATAAAGTCAAAAGTGACTGCAGGTCGGCCATCTTGAATTTGATCAAATTGACATTTTTATCGGTATATCCCCACCTGAAACCGCAGACATAGTTCGATGGTAATGTTCTAGCTATCTGGCAAGGCTTTCCAGTTATTACGCATATTGAAGTCAAAAATAGCCGCAAGTCGGCCATTTTGAATATAATCAAGTTGAAACTGCACATTTTTATTTATTAGGAGTGGTTTAGCTATCTAGTCCGGTTTTCGATATAACGCATATAAAAAAAAATGCCGATAATCAGCTATTTTGGCCGACATAACCTAGTCTCTGTGCGAATCTTGCAGAATTTCGAACTCATCCGAGCTGTTAGTGAAATGGATATTACGGTATCATTTTTGAGCGATACATAAAAAAATGTTCAGTGAATCGCGTTAGCGAGAAAATTTGTCGATCGGAAGTGGCCGCAGGTCGGCCATTTTGAATTTGATAAAGTTGAAATTTTTCATGGTATATCCCTACCTGAAACTGCACATTTAGTTCAATAGTAATGGACTAGCTATCTGGTCAGGTTTTCTAGATATTACGCATATTAAAAAATGGCCGATAATCAGCCATTTTGGCCGCCATGATCTAGTTTCTGTCCGAATCTTGCCCATATTTTCAAACTCATCCGAGCTATTAGTGAAATTAATATATTATGGTATACATTTTGGAGCGATACATAAAAAAATGTTGAGTGAATCGCGTTAGCGAAAAAATGTGACGATCGGAAAAAAGTCCAGGTCATATGGGTCACAGAAAGGTCAAATGTGATATTAGTCAAGCTTTAGTCATGTTTACCCTGTTGTGAAGTTTAATGTGCATTTCAGTTACGCGAAACAAGTTCTAGTGCTAAAAATGGCGGACAGACGGACGGACGCGCCTGGTGACGACAATAGGCATCCGCCATTTTGGCCGAGGCCTACAGTCGTGCTTAGCGGTGTAAGAAGGTGGGTCGTACGAGGTATAGCGCGTATGCATCGATTTTGTACGTCTGTGGAAGTGTGAAAAATTAAGTGTGAAAAATTGGGTTTCACCATTTTTTGGTTTCACAATTGTCAAATGTACATTAATAACTAAAATAGTAGGCACATTAAAGGGACTGGCCCAGGCTAAAATGATAAAAAAATCGGTGATTTTATTTCGGGTTCTTAATATGACCATATGATGTAAACATGTACATAGACTAGAACTGCAATTTTTTATAATTTTTGTGCTGCGCATTCACCAGTTAGGCTAGATATAGAGACGAAATTCCTGATTTCTAATTATTGACAAACATGTCAAAAATAGGAAATGCGCAAATTTCGTCTCTATATCTAGCCTAACTGGTAAATGCGCAGCACAACAATTATAAAAATTTGCAGTTCTAGTCTATGTACATGTTTACATCATATGGTCATATTAAGAAACCGAAATAAAATCACCGATTTTTTTATGATTTTAGCCTGGGCCAGTCCCTTTAAACATTTTAAATCATCAGCCGAGGATTCATCTCAATTAGGTAAATATATAGGCCTATATAGGCATACTGAAAAAAATCTGAACCCGATACATGTAGTTTGTCTGAATTTGCCGCACAAAACACAATGGCAGGAGAAGAGAGAGACATGCAGAAGACCTATGTGCGGGCCTCTGTGCTAACGAGTAGAAAAACAAACAAGCAACTCAATGTATTGTGGTGGCTTCTTCGTATAATCTGTGGGTATTATGTTTAGATTTAAAACTTTCATGACTATCAACACACATAATTTCACAGTCAATGCTGGTTAAATGTTGAGCCAAGGTCGGCGATATTGGCTCTGCATTGAAATGTTTTTACCCATAATATTCGAGTCTAAAATAAAATACGCAGAAATACCGTACTTTTAGAAATTAACTTGCTTATCTAAGTTTCTACATTCAGTCAGTAGAAATATGTCTACAGACGTCAGATTCTGGCGTATAAAGTCCCCGAGCTGAAAGGGTTAAAACTTCACGTGCCTCAATTTTCTATAAAATTGTGTTATCGCATAACGAACTTCACTCGTGTCACTACTGTATCTCCGGTGACTGTGACACTCACTGATAACTCAGTGAAATAACGAACATGAATAAAGCAAGGACCCAGTTCAGATATTCCATGTATATTTGTCTGTGACAGATAATATCGATGCTGAATTATGGAATTAGCATTTTCACTTGAATCTACACACTATTCAAGGGGGTGAAAATTACGCTTTCTTGTTATATTTGGATAAAATTAAAATTAAATAATATTTGCTGTTATCTCCAGAAACAGCTATAGTCTAGGGCTACTAAGTGTCAATAAAAATGTTAAAAACTTTAAAAAAAGGTATTAGGCGGCCGGCACAAACATAGAATGATTAAGCGTCGTATCTGCCAGAAATGCCGCAGCATAAAATTCCACCAGCCTAGGTCCTTATGCAGAAACATGACAAAAATGTCCAGCCAAGATTAAGCGATTCAGAAGTGAGCATAGAAATGAGAGAGTTAATCTCGGTAACGGGAGAAGTGCCAATAAAAGGTTGGGTGAGTTCAGGTTGGATTGGATCAGGCCATGGCATAAGAACCCCCTCCTTTCCTTAACCTAATCCTTTCACATGCCCTATCTATTCTGAAAGGCAAACAGGAGTAACTGCTTACTTTTCAAGTAAAAAGTTACTGCTATTCGCCTTTGCACAGCCGTATTGATCTAGGATATATCAGATTTATTTAAAACTTAGGGTATAATAAATATTAGTTTGCTGAAAAAAAAAAAAATTATATTGTAGGCCCTAATACAAGTAATATGTATTTTTTCTAAAATTGAAATTATCACACGCCCTTGGACGTCATTCAAAGATAATTTTGTTCAGTAAGCCTCTTATGCTAGGCCTCATTTCCCAAAAGGCCACTTTCAAAGGTGGCTGTTCATTGTTCAAAGGTGTCTGTTCAGCACATTGCAGTGTATAACAAAATAATGGCGGAATATGACAATATAGCATTAATATGTCATTAGGCCTACAGTACGGGATTGTCATTATAATTTTTAAAATATTATATTATCATAATGCTGGGTGTCCAAATTTTAATATCAAGATAATGTTTGTTTGCATTCTGGTAAACTAAAACCAAAATTTCAAAGATATTCCTTCCAGGTAGTGGTAAACTTTTAAGAATTGTTTCCAGGAACCTTATTTTAAAATTAGCTAGCTGGAATCCTGTTCCAGAATAACCTCTTTATGGTAAAAATGTGCTGTATTATCTAGAACATCAACGTCTTCAGTTGTGACAGATATTAGGGCGTTCAGATGGTCAGTATTTTTCTCAATAACTAAGGAGTCAAAATGTTTCAAATTTCCTTTTTTGAAGACGCGTGATGTGAATTAACATCCCGTTTTGTATCCAGGGAGACCCAACATTGAGAAATAATTTGTTTAGTATGGACAGTAGCCAGACGCTGATGGAGCCGCTTTGCTTTAACTAAATATACACTTTTTCACTCTTTATTTAAGTAGGAAAAACAAAAGCTAAAGGGTAATCTTACTAGATGTCTCAGATGGTTCTTTATAAATAGACAGTAGACAGCCTCATAGCACAGCCATGAACTATATTTTAATATAAAGAGTAGGCTAAGCCTATAATTATCACATATAATTATCACAATTACATTTTTAGACAGAGAGCATATTTTCCAATCGCTTGAAATTGCGACTTCACGAGGGCAAAAATGGTCAATTTGCCAATCCAGTGGTCAATGTACCCCGCTCTCCGCACGTTGCTCAATTTTCATCCTCGCGTCACCTCCAATAGGCTGACCTACTAAAACAAGCATGCGCACCGCTCTTCTCCGCAGTCCAAATGGACCAGGTGAAAGGTCAAGCGTGAACGTCTAATCGCCTTGCAGCCCAGTGGCTCAGGCTTCTTGCCCCATTCGCCACTTGAAAGTTATCTGGGGGAATATTTCTGTTAGTGGGGTTGGCAGGGTGAATTTAGGAGGCGTTAGCCCCTGTTGGATACGGCCTGGAGACGACAAGTTACCAGACAACTCCACGAGTCTGCGACGTTGTCCCGCCAATCAGCCAACTCTGGGACAACCTTCAGTGCATAATCCACCGGGTGCTTTACCCAGTTAGGATCGCATAAAGATACTCCAGGTGTTGGCTACTACCGCTCTTGCAGCAGAAATCCCTAGTTTGGTTGACGAGTTTCAGCTGAGGTGAAACAAGTCAGTCAGAGCGTAAAAAAGCTTTATATAAATTCTTGTCCGAAATCAGTGTTGCTCTAGAAAACAGAGTGCGCCATTTTTTGGCAATAGCCAACAGATCCATGGCGGCTCTCACAGCATGTTGCCACAGCGCTGCATCAACGTCAATATCTTTTATCCCAGGTCTTTTGCTATCTACGACAACTGTCGTCTTATCTGTTGCTTAACGTCTGGGGAATCACAAGTCCTGTTCTTTATGTTAGTACTGCTTCCTAAAGACAGTTACACACGTGCCAAGAAAGTTCAGTCTGATATGTTGGCCTTTAAAATAGACAGTTTAACTGTACATAGTAGGAAATGACTGAACTTGTGCCGAGCTCAAAAGGCTGATTTTGGCGTGGATCATGTGCGGAGTTCAACAATATAAAGCAAAATTGAAGATAATAATCTTACATTGTAGATATAGTAAGTTAAAATGTGTTTCCACGATAATTATACCAATTATTGTAAATGTAGCCGGGCGTGTGTAAGGTGGGACTGGAGTGATTACTACTCTGGTCATAGAGTTCTTCACTGTCATCCATGAGCAAATATTTGACAAATCTGGTTGAAGATTCTCGATGACGAAAGTGTCAGCAAACTTATTTTGGGTCACTGAGCTTCGCCAAGATAAAGTTAACGAAATATCAGTTTGAGAAACTAACTTTTTCTACGTCTTCACCAGGATAATTAAGGATAATAAGTTAAATAATTTCCCTGAATAGAGAATCCAAGGGAAATCAAATAGATACCAGGAGAAAATAAAAAGTATTGGAGTAAGGCCCTACATTGTGTGAGTGGACTGGAGTGATTACTACCCTAGCTAACGAGTTTACTCTTTGGCTCGATTGGTAGCACTCAGGCATCACGATGTCAGGGTCGGTGGTTCGATCCCCGCGCTGTATCAACACTGTTACAATTGCGTCCAATAACGGTTCTCCTTATACCGGTAATGTAATAGCAATAGGCCTGACCTCAGTACAGAACACTGTGGATAGGGTTGACGTGAAAAGGGTCGCAGGCAGGGGACGTTAACGCACGAGTCTGTTGAATGCTGCAGATATTTGAGAGGGGAGTCAGACAGACAAACAGATATTTTTTGACAGAAAAAAAGTCATTACAGACTTATTCGTCATAGAAATGAAAGGGATATATGTACATGTATATACAAGATTATTAATTTGGGCAAATCATATGATAATATCACGAAGATAACTAAAATCATGTTAAGCGACATTGCCATAATAAAAACTGGGCATTTCGATAATATAAATGTCTACTACTTAAAATAAAATTAAAAGGCATTGCCAAGATAACATAGGGGTCTATCATTTTGTTTCCCGCACCAAAACAAGAGATATAAAATAGCTACCATGTGTAACATACTTATTATAGCAAAAAAGACACTCTGGAAAGCGTAGAAACCTAAAATATATACAAGTGCATAATTATCCTAGACTAACTGGAGTATGCAATAAGACAATGATAAAACTTATATGGTATCTTTTAAAATCAAATATAATATCAAGCAAGTACAATAAATGTGGGTAGCTACGTGCCATGTGTCCATGCAAGCACAGTCGCTATGAGCTCGTAGATTCCCTGATATTAGCTAGTGGTGCAAACTTAGCAGCGTAGTAACAGTAATAATGGCGGTTAATAATTACTTGTGCAATTCACACAGGCCATGACCCTCGCACAAAAACGTTACAACTTATTTTAATTCACTATATTGTTCAATTCATACTATTTCAATCACGACCACCTACTCGGAGTTACAATCGAAGAAAAACATTCCCGACGTCATAGAAAAAATCAGTTGACTTAGCAACTCTGAAATCCTCCATAAGGCCCCACCTCGTCTGATAACAAAGGAGACGGAAACGTCCCTAACCGGCCCGAAAAGACAAATAATTATATCCGAGAGCAACAACCGTCCTGATATGCGGTAATACCCAAGTCAGATCATGAAAGCATGATAATATGGATAATATAGCGACAGGTGACTTGTGATTTATTATACTCAGTATTTTAACCCTTAATTTGTTTAAAACAACCATAAATAAATTGCGCTAGTGACTTCACCACTGTTATATCTCTAGATGTCATAATTCCTAGAAACATTTCATTTGTCGGTTGTACATCTATTATTGCAGTTACAGAATTAAACAAGATTTCGCGTTCATTATTCATAGCGCTACAGTGGAGAAAAAGATGCATTTCTTCGTCATTTTCGTTTAGTTCTAACATTGTGCATATTCGCTGGTTTATTGGAGTGGTTGGTTATTGTATCGTCCTCTTTCTATATTTAGATCATGTGAGCTCACTCGATATCTCGCCATTACTGTTATGAGGTGGTTCCCCCTTATGTGTAAGATATATCGTTCAACACAGAAATATATTTTTTTAATTTTTTATTGCATAGGCCTATGTGTGCAGCTTCCTCGAGCTCTCAATATATTTCCTCCCCTGCTGTGTGAATATTCTAACAATTGATTATTTAAATAAAAGCATGAATTTAGTTGTATCCCCTATATTCCGTGATTCCCAAGTTTGATCAAGCCCGGTTCGTTCGAGGACAGAGCAAATACGGGAACACCAATTCGTGAAGCCAATGCCATCTAGCTCAAGAAGCATATTGTAGGCATTTCTTACTTGATGGCTCTGATATGAGATAGTTTTAGAATTCCACACCAATATTTTACAGCTCTTATGTGTTGCCGGAAGGTCAGTGGAAATCGTCCCGTGTCCCCATATATTGCAGGTGTAGGTATTTGCTCCAAGTGTAGATTTAATAAATTTTAGACGGATTTTTTCAAGATCGTCCTATACACGACACCCAGGTATGTATATTGTTCAGCTTTTTCTATAATGTTATCACCATAGTGGAAGCTTCCACATACTGTTGTGTAACGCTCATAAAAGATTAGAACTTTTGTTTTAGGAATGTGTACTATGATATGCCATATGGAAGCATATATGAATACCATGAATACAGGGGCAGTTAACTGTTTTCGTAATCCCTCAGCAGATTCTGAAAAAAGGACAAGGATTGAACATTGAACATTGAACATGTCACATAGTGTTAGTATCACACCCATCCGTGACGGCACACAGCATTTTTTTCAAATGCATGACACGTTTGCTCATTTCGTAAAGCTAGTTGATGTTCTTCCTTTTTTTTGTCTTGCCATATAAAAACATTAGAGCCATAAGCTCTGTCATTTACACAGGTATCAATTTTTAATGGGTTGTAGCCTGGGCCTAATCATCATGATCATCGAGTTTAGTATTTGAAATATTGAACTGTATGGGACAATGATCTGATTCCACCAATTTCGGTAAAACTTCAAATTTGCTGATAATAGGTGGTAGTAGGCCTACCGAACAAAAAACTGGTCAAAGTTCATAGGCTCTATAAGTGTGTAAATTTTAAGACAATCGGACAAGTAGGCCCTAGATCCTGATGTATGCTCCGGAAACGAAATGTTGACGAACAGACCAACGGTTCAACGCCGTAAGCTGGTAAAATCATTCAATCAATCTCTTCTGTGACCTGGCGTATTAAATTTATTTATTTAACCTGTCTAATACCCACCTTGAAGTGACCCACATACCAAATATTGTGATCCTCTGTCATTTTATTCAAAGTTATAGGCGGAAGAAAAAGTGAACAGGGGTAAAAGACCGGACGGAGGCCGACTCCATAGCTCCGTCCGTCGCGCCTTAGATGATGGCGGGAGATAAAAAAAATTAAAATAGGAGGGAGTACACTCGCTTGCTATGAAGGGGAAATCAATTTTTTTTTTGGTTTTGCGCCCTGCGTGTTCCAAACCCCTGTGTTAATTCCTCGCGTCCAGATGTAGCACAACACTGTAGGCCTATCTGCAAAACCAAAAGGCACTCAAATATATAGGCCCACTGCCTATGCACATGCAGCACAACAGGCGGAATCTGATGGTGTAAGCAATCAGAAAAATGCTGACTCAGCATACTGCTGGGAATTCTCTCTCTCAGTCCACTCACCAGTTCAATTACTCTGAACAGTATTAAATGTGGAAACCTCCAAAAGATCGATGTATCAGGTCAATAGGGTTCAATAGCGCGAAAAATAACAACACAATTAACATTGTGGAATATAAGAGATCATTATGGAATAATAGGCCAGTTTTTAAAATTAAAGCAGTAAACAAGGCACCAAATTATATAAATATGCCTAATATAAATTTCGTGAAAATAATAACGTGATAACTTTTCATATGCTTACAAGTTCAGACATCAGCATACTAGCCTACGTGCGTGTAGGAAAATAAGCAATTACAAAACAAGTCAACCGAAGCACTCTCATTTCGCAGTGCTTTCAACACAGGAAAGATGCAGCAGGTCCAACCATGGATTATTTCACTTTGAAGTATGGTCCTTCCCTTTGTAACAAACGCAGGCCATTCGCCCAGAGCTGAATCAATGCTGGGCCAACGCCGTGAAATTATGCCCAGCATTCAGGCAACGCCAGGATAGAATATCTGAGGCACAAACACAACCAGAGAGCTCTGATGTCAGTTTTGCGCACCCTCAACAATCAGTTTGTACGCTTGATTTCTCGACGCCATTAGTCAGGTGTAAGACGAAATACACAACGTCGTGTTCCATGAGTCGGCAACCTCTCTTTACGGCTGACTTTGGCCAATTTTTGTTTTGTCAATATTCAGTAGGTCTATTGTGAGAGCTTCTACAAAAGAGAAATAGACTTAGGCCTAACAGAACGTGCTCGGCCTCAGATCAGGATTGGAATTTCTAATCCTGTGTCTGGATCACTGGCACCCGTGGCGCTGCTTCTGGGGAGATATTCTTGTTGCTATATGGTGCTGCTCAGCCTGCTAATAGTAGGCATATAGTCAATATGTAGGCCATATACCACATCAGGTAGTAGGGCTGTTAAGCATAACAATTGTGCAAAAAATAAATAAAGCATGGAATTTTCAGTGAGGAGTCTTTGAATGTCCGTGAACCGTAGCACTACGGGTGCCAGTGGTCTGGCTGGCATCGTCATCAGATTCATTTCACCATCCTGAGATTCTCTTCGCCCAGTTTAGCCTGCATAATTATATGTGCACAACAGCATCATGAGACCCACTCAATCAATCAATCAATCAATCAATCAATCAATCAATCAATCAATCAATCAATCAATCAATCAATCAATCAATCAATCAATCAATCAATCAATCAATCATTCGGTCGGTCGGTCGGTCGGTCGGTCGGTCGGTCGGTCGGTCGGTCGGTCGGTCGGTCGGTCGGTCGGTCGGTCGGTCGGTCGGTCGGTCGGTCGGTCGGTCGGTCGGTCGGTCGGTCGGTCGGTCGGTCGGTCGGTCGGTCGGTCAGTCAGTCAGTCAATCAATCAATCAATCAATCAATCAATCAATCAATCAATCAATCAATCAATCAATCAATCAACCAAAATTAACAAACTACATAGGGCTAAATTGGACATAAAAAATGGGTAGGCCTTTACTGGACACACTACCCCAATTATTCTCTGTGAAGTTGGATAGGCCTATATTGGCCATATGTCCAGCTCATTATATTTAGTGTGTGCGATATAATATATCTACCCAAAATGTAGACGTCTATATAATTATATGACTGATTAGAAAAAAATATGGTTCCCATTTTTGAAATAAAATATGAATAGGGCCTAATGTCGAGTAAAAGTAATTTGTTTTTTAATTTCCAGCGGTTTTCATTCAGTCTATTAGCACTTTAAAGATTTTAACATATATATTTCGAAAAATCTTCATTATTGGGAAAAACGCAAAATTAATGTTTAAAAAAACTCGTTTTTTACACTACACCATTTGTCTTACTGAAAAATCATGAGAATAGGATTGTGAATTTATACATTGCAGCTATAAGTGGCTCGGTTATTTACATAAATAAGGATAAGGGGTGGCCAATTTACCCACAATGGCCAATATACCCACCTTTCTCCTGCAATAGGCTAGGGGCCTATACTGTGAAGTTGTAGGGCTATAGATGCAAAGGATTTATTCCATCGTCTTATATATAAGCTGTAACAGCGACCCACAGAGCGGTCGCCTCATTTTTTCTAACAAGAGCACACTCGGCAATATCCCGTTATTGCCAACAAAGTCAAATTATTCACGTAAAATTAAAAAAAAAAATCGCAATAAATCGGACATTTTTTAATTTTTTTCAGCCATTATTGAACTTGTCCGAGAACTGGCTATTAGTAACATGCATAACAAATTTGGCAAGGATACATGAAAAACTTTTCATGTTATCGCGCCCACAAGGTCAAATTATTGACGTGAAATGCGAAAAATCTCAAAAAATCGGCCATTTAAATAATTTTCTCAGCCATTAGGCCTATTGAACTTGTCCGAGAACTGGTCATTAGTAACATGCATAACAAATTTGGGAAGGTGTGTATACATGAAAAACTTGTCAAGCTATCGCGTCCACAAGTAAATGTTAACGCCGATGCCGACGACGCCGAACTTCAATTGCAATAGCCCACCTTTTTTAATTAAAATAAAAAGCGGGCTAAAACAATAATTATAGGACCCCAAGTTGTTTAAAATACACACGCAATGATAGATAAGATAACGCAACACATTATTTGGTTGGTCAAAGTATTGGGCCTACGGGTCAGTCTGCTGTGACTGAGAAGCGCCGGACTAACCCATGGACCAGCGGTCAACATCCAGATTAGGTCAATTTACCATTGGTCTGACTGGGAAATCTGCAATCGTTCCTGTCTTCTAGTTATGCGGGCGTCTCAAATTATGTAAAGGGGGTGTACGGAGGCCAGATCGGCGCGGTGAAGATAGTGGTTCAATGCGGGGCCAATGTCTGTCGACGTTGGCTCATCATTGTGCGAGCATCTTGCCTTCCATGCGTATAGATCTACATAGAAAACATTTTTGCTCCCCCGAGCGACCTGCAGCAATACAGACATCGGCTTTCATCTCGGGAGTGTCCTGAAGAAAACTTCAAATCCATCCACCCTGCCTGCCTGCCACACAACAGGCATCAACCTCACTCTGCTTCAATGTTGATGACACCCTTTCAGTCAGAAGGCCCGTTAGCCAGAAAATCAGTTAGGCTCGTAAGTCAGAAGATACGCTAGTCAGAATTTGTTCATTAGGCAGTGAACAATGCTGGGGTACGCTCCATTTGATATCTTGGCATGTGGAGGGGGAGGGGGGGGGGAGGGGCTATATTATTTTGATTAATTTGTTTGTTCAGCTATTGAAAAAAAAATTGCATAAAATACTTATTCAAAGATACTTAAAAAATGCTGATAGAGTTCACGTTTTATTAAAAAAATTCGGTAGTTTAATAAATACTTCGAGGAAGAAAATTGCCATGAAAATTACAAGGTGAAAAACGTATACACAAACAAATTGCACAACTGAGAGTAACATCTGTAGAACCCCATAGAGTTTAAATATTGCATCTCTATGACATTAGTAGGTACTTTCGCCTATTAGCTGTTAATAAGTCGATATGATCTTGGACAAAAATATTAAAGACATTATTGATGACTTGTTGGTTGCTTGGTTGGGTTATCTCAGTGTGACATGCAAAAAACCCCACAAAATTTTGAACTGGTATTGAGTTTGCAGCCATCTGTTTAATTTATGTCAAGCGTTTATAAATGTATCATTTTGCTCAGAATAAATAATAAATTGTTTGTCCAATACTCTGATAACTAGCATCATTTGTCGACTCCTTTGTGTGGATAGGCTTGGTTCATATTCGAGAAAGTGAAATTTACCTAAGCATGAGAGAACTATTATATAATGTGATTACGGTATATTATCACCGTGCTAATTAAGACCAACGCAAAATTTGAATCTCATTAATCTATTAGCAGTTATCGTTATCTCGACCATTTTTTAGCGAAATTCAGGAAACCGCGTTTGAAGCAGTATGTTTATTATATTGCTTGTTTAAATTTACATTGTTTTAAACTGTTCAGAGACATGGAGTTTACATTGCTCCCTACTATATTCAATTATTATTATTATTATTATACTATCTTGTTCCTATAATGTAGAAAATTGACAGTTATTTACAGTCAGCTTGAAAATAACCACTTGATTCAATTGCTATGGGTATGTTTCATTCATTTGAAGCTGGCCATTATGTCAGCAACATTAGGTTAAAAAACTTATTGAGTATCCTATTATTACCGTAACCCATATGAAAGTGCTAGACGTTGTTGCTGGCACAAGTAAATAAATTAAGACAAATATTGGTTATAGGGTTGTTCACAAATGAGATGATTTCGATGACATAAATTTTTGTCTAATATGGTCGAGGTTACAAAGTGTAGGCCGAATGGAAAAATTGCAAATTCGAAAAATGTCTGGTTATATTTTTAGTTGTATATCAATAATTCTATGGATACAATTTTGTCCTCCATGGAGGCTGATATGGCCAATAATAGAGGGTATATTGGATAGTTGTGTCTCGCTAACGCGATCCACAACTTCAAGTGGATGAAAATTATTCAGATTTGACAAAAAGGCGGTCAACTCGTTTCAAATCTTGCTGGTTGATGTCACATTTTATCTTTAACATATTTAAAATGTGCTACTTAATGTGCTAATAAAAATGAAAACCCGAATATATGCGGCACCGGCGGTTAAAGGGTTAAGTGGTTCAAACCAGGGTCAACCATTATCGACCACGGTCTGACGTCACATCCTATGGTCATATTTCGCCTGGGTAGCCTTTGTGTCCAAACGCGTTATTCAATCCTTAAAACGTGGGGATCGACTTAAGACGTCGGAATTTGACCGTAGATCCATAACATATGTATTCAATTTAAGCGGAAAGAGCCAACCAAGACATTTATGATGATTTTACATTAAAAAACCCTTTGTTCTCTATGGTTTATACAACATAATTCAGCGTTGTTGTAAGGGTTAGGTACTCATGATATGGTTTCTCACGGGGTTGAACAAACAGGAACTGTACGGTACAAAAAAACAGGTTTTAAAAATCGTCGCCTCGGAGCTAAAGGATCCTATATGACACTCGTCAGAGTGGCAGATAGGATCCTTTAGCTCCGAGGCGACGAAATGTTGCGATTAACACACACGTACATGCCTAACATCAATTGAATTGTCTATGAATTAAGGACTGATTTACAATTTCATCGGTACTTTCTACCACTGACTGTGTGAATACATTTACCACGAGCTGACCAACATGTGGAATTACAGTTTGAACAGCTTATCAAAGAAAAAGACGCACCGGCCTTATACAATGCAACCGACCCTCTCGCCACTCGACAGTAAATGTTCATCATCGGGTAACTGCGTCATACCCATGTCAAGAGAGGCGAGCGGGCGCGGATCCAGAGAGAGGGGAGGGGGGCGCAGGCCTCATCTTTTGTGTCAAATTCTTTACAAAGTCCACTAAATTGGTCTTAATATACAAAAAAATCTTGAAGAAGAGCCCCCAAACCCACCACGCCCTATCTTTTTTCTAATTCTGGATCCGCCTTTGGCGAGTAGTCCAGTAACATTAAGAGAAGAAATTCATTTGGGGGGGATTGCATTTTGAACCCCACCTGAGCACCATACTAATCCACATAGGCCTACATGACATATATGCCCAATATCTTGTCTTTAACAACACCACCTGGAGGATTGGCACCATGCATCCTATCAGTGGTATATACAGGCGACCAGCTAGAAATGGATGTATATTTATTTGCCACCAATCATGATAAAACAGAGAAAAGGGAGACAGATCTCAGAGGAAAAAAAATAATTGTACAAACATAGTGGTTGCTGACAAACGATTAAACACTTTGGTTGAAATTTGGTCCAAAATAGGCCTAAGAGATGTCGGACAAACGTTGGATAAATTTTTATTCAACGTGTGTTCTGACCAGGCTCAGTGCTTCGAATATGATCTCTATTCAGGCTGTTACCCCGGTATTTGATCATTGATGCACACAAGTAGATGCACACACATATTCAGGCATCATACACGCCAGAATTGGTGTTATGTACAAGACGTTGTGAACCTTCGTCATCTTTTTAAAATGGCACTCCTCATTAAATTCATTTCATTTTAAGACATCTGATATCGTCTGATATCGACATCGTCTCAGCTAACATCTAATACCTACTGCTACAGTTCTTACTGTACTGCAAATATCAAGTGAATATTTCTATTAACAAATTTAATAGAAATACACACATAGGGCCTACTATCATTACGCAAATACTTGCTAGCGGGCCACACTGTTCTAAAATATTCAAGTTGTTTTCTCTTATCTGCTTATGAGGAATATATAGATAATAGGCCTACTTGTAGTTTTATTGGCACAAGAGCAATAAATCATAGAGCAACGCTATGTTTGACAAATCTGGCGTATGCTGATACATTGCGCTTTTTATTTGAAGTCAGACCTAAAAATATGATGTGCAATGAATAATTGTTAACGGGTGCGGCGGTGACAACAAATGGTAATTTGAGTCATATGAGTAGGAGTGAAAGAAAAAAGTGGACTCCAGGAAATGTTAGCGCGTCTGTTACGTCTCCCCTCACAGTGTAACACCGGACAGACCCCGCCCTGACCCAGGTCACTTAAGAAGGTTAACACGCCGCATCGCCGGGCCAAGTGTGCTGGTGATTTGCGACCTTTGGCGGCTGTTGGTGTCTTCCGTGTCACCTTGCTTCCTCCGCTCTCGTGATTTTTTCTATTTTTCAGACACGCAATTGGAAATCTGAAGTATACTGGGCTATTTTACTTGCATTACAAAATAACTTAAAAGTCGAAAGTTGGAAGTCAGAAGGCCCCACCGACTTTCGTATTTACTGGAAATTGGTGGAGAAAATAAGCCATTATCATTCAAAAATTATCATGCAAAGTTTGAAACAAATTGCCACTAGACCAGGTAAAATAACTGCACATTATTATAGGCCTAACCAGTTGAAAATGATCTCAGAGTGTTCTTTAGAATAAATGCATTGAAGTCGTTTTATCTTACAACAGTTTATTAATTTCTCGTGATTGCACAATCAATATTTTTCGCATGATTTTTATTTTCGCGCGTCGCTAAAATTAAATAAAACATGCATGTAATATTCAAATTCACAGTAGATGGTACCCAGTAAAACAAAACATTTGTGATACATTTACACAACGTCGGTCCAACGTCTTCGACGTTGGACCAACATTGTATAAATGTATCACAAATGTTTCGTTTACTGCGTATATGGCCTACGCGTCATCATATAATATAATATTACATCCGCGCCCGTTTGATGAGATGAGAGTATAGCCCTGGACCTAACGCACGGCCTGTCTGGCGGTGACTAAGAGCTGGCGAGCCAATCTCCCGGGACACCGTGGGGAGATCTCCTGCACAATAAGCAACAATGTGCCGACAAAAAAAAGACGTCTGGGCGGAGCATCAGTAATATCCCCAGCAAAAAGTGATGCATCATTTCTGTGACATTGCTGACGATGCCCATGTCATTGATATGACAGTATATGACAGAGGCACGGTAACAACTGTCATGCAAGGATGGGACGCAGAAGACAAACTGTATTTACATGGAATGCGCTCTGTTAGACTTGCATTAAGCGTAAAATGCAGGTTGCTCTGCAAACATTTTTGCAGTTCCATCATCAGCATGGCAGTTATGTCATGTACGTTCTCAGGCAAAAAAAAACGAAACAAAGATCTAGTAAATGTATAATTATGTATATATGCCTATTCATCTTAATGCTACAAAAACAGACCAAGTATGTTTTTCGAAAGCTAAATTTACATTGCGATATGTCGAATAAATGGCTACTATTTTTAAATCGACATAGTAGTAGTAGTAGTAGTAGTAGTAGTAGTAGTAGTAGTAGTAGTAGTAGTAGTAGTAGTAGTAGTAGAATATTGCTTAACGGTTTTTTTCGGCACTAACTTTGTAATACGATAAAACAGTCCACATGAAGTCCATGGGTGAGACGAGATGAATGACGTACAAATTATTATGACGTGAGGGTAGGGTGATAGGGCATGGGGGGAGTGTTTCCCTCCACTCGCCCGATAAGGGGTTCTTAGCATGGCTAGGGGAATTACTCCCAGACATGCACAGACGTCCGGAGACTCGTCACGGCTCGCCATCCTCGGGTCGGATAGTCCCCAGAGTAACAACGCTGAGGGTAACTACATTCATCCCACATGAGAGACCTAATGTCAAACACTCCATTGCCGGTTGTATAAGGCTACCACGGCCAACATCACTGAGGCTGATGTAGGAACTCTATTGGCCTCGCGGATGAAACAGGGTAGGCCAATATCGCTGAAGATTATGGTCAGACACGTGGAGGCCGCAGCTTCCCTTTGATATTATTGCTGTAGACTAGTGCTTCCGTACCATGTCATACAGCATGCACTACTACTAGCAACCACCCCAGTAGCCTACCCCTGAAATCTACATACAACACGCACTTTGTTAATTATTTTCTCTTTGATAAGAAACGTCTGTATAGCATGTGATATCGACATACAACATGCTATACAGACGTTTCTATGATAAGAGGCATTATAAAACAACACAAGACAAAATTTTCAATATGGGTTTAGTAGACTTTATTGGCACAATGCAAACAGAAATGTACAATAGACAGAAATCAAGTGTGACAATCAGAAACTGACGTTCAATGTTGAAGGTGTGCACGAAAACACGATCTACAAATCTAGGACATCTAGGCCTAATACATTACCCAGTCTATAATAAAGCGCGAAATGCGCAAAAAAACAAATACGGGTCATATATTTTACCAACATCCATGTGATGTTTATAAAACTGAAAATACTGATAAATTGTAAATGCATTATAAATGGCTGAATAACTTAATTATAATAAATTATTCTGAACCACACAGAAGCAGGGTCTGACACGAATCATGATATCAGACTCTATACTGCCAAGTGATGTTAGCCTACATATAGGCATTACTGTTCATAATGGATGGAAACTATATAGCAAATCAATAACATCATTCGGCAAATAAGAGTAAGATTTTTTGCGTGGTTCCCTATGTAATTTGTAATTGTATCCAACAGGCTGACACACCGGCATACCGCGAAAATCGGTTCAGCTCTAACCCGGAGGTTCAAATTTCGACTGGGTCTTGGTTCTGTGATTGTGCACAAAGCAATTAAGTGGAAGGCCTTGAGTACACAGTACTGGATATGCTACATTATACTGGGAAAATCCTTGAAGTTATTCGAAAAAAGTAGGGTATAATCACGACTTTGGATTTTGGGATTTTTTCGTGATGTTGCGACAGAGTGCAAAAAACACCAACATTAATTTGCTCATCTGGCAAACCCCTTGGGCTTATGGCATATTGGTAAAATAAGATATAAAAAGCGAATCAAAGGCGCAGACGTTGGCCCGTCTTTGCAAGGAGCACGACGTCACATTATAAACCCCACCTTTTTGTCATGAAAAGGCAAAAACAGTTTTTTGCCTTAGTTACTTCAGTCACAAGTTTTTTTTGTTGACTTCAAAGGATCCATGTAGATGTATATTACGTGATGCTAACACGAGGCCAAGCCTCAGGCGCAGTGACGGAGATTTGGGTTGATGTAGCCGCTTAACCCTTTCAGCGCGGGGTCCGTCTTTAGACGTCAGATTCTGACGTCTAAAGACGTTCACTGCGCTGATCGGACTCAAACAATTATAATGGCCGAAGACCCATAACGTAGGTATTCAAATGAAGCGGAAAGAACTAACTAAGACATTTATGATGATTGCAAATTGGAAGAAACATCTTTGGTCTTCATGGTTTGTATACAAATAAATCAGCGCCTTAAAGATTAGGGCCATCATCGTGTCTTCTTCATCCAGGTAGTGTAGGCCTACTCGGGATATACTTCTACTGCGCCTGACTTCTATGATTAAATATCAGTCGGTTTGGCTTTAAGCATTGTCCATTGTCCATTAATCCAGGGTGTTTCAAGCTATTTTCTACCTAAATAAAATGAATCTGAAATATGTAAAAAAGCTGGTAGTAAATGCGGAGTTGAATCAAGTAATCAAATTAGAGAAACCGTTATTTTTAGCCATTTGAAGCTGGAAAATGCGTTAACAAATTCAGCTTAAAATGACGAGAATAATAGACTGACAATAGAACAATTAGGCATAAGGGTTGAGGTGACTGGCTGGATTTGGTTTATTGGACTGCTCAACTTTTATCTCAAATCGAGATCTTACAGGTCGAGCACTTAACTCGTGTCTCATTGCATTGAAAGGTGTTGTTGTGCTAGAAAACTGAACATAGGTGAAACAATCTATCTCCACGATACCCGGAAATCACCTGCAAAAACATAACATATAAAAGGAGTTATTGGTAATATAATATTTTATGCAGTTAGAATACAATTGCTGTTGTGGATCGCTGTAGGGAGACAAGTCACTTGGAATAGTCCGAATAAAGATGCACCCGTAATTGCTAGATTTATTATTTAATTGAATTGAAACAAGGCTTGAGAATTCAAATAAAATTCATTTACATAAAATAAGCACACAATCTAATGTAAACAGGCTAGATAAAGCACCTTTACTTTCGGGGGGGGGGGGACACACAAACTGTCATGGTGGCGTACAAATTTAGTCACCATGAAAACATTATTTTTTACAATAAAAGTTATTAATTATTCAATTCGGTCGTTTATAACCTTTAGTAAATTGAAAGATTTCCTCCCCGCTAGCATAATCTAACAGAGCAATACCAGTTTCAGATTGAATGGTAAGGCTGAAAAATATAAATCTGTCCCCTCCCCCCCTGTGTTTATCAAGTTATGCGCATGTGAATTTCCATCGGACACACATTCAAATGATTGAATATTAGGTACATCTTGATCAAGGTATATTTCACATTAAAAAAAATTGTTGCAATAAAATATTGCATGGGTACTCACCTATGATTAGGCCTGTCATCTTTTCTATTCACTTCGGATTAAAAGTAGAATAACAACCGAAAAGAACTTAACCAAATATCATGAATATAACAGCAACAACCAAAAAACATGTCCCTTTGGCATCAGAGGGTCATGTCTGCCATTTGGTAAAGTGACAGATATGACACTTTGGTTCCACGAGGACAAATCGGTAACATCTGAAACAAACACGTCTCAACAACCAACACAATGTGATAACATGAAAAAAAATTATACCTCGGCGACAAAATTGTGGATGTCCATATTTTGCTTAAAGTACGCACCTTGTCTTTAGTTAATTTCCCTGAACATCTGATAAATAAAATACAAAAATGTTATAGTTAGCACTTGAAATGGCTGTGGGTACAACTATTTAGCTCCTATCCCAACAAGCACGAGGCATTGAGCCACTGTTGGTTTAATGTTGGGCCAGCATCGTAGAAGATGGGGCAACGTTGAACCAACATTGGTTCAATGTCTCGTGTTTTCTGGGATATATAATTATATACAACTACTTTGATTGTTTGATTGATTAGTTTATTAAACAGTGGTCAAGTTGTAATCCTTTAAAGTCTTTATAATCTCTTCACCAAACCCGTCTCAAATCGGTAATTGGGAGTCAACCGTTGGATGATGTAGTAGAATGGTGTATGCACTTAAAACGTTAGTTACTGAGCAAAATCCATGAAATAAAACGTGGTATCGCAAATAAAATATTCAATGCAGATAATTGTATTCCCAGCAAACACGTAGCATTCACCCAATGCCGGTTTTAATGTTGGCCGAACATTGAAACAGCATTCGGTGAATGGTTACACACAACCCGTGCTTTGTATAATGAATATATTAGTATCACCACTACGACCACTCACAACCTACAACCCACATTCAGCACCCCACAAAACACAGCCCACAAGCCATGACCGTCCGTGTGCTATACCATAAGGGATGCACCATTTGATATCTGGGGGGGGGGGGGCTAGAGTTTTTGTTGCTTGCAAACTTTTTTTTTTACCTCCGAGAGAAAACAATCTCTTTTTTTGGCGATCAACGTCCGACAATTTTTTTTTATGTTTCGCCGAAGAATTTTTTTGTCGTATGCTTCACCTATTATGTACGTTACTATTTGGTGTTTTTTTCTGGTCAACATATTTTTCATCAATTTGCCAACAAATTTTTTTTTGCCCACATTTTCAACAAACTTTTTTTTTCTGACTTTTTTGGCGACAAACTATTTTTTTCAATTTTTTTCTAGGCCTTCCCCCCAGATATCAAATGGTGCGTCCCTAAGCAGGACTTAACATGTTAATGTCTTAATACGAAATCCATGGCCATGGGTTCAAATGGTTGTGGATCGTAGGTTGTGGTTATTCCGTAATAACAGATTCTGTGAGCGATACAGAGTCCGTAATCATTGCCATTCGTAAAGCTGTGCCACAAAAATCCGGTGAGCGGACGATCGATTGCGCAATAAATTAATGATTTGTATTTTATCTTATAATGACAGATTTACATCTCATTAGAAAAATGCCTTAACCATTTAACCGCCAAATTATTCAATTGGAATTTTCACCCACTTGAAGTTGTGTCTCGCTGACGCGATCCACAACTTCAAGTGAGTGAACATTATTCAGATTGGACAAAATGTAGGTCAACTCCTTTCAAATCGTGCTGATTGATGTCACATTATGGTTTTAACATGCTTAAAAGGCGGTACTGAATGTGGTAATAATTGACTGAAAACCCCAATATATGCGGCACCGGCGCTTGAAGGATAAACGTGGGTACTTACCCAGCAAACACAAAACATTTGCATAACATTTGAACAACGTTGGGGCAACGTCGAAGACGTTGGGCCGACGTAAAGACTAATAAACCCAGGATTAAAAATCATCTGAACACGGTAAGGTAGTTCACTGCTATACCCGCGGGTGCCTGCTAGATGACATTTGACACCGGAACCCTATAATCCCGTGGTGGTCTACCCTCAATCCACATCCACAGACTACGGCAAGCCGAGAGGCAAACAATCAATGTTTATCTACAGTGTGCACCTACAAGTTTACCACAATGGCTAACACATGCCATTCTCGCGGCCACATATATATAGCTAATTCAATGTTTTTCCATCGTTGTGCCAGCGTCTGCGACTCTTCAAACACATGGTCTTGTGCACTTCAAAATACTTTTTTTTATTTTTAAAGTTTAATTATGTTATGCCTGTCCGCTTTTATGCCTGTCCGCTTCCAACTAGTTGCACAGTTAGCCGTTGATTAAATAAGAACAGTCTTACTTTAAATTGAGCAGCAAATTTAATAAAACAAGAGCAAGACAACAGAAGTCCAAGCGCTCCCGCCTCGAATTAAAATTTTATTGAAGGGATTTTGTGTAGTGTTATTAACGTAGTCCTAGACTGGATCAAAAATCATGACAAGTATGCCTAAAAGGCTATTATATATATACTAAGAGTAAGATTACGAACTAGACAGTCGGTCAGAGACTGCAAACAATCGAAATTAATGATCTTAATCTGGATATCCGATCTGGATCGTGATCAGGATCATTCCCACAATTTAATGGGTTGATCCTAGGCTCGAGACAGCCCTCCGGATTGGATCATATTTTGGATTCTGATCGTAATCCTGATCATTCCCAAAATTTAGCCGATTTTCCTTGGCGAGACACAATACAAATCTGTTCGTTACTTTTTAAGTAATCCGACAGACACACAGACAACAAGCCAACACGACCAAAAACACAACCTTCCTGGAGGAAGTAATAAGTCAGTCTAGAATCACCACCATTTGTTTTAGATTAATGGTTTAGTTAACTACCACAGTTTGCCAGATGATATGCAAATTAGTCGGTCATGTTTAATTTGGTCAGGACGGTTGACCAAATATCAGGCATATGAAAGTAAATAATGGCCTATATGCAGCCATTTTCAATTTTATCCAGTCGATTTATTTCAGGGTGTATCTTCCCCTGAGACCTCAAAAGTTGTTTTATAGTAATGGTCCGGCCATCTAGCACAGTTTACCAAATATCGGTATATGAGAGTAAATAACGGCCGATAGGCGGCCATTTTGAATTTGATCCAGTCGATTTTTTTCATGTTGCATCCTCCCACGAAACCTCTTATTTTGTTTTATGGTCAAACTATCTAGCAGGGTTTGCCCGATATCAGGCCTATTGAGGTAAATAATGACCGATTGTCGGCCATTTTGATTTCGATCAAGCTGAAAAATTTCAGGGCGCATCCTACCCTGAAACCTCACATTTTTCATAGTAATGATAAGTTTCATAGTAATGATCTAGCCATCTAGCACGGTCTATCAAATATCGCGCCCGCGAAGAAAGTAAATAATGGCCGATAGGCGGCCATGTTGAGGTGCCTCCTCGCCTGAAACCTCACATTTTGTTTTATAGTAATGATCTAGCTATTTGAGCGGTTTTCATGATATTCCACAAAATATTTTAATTGGATAATGTGACAAATTAACCCAAGTGCTGGGTCAACATCGAGGTCAACGTACAAAAAAATGAAAAGGCACACCAAAGAAGATATCGTGTGTGTAATCCACCGATAATTTTCGAGATCCGCCGCAGAAACGAAGTGTATGTCAAAACATCTAAATAGGTAATAGTACTGAATCAAAAGTGGGCCAAAGGTCATATACCCTTTAAGGCTTAACTAGACCTCCTAGAGGTGTTGTGTGCATAATGTGAAGACAATCGGACAAGTAGATCCGGAGATATGCTGCGGAAACGAATTGTTGACGGACAGACCAACGGCCCAACGGCCCTACGCCGTAACATCATACAATCAATCTGTGCTTTTTGGTATTGAATTCAGATAAAAACTATTCCGAAGTATTTTAATAACTGTCCATTATCCACCTGAAAGTGATTCACATACCAAATATTTTTATGCTCTGTTATTTTCTCAAAAGTTATAGGCGAAAGAAGATGTAAAGCAAAAGACCGGACGGAGCCAGATTTTATAACTCTATTATTCTCCATGCGAATAATGGAGTCTCTTCGAATGAGACACACGTATAGAAACAGGTGTGGTGGACAAAGTGATCGGCACCGTTTTACACTATTTTTGAGTCCCCCGCCAAATACCGTGAGATTACCATTGAAAAATGTTTTCATAGTTCAAAAGGTAGACCATTTGACATGGTCCTACTCGGATAACATTGTTACCATGGTTACATCTCCTTGAAACTTTTTGATATTTATGGCTGATTAAATAAACACAGCTGTCTTCATCTCAAAGTGACAAAGTTCTGGTTGAAGATTCCCAAAATAGGGCCATCATTCAGCAGCACATGTTTTGCTGTTTTTCAGCTTTTAGGCCACTATCTTTTTTTCTTTGTTTCAGATGAGCGCGCGCATTAGATTTAGGCAGCGCATTACCAAAAAAACATTGTGTTTTTTTCTGCCTAGCGCAAGCATCGGGTTGTCGCCGATTTCCAAAAAAAACCCAGTATTTCGTGAAATAAAAAAAACAAAAGTTTATTTCAGCAGATAAAAAACATCTTTCCAGCTTGTTTTTTTCGTCGCCCTCATTAACTTTTTCTCAAATAGATCAAAAGTTATTTTTATTTCGTCGCTCTCAATAACTTTTCTAGAAATTTGTCCATTTTTTTGTTTTATTTCGTCGCCCTCATAAACTTTTTCAAAAATAAGTTCATTTTTTTTTTCTTAAATGTTTTTTTTTACCGTCCTCCCTCATTAGATGTTGGATTTTTTCTGATCTAAAACAAAGAAATTTAACATAGTGGCCTTACGTCACATCCAACAGTTATCTCACTCACATTAGATTGTCATTACTTAATAATTTTACACACAGTCTATAAACAGACGACAAAGCGTTGAAAGCAGACAGTAAATATGACTGGCTGTGTGTGCGAAAATAACTCGGATTTTGGTGAGAACTACTCCCGAGTGCCATCTATTAACCCTTTCAGCGCGGCGACCGTCCTTAGACGTCAGAATATGACGTCTGCAGACGTCATACTCTGACGTCTAAAGACGGTCCCCGAGCTGAAAGAATTAAATATTTAAAAGGGCTGTAAACCCATAATATAGGTATTCAAATGAAGCGGGAAGAGCTATTAAACTAAGACATTTGTGATGATTTCAAGTTGAAAAAATCCTTTGGTCTCCCCGTTTTATACAAAAATATATCAATGCAGCGTTTAGAGGGTTAACCCTTTCAAGCCTGAATTTACCATTGTCATTTTCATCCACTACAAGCCGCGAATTGCTGTCGCAATTCTCGACTTGTAGTGGGTGAAAATGACTTGCAGCCGGTGACAAATGAGAAAATATACTGTTATTTTCAAAACAGTTTGATGAATTTTTTTGTTCTAAAACCACCAGGTTTCAGGAAAATTAGGCCATTCTTCAGAGATAAGAAATGATGCTTTATGCATCGTGGGGGCTTAAAGGGTTAAGAAAACACTGACCAATGTGTAAACGTTGACCAGACATCTACACAGCGCTACATCCACCTGTTGTATTCTCCGAGTTAAAAGCAAACAAAAATAAACAAGATACCAAGTGGGTCTTGTTGAAATCACAGAAATGTTCTCAGCATATTTACCGTTTAGCCATCTCTGCTCTTCACTGCTGCACGAGTTTTGCCAGACATTCCCGCTAAACACGCTGCATTTTCTTTGTGTCGACTTAATGCTGGGCCAGTGTATGTAACGCTGTTCCATCATTAAACCAACATTTTACAATACATACTATTTATTGTGGACTCTAGTAATCTCCGTGCAGCATCGCCGAGACACGGAGCTGGTTTGTTTCTGAAAAAGCTCCAGGACTCCATCTCAATTAACTGTGAGAATACCCAGCAAACACAAGACATCGATCCAATGTTGGGCCAATGTTGGTCTACCGTCTACGACGTTGACCCAACATTGGCCCAACATTTGGGTCGATGTCTCGTGTTTACTGGGTAGAAGGTGAAATTAACCCTTTTGCTGCTGCTGGTGCTGTATTTATACGCTTTCAAGCAAGGTGTTTCAAACCGACTAAAATGCCAATAAAAATGATGAAGTTGTTCATGATAGATGCTCAGCTCATGAGCTAACTCAACTTGCTACATGTCTATTTTAATAAATAAACATATTTTTCGTCATTGAAGCTGGAAATTGCGTTAGCAATTCCAGCTTCAATGACGAAAAATATAAATAATTCAGCCGCACAGGGGTTAACATATTGAGCAGATTGAGCATACAGGTCAGCCAGCGTGGTCTCAATAAAAACGAGTGGTTTTCTTCAGAGGAATCAGCGTTAGAGACAGAGACAAACATAACCGGAACCAAATAAATATGTTTGCTACTGAATCATTCACAGATATATTGACTGCTATATTTTACAATGTCGGTATATAATGTAGTAGCATACAATTTGAAGCCAAATTAAACGTTTCCAACTGACTTCACGTGTCCATCCACTAATCCCAGCAGGGCTGACGCGCCACGAGTTTGCGTGTGAATTTGAATCCCTCACGCACCTGTGTAAGCCATGGATTATATGGACATGGACATATAACAGGCGGTGGGAGGCATGTTAGGAATGAGGAAGTGTCAAACGTCACCGACAGCCCACACTGGATCAACATGCGTGCAGGTGGACTACCTTAAACTAATAACGAAGGCTTTAGGAATGATACATCCCACCACTTCACCTGCTACAGACTCAGCTATAAACTCGACCTAAAATATTATTCATCAGTAGTTTTCATGCATTCCTTTTATTGGATTCCTTCTCAAAGTTATTCAGAATATCAAAATACCCCCCCCCCCCAAAAAAAAAAAAATCTCTCAAATTTTGAGAGACTTTAAATTAGTATATATTTTTAAAAGATGGCCATTTTGATTTTTAATGGATTCATTCAAATGGGCAGCCATCTTGGAAAATGGCCGTGTATGGCTCGGTGCCCCTCCCCCAAAAATGAATGAAATTCGCAGACACGTAGATCATAAGTAAGAAAATGAATGTGTTCAAAATTATTAAGTTTAAAAAATAACCCTCACCCAAGTTTCGGGAACAAATTAATTATCGTGTGCCCGCCCCCCCCCCCCCGAGGTTCAAAAAACTTGGAAACTACTAAAATAAAATGATTCCCACCCCCAACATACATGTCAATTGTTTTTTAAGATGTTTGTCCTCAGCCATTTTGCTTTACATTGATTCTTTCCATAAGTTTATCTAAACATCAGAGATACCTAGAGAACCACTCTACTAAATGAATCCGATCCAAACAACGGTTCATAAGATATCGTGACCACACGTTTTTGGGTGGCCATATTGGAAAATGGGCCTCCATAGCTCGGTGTAAACAAATATATTAGAAGAATTTCCCAGGTACATAGGTCATATCATATGTAAACAAGAAGCTACCCAGCCATCTTAATTATCCGCCCCGACCGAATGAACAACTTTTCTTCAGGGTGCATCCTTCCCAGAACTCACATAATGGTCTAGCTATCCAGCACAGTTTGCCACGTATATTGCAGATGTTAATATCAATGATGACAGCAAGGTAGCCATTTTGAAATTGATGAAGTTGAGGTTTCAGGGTGAATCCTCCCATGAAATTAGGGCGAATCCTTCCATGAAATCACACATTTTATTTCATAGTAATGACTTATAGGTATCTGGCACGGATTTACATAGATAGGTAGATATTGTTTATTTCAGTGACATGTACATAACAACAAATACATGGGAACATGAAATATTGTTAAATGAAGTACCCAGCCCTCGAGGACTTATTAGTCACTATACATACATAATATATACAAAGGTGCAGTATAAGCTTGAAAAATAATAATAATAATAAAAAGCAAAACAATATAATGTGTGCTAGTTAAATAAGGCATACATATATACATATATTCTGCATATTAGAGTCAATAAGTCGGCCAAATTTGACAGAAATGTTGTCGGTGAATATCTTCCTAAACCGCATGCTTTTTCTAGATACTTCAATTATTTATTGGTCGGTCAATGTACAGCAAGATTTACAAAATTCAAATCGCAACTAAAACTCTAGAAGTAGATATCTCTTTATTAATTTAGAGAACAATACTGAGGTCTATCGCAAAAAGTGATCAGCGTTGTCAGTCGACAAAGATTAACTTGTGTTTCCGTGACAATTTTACACAGCGTTCGGTCGGTCAACTGAATTAACGATGAGGTTTTTGAATAAATTAGCCAGCATAACATTTTATGGTGAGCATTAATTTGACACAAAAATCATCATCCATCAAGGGGGCATCCAGTCTACTTAATATTAAATTAGTTGTATCTAAAACATTACAAAGTGACAGATGCGGCTCTTTAATACTAAAGTGGTGATCTGACGGTTGATTATAAAGCAGGTACTGAAAAAATAATATAAAAATATGACTTTTTTACGATCCCAGAAGGGTAGCCGAGAATAAATATGGAGATTTGATGATCAAGATCATGACCATAAAAACTTAACATAATCAATGTACAAGAATATATAAAGAAGGGGAAAAGAAGAAAAAACAGCCTAAATGATACAAATATGCAATGATCTGGAAACATTCTGATGAATCAAAGTGCAATGTATGTATCATGTATAAAGTAGGTTATTACTAAAACACCTTTATTATAATAATGCTGAATTTGTTTCAAATTAAGTTGCAGCGTCTACTGGATGTAATGCCCATTTTCAATGTTGACATATTTTTACAGTATGTATAATTGGTACAATGAAAGGTTTTTGGGGTAGGGGGGGGGGGGGGTGCAATAGTTATAAAATTCATAGCATGGACGGAATGCTATTGTACTAAATGATGAAAAAAATCCTGAAAACTAAAATGTCAACATACCCAGATCACCAAGAAGCCTGAAGTCCTATATCATCCCCCCGTCATAAATCAGGTTAGAGTTTTTGCGGTCACAAATACTTAAAAAGTGTATTTGTGGTGGCCATTTGAATTTCAGTAAAATCACCTGCACATTTCCAGATGATAGGTAATGTGATGGCACATCTCCATATCGTGGGGAATATGATTGTGAAATTTTCGATTTTGATTTTCTTGAGTTGAGCTTTTGTGCCCACAAAAAAAAAAAAGTTGATCCGTGGCGGCCATTTTGAATTTCAGCAGAACATTAAAAAAACCACCTGCACATCTCTATATCGTAGAAAATGTGATTGTACAATTTGAATAATATCTTTAAGTTTTGTGCCCACAAAAAAATGTTGTATTTTCCCTCTGGCGGCCATTTTAAATTTTGGTGGAATCTTTAAAAAATCACTTGCTCATCCCCATGTTTGCTGGGAATGTGATGTTAAAATTTCCAAAAAACACCAAACTATTTTTTTAGTTTTTGCGTCCACAAAAAAATTGAAGTTGATTTGTGGCGGCCATTTTGAATATCAGTATAATCTTGAAAAAGTCACCTGCACATCTCCATATCGTGGGGAATGTGATAATACAATTTGAAAAAATTCTTACTTCAAGTCTTAGAGTGTTTGCGCCCACAAAAAAATTTGGTGTTGACCTCTGGCGGCCATTTTGAATTTTGGTAGCATCTTTAAAAATCACTTGCACATCCCCATGTTGCTAGGAATGTCATGTTAAAATTTCAAAACAAATTGACTAGTAGTTTTCGGTTTTGTGTGCCCACAAGTAAACGTGACGCCTGACGCCAGACGCTATGACAAAATAGATAATCATACTCACTTTATATTTTGTTGTCTCACTAACAATTGCACCCCAGCAATTTTTAACACACTCACTGTTCGGCGTGAGCGAATACAAAATCTGTGAAAATTGATTTATCATGTTTACCTAGCAAATACAAAACATTAGGATAACATTTATACAATGTTGAACCAGCGTCAAATGTTTTGTGTTTGCTGGGGTTACCAAAGAAGAATTATATATAGGCACTAACTCTACAAACACTTTTTGTTTCAACGAACTGTGGTTTTGCCCCCGGAAAAAACAACATTGGCCTTCTCATTCGCTGTACATTCCAAATGAAAGAGTACGTGTTTTGATGACAGAATCTGGTGTGACAGGAGCCTGTGGTTCACAGGTGCCTATAATGACGGTTCTCTAGTTTCAGATCCTGCAGAGGGGATGTGGTGTCATTTACCATATAATAATACCATGCCCCAAGCATTCACCTGTTCCCACTGAAAACTGTAATAGCACCGTGTTCTCCGTATGAAGTCCGCATGTCATCAACCTGATAGCACGAAAAATGTTTTCCCGGAAACACAAAATATACAGCAACTTGATAAATTATATATTCATTTACATGAATTTACAATTACCAACACTTTCACCATCAAAGCCCACATTGGTGGTAAAAGTGCCAAAGAAAAGTGTTACCACTTCTCAACAGCAACTTTAACCATTTAAGCCCTCATGATGCAATAAATCATCATTTTACATCCCTGAGAACAGACCTAATTTTCCTACAACTAAGGGTTTTAGAATGAAAATTTTCATGCAACTGGTTTACTAATACATGACAATTTTCTTCATTTTTTCACCCACTTCAAGTCATCTTCATCCACTACAAGTCGAGAATTGCGACAGCAATTCGCGGCTTGTAGTGGATGGAGATGACAATGGTGAATTCAGGCTCGAAAGGGTTAAGCACGACTCTATTTATTTTAATATGTTTTATTAGCCGGTTAAAATCACGAAATGACTGTTTACCCAGCGAGATTGTCAAATAAGTCTTTTTCACGCACTTGAAGTTGTGGGTCGCGATAGCGAGATACAACTTCAAGTGGGTGAAGATTTAAACAAGATAAAGCGGATACAGGTTTAAAATATTGGCATTCCAAATAACGCTTTTGAAGATCAACAAAATGCTTCGTCAGAAGGATTTATAAATTAATGTTGCTCTGAAAATATACAAATGATAATTTTACAATCTGCATTTGTGGGTCACTGTACCTTTGACTGTAGGTAAGATATCTAGGACAATGTTGGTATCGTAAAAAATGCGTTATTTCACACATAACTGGGCAGCTATGTTCAGAAAAAAAACTACATCAGTATTTTCTGCAGCAATATTATTGTGAGGGGATAACTGAAATAATTAGAATAAGTTGAATATTATTAAATCATGTGTGATAATTAAAAAATGTGATTTCTTCTCAGGATTTAACTATGTGAGCGTAAAACCAGTCGGAGTGGAAATCTTGGATTTGTTCCAGCAATACATGTGATAATACTGTATCGCCTGACTCACTGATGTAATCACTTCGTGAATGTCAATTTGTGTTTTTGTTATGCTTTGCTGTTGTAATTATACTCAGGAAATATATCAATGAATTTCATAAATTTTATCATTATTCTTCAACCGTTAAAACAATAACACCGCTAAGCACAAATTCAGTCGTTTTTAATCCGTGTTATTGGATGATCAAATCACAGTGATTGGAAACGAAAGGAGTGCTTAATAAACATCGTGATTCGCAAATGTTTGGACTCAAATTGAACAAATATGAGTATGTTTCACCCACTAGAAGTTGTGACTCGCGGTAGCGAGACACAACTTCAAGTGCGTAAAAAATTAAACTATTTAATTTTGCGCTTTGAGGGTTAAATTACATGATAAAAATAAATAAATATGATACAATGATGAGCGACTACTTTGCACAAATACATCTTAACGTATTTGCCAGCGACGACAGAAAAGTAAGAGGACGCATTTTAGTATGAGCTTAGACTAAAAATGCATGGTAGTGTCTAGAACAGTATTCCTAAAGCGAGCGACCTATGCTGGGCAAGTGGTTGATCGAGATGGCCGTCGCAAATGCCCAAAATCTAAGTCTACGTCTTTGCGAAAACCTGGTCAGATAATACGCATACAATATGAGCACAGAGAAAAAGCATCACAGATTCTCTTTGAACCGATAATGTCAAACAACCCTTTAATCGCTGAAATATCTTTACACAAACCAAGAGACCAAAGGGTTATTTTAATTTTAAATCTTCATAAATAGTCATTTTTAATATTTTTACTCCATCAGTGCGTGGATCGACTGCAGAAGTCAGATTCTAAAGTCGATCCCCGCTCAGGAAGGAATAATGGTCTCAACAGCTGAAAGGAACTGGCTGTTTCCACGTGGGCGATGTAGATATTTCTCAAAGTCATCCTTTCACCGTAGACCTTGGTAGCAGGTGAAAGGTGAACCGCACAGATGAGGCCACTTGAGGAAATATCTCCAAATATTTAGGTAGAGTTATCCTTGAGAAAACAGCTCTGCGCTGGTAATAGTGCGGCATATGGTCTGGATTTAGATGCTTCGATCAGTGACCGCCACAGCCATAAATATAAAATTTACAACGCCGCAGATAAATTTACAACTTTCCAATAACATATATGCCCAATACACTAAATGTCCAAGCATGACTGACATAGGATACGAATAAATGTGATCGAGATCTTACAAATTGAATCTTAGTCTTCAAGTGAACTTTCACAATTATCAACTCGCTCAATATGTCGGGTCAATTTGGGCCGATGTCAAACGACTTCTGTTTGCAAAATTGACTCACTGGGAAATTGCAAGCAGGTTTCTCTGCAGATATAAAAGGCATGCTTCAGCCATATGTTCTTCAATGATAGGACAGGTGTCACTTATTATTAGCACCAGGTAACAAGTGGTTCCACATGCGGACTGACAAGATGAAAAAACATACAAACGTGTTGGTACCTCTTAGATGTTTTTTTTACAAAATGTGATGTAGTGTGATGCATCTATCTAACTGTCAAATATTTGTCTATGTGTTTGTCTATTTTTCTCGGTAAATTTCACCATAATGTTTTCATCTTTAGGCTTATTTTTAGCATGTAAACCAATTTCTCAAATATACATTGTATGTGCAAAATATATTGCTAGCTTGATTAATATCACATTTTATAATAATTTTGTCTGTGGAAAGCGCCATTTGGTGAAAAATGATAATTGTCATTTTTCTTTGTCACACTTGATTCATTTTTACATAGTTAAAAAATGGGCATGCAAAAGCCACACCAACCAACAAAAAAAACACGTAATTAACGGAAAATAATTTCAATTTTTGCTGCACCGGTCTAAACGTTTGCAATCAAACATCCACGCCATATGGCAAATTATGTTTTGGTCAGGCGTGGCGCCTTCAAAATGGCCAAGGTCACTAATCAAAACCGGACAAGGTCACTCCTCTTTGACGTCAGCCGAGGGAATCCTCAGGAGAAAATACTGTGATATTACGAGCGTGTTCCGTGAAGATGTAAGATACGCACGGCGGCGTCCTGCGAAAGGCACCACCAGAACGGAGGGCCCAGAGAAAACATAAATTTACTCTATCACAATCTCGGGCCTGCTGCACCCCGAGAGACACAATCTGCAAACAGATAAAGAGATATGGCTCAGGGGCACGGAATCAATGTTTGCGGCTTCGTAACGACTATTGTAAATAAAATGTTAGACACCTCGCATCGTGAGGAAAGTGTCCCGAGTCGTTGAGCCAATGGTGATTTAAGGTTGGCCCAGCGTCGTAGACGGTGGGCCAACCTAAAATCATCATTGGTTCAATGCGTCGGGCGTACTGGGAGGTTTCTTTGGAATAATACTAATTATTGTGAGTGACTGAGTGAATATTGCTTTACATCGCTTTCTGTACAATCATGGCAACATCGCGACAGAAGGAAGCCCAAGGCCGGGACTATGCCCTACTCTTATCAAATGACTTCAAGGGTGCTTTATAGTGCACAGTACCATAAACAGCACTGCACACTCCATGCATGCCTTTGAACAGTTTGGAGCACTGAATATGAACAACCTCGATAACAAACATCCGATCTGGTCGGGATGCGAATCCAGTACTTCTGAGTTTCGAGCCACAGCCGTACCGAATGAGTCATCGGAGCCTGCGACTAATATTTTTGTAGAGATGCGTAAAAGTTGCTATCGAGTTTTAAAATATGTCATGTCATCAAAGGCAGCAGTGTGGAAAATTTGTTGTGGAGTTAAAAAAAGGTCTTGCCCTATTAACCCTTTCAGCATGGGGACCGACTTCAGACAGCATAATTTAATTTTCATGTGACAGTTATGATGATTTTAAATTATAAAATCTCTTTGGTCTACCATGGTTTGTCAACAAACATTCCAGCGTTGTAACGGTTAAAGGTCAATGGCAGATACGACCACACTTTGATTACAAGACTACAATCTGTAAATAGTCAATAGGAGTAAAACCCAGGAGACAAGTGGCGAGAGGGAGCGACATGATCTGCATGTGAAAGCTCCGTCCTCTAAGCATCTCATTACAGTGTCAAGGCCTGCTTTTTCTGCCACCTTTATTGCCATTCTCTGGGTCTACAAGACGACAGTTGCCTAGTGCTGTGTTCTTGTCTTGTGTGTTAGCTGTACATCTCTATAGATAATCACTGGCACTTTGTCTCTTCACCTTCACACAGGCCTAGGCCTATACATCCCGAGTATTAGGGCCCGTATTATCGTACAAGTTACGATATATCGTAGGCTTCGGATCGGTCGATATGGCCATCTTGACCGATCCGAAGCCTACGATATATCACAGCTTGTACGAGAATACAGGCCTGTTGATAAATGTCATCATAACACCTAAATGATTTTATCACATCATAGATATTTAGATAGGGGCTTATGGAAGAGGTTTTCTGTTCTTTACTCTACATAAATCTAGCCCATTATAAAAGTAGTGGCAGGTCATTTGGGGTGAAAAGTGTTTTGACCTGATTTATATACAGTTAGCCTACATATCCCCATACGCAGGACATTAGAAAACAACGACACTACAACTAACTCAAGCCCAGACATGAATATCTACATTGCCAGTGCAACACCAAATTCGAAGCGCGGCTTTTCAGCTATGAAGGTATCGAAGAAACCTTCACTTTACTTGCACATATGACAAATAGCAATATGTTAAACCAAGGAAAATAGAATGGTTAAACATATAACCTCCTTGGTTCAACCAATAACTTGTTAAACCTTGCAGGGAGGTGTAATTACACCGCCCTGGCTAAACCAATGAGTTTGGTTAACCGCTACAACATGCATGCGACCCTGGCCGGGCGTTATATGATGCATACGACCTGGCAACACAGCCACCGTACGTTTGATGAATAATTACCATTGAGACCGCTACATTTTTATTATGTTTACCCACTTGAAGTTGTGTCTCGCTACCGCGACCCACAACTTCAAGTGGGTGAAAATAAAAACTTGGACTATAAATTGAAAACGACCCACTATAGTTGTGCGCAGTCGTGTGAGTAATTAACAGTGACAGCAGAGCTGGACACGGTGCGTAATCAGTGCTGAAATCCGGTGACAAAAGAGTGAGTGTGGCGGGGAGGTCCCACGTCGCCAGCACCGCTGATAGCGTTATCTACAAGCCCCACCTAGTGCAGGGTCTTATCCTCACACTGATTAAACGTCAGGCCAGCGTCAGAGACGTTGACCTGACGTTTAATCAAGGCTAATTCAACGCACACACCGGGTGAAATGGACAGACATGGATCTGAGCCATGGATTTCTGGATCGCTTCTGTCTTCTCATCTGGCACCTCTCGTTATTCAGTCACTTGCAACGTTGGCCAAGTACCGGAAACCCTGGCCCAACAATTGGTCATCATCCCAGCAACAACTGCGTCTATCGGGCAGATTCTAAAAGAAGTGGATGCCAGCTATTTTTGGCCACGTCGACTTGAGATGGGCTTCTCGATACAGGTGCCCCGGGATCGATATTCCATTAAGACGTTTTGCAGTATCAAATACATCGATTTAAAACTCTCGCCCTGCTTATCAGCCATGAAAGCTTCATTAAATTATATCACGGTGTTTGCACACACTGTATCATCGAGTGTTTGTTCGACAGCTACCGCTTGAGCAGATAAGACTGACTTGAAATAAATTGTGCTCACTGGATGAGCCACAGCTGGCACAACATTAAAACAACATTCACACACGGAAAAGGGGTTTTGAGCTTTATAACTGCTATAAATGTGTATAATGTTATAAAGGATAACACCTACACTTCAAATACAAGAAGTACACTATTTGTGCCTGCAAAATAGTTACAAACAACAAGTCCAAAGAAATGACTTTAAACAGCGTTGGAAACATATGCAAAATTGGCATATATATCAAAGTAGAATGAAGTATATAACCAGATATCATAGGCATCCAATATATGAATAAGCCATTGCTTGGGACTTTCCATGGAGTGGGCCCCTACACAAATTTTAGCTTGCCTTACCTTACTTGACGTGATTCATTCAATAGTGATAATAATAGGAAGCCTCCTTACCTGCAAACAGAAAAAAACAATCAATTTAAATAAATATAAACTATCATTTTTCAAACACTAATACACATACATGATACCATACATCGTCCGTTTGGACATGAAAGCGCTTCATATCCAATGGCACGATATTAGGCGTGCAGCTGGGAGCCCAAAATACGCTTATTTAAGGAGTTTAATGCTCATTCATGTACATGGCCACATCAAGGTTTATCTGAAAGAAAATTTTGTCTTCTTTCCGATGGTGCCTGCTGTGGAGCAGTGGCTATCTTCTAACATTGTGAAAATTAGGGTTAAAGACAGGTGGGGTGTTAATTAATTGATGATTATAATAGCTCGGTCATTTTATGGCAAAGGACGCCCAGGCACAACACAATTTGCAAATGTTTAAAAACAATTACCAATCAGTTCAGAATCATCTAGAGAAAAACATATTAAAAATTTCCTGAAATCCAATTGGTCGAAGGATGCTTAATTTGCATAAATCCAAGATGGCCGCCACTCTTTTTACGGAGCATACTTTTTTATATATGAATTTTCAACAAATAAAGCTATAAACAAGTGTAATACCTCTTTTTCGTGTAATTTTTACTGGGGAATCAATTTCTAATATTAATATGATGATCCAAAGTCATTTTTGAGGTTAAGAGGTCAATATCAAGGTCAAAATACGAAAAAGTGATTTTTAACAAATTCTAATAGCAACAACTTTAATACCCCATTTTGATGTGTTTTTGACAGAATAATCAATTTATGGTCATATTTGATGGAGTCAAGGTCATTTTCAAGGTCAAAACGTCAATTTCAAGGTCAAGGTCAAGAAAGCGAAGATATGAAATTTAACAAATACAAATTAAAACACGTACACGTAATACCTTTTTTAATGTGATTTTGACAGGAAATTAATGTCTGACACCATTTATTCTGATTATTCGAAGTCATTTTCAAGGTCGCAACGTTAATTTCAATGAAACAAATGGGAAATATATATTTACATTAAAACGAGTGTATTACAAATAGAAACAAGTGCATCACCTCGTTCTCGTGTTATTTTGAATGGGACCCAAGGGGCTATCTTAGGGGGTCAGAAACCCCTTTTTAAAACATCTCAAAAATATTTCAAACACGGGAACTTGCCCTAGTGCTGTTTTATTGCTGGGGCAGCGTCGTAGACAGTAACCCAACATTAAACATTGGTCCAATACTCTAATATAATTATGCCTCCTGGTCGCTGGACCATGTCTACAGTTTATACAGTTATGAAGAATGGAGATGTCAGCTGCGCTTTGTCAGCCGTATTCTTTTCAAACGATTGATCAGCAATTTTACAGTATTGCAATGCAGGTGATGTGGAGTTCATCAGAATAAGGTTCTGGCCACATAACGAGGCTTGACGGATTTCACACACAATGTTGTTTTATCTCAGTCATTGAGATGTTGACTTGTGGGGGTGGTGGTCTGCGTGACATTTTAATTGACTCTGACGCCTATGCATATGCCAGTGTTGACCAATGCTTTCTGGAAAACAATCTAAGAGAGCTGTACGTGGGTTGACACTTGTATATTAAGCGATGATGAGATACCTGAGATACCTGATGGTGTCCTTCTTTAAGGGGTGTGAACAGAAAGCCAATACTATCTGTAGAGAACTTTAGAATCAACTCCTTCATGTGCAGGTTCCTGTGGGGGGATAGCATGGACATCCATGAGAAAGTTCTAGAGATAATTTAAGTCGACACAATAAAACCACTACTAAATATATATCTTCATAAATAAGATAAGCAAACGCTGGACAAAGCTCAGCTATATTTAATAAGCAAAGTTTTAGTACGTGGTTTAACCTGACATATTGATCGTAAAATTTCGTAACTAGAAGTTATTATTCAAAATATTAACTCAATTTCAGTGATGCAGATAATAACTTGCAATAAAAAAGTTCAGTAACAATATCAGTAACGTCAGTTGATTTTATCCGCATAAGTCACTTGTCTAACACATTGTCGTTGAATCAAATCGTTTGGGAAATTTACGAAACAAACTACCACGTAAACTTTGTATTAAATGTTATCCCTTTCACTTTGCATAATGACCCTTTAACCCTTTCAGTGCGAGGACCATCTTTATACGTCAGAATCTGACATATAAAGACGGTACCCGTACTGAAAGAATTAAAATATTTCCAATGGTCGTAGACCCATAAAATAGGTATTCTAATAAAGCGGAAAGAGCTAAGACATTTATGATGATTTTAAAGTAAAAAAAACTTTGGTCCCCATGGTCTCCAAGGGTTAATATCAAGGTGATTTATTTCATCTATGGGAGGCAGACGGAGTCTGAGTTTACCTTGAACTATTGAATTACCACAGGCAATCATCTGAGAAACCAACCATCAAAAACGATGTGCTGATTGATTATGGTGCCCAGATGGTTAATCAAGATATGAAATGACCCCCCAGTAAGTATGAGGCATTGACCCAATGTTGGCTTAATGTTGGACCACCGTTTGCAACGCTGACCCAACATTAAGAGAACACCGGGTTGTCGTCTCGTGTTTGCTGGGCGAGTCGATGAAGGTTAACATTCTCTGCAGTGACCACGATTTACTACGCGAGTGAATGTGGCTTCACATCCATTTCTGCACATTGTGGAGATGAGGAAACCCGAAGCCGATAATATTCCATGCTCTTATACTACGATTTTTTTTAACCCGTGGACCACGGGTTAAAAAAAATCATAGTATAAGAGCATGGAAGATAATCGGCCGATTTCGTCTTAATGTTGAGCCAACGTTGCAGACGGTGGTCCAACATTAAGCCAACACTGGGTCAATGCTGACAGTCGGTGATCTTTTTTCCCGAGGCATCATCATCATTTGTATGACTGTGTAAAAACAATTAATACAGCACAATTTTTAGCGTGAGAGCTTTACAACGTAGGATGAGATACCCCTCGTGGGCTACTGGCTGAAAAATATTTAGGTATCGCATCATGTTAGGAAGGCACTCAGAAGTTTTAGAGAGCACTTGTTATTAAATTGTGTGATATTCGGCATCTGGTGGTGGCGCATATGTTTGGCCCGTCGTCGTGGTCATATATAGATCCTTATTATTTCCAATGTGTTTCAATCGATGATCTCTCCGTGCACACAGATGGGTTTTACTTCAATGAGTATTTCAATCGTCAAACACTATAATCATCACGTAAATTATTATTTATGTTATATAATTTAATATGTTATAGAAAATAATATTATTTTGTTCAGTGCGGGGACCGTCTTTATACGTCAAAATCTGACGTCTGTAGACGTCAGATTATGACGTATAAAGACGATCTCCGTACTGAAAAAAATAACATATTTAAAATGTTCGTAGTCAAATGAACCGGAAATAACTAATTAAGACATGATGATTTCGAATTGTAAAAACCCTTTAGTCTCCACGGTTAAAACAAAAATAATTCCGCGTTATAGGGGTTAATACCGGAGTCCAGACACCAGGTACAAACGTGACGTCACACACGGTGTTGGCATGGCAGCGTCAATGACAGCGGCAGTTCACCACGTACAACTCGTAAATCAGGACATTTTTTCATGCTTGCCAAACAGGAAACAGAGTGATATTACTGTTATAACTAATTTATCATGTCCACGTCCTCACACATGAAACATAATACATGTACTTACATGTTAATACCACACACAAAAAAACAATATTGACCCTTTGACCGCCGGTGCCGCATATATTCGGGTTTTCGTTTTTTATTAGCACATTAAGTACCACATTTTAAATATGGTAAAGATTAAATGTGACATCAAACAGCAAGATTTTAAAAGAGTTGACCTCCAGTTTGTCAAATCTGAATAATTTTCACTCACTTGAAGTTGTGGATCGCGTCAGCAAGACACAACTTCAAGTGGTGAAAATTCCAATTGAATAATTTGGCGGTTAAATGGTTAAGCCTCTGTGGAAACTATGAAACGTCCTAAAAATACGCGTCCTATTAAAATAAGATTATATTTTATGATTGTTTATCTTATCGTTATAGACGTGACAATAGTACTTTTTTCAAAAAACGGTTAACACCTTTGTGCTGGAACACTTACAATAAAAATCAGAAAAATGACTTTCATCGAACACGACGATTGGAATCGAACAAGTGTTGCTAATGGTTATGTGTAAATATAGTAGCGAGTGTTCTGATTGTAGTTTTATATCAGAGCAGGAGCATTAGAAGAAAAATGAATAGAAACCTGCAACAAAAACGCAAAAAGCTGGGTTTTTCAGAAATGATAGAGGAATACACTCTAAATGAAAAACTGACGATCATTACCGAAAAAACAGCTTCAAGTAAGCTCGATTTGTTTCGATATTATTATCCCTGATGTGTGACAAACCGTACAGAAAAAGCTGGATGATTCTATAAAACAAAAAGTGAGTCTTCACGGCGCATCCGAGGAAACGTATATATGTTTAGATAGAAAATCCACAGCTCGCGACTATCATTTAACTGTATATTAAGTTCGGTAACTGACGTGGTGATGTATGTACCGTATCTTTATAAATCGTCTCCTAGGATATGAAAGGGTGTATCTGCCACTTCACCAAGTCGCAGATACACCCCATCATATCCAAGGGGACGACATGTATGTACTGTATTTTTATATTATTGAAAATAATCCTTATTAACGGCGTTTTATTGAACGTAGTGATCAGTATTACAATCTGTCATCTCCAAACAAGTCCAGTCCTTTATATGGAGTAATTATCTACCACGCTTGAGGCAAAACAGTTCTCTGGTCACAGTTTTTTTCTCAATGCAGTTCATAACATCTCAAATCGATGTAATTTATCATACCGTTGTTGTGGTTTCACTATAGATGCTCAATGTAATGTTTCTTTCTTTGCAAATCTAGTTTAAGAATTAGTTAAATGATGGATCACCAGATGCGATAATCATGCATAATAATTGATGTCTAAAAAGATCTCTTTACGACGTCCTTGTCATTTAACCACCGCATGGTAATAGTATATTAAGCACAGGATAATTTGTAAAGATTTTGCAAACAAAATCCACATGCAAAAATATTTATACATACATATTGTAATATTATATTACGATAATTTCGATCAATGTTATACGCGTGAAAATAAAATATATTTTTTTTTATTTAGTAAGTTATGAAAATTTATTGTTATAAATACCGATAAATACTGTCGCGCATGAAAAACAGTATCACTTATAATCCCGCAAGCCTGGTGTTTATTGGATCCTTTTACAAACGGATGAGGCCGCGATACCCGGCCATTTTAAATTTGATCGAGCTGAATTTGTTTAGAGCAAATTTGCTTGATAGTAAAATGGTCTAGCTATGGTCTAGCACGGCTTTCCACACATGACGCACATTAAAGTCAATAATAGTCGCAAGTCGCCCATTTTGAATATGATCAAGTTTAAATCTATCAGGGCATATCCCTCTCTGAAAACGCACTTTTTGTTCTATAGTAATGGTCTAGCTACCTGGAACGGTTTTCAAGATAGTACACATATGATAAACATAATTGCCGTTTCTGGCCGATGTGCTTCCATTTTCGAACTCATCCGAGCTATTGGTAAAATAGGTATGATATAATTTTGGAGCGATACAATAGAAAATTGTTGAGTAAATCGCGTTAGCTAGAACATTTGCCGATCGGCAAAAAATCCAAGTCATAGAGGTTAGAGAAAGGTCAAATGTGAACTCGATAAAGGTTTAGTCATGATTAAACTGTAGGCCCTATATATATAAAGTTTAATGTGCATACCAGTAACGTGAAACAAGCATAGTGCTAGAAGTGGCGGACAGACGGACGGACGGATGGACGCGCCGCATGACGACAATAGGCATCCGCGAATACTTCGCTGAGGCATAAAACACACTATAAATAATTCTATTACGGCAGCAATTCCACCTTCAAATGAAAAAAACCCGGTGAATTTCTTCGCCCGTGATTATTAATACCGGATGAGAATTATTACGGTTACCGCAGACCACAGACCCAATCAAGCAATAATAGGGTTGAATAATTAACGACTACAATTCATGGCGCTCGAACTTCTTCCTTTCTGGATGCTTGTCATTTTACAAATCGCACAACTAGAAGTAAACATGTGCACCTCCCCGCAGCTTCAGAATCATCTGTGACTGACATTCTGACAGTCAGTTAAACAATATAGATATTAACCGTTGACATATATTAAAGGGACTGGCCCAGGCTAAAATCATCAAAAAATCGTTGATTCTATTTTGGCTTCCTAATATGACCATATGATGTAAACATGTCCATAGACTAGAACTGCAAAAGTTTTTTAATTTTCTGCTGCGCATTCACCCGTTAGACTAGATATAGAGACGAAATTCCTGATTTGTAATTATTGACAACCATGTCAAAAATTAGAAATACGGGAATTTCGTCTCTATATCTAGTCTAACTGGTGAATGCGCAGCAGAAAAATTTAAAAACTTTTGCAGCTCTAGTCTATGGACATGTTTACATCATATGGTGATATAAGAAGCCAAAATAAAATCACCGATTTTTTTATGATTTTAGCCTGGGCCAGTCCCTTTAAAATACAAACCATGTAGATCAAAAGGGTTTTTCAATTTTATATAATCATAGATGTCTTAATTGAATCTTTCCGCTTTATTTGAATACCTATGTTATGGAAATTATAAATATTTTACTCTTTCAGTGCGGGGATCGACTTTAGACGTCAGAATGACATCTAAAGTCGATCTCCGCGCTTAAACATATATCGTTATATGGATATCCATGAGACATATAGATATAATATTACAATATAAGTTCTCTGCTAGTGTGCTCAGGCTCAGTAACGTTCATTTCGTAGCTCTGAGTTATCCCTTACAGCGCGGAAATCGTCATAATCCGACGTCTGTAGACGTCAGAATATGACGTCTAAAGTCGATCTCCACACTGTAAGAGTAAAAAAAATTATAATGGCCGTAGACCCATAAAATAGGTATTCAGATGAAGCGGAAAGAGCTAATTAAGACTTTGATTTTGATTGCAAATTTCGACGGTTTATACAAAAATAATTCCGCGTTGTAGGCCTAAGGGCTGGACGCGTACATCAGGGGACATCAGGGAGGATGCTGTGACAAGCAGATAAATCGGGCAAGTCCTGTAATTATATCAGTCGTCCCACTGTGATAATCAGGGTCCCCGAGAGACAAATGGCCAGCCCTGATTACTACCACAGATTAACGCTAATTCTATTTGGCGGAGTTCTGCAGACTGGGGTGAGGTCACATCATCAGATAGAGGACGGAAATAGATGGTAAGTTGACGACATGTACTGAAATAGTCACTTAGGGAGCCATATTAAACATTTTACAAATAAACTATTGAGTTTCTATAAACCTCAGGTTTTAGGTCGAAGAAACCGAGTGAAAATTACTTAGATTTGACACATTTGAGTCAGAAGATGTGTCAATGTTGCTTATTGAAAGGCGTATTTCTCATTCAAAAACTGGACTATAATGATTTTTAGAAGCAAGTATAGTCGCAATAAGTTTTAGACATCCAAAATGAATTCTAAGAAACATACAAAATTCAATCCTAAAAATATTAGTCTAATTTCTTAGATTACTATATTCTATGTGGTATGCCTAAATAATGATGTGCTGATGTACATGTACATGCACATGTACAACACAATATTGGTATTGAGAACGAATAGATACGAGTTTGCCCTTCGCTCCTTAATATAAAATATAAACAAAAGAAAGAAAACAAGCAAGATCGGGCTCTAGTTCAATGGGGTCTATCAAGTGTAATGTAAGTATGATATTTTCGATTTAAGATGAATAATTCTGGTAATCGTGCACATTGTACATAATCGGATACAGTGATCGTGGGGCGATGCCTCCCCGAATCATATCGTTGTCTGTCTCTTGATTGAAATATTAAGGAAATGTACTCGTTTTATTCCATTGAAGGTGGCGATCGCTATCACACAACTTAATAACACAATTTCATTGTCCTCATGAATAATATAATAATAATGTCTTTTAATTGTGGGTGACGCGTTTTATTTGAAATTTTTTTTAACAGGATTCTCACAACAAGACCATCACGGACTTGTCAAATATACATGTGTATATGTACAATGCCAGAAAATTAATAAAAATGATCAAACTAATAAAACCCTGAGGAATCAAATAGTCGTTTTGTCTGTTCACAAAACGGTTATTTATGTACTAACCCAGATAACGGACATTCTTATATCATTGCTGCTGACGGACATTCAGTGCAAAAACGGTATGATGACGTTGGTTTGTCTGTTAATAACACTGATACTAATTAAAACATGTGTCAGCAGCAGGGCCGGTATTCCGAAGCCAATGACCCATATGCCACACACGCGATTGGTCGACAGTAGCCTAACCATCTAACGGTCATCATATAGAGTCCAGGGAATTGTTTTAATGTTTGCCAAGCGTCGTCGACAGTAAAAAAAACATTAACAGCATTAGATCAATACACTTGCTGTCAACAAGTTCCTTTACTATTTGAGCCGTGATAATTAGTTAGTCCATGATAAGTAGGCACACACACGGCATGCACACTTTGCCGCACTGCTCACATTACCTGCACACTTGTGGGGTGAGCGTTGAAATACACGCTAGTAATACTTATTGAACTTGAAAAAGGTGAAGTGGAGAGGTTGAAATTGTAAAGAGAGTGAATGACTTATGGATGAGGAGGACACATGACAATGAAATGAAATGAATCGGGCTTTAGGCCACCTTTGTGCACATATAGGCTAAACTGGGCCAGGAGAACCTCCTGAGGATGGTGAGATGATTGAGATGACACTGTGCTCCAGACACAGGATTCGAAATTCGAGCCCTGGCGGTCTGAGGCCGAGCACGCTACCTCTCGGTCACGGAGGCTCCCCACAATACTAACTTTCACACGTGGATGGGGAAGAAACAATTTTGTTTCTTTCAAACCACCGAGACCGGGAGCCGAACCCCGGACTCTGGCGTGAAAGGCAGCGGTGCTAACCACTACCCTAGGGCCCCCGCCCAGCACACATGACATACGTACACATGGAATCCATGCGAACCTCCAAATGAATACTTGACTTTGATTCTAATTTTAGATGACCTAAAAACAATTACCTAAAAGTATTCATAGATTGGGTTGAAATACGGTTGTGACAAGTTAAGGATTCCCCTGGACACACGACATTTACCCACCTGCTGGTGTCTCACTTTTACTTTTCGTGCTTAACCCTTCTAGTGCTGGGACCGATTTACAAGTCAGAATCTGACGTCTATAGACGTCATATTATGACGTCCAATGTCTATTCACCGCACTGAAAGAGTAAAACATTTATAACATCCGTAGACACATATCATATATAGGTATTCAAATGAAGTGAAAAGAGCTAACTAAGACATTTATGATGATTTCAAATTCAAGCAAGAGCACACTCGACAATAGCCCGCCGCCATTATTGAACTTTGTTATCGCGCCCACAAGGTCAAATTATTGACGTAAAATGTGAAAAATCACAATAGATGGGCCATATTTGATTTTTTTCATATTTTATTGAACTTGTCCGAGAACTGGTCATTTGTAACATACAAACAAATTTGGGAAGGATACACGAAAAACTGTTCAATTTATCATGCCATAAGGTCAAATTATTGAAGTAAAATGCAAAAAATCACAATAAATCGGCCATTTCGATTTTTTTTAGCCGTTATCGAACTTATTCTAGAACTGCTTATTAGTAACATGCATAACAAATTAGAGCAGAATAAAGAAAAAAAACTCATGTTATCGCGCCCACGAGGTCAAATTATTGACATAAAATGCGAAAAATCACAATAAATCGGCCATTTTGGATTTTTTCAGCCATTATTGAACTTGTCCGAGAAGTGGTCATTTGTAACATGCATAACAAATTTTGGAAGGATAGATGATAATCTTTTCAAGTTATCGCGCCCACAAGGTCGAATTATTGACGTAAAATACAAAAAAAAATCAGCTATTATTGCATTGTTCGAGAACTGTACATGTATATTAGTAACATGCATAACAAATTTGAACAGAATACATAACAAGACTACATAAGTCCAGGAGCTCCCGCGACGAATTAGAATTTGATTTAAGCAATTTTGTGTAGGGTTTTTAATGTAGTCCTAGGCTAGGTCAACAAGACGCAAGACAACTAGGTCTAAGAAGCCCAGTCTAAGAGTGGGATAAGAACTAGACAGTCTGTCAGAGATTGCAAACCTCCATTGAAATTAATGATCCTAATCAGTATCCCAGTAATGGTCTACCTATCTGGCACGGTTTACCCGATATCAGGCCAATCGAGGTAACTAATAGCTGATTTACGGTCATTTTGAATTCGATATAAATAAGTCAAAAACTTAGGGTGCATCCTCCCCCGAAACCTCAAATTTTGTTTTATAGTAATGGACTAACATCTAACACAGTTTGCAAAATATTGTGCATGTGAAAGTAAATAATGGCCATTTTGAATTTGATCGAGTCAGAATTTTTCAAGATGCATCCTCAGCTGAAATCTCACATTTCATTCTATAGTAATCGTCTAGCTATCTAGCACGGTTTACCAAATATCGGCCATGTGAAAGTGAATAAAGGCCTAAAGGCGGCCATTTTAAATTTGATCAAGTCGAAATTTTCCAAGATGCATCCTCAGCTGAAATCTCACATTTCTTTCTATAGTAATGGTCTAGCCATCTAGCACGGTTTACCAAAAACCGGCTATGTGAAAGTGAATAATGGCCGATAGGCGGTCATTTTGAATTTGATATAGTCATTTTTTTTCAAGATGCATCCTCTCTTGTAATCTCACATTTTGTTTTATAGTAATAGTCCAGCTATCTGACACAGTTTACCAAATATCAGCAATGTGAAAGTAAATAGTGGCGATAGGCGGCCATTTTGAATTCGATTGAGTCGAAAGTTTTTGAAAGGCATCCTCTCTCGAAACGTCACATTTTGTTTTATAGTAATGGTCCAGCTATCTAGCACGGTTTACCTGATATCAGGCCTATCTAGGTAAATAATGCTGATTGTCGGCCATTTTGAATATGTAAGTTAAAAATTTTCAGGGTGCATCCTCCCCCGAAAACTCACACTTTGTTTTATAGTAATCAGGTAATGGTCTAGCCATTTAGCACGGTTTACCAAATATCAGACATGTGAAAATGAATAATGGCCGAAAAGGCGGCCATTTTAAATTTGATCAAGTCAAACTTTTTCAAGATGCATCCTCATCTGAAATCTCACATTTCGATTTATAGTAATGGTCCAGCCATCTAGCACGGTTGATCAAATATCGGCCATGTGAAAGTGAATAATGGCCGATAAGCGGCCATTTTGAATTTTATCGAGTCAAATTTTTTCAAGATGCATCCTCTCCTGAAATCACACATTTTGTTTTATAGTGATGGTCTAGCCATCTAGCACGGTTTATCAAATAACGGCCATGTAAAAGTGAATAATGGCCGATTGGCAGCCATTTTGAACTTCGTCAAATTGATTTTTTTCAAAATGCATCCTCTCCTGAAACCTTACAATTTGTTTTATAGTAATGGTGTAGATATCTTGAGCGGTTTTCATGATATTCCACAATATCAGGCCTGTCGAGGTGAATAATGGCCGATAGGCGGCCATTTTGAATTTTATCAACTTGAAATTTTTCAAGATGCATCCTCTCCTGAAACCTTACAATTTATTTGATATTAATGGTGTAGCTATCTTGAGCGGTGTTCATGATATTCCGCAATATCAGGCCTGCCGAGGTGAATAATGGCCGATAGGCGGCCATTTTTAATTTTATCAACTTGAAATTTTTCAAGATGCATCCTCTCCTGGAACCTCACAATTTGTTTTATAGTAATGGTGTAGCTATCTTGAGCGGTGTTCATGATATTCCGCAATATCAGGGCTGCCGAGGTGAATAATGGCCGATAGGCGGCCATTTTTAATTTTATCAACTTGAAATTTTTCAAGATGCATCCTCTCCTGGAACCTCACAATTTGTTTTATAGTAATGGTGTAGCTATCTTTAGCGGTTTTCATGATATTCCGCAAAATCTTTCAGTCGGATTTACCGATGTTATAAATTAGGTCAAAGTGCTGGGTCAACTTCCAGGTCAAGGTCCAAAAACCTGAAAAGGCACAACTAGGGACCTTAGAGAACATGTATGTGCAATATGACTGTCATCGGCCCAGTACTTTTCGGGATCTGCTCCGGAAACGAAGTGCGCGTCAAAACGTCTAAATAGGTCATAGTTCTGAACCAGAAGTAGGGCAAAGTTCAAATACCCCAAAAGGCACAACTAGACCCCCTAGGGGTGTTGTGTGTAAAATTTGAAGACAATCTGGCAAGTACTTTCAGAGATATGCTCCGGAAACGAATTGTTTACGGACGGCCCAACGGCCCAACGCCGTCACATCATCATTTTCTCCTCTGCGACCTTGCGTATTGAATTCAGATTAAAAATATTTTAACCTGTCCATTAGCCACCTGGAAGTAACCCACATACCAAAAATTTTTATCCTAGCTTATTTTCTTACAAAGTTATAGGCAAAAGTAGAAGCCAAAAAAAAACGGAGGTAGAATCCATAGCTCCCTCCGTCTCACCTACGGTGACGGCGGGAGCTAAAAAACTTTTCAAGTTATCGCGGCCACAAGGTCAAATTATTGACGTAAAATGCGAATAATCAGAATAAAATCTGTCATTTTGATTTGTTTTAGTCATTATTGAACTTGTCCGAGAACTGGTCATTTGTAACATGCATAACAAATTTGGGAAATAATCATGATTTTTTTTCAAGTTATCGTGCCCACAAGTAAATGTTAACGCCGACGACGCCGAGCTTCAATTGCAATAGCCCACCTTTTTAAATTAAAATTAAATGGCGGGCTAAAAGCCCTTTGGTCTCCATGGTTTATACAGACATATTTCAGCGTTATACGAGTTAAAGTCCAAACAATTCCCAGTGTACCGGGAGAAGCCACATGCTTGTTTTTCATGTCCACACGATTTGCCGATAAGCAGGAAAAAAAACATGGTTGTCAGAAGCTTGAGGCAGGACAAGACACACGGGGTGAGAGAGGGGGATTAATCAACCAAGCAAGTGCTGAAAAAAACAATCACCGGACGCTGGCCCAGTGCCGACTCAATGCCGGCCAGCTTCTCTCACGTTGGTGCGGCAATGAGCCGGAACTGAGCTGAAGTATTGCTGCTCACTGGCATTTGTCAAGAGTAATCTACACGACTCAACAAATATACGAGTGCAAACCACACCTTTCTGCTAATTGACAAGGACGCACCACAGTCGGATTCAAGTTGGTGGGTGATAAAAAGATACTCTTCTCTTTACATAAAAAAGTGGGATTAAAAAAACCGAATGTGAATGGCGGTGATCAATAAAACACGTTTTGAACCAAAGTGTTACGTATGTACATTTGAAATATGGCACGTTCGTTTCTGAGACAAAGTCTGCAAACGTATAGTTTGAAAACACTCGGACAACCTTACAGAGAGCGTGAATACCATATCCTCGCATTACTTTTATTCGTATGTGAGGAAATTCAATGTTTTTTCTATTGCAATGATGTTTAAACTGCATAAAGATGAACTGACTTTCTCGTAATAACGCTATTATTAAAGCGCCTCTTTGAAATCCATTGGAGCAAACACACACTGCTGATTGAAAATAAAGCACTAAGCAATAATGTCAAATCATCCATCATCTTATTAAATTAATTTTATTGCTTTCCTGTCACCATTATCATTACTCAGCAAATACGATGCGCAGAACCAATGTTGGCTGCAGGTTGGCCCATCGCCTACGACACTGGCTCAAAATTGAACCAACAATATTTCACCGTCTCGTGTTTGTTTTGTTAGTTTTGAGCCAGGGTATCGGCAGAATGTCATCTGGGCACACTGAGTTACTCGCCGTCAGAGACGCAGGTCCCGTATTCTCGTACAAGTTGCGATATATCGTAGGCTTCGGATTGGTCGAGATGGCCATCTCGACCAATCCGAAGCCTACGATATATCGCAACTTGTACGAGAATACAGACCCAGTATTATCCACCGGGGTCTACATTGTAAACATGATAGATGATAGTTATTAATCGATCAACACAACTAAAGCGAATACGTGTGTGTTATTAAATGTGATTAACTGAATAAGTATATGAGGAGAGACACAACTGCGCTTGAACACGGCGGCAGAAATAGAGGTTCAATTATATAGCGTGATCACACTGTACCGATTATCCATAGACATAAAGAGGACTCTCCATGTCTATGTGATTATCTAAGGTCGTGTGGTGCGATACAGACTTTACAGGCGACAATAAGGAAAATGTATAGGCCTACTTATCATAACTAGGCCTATAGATGAGATATAGATCCCTCATATATCTCAAGACGTTTCAATACAATGGAAGTGCGATAAATGACACATGTAAATTTAAATAAATTTTATGGCGCTTAGCCTTAGGCCACCTTTGTGCTACATAGGCTAAATTGGGCCAAGATAACCTCCTGAGGATGGTGAGATGAAAGACATGACGCTGCCCTGCAGACACAGGATTCGAAATTCGCGCCCTGGCGGTCTGAGGCACAGCACGCTACCTCTGGGTCCCGGAGGCTCTCCACAATATTGAATCTTCACGAATGAGCGGGGAAGAAACATTTTGTTTCTTTGAAACTTGAATGCCAGACTGGGGTTCGAGCCCGCGATCTCCTACTTTTCAAGCAGGCATATTAAACCACTGCAGCAAGGCCCCGCCCTAAATGCCACATGCAGGCATGGCCCAGCAAACACGATACATTGAACCAATGTTGGATCAATGTTGGCCGGCCGTCTACGACGTCGGCCCCACATTGGCATAACATTGGTTCAATGTTTCGCGTTTGCTTGGGTACCAGAGACAATAATAATGTAACCTTTACAGACCACGAGCTCGTTTTGGAAAGGAGGAATGTCAGAGCAAAATCCACCAATGGACAGATCTATCTAATAACATCAGCAAGATGTGATTACATAAAATGACAATAGATGACTACAAAGTACAACACAACAGTGTGTACACATGGGAACGTGACGACGGCAGTTCAAAGGTGGCTTACTGCTGGGCCGGGGTCTAAGATGCCGGCCTAACACTAACCCAGTGGTGAACCAGGGCTCTGTACTTCCACCAATACGTGAACTAGGCCTTTCATCTGACCATAGAGTCAATCTTTATTAACTATATGATAATAGACATCATGCTTTGTTAGCCGTTCAGCGCGGGGACCGACTTTAGACGTCAGATATGACGTCTAAAGACGATACCCGCGCTGAACGAATTTAAAAATTGATAATGGCCGTAAAGATATTCATTTTCAGGGTCCATCTTCTCCTGAAACCTCACATTTTGTAATAGTAATGTTCTAGCCATCTAGCACGGTTTACCAAATATCAGGCATGTGAAAGTAAATACTGCCCGATAGGCGGCCATTTTGAATTTGATCAAGTCAAAGTTTTTCAGGGTGCATCTTCTCCTGAAACCTCACATTTTCTTTTATAGTAATATTGTAGCTATCTTGAGCGGTTTTCATGATATTCCGCAAAATATTTTAATCGGATATACCGATGCTATAAATTAAAAACTACCGGCCGATTACAGTCATTGCCAATATGACTAATCTGCCCAGTACTTTTCGAGATCTGCTATTGAAACGAAGTGTGTGTCAAAACGTCACGGATGGCCCGAGGCCGTAACATCATTCGATCTCTTCTGTGACATTGCGTATTGAATTCAGTAAATAATGACCGATTGTCGGCCATTTTACATTTTTTTGATCATTTAATCTCCTGCGACCTTGCGTATTGAATTCAGATTAAAAATATTTTAACCTGTCCATTATCCACCTGGAAGTCACCCATATACCACAAATTTGTTATCCTGTTATTTTCTCACAAAGTTATAGACAAAAGAGGTAAAAAAAAGGACGTAGGCCGATTCCATAAATCACTCCGTTGCACCTTCGGTGACAGCGGGAGCTAATAATTTTTGCATACAAAGTGTAAAATTTGTCAAAAAAAAAGAACAAAATCTGATGAAAAATATGCATAAGTTAACTCTAGACAAATTTGAATTCATGACCAAAATCTGTGTGCGGGTAAAAAGATCTACGACCCGAAAAATGCATGCAGGGAAATTCAGAACCCAAAAAGTGCGCGCGGCGAAATTAAAGCTCAGAAAAATAGGACAACTAGGATGTTTGTCTAGAAAATAGGACAAAATAGGATTAGCTAAAAAAATGGGAAAAAATAGGATAAATAGGGCTACTTGACGGCCTGCACGGATATAAAACAATAGTGTTTTCCTGCCATTTCGTGTAACTAGACGTTGAGAACTGTGCCAGCGGCCATGACAGGCTTAAATCAGCTGCCAGCAGCAAACTACAAATATCAGCCCAACGTCAGATCAATGGAGAGCCAACGTCACAGACGTTGGCCCTCCATTGACCTGACGTTGACTGACGCCTAATCAATCATAAGTAGCAGCACGTCCACTTTACGGATCACCACTAATCCCACAATGGATCCATCCTGGCTTAACTCACTCAACAAAAAGTATTATCCACTGCACAATTAAACATGGAAAATCACTGGCAATGCTCTAAATTGGTCATGTTCATGTCATGTGTCTAATTGGTAAGTGGCCATGCTTTTAAATTCATCTGCTTCTGGCATGCATTGGTGTATCAGACCCATAAATGTATTTGAACACATTTGACCATGTTGCTTTTTAACGATCGTTTTTTTTCTTTTAGTCTACAGTGTTTCAATTAATATTAGAATGTATGTTTTCATACAGCAATGCTATATCATCTCTTTATTTACAAAGGACAATCTGACACATTATTATATTGAAATAGCGAAATATTTTTATATAAATCAAAAGAACAGAGGTCTATTTTCACATTGGAATCATCATAAATGACTTAGTTAGTTTTAATAGCCATATCGGTCAACGGCTATTATAAATATTTCACTTTTTCAGATTTGATTGAAATCCAACGGTTCAGAAAATACCGCGTGAGCAAATGTTTCGAGCAAACATTTTGCAAACCTCACTTTTACGTGTCTGAACAAATGTGGTTTGTTGACAAAATTAAAGAACTTCTTAAAAACTTGTCGCTAAATATTGACAAGTACTTTCAAGGCCTTGCATATTTTTTTGTACAACTAAAGCAGGTTCAAGGTTTTCCAAGCACTTGTACGAACCCTGCAACTAAGACATCGTGGTCGCTAGCGTGAACTTTAACAACTATGGAACGTATGAAAGACATACAACGAGCAATACGTGTTAATCCTACTAAGACATAGTGGTCGCTCGCGTGAGCCCAACAACTATGGAACAAATGAAAGACATACAACGAGCATTACGTGTTAACCCTACTAAGACATAGTGGTCGCTCGCGTGAACTTTAACAACTATGGAACAAATGAAAGACATACAACGAGCATTACATATTAACCCTTTCATCACTAAACACGACTATAGTCGCTTTTAATCCATTTTATTAACCGATCAACTTATCATTGGGAACGAAATGAGTGTTTAACTCTTCCTTTACCAATTTCGCATTTATGCGAAAAAAATTATGCACATGCATTAATTGCAATGGATATATTTCATTACATGCGTGGTAGAAAATCGCCAACCAGAATGGTCGGTGACATGGACGCAATGTTCTCTTGTATTTTTAATTTGTGTGCTGTTCGCATGCGCATGCTAGTTTTATCACGGGGAAGTCGGTAAAGGAAGAGTTAAACATCAAGATTTGCAAATGTTTGGTTTTCCCAAAATAAACAAATATGAGTCATTTTCACCGACTTGAAGTCGTGTGTCGTGGTAGCGAGACACAACTTCAAGCGGGCGAAAATTTAAATTATTTAATTTAGCGCAAAAAGTGTTAACGGGATTTGCTGGTATATTTACTCTATATTCTCTATTAGCCGAGATGCTTTACTGGGTGTTAAAGAAGAGAAAAATAACTGGGAAGACACAGTATAAAGACAGGTACGGTGAAAGTTTTAGCATGTAAGACTGGGTATAGTCAGACTAGAGTGTGGAGCACACTGAGTTATGTAATAGTGATGACGTATCCGCGAAAAGAACTGTATCGCGATCAATGCTAAGAGTGGTTCAGCCTGCCACAGGGCGAGGTCAGCCTATTAAATCCGTCATTCAGTTGTAATTTAAATTACAGTACATTACATTCACATAAACATTTATGTAGCTCTCTGTCTCAGACGATTCTAACGCGTATTATTGTGAACATTATACAAAGTCATCTATACAAATCTGTCGAATGCATTTCTAAAAAGTTCAGTCTTAGGCTTGCGCTTCACCCTCACAGCTCGGGGATCGATTTCAGACGTCAGAATCGGACGTCGGTAGACGTCAGATTCTGAGTGTTACTGTGTGTCTGTAGACGTCAGATTCTGACGTCTAAAGTCGATTTCCGCACTAAGAGTAATAAATATTTATAATCGCCGTAGGACCATAACATCGGTATTTAAAAGGAGCGGAAAGAACTGACTAAGACATTTATGACGATTTAAAATTGAAAAAAAAAATTCTTCAATTGCTTTATATACAAATATTTCAGCGCTTTAACCCTTTAACCGCCATATGATTCGATCTGAATTTTCACCCACTTGAAGTTGTGTCTCGCTGACGCGATCCACAACTTCAAGTGAGTGAAAATCATTCAGATTTGACAAAATGGATGCCACCTTTTTTCAAATATTGCTGATTTATGTCATGTTTAAAGGTGGTACTTAACGTGCTAATAAAAATGAAAACCCGAATATATGCGGCACCGGCGGTTAAAGGGTTAAACCACCTGTGTGGTTAGATCTGGATGTCTCTGGTCGGACAAGGGTCAGTATGTGAGAATCCGTGTGAGACATCGGCAATCTTGTGAAGCAGACAGTGTGGCACCGCCGTCCGTCCTGCTACAACCCCCGTAAACGGTCAAAATCAGCAGACATACGGCCACCTGATTCAATGCAGGGCCACCGTCTGCGACGCTGGCCCGGCATTGAAACAGCGTTGGGTGTACGTATTGCGTCGCCAATCAGCCACCCGCCTGCCCGGCCCCCTAACATCGCTTACATGCTACTTTACCCCGTACTTGAGTATTCCACGCGCGCGCCTTAACTCGCTGTTTTACCCGGAGTTTTGGGCGGCATTAGCCGGTTTGTGGTCTGCGATCCCCCCACCTGGGCGGGATCATTAGCTGAGGTTTTTACGTGGTGGATTAGAGATACGTCGCTTCATACCAGGTCCCGTTGTACAACTCAACTTGCCTTTTATTCTAATTACAATAAATGTGTTAACGCGCATACATGTCGTCGCCTCGGAGCTAAAGGATCCTATCTGCCACTCTGACGAGTGTCAGATAGGATCCTTTAGCTCCGAGGCGACGATGTGTTAACGCGTGTACGCGCGTTGTTTATAGTTTAGCGTCGTCATATTTTCTATACCGTAATCCGCGCGGTGTGGTGATTTACACCGCCCCCCCCCCCCGCACTAAAAGAGTAAAAATATTTATAATGGCCGTGGTCCCATAACATTGGTATTCAAATGAAGCAAAAAAGCTGACTGAGACATTTATGATAATTTCAATTCGAAAAAAACTTTGGCCTCTTGGTTTATAGTAAACAAAATTCAGCGCTTTAAGGATTGATAGTACCCTGATAGGGCGGAAAAAACATTTAAGAAAAAAAACATTGAACATATTTTTGGAAAAGTTAATGAGGGCGACCAAATAAAAAACATTGGACATATTTTTGGAAAAGTTAATGAGGGCGACAAAATAAAAAAAAATGACCTATTAAAAAAAACTTAATGAGGGCGACGAAAAAAAACAAGCAAAAAAAAATAGATTGAACTTAGACGCAATAAAATGAACTTGTTTTTTTCGATTTTTTTTTTACTCCCGACATTGACTGCAGAATAATACGCGGCCTAAATCTAATGCGCGCGCTCATCTAAAACAGATTAAAAAACATAGTGGCCTTAGCTACACGCCTTCTACTGTTATATATAACCGGGCCACAGCGAATCCCTATGGACTATTTTTAAGGAAGTAAAGTCTCATTTGAGGAATACGACGCTCTTACTCCAAGGGTGTGAAATGAATTGGCGGAAAGCACTTTAAAACACTGACAGTAAAATGGCGTCTATTCACCTATGTGATCTCTGTCTGGCGAAACCAAGGACAGCAGAGCAAAAAAATAGTCGCTGTTTTCCATTGGCGCAATACCCACAACTACGAAGCACATGCAGACAAAAAATATAAAATATTGGACATATGGTCAGATTATTATAATTTTCAACCAAAATCATACGACAATTAATAGACACCATGAAAACGCCAAAATAAGCCATCAGCACTTTGAGTGATGTAAAAAATAAACAAAACAACCAACCAATTAATTTTTTGGTGCTCAGGGCAGTAAAAATGGTTTAAGGCTGACATACCAGGTGATCTAAAATAACCCCAAAAATATGGCTCGTCCATATTGATAAGCGATTGCCAAGAAATCTTTAAGGAGGCTTTATGATTGCAAACAGTGGTAAATGAGGCATAAAATAGTGTTATTACCTTATCGTATCGTCTTATATGTTAAACACATGAGATACAATGGAAATGAATATTTGTTACTAGTAGCCAGCAGCCCCTGCCACAAAACAATTCGAAAATGAATTGATTGCTCAAGCTAAACAATATAGGTTCTTCAGAAGAAACCCTTCAGTACTATTACCATGCGAACCCAGGAGAACCCTTGCAGGGTTCTCCTGGGTTTGCATGGTAATAGTACTGAATATTTTTTTAAAAATACCTATATTGTTCAGAGTGCTGTGTTTCAGTAGAAAACAGACATTTGCCTGTGTGACCTTCCGAAACTTATAGGGCTTCTAGGGTGTCTGTGTCCAATACAATCTGCTGCCGTTTGCCGTCGCCTAATGGCCGCCGTCAAATCAGGACAAATCACACAGGCCAAAAGTGCAATTTCCATCCAGATGTATTTAGTGACGAGCTGTTATGGAAGAAATGGGCGCCCGCCGCGCCGTACTATATTTGGCCGAGAGGTAACTGTGAAAGTGGCTTTGCTTTCGGGACCCTGGTCCAGCAATGAACCAACACCATTGCGCCAAGTAACCCACTTGGTCTCATGTGGCTTATGCGTTTTCACTGGTCAGTTTGACAGCTGAACTGTATCTGTTCACTATGCCTGCAATAAATTGCAGTTGATCAATTGCACATTCCTCTAATAATTTGCCAAATTATATAAATGTACGTGTTCATCAACCCCTACCCGTATGTTAGCTCGCTTTTCTCCATAAGACGTCAGTTCCTGGGCTATCGTGCATCAATCTCACACACAGGGGATCAAGTCGTCCAATTTGACTGCTGTGAATCAGTGAGATTTTTACTCAATCTTTTTTTGGCGACGCAGCGGCGACCTTGACTCGCCAAACCCGCTTAATGCTGTAACTTCATTTTCGTATATTTGTACAAAGACGTCATTTTAAGGGTTAGCTCAGTGTGACACTGACAGCATATCGTCCCCTTGGATATGAAAGGGTGTATCTGCCATTTTGTGAAGTGCCAGATACACCCTTTGGTATCCAGGGAGACGATTCAGGGCGTATTCCCTTTCTAATTAAATTGAATTAACAAAATAGTCAACTAGCATAAAACTAATATCATACAGTCTCTCTTAGTGGGTAATTCATCCCACGTACACGTATTAGGAATTTTAATTATCTGATCAAGTATCACATATAAAAATGTCTACAGACGTCAGATTCTGACAGGGTTCCCACTGATATCTAGAAATGAAATTCCATGACTTTTCCATGACTTTCCATGACCATTTTTCAAGAATTCCATGACTTCAAAACCGAAAATAAAAATGTACAAGCAAAACTGTACAGCCTCCACCACCACAGTGGCCTGATCTGTACCCACCCTCACACAACAAAAAAATTGTTTCCCTTACTTTTTACATGTAGAATATTTCACAGCTAGTTAGACTGTCATTGTGTGACAAAAGTGTATGTAATCAACACATTTTTCTCAAAGGTAATATAAGAGACATTTGTGAAAATGTTAAATTCCATGACGTTTCCGTGACTCTTTGCCAAATTGTCATTTTCTATGACTTTTCCAGGCCTGGATTTTATTCTTTCATTTTCCATGAACCCTGTCTTACGCACCCGCACTGAAAGGATAAACGTGTCAACCCCTCTCCCCTGCGAAAAAATTGAGATTAACCAAACCATTTGTAGGCACGTGTGACTTTTGTGTCTGGTGGGTGATGGCTTGCAGTGACACACAGTCCCAAATCAACCCTAAATTGGGCTATTGTCATCAGTCCCGACAGACGAGACCCACGCGACCCAGAAAAAAAACGACAATGGCTGCTGACGGAATAGCACTGGTTCAGTGTTGGTTCAACGTCGCAGATTTTGGCCTGACACGAAACAATCACTCAGTCGCTTATCCCTCTCAGCGCGGCGATCGACTTTAGACGTCAGAATATGACGTCTGCAGACGTCATATTCTGACGTCTAAAGTCGATCCCCGCGCTGAAAGTGTAAAACATTTATGGCCGTACACCCATAAAGCAGCGTTCACAAGCATACGGCATCCGGTATACGGCAAAAATCTCTTCATATAATTATCAATGAGCACTGATGAGGGTGTTCACATGTACACGGATAGGGTACAGCTATTTCGATCACTCAATGTCGCGATTTTTGCCGCTTCGTATACCAAGCCGGATAGGGAACTCCAGAAAATGACGTCAGAAATGCCCATTTTATTGGGAAACACATCCCCATACACGTGGAACTGAGATTAAGCAACATGCCTGGTGGGAATTGTACCATTCAGGAGCATGACAAACTAATTGAACATGTTTATTGACTCTTGATGTATTCTTTCGAATCAAATGCTCCTCAGTCAGATGCTTAAGTTTAGCCCATAGGCCTTTGTGTGCACAAAGGTGGCCTAAAACCCCATCCATCCATCCATCCATCCATCCATCCATCCATCCATCCATCCATCCATCCATCCATCCATCCATCCATCCATCCATCCATCCATCCATCCATCCATCCATCCATCCATCCATCCATCCATCCATCCATCCATCCATCCATCCATCCATCCATCCATCCATCCATCCATCCATCCATCCATCCATCCATCCATCCATCCATCCATCCATCCATCCATCCATCCATCCATCCATCCATCCATCCATCCATCCATCCATCCATCCATCCATCCATCCATCCATCCATCCATCCATCCATCCACTTTGCCCAATTGCCGTATCCGTATGCTGTATCCGTATGCCGTATCCGTATGACGTATCCGTATGCCGTATCCGTATGACGTATCCGTATGCTAACCCGTATGCATGTGAACGCAGCTTAACATAGGTATTCAAATGAAGCGGGAAGAACTAACTAAAACTTTTACGATGATTTCAAATTGATAACACCCTTTGGTCTCCATGGCTTATACAAACATATTTCAGCGTTGCAAGGGTAAAGACGGTTGACGTTGGCAAATGGTTATGAAGTAAAGAAATAACTTGGTAATATAATTCTTTCTTGCTCCGAAAATAGTTGCGTTTTTTGTGCCCCATGAAATGTCAAATATAAAATGTTAGACTCAATTAAAATGTAAAATTATGATTTATTAGGCATTGCCAGTGTGCAGTTTATCTAAAAAGAATACCTCCGGATAGTCCAAATACATACGTCATCATTAAAGCTCTAATCATAAATATGTTATTTTTAAATGCCAACGATCTTAGATTTATTTGATAATCAAAGTTCACTTCTCTACTCACTCACTCCTCACGTACTACCCATTAATGGATAGCTAGCTGTTAAGATAACGCCAACGCGACTTAATCTAACAGTCAGAAGTTCGAGCCCCGGGTTGGACAGATTGATGCCGACAGCTGCTACACTACATTTTCACAAACTATGGAAAATAACATGTACAGAAAAAAACAGGTCGCATATTATCATTAATTCATCTCCATGTATAGGCCTACACCGCGTTTTCCGGCGACTGAATGATCGTTTCCTAGGAAGGCACCGGCGACCCTTTAATCACAGGGACAGTACAGAAAGTAACAATAAGTTAATAATTAGGTGTAACATTTCAGGAAAATCTATTGGTGGAGAGCGAACAGGAGGCGTGCACCCGATGATAGCATATCGCTGGCCCAGCGTCATAGACGCTGGGCCAGCGATATGCTAGCATCGGGTTCGAGTCTGTTGTTTAGCTGGCGTTCCCACAGCCGTGACGAGGAGGTGATCAGACGAGTGAGATGAAATCCCTCTGGTGCGATTCACGTCACTCGCCTGAAGGCTCTCACATCTGATGAAGATCGATTCATCTCATTGATACGTGTCCACGGTGTTTTCAGAGATAATTGAGCCAACCATCGAAGTGGTGAATATCTGTAATAATATTTTGCTTCCCCCCATGATTCAAATAAAATGGTGATCGGACGTCCCAGAAAACACAAGATGTGAAACCAATGCCGCTTTAATATTGGCAAACCATCTGGGACGCTGGTCGAACTTAAAACAACACTGGGTAGATGTATTGTGTGCGCCGGGGTATACGTCCCGTCATATTATGTTCTCTGAGGTAACATATAGCAATTTGTACATTAAATCTAAAAGCGTCTACCTATTGCAAATTATCGTAGCAAATGTTGTACATCGCGTGAACAATGCTTTCAAACTAGAAGTAAGTGTTTACCATGTAAACACACAAGAAAGCTCCCCCTCAAAGTTCTCAAATAAAAATTATCAATTAATTAAAATTTTACCAGATAATCAATTTGTACATGTAATTATCGAGTCATATTAATCATTATGAGGCGGAGGTTAGCAGCTTTAGGTTGACAAGATGATATTTTGACATAAAAAAATTAAAGATGGCCGCCATAAGCCGGATATGTTTCTGAACTTTCTGAAAAACGGATGCAATCTAGGAATTAATACTAGCATGCAGTACAATGAGTATTGTGTCTATCGGATAAGCTGCTTTGAAGTTATCAGGATGACAAGCCTGTTCTAATTTGATGAGAAGAGATCAAAGATGGCCGCCATGACCGGTGGGTATTCATCTGTTCAGACTACATGAATACCCTTAATTTTAAACCCTGATATATGAGAAAGGTACAGTGGGTGAATATCACTACCTAAACTCATACAATATTTGAATAACAAAGATTAAAAGCGTATTTAACGGTCTTATTATTTAAATGGTCACGAACAAAATGCCCGGCGCAGATTTATGATGATATTGGAGGTTATATTGTTGAAATTCTATATTGAAAAGTGTGACATTACTGCCCGTACAAGAATAATATTTGGATAACAAGATGGTAATATTTACCCCGCATGACCGGGCCGCCTAACTTCGCCGTAGGCCCGGTAACACTGACCGCCATTTTATAACGATACACGCGCCGCCTACCAAAAAACACGGATACTTGGCCATTTCAGCAGGCGTAAACTTGTGATCTCTTTGAACTATCACATTTAAAAATGGAGGTCTCCGTGTCAGAGCCTTGCGATGTCATCAGGGTAGTTAATATTAACATGATTAAATGATCTTAGAATTTAAAGGCTCATACACCTAAGACAGTTTCATACTGATACTGAATGCAGGATGTTTTTTCATTTATGCGGACATATAAAACATAGTTCACGAGAAATACTGATGCTTAAACCACCCCCTGAGCAGGTTAATTTATAATTTTTTTAATTTTAAACTTGTGTGTTAAGCACCGTTTCAAGCATAAACTTGCTTTCAGGATACAGATTTGTGTTAAACCAGACGTTAGACACGTGCAAGTGACATACCCTTTCATAAAATCAATTGATGGCAGAACCCCTCAGCTGTAGTTTCTGTCCCTCAAAATCAACAAATACTACAACTTGACCTTAAGATTAGCATAGTGCACATGTGGGTAAAAAACGAAGGCCCTAAGTCAAGGCGTTTTGAATCTATCGCTGAAAATGGTAAGTGACATACAGCCGTTTTGGGAAGCTTCACGAACAAATTTATCAAGGCACACCCTGTGTGCTAGCCCAGTACACACAAAAACATTTGTGTAACATTTGTACAATGTTGGACCAACGTTGTACAAATGTTATGCGACTGTTTTGTGTTTTCTGGGAAGGATATGCTATATGCATGTAATATACGTGTAATGTCTACAAGTTCAAGATATATCTGTAACTTAATCATATTGGTTTAGTATTTGGTCATTGTAACCCCAGCTTACGGTAACTTTATTTTTATCAGGTTCCTCTAGCCCCTTTTGACTCTGATCAAGTGTAAAGATTTACGTGTAGAAAAAGGAGTCGGGACTGGGGCAGCTGATAGCTTTAATACAAAATAATCAAACAGTGTGATAAAATTGGACCAGCGTATCATATGTTGGCCCAGTGCTGACGCAGCACTTCGGTTTGTTGTAAAGTGCAGACCAATCTGTGTGGTTCAATACAATTATGGGATAGTATGGCACACATCCATCAAAAATCCATCGCGATTATAACATCAGGATTTGACACTTTCAGCCATAAATGCAATTTGCGGTTGCAAAACATGATTTTTCATGTCCTATATTTTATTTCGGTGATTAATGAGGGATGTTTTTCTACGCAATGTGATAAGTCTCGGCTAAATTTGATAATTCGAGTAAAAATCATCACGGAAAAAGGTTTTTTAGTTAATTTGCTTTGAAAACTTGCTTATTGTTAGAAAAAATAATAATTTATAAAAAGTCACTATTTGTACAGCATCCAAACATAAAGAACTATCGCTCCTATTATCAAATGCAGATAATTGAAAAAATATAGTTATTACCATGTCAAAGAACGATACGAAATTATATATTGTTTGTTGAGCATAGCAGACATAGCTGTGTCCTGACAAGAACACGCAATGGTGGGCCAGCGTCGCAGACGTTAGCCCACAACTGAGACAGAGCTTGGCGGACAGTAACCACTTCTGAGAACTGTATAGGAGAAATTGTCTGGCCTGTCCGGAAACAAGAACACGCAATGGTGGGCCAGCGTCGCAGACGTTAGCCCACAACTGAGACAGAGCTTGGCTGAAAGTAGCCACTTCTGGAAACTGTACAGGAGAAATTGTCTGGCCTGTCCGGAAACAGTTCGGGAAATGCGTGTAATAAATAAGTTATAGTTGTCTATATATAGAGGAGCGACGGACACTAGCTCTTCATCATAACGCGAAGGCTGTATTGATTGATCAAATGATGGGATATGGATGATGAATTGTACTACATAATGCCACACACACATATACCCAATACGAGGCATGATTTGATAATAAAACGTCCTCAAATCACAAACGCAACAGGTAACCTCAATGTTGTTTAAATGCTTGACCAGTTCCGCAGACTTTGGACCAGCAATAAAACAATATTGCGTCGATGAAAAGGCTCTAAAACTACTTAAGTAAATTAAAAAAAAGTTAGATACAAAATTGTCAATTCTAGTCATTTGACGAATACAAATTTCATAACACGATATACCATAACACGATAATACGTATTAAAACTCAAGATTAGTTTTTTTCAAATACCATGAATTGTCTCGATATAGTATAGGCCTATGTATATAGTATATTTTATAAATATTGATTTGTTAACCTTAAGGAAAGGCTGTTTCTATCGTCACAAAATAAAGCTAGACACTCACTCATTTATTAATAAATAATAATCCCTATCAAGGAACTTCAAGTTAAAGCAGTGAAAAATAAAACTATTTGTTTTAGCAATACTGTGGGTGGAGATTATAAATGATAATTTTGAGAGTATAACCCTGATAACATGTGTAAGTAGATGATTAACCCTCAAAGAGATGAAATACATTTGTATAAGGCATGGAGATCAATTTTAAATCATCATAAATGTCTTAGTCAGCTCTTTCGGATTCACTTGAATACCTATGTTATGGGTCTACGGCCATTATAAATATGTTTACTCTTACAGTGCACGGATCGACTTTAGACATCAGAATCTGACGTCTACAGACGTCAAATTCTGACGTCTAAAGTCGAACACCGCGCTGCAAGGGTTAATTCATAATGATTTCATATAGAACTCCAAGGGACTAAACAAACCGGATATAGGCATAGACAAAAAATGGTGCCCTAGAATAAGGCGTCCAGACATATCTTGGAAACAAGAAACGTTGACACACTTTAAAAACAGGATTTGCTCGACGTCTGGTGATGATGAACAGACAGATAATAATAGACCGTCCGCCGGCAAAAACCTGGAAGCCGGCATCCCGCGTGCCTATTTTGGAATCGCTCACGAACATATTCCCGCCGTCCTGCATCAAGCAGTCCATGGATGTGTTTGCTCTGTCTGAAAGCCGGCCCAACTCCTTGCAGATGCTGGACCAATGCCTCATACGCTAACCGAACATTGGGTAATAGTCAATACATCTCTTCACCAACATACATGGATGAGTGGCGGCTTTGTGGCGTGCCAACATCGCAGACGTCGACCCGACACGCAACCGACACTCTTGTGAGTGCTCATCCAGATTTATACACCTGCAGACAAATACAAAGACGCGATGCATCGCTGGATTGAAAGTGGGTCAATACCAGAGATGCTGGGCCAGCATTAGGATATGATTATGGCCAATATCGATATAGGCGTGTCCCAGTAAACACAAAACATTTGTACAATGTTGAACCAACGTCTTCGACGTTGGTCCAACATTGTACAAATGTTATACTAATGTTTTGTGTTTGCGGGGATCTACTGGGATCTCTACACCTGAACATAAATACAGGACGCCTGTAGACTCCGCGTCTCAACGCCGTGAATGCACACGCCAGACACTGCCCCAGAGCTGGCTCAACGTGATAGCACATTGGGCCAGCATTTGAACAAGATGAGAAGTTTACAGGTCGGTATCGCCAGTGATTACCGCGCCGCTCCTTTCATCGTAACCATCATCGCGCATCGTGTCCGTCGTGAAATCATCTAGAATCCGACGTCGTTTAGTCTGTGGTTTCAGCAACATGAGCCCAATAACGAACAATCTCCCTGGCTTGGTGAAACATTGGGTCAAAGTCTCCTGCATTGGCCGCACAATGAACCGATTTTGTACGTCTCACCCGAACCCAGTCAGTGGTTTTCATCGACAGTTAGTTTCGAGATGGTGCCGATGACATCTTCAGTAGATAATGTATGTAGAGCCCTCAGCAAGAACTTGCCGAAAAATTCTGGTCTTAGCAATGCCACTTCAGCCATAGGGTAACCCTTACAAAGCTGAAGCATTTTTGTATAGACCATGGAGACCATCGTTAGCTCTTTCTGCATCATTTGGATACCTATGTTAAGTTATGGGTATGCGACCATTCCATTTTTTTTAATTCTTTCAGTGCGGGGATCGAATTTAGACGTCAGAATCAGGGTTCAGGAGCCAGGGTTACAATAATTATTGATTTGTGATATAAAGGGATAATATCAAAGGACTTAAAGTAACATCACAACTGTTTCAAAACAATTAAGTGTGTCTGATGTTATATTGTAAATATAAAAGTGATGCCCCCTTGGGAAAGAAAAGCTGTAGGACCTATGACAAAATGGTACACTATCACTATTAGTTGTTGTTTTTATCCCAAGAGAAAAGCGGAGATATTAGAAGATGATGTTTTAGATACTACCGACAAAGTAAAAAAAATAAAAGCAATAAAAAATGGAAAGAAATGCACAGAAGAAACGTTTTAAAAATAGACCACAGATGGGAACAGCTCTCAACACCGAATAACTCGTTAATTTATAGAAACAAGACTACATAAGTCCAGGAGCTCCCGCTCCGAATTAGAATTTGATTTAAGCAATTTTGTATAGGGTTATTAATGTAGTCCTAGTCTAGGTCAAAAATCAAGACGCAAGACAACTAGGTCTAAGAAGCCCAGTCTAAGAGTAAGATAAGAACTAGACAGTCTGTCAGAGATTGCAAACCTCCATTGAAATTAATGATCCTAATCAGTATCCCAGTAATGGTCTACCTATCTGGCATGGTTTACCCGATATCAGGCCAATCGAGTTAACTAATAGCTGATTTACGGTCATTTTGAATTCGATATAAATTAGTTAAAAACTTAGGGTGCATCCTCCCCCGAAACCTCAAATTTTGTTTTATAGTAATGGACTAACATCTAACACAGTTTGCAAAATATTGGGCATGTGAAAGTAAATAATGGCCGATAGAGGGCCATTTTGAATTTGATCAAGTCAAAATTTTCCAAGATGCATCCTCAGCTGAAATCTCACATTTCATTCTATAGTAATGGTCTAGCCATCTAGCACGGTTTACCAAATATCGCCCATGTGAAAGTGAATAATGGCCGATAGGAGGCCATTTTGAATTTGATCAAGTCAAAATTTTTCAAGATGCATCCTCTCCTGAAATCTCACATTTTGTTTTATAGTAATGGTCTAGCCATCTAGTACGGTTACTAAAAACCGGCTATGTGAAAGTAAATAATGGCCGATAGGCGGCCATTTTGAATTTGATCGAGTCAATTTTTTTCAAGATGCATCCTCTCTTGTAATCTTACATTTTGTTTTATAGTAATGGTCCAGCTATCTAACACGGTTTACCAAATATCAGCAATGTGAAAGTAAATAGTGGCCGATAGGCGGCCATTTTTAATTCGATTGAGTCGAAAGTTTTTTAAAGGCATCCTCTCTCTAAACGTCACATTTTGTTTTATAGTAATGGTCTAGCTATCTAGACCGGTTTACCTGATATCAGGCCTATCGAGGTAAATAATGCTGATTGTCGGCCATTTTGAATTCGTAAGTTAAAAATTTTCAGGGTGCATCCTCCCCCGAAAACTCACACTTTGTTTTATTGTAATCAGGTAATGGTCTAGCCATCTAGCACGGTTTACCAAATATCAGCCATGTGAAAATGAATAGTGGCCGAAAAGGCGGCCATTTTAAATTTGATCAAGTCAATTTTTTTCAAGATGCATCCTCATCTGAAATCTCACATTTCGTTTTACAGTAATGGTCTAGCCATCTAGCACGGTTGACCAAATAACGGCCATGTGAAAGTGAATAATGGCCGATAAGCGGCCATTTTGAATTTTATCGAGTCTAATTTTTTCAAGATGCATCCTCTCCTGAAATCACACATTTTGTTTTATAGTAATGGTCTAGCCATCTAGCACGGTTTATCAAATAACGGCCATGTGAAAGTGAATAATGGCCGATAAGCGGCCATTTTGAATTTTATCGAGTCGAATTTTTTCAAGATGCATCCTCTCCTGAAATCACACATTTTGTTTTATAGTAATGGTCTAGCCATCTAGCACGGTTTACCAAATAACGGCCATGTGAAAGTGAATAATGGCCGATAAGCGGCCATTTTGAATTTTATCGAGTCGAATTTTTTCAAGATGCATCCTCTCCTGAAATCACACATTTTGTTTTATAGTAATGGTCTAGCCATCTAGCACGGTTTACCAAATAACGGCCATGTGAAAGTGAATAATGGCCAATTGGCGGCCATTTTGAACTTTGACAAAATGATTTTTTTCAAAATACATCCTCTCCTGAAGCCTTACAATTTGTTTTATAGTAATGGTGTAGATATCTTGAGCGGTTTTCATGATATTCCACAATATCAGGCCTGTCGAGGTGAATAATGGCTGATAGGCGGCCATTTTGAATTTTATCAACTTCAAACTTTTCAGGATGCATCCTCTCCTGAAACCTTACAATTTATTTGATATTAATGGTGTAGCTATCTTGAGCGGTTTTCATGATATTCCGCAATATCAGGCCTGTCGAGGTGAATAATGGCCGATAGGCGGCCATTTTTAATTTTATCGACTTGAAATTTTTCAAGATGCATCCTCTCCTGAAACGTCACAATTTGTTTTATAGTAATGGTGTAGCTATCTTGAGCGGTTTTCATGATATTCCGCAAAATCTTTCAGTCGGATTTACCGATGTTATAAATTAGGTCAAAGTGCTGGGTCAACTTCAAGGTCAAGGTCCAAAAACCTGAAAAGGCACAACTAGGGACCTTAGAGAACATGTATGTGCAATATGACTGTCATCGGCCCAGTACTTTTCGAGATCTGCTCCGGAAACGAAGTGCGCGTCAAAACGTCTAAATAGGTCATAGTTCTGAACCAGAAGTAGGTCAAAGTTCAAATACCCCAAAAGGCACAACTAGACCCCCTAGGGGTGTTGTGTGTAAAATTTGAAGACAATCGGACAAGTACTTTCAGAGATATGCTCCGGAAACGAATTGTTTACGGACGGCCCAACGGCCCAACGGCCCAACGGCCCAACGGCCCAACGCCGTCACATCATCATTTTCTCCTCTGCAACCTTGCGAATTGAATTCAGATTAAAAATATTTTAACCCGTCCATTAGCCACCTGGAAGTAACCCACATACCAAAAATTGTTATCCTAGCTTATTTTCTCACAAAGTTATAGGCAAAAGAAGAGGCCAAAAAAAAACGGAGGTAGAATCCATAGCTCCCTTCGCTCACCTACGGTGACGGCGGGAGCTAAAAATTGTAAAAGAAACCAGAGACTCAATCACACTAGTCGTACAGAGAACAAGAGAAATGTCCTAAGTGGCAGCCATTTTAAAGTTGATCTGTATCATTTTTAAACTCTTCCGACGAGTTTGTAGTTGTGCATGTGGGCAAGTTTCTGAACATAAAAAAAAATCCGCGATTGAATCGAATTTTACATAGAGAATAACCATGTATGCCCAAGCGGCGGGAATTTTGAATTTAATCCGTGCCATTTTCGAACTCGTAACCATTTAAGCCCTCACGATGCATTAAAGCATAATTTTACATCTCTGAAAGGAGACTTAATTTTCCTACAATAAAAAGTTTTAGAACGAAAATTTCCATGAAACTAGTCTACCAATACATGGCAATTTTCTTCAATTTTTAAACCACATCAAGTCATCTTCATCCAATACAAGTCGAGAATTGCGACAGCAATTCGCAGCTTGTAGTGGATGAAGATGACAATGGTAAATTAAGGCTTGCATGTATGGCGGACCAAGGACTTTTTATAGAGGAAATTCTTGGGTGGACACACGGGCCAGCTTTCAGAACAATCGAATAAAAACGCGTGAGTCAATCGCGCTTACAAGAAAAAAATCATTTAATATGTCCGAGTATCGAAGGAAAAGTTTTAAAATAGACCACATATGGGAGCAGCCCTCAGCACCAAATACCTCGTTTATTTATGGAAAATTGGAAAATAAACCAGCGACTCAATCACACTCCAAGTGGCGGCCATTTTAAATCTGATAAGTGCCATTTTCTAACCCGTCTGGCAGGATTATATGGTGAAAGCATTATCCAAGTTTCAAAACAATAGAGTAAAACACGCTAGTCGATCGTGCTTCAAAGGAAACGTAGACGAAGAGACGGACAGAAAGACAGAAAAGAAGTCGTGGCGACGCCAATAGTCTTCAGCCAAGTTGAATGATGGCTAAAAAATAAAAGCAAGACAAATTAAATACACAAACAAGCTATGGAATTGCATGTAGGCAGGAAGAATGATAGGAATAAGAAAAAAATAAAGAAAAAGGAATAAAGAAGAAAAGATTGAGAGATTTTACCTTTGATATATAGTAGAAAAGATTAGTGACTGCAAAGCTCGTGAGATATCAACACTAAAAAGAGAATAACCACACAATAATCCATTCATAATAGCATTCAGTGTAATCATATAGTGATACAACTTCTAAAACTAAAGTCGTGATATAGCATAATCACTACACAAATCGTCGCATAGAAGATGGATGCTATAATAAAACACGTACTGGTGGGTGGATTTAGTTTGTCTGTGGATTTTGGGCAGAAGAATACAACCGATGATCAGAACGTGGATATAGATGTGCCCAGTAAACCCAAAACATTTGTATACCATTTGTACAACGTCGGCCCAACGTCTTCGACGTTGGTCCAACATTGTACAAATGGTATACAAATATTTTGAGTTTACTGGGTGCACTTTATGAACATGATTAAGATATATAAACGTGCAAACGCTTTCAACAGCTTGAAAAAACCTTGATAATTACTGTTGACTTTGGAAGAGGACGCTGCCGCGTTCTCCCAGATCGTGACACGATCTCAAGTCTCACAAAAATAGAAAGATAATCTCTAAGTGGATAAGGTTATTATAAGCAACAATCTGAAAAAAGCCATGTTTGTGATAACCTTTCCTCCTATTTTAAGGTAAAGTTATTAGTAGCGCCAGCGACGCCCAACTTAAAATGGAGTACAAATAATAAAGTATCGAGTCATGATGATGTAAGACAAAAAGCTGTTTGCAAATGAAAAAAGTTGAAAAACAGTGTTATGGCACAGCCCACTTTGGCTGTATTATAAAAAATGAGCTTCAACCCTTACAGCGCGGAAATCCACTTTAGGCTGCGTTCACATGCATACGGGTTGGCATACGGATACGGCATACGGATACGGCAATTGAGCAAAGTGTTCACATGCATACGGCTACATGCACACGGCTATATAAGCACGGTTTGTCCATAGTTTCATTCTCTTTCTCACTTGACCAGAACATGCAGCATGGCACCAATATCCTCGAAGCTATAAAATTACATGTTGCAACAAGATGACATTTTAGTAATAATTCTATGTCTGTATAGACAGATAAAAAAGAAAAAGAAAGCTACTAATGAATAATTAGGTACAAGGTCTGCCTGTTGTTGTGTGCAATGTTCTTTCAACTGGGTTAAATTATTTCCCTCAGGTATTCTCGCTATGTCATTGTCACTGTTACTAGCCCAAATTACCATGGTTGGGTTACAATCAGATTGTATTACTATTATATATAGGTGAAAATAACACTCAATTTCTAAGAATGCAGGTTTTTTTAGGCTGGGCCAGGTTGTACGGGTCTCCCCCACGCTGTCTCTCTGCTTATATATATGTTCACACATACCAACATATAGTGTGAAAGTTGATACTTGCCATTAATATTTTCTCGTTTCATGATTCTGGCGATGCTGTCCCACACATTTTTTAGCTTTTCAGGATCTTTGTGTTCCATACTCCGTGGGTCGTAGAGACATGGCTTTCCCCTGACCAGTTCAATTAGTTTTTTATTCTCATGGATCTTGCAATTCCCACGAGGCATCTTGTTTCAAGACCTGTCCCACGTGGATTGAGATGTTCTCCCAAATTACATAGATATGTCATCGTTTCTGACGTCAGTTTCTGGATTTCCCAATACGGCTTGGTATACGGAAACGGCAAAAATCGCCACATGGAGCGATCGAAATAATCGTACATTAACCGTATTCCGTATGCCGTACCCGTGTACATTTGAACACCTTCATTGATAAGTATATGGAGATATTTTTGCCGTATGCCGGATGCTGTATGCATGTGAACGCAGCTTTAGACGTCAGATTCTGATGTCTAAAGTCGATCGATCCCCGCACAGTAAGAGTGAACTATTTATAATGGCCACATGACGCGGAAAGGGATAACTAAGACATTTATGATGATGTCATTTTCCTGGTAATGGATTGGTGGGAATAATGTTCAAAAATAATTAATTAATTTTTTTTAAAACATATACAAACTAAACCAACTGTGGTTTATTTGTCACTCTAGAAGCAATTGAAAATAGATGAATTAGTAAACTTTAGCAGAAAAATTATAACTAACAAAGTCAAATTTGCGTGCTACCTTGAACCAAGGAATCTATAGAATCCCTGCTTGAACCAAGGAGGTTAAAAAGACTCAACCTTTTTGATTGAAGCAACTGAACATGGATTTTTTAAAACTAATGTGACCTCTTAATATTCCAGTGTTATAGGGTCGAATGGAAATAGCTTTTAAAGCACCCAGATCTAATAATAACACGAACGACCTTCTGTTGAAGGCAAACTTGATTTGGCGACGCACAGCCAACATGTCCGCTCCGGTGCCAGTCTGTCGAAAGTCACGTTCAAACTGTGCCCCGCCTTATGGCCAGCGTCTGGGCGTAGTTTGGCCCATCCACACAATCGCCTCCGCCACCTCATTTGTCGAATCCAGCTGATCAACGCTGGCCCATTCAGGCCCAATCTAATTATGTGGTTTGAGAAGCCCCGGTGTAAATTAGCCAGGGCAGTCCTGTACAAGGTTAGAGAGTAAAGCTGACAAGATGTCCACACGCCCCGCACACGATCTGTGTGACCAATGTAAGTGTTCCTCTGGTGACCGATACAACAACACAGATGGTGAAGGTAGACCTATGCTGGCCAGACACCACTAACATAAACCCAAAGCTAGCACTGTGTCCACTCGTTTCAAAAGACTTATTTATGGGTTATTTTTATAAGCATACAGCTGTACATGTATAATATTCTTCTTTCGCAAATTAAACAGTTACAACAATATAATAATTTTTCTCTTGTTAGGAGGTTCTTCAAGGTAAAAGATAGATACCAGGCAGCACTGCACTCTACAGAAAATATAAATGTTTACAACACTCATTGATGAACCATGCAGCATTAGGCAAAGATTTAGGATTGCGTTAAGACAATGGCTTACTTTGCTTCTCTTGTGCACGTTTTGAAAAAAATGCTAAACTGTAACCCCTATTCCTATGTAAAGTGGGTTACAGCAAAAACAAAAGAATTTTGTCAGCTATGTGGTCTATATACTTTTTCTAAACATCTTATTTTTTGGCGGTCATTTTGAAATTTTGGCGGATTTTTCGAATTTTGAAATAAATGTAGGTCATTTCGATTCTAGACAATTTTATGAACATTTTATTGTTTGTTGGCCATTTTGAATTTCTGTCGGTCATTTTGGATTTATACAAATTTACTACGATCCTAAAATCGTACATTAATGTCTACTATTACTAGTACTAACTACTATTAGTATTAATATACCCATGAGGTTCCAAATTTCACTTATTTTAGCCTCAGATACAGCGTGTTCGATATATGACAGTTTGAAGTTCCCTAATGTATTGTCAGCGGGACTAGTTGTCAGCGGGAGAAGTTATCCTATCTCAAGAACACATGTTCTAGCTACCCATGCCAACTACAGTTTTGTGCATTACTGAAAGTGTGAAATGCTTGCCTTCATGCAAAATAACCGAGAAATATGTTAAGATAATCTTCCAAGAAGTTGAATCACTGTCATATATACTGAATTCTCACGTACCTGCATCTGTATCTCACAGAATCTACATAACACACACTTTATTGTAATTGAAAATAAACTATACCCGCTACATGTATTTAAACATTAAATGTCTGATATTCAATCGTAAAAAATAGCCTGGACAGATTTGTAACTGAACATGATTTACTCTTTGAAAATATATCGTATCATATCGTATCATATCAACGTAAGTAGCAAATTATTCAGGCCGCTTTATCATTTACCTACATTTACCCACCTTTATCTGCCAGATAATTTCATCATAAATACAATAAGCTGAGAATTGCTACCACAGTTCCTACCTCGCAGTGAAATATAGTGAAATGACACAATTTTAACCCTTTCGAGCTTGAATTTACCATTGTCATCTTCATCCACTACAAGCCGCGAATTGCTGTTGCAATTCCCGACTTGTAGTGGATGAAGATGATTTGCTGTGGGTGAAAAAGTAAAGAAAATTGCCATGTATTGTAAACCAGTTTCATGGCAATTTTCATTCTAAAACTCTTGGTTGTAGGAAAATTGAGTCTGTTTTTAGGGATGTAAATGATGCTTAAATTGATCACGAGGGCTTAAAGGGTTTAGTATGAGTGCAATATACAACTTATAGAAGCTTCACACGTCGTGATTGTAGTGCTTTTTTCTATGTAGCATTTATTTTGAAACAACTCGAAGCGACTCGAAGCATAGGCGTCGATCATGTAACTCATCTCAACGTACCATCTAATGTGTAGACTGGACCAATACTTTCATTAGATGTACCACTTTTATGGAATTAATTGAATGATGCAAATAACTGCACGTGTGGAGATATCATGATGACAAATATTTTCATTTATTGGCTTTGACATTGAAAAATAGGTCAAGCTCACCCATCCGTGAACTTAGCCTTGATATGAGTTTCACCATATGGATCACTGGTATTACCCCTTTAACTGCCAGATTATTCAATTGGAATTTTCACCCACTTGAAGTTGTGTCTCGCTGACGCGATCCACAACTTCAAGTGATTGAAAATTATTCAGATTTGACAAAATAAAAGTAAACCCTTTTCGAATATTGCTGGTTGATGTCACATTTTACCTTTAACATATTTAAAATGTGGTATTAATGTGCTAATAAAAAATAAAAACCCGAATATATGCGGCACCGTTGGTTAAAGGGTTAATATGGTATTAATATAGTATTAATATGGAAGCAATACAAATTGTAGGTGTGGAGATATAGTAATGACAATCTTTTTCCTTTATTAACCTCTGCGAAAAATAGATCAAGGTTACACATCTTTGAACTTGGCCTTGAATGTCATCATATGGATCACTGGTACAAATATTGAAGTAAAATAAATTGTAGGTGTGGAGATATCGTGATGACAAACGTTTTCCTTTATTAGCCTCTGTGACCCTGAAAATTAGGTCAAGTTAACTAATCTTTGAGCAAGACTTTCATGAGGTCTATCACTGGTATGTTAGCTTCAGTTGGTATTGAATTATTATGATGACAAGAACAAATGAACAAACGAACAGACAACCCAAAAACTTAATGCATTCGCTCGCTCTGTGGCGGAGGCATGAATACAAGTAGGTGAGATGAAGCATATATCGTCACAGAAGTATAAACCATTACAGTGCGGGGATCAACTTCAGTCGTCAGAATCTGACGTCTGTAGACGTCAGATTCTGACGACTAAAGTCGATCCCCGCACTGTAAGAGTAAGCATATCTCTAAGCATATCTGAATACCTATGTTATGGGTCTACGGCCATTATAAATATTTTAAATTTTTCAGCGCGGGGACCGTCTTTGGACGTCAGATTCTGACGCATAAAGACGGTCCCCGCGCTGAAAGGGTTAAAGTATAATCTTGCTATTTTTAGGGTTAAGAGTGATTCAGTTATTCCGAGAAAGGGGAAATGGTTAGTCATCCGATAGCATGATTGGCTGCATGAGGAGAACAGCCAATGAACAGACCAACAGAACAACAGACGCCACATTACCATAACATGTGACTGGTCAGCAGCGTCAACACCAGCCAGACTCATAGCAACAGCAAGCAGCAACAGTAACAACCAGGGAAAAGCTTAAAAAACACGAGACCTTTACCCAATACTGTTGTATTGTTGGGCCAGCGTCGTGGACGGTGGGACAACAATACACCAGCATTGGGTGAACGTCTTGTGTTTTCTTGGGAGCAGCGAGATCGTGAACAGCAACTGGTAGCAGTTACGTATGGCCAAGACCAGCAACTAGTGCAAGAACAATACCCTCCAACGACAACAGTAGGCCTAAACAAGACACGTTTATCAAATATTGGACTAATGTTAGGCCAGCATTGCAGAATGTGGACCATAATGTCATCAATGCTGAGTAAATAAGAAAAATTTACAATGGATAGGATAAAGAACAAGAACGCCATCATTAACATCGACGTATCAAATACAAAATTTATAAAGGACATTAATTGTGAGTGAGTGAGTGAGTGAGTGAGTGAGTGAGTGAGTGAGTGAGTGAGTGAGTGAGTGAGTGAGTGAGTGAGTGAGTTAGTCCATTTGTCAAATGATATTTTTTTACTCAAGCGTGTTTCGCGGTATGGACGATGTTTTATGATTGATTCTGGTTCTAAGGGATGTCCTGAGCAGGAATCAGCCGGGTGCCACTTTGGCACCCTTGGGCCGAATTTTTTAAGGGCAAAAACAAAATGGCCGCCAAATATTTCAAGGTCAAATATGATTTATCAACAAATGAAGCCAGGAACAAGTGTAATACCTCATTTTCATATGATTTTGACTGGGCAATCCATTTCTTGTATTATTTTGATGACTCATGGTCATCTCCAAGGTCAAAAAGACAATTTCAAGGTCAAAGAAGCAAAAATACCATTTTTAACAAATAAAGATAGGAACATGTGTAATACCTCTTTTACATTGGATTTTATCTGAAAATGAATGTATGGTATTATTTTGTTGATCCAAGGTTAGCTTCAAGGTTGAAAGTCCTTTCCAAGGTCAAAAACAAAATGGTTGCCAGATATTTCAAGGTCAAATATAATTTTTCAACAAATGAAGCTAGGAACAAATGTAAAAAATGAATCGGGCTTTAGGCCACCTTTGTGCACATATAGGCTAAACTGGGCCAGGAGAACCTCCTGAGGATGGTGAGATGATTGAGATGACACTGTCCTCCAGACACAGGATTCGAAATTCGAGCCCTGGCGGTCTGAGGCCGAGCACGCTACCTCTCGGTCACGGAGGCTCCCCACAATACTAACTTTCACACGTGGATGGGGAAGAAACAATTTTGTTTCTTTCAAACCGCTGAGACCGGGAACCGAACCCCGGACTCTGGCGTGAAAGGCAGCGGTGCTAACCACTACCCTAGGGCCCCCGCCCAAACAAATGTAATACCTCATTTTCAAGTGATTTTGACCGGGCAATTCATTTCTTGTATTATTTGCATGATTCAAGGTCATCTTCAAGGTCAAAAGGTCAAATATCAATGTCAATTAAGCAAAATTACCGTTTTTAACAAAAAACGCTAGGAACATGTGTAATACCTCTTTTGTCATGCAATTTTGACTGGGCATTCCATATCTGATATTATTTTGATTATTCAATGTCATCTTCAAGGTCAAAGGGATCAATTTCAAGGTGAAGTAAGAGAAAACACATTTTTAACAAATAAAGCTAGGAATGTGTGTAATACCTCTTTTTATGGGATTTCGACTTACAAATCCAATTATAGTATTATTTGAGTGATTAAAGGTTATCTTCAAGGTCAATTTCAATTCAAGGTCATCAGAATTCAATCAACAAACATAAATAGCAAAAAGTGTTGTACGTCTTTATAGTGTAATTTTGACAAATAATCCATTTCTGCTACTATTTTCAATGGAGAGGCGCCAATAGGCGCTGCAGATGCGTTAAATGGTGATGCTAAAGGGTTAAAGGGCGATGAAGAGGCGGTAAATGGTGATGGAAAGGCATTAAATGGCGATGGGAAGCCAGTAAAGGGCGATGAGGAGGCGTTAAATTTCACTGAAGAAGCGTTAAAGGGTGACGGAAAGGCGGTAAAGGACAAAGAAAAAATATAAAGGTAGACCCAAAAGCATTGAAGGGCAATGAGAGACGATAAATGACGATGGAGAGGCGTCGAATGACCATGGGGAGGCGTTAAAGATTGATAGTAAAGCGTTAAAATGTGACGGAGAGTTAAATTTAAAAACAATGGAGAAGCCTTTAGTGTGAAGACGAGGCATTGAAGGGCGTCAGAAAGGCCTTCAATTGCAAAGAAGAGGCATTAAACTAAAAGGACGTTCAGGGCGAAGAAGAGGCGTTAAAGTGCAAAAGAAAAGCCTTCAATTGCAAAGAAGAGGCATTGAACTAAAAGCTACGAAGACGCATTATTGTCTCACTTTAGCGCCTCTTCATAGCCCCATAATGCCTCTCTCTTACCTTATAAGGCCCTCGGTTGCTCTGTAACGCCTCTTGTGGCCCATTAACGCCTCCTCATTTCTCTTTAATATGCCTCCTCATTGCCCTTTAATGCCTTTTCATTGTCCTTTATCGCCTTCTCATTGCCCTTTAATACCTACTTATTGACCGTTAGAACTTTTCCATCACTCTTTAACACATCTCTGTTAATTGTCATTCAATACCTTCGAGCCGATGTCTTCACCTTGAGCATGTTTGATCATTTAAACCCAACATAATTAGATTATCCAGTCAAAATAAAACTCAACACAAGGTAACTTACGTGCTCCAATTTCTAGCTTATACGCTAAAACATATATTTGACCTTGAGGTTGAATTTAAATCACCAAAATAATAGGAAAAAGACATTTTTCGTACAAAATCCAACGAAAAAAAAGTTTTTTTACACATGTTCTAGCTGTATTTGTTGAAAATCATATTCTCCTTTACTTGACCGTGAAATTGACATTTTGAACTTTAAGATGACTTTTTATCATCAAAATAGTATCAAGAATAGATTATCCAGTCAAAAATCACGTCAAAAAGATGTATTACACTTCTTCCTATTTTGTTTCGAAAAGATCATATTTTTACATTTTGACCTTGAAAATGACCTTTCGACCTTGAAAATGACCTTGGATCAACAAAATAATACCATTAATGGATTTTTCAGACAAAATCACATGAAAAAGAGGTATTACACATGTTCCTGGCTTGATTTGTTAAAAATGGTAATTTTGCTTATTTGACCTTGAAATTGACTTTTTGACCTTGAAATTGACCTTGAGTCATGAAAAGAATACAAGAAATGGATTGCCTGGTCAAAATCACACGAAAATGAGGTAATACACTTGTTCCTGGCTTCATTTGTTGAACAATCATAGTTGACCTTGAGATATCTGGCGGCCATTTTGTTTTTTGACCGTGGCAATGCCCTTTCGGCCTTCAAGATGAACTTGGATCACCAAATAATACCATAAATGGATTTTTCAGACAAAATCCAACAAAAAAGAGGTATTACACATGTTCCTAGCTTTATATGTTAAAAAGCGTATTTTTGCCTATTTGGCCTTTAAATTTACGTTTTGACCTTGAAGATGACCTTGTATCATAAAAATAATACAAGAAATGGATTGCCCAGTCAAAATCACATGAAAATGAGGTATTACACTTCATTTGTTGAAAAAAACCTATTTGACCTTGAAATATCTGGCGGCCATTTTGTTTTTCCCCTAAAAAATTCCGCCCAAGGGTGCCAAAGTGGCACCCGGCTGATTTCTGCTCGGGACACCCCATAGTATCAGAATCAATCATAAAACATCGTCCATACCGCGAAACACGCTTTAGTCAAAATCCACTGGACTAAGTGAGTGAGTGAGTGAGTGAGTGAGTGAGTGAGTGAGTGAGCGAGCGAGCGAGCGAGCGAGCGAGCGAGCGCGTGCGTGAGTGAGTGAGTGAGTGAGTGAGTGAGTGAGTGAGTGAGTGAGTGAGTGAGAGAGTGAGTGAGAGAGTGAGTGAGTGAGTGAGTGAGTGAGTGAGTGAGTGAGTGAGTGAGTGAGTGAGTGAGTGAGTGAGCGAGCGAGCGAGCGAGCGAGCGAGTGCGTGAGTGAGTGAGTGAGTGAGTGAGTGAGTGAGTGAGTGAGTGAGTGAGTGAGTGAGTGAGTGAGTGAGCGAGCGAGCGAGCGAGCGAGCGAGCGAGTGCGTGAGTGAGTGAGTGAGTGAGTGAGTGAGTGAGTGAGTGAGTGAGTGAGTGAGAGAGTGAGTGAGTGAGTGAGTGAGTGAGTGAGTGAGTGAGTGAGTGAGTGAGTGAGTGAGTGAGTGAGTGAGTGAGTGAGTGAGTGAGTGAGTGAGTGAGTGAGTGAGTGAGTGAGTGAGTGAGTGAGTGAGTGAGTGAGCGAGCGAGCGAGCGAGCGAGCGAGCGAGTGCGTGAGTGAGTGAGTGAGTGAGTGAGTGAGTGAGTGAGTGAGTGAGTGAGAGAGTGAGTGAGTGAGTGAGTGAGTGAGTGAGTGAGTGAGTGAGTGAGTGAGTGAGTGAGTGAGTGAGTGAGTGAGTGAGTGAGTGAGTGAGTGAGTGAGTGAGTGAGTGAGTGAGTGAGTGAGTGAGTGAGTGAGTGAGTGAGTGAGTGAGTGAGTGAGTGAGTGAGTGAGTGAGTGAGTGAGTGAGTGAGTGAGTGAGTTTTACTCTACGTCCGTTTATGCGACAGAAGCAAGCCTGAATGAGGCAGCATCAGAGGCAGCACTCCCCGCTTCAAGCCTTCGGACCGATATGCAATGCGTATCATTGATGCATGCCATACACCAATAAGCAATACCACTATGTAAAGTAAGAACAGAAAAGTAAAAGGTCTAGCAACAACAAATATTATAGAATAGAAGCAGATGACACAAGATGTAGCTATAACGTTACCACCATTTCTAATGGCGGTACGACAACGTTAGCTGAGACAATGAGCGAATGGGATTTTAGGCCACCTCTGTGCACATATAGGCTGAACTGGACCAGTAGAGCCTCCTGAGGATCGCCAGATGAATGGTATGACACTGCCCTACAAATACAGGATTCGAAATTCGAGCCCTGTGGCCGAGCACGCCACCTCCCGCTCACGAAGGCTCTCCACAATACTGAATCTTTACGAGTGAGCGGGGAAGAAATATTTGTTTCTTTGAAACCTGAATGCCAGAGCAGGGGACGGACCCACGATCTCCGACTTTCCAATCAAGCAGCTTTAATCATTGCACCAAAACCCCCACCCGTTAGCTGAGAGTATCCGAGGAAATGCCCATTGAGGAGCGGTTGCTGAAACAGTGCCTGTCATCTCATACAGAACAGATGATGATCCAGTACCTGCCAGCAGCAGTTGGCCTACCGTTGGCTGAAGGCTGGGTTTACGTCTCTGACAATGGTCAAGCGTTAGACCAGCGTTCGAGGTCGGCTAGGTGGCAGCAGATGTGATCACATACAGACGCAAGAACAAAATTAACCTGCTCAGAGCAAAACAGAGATTTATAGTGGGTTTGTTTGGCCAGTCGTGGCATCATTCCGGGGTACAGTATCCGGAGCAGTTACCAGGCAATCACTTGACACACAGACCTCTGTGTTATATGTAACACTTTATCTTGACATAATCTACCTTCGAAAAACTGATTTTTGATCATTCATGTTTAAATACGCTACTATCAATAGGATTACATAATGGTAGGATATCCGCCACTTATGGTTTAATTTATTTGGGGACGAAAAGTAAACTAAACGTCAATGAGAAAATCTTTCCCAACTCACCATTTCATAGCTGGTTCACTCTTTCATTATTTTTTAACCCGATTCTACCACCTCAGAAGGGGGCGATTTATAAATCTCATGTCACAAAATTGCATTTAAATGATTATAAAAATAATTGTACGGTTTATTGTTGGGCCAGCATCGTATACATTGTTTTTTCGACTATAACGTGACAAAAATATAAACTTTCCAACCATACAAATGGAAAAAAATAATACTTCAACAACAGATGTTATTTTTAGCATACATTATTCTCAAATTGAAAACAAACTAGAGTCAGGAAAAACATGTTGAAGTTAGATTTTTTACTGTTCAAACAAACCCCACACTTGGGGTTAGTGTTGGGTGTACCAGAAATTTTGTGGGCTTAATGCTTACAGTCGAGCTAACCCCGTTTTATGTATTTTTCGATAGAACAAACCCCACATGGACGTATTTTGAATAAAATATATATTTAGAACTAACATCATGGAAGGCAACCTTACATGTATACAGAATTATTAACTTCAGTTAGGGCACGAATACTTTTGATTCCCCAAAATGGAAAAAGTGTTTTACTTTATCATAATTTGTTTTGAAAAAACCTTCGAACATGAAGTCAAGGGTATTGATACAGCCCTTCAGTAGGAAGCAGTACAGAACGAAAAAAAATTTACTGTCAAAATTATGGGCACTGTACTGACTAACCCCTGTGAGAACTAGCCCCGGTCTCCCCGATATCTATTTTAAATGAATACATACACAGCGACACATTGAAGCAAGGGACATGAAGCCCCATAGCATCAGTCATAATTTTTTCTGTGCCCGCCGTGGTAATGTGATAAATTTCGAATAATGTCAGCCAATGCGATAAAATGTGAATGATTTCTGATCTGAATTTTTTGAGCCCACAAAAAATTATGAGGTAGAACCATCTTTAAAAATCACTTGCACGTCTCCATGTTGTTGGGGATGTGATTGTAAAATCAGACTGCTAGTATTTGTGTTTTTGCATACACAAGCAAATATGTCTTTGACCAGTAGCGACCATTTCGAATATGACACCTGCTCGTGTGAATAATCATCAAGAACATTGCAGATTAAAGGTGATGTGAGAGAAAAGTTGACCAACAGGAATTTCCAGTGGTAATAGAGGTATGTCTCCAATTCAATAAAGGGGTCATAAATCTGACGTTGGACCATCATTGTGACAGCGTTGGGTAAGATGAGACGGCTGATTCGGCAGTGATGGACAGTACTAACATAGCCAGTGGCAGGCCTGCAAGAGCCCAGTGACAACAAACCAAGAAACAGATTCTGCTGGGCACACTCAACAGCAATGACCACACACAGCAGCAACATGATGAGTGAGAAAAGCAGCAGCAACACTGCCCTGTACACACCAAAGCCAGTAAATGCGGACTTTTCCAGAAAGCAGTCACTACCTTTCGTCTTTTTAGAATAGATCAACAGCAGCAGCAGCTGTTGCGAAAGGTAAAGCAGAAGCGTCGCCATTTATCAGCAGGAGCCATGCAAGCGGGAAAATCAGCCGTATGCAGCAGGAAGTTAAGACAACAGCTTCAAACAGCAGCAGCAGCATACCAAGAATCCGCGCCACTGAGCAACAGCCTGCAGGCAGGAGCAATAGCATCTACAGTATAAAGCGGCGACGGCATCACAGGCAACAGCCACCAGCCTGGCAATAAGGACGAGGACTAAGGGGTAACCTCCACAGAATGAAAAGCTGAGCAGTAGCTGCGGAGTGGCAGAGGAACCGTGGCATTGCAGACTGTAGAAGAGGGCTGTTCTCTGTCTGAAATCAGCTTTAGTGGCTGTGTCCGGAGCCTGCAATTGGCAGCTGGCACCGAGGCCACGTGTGGCACCCACAGCTGCCAGCCTACTACAAGAGCCTGCGACCCCCTGAGATCAACAAAGCCATACACCAAAGGGATGCAGATACTGGCAAAGTGTGACAGTAGTCACTCGTGTCAGTATCTAGCGCTGCCGAGCAAAGTACTAGACACCTACACTGTATTCTTATCTACACGAGAAGAACACAGGATACAGTAGCAAAGGGATATATCACTGACACTGACTAACACGTCTAGGGAAATAGCCAATACTGAAAAAAACACATCTCAAGAACTAGAGAGCATGGTGCACGCAAGCCATATCAGCTGAGGCTAATATCCTGGACAAAGACGAGAGGACGAGGGGCTGGGCTAAGTCAGATGCAGACCGCGCTAGCTGTAACCCCCTCCAGCAAACAGCTACTCAATTAAGCCAGATTGGATCCCCTGTGGTGCGCAGTTTGTTGGCGTGGCTGTGATGTGTGGTGATGGTCAACAGAGAGGCGCTGTAAATGTGAGGAGCCGGACCAGGGGCAATGTAACATCACGGGGTCCCGGACTACCACGGCCGGACTGCCTGCCGGGATCTCATGATCCAATCATCAAGGATACTCATGTTTACAGTGACACGATGTTAACACGCTGAGCACCTCTATTTTTATCCCTTTGAAGTTGACCATCAGCACAATTTCTATTCAAAACAAAACCATATTTTAAGAAGAATAGATTTTAAACAAGTTACAGCTTGTACGTCCGTGATCCACTCAGCAAAGACAATTCACTCAACAAGTACAGCGATATTAAAACTAAATGGAATTTTCAGAAGTTGCAATGATAATCCCACTTGACATTTTAAGTTAATAAAAGGCTATATTTTTGTAGACAACAACTGATTGTGCACGTTAAAAAAGAAAATACCAAGAACTGACAATAATCATCGCCGAATATATAATATGGAGTCTATGGTGACAGCAAGGATACTACAGTGGTATCATTGGAGATCGTAATCAGGTGAAGTGAGATATTTATTATGATGAGGCAATGCGGCCAGCATCAGACGGCCTGTCTTCTACACCCACTGATCGCGTCATTATCCACGTACCATAGGGCGTCTACAGGCCTTTCTGTCCTGTCGCCTACTTCACACCCACATTCAATCACTACGGCTACTGGCTGCTCTCTCCGACCTGTGTTGTTTACTGATATTTTCATTAACTTGAAGCTGGAATAGATGAAACGATGTCCAGTTTCAAAAGCACAACAACTGTTGTCAAAAACATAGATGTTTCAATGAACATCGACATCAATCAACAGTATTTCAATTACACACATTTTTGTTCTTCTGTTGAATACAATTATATATTTATATAGTTATCTGTGCCATACCGAACGAGATGTGAGTCAACCACCAGACTGTATGAAACCCTGCACAATCAAAGTCATAACTTGAAGATGTGACGTGGAGCGACTTAGAAGCACACAACAAGATTACATTGGTGGCGATCACAAAATGGCGGGTCTTATAATGGACCCACCGGTATCGCCTACCCAACATATGTCATTGATCACAGCGACGGACCAGAGTGACCAGCGGTCAGAAGTGACCGGGATGGTGGCACTGGGCAATTTGACCACAGAGCAAGACGGTAACGGCACAAACTTCACGGTGCCCTTGGATTCCATGGTGTCCCTACACTACGGTCTACCTTCTATGATCGTAGTAGCTGTAGTGCTGTTTGTCGTCATAGTCATCACAGCGTTTGGCAACTTTCTGGTGGGGCTGGCGCTTTTCAAATACAGGTGATAATCTTATAGCAAAATTATTCAAATGCTGAAATATGGGATAATAGATTTAATTATTTTAAGTTTCAAATGAAGATAAATAATTTCAATATAAGATACATATAATATGAATTGTAACATACAGTGATTACTGCTAGGCCAGGCTTTTTTAGTCATCCCTGTACATTTATATTGGCAAATAGTATTGTAATAACCTTAACAACGGTTCTTAGAACTGTGATGTGTGTATTTTCAACAATAATGACAAATATTTATTAGTTGTGGATCGCGATAGCGAGACAGCTTGAATTGAGTATAATTAAATTATCTAATTGAGCGCTTCTCTTTAAATTAATGTAAAATCTCAATTTGAAAATACAATGTCTACGTCAAAAGGGGTAAACGTTCTATATATGTGTAGCTTTGGACATTAATCTCACGTAGTCATATGATAATAAAACGTCAATCAATATGCATTATATCATAAATACATAAAAATATTATTTCTGATTGTATTAAATAATTATAGAAATGTCTCCTCCATCCTTTGTTATGATTGAGGTAACATCATAATCAAGTTTCTTTGATCACTGAACAGTGGCCAAAAATTTTGCAGTCATGCATTCAAGTGCCTCCATACAAAATCACGAGTAATTCATACAAGCGTTTCTTAAAATGACACATTCAGAAGGACAACAATTTTAAATGGCCGCCATTAAAAATGACACAAATGCGACTTGTTCATTTCGCGGCCGGATATACATGATCACGAGTGATTCGGACAAGCGGTTCTCGAGATCACAGGTTCATAAGAGCTCGACAAATTATTACAATATCCGCCATGTTCTTGAAAATAACTTCAACAAACTTTTAATTTCGCCGATAGGCAGATAAGTGCCTACATACAAAATCTAAATTGATTTGGATTTATCATATTCACAAGAAAATATAAATTTTACACTATCAATGGCCGCCATTTTATTGAAATGCGCTGAACTGCGACCAAAGCCTTTTCATTTTGCGCCTACATACAAAATCTCGAGTGTCTTGGACTAACGGTTCCCGAGCGTTCACAAATCCTTGTGAACACATACATGCAATCCGGGGGATGCATTCAATAAAGAAACATCGTGAACTGTCTATTCCATAATGACTACTACTATGACTTTCGCCCGTATCTGTCAATATATTATGTTCATGTACTTTGTATTTTCAGGTACCTGAGAACGGTGTCTAACTATTTGATAGGAAACTTGGCTCTCAGTGACTTTCTGTTGGCCATCACCATCATCCCCCTGTCTACCGTAAACGAGTGTCTGGGCCACTGGGTATTCGGAGAGGCAAGTATTCAAAGAACAACAACCGTTACAGAATTCACTATATAATCTAGTCCACCCACTAATAATGCTTCCAATTCAAGTGTCCGATTATGTCAACATGACAAATGCATTAATCATTTTTGCGCATACAGCGGTTGCGCATATTAATGGGATGGAGTATATATAAAAATGTATGAACATATGAAATCAATAGAAGCATGATATGCTAAAATCATAATAAGTAATTTCGTTTAGCCTACGGTTCGCTCTAGGTCAAATGTATTGTTTTACAGTCAGTTGAAGACCACAGAAAAGCATGAGTCGTGAGTTCTGTACTGACAATGTCAGCCCTTAAAGCTATGTATCTATATGTGCGTGGCGTCATGCGTGGCGCACTACGGGGTGTGAGGGGTATGCGTGATGAGTGTTTCCGTGTGCGCGTGATAAATTTTAGTGCGCTGCGTTGTGCCAGATACCTCACCGGTTCTACAGAAGCCGTTGTGCGCCAGGTGACCTAGTTACCAGGATACACCGTACCCCTAGGCGTATAGACCAAATCGGCCTGAAATCTAAATTGACGATGTCTCTGTTCAATGGATATCGATTACAAGAAAATGAAAATGTGACTTGCCCTGACTGTCTTCGCCAAACGAAAGAAAAAAACGCAGTCACATGTGGTGTGGGTACACGATTTGCTAACAAAAAGAACCACCTGTTGATTGTACCATCACCAATAAGTTGTTGACTCGGTCATTCATAAATTAATATTTCCACAAGAGAATTGTAGACAGACATCAATGTCACCTTAGGTTCGTTGTTTCCCTTTATCGCTGAAAAAAGGTGGTAGGGAAACTAGCAATCTCCAACGATGAGCCATACGAGAAGATAATGTCACTAGTCCGGGTGGCTGCGTTGTGATGGAGAATACAATTGGAGAGCTCCTACATGACGTACATACAGTAACACGTCAAACAATTGAACTGAAACATCTGTAATGTCGACACTCAGTAAATGATTTTCAACTCTTATCATACATGTATCTGTTACATTTCTGCGAAAAATAAATCGCATTTCCGATGAGTGAATAATTGATGACATTTGCTGGTCAGGATCGATATGGTCCAACATTTGACGATGGCCCGTTACCAAATAGATCGTTATTCTGATGTTTCCATGTTGGAATTTCACCTTGCAAACGCAAACCTGTCAGTGGTCAGTAACACTTCCGATGCACACCCTGATTCCCCGAGATTTGTGATGTGTGACGTTAGTAAATCCTAACAATAAAATGACAAGGAATGCTTCCGCCCTATAATTTGTTTTTAACTGAGGCAACAGTGTGCTGAGTATTACAAAGTAAAAATGTAAAAATCGTAAAAAAATATATAAATGGCCGCCATTTTCTTGAAAATCACTGAGCCATCAGCCAGCCAGATAAATTCTTAGATTCGAAATCACGAGTGATTAGGATTAGCGGTTCTCGAGATATTCCGTTCACAAATTCTTACGAGCGGCTGCGGATATCTATTACACATGTATGTATCATGGGGATGTTAAATATTATGATCATTCACTGCATTTCCGGGGTGTCACTTGGTTGTTGGTGGATTTATATTATAGCGAAATGAACAGGACTTCAAAATCCTCCAGTGATAAAATACAGCAGGAATCATTTCTGTCGTGTAAAACAAAACTTGTGACAAATGTGGGAGCATTATCATACACGGCTGCCCTGAACTGAGCATTGGGAGGGTTTACGTGGTGGCTGTCCATTCGCTACCCAGCAAGTATGATACATTGAACCAATGTTTGCTTAATGTTGGGCCAGCGTCGTAGACGATGGGCCAACATTAAGCTGACATTGGTTAAATGCCTCGTGTGTTTGCTGGGTAGGCTCTCTGTCAGGATTCTACGTCTGTTTACGTTGGTATGTACAAACACCACACGACGTCCATTACTCAAAGAACACGAGGTGTCTCACACAGCAAACACGCCACACGTTAAACCAATGCTGATATAATGTTTCCTATTTTCAAGTAGGACAAGGCACCGTGCTGTGCTATAGTCTGAGACGTTAGCCCAGCATGGAGCCAACATTGGACTGGCCTCTTGTGCGGGCTTCTGGCTATCAGTAATAGACACAACCACGGGACGAGCTCACTGACCACCACTTCCTCAGGGATATGCTCATCTTCCCTGATGATCAATCAAAAGACAGAGCATTTAACATGCAATGCAATTCTGAAAATAAAATAAGAATTGAGTAAATGGATTTATGAAGCTTAAAAGGGGCATCATCATTAGACATTTACTACATACATGTCAAATAGTCTCACGTTTGAACTATACATTTTTTTCACAAAATTCTCAGGATATATGCTAAATGACTGGAAAACAGTTATAAGTATTTACAAAATTGCTTGAGAATTCCCTGAGTAATCAACGAAAAGCTAACTTTAATTTCGGACATTCCTCCACCGTTGGATATAGGCTACTATAAACAAATTGACACTATACGTTCAATGTAACAATTAACTCTTCTAGAATTCAATATTCGCAGGCCTACCTATGGGACCACTAGATTATGAAGTATGCCTACGACTGAAGTGGCTGATCTTTGATGATTTATACGACTGTCAAGAAATAGCCAAACGATTTTGAAAACGTCGTATACTTCATCACCTCTCATTGGAGCACAAAGCATTTTTTTATCATACATCAAGCCATGGCATCATGGTTTCATTTTCTGAAAAATAAATATAAATCATAAAGTAAAGTTGAATGCAGATTGATGCTGATATGTATGTAATGAAACCATTTGAGTATCCTCGTCCGTAGATCTCAGCGACCTAAACCCGCTGTTTACGTCTCACCTTTCATTCCGCAAATAACTGATGGCTTGATTCGCATCAAGCTGTGAATTGTGACAATAATAATTCACAGCCCGGGGTGAGCGATAATGGAAGAGACTAGCTTAGCGCCCCGCCGAGCTAACGACTGTTCGCAGTTTATTGATCACTGGTAATGTCCATTCTCGCGGCAACAAGACGCGGCTGGCCCGAAGCAGTCCAAACCAGGAGCCAGCAAACAAGAGATGTTCCAATGTTGGTACAATGTTGGACCATCGTCTACGACGCTGGCCCAACATTGTACCAACATTGGTGAACATCTAGTAGTTGCTGGGCTGTAAACACCGGAGAGGAATCCCGGCCTTCCGTCCAACGCCGGCAAGTCATTCGACCAGCGTCTGCAAAGTTAGCCTGGCTTCAAGCCACCGCTGAACCAGCAATACACTTGGCCGTGGCAATCAGTGGCCTAAACTAGACTCATTATCGCATGTTCTGCTCAATGTAGGTTTTGCGCACACGTACTTATTTCGCCTGAGCGCATGGCTCCGAACTACCACGTCTGGAGTGCCACATATTTCACATTGTCCGAGAAACGCTAGGGAGAGGGTCAACTGTTGGAGCGTAAGAATGTCTCCCTAGTCTGATTCGCCCCCACGCTGGGTAGTATGGGCTGTGAAAAGAAGGAAATGCCAGTTGGAAAAAGGGACTGTTCCCCAGACAGTAGTCCGGACAATACTGGCATTCCCGCCTGACAAAGGCTGAATCCTGATTGAATGCGACAAAAAAAACCTATTGTTTCCTTCACACATATTTACCGATTCCATTTTATGATGAGCAATTGTCGACTGAAGAGTGATCGACGGTGAAAACGTGCTAGATCTGTAAACAAGCAAAACATAGGCATACCACTCTAAACGACAACTAAAATTCAAAGTTCCTCATGCCTCTCAGAAAACAGTTTGCAACATAAATAATTCACCTAGGCTAAAATGATTGACTACACAATTAAGAATAAAAACGTTGTCTTTTTTTAAGTACCCATACAATGTTGGTACAATGTTGGACCATCGTCTACGACGCTGGCCCAACATTGTACCAACATTGGAGTTAATATGATCCAGCATTTTATATGCACACTCTATATACCACTATAAAGAATCAGCGTTAGATCCAACATTTACCAGACAGAATTCGATTAACGCTAACAACGCTTAATTATTTCTGCTAAACTATGGGAACTAAAGGGTTTTTTAATTTAAAATCATTATAAATGTCTTAGTTACCTCTTTTCGGTTCATGTGAATACCTATGTTATGGGTCTACGTCCATTACACATATTTAATTCTTTCAGTGCGGGCACCGTGTTTATACGTCAGAATTTGCCGTCTAAGGCGTCAGCTTATGACGTATAAAGATGATCCTAGGGCTGAAATATTGAACCATGATGGATCACCGTAATGCCGAAGTGTTGGCCTTGACACCTCAAACAGCATACAAATCAACTTTTACCTTTGGGAGTATTTAATTAAACATGTTAAGCGTTGTTGGCCCAGTATTCTCATGATGCACTGTTTCCACGGCCATTCTCTGCTCTGATATGAAAGACCACAATGCTTTCACTGTGGATCACCACGAGAAAAAATCTGCTTAAAAAGCCACACGATGTTTCTCTAACGTTATACCATTGTCTTATGTGAAATTACAACACCGCCATATATATGATACAAGGTTAGTCTCCCAATCTACTGGAAAAAATAAGTGCAAACTGTGTTTGCCCAACGCGATGCCAATGCATTGTTTTGTCATCGGCTTCTGCCAGATCACCATAAAGACCACCATACAAGGCTCCCAATCTACTGCATAACGTGCTCATAACGTCAAACGGTGTTCGCCCAATATTATACCAATGGTTAACGGTGGCTAACAGGTCCTGCATAACGCTCTGAAGACCAGTAGACAAGGCAGCTCGCTGGTTTAGTGTATACAGTGGAAGGGCGATGTGTCAGCCGACAAGCTCACTTTCGCAATTCCCTTTAACCTAATTTGTAGGCCTACTGTTTGTATGGTGGAAGAGTTGTGATTCGCTAGTCCCCAGCCAAAAATTCATAACACACCGCTGGCAGAGACATTCACACAAGTTGACAATACTATGTACACATAGTTCAGGGCTAAAATAAATGCAATTTATAAGGTAATATACAGTTAATATTAGTAGTGTATGGAGTCATGGGCTTTGTTTGAAAATTATTTACAACAATCGAATGGCCTTGACATAACAATTCTGTTTAATTTTTAAAACAAGATGAAATATTTGGTTATATATACATACAGTAGATCAGGTAATTTTCGCGTGTTTAAATTTTTTGGACTTTTTACGAAGTTTAGAATTCGCGAATTAAATTTTTCTTTAGTAGCGCTATAATAATAATAATTTTCGTTAGATTCTTGAATTCATGCTCCTCGTGAAATTCTTGAAAATTACAAAATCTACAATATATATTTGTATAATTCAATTCTCATATTTTATTCTATCTTTACAGATCACATGTAACTTCTGGCTGTGTGCTGATGTACTTTACTGTACAGCGTCTATATGGAACCTGTGTGTGATCGCGTTTGACAGATATACAGCCACATTGTACCCGCTCTGGTACCGAGAGAAGCGGTCCACCAAGCAGGCTGCCATCTACATAGCCATCGTCTGGGTGTTCTCCGCCGCCATATGTGTACCACCCCTGCTGGGCTGGATAGATCTCTCCCAGAACTATCAGTACGATGACACCATTAATGTCTACTACTGTAACCTGTTCAGGTCCACAAACTATGTCATGTACTCCGCCGCTGGCTCTTTCTTCATCCCCTTTTTCATCACCGTGTTTCTCTACATACAGATTTTCTCAGTACTGCGAAAGCGAATGCGCAAAATGCGCAGCAGGAACAAAGCCCACCAAGCACGCAGCCAGGCGAGCACGCCCAAAGACAAATCACCCAGCAACAATGTGGTACGTCTTCCACAGACAGAGATAGAGATGACACAGTCCCCTCTCACTAATGACGGGTCTGGTAACACAGAGGAGTTAAGTAGTAAGAGTCTGTTTGGTTCTGACAGTGGAGGTGAGGACATGAGTGAGGATAATGAGGAGGATGAGGAAGATGACTCCACTCAGGCTCGTAGTGATAACCCTCTGTGTGTCAGCAGCTCAGACACTGATCAGGCCAGGATGGCTGTCAAGAACGGCGTGAAGCCACATAAACTGAAAGGTAAAAGCAGCCTGCATGACCAGACCATGGTGATCATGAACCGTAACCACAAGACATCAGAGTCAGAGAAAGACAGTGACATGGAGAAGGTTCATATAGTGGTGACAGAAGAGGACACATCTGATAACAAGAAAGGTGACGCGGCCACATCACTGGTACAGAAGGGTGCTAAATCTGTATCTATCCGAGTGATAGACACACAGACAGATACCGACAACACCGAAGCCACCAAGGCACATGGCCCCAACTTTAACAGCATGTTAAAGAGCGTTAATCCATTCAAACCGCAGCGCAAGAAAACACGTTCTCTCAGTCAGCGGCACCGTTACGAGCAGAGAGAGATGCGCGCCACTATACGCATGGCAATTATCATAGCTTTCTTCTGTGGCATGTGGCTGGGGTTCTTTATCACCTACGTGATTGGTGGCTGGTGTGACACAAGTTGTACTGTGCCTCGTGAGCTAGAAGCTTTCTTCTTCTGGCTCGGCTACTCAAACTCCTGCATAAATCCCATCCTCTACACAATCTTCAATGAAGAGTTTAGAAAAGCCTTCCAGAAGATCCTTGGCTGCTACACTGCTGGGCGCGGTCAGCACAGAAGAAGATAAATTAAGATGAATGCAAGTATTGTTGCTAATTTTAAAGCGGCTAATTGTTAATTTGTAATCATGCTGACAAATTACATGATGAGCAAATTCTTAAGAAAAGCTAGACTGCAATATAGTGTGTACAGTAGGCCTCAAACTGGAACAAGAAGAAACATCTGCCTCAATATATTCTGATTATTTCTAACAATGGTAATATTCGGATAAAATCAGCGGGCGGTAAATAATATAAGATTTCAGATACATGTCAGTATTCACACAGAGACGCAGATAATTTTAAACGGTCGAGGTTAATTGCTTTTTTCATAAGTTAGCAGTTTAAGGTTTACGGTGGACATTATTGTGCACTGCATACATTTACAACGAACAGAGTAATGTACTCAAGTGTGGAACCAAACATTACTTGTCTGACTGCGGCGAGATGCATTCATCGTCGAGCAATACCATGAAATCATCATCGAAAAGGTTCTATTAGGACAAGTGACCCAAAAAAAGAACCAAACAATCCCAAGATGCAGTTTGAATGGCATGCTTTGAAACGTGTTTCAAATTTAGACCAACATCGAACTAAACCGTGACAGAATGTTGTGTGATTAGCTTTTGATATGCTACAGGACAAGCGTCTCGATTGGCAAACGTGCGCAATATGACCCCTTTCAGTGCGGGGATCGACTTTAGACGTCAGGATCTGACGTCAATAGACGTCAGATCCTGACGTCTGAAGTCGGTCCCCGCACTGAAAGAATTAAAACAATTATAATCGAGGTCACCCATAACATAGGTATTCACATAAAACAGAAATAGCCAACAAAGCCAGTTATGATGATTTCAAATTGAACAAACCCTTTGCTCTCCATGATTTGTTAAGGGTTAGTAAAGTCATGATGGCTCGTCGTTGAACTCGCAAAGCTGAAACCATTAGGTTTATACGAGAGCCGGCAGCAGGCCTACACATCATTCTGCGTGATGATGATTACCATGCTGTATATGATAATGGTGTGGAGGCCACTGCACTAGAACAAGGGGTGTGCTATCACATCGGCTTCCGTGTGCACAGCGGCACCTGGCCGACAACGGTCAAGTATGCCATGACACTAACGCAAACAGCGCCCCTGTGCCGACAGCAGGCACTGTTTGCCAGGCCCAATATGCCCACAGACATAGACGTGATAGCCCAGAATAGGTTACACGTTGTACCAGTGCGTTAGAAGTTCAGCCGACGCTGGGAAACGATCAGATCTTACGCACATTGCCACAATACAAACTGTCCAACTGCCATATTGTGAGAAGCTGTGATCAGGATTTTGGTCGGTAATGGAGCATAACAGTGGTATGTGACACTTTTGTTACATCATGATTACAGTACTATTATAAACTGATAAAAGTGTAAGAACCATTGTGGTGCACATTTTTTATCAAATCTGCGTGTCGCTTTGTGACGTGAACGATTTAAAATATATGGTACGGCTATCACCACGATGACACAGTGGAGCTAGACGACTAACACCAGAGTTATTGTAGGATGACTCGACACACGCTCGCCAATATGATTCAAATGCCAGAACTGCGCAGTGCTACCAATATATGTAAACAGTTGCATCTTCTGGCTATTTGCAAGTATTACTTGTGAGTGTACCGTCCCCATTATGCCGAAATTGATGTATTGATGTATATATACATATATGGATCCATAGATTGATGGCATCAATGTGTGTATTGATTGCCTCGGTGTATGATGAAGAAATACAAGATATACCCATCATCGTTGGCTGAAGGCTGCCTGTTGCTGAGCCAGCATTCAGTCAACGATGGGCCCGTATTCTCATACAAGTTACGATATATCGTAGGCTTCGAAATAGTTGAGATCTTGACCAATCCGAAGCCTACGATATATCGTAACTTGTACGAGAATGCGGGCCCTGGATTACGGCGTCTTGTGTTTGCCGTGGCGTCGGCAAATCCATGTGAGGGGATCATCCCACTGAAATCCTAACATTTATCTCAGGATCAATCCTAACTTTTCTAATGGAAATTAGTGAAAGTTCGGATTAGATAAAAGTTAGGATTTCTAGTGATGCTGCCCCCAGATTGTCACTGGGCGAGAAACTGATGTGATAGCTACCAAATAAATGGACTATATAATTATGTTGTATTATGTAGTACTTGGAAGCGTCTTGAGCACCCTATTATTGTATCTCTTCGTCTGATCGCGCCCTGTTCTACAGTTGGGTAGTGAGTGAAATAATCACGAAGTCATGTAACCAGGTGAGCTCCAGCAAACTGGGAATGCTGAACACCTATGTAATGGAATTAATGCTGGGCCAGCGTCGCAGACTTAGGCCCAGCATTAACCCCTTAAGCCCTCACGATGCGTTAAAGCATCATTTTACATCCCTGAAAACACACCTAATTTTCCTACAACTAAGGGTTTTATAATGAAAATATACATGAAACTGGCTTACCAATACATACCAATTTTTCTGTATTTTTTAAACCACATCAAGTCATCTTCATCCACTACAAGTCGAGAATTGCGACAGCAATTCGTGGGTTGTAGTGGATGAAGATGACAATGGTAAATTCAGGCTTGATAGGGTTAATACAACATATGGCGCAAATTTCATGTTAGCCGAGTGATAACCTTGTCATTACCATGTATGTGTTTTGAAGCAGAGTGTCCCCAATGCCATCGATTAATTAAAAATAAACTTTTATTAAAAGTTTATTTTAAGAGTAAAGCTCCCCGAATGCAACAATGAGGTCGGTGCCTGTTCTCCCGCCCAAACTGTCTAACAAGTCCCAAATGAACATGTAAACACCTGTTTTGAACTGTAATACCTAACCAAGATATAATGCATGGCTGCATAATAATAATCTGTAAAACAATGGGCATGTCTAACATGAGATGTGCATGCTATATGACTCCCAGGCAAAACATGCAGCCTAATTGAAGGCTGACAGTACACGTTGACCCAATGCTGATTAAATGTTGGTCCGCCGTCTACGACGTCGGCCCAACATTGAACCAGCATTGGATCAAGAGTGCACCCAGTCATCACAGGTACATGAAGGACTTATCCCGAGATGGCGGCTTTCAGCGAGCTATCTGTAACGCAACTCCGGCTTAATGCACGCAGATGATGGCTAGGCAATTGTTGTCACGGATCACAGGGTGTATAATCCATAAAGGGATAGTCCGTCAGCAGTGCGGCGGGCCAACGTCGCGGACGCTGGCCCGGCACTCTGCTGACGGACGATTGGGCACTCCTGTGTGCTACGTCACAATCAAGGCTTCTTCCATCTCGTTCTGAAAACGCAGGATGTCCGGAATTCTGATGGAGGGATTTGGCTGACCTTTGAGGTGCTGGTTACCACTAGGATGGCTTCAAAATGCTCTGCTGATTTTATTAAATTTCAATCTGATTTCTATGATTAAAGATGTCCATTATCGGCGTCTTAAAAACTATTTTTAAATGTAATTCTTCACATACGTTTCACAGTTTTAAAATCTAGTTACGTAAATTGTTGATGGAGATAATGAACAAAAAAATAAAATATACATTTCTCATTTTGATTGATGACCATGTGAATTTCAGATTTCGTTCTCGTTTTATCACCAAATTAATATTCGGAACTGTATAATACAAATTGATCCTTCTAGTTTTTTATCATCCAATTCAAACATATAAGCCTACATATTTTCACTTGCGGAACGGTATTAGGAAATTTTCTCTATGGAATTTGTATGAGCGAGACAAACTACAGGGAAAATTTCCTCGGCCACCTTAAAGTCATATTGGAAATCTATCTTTATTCAAGTAAAATAATACAATTTTCATCAGAAAATACCACCTTTATTTAAGGTCTCAAATTAAACTTAAAAATAGAACGTGTAAAAATATGTTTTTTTCCAGTGCTATTTGAACAATGACTCAATTTTTAAATACTTAATCACCAAAATAAATTTGTCTGCTAGAGATTATGGGATCACACGTAAGCCTGCGCTTGCATAAAGTGTCTGAAGCCATATGGCTTGTAGGCCGATATGCCAAGTAGTTCTATAAAACATCTGGCCTTGATTAACTCTTTGCCTGCTAATCACGACAATAGTTAAACTTAATAGTTAATTTTTATTCCGTTATTACTTCGTTATTATCCGATTAAACCACTGTTATTGGAACGGAATGTTTGGTCTCAAATTAAACAAATATTAGTAATTTTCAATCACTTGAGGTTGTGGATCGCGGTAGCGAGACACAACCTCAAGTGGTTGAAAATTTAAATAAATTGACATGGCAGTATAAGAGTTAATGTCATGACACAAGTTGTTTCTCATATATTGTGACTATTTGTATATATCGAATGATATGCCATATCCATGTTTTAGCAATGAAGTATTCTCGTAAACTACGTGCACCTTGTGGTTATTATCACAGCTCTATCTATATTTTCATACACAAAGTAACGTTCTCACGTGGACGCAACCGGGTATAGGCCTACTATACTCAAGAAATCGTTCACCCAGATCTTACGTCTCCGATTGGTCAAAATCTAGATTTTGACCAGTCAGAAGCGGGGGATTTGGGTCACATGGGTGCACGTGCCATGCTGTGAGTGATGACACAGTTTGTCTTTCTGTGATGTCTCGTTGTGACAGCACGGCGAGCAATCGCCTAATAAAGTTCTACAATCAATATCAGCTTGTTCACTTTTTCATTCAAATGTCACCCCACGAACGGGATGTAGGTCGTCCAGTACAAGCAGTTCTAAACATACATGTTCATACAAGTTGTCTTGTTTCGATGCTTTCATATTGCTTGCAAGTATCACGTCATAAAGTATTATACTGTTTCTGGGCACAATATGAGACAAAGAGGTTAACATGGTTAATTTGCGGGAAAGAAGATGTTTATGTTACAAAGAAAGTTCAAGTAGTAGTAGTAGTAAGGTGTTCCTTTACGTCACTAATGGTCTTAAGCACTAATGGTCTTAAGTGAAATTGTAGTACGATAAAAACAGTGCAGTCCATCGATTAGATGAATGGCGTACAGATAATGACGTGAGCGTGGGGTGATATGGCAAGGTGGATTGTTGCGAGTGTTTTTTTCACTCGCCCAATAAGGGGTTCTGGACATGTTTAGAGTCCAGAGACTCGGGCTTTTTCGTTCCAAACACGCCTCCGCTATCCTCGGGTCAGATAGTCCTCAGAGTAACAAAAAGCCAAGGGTAACTCCATTCACCCCACGTGCATGTCAAAGACTCTATTGCCGGTTGTTTCAAAGCCACCACAGCCAACATCAGTGCCTGCACTGTAGTGACACTGTATTGGCAGTGCCTGCACTGATACGGGAGCTGCATTGGCACCGCTGTTGAAAGGAGGAGCCGGGGTAAACCGCCCGAAGATTATGGCCAGACACGTGGAGGCTGCAACTTCCCTTGGAAGACCCTCAGAATCATGCAGATTTCAAATTAATGGCATCGTAATGTCACATTAAAATTGTTATTGACTACAGTGTTGGTCGTTAACAAATAACCATAAAAAACATCCCTTGGAAATGAACGAAATTACCAGTACATATCAATGTATTTAATATATTGTATATATCAATGAACTAAACAAATATTCCCCTAACCCACAACACAAGTGTATCAGAAAACAAAAAATTCACATAAAATCATACTATGTTATGCGGGCCTAATATATTATATATCAATGAACTAAACAAATATTCCATAACCGCATCATAAGTGTATTAGAAAAAAAATCAAATAAAAACATGCGAGCTTACGTAAATAAAACATGGAAGAAAACAACTTAATTTTGCTTCGTATTTTGATAACTGTTCATTTTTATATAAATAGGTGAAAGAAATATCAAGATAATGTCTATCGTTTGTGATAATTTTCACCCACATAAAGTCATGTCCCGCGGAGGGTGGCGGTAGCGAGGCACAGCTTTAAGTGGGTGAAAATTTAAATAAAAGGACTTAAACGGTACTAAATGGTTAAAGTCAAAATCATCAATTTTATTTTGGCTCACTGATATGTTCATTATATGTCAACATGTCCATAGACTAGAATTTTTAATTTTTTTTTTAATTTTGTGTCTAAAATAAGAAGCACAGGAAAAACTGATCAACGGGGTTTTCGATACACTTGCTATCTTGCCAGAGCAACCCGAAATTAAAAATATAGAATAAAAATGATTAATTTGGCCTGACAGCGCCGCTTTAACTACTTACTATTCGCATGAGCAACGGCTCAGCAATATACAGATAAACTCGCTACCTCACAGTAATATTTATATTGTCTGTCATACTAAACCAAATTATGCAGCACATTACATGGATGAACGGGCTTTTAGTCGCTTAGACCCGATTCATTAATTTGCTCTGTTGCATAATGATACAAGGCAAAAGTTAGATTCATGTGCTCTGTGATGTTTGTAATCACAATAAAATTGAAAAAATCATATGTTGACAATTTAATCCGGATTATCAGTTCTACCAGGCGGAGCACGTCGAAATGTGTCTATCCTAATATGTATCTAGGCTCATAATAGTCCCACGTTAGTGTCCAGTTATCACTTTTGCCAGTCATCATGGCATTATGCCTGGGAGTGCGAAAATGAGAATTTATTGAACACTGGAAAACGGAAGGGAACAGATCCATCCTGCCTCCCTGCTGAGACATGTTTAAAACATGTTGTGACTTTTTATTGAAATTGATATCTAGATGAGAACATCTATCTCGGTTCATGTTTAGAAAATTGACCGTAAATCCTGCACTCACATGAAGATGAACAAACCAGAACCATGATATATCAAGACATACATGTACTTAAGATGCGTAGTAGATAATGAGTGAGTGAATATTGCTTTACGTCGTTTTCTGCACAATCAAGGCAATATTGCGAAAAGAAGAAGCCGGAAGTCGAGACTATGCCCTACCCTGCGTAGTATATATATTATTCACACAAATATAAAGCGATGGTAAGTTGAAATCGAGAAGCGCATGTGCTCACTCAGCAAACACGATTACATTGACCAAATGTTTGTTTTATATTGAATCACCAGAAGCCGGTTTCACAACCATTTGAAATCAATCTTATCTCGGATTGGCTCAGATTTGAACAAATCACAGTACTGAAGATACGATTACCTTTCGTGCTAAATACTAGGTGATTACTCCTAGTACATTAGTAACTAATAGTTGACTTCAGCACGGGTATTGAAACGTCTTTAGACGTCAGAATCTGACGCAATTATTTTTATACAAACCATAAAGACCAAAGGTTTTTTTTAATTTGAAATCATCATAAACGTCTTAGTTAGCCCTTTCCGCTTCATTTAAATACCTACGTTATCATGGTAATGGGTTTACGGGCTATTATAAATATTTTTACTCTGTCCGTGCAGGGATCAACTTTAGACGTCAGAATCTGACGTCTATAGACGTCAGATTCTGACGTCTAAAGTCGATCCCCGCGCTATAAGGGTTAAAGCAAGAACCGCAACCGCGTGTGACATTTACATCAGGCCGACGGGATACGCCTTGTCCCAGGTGTAAACCCCTGGGAAAGCGAACGGTTAGTTACACCTCCTGGGCATGCCCAATGGCATGTGAATGCAGGGCCGACATCGCAGGCGTCACCAAGCATAGAGCTGGTGTCGGGCCGCGGAGTCGTCCTTGCAGACTCCCGGTCGACACGTAGATTATGAAGTATCACTTCCCGCATCGACTATTTCAACAGCAATGATGACAGAGTGGGCCTGACGAGGGGACATGTCTTTTGTTGATTTTGCTCAAGCAAAATGGATTATCAAGCTCACCGGAGAACGCCAGAGATTGCTCAGCTAAGCTGCAGAATAAGACGACGGGGAATTACTTCACAGTAAGTCAATAGAATAATCCTTGCCACGGGAAGAGAACAGATTGCTGGAGTGTGTGACTTCAATTATCCCAATTTACGTTTATAGAAATGAACACACCTGACAAAAGCAATAACACATAAACACAGTATTTACGTATTCTTGACATAAGTCATTTTCGTCCTTAGACATTAAATGACATTATGTGTATTACCATCTAGAGGCGATGCAGCCCCCATACGTTTTAACAGTTTGAATCGATAGATACATAGACACAATTCCTGACAAGTGGTACTAAGTTACTACACGACTAAGAAAGTTTAACAAAAACAAATCAATTACAAAATCTACTCCAAAAACTGTTAATTATTTACATATATACGCCATAATAGTCTGTAATATTCACTTGTTGACATTCGGTGAGGGCAAGTCTTTCTGTCAAAGTAAAATATTTCTGTACTCAGTTGCTGCATTATACATTATACTAATAATACCCTTACTGTACATCACACGACCATGTAGTACGGGATCTTTAGTATAAATATAAAAGTTATTACGTAAGCGTAGCACTGACATAGTACAGTTGTCCAGTATCACGTGTTTATTTACATTTCAATAAAAAGGTGATATAAATAATTATTATTTTTACCATTCAAATTAGATTTGAATTTAAAGCTAGTACTTCAGAAAGGCGTAGTTTGAGCATTAGACGAAAAAATAATGCTAACCAATTTAACATTATTTGGACAAGATAAAGCACACACATAGACATAAAAGGTTTTATTGAACGCTTACATGTCAACTTTGACATATTGGTCATCTTATTTTTTAATTTTTTGTACGCTTTTTTATGCGGCGCGTTTCTGGTATACGTTCAGTTGTTATTATCGCGCGAATTTGAACAGTTTGGGTCACTGAAAATGTGTACACAGAGGAAATATATCGGCCGCAGCGGGACTAGAACCCCGTACCCCCGAGCACCAATGAGGTATCGTGGCGCCACATACATCGATGGTAATCACCGCTGCTATTTATGCAGGTGATACAAATGTTTACCAACTATTAGCAAAAAATAACACGAAGATGAAAAAATAATCTCAACACAATATGTGGTATCGTATAACGGAATATGATGTTGAATCATGTCTCAAATCCCATACAAACCCACACGCTCAGTGGAAAAAAACACATTTGTTGGTGTAAAGTGTCCCGGCGTGGTGATGGCCATACGAGCACGTGTAAACTGACACTGGATTATTTGCTGGGCGATCACGAGTCCCTCATTACGCTACGTGTCCGGCGTGTGTACCGTTGTCATCTGTGTGTCATCCGTAAATCATCCGTGTGACATCCTTATACTTCACAATCGCTACACGTAGCGATCGACGATCGTGATACGTATGATCCACGGCTCCGGAGACATGGAAATGAGCCACGACAATGTGTTTATTGCAAAAGCAATATGAATTGATCACATATTGTTGACGGATTCTCAGGCTAATTATTGATTGGGGATTGGCTACGGATACATGGAATTTAAGATGTATTTTTATCCCATGCCTTGTGAGATACTTGGCGATGGCCAAATGTTACTCTACCATATCCTAATACACTACAGAATTGAAATTTAACAGCAAGAGCACACTCGACAATAGCCCACCAACCGCCTTTAATGAAATTGTAAAAATAATGATTTTTGAAGTTATCGCGCCCACAAGGACGTAAGATGTTATTAATCGCAATAAATCGGCCATTTAATATTTTTCAGAGCCATTTTTCAACTTGTTATTATCAATATGCAGAACAAATTTGAGCAGGATACCTGAAAAACTGTTGAAGTTATCGCTCCCACAAGGAAATGTCAACGCCGACAGGGACGCCGACGACGTCGAACTGCAATTGTAATAGCCCACCTTTTTAATTAAAAAATAAAAGGCAGGCTAAATGAATAAAAAAAAATTCAAATTGTGCAGGTGTGCGAACTCCATGTGCTAAATGAGAACACGTCAACAAAAAAGGAAACCATGGGAACATTTAACTGGCCAGTGAGAAGAAATCAACTGTCACACACAAACCAAGCAAATACGATACACTGACCCAATATTGGGGTTGAATGTTGGACCAGCGTTGCAGACGATGGCCCAGCATTCAACAGACATTAGGTCAGTGTATGGTGCTGACTGGGAAGGAGCATATTTTCTGTATTTTCTAAGGTTTATTGTCTCCGATGATGAGTTGACTGCCCTTCAGTATCTGCCAAGCCAGCAAAATAAGTGCGTTCAACGCTGGCCCAATGTCATTGGACGTTGGGCCAGCGTTGGGCTGACTTATTTCGCCGTGTGCCTGGAGTTGCTTGAGAATCGATACCCCTGACGCACCCCTGTTACACACTGCACGCTAGTGACAGCCACGTCAGACGCCATCCAGAATATGCCATACAGGCCTCTCCTCACCACCTGATCAGGCTGAAACTGTAACAACTCAGTATTGACACTGTCTGCCAAACAGACGGTGTCACAACGCTGGTGGATCATCTCAGACGATGGACTGACCCAGAATCCACATATGTGACAAAATTTGACACTTTACCTGAGCCAAGCGAATGTATGGCGTTGGACCAACATCATTGACAGTGATACTGAGTAAATTGTATGATATGGCCATCGTTATGGAGGTGTTTCAGTCAAATGTGACTAATATAAAATCATCTCCATTTGAATGATATCAATTTTTTCTGTTCTGTTATGAGATATAATATTTTTGTACCAAATGGAGACATATTCGATTTTCAGCAGGGACGTCAAATGTGAGAAATATGTATGATTGCAAATTGCATGATTATGATAATCTATCTGGATGACATGCTGATGATTGTGACATGTATGTGACAGATGGATATTGTTCCATGCGTGTGATATTGGAATGTGCCATAATTCTAGTAGTATTGGCAGGTAAAGCTATTAGACCAGCAGTACTGGCAAATGCTATCATAGTCATTTAGGCAGTTGATCGTAATATTACTTATATAAGTATATGGTCTTTCTCTCGGTACTGTTGGCAGATGAATATATGTGTGCCACATTTAGAGAATAACGTTCGTGCTGTCTAATGCGGTAGATTGCATTTATGTGACAATTAAGTGTGCTCATTCTGACAATAGGGAACGAAGACAGTAAGTTAGTTAACATGTAAATGTGGATGCGGCCAGCCGATATTAACAATAAGGAAATGATATTCAAATTAAACAGTTTTTTTCTTCAAAAAGTGATTAATATTTTGACGAGTGTGTATAGAGAAAGTGATTAGTGTGAGCAAAACCTTTCAATCTATTACAACCGATTGCATTGTACGAATCTCATATAGTTTTCTTTCTTCACATTTTGGCTTGAAATCTCAAGTTGTTTCTGCGCACTCATACCAACCGGAATAATTGTACTTTAAGTACTTTCAAGTGATAGACAATTGCTTACTTGAGCATAGATCTGATATTCTAAGAAGTCACTATGTCGTAAATAAAATCTTTACTTGGGTATTAGACAGAATTAATATGTTAATAGCAAATATAGTCATCTGAAGCGATAATCAACCTAAAGAATTCAAACAACCAATATCGCTAGAGTGTAAGTTTTCTATTAATTTTTTCAGTGCGGGGACAGTCTTTATAGGTCAGAATCTGACGTATGTAGACGTCAGATTAAAATATTTCTAATAGCCGTAGACCCATGACATAGTTATTCAAAGGAAACAGAAAGAGCTAACTAAGACATTTATGAAGATTTAAAATTGAAATAGACCCTTCGTTCTCCAGGATTTATACAAACATATTTTAGCGTTGTAAGGGTAAGAGTTCCTTTCTCAGAGTAAAGCACTCATAAAGAGTACTCACTCAGTGCCTCCACACTCATCAAATAAATACCGTGTTCTTGTATGTAATGCATCCCGGATAAAGGTGATTGTTGTCACGGAGGGGATCACCTTGGTGTTAAAAGGTCGTATCTGCTACTTTACGGAGTGGCAGATACGACCTTTTAATACCAAATTAACGAAACGATCCCCGTTTCCCTTGTGGTGGTGGACCTCCACCAACCTTCTGCCTATTACACATGCCAGGTTAGTAGTATTCACGGCAGAACGTCATATCCGCCTATTTCTCAAGTAAGCAGCGACTACTGTTTGCCTCTGTTTGGGCAGACCAGCAAACACAAGATGGTGAACCAATGTTGGTCACCCATTGGGTCAACGTCGGAGGCGGTGAGCCAACATTAAATCAACATTGGCTGTACGTCTCGCGTTTGGGAGTATTTTGTCCACAGACAGCCGCACAAGATAAACCGCCTCTTATCTCCATGTACACGTAGTTATCATTTGTTATGAGTTTCTGTCCTCGTGTGGGGTATTTCTAGACCAGATCTCCACATGGCCGGCAGCTACAGGACATTGGCAGGATGCTGGCTGATGTTACAGACGTGTTTTATGGCCAGGGTGTATAGCAGCGTCACAAGAACAATAATTATATTCCAAAAGGAATTGGATTTCAGATCTAGTAGATGTGGCTCAATTACAGTAAACCCCGGTTGCATCAACCACGTAAGGTGTCGGTTGAGGACGGAGAATTAGCTTACAGTCCCAGGACGTTCATTCACAGTATGTCAGCATTAACCCCTAACCCTTAAAATACACCCGTGACGTCAGTCCTTTGTTAAAACAGTAGATTCGAATCTACGAATCTACTGTTATTTTCTACTGGTCAGGTCGATCACAATATACGGGTTTAACCATGAAACTGCTTGTCTAATACATCATGGTTTAGCCATACTGACAATGAAATTGAGGTTTTCTGCATTAAATCTTGGAACAACTGCACATAGTATGTGTATTTTAAGTCGAAGAAAGAACTCAATTACAATAGATTCGTAGATCCGAATATACTCGGCGCTTCGCGCCTCGTACATTCGGATCTACGAATCTATCGAATTTCGTTCTTTCTCCTTGACTTAAAGCGTTGAATTTTTTTATGAAAACCATGGAGGCCAAAGGGTCTTTTCCAATTTGAAATCATCGTATCTGTCTTAGTTAGTTCTTTCTGATTCATTTGAATACCACCTATGCTATGGGTCCACGGCCATTAGAAATATTTTACTCTTACAGTACGGAGATCGACGTTAATCGTCAGAATCGGACGTCTACAGACGTCAGATACTGACGACTAAAGTGGATCCCCGCGCTGTAAGGGTTAAAGCGCGACTATACTCGTTTTTAATCCATTTTATCACCCGATTAAATCACTGTTATTCGGACCGAAATGAGCGTTTAAACATTACGATTTGCAAATGTTTTGTCTCAAGCTAAACAAATATGAGTAATTCTCACCCACTTGAAGTTGTGGGTTGCGGTAGTGGGTGAAAATTTAAATTATTTAATTTAGCGCTTTCAAGGTTGAAACAGTTTAGTCAGATTTATTGTATTCTCGCTGGCTTGAAATTGTGGGGTTGATGTGGCAATCTCACTTTGCTTGTTGGGGTTTTAATCAAAGATGACTACAATACATTTGGTTTCAAACTGAGTATAATGACTACGAACGAAGGATGACTGAGTGTTGATGCTACGTTTAATGTTGTGTCCCAATAATATAGACACACAAGGGCCTTAAGTCTAAATACTTATTGTGTCTTAAATATCAGCTCTCATCCAAAATACAATGAGCGAGAATAAGACCGACTTTAGTTTTCTCTCGATATAAAATTTATGTTGGTGAAACCGAGCCCTCCCAGCAGATGCAAGGCGTGTCTGCTGGGAGCTGTAATCAAAGGCAAACTGTATTAACCATTTCAGCGCGGGGGCCGTCCTTATACGTCAGAATCTGAGACGTCTGTAGACGTCAAATTCTGACGTATAAAGACGGTCGCCACACTGACAGAATTAAAATATTGATAATGGCCGTACGTATAGACACATTACATAGATATTCAAATGAAGCGGAAATAGCTAAGGGAGACATTTCTGATGATTTCAAATTAAAAAAACCTTTGATCTCCATGGTTTATGCAAAAATATTTCAGCGCTGTAATGGTTAGCTGCTTATTTGAAAAGGGTTTGTGGGGTAGATTTGAGAGCATTTACCACCCTCGTATTATAGATCAACATTTGCACGGCGCCATTTAGATTATAAAGAGTTTGCTTGCAGAATCAAATGTTCAATAACGCGTCTTAAGTGAGAAATTGGATCGCGAGGACAAGCTTTTCACAATCTGATGTTAACCATCGCAACCAACAATAGCAGGCTGAACGTTGGGCGGACGTCGTAGACGTCGGCCCAACGTTCAGCCCGCGATTGACCTGGCCGCTGCTGTCGGCCGGACGTTCCGTAATTTGCAGTTAGGGATATATTCCGGTTGAGGATCATAGGTTCTTCTCGCTCCAGGCAATAAACCACGATGATGGTCATCGACCTTGTAAAGCAGTCGCTCAAGTCTGGTTGCCAGGGTTGCACGGTTACGCGCGGGAAGGCCATGCGAGGCCAAAGTGGTCTGTCACCGCCGGCCACAATGTGACCCCACCCCCACCCCCACTAGTGGAGGCCCAGCAATTTTCTCCACTCAATCTTGCAATGAGCAAAGAAAGTCGTACAAAATACTTGTAAACTATATAAACGCAATGTGGAACTGACAGTTAATTCACTGCTCTTAAAGGTCATCAGTATCTATCATCTGGGTATTATCCGAATAAACCTCCTTTTGTACTGTTAGCGCATACAAGCGTATTCTATGACCATCCATATAATGTGATAAAATAAAACATGCGCAGTTCACTAATCCGTGAAACAAATGACATGCATGTTGACGATTTCGTTAAAAAATTTTTTTTAATATTGGCCTACATTTCCTCGATGTACTGTCAATTGTGGGTATAATAGACAATTACATTTCTGAAACAATCCAGTACAGAAAGGCCGTTATGTGTGATCGTATACAAAGAGAGGGGATAACTATCCACAGGATCACCCGAAACACTCACAAGTCACATTAAATAATAATATTCGGGATTCTAAAATGAAGGACCACTTGACATATCGCTGATTATTGCTTGAGCAGGGGTGATGGCAAGGACAATAAAGTAGCCTGACTGTGGCCCAGCGTGTGAGACGTTGGCCATGCAAAGTTGGGTAACTGTGTCATGTTTTATGTTGTCACAGGCAGATATCCAGTTATTCAGTCAATTTTGAGGCAGCTTCATTCGACACAGGACCAACATTCAGTCCAGTAGATGGAGTAGTCATTCGTTTAGCATTCAAGTTGGCCCTGGTATAGTCAGGTCATTTTACCACCAAAAAAACCCAAACCCACCACAATTTGCAAACGTTTTTGTTTTATCATTAATCAGTTCAGAATCGTCAATAGGAAACATATTAAAAATCCCCTAAAATCCTGCTGGCGGAAGGTTACCTAATTTGAATAAATCCAAGATAGCCACCACCCCATTAAGGACCACCTTTTGTAAAATATATGATTTTTCAACAAATAAAGCTAGAAACACGTGTAGATCTAATTCTTTTTGATGTGTTTTTTTTACAGAAGAATCCATTTCCGGTAATATTATAATAATTCAAGGTCATCTTCAAGGTAAAACAAAAAGATGTATCGACGCAGGCGTCGATGACTATGCCTCCGCTGTAATCAGCCCCCTTCCTGCCTTACCCTCCCATTCGACAAAAAATGTATTCCGAGGTCATAGACAAAAAACAATAATTTATTTTAGCCCCCCTACTTTTTTGTTCAAATTTGTTTTGAACCCCCCCCCCCCTGGCAGAAAAATAATCAAATAGCCTTGACGCCCCCACCCCCTGGCCTGACTATCCCTGCTTGTAAAGAAATGTAATCCAGAGAGGCTACTGCGTTAAATGAAATAAAAAGACCCTTAAAATAAATATTTGGTAAAACCCCCCATGTGCCCACCCTGTCTGATTTTTTTTAATTGGCTTGGATCATTCCCCCTTCCTGCCTTACCCTCCCATTTGATAAAAAAATAATCCGGAAGGAAGTTACAAAAAAAAATATAATTTGCCTTGACCCCCCCTACTTTTTGGTTCAAAATTGTTTTGAACCCCGCACAGCCCCCCTGGCAAAAAAATCAAATTGGTCTTGACCCTCCACGCCGGTGAATAAATGTAATGCACAGAGGCTACTGCGTTAAATGAAAAAATACCCTAAAAAAAATATTTGTTCAAACCCCTATGTGCCCACCCTGCCTGAATTTTTTTAATTGGCCTGGATCATCTCCCCTTCCTGCCTTATCCTCACATTTGAAAAAAAAGTAATCCGGACGGCAATAATTTGCCGTGACCCCTCTACTTTTTTGTTTAAATTTGTTTTGAACCTTCCTCAGCCCACCTGGCAGAAAAAATAAATCGGCCTTGACCCCTCCCCCCCACCTGACCCTTCCCGCCTGTAAATAAAATCCAGAGGCTACTGCATTGAATGAAAACAAATGTGCCCACCCTGCCTGAATTTATTTGATTGGCCTGGATCATCCCCCCTTCCTGCCCTCTCCTCACATTTGAAAAAAAAACAATCCGGACGGAAGTTATAGAAAAAAAAAGTTGCCTTGATCCCCCCCTATTTTTTGTTCAAATTTGTTTTGAACCCCCCACAGTCCCCCATGGCAGTCTGACCCTCCCCGCCCGTAAATAAATGTAATCCACAGAGGCTACTGCGTTAAATGAAAAAAAAGACACTTAAAATAAATATTTGTAAAAACCCTCCATGTGCCCACCCTGCCTGAGACGGACAGACAGACAGACAGACAGCCGGACAGACGGACGGACGGACCGACGGACGGACGAACAACCCGACTACATAATGCCTCCGGCCGAAGCCTCGCGGAGGCATAAAAAACAATTCCAATGTCTGTCTATCATTTTCTAATTTTAGGCGTTAGAATCTGATGTCTGTAGACTCAGATTCTGACGTGTAAAATCGATCGCCGTGATGAAAGGGTTAATACATGTGTTTTACAAAGGGTCATTTTTACGGCTTCTATAATAAAATCATGTCCAGATATGTGATATTACAAAGAAAGTAGGGATAAATAAACATAATACCATATATCATGACGTACTCCTTCCGAGATTGTTTTTCTCATCATGTAATAACGATCAGAACTAGTGTCTGTTTTCGGAATACAGAAACCTTAAAATCCTATAAGAAATCAGCCTTTCAGTCGGACAAATGAAATGATTCGGGCTTTAGGCCACATTTGTGCACATATAGGCTAAACTGGGCCAGGAGAACCTCCTGAGGATGGTGAGATGATTGAGATGACACTGTCCTCCAGACACAGGATTCGAAATTCGAGCCCTGGCGGTCTGAGGCCGAGCACGCTACCTCTCGGTCACGGAGGCTCCCCACAATACTAACTTTCACACGTGGATGGGGAAGAAACAATTGTGTTTCTTTCAAACCGCCGAGACCGGGAACCGAACCCCGGACTCTAGCGTGAAAGGCAGCGGTGCTAACCACTACCCTAGGGCCCCCGCCCTTCAGTCGGACAAGAGTGCATGATACCTGTTTATTGCGTTGCCCACCTACATGTACGAATGAGACATTAACTATTGAGTGAGAGGTGAATCAATTTTCATGACGGTGGCGGAAAAAATGCCGAGGATATATGTTTTATTAGTATTACGATAAACAGTGGTACATTTATTAATATTATGAAGTATCAGTGTTGTCAGGAATAACACTTAATCCATGAAAAAACGTCATCGAGGCTTTTTTGTATGATTAAATCGCTGTGCTTACTAGTTGAGCATCTGAACTGGATGGACTAGAACATCATTAAATATTACTAAACGATTTACTAATACTCAATCAAGGCGCAACGATGGACATGTAAATGGAAGCTTTTGAAGTGCGAATAAAACGAAAGAAGTGCAGAGAATCCCCCCATTACATCGCCAGGAGTAATCCAAATGATGTCTGCAGGGCTCAGGGTAACTTCATTGGACCCGCCGGTGAAATGGGATCACTATATTTGGCATGCGTGTCGACCGGGGAGGACATACCTCTGTGCGTTATCTGTCTGCCGAGCTGAACGCATTGATCTCTCATGTCTGTCGTTGTAACCCTCAGTAAAACTCACCTAAACCTGTCTGGTTGAATGTCCTCATCTAAACCGGTCTGGTTGAATGTCCTCATCAATGAACCTGTCTGGTTGAGTGTCCTCACCTAAACCTGTATTGTTGAATGTCCTCATCTAAACCTATCTGGTTGAGTGTCCTAATTTAAACCTATCTGGTTGAGTGTCCTAATCTAAACCTATCTGATTGAATGACCTCATCTAAACCTATCTCGTTTAATGTTCTCATCTAAACATGTCTGATTGAATGCCCTCATCTAAACATATCTGGTTTAATGTTCTCATCTAAACCTATCTGATTGAATGTCCTCATATAAACCTATCTGGTTGAGTGTCCTCACCTAAACCTATCTGGTTGAATGTCCTAATCTAAACCTATCTGGTTGAATGTCTTCATCTAAACCTATCTGATTGAATGTCCTCATATAAAGCTATCTGGTTGAGTGTCCTAATCTAAACCTATCTGGTTGAATGTCTTCATCTAAACCTATCCGGTTGAATGTCCTCATATAAACCTATCTGGTTGAGTGTCCTAATCTAAACCTATCTGGTTGAATGTCCTAATCTAAACCTATCTGGTTGAATGTCTTCATCTAAACCTATCCGGTTGAATGTCCTCATATAAACCTATCTGGTTGAGTGTCCTAATCTAAACCTATCTGGTTGAATGTCTTCATCTAAACCTATCTGGTTGAATGTTTTCATCTAAACCCATCTCGTTGAATGTCTTCATCTAAACCTATCTGGTTGAGTGTCCTAATCTAAAGCTATCTGGTTGAATGTCCTAATCTAAACCTGTCTTGTTGAATGTCCTCATCTAAACCTGTCTGGTTGAGTGTTCTCACCTAAACATGTCTGGTTGAGTGTCATAACCTAAACCTATCTGGTTGAGTGTCCTCACCTAAACCTATCTGGTTGAATGTCATAATCTAAACATGTCTAGTTGAATGTCCTCATCTAAACCTATCTGGTTGAATGTCCACATCTAAACCTATCTGGTTGAGTGTCCTAATCTAAAGCTATCTGGTTGAATGTCCTAATCTAAACCTGTCTTGTTGAATGTCCTCATCTAAACCTGTCTGGTTGAGTGTTCTCACCTAAACATGTCTGGTTGAGTGTCATAATCTAAACCTATCTGGTTGAGTGTCCTCATCTAAACCTGTCTGGTTAATGGTCCTCACCTAAACCTGTCTGGTTGAGTGTCCTCACCTCAATCTGTCTGGTTGAATGGCTTCACCTAAACCTATCTGGTTGAATATCCTCACCTAAACCTGTCTGGTTGAATGTCCTCACCTAAATCTATCTGGCTGAGTGTCCTCACCTAAACTTATCTGGTTGAATATCCTCACCTAAACCTGTCTGGTTGAATGTCCTCACCTAAACCTATCTGGTTGAGTGACCTCACCTACACCTATCTGGTTGAATGTCATCACCAAAAACCTATCTGGTTGAGTGTCCTCACCTAAACCTGTCTGGTTGAATGTCTCCACCTAAACCTATCTGGTTGAGTGTCCTCACCTAAACCTGTCTGGTTGAATGTCTCCACCTAAACCTGTCTGGTTGAATGTCCTCACCTAAACCTATCTGGTTGAGTGTCCTCACCTAAACCTATCTGGTTGAATATCCTCACCTAAACCTGTTTGGTTGAATGTCCTCACCTAAACCTATCTGGTTGAGTGTCCTCACCTAAACCTATCTGGTTGAATGTCATCACCAAAAACTCATCTGGTTGAGTGTCCTCACCTAAACCTGTCTGGTTGAATGTCTCCACCTAAACCTGTCTGGTTGAATGTCCTCACCTAAACCTGTCTGGTTGAATGTCCTCACCTAAGCCTGTCTGGCTGAATGTTCTCGTCTAAATGTTGTCTCGCTTTTGAACGACACGAAATACAAGTTTCGTCTTTCAAAATGATGTTGGTTTAATGTTGGGACGTCGTCTCAGACTTTCGTGCAACATCGTATCAGCATCTTGTGTTTACCATTCGGACAACAAACACGACATAGTTGCCCAGCATTACGCCAGCACTGACCCAATGTGACTTGTATTGACAAATTACACACGACTTATTTCGAGATGGAAATATCATCTGCACATTGTGTGCGTGACTCTCTAAAAGCGAATTGCTAAATTATTGGCAGGGCGACCTTCTCTGATTAGTTTAGCGACTCAAGAGAGGTGTCATACTGAGAAGGTGTAGACACTAGAGCTTCAAAAGTACACCACACTAAATATTACATTTATTTTTTTCCTAATGGTAGAGCAGACATCTCAAATTTGAAGAGATATTGTTTTTTACGGTTGAATACTGACAACGGAGTTGGAAGCGCTAGCTGAACGAACAATACAAACTAATTATATTATATATTGGCCTATATATATTTAAATATATCGGCGAACTTTAATGACACATAAAATAATAGCCATCAAGATCTGAATCAGCGTCGCGTGAGGTGTCCGACTGGGCATACGATGCTGCCGCGACGTAGAATCAACGTCAATGACGTTGCTTCAACGTCGCAACAACTTCGTATGCCCAGTAGGGTGCAGTCCTGATATAATTTAAAATACAACAACACAAATGCTAGTGAATCGGTGCGAAGACCAGCTATGTCTCCCTTATGACGTTCAACGTCGCAACAACTTCGTATGCCCAGAAGGGTGCAGTCCTGATATAATTTAAAATACAACAACACAAATGCTAGTGAATCGGTGCGAAGACCAGCTATGTCTCCCTTATACGTATACATCCTCCGTATCTAATACGAATTAGACCTGAACTATAGGCCTTCCAAATCATTCCAATCGCCTCTTTTATAAAACAGAAGCTTAGTACCATGTGTACATGTCCGTATGTTATAAGTATCTTCACATTCGACAAATGTAGCGATCGTGGAATGCACGTATGCCATATGTGCACATGGCAGGGGTGTCCGCAGCTTTCGAATGTAGGGGGAGTGGGGGGGTGGGGGGTGCTGTCAGGTCTCCTATTACCCTCCCCTTATGCACGCCCCTACAGTAACATGTAGCGATTGTGGAATATACGTAAGACATATAATATGCGCACGTGGAGCCTAAGCAACATGTGGCGATTGTGGAATATACATGTATGTATGTATGACATATGCACACGTGGAGCCTAAGGAGCATGTAGTGATAGTGGAATTTATGTATGGCATATGCGCACATGGAGCCTAAGCAGCATGTAGCGATTGTGGAATATACATGTATGTATTAGTGGAAGTTATGTATGACATATGCGCAAATGGAGCATAAGCAGCATGTAGCGATTGTGGAATATACATATGGCATATGTGCACGTGGAGCATAAGCAGCATATAGCGATTGTGGAATATACGTGTATAAGCCATATGAGCACATGGAACCTAAGCAACTTGTAGCGATTGTGGAATATACATATGGCATAATGCTCATGTGGAGCATACATGTAAAGACACGTGTAACGATTGTGGACTATACCTTTCACCACAACGTGTGAAGCAGGTGGTATGTTCTCATTACCGTGCCAATGACACTTTAGCCAATATACAGAAGGCGATATTTATTAACAATATTTTAGTTGATATGCACTCACACAGTTTTTTCAATAACACACAGTTTAAAGACATTTTAAATTTCGTTTCCTGTGATAATATGTAAATTTATTTATTTGCTTGTATATGCTATGTACCAAGAGTACGATCAATAAACTATTATTATTATACATGTATTTGCCATATGCGCACACGGAAATTCAGCTTAGAGTGTGAGAATCATGGTCAGCCGGCAGACACATCTCCCATCTTCTAGTACCACTCCTACGTGACTTGCCACAGGGAAGATACGTAGACAGTGCTATTGAATTTCAACGCGAGGGCATTCAAAATAATATACCAACCGACGAGAATTTGACCGGTCCAAGGACATCACCTGATTAATGTCAATGGACTTGGCACTATAAGCAGTATAAACAAATTGACATTATAAATACATTAAACGCAATTATTGATCATATCAATAACGGTCTACACATTGATAAAGGCGCCCATCGATTCCGATGCAGCCCTGCACTTCCGCCGATACAATACTCTATTATGACTGACAAATAGGACAAACTGCGTAAATCACGTACTAAGTACAGTACTACCCGCTAACAATGAGAAATACGGCTGTCATCAAAGGACACCGTAAGGCGTTAAAACGTCCAACAAAGCCTTTGTGGGTACACCACCTTCAGTCGGTGGTCCTTGCATCTATATATCAGCACATGCATATAAGTTAACCCTTTCAAGCCTGAATTCACCATTGTCATCTTCATCCACTACAAGCCGCGAATTGCTGTCGCAATTCTCGACTTGTAGTGGATGAGGGTGATTCGATGTGGTTTAAAAATTAAAGAAAATTGCTATGTATTGGTAAACCAGTTTTATGGACATTTACATTCTAAAACCTCTAGTATTAGAAAAGTTAGGTGTGTTCTCAGGGATGTAAAATGATGCTTGTATGCATCGTGAGGGCTTAAAGAATTAACTAGCAGTAGGATAATATCGCACTTACACACTTTTGTTCAAGCAGCCAGACATAATATCGCACTTGCACACTTTTGTTCAAGCAGCCAGACATAATATCGCACTTACACACTTTTGTTCAAGCAGCCAGACATAATATCGCACTTGCACACTTTTGTTCAAGCAGCTAGACATAATATCGCACTTGCACACTTTTGTTCAAGCAGCCAGACATAATATCGCACTTGCACAGTTTTGTTCAAGCAGCAAGGCATAATATCGCACTTGCACACTTTTGTTCAAGCAGCTAGACATACTATCGCACTTGCACACTTTTGTTCAAGCAGCCAGACATAATATCGCACTTGCACACTTTTGTTCAAGCAGCAAGACATAATATCGCACTTGCACACTTTTGTTCAAGCAGCTAGACATAATATCGCACTTGCACACTTTTGTTCACGTAGCTAGACATACTATCGCACTTGCACACTTTTGTTCAAGCAGCCAGACATAATATCGCACTTGCACACTTTTGTTCAAGCAGCTAGACATAATATCGCACTTGCACACTTTTGTTCAAGCAGCAAGGCATAATATCGCACTTGCACACTTTTGTTCAAGCAGCTAGACATAATATCGCACTTGCACAGTTTTGTTCAAGCAGCAAGACATACTATCGCACTTGCACACTTTTGTTCAAGCAGCTAGACATAATATCGCACTTGCACACTTTTGTTAAAGCAGCCAGACATAATATCGCACTTCCACACTTTTGTTCAAGCAGCTAGACATAATATCGCACTTGCACACTTTGTTCAAACAACAACACAGAAAGCTGACTGGGACAATATCGCACTTGCACACATTTTTGTTCAAGCAGCTAAACCATAAGCGAGCTATCATATGACACTGGCACACACAGATTACATTCGTTGTGCTATGACAAATAAGTCAGCAATGACTTGAATTATTGTCAATAAAACATCTATCTATCTATCTATCTATGTAGTCCGATGAAAGACTGCTTAAAGTCTACCTGTAAAAGCAGTCTTGAGAGTTGTGATTATGACACTCGTTGCATTACTGATACGACTGCTATAATATTCGCATTGGCACTTCCTCCATACCTTTGTCAATACATACCCAGGAGGATGAAACGAGGAAAGGATATTAAAAAGATAATGAGACTCCAGGTGGATGAAGATGGAGTTATTGACCAGCTACAGCAGTCAGACTGGGCAAGCCATTTGGACAGAGCTGCCTTTAACCGCCGGTGCCGCATATATTCGGGTTTTCATTTTTATTAGCACATTAAGTACCACATTTTAAATATGCTAAAGATAAAATGCGACATCAACCAGCAAGATTTAAAAAGAGTTGACTTCCATTTTGAAAAATCTAAATAATTTTCACTCACTTGAAGTTGTGGATCGCGACAGCGAGACACAACTTCGAGTGGGTGAAAATTCAAATTGAATAATTTGGCGGTTACAGGTTTAACAAGCCATGACATCCATAAATCCGCATCATTAAAATATCAAAATATGCCGCTTTCAGACAGCTGCACATGTAAAGTAAAAAGAAACTCTCAAGCCAAAGCACTTCCTACTTTTTAGTCGAGATATGTTTCATCATTTGAGAGTACATGCATCACAATACGTGTGGTAGAATGAGTATAAAGTGCTAAACAATGATAAATCGTCCCCTTGGATATAGAAGGGTGTATCTGCCACTTTACGAAGTGCAGATACACCCTTTCATATCTAAGGTGACGAAGTAGTCAGCTAATGTACCTTATTACCATATTCACTGGTAATAGATGTCTGGAGCGAGATGAACTGATTCTCCCTATCTTCACTGACATCCATTATTCAGTGACATACATGTGTCAGGATCCGGATAGCTCTGGATCAGTCCGGACAGTCCGCATTATTATCTGTCATCACCTGTCATATACCCATCCATGTCATGTCAGATCACATACATAGATAATACTGAACAGGAAACCCAACGTGTCAGACGAGATATGTAGCTGTTTGTGGAAAAATGCTTTATAAGCAAAAGGGATTTGGGCAGTATGCTCTCAGCGTTGATTCAATGCTGGGTCAACGTCTGCGACGCTTAACATTATTCAAGCAACGTCAACCAAAATAACATTCAACCTTTACAGCACGGGGATCGACTTTAGTCGACAAAATCTGACGTCTGTAGACGTCAGATTCTGACGACTAAAGTCAATCCCCGCACTGTAAGCATCAATATATGCCTAATGGCCGTAGACCCATAACAATAGGTATTCAAATGAATCACAAAAACCTAACGAAGACATTTATGATGATTTCAAAATGAAAAAACCCTTTGGTTGCGATGTTCTCTTGCAAATTAATTCAGCGCCCTAAGGGTTAATATTGTCGTGTTCGTATTACGTATATATGTGAACACAGCTTAAGTGAGTGTCTTTGTCACAAGTGTTTACTCTTTCGCTGGCATGTTAAGAAGTGTTTCTGTATTTGTTAATCTACATCGTAAAAAAATTGATGACGGTAGTTAGCAGTAAAATTATGCTTCAAATTTAAACTCTTGTGGTCAGTTAACCCTTTCAGTGCGGGGGCTGACTTTATACATCAGAATCTAACGTCTGCGGACGTCAGATTATGACGTATAAAGACGGTACCCACACTGGAAGAATCAATATTCTAATGGCCGTAGACCTATAACATAGGTATTCAAATGAAGCAGAAAAGGCTAACTGAGACATTTATGATGATTTCAAATTAAGATAAACCCTTAGGTCTCCATGGTTTATACAAAATTTAATTAGCGTTCTAAGGGTAAAGTAATGTCAACCCATAGCATTGCGACCGAGAGGTGAGTGGGTGTACACTTGAAAACATGAGGGGGGGGGGGGGGACTGCCACAGGGGATGCAGCATTTGACCATTTCTCTCCACTCATCCGATAATGGGTTCTCACCCAGCAAACACAAGGCGTTAATCTGGTGATGGTTTAATGCAGGGTCATCGTCTAAGACATCAGCCTAACATTAGAACAACATTGGCAATCAGTAATGAGATTCAACGGTATTACCATTAGCTTGTGCTGATGTCTACTTTATTGACCACGCACCGATTATAATAGTTCAGTGACCGGACAAAATCCGTCCAATCGCCGATGCCATTCTAGTACGCCCGCCAATCTCGAGGGGGAATGGGTAATTGTAAACCAGCAAATGGAAACAGCTCTTCTGGCTAGACGTGTGGGTGATTGGTGGACCCGCTCATCTGGACAGAGTGTGATTTTTACAGGTCGTCATACGAGGAGAGTTCGAAGAATATTAAACTCAACCACTGTTGCTGCATTAAAATTGATGCAGTCTAGGAATTTACACCACTATGTAGCATACTGAATGTTGAGTATATCGGATAAGTGGTTTTGAAGTTATCAGGTTGCCTAGGTCATTATTCGACGAAAAAATATTATAGATGACCGCCATGACCCCGATATTTTGCGAACTTTCTGAAAAATTGATGCAGTCTGGGAATTAATACTACTATGCAGAATGTAAATAATGAGTATATCGGATGAGCGGCTTTGAAGTTATCAGGGTGAAACGGTACTAATTTTGGCAACGACATTATCGTGGTGAGTCTGGCCAATTAAAAAATCATACTTTTTGGACTACAATGCTGGGCGGAGAGGCTAATGTCGGATACGCCTTTATTGTTTCGTGCCGATAAAGTTTAAATTATTTAGTTTTTCCAGATTGGGTACCGTTTACCCAAATTACAACGGCGCCAATGCAATAATATCGGGAGACTCCCGATAGCACGGTGGGTTATACCATAGATTAACATGGTACACCTTTACAGCGTAGGGATCGTCTTTAGACGTCAGAATCTTACGTCTGTAAACGTCAGATTCTGACGACTAAAGTCGATCCCCGCACTGTAAGAGTAAAAATATTTATAATGGTCGTAGACCCATAACATTCAAATTAAGGTATTCAAATGAATCGGAAAGAGACGTCTATGATGATTCAAAATAACCCTTTGGTCTCTATGTATGTAAAAAAATAATTCAGCGCTTTATTAAATATTAAAAGGCTAATCTATGGTTATACTGTATTATCTGGGGTCACAGAATGAGTAGTCCAGACGATTCACCCGGCCGCGTTATTCTCTGCTCACAACAAGCTGCATTGCAGATGACACGGCGATCGTGTTTAAATGAAAATTACAATGGCCGTAGACCCACGACATATGTATTCAATTGAAGCCGAAAGAACTAACTAAGATAGTCATGATGATTTTGGTTCCTGCACTGAAAGAAATAAAAAACATTATAATGGCCGTAGACTCACGACATATGTATTCAATTGAAGCCGAAAGAACTAACTAAGATAGTCATGATGATTTTGGTTCCTGCACTGAAAGAAATAAAAAAAATTATAATGGTCGTAGACCCACGACATATGTAATCAATTGAAGACGAAAGAACTAACTAAGATAGTCATGATGATTTCAAATTAAATATATATATATATATATAGAAGAATAAACCCTTTGGTTTCCTTGTTTAAATACAAACCGTCTATAGTCGTGATCAGCGCTGTAAGGGCTAACCCTTGTTCTGCTGAATTGATTCAATTGATTCAATTGTATTTTTTGTCATTTGAAGCTGGAATTGCTAACGCAATTTCCAGCTTCAAATGACGAAAAATAATACTATTTATGAAAAATAGATATGTCTAAAATTAAATTATTGGATCAACTAAGCATCTACTAAAAACTATTTTATCAAAATTAAGTGATATTTTTATTGATCTAAAACATCCTTAACCCCGTATATATCCGTGCATAGCAGCACAAGGGTTAAATGGATACTAAAGCACAGTGATGCACAGCTTTGGGAATAAAAAGACACCATTCAAAAAAGTGGAAGATGCCTCTCTTTAACCCTTTAAGCCCTCACGATGCATTAAAGCATCATTTTACATCCCTGAAAACAGACTCCATTTCCCTACAACCAAGGGTTTTAGAATTAAAATTTCTATGAAACTGGTTTACCAATACAATTTTCTTTAATTTTTAAACCAAAGCAAGTCATCTTCATCCACTACAAGTCGAGAATTGCGACAGCAATTCGCGGCTTGTAGTGGATGAAGATGACAATGGTAAATTCATACTAGAAAGGGTTAATTCAAAGAAAACTAAAAATCTTTTCACGTTTTTTATTTCGCAAAAGAAAGACATGTATGCTGTTTTTGGCTATGGCGTGGTAGCATAGACGAGGGAAGCAAATGAACAACACGGGGCAACGACGTCTTCCCGACTCTGAAAGTTACCAAATAAAGCTGCTCCTACACGCTATGCTGTAAACGAAGAAAATTAGCTTGTCGAGACATTCGCGAATTTTGTAAAAGGTTTTTTTTTTCAAAAATTAAAATACTCCATAAACAGACATGCGCTACTGGCCATTATTATAATGGTGTGTTGCCTTTCTACCCTTTAAAATAAGTATGTAAAAAAAAACTACATAAAATGAAGAACCTGTTTAACCCTTTAACCGCCGGTGTCGCATATATTCGGGTTTTGATCTTTTACTAGCACATTAAGTACCACCTTTTAAACATGTTAAAGATAAAAATGTGACATCAATCAGCAAGATTTGAAAACAGTTGACCTCCATTTTGTCAAATCTGAATAATTTTCACTCACTTGAAGTTGTGAATCGCGTCAGCGAGACACAACTTCAAGTGGGTGAAAATTCAGATTGAATAATTTGGCGTTAAGGAATACGGACTGACGGTTGTTTGTATATATTCAGCCAATGTTTAAATAATGTTGGGCCACCGCTGGTGACGTATTCCCAGCATTGTCCTAGTGTATCGTGTTTTGCGTGTATTGGACATTATGCCAGTCCGATAAACACAAAAAAATGTATATACAATTTATACAATGTTGAGCCGGCGTCTTCGACGCTGGCACAACATTGTATAGATGTTATACAAATGATTCGTGTTTACTGGGAAGAAGCAGCACAGACCTAATACCCAGCTGTCTGCCACGTGAACCTCTGTGTGCCAGTACAAACATCTCGCAAGGTGAAAATACAACATTCGCTATACAAAACAATTATTAGAGAAACGTTCTGTATAAATTAAAGCAAATAAAGGGTCACATTATTAAAATGGAAAATGTTAATTGGAGGCTGTGAGGGATAGGGCTTGCTGTAGTCGAAAATTCAAGCATATCTAATTTAATTCCTTAAAAGGTCAATTGCAGATACCGTAGTTTTTTCAGAGACACATCATTTGCTTTGGTCACACATAAAACAGCTCATCTGAGCTAAGATAGCCCCGTATCACGCCATGCTGCTTGGCAAAAAACAGGAGAGTTGTCTTGGTCCAGCGCTAGACCTCAAACCGACAGGATGCGGATCACTGTGTCTGGAGGAATTATCTCGTTGTCTTTGATCACATACTAGATTACCCTGGTATGGCCCAGTCTACGTATCTAAAGTCTTCAATCAATGAGATAAAAAGGTCACGGAGGGGAGGATGGGTACTTAAAATTAGTTAATTTAGACTTTACACACAGTCTGTTTTTTTCGGCTCAAAACGTGCATCCATGGAGCAGCTTTGTGAAAACGAATGTTATCGTTTATAGTTTATAAGGTGAAGAATAAACAGAAGGCAAAAGGGAAGATGACATTTCTAATAATTTAAGACAAATTTCACTTTAAAATACATACCAGCAAATAATCGTAATAATGATGAATACCATGAAATTCTCGTTATTACAAAATACGTGAGAGAACGGTTGTTAAATGTTGTTGTTGTTGTTGACATATCGTTCACTATGGCTCAGTTGCATATAGTTTACCAGGACTACAGCTGTAAGCTAACATGTGAAGGCAAACAGCAACTTTTGACTTGAAACTAAGTAGTTAATACTGCCGTGCAAAGCCAAAAGGCAGTATCTGCTTACTTGTAAAGTAAGCAGATACTTCCTTTTGGATTTGCAGGGCAGCATATTTTAGACAGTTACGATTTCCACACAGACGACACTGTGCAGGTTATATGAAAACAGATCACAAAAATATATTTGTAAAACACAAATAAAACAAATACCGGTAGGTCTACTTACCGCGATCGGTCATCATAACTACACATTTATCACGGATCCAAATGAATGACACTCACCTGAAAGAAAGAAAAATATTGGTAAAAATGATGTCAAACAACAGCTCAACACTTCCAGGGCTCTTTAAAACAATAAATATAAAATTACGAAATCTGAAGAAAACACACTGTCACTGTACATATTGAAGACGCATTGGGCCAGGAGAGAATCATATTGGATGTGCATGAATACCACTGAATGAAAATATAAACACACAGCCTACACATTTTTACTGACCTATTATTCAGATGATGAAAACGTATACGTAAAACAATTGTAATATTGACGGATACATAGGAACAAAGACACAAACCCCCGTGTATCTGTTAAGAAGACTAAACTGCTTTGTTTAACACCAAAAACTATATTTTTTATTGGAGGGCAAACAAATTCACATTTTGTTCTTGCTCACATTGAGTTATATATCATCTATATTATTCCGTTTACAGACCGAATCTGAAACTCAGCCTCGAAGCAAATGGAAACAGCTTAACTGCAGGAATCGACGCATCTCAAGTAGGCCTAAACAAATACTAGCCCATACCCTGATAACAAGCTTCTCTCGGCTAAATTTGTGATGAAGTATTATTAGAACAATGGCTGGGTAATATGAATGACGATAACTGAGCGTGTCTGTCTATGAGTCACATGGATATTCGAGAAAAGAGAAGCGAAACAATGAACACCTTCGTACGGGTAAAATATGCTAAGACCCAATAGAAAGATCATTGAGGGTACTTGTCCATACATTGGCCTGTGATACGTATGGGTACAATTTGTATTCGTTAAATTCGAATGCACGCGAATCCGGTCAGTTGAAGCACGTTTTCTGATTAAATATCGGATGCAAGTTAAAAGTTATTTAATGCAGAGACAAAATAATCAAAATTTTGAAAAAATATGACTTTTTATCTGGAAGTAAACCTGAATTAACCCTCTAAACATGAGACGTCGAGCCAGTGCTGGTTTAGTGTTGGAGCACCGTCTACGACGCTGGACCACCATAAAATGAACACTTGCTCCACGTCTCGTGTTTGCTCGGTAGAATGACGAAAAATTAGCAGCTGAAAGCATGGTAGCTGCCTACATCACGTACATAGCGCGAAGAGAATCCTGGTTGACAGTTTACCAGTAAATATGGCCTCCACTTGACAGACATAATACGAGCATCGAGTGTTACATCGATACAAGCTCACATGCCGGAAGACAGGTCTTAAGACACTACAAACAAATCGCAAAAAACTACGGCTCGACTTCCTGTAAGTTTATCAGCACAAACGATACCATAAAAACTAGTGTTTGTTTAAGTAATGCGTGTCCAGAATTGGGATGTGGGCTAACACTACACAAAAATCGCTTCAGAATCTGCTTCAACTTTTGAAATTGCAAATAATCACAGTTTTTCGTCGAAATTATCTCTTTCATACGATTTTCTTACCTAGTCATTTTCATCTAGATATAATAAATTACATACGAAGGCCGACATTCGAAGATCACTTTTTTTAGACGAACAAGATATCAAGAGCAGACTCGACAATAGCCGCCGCCATTATTACCGGGAACCACAAATTCAAGTGGGTGAAAATGGCTCATATTTGTTCAATTTGGGACCAAACATTTGTAAATTCTGAAGTTTAAACACACATTTCATTCCCAATATCAGTGATTTTATCGACTAATAAAACATATTAAAAAGAAATAAAACGACTATCCAGTCATAAATTAGCGGTGTAAGGATTGGGCCTAACTTGTGCCGCATTACCACGTTACTATTTGTCCTTTATTAGATATTTGTAGCTGGCTTTGCTGACGCAATGTGAGCTTCAAATAACTGACATTATATGATGGTACTATATTCACACATACTAACATATATTGCCCCAGGGACCAGGCCTGGTATTCTTCAAGAGACTGACACATGTAGGCCTATATGTTTTACTAAAATATATCCTCACGAATAATAATGATATCCAACCAAGTAAAGATAATAGTAGTAGTAGTAGTAAATTGTTGCTTTACGTCACTTTTCGGCACTAATGGTCATTTAAGTGAAATTGTAATATGATAAAAACAGTGCAGTCCTATGATGAGATGAATATATACAGTTGATAATGTGAGGGTAGGGTGATATGAGATGGTGGGTTGTTGCGAATGTTTTCCCTGACTCGCTCAAGAAGGGGTTCACCGTTTTACACCCAGGCATGCCCAGACGTCCAGAGAAACTCACATTTTTTGTTCAAAAGCAGCTCCGCTATCCTCGGGTCGGATAGTCCCCAGAGTAACAATAGCTAAAGGTAACTTAATTCATCCCAGGTGAGACACAAAATATTTCCAAGTAAAGATAAAAAATAAATAAAAAATCCATGTTGGAGACTACTAGCAGCGTAACGTACAAATTTAATTGCAATCCATACCAAAACCTCTGGAAAACCGTGCGCCTGCATCTTTATTTGTGATTACAACAAATAGGCGATAATATGTAAAAAACAACTAACTATGTGAGCTGCTGAATTATTTGTTACCATTTCAACATAATTATGTATCCACAAGGAGTTAAACCTAATGTCCTGTTACCATTCTAACGTATTTATCCACAAGGAAGTAACCCTAATGCCTTGCTGAATTATTTGTCACCCTATTAACGTATTTATCCACAAGGAGTTATTCCTAATGCCTTGTTGAATTATTTGTTACAATTTTTTAGAACCGTAAACTAGAATTGTTAATGCAATTGCCAGTTTAAAATGACAAAATTTTAGTGGGACTTTATTCGGTTTGAAATTAGTTTGAGAACATTTTTATACGGGCCAAGCAGAACAAGACATCTATCACAAAACATTAATGAGATTTGGGGTATTGTTTCACGTAAAAGTTAGTGAATCTGTGCGGGGTTGATGGCTTGTCGTTGATACGTACAGTACTATACTGATTGACATGTAATGACATTATTCCATAATTTGAACAAAGATTCACCAGCGTCTGTGACATTCTGTAACATTCACCAAACTAGAACGAATGGTCTGTTCAGCGCACAGGTTATTCACAGGTTGGTCGCTGTCTCACAGGGACATGACCCGGCACCAGTATCGTCTGGTTCCTTCCCACCGACAGTTCTCAATAACTAAAGATATGATTTTCCTTAACACTTTCAGCGCGGGGACCGTCTTTATACGTCAGAATCTAACGTCTGTAGACGCCAGATTTTCACGCATAAAGACGGTCCCCGCACTGAAAGAATTAAAATGTTTATAATGATCGTAGACCCATAACATGGGTATTCAAATGAATTTTAGAAAGAGCTAACTAAGATATTTGTGATAATTTCAAATTGGTAAAAACTCTTTGGTCTACATATATTTCAACGTTGTAAATGAAATGAATCGGGCTTTAGGCCACCTTTGTGCACATATAGGCTAAACTGGGCCAGGAGAACCTCCTGAGGATGGTGAGATGATTGAAATGACACTGTTCTCCAGACACAGGATTCGAAATTCGAGCCCTGGCGGTCTGAGGCCGAGCACGCTACCTCTTGGTCACGGAGGCTCCCCACAATACTAACTTTTACACGTGGATGGGGAAGAAACAATTTTGTTTCTTTCAAACCACCGAGACCGGGAACCGAACCCCGGACTCTGGCGTGAAAGGCAGCGGTGCTAACCACTACCCTAGGGCCCCCGCCCTTCAACGTTGTAAGGGTTAAAAAGTAATGCCAGCTCAACAAACAACGAGGAACACAGGATCGTTACCATCAAGACATCACGGGTACTAGTCCGGTCAATAAGGCTCTCAAATCCTGGTAGATAGAACAAGTTGAGGACAACAGATTTTCTTTTCTATATAGTATCTATATGACCTTAGACCGGAAAAAAAGTTTACCAAAATCTATGGTGCGCTAAGGTCACAGCAAGGTCAAATACAAGATGGCCGCCATTAACCCAGGATATGGTCTCACCACCCTTAATAGGCCGAAATCCAGGGAGGTGTCTACTAATGATGGAATCATCACACAAAATATTTTTAATGCGGCTGTTCCAACAAAATAAAATATATAGGAGTCATAATTTTGTGAATATTTAATAAGCACACGTTATCGTCTTTGTCAAGGATATTAGATATAACCGCTTGATGATAATCTCGCAGGGATACAGTGGGTTAAAATGATGTGTGTCTGTTCTGTGAAAAAGAGTACGGATATTAGCCCAATTTGAAAAGTAGTGATCTTTTTACACGCTAGGGGGCGTAGTTCAAAATCTGTCTGATAAGCATACCCATAGCGGGGCTGATTTCGAACAAGGACATCTCAAGCTTTATCCTGATATGTCACACTAAATATCTAATAGGTTTGAAAGTGGTGAAATCGGACTGCGGAATTGAGGCAGTTTACATGTGTTTCAATGGGACTGGCATTTGGGGTGGTGAGACCATTTGTCATGATCAAAAACAATCGTTTCACATTTAGCACAAGTAGTAAATAAAGTGTAATGCCTCTTTTCCATGTCATTTTATAAGGAGAATTCAGCTTACGTGTTATTTTTTTGATCAAGGTCAAATGTCAAGGTCACAACAAGGTCGAATCAATTAAATATGACCGGCAATTAGCCTGTGATGAGTGATTTTTTTCACTTTCTCAGCTGTAGAATTTAGTGTAATACGGTGCATCTTTTCCATTTTGTCCATATTCTGGTATATTTTTAAACAAATGACCCTGCCAGCGGCCATTTTGGATTTGACCTCTTTGTGACCTTAGCCCACCATAGAATTTGGTAAACTTTTTTTATATAACCTCAAGGTCGTTATGTACCCAAATGCAACAAAAAAGCTTTTTTCCGAAACTTTTCTTACCTCAGTTTTTTATTGACCGGACTATACCCCTAGGCTGTGTCTATAATGGACACAAGTTGACCAATGAACCGTCGTTACATAATATGATTACAATGATATTTATGTTCCACGCTGATTTTTTGAGGTCACAAAGAAATAGTGAGATACACATATAAAAATATCGACAAAAGTATCTGAATGTGTTGGGTTTGAAATGTAGATACCATTTGCATCAACCTCATACAATTTTAAAATAATATTTGACAACTGATCCAAGCTTCGAAAAGCGAAGGTGTACTTGCTTTTTAATCGATATTAAAAAGAACTTATCAATCGAAACGGGAAGAACTTTTTGCCAGATGTGTTCCCAATATCTTGACAAAAATCGTCTATTCAACTTTATATTAAGCATTTGCATCGTGATTTTAAGATGATAGTTTCACGTTGATTCAGCTTGGAATTAAAGTTGGGTATGCATTAGGGCGTTGTCAAACTCTGTTACTTTGAATGAACACAATGAATACCGAATTTTTTCCATAAATTTAAAGATTGACATATCTTTTTTTGAAATCATTTGCCTGAGAACACATACGTTGTGGCGTACCGTACGGAATCTTTACCATGCACATGTATCTCATTCTGGTAACACCACCAGCTTACATAAACAAAACAACAAGACAGTGCACGAAAAACTTTGGCTCTCACAAAAGCATAACGTGGTCGTAACGAGGCATTAAAAGTGTTTGACTTTAGTGTTCGTTTACAACAAACCGGAATGGGAAACTTGCATCCTGCAGGCAATAACGCGAACAGTTAATACCCACGTGGGAGGCAGATGGCCATCTCGATGAAAAAGACGCTTAAACAATACTAATTTACGGTGTGGGCCAGCATAACAAACAGAAAATGGCAATAATTCCCCCAGAATTGATGGCATGATTTGTAAGCACGGGTAGTAAACACAGGGTAAAGATATCAAACAAACGTTTGGTAAACTTTTTAAAAAGAAACCTACACTGATCATGTTGCATTTCAATGGTCACCAAGAAACTAGGATTTATAATATAAATAGGAAGAGGTTATATAGCGGCCAGTTGATGTAGTAGTGTGCTGAAAAGGCGCTTATTCAGCGGCCAAAATCTATTCTTGCTGGGACTACATGAATTATCTGGCTGCTAAATTGTGACAAATATCTTCTTCTAGAGCGGCCGATATATAACAACCAATCACAATGCGCTTAACATAATCAGGATGGCGATGTTGACGTATTTGCAATACGTCTACTGGTAGATATCATAACCGCTATAAAAAGTCTCACATAATAACAAGAGGCCTGAAGTCCTATATCACTCCCGCCATTAATTCGGTTCGAGTTTTTGCGGTCACAAATATTTAAAAAGTCGATGTGGTGCCATGTTAAATTTCAGTATAATCACCTGCACATTATTCCTTACTTCAATTTTTGAGTTGTTGCGCCCACAAAAAGTTATGAAGTTCATACATGGCGGTCTTTTGAATTTCCGTAAAACCTTGAAAAAATCACATGCACATCTCCATATTGTGGGGAATGTGATTGTAAAATTTGAATAATTAACGACCTAAAGTTTTTGGGTTCTTGCGACCTCAAACAAACTGAAATCGATCCGTGGCGGTCACTTTGAATTTCAGTCAAATTTAAAAAAAAAATAAGTTGACTTTTTGCGGCCAATACATGATATTTGTCTTTTTTACCAACTTCTAGTCATTTTTATCCACTACAAGTCGGGAATTGTGAGATAAGAGCAATTCGCGGTTTGTAGTGAATAAAGATTACAATGGTAAGTTCAGGCTCCAAAGGGTTAAGGCAATGCCAAATATTACGTGGAGCAAGCAAGCTACATTGAACCAATGTTAGTTTAATGCTAGGACAGTGTCACATACAATTCTGCATAAAAGACGATTGAATATTTTAACCTCAAATTTCAATCTCGAGGACAAAACAAACTATGAGGAGTATCACCAATATATCTTGCAATATCATCACTGTATATATATATTAATTTAGGCCTATATTATCGCGAATATCGACAATATGTGAGCTTTTTTTGACAGCTATATTGTGAAAGTGTGATTCTGATTGTACATTCTTTACTGAAGCCAGGAGTTTTGAAAGTCCCAAATCACTACAAATATTCATTTTTACAAGTCTGACTTTCCACCAAATTGAAATTTCAAGACGCAATATTTAGCAAACCATAAGATATTAGCTTTGAGCTCACAATCATCAAGCCAGCATTGTTACATCAAAAGATAACGTTACTGTACTCGAACGTGCTATGTATACCTGCCAGATGTGTTACTATTCTGCATTCGTCATCTGGAACATCATTTTAATAAAATATAATTCTATCAATATCATTAAAAATCATGTATAACCTACGCTCGTCAGAATTGGCAGGAGGAATTATCAATGCAGATTTACTTCCAAGTGACCATGTCTGGTCTAGTTGGACGTTGACCCGGCTCATAACAGAGGTGTGTTGGGTAAGAAGGGTCAGCCAGACACCTGCTTCACTCTGATATCTTACGATGCACGAGGATAAACATCAAATATTCATACATGGTTAGCCTGCAGGTCAATATCACGGGTCTAGCTGGGTTTTTCATAAAAACACACCAAACATCCTAAAGGCAAGATAAAAAGATTCCACTAGCACGTATAAAAACAACATAACAGTTTCTATGGGTACGTTTATATTTTGGATGTTATACAAATACCAGAAACATAACAAATAATAAATGATGCTAAATGATGGTTCATTGATGTACAAATCGCATTAAATTGAAACGGTGTCATTTATTAAATATAATTATTCAGTGGCAAAATATATACTTTCTTACACCAGGAAAGGGCGGGGGCCCTAGGGTAGTGGTTAGCACCGCTGCCTTTCACGCCAGCGTTCGGGGTTCGGTTCCCGGTCTCGGAGGTTTGAAAGAAACAGAAATGTTTCTTCCCCATCCACGTGTGAAAGTCAGTATTGTGGGGAGCCTCCGTGACCGAGAGGTAGCGTGCTCGGCCTCAGACCGCCAGGGCTCGAATTTCGAATCCTGTGTCTGAAGGACAGTGACATCACAATCATCTCACCATCCTCAGGAGGTTCTCCTGGCCCAGCTTAGCCTATATGTGCACAAATGTGGCCTAAAGCCCGATTCATTTAATTTACACCAGGAAAACAGCAGAAATATAAAAAGTAGGTCTTCTGATTGATATCGGGAAATAACTAGGGCCAAAGGCCTCATGTAGCTGGGGCAAAGGGAAATACTACAAATTGTTCACTTATAAGGGTGTGTCATTCAAAATGGCATACTCGCTCATAACGGCATGGCCTTATATGCGTGTCAAATCTGTGATTTTGATAAAATTGTGATGTTTTACTGTTGATCGCAACACACGCCATGCAACGGAGACAACAGTAAATGAACGAAGAATGTTGTGTGCTTATTTTATTTATATCAAGACTGATATCAATGGATAATTAAATGATGCTCATCCTCTTGTCACAGCTTCACCTTGACTGAGGTTGTAAATGTCCCAATTTTAAGTTTGTCATGTCGGACCAGCAACAACTTAAGTTTGGCTATTTATCATAGAGCTGAATTAAATCTCCAAATATAGAGGTGTGGGCCTACTGCATCTGATGTTGTCCAAACCAGCACGGGTCGACTGTTACACAGTATGTGTTTTAGGCCTAACTTCATTGCCTAGGTAGAGGCTAGGTGGCCCACATCACATCAAAATATTAGATTCGTCCACTATGCATATCATTTTTAAATGAATGGCTAGACTACAATGAGCAGAAAATTATACCCCACAGTTATCAAGTAGCATGGCAAGGGGTGGCATGTCTTGGACATCATTTTTTGCAGATATGGGATACTTTACTATGAGATTATATCAATCATACATATCACTATATTAACCATAAACAGAATTATATGAAAACATTACTTCACTGAGATAGACTCGGGGCACCTTGATCCAGTTTTGGGACACATTGAGACACCCTGACTGACCTCATATCTGATATTATTCATAGTTTTTGTGTGGGGTGTATTTGAAGCAAACCATTATACATAAGTGATAAAGTGATAGCACAGGTGTACGATACCACCAAAATCGTAGGGAAATCAAGTTTTACGTGATCTATAGGCACAGATATTGATCATCATAAAAAAGTAATTTTCATGTAAAAAATGGACCTATAAGCTTAAACAGGGTGAAAAATGGAAATTGGTTAGTTTTGGTACCATTGACCAGCTGGTGAACAAATCGCAATATAATTTCTGTCAAACAGGCCTGTCTCAATGTGCCCAGAGTCCCAAGGTGCCCCAGTCTCCCCTATACTTTACTGTGAGATTATACCATTCATACATATTATACATCTGCACCAGTCATGCAGTCTCATTTCATGCCGAGCGTAGCTCAACGCGTGCCGCAAATCACATGGCAGAGTGAAGATGACATATATACAGTAGGCCTATAATTAGTAACAATAAACATAACTAGGCTATATGACAATGTTACTAAAAGATATTGAGCAGTCTGCATTGTACTTGAATTTCAAGTCTTAGTTGCAACTTCCATGGTATTTTTTCTGGACAACATATTTTTCATCAATTTCGACAACAAACTTTTTTTTCTGACCACATTTTCAACATTTTTTTTCCCAGCGCCGCCCCCCCCCCTCCCCATATATCGAAATGGTGCGCCCCTCAGATGACTTAGTATGTCAACCATACTCTTTCCCCCTTCCAGCTTGAGTCTTTTTTAAGCCTCTGGGTCTCAGATCCGGTCCAATCTCCGGTCACTGAGTGTCCCCATCTATATCTCAATTGCAGGCGAGCGTGGGTGAGCCATGTTGTAGCCCTGGAAGAGCCCACACCAACAGTGACAACCCAAGGTCTGTCCACAACCTTCAGTTGTAATTTTTTTTGCTACGTTATGTTATATTAGGGTTTACAACTTATTTACAATGTATTATGTAGGCCTACGACAGGAAAATTGGGAAACAAGGTGTGGATATGTCTATGAGGTGACAATCAGACTCAAAGATCATGCTGATCAGCTGTGGTGTGTAGTGCCTATACCCCAGTCTACGACACTGGACCAACGTTAAACCAACATTGATTAACTGTCTTGTATATGCTGGGTCATCTTCACTCTGCCATGTGATTTACGGCATGCAACGCTCGGCGTGAATTGAGACTGGACTGGTGCAGATGATGCTGGGTAGACTATAGGCTAATGTGTGTCGAGACCAGATGAACAACACAACATTGATTACAGGTGCTCAGCAGACCCAATGCGATTTAATGTTGGCCTAGTGTCTGCGACATCGGACCAATATTGTATCGACATTAAGTCAACGCATCGTGGTTGCTGGGTTGACCTGAAACCTTGCGGGATAACGATATTAATGGTAACTAAATACCACAGAATTAGAACAGTGGAATGCTAACATCGCTTTCGCACAAGTGAACTTGAGTCCATTGGCCGATCACAAACGGGGTAATTGGTTATTTCCGGTTTAAAGTTGTCATCAGTCATGACAGTAAACAAGTCCTACGGTATATGGTTATTTTTTAATAACTTGTCACTATATTTAAATTATCGAGACAACTGGCAGTCATTATACATGTAATATGATATGATCGTGCTAAATATACAAAATTAACACGCTGTCAACCGAGGTTTACTTTGAATTTTAGCACCAAGCGACGGCGTGTGCCGTGAAATCTGCCTGGCCCTGGCCATGCCCCTGGCTTTTAGCCTGTTGTCGTGTTGAGCGGCTGGGCAGCCACTGTGAGTGTGACCTGGTGACTGCAGCTTCTCACTCGCTCACTTTTCTCACTGTCTCTGACAGTCACTGCATGTAGGCCCTACTCAGGCTACTGTCAGTGTCCCTGTCAGCCACTTATGTAGGCGCCCACACTTTATACGCCTGCATTCTGAGCATGTCTCAATGTCAATGATTGTGACTTGTCAGTGTCTCTCGGTCAGTCAGTCTTTCAATCTTCTCCTAGTAGGCCTACAGACGTCTTAAGTAGACATTTCCGAGAAGTTGTACAAGCCTAAGCCCTAATCACTAACTGTGAATACTATTTAAGGGTATTGCAAAGATAAAAACAAATCCAAACATCCAAAACAAATTTGGAAGTGGGTGGGTGGGCCCAGGGCCATTTTAGATAGAAAATTGGAAAACCCAAAAAAATTAAAATCTTTGATTATTGGTTTAAAAACAAAAAATGGCTGGGGGGTGGGGTGAGCTCTATCCAAATTTTAGGATGTCTGGAATTTTTTTAAGTTTGCAAGGCCCCTAAGGTCTAGATCTAAATATCATTAAAAAGCTGACAGGTCCATGACCATGTGGGGGGGCCTACCACTGCAGTGTCACCGGACAAATGCTGGATCAATGTTGGGTTAAGGTCATCATGGTCATAGTCTCCTTGAAATGCAAACCTTGTCAGGTTCATTCAATTTTAACTTTTATTGTTTCACTTTAAATTTATTTATAGACTATCAATAACAGGGCAAGCTTAGATTGTTTGACAACCATGACTAAAACTAAGTGGTGGGCTATAGTCCCATGGTGATGCCGAGCGAAGAAAAAATAATAATTTATTGTATGGAATATTTCAGTAGTTAAGCCTGAACCTATTTGACATTTTTTGTTGCAAATATATTGAGTTAATTTAATGGTTTTATAAAGGGATGTAATAATGTCAATTTACTAGGCCTATAATACATGTCAAATAAACTGATTCCACATAATTTTACACAATTTTCAGGCTTTTGGCTGATAAAAAACATATTTTCACAAAAGTGGTCACTGTAGGCCTATCATAACATGGGGCACAATATAACTCATTTGAAATTTAAATGAACAACTTAATTCAGACTACTGCTATTTTAGGCCTATAAGGTGAAAAAAAAATGCTCACAATTTATAAGTGCAGTGGTAAAAATTGGCAGTGGACCACTTCAGTTGAAGACACTGTATAGAGGTATACAAGCTTATTACATTATAAAATATATAAAAACAACAACAACATTGTGAAAGTGATCCAGAAAAGGATCAAACAGCCTACCGGTATATATTTCACTGCCAAAGCAAACCAAATCGAAGGCGAAAATACGCCTTCACGTTTAAAATGATAAAAACGTGTTTTTCATAATTTAGGTGCTCGCGTTGGAATGTTTCAGGCTTTATATAAACTGTATTTTTTCCGACCACATATGTGTCCTAAATTTGCAAAACAAAATGTGAGTACCAAGGCAAGTGATAGAAATACAGGTAAATTATGCACATTTTAATCATAATTATCATAAAAATACAATACACGAAACAAAATCAATATAATAACAAAACTTTTATTATGTTCATTGACAGAGAGACTCAATATGATACTAAATGTCAGTGTGATAAAAATAAAAAGTATAATAAAAAAAATATAAACTGTATATGAATATATATACCATTTATACATTAGCCAAAAACAGCTTTTATGTAGATCTAGGCCTATAATAAAATAAATCATAAAATGTGGGACATGAATATTCTATGAAATATTTTTAAAACATTATGAGAGCTTAAAATCTATGTCACTACATGTACCACTATATTTGTATATCTGGACAATTTATTTAGTTATTATGCTCTTTGTTATACCCATTTTTCATAATTTACTTGATACTAATCTTGACAATTAACTATTAAAACATAGCAGATAATCACAGGTTTTTTTTAAATTCTGAAGCTAGTCATTTTATTAAACTAAAGGTTTTACCAAAATTTGTGAAACACATATAAACACAAAATCTTAGAAAACCAACCAAGGAATAAACTGCCATATTAAAATGGAACCGCAAAGCTTTCCAAAATGGTTGAAATGATATATTTCAATTTTGCCTAGACATAATATATTCTAATATCAAGTACCAGTAGTTTTTAACCTCTCATAATCAACCTGATAATATACATTATGGTTTTTGCAGTGACAATTTGAGTCTAGCCATGTAGGCCTATATAATTTTCTTGTTTAATATACAGACAGACAGACAGATGTTTTATTGACAGAAATAAAAGTCATTACAGACTTATTTGTCATAGTAATAAGAGAGATATATGTACATGTATATATACAAGACACTGCTAATATATCTCTAACCATTCAGACATTTATTACATTTTATTTTTTAACCAATGTACAAAGACACTGATCAGACAGGTGGTTGTGGCTTTCACATTAATTTGTTCTACTAAATATCAATGTTTGTATTTTAAAATGATGTAAAGAGCAGACTGTAATATCAGCAGCACAGGGTAGTGGAAGATGACCAGTCAAACTTCCAGAGCAGGTGGTGTAATACTGTTGTAACTGAGTAGTTCCTGAAACAAAAAAAAACACATTATTAGTGGGAAATTTTAGACATCCAACAAGCTTACTGTTGTCATAAAATATGTGGATAGCTCAAAATACAGATACAGTATAGTCAACAATCTGTCTGGGTCCAAACCAGATGTCAGATATTTTTTTTTTATCATTTTTTTTTATTCCATATGTCAGATATGATTTTGACATCTGCTTAGGAAATAAATCAAATAGGATCTAGATTATCTTTACATCTAGCATCAGCATCACCAGAACTATGAGGAATTAAAAGTAGGCCTATTCTTGGGGTATTCACAGCTATAATTATATATTTCTATTTCAAAATAGGCCTACAGTGCATGGCAAATAAAAAAAAAATCATAATACATCTTAGTCTATACTATAAACCCCGCTAATTTGGGCATCCGAAATATTTGTGCGAAATTTGTCTCTGGATATTTTACTTTTAGCATAGGGCCTATATATATCCGGTGGTCCTACACTACGGGGGTAGGGGTCTAGAGTATTTTTAACCCTTTAAGCCTTCACGATGCATTAAAGCATCATTTTACATTCCTGAAAACAGACCTAATTCTCCTACGACTAGGGGTCTTAGAATGGAAATTTCCATAAAACTAGTTTACTAATACACAGCAATTTTCTTCAATTTCCCACCCACTTCAAGTCATCTACATCCACTACAAGTCGAGAATTGCCACAGCAATTCGCGGCTTGTAGTGGATGAAGATAACCATGGTAAATTCAGGGCTTTCAAAAAAAATTTGCCTGATCGCTTCGCTCCACATCATTAAAATTTATCACGCTTAAATTTGTAAAGCCTTTTTTACCCCTGCATCAATACTAATCGGTTAAAGTCTAGTTTGAGATCCAACTTTGTAGACAAAAAATAAATGATAAATTAAGTGAAATAAATATCAGTCAGTCAATTCTCAAGCAATTGTCACACAATTTTGTAATCATTATTAGTCTATCTAGTCTTTTGGCAACAACCCTGAAAATTTAGCAAAATTCCATTCAGCATTAAAAAAATTAGACCATTTGACATGACATTTTTGTAACGTTCCGAGAATAAACCAGAATGAAGTTCTAAAAAGGGTTTATACATCCTAAAAAATTTTAAGATGAATGCCAAATGACTAGAAAATAGGGTTTACAAAAATTCATGAAAAATGCTTGAGAATTGACTGACTGCAGTCCGAAAAGCTAACTTTCATTTTGGACTAGGCCTATGGCTATGCCCTATCCTTCACAGGCTCCACTGTCACCGTCGGACAGACTTCTAGACTACACAGTTACAAACACAGTGCAGTAGCTGTCAAAGCTGTGAAGCTGTCAACTCACAATATCGCGGCGCTGGCTCTGCGCTATGTCAGCCGGTGAGTTTGATATTCAACTACAGTGCAGGGGCGGATCCAGGATTTTAATAGGCATAGGTAGGAGGCTAGGTTATGTAGGTAAGACCCCCGGTCCCAGCGAGGCGGACACGGTTAGCCGTGACCGGCCTACTGACATGACTGACTGACCGTCGACGGCGTCGTGGGCGGCGATGTACGGGAGTGTGTACAAACATGGCTAATTCGAGGCAATATTGCTAATATTGGAAACATAATTAATTAAAATTATAATATGGTAAATAAAATAATATTATACATCAAATTACATACCTCAAATATATCAGAAAGATGAATTTCAGGGCTAAAACATGCAGCATCCATGATGAAAATACAACGTATTGTCAGTGTAAGCAGTGAAACCGGAAGTAGCCAACCACCCGACTGGCGCTGTCTGCTTGGACGGGAGATCGATGTACAGAAATCCCACGGAAACGGTCAAAGCTAGCATTCCATTGATATAGTTCTTTGGAAATCCTTGAGAGCAATAGGGCATACCATATTTGGAGATGGATGTCAGCTATTGTGTCACATTTTAAACGATGTCATCGCTGGCTAATCACTGATCAGGATACAAAAACCTTCTCTCCAGAATAATGCTTGTTACCGGGCCCTGTAATTTGCATAAGTTGCGCCCAATCAGAGCATAGCTGATTGATTATGCTGGACAAGGGCCATTGCTGATCAGACAATAACATTTCTGTTTGGACAGACTAGAGTACTAACCTACTACCAGTAGTTAAGGGACCGTCAATATCGAACAGTCTTGTTTTGTATCAAACTGATATAAGAAGCTGTATGCGTATATGTATCTATAGATAGGATCCCCGAAACTAAGGCCAATGGTCAGATTTATGAATGGAATTCACCCATCTATCAGTTTTATGAATGAAATGACGTCACTTTTTGTCTCAAATTCAGAAACCAGATTCTGATAATAACGTACCTGGGCTGACGCCCAGCTACAAAAAAGAAAAGTCTATTAGAACTCGTACACCATTATACTGTATTATCACTTCCAGCTGGTATAATTTTCAGTGTGATTATATTAACGCCAGGTTCCGAAATGGCATGCAAATGTCGCTAGATCCTTTTCGAATCCACTACTGTAGACTAATTCAGTGTACGACCTTACGATATAGTACATCTATTGTAAACAAGCGCTCTCAGCATGTGCTGGGATCTTATTGAGCAATTATTGTTTCCATATCATGTATTAGAATTTAGAAAATAATTACTTTTACATAACTGTGCGCCTATTATGGGGAAATGACTATGCGCGTGAAAAATACATGAATGAATTTCAATTTCAAGATATTTTTTGACGATTTTTAGTTACATCTGTAAAATTCTATAAATTTTCATTACTTTTCCTGACATGGAGGAGACACAACGATAAAAACACTACATGTATAATAGAGTGAGGAGCACCATAAACAAAAATTCGTTGGAAAAAAATTGTTTGAGTCGAAGTGATATAATTCCCTGTCCGATTTTCAATATCCTGATGGGGTTCACAACACCCTGACGTTTTCCTGATCACAAAATTAATGGAGGCTGGCTAGTGCCAAAAAAGTGTACTTTGAGTTTTGATGATTTTCCCAGCTTGCAGAAAACGTTGAAATAATCTGTGATCAACGCGGAAAGCTGCCTTCAGCGTGGCATCAGCGTTTGATCAGGAGTGTCGCCGCATAATCACCTTGGCTTGGTTAAAGATTGCTTTGTTTTGCCTAGAACAGCAGTGGGCCCTGAGATTGGATAAAAAGAAGACTGGCTCTTGCCAATTTTCCGCAGGTCACCTACTCACAATGGGATAATTATAACGAACGAGAATCACCAGCGGCTCTGTGATTCCATTCGATCCAAACCCTGCTGCTACAAGTACCTCCAACCCGCGCGGCCAGCAAATACGTCAGTCCACCACTGGGCTAACGTGTAAGACTGATACACACAGACACATACTCAACAAACACGAGGCGTCGGACCAATGTTGGGCTGATGTTGGATCAGCGTCGATGCCTGCCTGCCTGCCTGCCTGCCTGCCCGCCCGCCCGCCTGCCTGCCTGCCTGCCTGCCTGTATTCCTTTAGTACAATAAATGAGCTTCATCGTCTTCAAACGGTCTGTGAAGTCTGCATCTTGGACTAGACGTAACTTGACTGCAGCATTTTCTCAGTACCGTCCGTGGGCCTGATGTTGCTATGGAAAAAACACACCATTTTTTATAACATTCTTTTAGCAGTCGTGTGTTTCATTCCTGTCTGTTATGTTTCTTCAAGCACCAGGATTTAAATGGGATTAATCACCTTTGGCCAAATCCGAAAAATGTTCACCCACTTTACCTTGTAATTAAAAATAAATCACCCAGCGCTTTAAGGGTTAATCACCTAGGTAGTATTTATGCACCACGTTTAACCCTTCAAGCCTGACTTTACATTGTCATCTTCATCCACTACAAGCCGCGAATTGCTGTCGCAATTCTCAACTTGTAGTGGATGAAGATGATTTGATGTGGTTTAAAAAATAATGAAAATTGTCATGTATTTCTTAACCATTTTCATGGAAATTTCCGTTCTAAAAACCTTGGTTGTAGTAAAATCCAGTGTTTTCAGGGATGTAAAATGATGCTTTAATGCATCGTGAGGGCTTAAAGGGTTACTCACCTACGTAGAATTTATGCACTACGTTTAAGGGTTAATCACCTACATATTATTTATGCACCACGTTAAAGGGTTAATCACCTACGTAGTATTTATGCACTACGTTTAAGGGTTAATCACCTACGTAGTATTTATGCACTACGCTTAAGGGTTAATCACCTACGTAGTATTTATGCACTACGTTTAAGGGTTAATCACCTACGTAGTATTTATGCACTACGTTTAAGGGTTAATCACCTACGTAGTATTTATGCACCACGTTTAAGGGTTGATCACCTACGTAGTATGTATGCACTACGTTTAATGGTTGATTTACCTACGTAGTATTTATGCACCACGTTTAAGGGTTGATCACCTACGTAGTATGTATGCACTACGTTTAAGGGTTGATTTACCTACGTAGTATTTATGCACTACGATTGAGGCTTAAGCACCTAAGTTGCATATTTTAAATGGGATATTGTGGAGGAAAAATGAATTATCAATGGGTTCATTACGCCATTATATAAAATCGGGGCTTTCATTTTCAGTTTGAGGTGGGAATTGCGGCATCAACCCTTTCAGTGCGATGATCGACTTTAGACGTCAGAATTAAAATATTTATAATGGCTGTAGACCCATAACATAGGTATTCAAATGAAGAGGAAAGAGCTAACTGAGACATTTATGATGATGACAAAGTGAAAAATCTTCAGGGGTTAATTCGTATCCACAGAAGTACCTGGATGTTGAGAAGGTTAACGGATTTCAACTAAGCGTGTTCATCACACACGCCCTGATGAATTTTCGAAATTCCATGATGTAGTGAACTGGTGAACATTGGCGCCACTCCCTTTTGACTTATTAGTGTGGATGGCATAGGTCAAATTCATCACATCCACCAAGCGAGAGACAGGTCACAATGGATTTTCACACCAAAAGCCACTATAGCAAATCATTATTATTCAGTGAATATGTCATTTGGTTATGAAAAAAGCAACAGACTGATGTCACAACCACTTCCACTATTGGGCAAGTGAACATGATGAAATTCCCTAGATTTTCCTTGATTTGAAGCACTTTTCTCACATTCCCTGACTTTTCCCTGACTGGAAAAATCGAAACTCATTTTCCAGGGTTTCCAGGTTTTCCAGGATGGCTGGGAACCATGTCCAACTCGTTATACAGCGTGATGGTCGTCACAAAAATGGTGTGCTGTAAGCAGTGTAGAGTGAAAACCGTATTATCTGGTCGAAGCTTTATGGAATGAATAAAATAATGAATGAACGAAACACAGGATATAAAATTCGAACACTGGTGGCGTGAGGTCGAGTACGCTACCTCTCGGTCATGGAGGCTACCCACAAAATTGAATCTTTACGAGTGCAGGAGAAGAAATATAAATACCAAAATCGGGGAGACTTCCCGAGCTCTGGCGTGATAGAATCTAGTGCTGATCACAAAGCACTATTGAGAGGGGGGGGGGGTGTCCTTTGCCATGTCAATATCATGTTGCTGCCACCAGCACAGAAACTATTAAACCCTTTTAGTGATTCAAAAAGCGTTTATAGCCGACTCTACAGTTTTCATTTTTCACCAGTTACCAGTCATAAAGCTCGGTTACAGGCAGGTCAAAATACCCACTGAAATAGAGCTTGAACCACTTACTGGTGCGCCTTTAGGAGAAATCCTAGATATGATCCATATCCGGAAAAGATGTATACATGCAAGTAATGCCCAGTGAGCTTGAGAGATAAACTACGAGAATGAGGACCAGGAAAGTAACTGTAAGTGAGATTAAAATAGAAACGTTTGCTTCGAGAAAAAACAAAATGTGGTACGTTGGTAAAATGTGCTAAGCACACATGTATACATTAGAATAAATAATTCACAAAGAAACTGTGCCTCTCAATCAATGTATAGGTTATATGTATATATAAACCAACTACGTATAAATTTAGGAATACAAAAAAAAGTGATTAAAAATTAACAGACAATCAACCGAAAAAAACCTAGAGACTGCAGATGCTTTTACCAATGAAGTAAGAGTAAAAAAGGCCAATCAGTTATAGACAGCGAGCCAGATGACTTTAAATTCAATACCATCGGTTTTCAATGTCTTATAGATTGCGATAGGTTAATAACGGTCTCTCTTGAAATCGCAGGGGCGCTAATTGTAAGGTGTTTCCTGATTGGCGGGCAAAGGGTATGTCTGCCATATCAGCCTCCTTCTCGCAAGAGCAAAACGAGAAGAAAAGTGCCGTTCATTGTTGTTTTTTTGTCAATGTAAAAAGTTCCGACTTTGCCGCAATTAATAGCGGAATATTTCAACATTTCCTGAATTGTGATATGGACAATTATTAAACAAGTCTGAAAACCAGGTCACATGTCTCACCAGTCATTCCCGAGGTTATTATTTTCGGGTTTTTAGAAATAAATAACAAGCTGGAAAAATGTAGCATCTGCAGGTAGAGCCGCCTATTTCCTCAAGCACATCCTCCAAGTACGCAGAACTGTGCTGGCGAGCACGGATGAAGTTATCCAACTTCAAGCTGCTTATCGGCTAAAATGATCCGTAAGTAGATGGAGCCGAAGGCGATGTCAACTCCGGCCACGAGTGATCTCGGCAGCAGACACTCCCGCTCAGCTCAAAGCTGGCGAGATATTGGCCCATCATCTCGCCAACTTTGAGCGTCTGCGTCCGGGAGATAACGATGGCTCCATGATTGCAACATTCCTTCACGACTCACGCGTTGATTTTACGGTGGCTGGGGCCACTTGGAAAACACCTTGCGCTGTTTTAAGGCTTTGTTTCACAAATGAGCTGACAGTCGGATTACCGCATACTGACACAATCTGTTTAGAAGTGTAATCTGGTAGGTGGTAATATATAACGATCGTATCTAGAGGCATGAGCAAATGTCGCTATATTAAAGAAAAAAAACAGGTTCAACATAATATTACATTCACGAACCAGATATCAAGACAAGCATCGAGTTTTATAGTTTGTGATTTTTTCTGCGCTTATTCTAGGATAAGCTATACTTTGAGAAGTAGTCCATATGACATCCTGCTCCGATTACATAATTTAGGTTGATTTTTTTTAACTGGAAAAGTGAATAACTAGGAATAACTAGATTTGATGAATTATATAAATTGTGAAGTCGTGAGTGATTTCCATGTCTCCGATGTTTATGCTATTTCAGAGTATATACGGGCCGCCATTACAAAACAAAAGGGGTGATTAAGAAAAAAATGAATGTATTTAATTTAGCATCTCGCTATGTGAGTAACCTCTTGTGTGTTTATCCGCTTAACAGACATTCATTAAATCACTGCGCCTGACATCTTTTTCTGTTGCTGCTCCATTTATATGGAATAATTTACCCATTAACCCCTACAGCGCGGGGATCGACCTTAGACGTCAGAATCTGATCTCCGCACTGTAAGAGTAAAAAGATTTATAATGGTCGTAGACCCATAACATAGATATTCAAATGAAGCGGAAAAAGCTAACTAAAACATGATTTTAAATTGAAAAAAAGTGTTGTCTCTACGGTTTGTTCGCTTCTTAATACGTCAGGTGATCTACATCAGTACAAGTTTGAGACTTATTTAAAGTATGTTCCAGTGACATATTATGAATGGTGGCCCTATGAACGTTCACCTGTGAATAGGCCTATGTTTGTTTTCTCATAACAGAACTGGACTGGATATGTTGTGAAGCGTCCGTGCGCACTTCAAGCGCAACAGGTGGAATATAAGTGGCTTTTGTGTTCTTTTTATTATTGTCTCTCGATCTAGACCTATCATATACTGTGGGCATTTAGTGACCGAACGGCGCCGCTGTGGGACTGAAATCAAAAACTAAGATCTGAGTTGACCGCTTGAGAACACAGACCCAAATTTGACTCTTTCATGGAACCCTCTATCCCCCTACTTAGGCAATAGGGCCTACAGATTGAGCACATCTAATAGCAGATGTTGGCCCGACGAGCGATTCGTCAGCGCTTCCTGGTAAATCCCAGCAGACACCAACAAGTAAACCCAGTGTCGGTTCAATGCTGGGTGAGCGTCTACGACGCTGACCCAGCATTTAAACCAACACTGGGTTAACGTGTTGAAGGTGTCTGCTGGGAACAGGCTGTTCAGGGAGCACAGGCGACTGCCACCCCAGACAAAAAGGTCATCCCAACATTTCCTGGGATCGATCGGTGCTCGGCTGGAGACAGGAGCTTCAACTGGGCTGCTGATGTAAGGGACAGTTATTATTGATGCATGGACACCTGTCAGACCTGATTGTCCATCGTCACCCTGGACATTAGGCGTATGTATCTGTCACTTTATAAATGTCAATACCAGCCAGCATCAGGCGCGTCATGTCAGTGACATTTAAATTAGAGATTACCAACCCTTGAAACGCTAAAATATGATTAAATAAACTATACGGTTTTTTCGCTTTGAAATCATCATTAATGGCTTAGTTAGCTCTTTACGATTCATTTGAATACCTATGTTATGTGTCTACGATCAATTAAAATAATTTTACTCTTACGGTGCGGTGATCGACTTTAGTCGTGAGAATCTGACGTCTACAGACGTCAGATTCTGGCGTCTAAAGTCGATCCCCGCGCTGTAAGGGTTATTTCTATATCAGGTGAATGAGAAACGTATCACGCGTCTAGCTTTAATTGTAATTATCTTCATCTTTCAACGAAATATAAAATAATGGGGGTCTCGTTTGGTTTCTTTAAAATTACGTTAATATGCAAATTATGAGACTAATTTAATCAAAATAATAATCCACTATAGACAGAGACTGGTGGTAATTGGAATGCATTGTAACTTCATGATGAGATGTTTCAATTCAAGAATGTGGCAAAATCAAAATACCCCCTGTCAAGTCACAGAATATTATATCCAGACATCGACCATAGTGCCCAGTGCGCACTTCGTTGGCCGTGCTTCTATTTTCAGTACTGCACTTACAGCATGTGGACAGTGCATGGACCAAATGGATCGGCGGCTTAATAAAGCCTTACAAATGTGAGGAATCCAAGTCTGTCGCTAAATACTAGCAGTATGCGCTGCAACAGGGGCTGCCAGCATTGATTCAATGCTGGCCTAACATATCTGACATTCGCCATACATTAAGCCAGCATCGGCTGATTATCGTTTTGTTTTTGCAAGGGGACATGCCAGTGCCACCTGTCTCATCAAGATTCCGAAGCAGTCTGGAAATTAGGGAATTATAGTTCTTATTTGCCGGATTGCTATTTTTTCTACGGCCTACATTTTATCTAAACATGCTTAAGTTTGTGTTTGTTATATAATAATGGGTGGGCGTGTTTAATAGTATTGATGGACTCAATACTTATAAAGTCGTGTAAACTGTTCTCTAAAGAGTACGGGACACATCTGTACCAAGAAACAACAATACACTGATTACAGAGATTAAGGCAACTGGGATATAATTAAAACCAGAAACATGCATAACCGATCAAAAATAGGTAAGAGGTCAGGTGAACAAGAGGGGATTCCCGCTGGAAAATGAAGAACAGTTTCTGGCTTTACTTGTGTCAGTGATCAGGCTAGAGTGTATCTTATCTGTGCTGGAAAATGAAGAACAGTTTCTGGCTTTACTTGTGTCAGTGATCAGGCTAGAGTGTATCTTATCTGTGCTGGAAAATGAAGAACAGTTTCTGTCTTTACTTGTGTCAGTGATCAGGCTAGAGTGTATCTTATCTGTGCTGGAGAATGGAGACCAGTTTCTGGCTTTACTCATGTCAGTGATCAGGCTAGAGTGTATCTTATCTGTGCTGGAGAATGGAGACCAGTTCTGGCTTTACTTGTGTCAGTGATCAGGCTAGAGTGTATCTTATCTGTGCTGGAAAATGAAGAACAGTTTCTGTCTTTACTTGTGTCAGTGATCAGGCTAGAGTGTATCTTATCTGTGCTGGAGAATGGAGACCAGTTTCTGGCTTTACTCATGTCAGTGATCAGGCTAGAGTGTATCTTATCTGTGCTGCAGAATGGAGACCAGTGTCTGGCTTTCCTCAAGTTAGTGATCAGGCTAGAGTGTATCTTATCTGTGCTTGAAAATGAAGAACAGTTTCTGGCTTTACTTGTGTCAGTGATCAGGCTAGAGTGTATCTTATCTGTGCTGGAGAATGGAGACCAGTTTCTGGCTTTACTCAGGTTAGTGATCAGGCTAGAGTGTATCTTATCTGTGCTGGAAAATGGAGACCAGTTTCTGGCTTTACTCAGGTTAGTGATCAGGCTAGAGTGAATCTTATCTGTGCTGGAGAATGGAGACCAGTTTTTGGCTTTCCTCAAGTTAGTGATCAGGTTTAGAGTGTATCTTATCTGTGCTGGAGAATGGAGACCAGTTTCTGGCTTTACTCGTGTCAGTGATCAGGCTAGAGTGTATCTTATCTGTGCTGGAGAATGGAGACCAGTTTCTGGCTTTACTCAAGTTAGTGATCAGGCTAGAGTGTATCTTATCTGTGCTGGAGAATGGAGACCAGTTTTTGGCTTTATTCGTGTCAGTGATCAGGCTAGAGTGTATCTTATCTGTGCTGGAGAATAGAGACCAGTTTCTGGCTTTACTCATGTATCTGATCAGGCTAGAGTGTATCTTATCCGTGCTGGAGAATGGAGACCAGTTTCTGGCTTTACTCATGTATCTGATCAGGCTAGAGTGTATCTTATCTGCGCTGGAGAATGGAGACCAGTTTCTGGATTTACTCATGTCAATGATCAGGCTGGCTAGAGCGTATCTTATCCGTGCTGGAGAAGGGAGACCAGTTTCTGGCTTTACTCAGGTTAGTGATCAGGCTAGAGTGTATCTTATCTGTGCTGGAGAATAGAGACCAGTTTCTGGCTTTATTCGTGTCAGTGATCAGGCTATAGTGTATCTTATCTGTGCTGGAGAATAGAGACCAGTTTCTGGCTTTACTCATGTATCTGATCAGGCTAGAGTGTATCTTATCCGTGCTGGAGAATGGAGACCAGTTTCTGGCTTTACTCAGGTTAGTGATCAGGCTAGAGTGTATCTTATCTGTGCTGCAGAATGGAGACCAGTTTCTGGCTTTACTCAGGTTAGTGATCAGGCTAGAGTGTATCTTATATGTGCTGGAGGATGGAGATCAGTTTCTGGCTTTATTCAGATCAGTGATCAGGCTAGAGTGTCTCTTATCTGTGCTGGAGAATGGAGACCAGTTTCTGGCTTTACTCGTGTCAGCAATCAGGCTAGAGTGTATCTTATCTGTGCTGCAGAATGGAGACCAGTTTCTGGCTTTACTCAGGTTAGTGATCAGGCTAGAGTGTATCTTATCTGTGCTGGAGAATGGAGACCAGTTTCTGGCTTTACTTGTGTCAGTGATCAGGCTAGAGTGTATCTTATCTGTGCTGCAGAATGGAGACCAGTTTCTGGCTTTACTCAGGTTAGTGATCAGGCTAGAGTGTATCTTAACTGTGCTGGAGAATGGAGACCAGTTTCTGGCTTTACTTGTGTCAGTGATCAGGCTAGAGTGTATCTTGTCTGTGCTGCAGAATGGAGACCAGTTTCTGGCTTTACTCAGGTTAGTGATCAGGCTCGAGTGTATCTTATCTGTGCTGAAGAATGAAGACCAGTTTCTGGCTTTATTCAGATCAGTGATCAGGCTAGAGTGTATCTTATCTGCGTCAAACCCAGCAGAGAGGATTATTGAGCCGATATTGGCTTGCTGTTAGATCAGCATGGCACCATGACAGGCTGAAACCTCTTATTTGCTGGGAACCTCCATACATGAATCCTCGCGGATAGAGTGGTGTAGCGATTCACCACAGTCCCCTGTTGTCAGGAGAGTGTTGACGAAGGTAATCTCTAAATCGCGTACAGGTTTACGTTGTACTGATATTGTAAATCTTGCATTGGGTATTTATTCATTTATTCGACAGAAATACACTATATTAACACTAGATCAAACAACTAAAGAGACAAAAAGAAATATTGACACATATCTTAGGAGGCTATCATAATGAAAGCGAACACAATCGGTTTTCCTGGCATTTATTCAAGCTATTCATCCATGTGAATACATCGGCATGGGTCTGTCCACACCTGTAGCTATTAACCGACTGATTGGTCAATAACAAGCACAAACCCTAGCGAGCCACCAGCCCGTCACAGGAAACAGAGCTGTGTATCAGTGGCTATTCTAGTGTTCATGCGTGAATCCATACAAACAGAGCCGATGAATGGCCATCTGTTACACCTGACCAAATAAAAACACACACAAAACAAACACTTCTGCATCTCAATCAATCGATTCTACGTGGATGTCAAAACCAACACGCTCTACCATTAGCATTAATCACGTGGAGATCTCTACCTAGCAAGTCGTCCCTAGCAGTTAAAATGTCATATCTTCCAGTTCACTCATTAGAGTCGCAGATGGGACCCTTTAGTCCCGAGTAGTCGGAATTTCCAGCCAAAGATTTATCTTGATCAAATATGCTCAATTTATTGAAGAGTTAAATGCATTGTACAACATTATTACATAATACCTTTAGTAAAATTTCGAAAATAATTAGTTTTAGAAACATCCACATGCTATTCATATAAATGCTGGACACTAACCATTGAACCACTATAGTCGTTTTAATTAGTCGATAAAATCACTGGTACGTTTTATATCAACAGTTAATATAACTACAATGGGAGTTGACGTCAGAGTAAAATGCCAAATTTGCAAACGGGAATAACACCTTAATATTTACAATATATGTTACAGACCGACCACTGCCAAACCTGGGCCCGTATTCTCGTACAAGTTGCAAAATATCGTAGGCTTCGGATTGGTCGAGATGGTCATCTCGACCAATCCGAAGCCTACGATATCAGGATATATCTTAACGTGTACGAGACTGCGAGGCCAGAGGATTACACGCCCACATAAAATTGTTGGTCTAATCTACTATCGATTGGGATATTATTACAAATAACCCATCTAGATATTAATTATTGTGTCGAACAAGCAAATAACGTAACGTTATCCGTTAGTTAAAAATATGTATCACGGAAAACAACATTATGACATAACTACTAGAGCCGACATTCAATTTCAGATGTAAATGCTTCTTTTCACAGCAATAGTAGATAGAATAGGTCTTTCTTCCCAGACGAGAACCATATCCCACAAGGTTACTATGGAAGAGAAGAGAGGTTCGAGAAAACAAGCCATCGTTACCTATGTTGTTTTAATGTTGGACCATCGATAGACAAACGATAGACAAACATTAAAACAGCACATGGTGATTTCTGTGTTAAGTCTGAGCCCCTCTTCCTTATGGGTTATCCTGGGCTGGCCGAACACGTCAGAAATGTTCCCTCTGCAAATCATCGTGCGGCCAATAAAATCAAATTAAATTGGTCTCCAGTGACCCAAGGCTGACGTTTGTAGAAATGTGGGAGCAGATATGTCTTGACTGCTGCGGGTTGATTGTCATCTTCTAGTATAAGGTACAATGTCAGAAAGTACGACGACTGCTTTAATACTGCCTACTAAGTAATCTTGTATTTATACAGTACAAATCGTCGCCTCGGAGCTAAAGGATCCTATCTGACACTCGTCAGAGTGGCAGATAGGATCCTTTAGCTCCGAGGCGACGAAATACTAAGATGTGTTTACTGATACCATACAATAAATACTTTTGCATTGATCAATAATATAAACTATTAAGATTAATTATTCTAGTTCTATAACTAAAGTAACGCCAGAAGCAATACTTCGAGAACAAAGTGATATCTTACCACAAGTATATACTATTGTGAATGAGATTATTTCGACACACAAGAAACAGATTTATAATTGAGCATGTCGCCGTAAATTAAGATTCCTGGGTGTCCCTTTTCTTCAGATCCTGGATCCGCCACTGCGACTGCGACTGCATACAAAAAAGGTAACTTTAGGAGCACAACAGAAAATACCTGGGGCCAGGTCGAACCACGTGTCCCATTGCCTTTCTTCATAAGCACGCACGACCGAGCACTACAATATAATCTGATGACTAGGCGGCATGAGACCCGTCTCTATCAAGGCGTGAGCTTTGTTCATTACCGAATTCATCAGGGACATTTTTCATTCATTTGAAAGTAGCATTGCCGATAAATATACTAAATATGATTGTTATTTCTATTACTTTGTAATTCGTCATCGGATCTAATATTATAATAAGAAAAAACAGTAAGGCCTAAATATGGCACTAAAGGTTCATAAATATAAATAGGTAATATACTTATGTCACATTACACCTACAGTGATGGTAAAAATATGTTTTTATTGGCAAAAAACAACACATCGTTGATTGTGCTACCAGACGCTGTTAAGGACAAGGAGACGGGGCAATCGGGTTGTTTGGCAGCCTCAGCGGGAAGACACAGCTGGTACGGACATATCTATGAATTTCGTTCACTATTATGCAATGCTGAGTTACAAATGGCTCTGGGACAAAGGGCTCTGCTTTGTATAACATTACAAAAAAAGATGAATAATAGAATATGTGACTAGTTCATAATTACAACCGTTGACGTTACCTATAGCCTACTGGTGAAAAGCCTTCTGGTGATAGCCTAGTCTAATCTACTTTCTCCAAGAAGCGCTTTTTCGCTGAATAATATTGGTGCACAATAACATAAATGCGTTCTTTATATTTCAATGGCGTAGACTATGGTTAATTTGGCGAAGTAAAGATCGTTGAGTTAGCTGATCAGACACGTTCATTGATAATATTGCTATTAGAGCTTCATCTTAGGAAATACCCTTATCCTGCTGATAACGACAATAGTCGTTTTGAGTCCGTTTTATTATAGTCAGTTGGCCAGAGGTGGCCAAGGAGGGTTTCGTCACCACTTCAGCGTGCATACCTAAAACCTCTTTTAATATGTCAAGGGGACCTCTAGGCATAATTAGCACCCGGTTGTCGGCTTGCAGGAGTGTGCATGAGGGGCAAAATAAGATTTCTTACCAAACCGCAAAAAAAAAATCCGTGGGAATAAATTAATTTATTACAATTAAACAAAACGTTTTAAAAATGACACAGAATGGAACAAATATATGCACAGTATCATTTTAAATGTAGCTTATAATGAAATAAATCACATTTGTTAAGTTATTGGATCACAACGAGAAATTAGTAAACGGTAAACGGTTAAACCGAGTGCTTCCCCTATACATGTACGAGTAAAATCTTTGCAATTGATCAAGGATCAGCCTATTTTTAGAACCAGTGTCTTACGGTGATAGTTAAATGAAATATGTAGGATACTACTTTGTTGTGATATACCATTTTCTGTGCAGTCAAAATAATAATATTAAACTCGATAGTATATCACACATGACACCTGGTAGAATGCATATGTATGAAAATACATGTAAAATAGATGCATAGAAATAAAGTTAGGGAAACCAGATATAATAAGTATACATAATTATCATAAATATAGATACTGTGGCATCAGCTTTTAAAAATAAATTTCATTTTAAAAGCCGATTGTGCTTAACAAACCAAAAAAATCAGATAAACTAGTGGCTCATAGTTTGTCACTTCAAGTATGAAACACGATACTGTGCTCTTGACATGTAACATACACATAAATAACATATAAGAATGTCCCATGTTTGAATGAACCATATTATCCAATTAGCAAATAGATAGGAACAACCCATCTGACGTCTAGCACAACTACACCGCGAATTAATACATTTGCTTGCAGTACACATACAAGTATGAATAGCTCTGGGCATAAAGTAGGCATTAGCTGACATCTCATTGGGATGGGCAGTGCTGGATTCAGCAACTGAAGCCAATTTATTTACCGCATTTTTTTAATACACATCACAGGTGGCACAGTCATCCTCTTATGTGCTTTACAGGGGTCCAGGGTCATGCTCCCCCAGAAAAATGGCAAAATCTAAGGCTTGAAATGGTGCTTTCTGGAGCTTAAAGAGCCCAAATTAGTAAAAAAAAATTGGGGGGGGGGGATACTAATGGGAGGGCGCCGCTCTCTCTGGATAAGCTACAGATGGGTTGCATAATTCGATAGGGCTGATAATCATATTCTTCTGGAGATGATATACCAAGCAATATGGGCACAGCACAGACCCTCATAAACTGTTTCGGATTAAGTCGTCCTTTGTGTGTGTTTTTAAGATCTGTTGCTTTTTACCATAGAAGTGAATTGATTTCTACAGCAGTTGATGATAAAGGGGTAGTACAGTTTCATCACAAATTTCTCCGCTTCTTTTAATTTAAATCTGCCATTTTCAACGCTTGAATAAATAGTATGGATGATGACATTACTCATATCAACAAAGTTAGCTGATGAAGATATAAATATATTTGCTGTGAGATGTCCGTCTCATCTTGCCTAATAAACATGATAAACTGTATATGATTAAAGTTAACAGATCTGTGCCACCCTATGTCATGAATGTATCAGGATGGTACATTAAATGTCAGTAAGTCTATATGTATATATGGTACAGTACTATAGTGTACAGAAACTATATTATAGAACCATAAAGTTACAATTTAATGATAAAATATGACATCACAATGCAGGCACATGACATTATAATGTGACTATATGATGGTATAGGCTTGTCATAAACCTTGAAATGTTATGTTATGGCATGATAGTGTCGATATATGATAAATAATTTTAGAGCCTACCATAATATGAAATTATGATGACAATATTTATGGCAATAAAATGTTGGTATGCCGACATTTAAAAGTATAAGGTAATCTTAATGTTTTTATACCCCAGTATGACACTCAAATGGTGGGATATTCTACATTATGCCATACAATGATGGGATGGAGCACTACAGTGTGAGGATGTGTTACTTTAATAAAAAGAACAATATTATAATATTGCACTAGGTGTAGTGTAAAAATGTTACATCCACATCATTGTATGTGGTATTAAATGTTATCAATACACTGTCACAATAGGATGCTATATATTCAGAATATGGAGTTACAGTACCAAGATATGATACTAATTTCCCACAACATGCTATTAAAATGTATTACAAGACATTAAGTAGTCGATATATGACATTTTGTTTAACTGTATATGACAGTGTGAGTTCTGGTACTAAAATTATATGTGGAGATATTGTATTCAACATCAGCATATAATGTCAGAATATGGCTTTATAAAGTGTGAATATAGCAATATGATTGGCAATACAGTAGTGAGTAGAACCTGTTGTGAGCACCCACTCTTAGGAGCGGCCAATCTCCTATGCGAGGCCACTTGGTCATTTCCAAAAATGTCATTTTGTATACAAATGAACCTTCTATGTACAGCCACCTAGATTAAAAGGCCACGTTAACTGTGTCGCAAGGGTGACGTCCCTGGGTGGGGGAGGGGGCACTTCCATACCTTGGAGTACTGGGGATGTGCCGCTCTTTTTTGAGCTTCCAGCATTGGCACAGAGTGTCTTTTTTGAGCTTACAGAATTGGGACGGGGTGTTTTTTTGAGTTTCCAACTCTGGGCACATGGTTAGCATGTATTTTGCTGATTTCTCAAGCCATTATTAGCAAAAATCCATCACTTTTTTAAAGTCACAGAGCAGATATCCTCGAAATTTCATAAACAAATATTAAAGAGCTTAAAAAGACCATAAAACATGAAGTACATTGGTAGTAATTGCACCATGAACCAATCAATTGCGACAGGGTCAGGTTTTGAACATGCCGGAGGCACACCCCTACCCATTTCTAAGGCGAGTACCCCCTACCCCCCCCCATCCCCCCTCCCCCCCCCCCCCGGGGTGTCGTGATCAATATCTCATGAAGGCAGGTCGAAGCGTTTCAATGGCAATCGTTTCACACTAAGTTCCAAAGTGAGTAAATTTAAACACAGATCTAACATTTTAGTATCCTAGATCAAAGCCATTATAATGGCATGATATTGCTGTATTATGGATATACGTGACACATAAATATCCGCATATGTTATTAAATAATGTGAGATATTAGTAACATAATTGAGGGATGTATTGCATATTATAATGTTCTATATCAGGCCTGCTAAGGTCAAGGTCAAATAAACTTATTTTTCTTGGGTGGCTACCGAGGATTCGCATTGTTACGAACTTGAGCAAAATAATGGTTAACAAAAGATTGACATTTTCTCCGTAAGTAAAGGGCTTCTGCCTTCAAAAAACATATTCAGGTATGGATTATTAGAGTATTCTAATCATTTTAAGTGGTGTTTGGGCCCAGTAGGTGATTTCGAAGACGATGTATATAAATAAAAAAAACTTAGGGTCAAAGAGGCGCTGGATTATACGCATATTTGTCAATTTTCAAATTAAAGAGATTAAATGGTATGCTTAAATACAAAGTTAAAATGTTTTTTTTACTACTCCTCTATTAATCCAAGATAAAAAATATTATCTTCAAGTATATTATGAAAAAGCTATATTACTTCCACATAATTTTTTATTTTCAATTAAGTTTTTTTCTGTCTATAATAATGTTGATGGACTGGTAAAATGACAATGTAATGGTGAATTTGGCGGCCATTTTGAAAATACTCTGTAGATCTAGATCAAATAATATTGTCCTAAGGTATATTAGAGTAAAGCTATAGTACATCCGGATTGTTTTTTATTTTTAATTTAGTGGGGTTTTTCATAATAATGTTGATTGACTGGTAAAATTGACAATTTAAGGGTGAATTTGGCGGCCATTTTGAAAATACTCTGTAGCTCTAGTGCACACACATGAAAGCGGACAACCGTTCCGGTTTTCATTATAAGAGGTCTGAGAATACATCTAGCAAGGTTTAAGATATGCACAGAAAAATCGACACGAAAACCTTAAATAAGCTCTTTTCTGATTTCTGGCCAACTGACTATTGTGAATGATCACTGTGATTGTGAATGAAATGACTGCTTAAACAATAAAGATTTGCAAATGTTTGGTCTCGAATTAATCAAATATGGGTAATTTTCAACCACTTCAGGTTGTGGATCGCGGTAGCGAGACTCAAGTAGTTGAAAATTTAAATAATTTAACTTAGCAGTATAAGGGTGAAGCTATGTAATCGTAATGTCAAGGCATGGCATATGACATAATAATCTCGTAAAATTATATCACAATGTCATGATAAGACACCATACCACAAAAGCGCAAAACGTATGTCATGGCAATACCGTCCACCTTGCCAGTGGTAGATCATCTTCATATTTTGCACAATCATAGGCCATCACCTAGAGTGGCCAATGAGCTGGAAAAAATCAAATGGCTAATTGATTCCACCTAATGATGGCACTGCAACGGGCCCAGCAAACATGAGATGGAGGACATGATGGTTGTCAAGTAAGCCAAATGTCCAGAGGAGCGAACATAGGTGAGCGACAGGTTATCTAGTAATGATAATAAATTATCAAATATTGCCATTGTAACGTATTGTTATACTGGATGAGACATTTGACAATGTTTGAATATTGTAGCATTTTTATGTGGAGCAAAATTATGCAGATATCATATTATGATATTAGAATATGACATCATAACAAGGAGTAATTAACCATTACAGCACTGATGTCGCTTATTGTGTTGTTTCTGTGCTTTTATTAGCTCTTTTCAGTCACTTGAAGCTGTATTTGAAAATTTAAATTGAATCGCTCAGTGCTCTAGGGGTTACCATGGTTACTGGTAAATAATAATGTCAGTAGTAAAGGGACTAGATTTAGTCATTTCTGTCAAATAGCCCAAACTTAACATTAACACATTAGTTAACATATTAGTTAATTTTTCTTGTAGAAATGTAGAAATACTAGTAGAATTCGTATTTTAACAATAAACGTTGAAATTGCTGCACCTGACAAGGTTAGACTCTGTGACAACCATGATACAACCTAGGTGGTCATGGCTATCACATGTTATAACTTTTAAGAATTTGAGGATATGTTTACCGCAATTATAAAGTTGTGATATGGCATGATAACGTTAACAAATATTATTAATATTATTACAATTTTAGGACACAACAGTCTAACGTCAGAATATCCGGATTGTACAGTATAACGTCATGATTTTGCATGATTGTATAGTATAACGTCATGATTTTGCTTTATAGTCTCAAGCTATGCAATGTTTCAAGCCGAGCTCTGGTGTGATAAAACAGATCTTCTGATATCATGCCACGATACCCAGCAAACACAAAACATTTGTATAACATTTGAACAATGTCGACCCAACGTCTTCGACGTTGGACTAACATTGTACAAATGTTTTGCGTTTACTGGGTATGCTATTGGAACGTCAGAACATAATAGCTGTTCTGTGAAACGCAGTGACGTCACGGGAAACCGTTTTGAATAAGAACTCAGTGAAAACAAAGTTATATAAGACCCCCTCCTCCATACTTCATTGTATTAGCTAGCTCGGTGACAACAATGGAGCCTTAGAGGTCAAGGCAATTAAGTTTCACAGAATAGAATAGTATTACAAACAACAATACAATAGCTGTATTTATCATGTTTCTAGGAAATACAATACATGAACAAGAGCGACACCAAGTGAACACGGTGATTAGCCCCGGACCAGACAGACATTGTCTGCTGGCGTGTGTGCAACTTAATGCGTGAATGATTAATCGGTCAGAAAACAGAGCCTGAAACCGAACACGGTACTTTCCATTCCAAACTAAACCAATCCTTCACGACATTGGGGCCAGACTAGTTTCACGCGTCAAGCTAAAAAGTACAGAATAATGGATTCATGCTGAGATAACGCAACTACTAGTACTACTGTACATGCGTACTGAAAATAAACAGAAGAAAGAGTTAAAAAACAGCACCGATTTATCCTGTTTACCTAAAGGCAGATTTTTTTATTGCGAGATGTAGACTGGTACATTTTATATCCATTTCACTGTCAACCTATTTGTATCGAGTTGCATAAAGGTCATGTTAAAATACTGTTACAGGTGAATAATAGGTCTACATGATTGTAAGCCTATATCAGCATATTAACATCTGCATTTTTATATGAAATTATTTAATACTTGAAAAACTAATTAAATATGAACGCTGGGCTATCCAATCTCTGTATTTAATAGACAAATTTTTCATAACAGTAATGGTTTCACTATTCAAATTGAAAGCTATTGTTGGTTAGGTCATGCCAGAACAATAACTAATCTTGAGCACAAAAAGGAGCTTTTATGTAAAAAGTCAAGGTTTAGTTCAGGTTCAAAGGAATAAATATGATAACGTGGAGAGAAGGACAGAATGTGCTGTATCGTCATTCACACATAACCAGGATAACCTAGCTGTCAGGGGCTGTATATGATGCAATCCGTCCATATACACAGTTTATGTTCATGTGTTGCCGGTGCAGTGTGTATTACAATTTGGTATATATTTTTTTGACTGACTTGTAAATTGTATAAATTGTACGTTTCAATCAATCAATCAATCAATCAATCAATCAATCAATCAATCAATCAATCAATCAATCAATCAATCAATCAATCAATCAATCAATCAATCAATCAATCAATCAATCAATCAATCAAACAATCAATCAATCAATCAATCAATCAATCAATTAATCAATTAATCAATCAATCAATATTATGATTTGCCAGGTGTATACACAAGTTAGAATTTCATAGGAAACACACCACCAACATTGTTCTGATGTGTAAACCTTCAATTTGAATGGCCTATATAATGAGTGCCATTTGGAAGACGTGATGACTTACGAGCTTTCCTCACCACAAGACTTCTCTATATAAAGCATGAGAGGTGAGATTACGGCGTCACTTACCAGTGTCAGCAGGCTGAAGTACACCTCAGTACCCGTATTACACTTCACATTAATCAAATAGCAATATAACCGACGTCTTACCAGAAAAAAAGTCAACTTAGCACGTCAATTTATCATTTTCAGTTTCTCTTGTGATTTTATCCATGAATACATCAGCGAGCGTAAATACCAAGTATACCAAGTATACCAAGTCAGTGCGTATCATACCAGTCTTGGTATTGCGCGGTTTACGCGGTTTATTGTGCGTATGTTACGCACTGACTCACAAGATGAGGAAATTAATATCAAAAATGTCACAAAAATTGTGATTTTCATATTCGTGAATATATCAGGGCACAGTACGTCTCCTCGGATATGAAAGGGTGTATCTGCCACTTTGCAAAGTTGCAGATATGAAAAGGTGTATCTGCCACTTCTCAAAGTGGCAGATAAACCCTTTCATATCCAAGGGGACGTAGACGGTACAACCAGGTGACCACGGGGTGAGTCTATCAGATAAGTGATTCTCGCACTTGTAGACCTTAACTACGATACGTACATGTATGGTGAGATCAGCCCATCTCGCACTCGCTACTATACATTAGGCTTCACTGCTGAAGAGCTGATCCGTTTGATTTCGCCGTTTCAGACAGATATTCGTACGAGAAAATGCATACGGCATCTTTTGGACGGCGATATGAGCTCATCTCGCCGTCCCAAAAATGCCGTATGCATATAGGCTTTATTTTGAAGCGATAACGCAACGGGACCGTTAATAAAGTGATCACCTAATCAGCAGAGATACAAATTGTGCAGCTGTAAAGTTGTATAGTATAGAACAGATGGCATGAACGCTGCATTACGTCAACCCAGAAAACAGAGGCGTTGACCCAATGTTGTTTAAATGCTGGGCGAACGTCAAAGACGGTGGGCCAGCATTAAAGCGACATTGCGTCAACGCCTCGTGTTTCCTGGAAAAAGATGTCGATGAAATATCAATATCAGCCCATATAATAATAATCAAATATCGCAATAACGTCATCGACTCATCGCTCTCATGACATATCAAGTAATATTAAATTATTTCGCACATGCGAATGCGAAATCTTCGGCCTTCAATTAACACTTTATTATATTAAACAACCGACTGAATGTTGCCAACGTTTAGGGCGTTGAGACAATATTGGGCAAGACTTGTGATAACCCAGATTTTCAGATAGTATCTTTTAACATTGCGCATGGTAGGCTATAGTGATCACACCGATAATTGTGTATCCGTGAAAAATGACACATTTCTTTAATATACCTGACAATCTGGCCAAGATTATATTGATACCTGTGTCCTCACACTCAACACGATGATTGCAGTGCAGCTGTGGGTAGCGTTGATTACATATTTTTTACTAGGCTTAATATACACAAATATATACAGTGATTTCACACATATGTATTATTGTAAATAAAATTGTGTACATCAGGATGTCAAATACAGGTGAACAGCACCCTTACTATGTTCGACATCCAGGATAATACTGTAGATTTGGTAATATAACATCCGCGAGGTTTTAAAGGACAAATTCGCGAATTCAAGAATCTTGCGAAAATCATTATTATATTAGCGCTTCTAAGGAAAAATGTAAATTCGCGAATTCTAAACTTCGTGAAAAGTTTCCAAATCAGAAATTCGTGAAAATATAAACACGCGAAAATTACCAGATTTACAGTATATATATACACGATAATTACACCTAATTCAGGTTAAAGTGCAAAAGATAATTTTAATATACATACTATATATAACTATGTTTCCCGCACCAAAACCAGTTATAAACAAGGCCCATCGGCGACGGAATCAGGCCTCGTCCTCTAATCATTGTTTAAAAGGGGTTTATCTTTGAAAAAAACATTGAACTATTACTTTTAAAATGTTGACTTCACTATATGTCATGACCATTTATTCCACACTAGTCATGTTAGACAGACATTTCCAGATAGTATGCATATCAAAGTCAATAATGGCCGCATGTAGGCCATTTTACAATTGATCGAGTTGAATTGTTTAAAAGCATATCTCTCCATCCATGAAGCCGCATGGCAATAATGTGCCCCTTGCCCAGGATCTACTGGCCCCTTCTGAATCCTGACTTGACTTGGTGCCAACGTGATACTCCTCTATTTCTATTCCCTTCTCCGCCGTCAATTGGTCATTTACCTGCATCCACAGTTGAGTACAATCCCTGAGGCTATTTGTAGTACACAAAATTAACGACATATTTGATAGAGCCACCTGGGTCTCATTTATAATAAACACCACGAAACAAAATTAATTCCAGCAAGGGTAGATTGCCCGGCATCGCTCATTGCGGTGCTCAGCTTTACCTACCGTGCGACATAGCGCTGGATTCAGACTGTACGCGCGGTTATAACCGTTGTCCTAAGTGTATGTTTACTAGCTATTTTTAACCCTTTGACTTCCAGGCCGGGGTGCATGCCAGGATCCAGATATAGTGGTGTAGAAGTTCTATTTTTCGTCATTTGAAGCTGGAATTGCTAACGCAATTTCCAGCTTCAAATGACGAAAAAAACATAAATGTAGTATATATTTGACGAGAATTTGTGTCATTTTATGGCTACGTTCATTGACGAATGACGACGGAAATATCCGTCATGTATGGTAGTGAAAAGGTTAAAGCAAATAAAATGCCATTGAAATAGGTGACAGAGTTTATGTGCGGTAGATGCTCCGTTACCCTTTAACCCTTAAAGCGCTGTAATATTTTTGTAAACATCACGGAGACCAAAGGGTCTTTCTCAATTTGAAATCATCAGAAATGTCTTAGTTAGATATTTTCGCTTCATTTGAATACTTCCATACATTATGTTACGGGTCGGCTATTATAAATACGCTTACTCTTACAGTCGCGTAGACCCATAACATAGGTATTCGAATGAAGCGGAAAGAGCTAACGAAGACATTTATGCTGATTTCAAATTGAAAAAATTTTTTGGTCTCTATGGTTTATACATTTTTTTCAGCGTTGTAAATGTTAATCAAATAGTATTACCTTTGGAGATGTTATTTTTCGTGAATTTTTTGTCGTTTGAAGTTGGAAATAGAGTTAGCAATTCCAACTTCAAATGAACGAAAATACTACCTGAAAACTCGGCCTGCCATGGATATAAACAAAACACATTGTTAAAGTAGACTTTTCAGAGCAGCGGCTATAATCAGATAATTGTAAGCAACAAGCAACCACAGCAACGTGGCCTAGTATACGAGCAACGCGGCAACGTTGATTGACGTCACACCAGTGTCTGAAGTGCCTTGATAACAACGGACGGATGACGCGTGGAAAATACGAGCGGATGAAAAACATTTGCTCATCCGACCATAAACTGAGCACCGGTCTGACCCTGCCGACATGTGGGCCGGCTCTGGGCCACGGTCTGTGAAAACCGCTCTCGTGTTTGATGGTGACGTCCTGACGATTCAATGGTGGGCCAACGCCAATGACACTGACACTGTATATAACAGAAAACAATTATTATTATTATTGCTCGTTTGGTACTGTTCACTAAATCCGAAGAGGACCGATGCTCTGATTGACCCTTTCAGCGACATTAGACGTTAGAATTCTGACGTCAGATTCTTACGTTTAAAAACGGTTCCAGCGATTAAAATTTAAAAAAAAACTTTGGTCTCTTAGTTTATATGAAAATATTTCAGTGCTTTAACCCTTTAACCGCCGGTGCCGCATATATTCCGGTTTTCATATTTTATTAGCACATTATATACTCTGTACCACCTTTTGAACATATGTTAAAAGAGAAAATGTGACATCACTCAGCAATATTTAAAAACAGTTGACCTCCATTTCGTCAAATCTGAATAGTTTTCACTCACTTGAAGTTGTGGATCGCGTCAGCGAGACACAACTTCAAGTGGGTGAAAATTCAGATTGAATAATTCGGCGGATAAAGGTTTAACGATGTGTATGTATTGTATACTCAAAAAAAACATCAATTTTTTACAAAAAATTGATTTAGACTATTTAAACTACAATATTTGTATTTCAACAGACGCGAGACATAGTCCCTATATTGCCTTGTTGTTGGACAACCCTCTATCACGTTGACCCTGGAATAAACCAAAACTTACTGATATTATACGTATATACGATTATAATCATTGAAATATAATAATGATGATGACAAGCAAAGTGAATCACCAAACTGGCACCAGCACCTATACAGAAAACCAGATGGTTGGCCTGCGCGGTGCCGCCTGCGTTGCAATCCAACAACCTCCTTAAATAAAGTGTATCATACGTCTTGATGTAATTAATACAGATGGACACGAAATCAGGCCACCTAATTCCGCCGTAGCTCAAAATTATCCGGCCAATTAGTTCTGAAGACAGATCGGTAATCAAGAATAGTTGGCACAGCGCTTGATCAACGTTGGGCCATCACCTGAGGCGCAAGCCCGGTGATTAAACTTCAAGTGCGCCTGGCCGGCGTACGTCCCAGTGAACACGAGACATTATTACAATCCTGGTTTGATGTTGGCCCACCGTCTACGACGCTGGTCCAACATCTAACCAGGATTGGATTAATGTCTCGTGTTGGCCAGGGTGTTGTACCTCGGGATTGGCGATTAAACAACAATCAGTACCTGGTCTTCTGCAAGAGCGGGCAGCTCGCATTTATACCGTAAGCTGGGCATTTATAGCGCGGGGCATATCTAGCCAAATCACATCTATCCAAGTCACGTGAAAATGAAAAGAAATGAATGGGGTTTTATGCCACCTTTGTGCACATATAGGCTAAACTGGGCCAGCAGAACCTCCTGAAGATAGTGAGATGAATGAGATGACGATACCCTCCAGACAAAGTATTCGACATTTGAATCCTGACGGTCTGAGGCCGAGCACGCTACCTCTCGGCCACGGAGGCACCGTCACTACTTCTACATGTATACATGTATATCGTGCATACAGGGTTGTAAATTTAATTCTCGACGTCTTTATTTTCAAAATTTCAATCGAAATTATGCGAAAATTTCACAGCTCGTGGTATGCTTCTTGTTATCTCTTTAGGCTTGGAACATGTGCTTCGGCTTCCCCGCGCATCCCAGATTCCTTTGAAATCGTGAACCGTTTCCCGCCCCCGGTGCCTGTCGGCGTAAAACGTCGTCATAAAGTCAACTATTTACAGGCGCTCGCCTGCAATGCCAGAATGAATGCCGACCAGAAGAGAGGTGCGAGGCGGTATCATCGCTGGCTTAGTACTGGGCCGGTGCCGGCGACGCTAGCCATACATTGAGCCTTCAATAAGCCGCAGCCTTGTCTTCAGAAGGCAGCTCTGAGAAGACCACCAAGCACGGCATCAATTTATTGATTCGTCTTTTTCGACCTCACACTAAATCACGCAATCAAGTTCTCCAAAGGACATTAGTTCATTCCATAAGGATTTATATAATCACATATAAATGTGGATTTGGCCGCAATTTGTGACATCACAATCGACAAAGCACTTTGGCTCAAAATACACAGACAGCAATTATTAGGATTTTCAGCGTGGGGACCTACTTGAATCCCTAAAGCGCTTAACTAATTTTATGAAAATCCTGGAGGCCAAAGGGTTTATTTCAATTTGAAATCATCATAAATGTCTCAGTTAGCTCTTTCCGATTCATTTGAATACCTATGTTATGGGTCTGCGGTCATTAGAAATATTTTTATTCTTACAGTGCGGGGATTGACTTTAGTCGTCACAATCTGCGTCTACAGACGTCAGATTCTGACGACTAAAGTCTATCCCCGCGCTGTAAGGATTAAACGTCAGAATCTGACGTCTATATCTACGTCAGATCCTGACGTCTAAAGTCGATCCCCGCACTGAAAGAATTAAAATATTTATAATGGCCGTAGACCCATAACATAGGTATTCAAATGAAGCGAAAAGAGCTAAATTAACGAATATAAAGTTACGAGTTGAATGTAGCTGCGTAAGTGATAAGGTACATTGTGCCCTACACTCTTGAAATTCTTTTTCGCAAAAAAAGGAGAATATTGTAGATTGCTAAATAAGTCGTTCTACTCCTAGTGTAGTAATTTTTTGAAATGTTCTTCGGTGAGTGACTGAGTGTTCAATGAAACGAATTGATGACATGACCAATGTCCGTCGTTCAATATCTACACCTGGTGTAAACCCACAACGGCAGATCAAAGACATGACATTTTGCTACCAAACATAAGGTCACTAAAGATGAAAAGGTTGAAAAGGTTGTATGTGGTTGAGGCTACCGGGCCGTCAAGTGAGGACAGGTTCCCAAAAAATAGGAAAATAGGATATGGGCCTTTGAAAAAATAAGCCTAAAATAGGACAAAATAGCTGAATAATAGGACTAAAATAGGAGTTTATTGTTCTAAAGATGCCCTTGCAACACTCCTCACAGCCATCCCGCTCACCCACTTTAGTTGAAAAACTTTGCAGTGACTGGTGAATGAGTTTGGTTCATATTAAAGACAGCTGCCTATAATAAATGTAACAAGACTACATAAGTCCAGACTCTCCCTATTGAAGCGATTTTGTGTAGTGTAGTCCTAGGCTGTGTCGAAGATAGACGAGTAAACAACGGTTCTGGGCGAGCGCAGTGAGCAACAGACCGGTCCGCACCAAGTCTGAGAGTAAGATCAAGAGCTAGATAGTCACTCAGAGACGGCAAACCTCCATCGAAATCTTAATTTAAATTTTGATTGTAATCTGGATCATCCCCATAATTTAATGAATTTGTCTTTAGAGACACACCTGTGATAAAAAATTCATGCAAATCTGTGAGATCCTAATTCAATCCAGATCATCCCCAAAAATTAACCGGCTGTGCCTTGGCTTGACACACTCCTCAGATATTTTTTTTATACTTTTTAAGTAATCTGACGGAAAGTCAGAAAGACAACAAACCAACTCAACCAAAAACACAACCTTCTTGGTGGAAGCAAAACGTCAGTCTAGAATCACTACTATCTGTTTTAGAGTAATGGTCTAGAAAACCACCATGGTTTGTGAGATATTATGCATATTAGTACCGTACCTATAATGGCAGAAAGTCAGACATTTTGAATTCGATCAGGATTTTTTTTCAGTGCAGGGCCCTTCCCGAAACCTCACATTTTGCTTCATAGTAGTGGTCTGACTATCTAGCATGATTTACCAGATATATTAGGCATGTTAAAGTAGATAATGGCCAAAAAAAGACCATATTGAATTTTATCAACTTGAACTTTTCCAGGTTGCATCCTCCCCTGAAATTTCACATTTTGTTTTATAGTAATGGTTCAGATATCTAGCACGGTCTAATAAATATGAAGCATTTTAATGTGGCTGATTTTGAACAAGCTAAAATTGTTCAGGATACATTCTCCCCTGAAACCTCACATTTTGTTATACAATAATGGTCTAGCCATCTAGCACGATTTATCAAATATCAGGCATAAGAAACTTCAAGTGAATAATGGCAGACAGACGGCAGCCACGAATTTGAATCAAGTTGATTTAATTTATGTTGCATCCTCCCCTAAAATCTCACATTTTGATTCATAGTAATGGTCCAGCTATCTCGCACGCTTCAACCGATATCAGGCATATTGAGGTAAATAATGGCCGACTGGTGGCCATCTTGAATTCTATCAAATTCAAAATGGTCTATCCATCTAGCATGGTTTACCAAATAGCAGGTATGTGAAAGTAAATACTGGCCGATAGGCGGCCATTTTGAATTTGATCAAGTCAAACTTTTCCAGTGTGCATCTTCTCCTGAAACCTCACATTTTCTTTTATAGTAATGGTGTAGCTATCTTGAGCGGTTTTCATGATATTCCGCAAAATATTTTAATTGGATATACCAATGTTATAAATTAGGTCAAGGTACAAAAACCTGAAAAGACACAACTTGGGACCTTGGAGAACATGTATACATTTGCAATAATATTGCAGATCTCGAAAACTACTGGGCCGATTACAGTCATATTGCCAATATTGTAATCGGCCCAGTAGTTTTCGAGATCTGCTCTGGAAACGAAGTGTGTGTCAAAACGTCTAAATAGGTCTATATAGGGGCCTACTGAACCAAAAGTAGGTCAAAGTTCATATCCCCCAAAAGGCACAACTGGACCCCCTAGAAGTGTTGTGTGTAAAATTTGAAGACAATCGGACAAGTAGATCCTGAGATATGCTCTGGAAACGAAATGTTCATGGATGGCCCGAGGCCGTAACATCATTCAATCTCTTCTGTGACATTATGCATTGAATTCAGTTAAAAAATATTTGAACCTGTCCATTATCCACCTGGAAGTCACCCATATACCACAAATTGTTCTCTCCTAAGTTATTTTCTCACAAAGTTATGGACAAAAGAGGTCAAAAAAACCGACGGAGGCCGATTCCATAGATCACTTCGTTGCACCTTCGGTGACAGCGGGAGCTAATAATATTTTCATACAAAGTGTAAAATTATGTCAAAAAGAAAGAACAAAATTTAATGAAAAATATGCATAACTCTTTAGACAAATTTGAATTCCCGACGAAAAAATGTGAGCGGGGAAAACGATTTAGGACCCAAAAAGTGCATGCAAGGAAATGAAATGAAATGAATCGGGCTTTAGGCCACCTTTGTGCACATATAGGCTAAACTGGGCCAGGAGAACTTCCTGAGGATGGTGAGATGATTGAGATGACACTGTCCTCCAGACACAGGATTCGAAATTCGAGCCCTGGCGGTCTGAGGCCGAGCACGCTACCTCTCGGTCACGGAGGCTCCCCACAATACTAACTTTCACACGTGGATGGGGAAGAAACAATTTCGTTTCTTTCAAACCGCCGAGACCGGGAACCGAACCCCGGACACTGGCGTGAAAGGCAGCGGTGCTAACCACTACCCTAGGGCCCCCGCCCTGCATGCAAGGAAATTCAGGACCCAAAAAGTGAGCGCGGAAAAATTATAACTCAGAAAAATAGGACAAATAGGATGTTTGTCTAAAAAATAAGACAAAATAGGATTAGCTGAAAAAAAATAGGATAAAATAGGATGAATAGGACTACTTGACGGCCTGGGCTACGTGCCCTGGCAGAGCACGTAGCCTCAGTCTTCGACGTGGAACAACATTTAGCAGGGCTCATTTGGAGATATGTCTCCGCAGTTCATGTAATCAAGGGGTAATTACGACATATCTCCACAAGGAACAGACAAATGCTGATGTTGCCATAGAAACAGTCGGGTATCCCATGAGTATGTGAAAGTAGCCCTACACCCACGATAATAACGTTTTTGGATGTCATTTGCACAAGTAAAATCATTTTATGACATATTTCTATCAAGCATTATCGGCCTACTGCTTAGTAATAAGTTCGCTGGATGAATTTGAAAAAGAACGTATCCAAGTAAGTATTAAGTATTAAGTATTAAAGCATTTCTAACGCGCCACATATCTCATGTGATTCATGGGCGCCGAGGAAAGCAAAGGGTCACTGATATGCTTTAAACCTATAACCCTTGTCCTGCTGAATTGCTTCAATTGTATTTTTCGTCATTTGAAGCTGGAATTGCTAATGCAATTTCCAGCTTCAAACGACGAAAAATATTACTATTTATTAAAAATAGACATGTCTAAAAATAAATTATTGGATCAACAAAGCGTCTATTAAAAACTATTTTATCAAAATTAAGTGATATTTGTATTGATCTAAAACATCCTTAACCCCGCATATATCCGGGCATAGCAAGACAAGGGTTAAACTATGATCAGCTCCTTCAAAAAATATGTCTTTAGGGACCACTTGAATATGTTGGGGTCGTGAATATCCCTCAGTGATGTGGGGAGAGAGTTCTGAGAGTAATGATTTGTATTAGCAACAAAGCAAACACAACTAAGATTTTCAGTCTGACGTAAGACATTGGTAATGTTAATCACATCAACATATCTAGTAAATGTAACAGAAACCAAAGACATACATAAATACATTTTGATAAAATGAGAACAAAGCTGCCGCTCCTGATAAAGCAATGTTTATTGTGACACGTATCTGATTAGCCAAGTGCCTAGAATAATCGTGAACGATGCATCACCTATTTATAATTGTTTATAGTAGGTGGGTAAGTGGGTCTATTGTTGTGGTATTTCTCCACATACGTCACTGACTCAAAGAGACACATTACCACAGGAATAGATAAACATATTTATAATCAGGCAGGCTGGATGACGAGCAGGCAGGCAGGCAGGCAGGCAGGCAGGCAGGCAGGCAAAATCGATCAAACTGGTATACCGCATTGAAGAAGCAGTGCTCGTAAGTCAATATTCTTTGTACAAGAAAAGGTCATTCATTAGTCTCTGTGTAATGATGGACGTATTCCTGTCAGGTCAAAAATATTAATCATGTGTGAATTTTAGATGATAAACATTGGTCTGACAGGTAGAAGTGTTAGCTGCATCATCTTCCCACATCAACCCTTTCAGCGCGGGGACCGTCTTTAGACGTCAGATTCTGAGGCTAAAGTCAATCCACGCACTGAAAGAGTAAAACATGTATAATGACCGTAGACCCATAACATAGGTGTTCAAATGAAGCGGAAAGAAAGAGCTGACCGAGACATTTATGGTGAGATGATGGTTGATATAAAAATATTTCAGCGCGTTAAGAAGCAATATCTGACAACCGTCGCTACGATTTCTTATGGACAAAGGGATCATATTGACATTATATCATTCTTAATCAATAAAATAAAGTTTAAGTAAAGCCTTTGATGACACCTACATTTTCCTTTCGTCGTCTGCCTATTTTTCTAAAGGTCACAAGAACGCGTAAGTACACTCGCAGAAGCACTGGCGTTGTTTACAACAGAGCTACACTACGCCAAATGGCACAGTGGCAGCCAGCACAAGACCTTGGCCGAGCATTTCATCAAGGCTGGCGGAATGTTTAGAAGTTGGCCCAGCTTTGAATCAAAGTTTGGCTGGACAAAACTATTATATCACAGGTTCATCTATTGGAGAGAGTGTTCCAATCAGAAAAGTTTCCACCAATCAGCCACAGCTTCTAAACATTTGCTAGAGTGGATCTGTTTATAACCTCCTTGAGTTTATTCTGCCAAAGCTTTACAATATATTAGGAGTGTGGAAACATCTAAACGAATGAACAGTGGAGTCTTTAAACATATTACATACGCTGAGTATAAATATTGTTTCACGTCACTTGTCAAGTCAAGTGGTACAGTCATTTCACTTTTCAGTGACTTTGTAATACATGAAGGCTTCCAACATGAAAATTAATTTTAATGAGCGCAACTTCCTATTCAAACTTTTTATCGTGTTTTAGTTTATAAACTTAGTATACATTTAAAATACGGCGTCGTTTCATATCAATATAAAATATACAATATACAGTATTAAGATTAAAAAATACCGTGCAAGCACTCAAATACCCCTCGGCTGATGCAGTGACTCTATATATGCCAGATTTCAAGGCAATTAATTGAAAATAAGAACGATTTATTAAAATTGATAAAACCAAAATGGCCGCCGCAACCTCGTTTTTGAAAACGGACAATACTAATAGACTCGCAGACCCCGAAAACCTATATATATACCAGGTTTCGAGAGGATTCTGAAAAAAAATGAATAAAAATTAGTCGCCAGGTGGCGGCCATTTTGATTATCGGTGGACAGCTGAAATTCTAATCAGGTCATCTTCATACTCATGGGTGGGTAACTTCACATAAAAATTGCAGAGATCCAATAATTATTTTTCAAGCTGTCGCGTTAACAAGCATTTCTTTGAATCTTTGGCCTTGACCTTGGATAAAAAAAAGTGCCGGGAGGGGTTGAATGTTTGTATGAATTCAATCTGTTGCACCATGTTGGTGTAGTAGCCAAAAGAGTGCGTGCGGCGGCGGTTGCGGAGACGGCGGCGGCGCACGAAGGGGACGACAATACCCCTTCGGGGCCCGTTTGGGTAAAAACCCGACAATAGCAAATTAAAAAAAAAGAGCAAAGGAGCAAAGACTTAAAATTAAGATATCTGCATGAATGACATTCAGTGAAAACAGGCTATCCTCTGTTTTGGGTACTTTCCATTGGGCCAACGTCTCCTACGTTAGCCCAGTGTAGAGCCACCACTTGATGAACATGTTCGGCCCGCTGGGTGAGGATGTCTCTCTGGCTCACACATTAATCAGTATTGGTCCATCCACTCGTAAGATTAAACCTTTTAGCGCGGGGACCGACTTTATACGCCAGAATCTGACGTCTGTAGACGTCAGATTCTGACGTCTAAAGTCGATCACCGCACCGAAGGAGCAAACTATTTATAATGGCCGTAGACCCATAACCTATGTATTCAAACAAAGCGGAAAGAGCTAACCAAGACATCTATGATGATTTCAAAATGGAAAAAAAATTGGTCTAATTGGTTTATATAAAAATATTTCACCGCTTTAAGGTTTTAAATGCTGGCCCAACGCTGGTTCGGAATTGGGTCAAGGGTTGGGCGTATCATGTCGGGCACGGCATGGGTGAGTTATGTGTGTAACCTTGTCTGTCAGGATGACTTAGCCAGATTCACATCTGCTCCAGGTTGTACATCTCAGCCCCATCAGCAGCTTCGGCTCCAGGTGGGCACCTCTGTGTCAAGACGCTTTCTCGTTAACGCGGTTCTTCTGCGGCCCCGACAGACGCGTGCGAGTTAGAATGATTTTGTCTGAGGTCCGGGGTGAGCAGTCCGAATGGAAATCCATGAATCTGACGGTTATAAATGGGTGGGGAGATCACAGCAATGTCAGGCAGTATGGAGTTGGAGCGCGGTCGTTATATTTCACGGTGTAAACTTTCTCACTCCATGACATAATAATCGCTTTTCCGATTGTAACCGGGGCTGTTCTGGCCATTTATTATTCTTTGAAGATCTCTGGTATACAAAAACATAGTACCACTCTTCAATGCCCGACTTGCCCATGCAGGAAAAAAATATGTTGATATAGATCATGTTATAAACATGTCATGCTCACGGTTTCAATAAAACACTTTTGAAAAATAGCAGTACTGATAGCCTAGACTCCATTTGAAAGCTGTGTTTTATTTGACGCTTGGAATCACACCAGATTAACTATTTAAACAGGTACAAAATATGTAAATATCAATTTGATCACAAACTGTTCACATCTGATTTTTACCGCATTAATTCTCACCAGTCTCCTCATTTTGGCGTTGTATAATGTACCGTAAATTATCATTTATGAAAGGTGGACATGAAGTCAAAACATGACATTTTCTGAGGATGTTTACGGATCCCGCCCCGTCCTCCTCTTTCACCTGATAATGGAGTTGTCTACTTTCAGGCACTTCATCACCTCTGAGCAAAACAATAATATCTTGAGATGTATGTGAGCCCGGTGGCCAAAGAGAATACATCTCCTTTCAACCTTCGGACTGAATCATCGCTTAACTCAAGAAATAGCTCCAGGTTTGAAAACAAATGCCCAACCAAGACCCAAAAGTTTCTTGATCAATCTCGGTCTACATACAGTTTACTGAGTCAAATCAAGAAATATATAGAGAGTAGTAAGATAACGGCATAGTTGGTAAAATAAACCTGAACCGAAATAAAAATTTTTTGCCACAAATGACTATTTAAGTCCTTTTCAATGGATGTAAGTAAGTGAATATCATAGATGCAAAATGAGTGAATAGAGTGAATATTGCTTTACGTCGCTTTTTGCACAATCATGACAATATCGAGACAGGAGGAAGCCCGAAATCAGGACTATGCCCTACTCTTATCGAATGACTTTGAGGGTTCTTTATAGTGCGCACTCGCATAGACAGCACTGCACACTCCATGCATTTGAACGGTTTGGAGCAATGTATATACCCAACATCGATGACAAATATCCAGCGCGACCGGGATTCAAACCAAGTACCTCTGAGTTTTGAGCCATAAGCGGATCGAATGAGCCATCGGGGCCGGCAGAGGGCTGACAAAATTAATGGCTGTTTTTTTTCTGTTGATTGTGCCAAAAACTGGGATCCTCTAAAATAGTCACCGTAAATTGCTGGGTGAAGAATCATCAGTATAAAGTCTTCATGTGTAAATTCGCGACGGTCAATGCAAAAAAACATTTAGGGCTGGAGCGGATCCAGAATTTAAAAGGGGGTCAGATTGAAAAAAATATAGTCGGGTTTGACAAGCTAAGTTTCCTATGGTAGTGCCTCGGACACTAGGACATTTTGAGTGTCAAATACTGATATTTTGAAAATTTGCATCAATGTTCAGTTATGGAAAAGGGGGATCAGTCAACCCCCCCCCCCCTGACCCCCCTGGATCAGCCACTGTACGGTGGACACCAAAAACGAAAGCACGAGATCGACTGAATTGAATTATCAGCGAGAAATTAAATACTACAAGAGGTGAAAGGCCGCCATGATTATCCCCAAACCGGCTTTTGTGAAGAATACACAAAAATGTTATGAAATGTGTTCAATACTCAGAAAATGTATAAAGTTCTATTCACAGTAGGCCCTATGTCAGAAAGTGCGTCGAATGCAAGAGCCCAAAAAGGCACATCTACATCCCCGGGGGATCCCTGTTGGTATTTAAGCTATTTTGGCTCAGAGATGTAGGGCCAAAAGTAGGTAAAAGGTCATAACCTCCAAAAGGTACATCTACACCGTGCTGATGCCATAAAATAGTAAATAGTGCACAGCATAAACAACAATGTTAGTTCTATTTCACTTTTATGTACAGTTTTTCAGGCAACAACTCCCCTAGGGCACATTTATCAGACCATCCAGCGGGAGGAGAAATCATTTAAGTGATAAATGTATAAAGACTGGGATAACCGTGAACAAAATGAACAAGCCCGCTCCCAAGATTAAACCGCCTTCCTTTCCATCTGCAATTGATGGCCACGAGCATGTTTGTCAGCCATGCTGACTTACAAGTGATCTCAAACCATTAGTTTTCGGCTACCCTATAAGTGCTGCGCTTGCATTGTATATTTACAATCATTTGAAGATGCAAATTGCGATAGTAATTGAAGCTTCAAAATTCATGAATGTAGATGTCGATATCAACTGTAGTATAGTAAAGTAATAGCCGACGGTCCCATTCAGGGGTGTCCAAAACAAATTGACGAAGCAAAAGCGAAGTAGCCAGTAGCAAAATATATGAACGTCAAAATTTCGCGATGCGCAATCAACCCTTTAAGCCCTCACGATGCATTAAAGCATCATTTTACATCCCTGAAAACAGATTTGATTTTCCTACAACCAAGTGTTTTGGAAAATTTCCATGAAACTGGTTTACCAATACATGGTAATTTTCTTTAATTTTTCACCCACCTCAAATCATCTTCATCCACTACAGGTCGAGAATTGCGACAGCAATTCGCGGCTTGTAGTGGATGAAGATGACAATCGTAAACTCAGGCCTGAAAGGGTTAAGCCATCAACCCTCACAGTGCGGGGATCGACTTTAGACGTCTAAAGTCGATCCCCGCACTGTAAAGGTATTCAAAAGAAGCGGAAAGAGCTGAATAAGACATTTATGACGATTTCAAATTGTAAAAAACACACCTTTGGGTCTCCATGATTTATACGAAAATATTTCAACGCTTCAAGGGTTAAATTCACAAAATTAGGCATTAAATTCGCGAAAAATGCGAATTGTGACAGTTTGGCCACCCCTGCCATTTCGATGGCTACCACTATACTAATATCTGTCTGTATTAGCTTCTGCCTACCTGGTACGAGTAGACAAAATAATTATTATATATTGCTAATAATTATGTTCCTGAGGTGTACATGTTTACCCTCCCCCAAACAACCCCATATCCTAGCTTTATGCTCCTCACTGCACTAATTCCACGGGGGAAAACAACATTACTAAACATGGCTGTTTCCATGTCTCATATATTGTGTACGACCCATTCCAGTAAAAATCAAATCATTTGTATAACTTTTATATACAATGTTGTACCAACGTCGAAGATGTTGGGCCGGTGTTGTATAAACGCTATACAAATGTTTTGCGTTTGCTGGGCATCCCTATGGGTATCCCAGTAAAAATACAAAAAATAAAATTAATTTAGATTATCTAAACGTATTAGTTTTAACGGTGTCAACTCCTTCCAAGTTCTTCTTATCGTAACTGATATTTTTCAATTTTTACAACATATACTTTCAACTTATTGTTATTTTATGTTCGATCGTGAGTTTGCATCCATTTTTGAGGTGTTCATGATGATAATGGAACTCATACGACTTTTTCAAAGCATTTACACGAACATAAGAACGAAGGAAGGTTATTTTCACACGGCTGCCTTGAAAAGCACGCAAGAAATGCTCAGAAAATTGTTGGTACGGACGGTGTTCGTACGGGTCTTTGTGACCCAAGGTATAAATGAATGTTACAGAGTACGCTATATAATCTATATTAAAATTATATAATCAGTTAACATAATTATTATTGTCAGACTCTCGATCAGGACATCAATGGTTTTAGTTGAGCGACGATGCCGAGCTCGTGTATTTATTTCCTTCTGGGCTGTATGATTTGTAAAAATGACAAAAATCCAGAAAAGGAAGAAGTTTAACCAGACGATTATTCTAGTCGTTATTCAACACTAACATTGCTTGATTGGATCTGCGGTCTGCGGAAACGTTAATAATTCTCATCCGGGATTATAAATCACGAACATGACACAGCATTTTAGAAATTCACCTGCTCTTTGTTCGTTTGAAGCTAGAATTCTTAATGAAATTCCAATATTAAAGTGTAGAAAGAACAGGAAGACGTAAACTAATATTGGTTAAAGTAGCATTGATACCATAATATGACATTGATCACGGTAAAGATTCTGTACGGAATGAATATCTGCCTATTAACACATTATAAGGACTGAGCAAAACGGAAATATTCTTCGTTCAGCCACATAGGCCTACACTACTCGGGCGACCAAACTGTACTTTGCATCAATACTGAATAGGTATTCAAATGAAGCGGAAAGACATTTATGACTATTTCAAACTGAAGAAACCCTTCGGTCTCTATGGTTTATACAAAAATATTTCAGCGTTGTAAGGGTTTAAAAACTTGCATGTATATAATATACTATCGCTGCCTAAATTCGGCCACGGACGTACACAGTCGGAAGTTGGAAGCGGACGCAGAAAACGCAGACCTGAGTAAAGAGATCTGTTGAAACAGCAAATAAAGGAATGATTATAATTTCTGGTGATCAATCATTCAGATCATTCTGAATTATAGGGAATTATATTTAAACCCTATATGGTCACCTGCAAATGTTAAGGATATTCTACTGTTAGAAAGTATACAGCGCCACGCTACGAAGTATATTTTAAACAATTATTCTAATTTTTCATATGCAGAAAGATGCATAAAACTCTCTATCCTACCACTTTGTTTTCGCAGGGAGATTATTGATTTAATGTTATTTTTAAAAAATTAAATAGTTATATTGATTGCAATTTTTCAAGTTATTTCGAACTTGTCGGTTCTCTGCATAATTTAAGGTCATCTAGCAACAGTACATTGCTGAAATTACCCAGAGTCAAAACTACTGCCCTCCAATCTTCGTATTTGTATCGCCTAGTACGTCTATGGAATTATCTGCTTCGTGATATCCGTGAGGCAAGCAGCGTGTTTTCTAATAAAAAGGATATTCCACTGTTAGAAAAAATACAGCGCCACGCTACGAAGTAAATTTAAACAATTATTCTGATTTTTCATATGCAGAAAGATGCATAAAACTCTCTATCCTACCACTTTGTTTTCGCAGGAAGATTATTGATTAAATGTTATTTTTTAAAATTAAATAGCTATATTGATTGCAATTTTTCAAGTTATTTCGAACTTGTCGGTTCACTGCATAATTTAAGGTCATCTAGCAACGGTACATTGCTGAAATTACTGAGTCAAAACTACTGCCCTCCAATCTTCGTATTTGTATCGCCTAGTACGTCTATGGAATTATCTGCTACGTGATATCCGTGAGGCAAGCAGCGTGTTTTCTAATAAAAAGCATATTAATAACCTCTATCTTTCAAGATTTGCCAATTTCAACAAGACTACATAAGTCCAGAAGCTCCCGCTCCGAATTAGAATTTGATTTAAGCAATTTTGTATAGGGTTATTAATGTAGTCCTAGTCTAGGTCAAAAATCAAGACGCAAGACAACTAGGTCTAAGAAGCCCAGTCTAAGAGTAAGATAAGAACTAGACAGTCTGTCAGAGATTGCAAACCTCCATTGAAATTAATGATCCTAATCAGTATCCCAGTAATGGTCTACCTATCTGGCATGGTTTACCCGATATCAGGCCAATCGAGTTAACTAATAGCTGATTTACGGTCATTTTGAATTTGATATAAATTAGTTAAAAACTTAGGGTGCATCCTCCCCCGAAACCTCAAATTTTGTTTTATAGTAATGGACTAACATCTAACACAGTTTGCAAAATATTGGGCATGTGAAAGTAAATAATGGCCGATAGAGGGCCATTTTGAATTTGATCAAGTCAAAATTTTCCAAGATGCATCCTCAGCTGAAATCTCACATTTCATTCTATAGTAATGGTCTAGCCATCTAGCACGGTTTACCAAATATCGCCCATGTGAAAGTGAATAATGGCCGATAGGAGGCCATTTTGAATTTGATCAATTCAAAATTTTTCAAGATGCATCCTCTCCTGAAATCTCACATTTTGTTTTATAGTAATGGTCTAGCCATCTAGTACGGTTACTAAAAACCGGCTATGTGAAAGTAAATAATGGCCGATAGGCGGCCATTTTGAATTTGATCGAGTAAATTTTTTTCAAGATGCATCCTCTCTTGTAATCTCACATTTTGTTTTATAGTAATGGTCCAGCTATCTAACACGGTTTACCACATATCAGCAATGTGAAAGTAAATAGTGGCCGATAGGCGGCCATTTTGAATTTGATTGAGTCGAAAGTGTTTTAAAGGCATCCTCTCTCTAAACGTCACATTTTGTTTTATAGTAATGGTCTAGCTATCTAGCACGGTTTACCTGATATCAGGCCTATCGAGGTAAATAATGCTGATTGTCGGCCATTTTGAATTCGTAAGTTAAAAATTTTCAGGTTGCATCCTCCCCCGAAAACTCACACTTTGTTTTATAGTAATCAGGTAATGGTCTAGCCATCTAGCACGGTTTACCAAATATCAGCCATGTGAAAATGAATAATAGCCGAAAAGGCGGCCATTTTAAATTTGATCAAGTCAATTTTTTTCAAGATGCATCCTCATCTGAAATCTCACATTTCGTTTTACAGTAATGGTCTAGCCATCTAGCACGGTTGACCAAATAACGGCCATGTGAAAGTGAATAATGGCCGATAAGCGGCCATTTTGAATTTTATCGAGTCTAATTTTTTCAAGATGCATCTCTCCTGAAATCACACATTTTGTTTTATAGTAATGGTCTAGCCATCTAGCACGGTTTACCAAATAACGGCCATGTGAAAGTGAATAATGGCCAATAAGCGGCCATTTTGAATTTTATCAAGTCGAATTTTTTCAAGATGCATCCTCTCCTGAAATCACACATTTTGTTTTACAGTAATGGTCTAGCCATCTAGCACGGTTGACCAAATAACGGCCATGTGAAAGTGAATAATGGCCGATAAGCGGCCATTTTAAATTTTATCGAGTCTAATTTTTTCAAGATGCATCTCTCCTGAAATCGCACATTTTGTTTTATAGTAATGGTCTAGCCATCTAGCACGGTTTACCAAATAACGGCCATGTGAAAGTGAATAATGGCCAATAAGCGGCCATTTTGAATTTTATCAAGTCGAATTTTTTCAAGATGCATCCTCTCCTGAAATCACACATTTTGTTTTATAGTAATGGTCTAGCCATCTAGCACGGTTTACCAAATAACGGCCATGTGAAAGTGAATAATGGCCGATAAGCGGCCATTTTGAATTTTATCGAGTCGAATTTTTTCAAGATGCATCCTCTCCTGAAATCACACATTTTGTTTTATAGTAATGGTCTAGCCATCTAGCACGGTTTACCAAATAACGGCCATGTGAAAATGAATAATGGCCGAAAAGGCGGCCATTTTAAATTTGATCAAGTCAATTTTTTTCAAGATGCATCCTCATCTGAAATCTCACATTTCGTTTTACAGTAATGGTCTAGCCATCTAGCACGGTTGACCAAATAACGGCCATGTGAAAGTGAATAATGGCCGATAAGCGGCCATTTTGAATTTTATCGAGTCTAATTTTTTCAAGATGCATCTCTCCTGAAATCACACATTTTGTTTTATAGTAATGGTCTAGCCATCTAGCACGGTTTACCAAATAACGGCCATGTGAAAGTGAATAATGGCCAATAAGCGGCCATTTTGAATTTTATCAAGTCGAATTTTTTCAAGATGCATCCTCTCCTGAAATCACACATTTTGTTTTACAGTAATGGTCTAGCCATCTAGCACGGTTTACCAAATAACGGCCATGTGAAAGTGAATAATGGCCGATAAGCGGCCATTTTGAATTTTATCGAGTCGAATTTTTTCAAGATGCATCCTCTCCTGAAATCACACATTTTGTTTTATAGTAATGGTCTAGCCATCTAGCACGGTTTACCAAATAACGGCCATGTGAAAGTGAATAATGGCCGATTGGCGGCCATTTTGAACTTTGACAAAAATAATTTTTTCAAAATACATCCTCTCCTGAAGCCTTACAATTTGTTTTATAGTAATGGTGTAGATATCTTGAGCGGTTTTCATGATATTCCACAATATCAGGCCTGTCGAGGTGAATAATGGCTGATAGGCGGCCATTTTGAATTTTATCAACTTCAAATTTTTCAGGATGCATCCTCTCCTGAAACCTTACAATTTATTTGATATTAATGGTGTAGCTATCTTGAGCGGTTTTCATGATATTCCGCAATATCAGGCCTGTCGAGGTGAATAATGGCCGATAGGCGGCCATTTTTAATTTTATCGACTTGAAATTTTTCAAGATGCATCCTCTCCTGAAACCTCACAATTTGTTTTATAGTAATGGTGTAGCTATCTTGAGCGGTTTTCATGATATTCCGCAAAATCTTTCAGTCGGATTTACCGATGTTATAAATTAGGTCAAAGTGCTGGGTCAACTTCAAGGTCAAGGTCCAAAAACCTGAAAAGGCACAACTAGGGACCTTAGAGAACATGTATGTGCAATATGACTGTCATCGGCCCAGTACTTTTCGAGATCTGCTCCGGAAACGAAGTGCGCGTCAAAACGTCTAAATAGGTCATAGTTCTGAACCAGAAGTAGGCCAAAGTTCAAATACCCCAAAAGGCACAACTAGACCCCCTAGGGGTGTTGTGTGTAAAATTTGAAGACAATCGGACAAGTACTTTCAGAGATATGCTCCGGAAACGAATTGTTTACGGACGGCCCAACGGCCCAACGGCCCAACGGCCCAACGCCGTCACATCATCATTTTCTCCTCTGCAACCTTGCGTATTGAATTCAGATAAAAAATATTTTAACCCGTCCATTAGCCACCTGGAAGTAACCCACATACCAAAAATTGTTATCCTAGCTTATTTTCTCACAAAGTTATAGGCAAAAGAAGAGGCCAAAAAAAAACGGAGGTAGAATCCATAGCTCCCTTCGCTCACCTACGGTGACGGCGGGAGCTAATAATAATGAAACGTGGTGTTTAGCGTGCACTTGTGTTTTTTGTCGTACATAGTAGGCCTACTCTCGTAGTTTTTTCTCATAAAATTTTATTTTTCATATATTTATATCAAATCTTATATTCTCTGTTTTGAATGTGTTCTCTGTACTGTTATATATTATGCTACATATTATTATAGTAATTTTAATATTTGTTCAAAATTCTTTTATACAATATGTTATATATTTTATACTTTTCCGTATCTATTTCTAATATTTTATCTTATCTACATCACAACAACAACGTGTTTTTTTTAATATATTTCAGCTGTCAAGCATGGTAGAGGTCGCATGCGACCTTTTCTTAGCGGCTAAGTACAGTGTTTTATATGTTACTATCACAATCATATTTACTATGTGTGTGTGTTTATGTATATGTATATTTCTACTGCACATTAAGCTACATAAATATATAAAATAAACATTTAATAAAGCCTCGTTAATAATTTTTATTTTCAACAATATAAAGATACAGTAAATACAATGTTATAGTAACCTTTTGAGCAAAAAATTTGTGATCTTCACTCTTCATATATATACATGTACACGTAGTATATGGCTACTCCAAAAGTTTATCAGATTCTTGTATGGACATATATTATCAAAAATACGAAAGGTTAAATAAACAATAATTACCCTATTTTATAAAAACCACTAATATATCTAAAAGCATTCAGGTAGGCATATTATTCATTAGCACCCCTCATCCAGGTGATACTTCCCTCCGGTGGTTTGCCTCATATCTGATGGATCGACAGCAAATGGTTACAGTTAAAGAATGTGTGGGTGAACCTTTCCAAACAAGTATGGTGTTTCCCAGGGATCTGTCCTTGGGCCGCTCCTTTTCATACTCTATACAACACCTCTTAGTAAAATATTCTCTAGACATAATGTGTCACCATCTTTATGCTGATGACACGCAGATCTATATCACACTATCCAAATCAGAACCAGAGATGTCATTGGCACTGTTGCAGGTTTTACTGTTTGGAACAAAATTACATCGAAAAGAATTTATGAAGCATTTCCTCGCAAAATTATTAGATCAAGAAATTACCACCAACCGACTCCGCTCGAAATCTTGGAGTCGTGTTTGACATGTTTGACGGCGGTTTAAATTTCAGAAAACACATATCATTGGCTTGTCGTTCTTGCTGCTATCACATTCGTGACTTACGTCGCCTACGTCGGTGTTTGACATCGGAAGTCTCTAAAACCATTGCAACAGCGCTTGTTTCACGTAAACTGGACTATTGCAATGGTCTCCTCTATGATGTCACAAACCGAGAATTAAACAGGCTTCAGGGAGTTCAAAATTTTCTGGCCCGGGTAGTGACACGTTCTCCTCGTTTTTCCAGAACAACACCCCTTCTGAAATCGTTGCATTGGCTTCCTGTCTGTTTTAGAATAAAATTTAAGATTTGTTTAGTCACCTATAAGGCCTTATGCAACAATCAGCCAATCTATCTTAAGGAAATGCTTACACCTCCGAAAGGTACTAGTGATCTTTGCTCATCTGATCGAAATGTATCATTTGTTCCTCGGATTAAGACCAAGAAGGCTGAAGGGTATTTTTCTGTGGCGGCACTAAAATTGTGGAATCATCTCCCCGGTGAAATTAGAACTTCAAAAACAGTTCACTTTTTGAGAAAAAAAATTAAAAACTAAAAATTAAAAACTTTTTATTTTAACCAAGCTTTTCCTACCTAGTTCTTTTGTGTCCTGGCATGCTCAGTTGGTGACCCGGAATGAAATAACGACTACGGTACTGAACACCTCCTCTGGCTTTCGCGCCTATGGGCTCGGGCTCAGACTCAGGCGCTATAGAAGTTTACATATTAATTCATTCATAAAAGAAGTGATCTCTTATTCATCATATTTAAGTGTCCTATTAAAGTGTCCTTTTTGATGATACATAATAACCATTGATTAAAATAATTTAATAATATATATAACTAGGGCCAAAGGCCTCATGTGGTTGGGGCTGAGGGATGTGGCATATTATATGTGACCATTTCAATACAAAGACGAGGCCTTGAGCTAATGTTCCTTCAATGACGGGTCAGCGTCCTACACAGTGGACCAATATTGAAATTAGCCGAATATTAGGCCCTACTGTTAGGGTAGGGCTTCCACCATAGGGCTCACATCCCGAATTACAAAACAGACACCTATGCCATAGGTGACCTTGAAGGCCTACAGGTATAGACCCTACTTTGCAGGGGGTGAGCATGTGAAAATTTAAAGATTATGATTCCAGTGTCGGAAACCTGCGCTGTGGCGGCATCAAAGCCAACACACGCGCTGACACGTGAAATGCACTCAATGCAGTATCAATACTGGACCAGCATCTCAACAGCTGGTACAATATTGAAATGACGTTAGGGTGAAGTAACCTGTCTGCACAGGGATGCTTTGACTTGCAAACGCCGCACGCATATCGGATAGGCCTATAGACATGCAGGGTTCTAACCAAGCCCTTTTTTCGCTGCTACGCTACCAGTATCGCCGACACGCTGCCGACACGCTGAATAAAGAGCGACACGCTGTCGATACTCTGGAAATAATCCTTCTTTTCCTAATCCATTTGAAAATTACGAGGCTGCCGTATCCCAGCAAACACGAGGCGCTGACGCAATGCTTGCCTGATGATGCGCCGACTTCGCAGAGAGTCGGCCAGCATTAGGCCTAACACATCATTTGTGCAGCGACTCCTGTATGTTGGTTAAGCAGTAGGCGTGACGTCCTCATTGAGGCCGTGGATTGCTGTATCTTTTCACCCGAAAAAATCAACGTTTTTTCAACATGGCGGTGACTGAGAGCGATCTCGACCCCAAACCACAAAAAATGTCCATAATGTTTTATTAACTGTGCGAAAAATAAGCCCAGCATGCGATCTCGTTGCTAAAATGCTACTGATTCTAAAAAACATTATTTTCAACCTGATTATTCAAGGCTAAATCTTAGTTATGACCGTCCAAAGAAATGTCCCACGATTTTGCACGGGGTCAATCTGTGGCTGAAACCTTCAGCCACGCTGGGGCTGTTCAGCAGCGCTGAATATCGCGACCGCCATTGGCGGATTGCCAAATTTCAGATGCGACATAGGCTCATACTCGGGTTGCAGCGGAGCTGGCATAATATCATCTACGATGCTTTGCCTATTAGGGTTTATATATTACGTGAACTATTTGCACCATAATAAAATTTATCTACCACCTCCTCTATATGATACAACCTAGACCTAGAAATAATTTAGACAGTGTATCTCTAATACTGATATGGAGATGTGTAAAAATATACATGTAGGCATACATGTAGGCCCCTATTACTAGCTTTAAATGCTATAGAATGTATAAGTATAACGAAAGGTGCATGCACACACAAGTTATTGCCGTGTATCTGGCGATTATGGATTTCTAATTAATAGCGGCTGTGCCGTGGTTTGTCTGCAAAGTAAGTCTATAAAAAAACATTGAATCTATATATAGATGAGATGTCAAGTTTTTTCAAATGTGGCTTTTTCCTTTATTTAATCACTGTTGCCACCGAGTGACGCGATCAACAGCAAAACATCACAGGTTGATGTAAAATCCCAGATTTTTCATGGTTTATTTATATTTTAACAGAAAAATGAAGGAATTTTCAAGTCCCATATTTCATTTTTTCCTATTCACGGACTTTCCCCGTTTTCAAGGACCCGTGGGAGCCATGTATCAAAGTGTATAGAAATGCTTTAGGATGCATCTCAGAGGAGCTAGTATCTACAAATTTTCCGGGGGCCTAAGCGGCCCCATGACCTCTCGCCGATTTTTAAAGTCTCCGCTGGCGCCTCGACCGATACGCTGACATTTCAGGCTGGTTAGAACCCTGACATGATAGACATGTGACACAAAATATATTATGCCCTATTCATGACATTCATTGATGTAGGGCCTATAAAAAACAAAGAGACAAATTGGGCCTACACGATTAGGCTCTTTAGACTAGAATTTACATATTTCCAACTTCTCGGGTTCGAGGGGGTAATTCAGATTGGTTGTGGGTCGAGGGGGTTGTGGGTCGAGGGGCTATGGGTCGAGGGTTGTGGGTCGAGGGGGATATGAAGGTAACCCTAAGTATTACACAATATCAGCTAAGGCCTATGCTACATTGTGACAGTGTAGTGGTGGTATACCAGCAAACACGATCAAGATGTTTAACCAATGTTGGGTTAAGGTTGGGCCAGCGTCGCAGACATTATACCAACGATAATTCGTCATTGGATCACGTGTTTTCTGGTATTTGTCCAATATGCCGTAGGCTGCGATAGCTGTCTGACGTAATCGCAATGATATTGCAGCTTCCATACATAGATGATCTTGTCATCCAGGTGTGAAGTCTGAAAATATACCCCCCCCCCTCCTCCCAGATTATACCTGGGTAGATTGTGTGCACCCCAGAATCTACCCCGGGGTAGATCCTGAACTATACCCCCGGGGTAGATTACGGTGGCTCCCAGAATCTACCCCTCCCTCCAAGGATCTACCCTCCTTTATTGTGATTATGTGAAGTGTATTTGGCTCCCAGAATCTACCCCTCCCATCCAGAATATACCCCTCTTTTCAACAACTATATGCGACCCTCCCAGAAGCGACCCCTCCCTCCCAGAATATACTCCTCCTTTCAACAACTATATGCGACCCTCTTTTCAACAACTATAATATTACGCGACCCTCCCAGAATCGACCCCACCCTCCCAAAATACACCCCCCCCTTTTCAACAATTCTATGCGACGCTCCCAGAATCTACCCTCCTTCCCAGAATATACCGGTAACCCACCTTTTCAACAAACACAACACATTGTCCCTGTGTGGTGTGAACGCTGACCCAGCGTCCAGAACGCTGGCCCAACATTAAACCATCACATGCTAAATGTGTTGTTTTCCCAGTAGTCAGCAGCATGATGTAGACCTGTTGTGAGGGTACATTAGGCATATGCACAGCAGTCTGGCGGCAAAAAGTGCTTGAGCACATGGTGTGTATGTATAAATGTAGCCTTCGTCTCCAACAGACTCACAACATGATTTCATGTCGGCCAATTGTCTGTGATTTGGCATAGCATTGTATTGGCATTGGGTCAACGCATCGTAGTTGCTGGGTATGTATTCAGTGTTGTCTTGGCCCGTGCGGCAAGAACACCACCCCCCTGGTTAGTACCTTAACAAGAGAGCGTGTTGACAACAGATTGACCCAATGCTGCTTAAATGTTGGCACAGCGTCTTCAGCAGCGGCCAATGTACATTAAAACATCATTGGAACAATGATTCTTGTTTGCTGGCCCAATGTCGGGATTACGTAGGCCCAACGTCCACGACGCTGACCCACTATTGGGCCAGCGCCTCGTGTCTGATGGGATTGTGGGCTCGTGGACGGGTGGTGAGACTGACCTCATTCTCCAAGGCTAATTAATAATCATGATCACCCAGCCCTCCCACACATAACCAAATATGGCACGGGTCTACTATAGATAACAATGGACCATTTCAAAAGTCCATACAGTCAGATGGGAAATCGTGTGAAGATGCTCAGTGTATCTGGAATATTTGAGGCCACCCCCGGAAATGGTCTTTTCATGAATGAAATGCGCCTGTCTACAGGTTTTATGAATGACGTGACGTCACTTTTTGTCCCAAAGTTGTGTTTAGACAACCATAACAAGGTGGCTGTGGCCAATGGCCCCACCCACAACAAAAAAAATGTTATATAACTGGGTATGGCTGTTTGTGGCATAAATGCATTAAAGGTATCCCACAAAACAACATCTCTACCACTCGACATTACCTCTCCCTTCCCACAAAACAACTGTTCACCACAAATAATTTAAAAAAAACTACAAAGGTTATTTCAATAAATACATTTTTAAAAATACCTCACACCTCAAAAAAATGCTACCAATAAGGTTTTTTTAAACCTGGAGAGGTTACTCCAACATAAATGTGTTGAAAAGGTTCTAAAAAAGGCTGCTGTCCACTAAGGTATCGGTTAATTTATAAAATGGCTCGCTTTAGTCATTTTAATGTATTCTTTCCAAACGGTCATCATAATAATCATCATAACCATAATAAATATAACTATCAGGGTCACGAAAGACGCACCGTAATGGGTCGAAGGCCCCAAAAAACATGAGAATTTTTTTTCCAGGCATTAGGTATGTATAATTTTATATGAAAGATAGATGAAAAGCATGTGTTGATTTTTGAGTAGCCACTGAAAGTAAGCTAAATTCTAAAGCGGTGGTGCGAGCTGCACTATGATCATCTCGATATTATCAAGGATACTTAGTTATAAATTTATTAGAACAAAGTGAGCCGAATCACAAGACAAGTACATAATCATTTATTTTATTTGTTTAACCCTTTCGACTTTAGACGTCAGAATCTGACTTTTATAGACGTCAGGTTCTGACGTCTATCGGTCCCCTCACTGAAAGAGTAAATATTTAAAATGGCCGTAGACCCATAACATTGAAATAAAATTAAAAGAGCTAACTAAGACATTTATCATGATTTAACCCTTGTCCTGCTGAATTTCTTCAATTGTATTTTTCGTCATTTGAAGCTGGAATTGCTAACGCAATTTCCAGCCTCAAATGACGAAAAATATTACTATTTATGAAAAATAGACATGTCTAAAATTAAATTATTGGATCAACTAAGCATCTACTAAAAACTATTTTATCAAAATTAAGTGATATTTTCATTGATCTAAAACATCCTTAACCCCGTATATATCCGGGCATAGCAGGACAAGGGTTAAAATAAAAAAATAAAACTTCGGTCCCTTGGTTTGTATAAAAATATTTCAGGGCTTCGAGAGTAAAGCTGTCGTATTCATATTATCAGTACTTTATGGAGCTGCAATCTAATGCTGATGTTTCCTCCAGTTAAAATATATACAATAAATTCCACAAATCGGTACATTGGGAAAATAACTTGATCCTTATCAAATCAGTTTAAAAGAGAGGCTGACTTAAATTATTAATAAAAAGAGACAAAAGGCTTTAACTGTGGATTTAAAAGGTTCTACAATCGCGAACTGTATTTTAATAACATGACGTCAAACGCTGTAACGATAAAGCGGAGAACGACATACAGAGCTTGATCATGATTATTTGGCTCTAAAAGGTCGAAAACATATAACCCCTTGCATAAGAAGTTGATTAATAAGTTTTTTTATATTATATTTCAGACTTGAAGGGTAACATTGAATGAGGTGATATGTCATTCTCATCCACGATGTGAGCTCGTCCAATGCCGGTTTCCAAGTGGATTTATTCGAGAAAGCCCCATCCAGAGAAACAAGACAGCCACATAGATTGTGTAGAGAACGCACCATCAGGTCGTTTTCCAGGGCGCCTGTCATATACAACCATTCTTGTTGAATCCCAAGCTCAAATTGTCAGATGAAATACCGTCCTTCATGCGAGCACCAGACCAACGACATTGTGTTGACATAGTGTTGGGGGGGGGGGGCAGAGTGTGAGAAAAAAATGGGTAATAAGACTTTGTGTTTGCTATTTTTTAGCACATACATTACTATACGAGAGGTACATACTAATTGCGATTCCGTTACAGCTGACAATAATTGTATGCACAACCTGCAGCAACGAGAATATTATTGAAGAGGCGGAACCAACGATCACGCGGTGACCGTTCCCTTTAGTTGAAGTGACAGATTTTTGGATGCCCTTTTTGCCAGACTTGTTAGTAGCTTTCGGCTGAAACAAGCACTGTAGCCAGCCTGTCTGGCAATGGCCATTGCTGGCAATTCAATAAGACGGAGTACTGCCGCTTCAAACGAAACTGTCCCACCGGCAAATGGCCGACCAATGATATTACCGACATTTTCCGGGCCAGACGCACATCGGAAATTAACGCTCGCGATAAACACGCTGGGACAACGCTGCTTCAATGCTGTGCCATCGTCTGAGACGATGGCACAGCATTGAAGCAGCGTTGTCCCAACGTGTTTAGGACAGAGCCCCTAAACTTCAGATGACCTTCTACAAGGTGCGGCTACTTGATGGTGGCTTCTAGCTTCTAACAACACCTAATTCAGACAAACATTCGATCACATAACCAATAGTGATACCTAAGCTGTAGTTTAACAACTAGGGGTGCTTTTCAAGGTTTTCTTAAAACAATACTATTCATATAGAATGATCAATATTAACCTGATAGTGCTCCAGCTTGACGAGTGCATAAGGATTACATCTATATGCTTTAGGATTACATCTATGCTCAGAGCCAATGTACATCACAATAAAACAAAGTATTTTGTATATAAATATATGAAGATATAATACGAATTCCGATAAACAAACGCTACTCAGATTAGTAATGTATACTTGCTCAATGAGCAATATATCACAAATCAATGCCCTTTATTACAAGAAATAAAGCTAATGACCCAATGTTGTTTTAATGTTGGGCCGACGTCAAAACAACATTGGGTTTGAACAGTTCCAGACATACCCGGAGGAATGCCAGTTGTGAGGACCTGTTCACCAATAAAGAAGAATTTGGCAGACATTTGAAGCCGTTGGAGAATTAGATTAGGCCAGGTGGCCTGTGAGTCGTCTTTTCTGGTGTTAGGTAACATTATCTATAGCTGTCACTCTCCCACAGGCGAACAATTCAGTACACGCGAATCTCAATACAAAAGCAGCAGGGAAGTGTATAGAAAACTGTCAATACCATATCTAAAGCCTCCATCTTCTCTGTGCGATAAATAGATTCTAATTCAAATTTGTATACATGGGTGAAGTCAAGTTTGACGTGTTTGGAAATAATTAGATATATTATGAGAAATAAATCAACAAAAACGACTATAACTTATTGTGAAATACAGATGAATTATATCATGTATATAGAAGGAGTAGTAAAAACCGTTACACGCCTATTTATAAGCAGGTGGTTAATCATTGCAGCGCGGGGATCGACTTTAGTCTGTAGACGTCAGATTCTGATGACTAAAGTCGATCCCCGCAAATTGAGAGTAAAAATATTTATAATGGTCGTAGACCCATAACATAGGTATTCAAGTGAATCAGGAAGAGCTGACTGAAATACTTTTCAAATTAACAAGAGGACTGAAGTCCTATATCATCCCCCGCCATAAATTAGGTTAGACTTTTTGCGGTCACAAATATTTAAAAAGTTGATTTGTAGTGACCATTTTAAATGCACATTTCCAGATAGTGGGTAATGTGATTGTACAATGTGAATTATTACTGATTTTAATTTTTCTGTTTTTGCGCCCACAAGAAAATATGAAGTTTATCCATGGCGGCCATTTTGAATTTCAGTCAAACCTTAAAAAAATCACTTGCACATCTCCATATCGTGGGTAATGTGATAGTAAAATTTGAATAATTTCTGACTTTAAGTTTTAAAGTTTTTACGCCCACAAAAAATTTGGAGTTGACCTCTTGCGGCCATTTTGAATTTTGGTAGCATCTTTAAAAAATCACTTGCACATCCCCATGTTGCTAGGAATGTGATGTTAAAATTAAAAAAAAAGTGACCAAACTAAAGTTGATCTGTGGCGGCCATTTTGAATTTCAGTAAAACCTTGAAAAAGTCACCTGCACATCTCCATATCATGGGAAATGTGATAGTAAAATTTGAATAATTTCTGACTAAGTTTTAGAGTTTTTGCACCCACAAAAAATTTTAGAGTTGACCTCTGGCGGCCATTTTGAATTTTTGGTAGCATCTCTAAAAAATCACTTGCACATCCCCATGTTCCTAGAAATGTCATGTTAAAATTTAAAAAAGATTTGACCAGTAGTTTTTGCGCCCACAAGAAAACGTGACGCCGGGCGCTAGACGCCGGACAGAATCCTGGCGCGACTAAAATCCCCCTTCCCCTACGGGCGGGGGATAAAAACCCTCTTTGGTCTCCATAATTTATACGAAAATAATTCAGTGCTCTAGTGATTAAAATCCATTTATCTAACTTATAATAGCAGACATAAGAAAAGGTGGGATATTCGAAACATTTATCGGCTAAAGCTAATTTCACATATAGCCTACATTTCGCCCGCCGTCTAATTTCACATATTATAAAGATTACATAAAAATTAAAAGCTTTAAAATGCAAATAGGGTTGAATAAACGTGTATTCACTTTTTAAACTCGTTTACAGTCTCTTCATTAGCATACGTGTATCTACTTATGTTTCAAGGGGGTGAAACCTGTATTCAATAATTGTAAATGTTCAACAAAATATGAGTACAATTTACACACTTGAAGTTGTGAATCGCGGCAGCGAAACACAGCTGTAAGTGTGTGGAAAATTGAAAAAAAAAATCAAATTGTGACTCAGAAGAGTGCAAAATACAAGTACGAAGGACATCTTTGATAAATAATTTCTGAGTAACTGATACAAAGACCAAGCTATTGTGAATAATTTATAGGCATCTTCCAACAACGAATAATCAATAGGCATCTTCCAAACGCAATGATAATTTTTAAATAATATTCAAGAGAGAGTTGGCTACATTAAACAGCACCCGCTGACGAAAGCGTGATCTGATTGTAAGGGGGGGGGGGGGGGGTTGGTGAAGGTCGGATACCGGACGATCCTAGTAGATCAGCCAGGGGCAGAAGGCGCGGCAGAATCTCAACACTACCCAGCTGGTCTGAAGCAAAAATCACTTCCCATGTCCAGTTACAGCTTCACTACGACTATCTGACCACATAACTGCAGAACAGCAATGTGGTGCAAGAGAATGATTTTAATGTTTGACGATTTGCCACATTCTCAGTCATTTTCATTAGTTGAAGCTGGATTTCACGCCTAAAATTATGAGAATCGACAGATTTTTTTTAAATAGCTCTTTAATGTTGTAGATGAGAAGAAGTTGCTCCAGGTTTAAGCCATCTGTTCCACATTGACCAGTCCATCACTTAATGCATACACACGCGTTGGATAAATATATTTTATTTTTTTAATGAAATGAAATAATGTAACAATTTTAAAGTACGGAGTCTATATCGCAACATTCACACATGATTTATATTACAGTAAAATGATCATTTATGTAAGTAACCGCGATAAAGAGATTTAAGATTGAAATATATTGAACTAGAAGGGGAATATGACTTTACCTGGCAGTGACGATGTATACAACTGACTGACCAAATCACTCACCTAAAACATAGAAAACACGACCGTTTAAAACAAAAATTATCATAATTGTAATTCATAAAGAAAGTAATACTACACAGGACACTATACAAAACAGAAGTTTATGCTGTAGACTAAAGATGGTAAATATGGCATGTTACACATTGTCGCACTTTCAGAGCTGATAATATAAGGCGTGTGACCGTACATGCACGCCATCACACTCCAAAACCGAAGTTGGGGTGTAGGAAAAACGGCATGCCTCGTACAATGTACAGATACAAGGGCAACACTTAGTGGAGTGCAAATCACATTTTTTGCTCACACTCGTTGCTCATTCAAGGAGTGTCATTTTCCACACACCACTATTTTGCAAACCATCAACACATTGAAAAGTCCATTAAAGCACGCACACGCGCTTGCATAAACCATTGTTTTTAATGAAATGTAATAAAATTTAAATAATACTATTTCAAAGTGCAGCGCATCATATTATAGCATGTTTTTATTTGTGTACGTTGTAGCGCAATTTATTATTCATTTGATGTACAGTACATCTACAAAGAACATGGCCGATCTACAGCGTACATAGGTCTACGTAACCATAATAATGTATCATCTTGGTCGAACAGTTGTAACAATATCTTCAACAACTGACTTTCCCGACTGCCATACATTTGTCAAAATATTATTGAATAAAATACTAAATCATACAAAATTATCTCCCTCCATATAGCACTGTGATACGTAGATCTTTATAATACGTCCATAGCTGCGTCCATATGATACATGTTTTGTCAACAACAACGTTGGAACATACGAATTGGACAGGAAATCATGGATGGTGGTCGTATGAGAAAATACAATGCATATATATATACCTAATCGTGAGGTACTTGCTGAATGAATGCAGGGCTCACTTAAAAGTGTTTGATTTTCCATTGTACTCATTTTACTCATAAATACGACACATACTCATTTTATCATAAATATCGACAATTAGCAGACATAGAGTGTAGTGTGTGGCACACAAATGCTTAAAAAATGCGGCACTGCTAAGGGTTGGCATTGAGGAGGATTCAAAATCAGCGGCTCGGTCTTCGCGGAACGAATAGAACCAGAATGAGATCCTAGACACGTGATAGGTCTAGATGACCATCTCGACCAATCACATAATACCTAAGATTCGGATCAGTAGCTTTGAGAATACCGTGGTTTTTCATCTACTTCTCGCGGACACGTATATAAAATTAACCTTACTGCGCTGAAATATGTTTGTATAAACCACGGTGACCAAAGGGTCTTTTTAATTTGAAATAATCATAAATATCTTGGTTAGCGCGTTCCACTTCATTTGAATACCTATGTTATGGGTCTGCGGCCATTATAAATATTTGTACTCTTACAGTGCGGATATCGACTTTAGACGTCAGAATCTGATGTATACAGTCATCATATTCTGACGTTTTAACCCTTTAACCGCCAAATTATTCAATCTAAATTTTCAACCACTTGAATTTATGTCTCGCTGACGCGATCCACAACTTCAAGTGACTGAAAATTATTCAGATTTGACAAAATGGAGGTCAACTGTTTTCAAATATTGCTGATTGATGTCGCATTTTATCTTTAACATGTTCAAAAGGTGGTACATAATGTGCTAAGAAAAAATGAAAACCCGAATAAATGCGGCACCGGCGGTTAAAGGGTAAGTCGATCCCCGCGCTGTAAGGGTTAAGACAATGACGCCATATTTCAGTGATCTTTTCTATGATTGTTCGTATAAAAGTCTTCAAACCGTCGAAAAAGAATTCTTAAATAAATGCAACTTTTAATAAGAGAAACATATACATACGCTTATATACATATTATCAATATTCATAGTAGCTTAGGAATTCTTTTTTTCTATTTGTTTTTACAAACTACTTTTATAGGGATGGCTCCCTTGAAAACATTTTCATTGATGTGTGGCCTTGAAAAGAGAAAATGGCCATGGAATAAATGTTAGCTGATTTTCACAGTTAAGTATCACGAGGATCACAGGCGGTAAAGGGAGAAAACATGATTTCCTAAAATCACAAATTACAAATGATGCTAATTGCAAGCAGATATAGAACTATTTCCTTGGCGTCTTTCATGTCCGGGGTGCCCTTAGGCTCTGGTTAATTGAATATCGGCAAAACGATTTTTGTTACTCATAAAATTGTTGAAATGCGCTTACAGTGAAAGGATGTTTATTGATTTGCTGATCGAGACAAAGATAATGTCAAACGTATGTAGGCCATGACTATACGTTGACACAATACTCGTAGAACGTCGGACAGAATCGGGCCAGTCCCAAGTCAGTGCGTTGTTTTGTATTTGGAGTACATGACGTACACGGGAGCAATTTGTCCATTAAGATGAAACAAACTTCATAGTGCCATATGAATATTCCCAATTTAATCAACAAATATTCCCAATTAGGCTCCACGTGCTTTCACCTATCCACGGTTTTAACAATGCACAAACGTCGGTTGAAATTATACCTCGAAGATGTAGAATAATATTAACTAGAAGGGTCTAGTTTTTTGTTAACAGAAAACTGGCGATGCCCCCCCCCCCCCTCCAGCAGTATAACCATAAAGGTTGATAGCTAATAGATGTAGTGTCAATGGCTTTTGTAATTAATGTTATGAAATGGCTCCTGTGACAGTAGAGACTGTATTAGGCGGAATACATTTTTCCGTTTTGGTGCGAAACACTTGTCAACAGTCCTAGCAAACACGGCGTTAACCCAAGCTAGCCCAGCATTACACCAGCACTGGTTCAACGCCTCGTATTTGCTGAGCCGCGTTCAACCCAGTAAACAAAAAATATTTGTACAATGTTGGACCAACGTCGAAGACGTTGGGCCGACGTTGTACAAATGGTATACAAATATTTTTTTGTTTGCTGGGAGTAGCAGCTGGTCTGGTATAGCTTACTGCTGGCGGCGATAACAAGCCGATAACACCGACCCAATGTTAAATGTTGGGCCAGCGTCGCCGGTGCTGGCCAATATCCATTCAGTCCTAGTCAGTGCTTCATGGTGCCAAAGCTGGGTTAATGTTGGCCCGCCGTCTGTGATGCTGGCCCATATTCAGCGTGGCACCAAACAGACACGGTACCCCAATACTGGGCTAATATTGGCTCAGCGTCGTAGACGGTGGGCCAACATTAGCCCCGCTAAGGGTCAACGTCTCGTGTTTGACCGCCTGCACATAGAAAGCGCTGGAGATAAATGAATAGTATCCTTGCACAGACCATGGAGACAGACTGAGACAGACTGAGCGGACAGGGGTTGAGCAATATGTCCCCACCTTTGTGTACAGAGGGGAGGCATAACAATGCACAAATGTTTGTTAAAACTATACCTTAAAAGATGAACTATACCTTAAAAGATGAATAATTTCAACAATGCGCAAACAATGGTTAAAACTATACTTTGAATATGGATAATTTGATACTACACATACATTGGTTAAAACTATAACATTGAAGATGGACAATTTAACACTGTACACACATGAATAAAACTATATATTGAAGATCTATAATTTCAACACTTCACAGACGTTGGTTAGGCTATAACTTGCAGATGTATAATGTTTAACACTACACAGATTCTGTAGACGTTGGTTATTTATATCTTGAAGATGTAAATAATTTACCATTGCATAAACGTTGATTAAACTATACCTTAAAGATGAATAATTTTTAACAATGCACAGACTCTGGTTAAAATTATACCTATAAGATGTAATTTTAATAGAAATTTATTATAATAAATAAAAATAGATAAATAATAATAATAATAATTAAATGAGTCAATGCACACTTGCTAAATCAGATAAAACAAACACGTACAAAAATAAACATATCATGACAACGCTGGCTTAGCAAATTGAGATAACGTCGCCAGACTTTAGCCAGCGTTGAGCTGACGTTTGGTGCTGAGAAATTGAGCCAATAATCGTTTTCAGATGAATCGTGCGCGACACAAAATTGACTAGAACCAAGTGGGAGCGCCTAAGGCTACATCACTGCTGTGCAAGAGAGCTCTTAGCCTCTGTTATCCAAGTCCACTGAACTGAACTCCACACGAAAAAGTCATCCTAGTTTTTTAATGATTGTCTGCCACTTAAATACATGCACGTCGTCCACGCTATGTAGTGTATTAGGGCAGAAACTATTTGATGGAAAATACAAAACATCTCCCTTATAAACGTGTAAGTATTCTGTTTAATATCAAAAGAAAAATAATTGCATAAATATCTTATCACATACGTAGTGTGATAACCAAATTTATATTTAAAAAAAATATTTAGAAATAATAATGTTATAATATATACTAACTATAGAATAACGCAAATAAAATTGAACTATTATTTTTTAATGATTAGTTTTCACATTTACTGATGCGTATGCTTATTATATATGGTTTGAAATAATAACCCATTTGCGCTACCAAATATCGATGGACATTTTGATGATTCTCGATAAATAAACACATGTTCTTACATCCTAAAAATAAATCATAGTGATCTACACAATATGATTGCGCGTGACACGCGGATGTTGATGTTGTATCGCATGCTGCTGGATACGCTGTCCAGTTCGGGATTCAATCCTAATAGTAATACTAATGGCTACCACGCAGAGAGCTTACCCACCGTGGGCCCAGCATACACAAGGCATCGGATTAATGTTGGTTTAACCCTTAAAGCGCTGAAATACTTCGTATAAACCATGGAGACCAAAAGAGTTTTTCAATTTGAAATCATAAATGTCTTAGTTAGCTCTTTTTTGTTTCATTTGAATACCTGTGTTATGGGTCTACGGCCATTATAAATATAACAGTGCGGGGATAGACTTTAGTTGTCAGAATCTGACGTCTACAGACGTCAGATTCTGACGACTATTAAAAGTCTATCCCCGCGCTGTAAGAGTTAAGTTTGGTCCAACGTCATAGACGGTGGACCAACGTTGAACCAACATTGATTCAACCTGCTGGGTACGTTTACACCGTAATTCTTAATCATTCAATCAGCGCATACAACCACATATAGCGTGACCACGGGGCAAGAAGCCACGAATAATAACGCCCGCCTTCGTCAGAGCTTTTCAAGTAGTAGTAGAAGTAAATCATTGCATTATGTTACTTTTCGGCACAAATGGTCTTTTAAGTGACATTGTAATACGATAAAAACGTTGTAGTCAATTGATGAGATGAATGATGTACAAATGATGATGTGAGGGTGATGGGGCATGGTGGGTTATTGAGAGCGTTCACCTCCGCTCGCCCGATAAGGGGTTCTAGGCATGTCTAGGTGATCTACCCCCAGACATGCCCAGACGGCCGGGAACTTGGATTTCGCTGTGCAATTTAATGCTGAAACTCTGTGGCATTTCGCGCAGCTCCGCTATCCTCGGGTCGGAAAGTCCCCAGAGTAACAATAGGAAGGGTAACTCCATTCATTCGCTGTGAGAGACCTAATGCCAACACCCGCTATTGCCGGTTATTTAAGGCTAACACGGCCTACACCAGCGGATGCACTGATGCGGGTGCTGCATTGGCTCCGCTGTTGAGCGGAGGAACCAGGGTACGCCACTGGAAATCCGCCCGAAGATTATGGCCAGATACGAAGAGGCTGCAGCTGCCCTTGGATGATTGCTGTAGACTAGTGCTTCCGTATCATGCCGTACAGCATGCAACTGACGGGACAGATCCTCCCCGGATAAGGGCGAAAAGTACTACTACTAGCAATCATCACAGTACCCCAGATTTTCAAGTAGAATATTGCTTAACGTCACTTTTCGGCACTAATGGTCATTTAAGTGACATTATAATACGATGCAGTGCGGTGCTGTAATCATAAAAGAGTGCGTAATACAATCTAACACACAAACTATTTTCTGCTAAGCCAAAAGATCGTAACTAGTACAGTACAGTTAGTAGTATGCAGTTCACTGTGTTTTGGCTTTGCACGACAGAGATGTACATGTACATGTATGCTAGGCCTACTATACATAAAGTAAAAAAACGGACCAAATTTACCTCGCCCAGTAATCATGATAATACATACTCTTAGAATATTGAAATGTTAAAGGTTAATCTGGAATTATTGTGTTGTGACAGATCTACATATTTTATGAACATGTCTAAATTGTAAAACGAAACACCACACGCACCTAGCAGACGAAACAAAAAAACTGCTGGGGTGTTTAAGAAAGGATTAATCTGCCCAGTGACGGACTGGCGTAGTAGTGGTTCAATCGGTCTGTTTTCAGCAGGTGTTGTTTTTTGCTAAGCAGTAGGCCTACGGTCTGTGTTGCAGCTGTCCGCCGTGAAAGCTGATTACAGGACCACAATCAATAATGATTCGTTCCGCTCATTCAGAACCATGTAATAATTGCTGTGTTATTTCTGGTGACGGCGTGGTCCTGTGTTCATCTGTAACTACCATCTGGCTAATCCGAAAAAATGGCAAAAAGCTAAGCGGTTTATTTTTAGTAATCTTGAACAAAAGCGTTCTAATGATTAGCAGTGGAATAGTCAATGCTCCATTGTGAATAACATGCAGATCATAACATTAATATTACTATAAGCGCACGTGTAGTATTCCTGTTTTGTTTATTTGATTTCCAGTTAAACCATGCAAAAATGATACAATATGATTATTATTAATTAATTATTTTTTTCGAACATGTTATTAGCTTTGGTTGTCAGGATCATGTCGAGACGACCTCTATAAGGCCAGTCAACCAATTTAGGGAATTAAAAATTTTATTTTAAAATTTTTATTGGCGGTATAGATTTATATGATTTACATGTAGATAATGCAATGGGAGCTCAAATGGGATTCTTATTGTACTCCTCTAAAAAATCATATAGCCTATGAGTATAGCCTACAACAACGAATATTGCCACGTTTCTACCAATTAAACCATTATGTGTCTGATGACCTGATACAAAAGCAAAAACGTCAGAAGCACCTTTCTTTCTATCAAACTACAATTTCTACCATGAAACATGCGAAACATGCGACAGTATACTGATACCGATGAGAATATATTATTAAAAACAAAAACAGATTCAGAAGAATTAAGCAAGGGCCTGTCTATTAAAAATACACTACTAATAAATCATAGGGGCCTACAGTATTTGTCTGCTATTTACCAGCATCTACCTGCAGTTTATTATAATCTACATGTAACAACAATAACAGGAGTGGAAATCTGAAGCACATTTGGCGTAAGAGAAAACAAAAAGAAGGCCACAGTAACGACAGAGGAAACCTTTCAGCCGTCAGCAGATTGAATGGGCGAAAACAGAGCCTGAGGAGGCAGAAACAGACCGTATTGGTTGGCATATGAATACGAATACCACCCCTGGAACCATGTACCTAAAAAGTAATGTATCCGCGGCCGGAGGAGCTCTCCTTGGATTTATTTCCGTCATAAACGAAATGAAATTATCTTAACCCCGACAACGCTGATATATTTTTGTATAAACCGTAGAGACTAAATGTGTTTTTTTCAATTTCAAATCATCATAAATGTCTTAGTTTGCTCTTTCAGATTCATTTGAATATCTATTGTTATGGGTCCAACGCCATTATAAATATTTTAATTCTTTCCCCGCGCCGGAAGGGTCAATGTCAAATTCTCAAGACACCAAACCTGCGAGCCCAGCATCGAGTTAACGGTAGATAAAGAAATCTGACGTTGGCTCAACATTTATCCGATATTGTGTGTTTGTTGGTAACCATCTGGGAACTGGAGAACGAGAACAATAATTAAGCAACTCCGGGATGTCCGGGTCCCTCCCCCCGTACAAAAAACTTTTCTCAACCAAAAGAACTTAACATTAATTAACTTAAAAAAACAATTTAAATATGGTAAAAAAATCTATAAAAAATTGTCTACATAATTTGTTTTTTAAACCTGGAGACATAATTTTTTGTAAAAAAAATTCAAGGTGGCTGTTGTCAACCATTTTTCATCCTTCAGAACAAGTTATTTAGATTCAATGATTGTGAGACGCCACGTCAAATTTTAAAGCCATCCAACAAACGTTTTAGGAGAAAACTCACTTTTATGGTTCAGTGCCAAAAATACATGGGGAGAATATTCCAGGCTCATAAGAGTCATGCCTATGTTTAAAAAAGCCAGTTACCTTTTAAGTGAGAGCTAAACTGATTTTTGTGGCGCTCAATTAACAAGTTGACCTGCAATGGTGCATTATAAAAATATACAAGTGGTAGACATGGGAACTTTATGTTGCAAGATAAACTAATGGTTCCTGTCGTTCATACTAAATTGAGAGCAGTTTCACTGGCTCAAAGTCCCAGAGCGCAGACAATGAAGATGGCCAAAAAATCAGCTGATAAGCCTGACTGAAATGTTTTCGAACAAAGAGATACACCATACACCCTAGATACACCAGTATTGTGGTTTGTGTATGTATACATAAATTATGTGAACTGTTCCTTTAAAACGTTCAACGAAGACCGATAATTTAAATGACTTTGTAACAAGTAAAATTATTGGAACATGTAAATAAACAAGTGCAAATCGGAGGGATTTGGTAGCTGTAGTAACAAATCACTTTAAAAAATGGCCCGATATCCTCAAAAAGCTAATCAGTTCTGCAGATCATGCACATAAATGCAATTGTAAGGCTAGAAGTCCTTTAGTCAAAAACTTTTTACATTACCTTTCGTAAACCGTCAATTTGGGCTGATTTTCGTATGTTTTGTGGCCACCAGAGGGACGATAATGGGCCGATTTTCGTGAAAAACTTATCAGGTCTGGCCCCAGCCCCCATGAGTGTTAATGCCAGGTAAGAAGTTGATTGGTCAAAAAGTTTTCACATTAGCGCCCGGAAACCGTCAATTTTGACTGATTTCCGTCTGTTTTTGGCCACCAGAGGACCAATAATGGGCCGATTTTCGTGAAAAACTAATCAGGTCTAGCCCCAGCCCCCATGAGTGCTAGTGCCAGGTTAGAAGTTGATTGGTCGAAAAATTTCACATTAGCGTCCGGAAACCTCAATTTTGGCTGTTCCGTAATTTTTTTGGCCACCAGAGGGCCGATAATGGGCCGATTTTCTTGAAAAAGAAATCAGGTCTGGCCCTAACCGCCATGAGTGTTGGTTCCAAGTTAGAAGTTGATTGGTCAAAAACTTTTCACATTAGCGTCTGGAAACCTGAATTCTGGCTGATTTGTGTATGTTTTTTGGCCACCAGAGGGCCGATAATAGGCCGATTTTTGTGAAAAACTAATCAGGTCTGGCCCTAATCCCGAGGAGTGTTGGTTCCAAGTTAGAAGTTGATTGGTCAAGAAACTTTCACTATATTGCCCGGAAACGAAGTGTTACAGACGACAGACAGACAGACAACGGCGTTTATAGAGCTGCAACGGCGTTTATAGGTCGCAGCTAAAAATGGGCGATGCACAAATGTGACTTGACATAAACAGTCATTGAGTGTTTTCTCCACTCATCCGACACTGTGTTTTGGGCCTGCCTAGATGGAATTTACATGTCCAGATAGCCGGAGACTTCGGCTACTCTGTTCAATTTATTGATGAAACACCGTGGTAGCTCACCCACCTCAGTCTGATGGAGAACAACAACAGTTGAGGGATGAATGAATGAACGAACGAATGAATGAATGAATGAATAAATGAATGAATGGATGAATGAATGAATGAATGAATGAACGAATGAATGAATGAATGAATGAATGAATGAATGAATGAATGAATGAATGAATGAATGAATGAATGAATGAATGAATGGATGAATGGATGAATGAATGAATGAATGCATAGATAAAAGAATGACTTCTACTTCTCGGTGAAGGTGGTTCCTCACAGTATGACAAATGTATCGGCTTAGATCCCAGAATGGACGGAGAAGAAACATTTGTTTCTTAAAAAAATCAGAATACCGGCAGATCCGAACTATGACATGACGGCAGCGCTAACTAGTACATCGGTACGATAAAAAAATGTCGTTTAAGCCAAACTACATGCCTCCAAAAAGTGCGTCATTTCTAGTTCAGTGGAGTACAGAAGTAAATCTGGCATCATCTGCGAGCTGAGCGTTGACAAGCCGGCGTGAATTACCAGGAAATATACATGTTGCTGTGCTTTGATGTTCTTTAGGTTCAGAGTATACCGCACTTATTGCTGTGAGTGTCTCATGGTGTCTATGATGGATGTCTACAGGGGCATTGGTGTGACTACGGCACGTTCTGGTCAACATTATATCAAAGCTCGCACGGATTTTGGCTGGTTAAGATTTAACACATCAGCGCATTTGGCTGACTTAAAGCTCTTTATTATCCCTTTACCGCCGTTGCCGCATATATTTGGGTTTTCATTTTTTTATTAGCACATTAAGTATCACCTTTTAAACATATTAAAGATAAAATGTGACATCAATCAGCAATAATTGACAACAGTTGACCTACATGTTGTCAAATCCGAATAATTTTCATTCACTTGAAGTTGTGGATCGTGTCAGCGAGACACAACTTCAAGGGGGTGAAAATTCAGATTGAATAATTTGGCGGTTAAAAGGTTAAGTGTTTTGAACATAGATGGTTGAATACATGTTTATTATAATTGTATTTCTTTTCAATAATGACGTATTATTTTGTTCTGGTTGATTGAATGAACGTATTTCAATGGACATCAAATGTAGTAAGAAATAGTTATCAGCAATCAACTGGCAAGAAGGGTATGGGCAACAATAAAAATATATATATACAGTTTAATCCCCTCGAGATGATATGAAAATGTCGTTTTAAACACACTAAACGGATAACGACGCCTAGATAATTAAAACATAATTTATACATGTCATCCTCCCTGAGCGCAGACAATTCACGCACTGCTAGTTAACAGGTAAAAATCCTACAAGGTCAATCTACATATATGTATGTCTATGTCTATGACGTCGTGCTCCTAATGTCTTCATGGTTGGAATTTGGTCCTTTGCCTCTCACATTAATGGTGCTATACTTCCCAGGAATATATATGGAGTTGACTAATCCGCTGTCAGAGGTGGGTATTATATCGGCTTAGATCCTAGATCCCAGCCCTTCGTCAGGCTTGACTTCAGAGCTGATGTATTTAATCAAATAGAAAATAAAGTGAGGAACATAATTACACATCTCTTCCGCGGATTTAGATTTAATGAATACCGTGGGGAAATATTTAGAATTAATCGCATGCTACTTGATTACCACCTGAATATTACTTATTCTACGATCCGTGCATGACTTGCTTAATCATGCTAGATATTCACACATTACAACTAGATCCAATACAATGCCAACTGTAAATAAATAAGATGGGTGAAAATCAATGTAATACAGAGCTAGACACTGGTTGTTTTTTCCCAAGCAAGACGAGAATTGAGTCCATGATGTCGAGAATATTTATGCGACGTTGGCCCAGCACAGTGTCAAAGTTAATTCCTAGTATTTCTGAGTATGTGGTGCATTTTCCTCTCTAATATTGTGACAGATAAAAAGTAGTACTGAGATATAAAGAGGTACTATTGCAAGGCCGGAAGGAACAATGAACTGCAGTCTTTTCGAATGATTTCCAAGTCTTCAAGGGATTTTTCAGTTGTATCAGCATAACGCGCACCCCAGCGTTCTAAATAATTTGGAATGGAGTAACCACGATAGCAGAATATTTCCTGCGTGGTTCACACACGAAACTGCACTAATGTCATGACGCCTAGCCAGTGGATTGTCCTCTGCTAGCTGAACCGACAGCAGAATGTAAATGCCGATCCATGAAATGGGCAGTTAAATACATATATCAAACAGATATCAGAGAAATAAAGTAGAGATAAACCAGCTAGGTGTAGATGATCAAAAGATCGTTCAACCCTTTCAGCGCCGGGACCGTCTTTAGACGTCAGATTCTGACGTCTAAAGACGATCCCCGCACTGAAAGAATTAAACAAATTATAAAGGCCGTAGACCCATAACACAGGTATTCAAATGAAGCGGAAAGCGCTAACTAAGACACTTGTGATGAAAAAAAATATTTAAAAAATCCTTCGGTCTTCATGGTTTATACAAAAATATTTCAGCCTTGTAGGCTAAGGGTTGACTATGTACCGAGTGTATTGCACGCGCTGATCTTGAGGATTTATCGTCGATGGTTGTCCTCGTCTTGTGTCCATTTATTATCATCAGACGGCATGTCGGGCGCCACGTCGTAGGATGAGAGATCAGCGATGAATGAATGCTGAGCCAGCGTCTATAAGACATTGATCCAGCATTAAACCATCGCTGGACCACAACCCCGAATTCGCGGAAGGCACGCCCCGAGTGCAGCTTGCGTTCGCAGTTCACACGCAGCTCGCGCACGTGGGTGTATATTGGGCAATAATCATATGGGTCAGCAAGGAGCTTGTCGGCAGCATCAATTCTAGCGGTGCGTGGGAACCAGAGGTGGTATTTATGAGAGCGCTTGTCAATGCAGCCGGCCGGTTTGTTAACCTCTAACAAGAAATCAACTTGCTCATCCCGCAATATGTCATCTGCTGCAACATAAATGATGAGATAGTCAATTTAGTCCATAAGACTCGACTAGCTCAATAGCTAACGAACGAACGAACGAACGAGCGAACGAACGAACGAACGAACGAATGAACGAACGAATGAATAAATGAATGAATGAATGTACGAATGAATGAATGAATGAATGAATGAATGAATGAATGAATGAATAATTGAATGAATGAATTAATCAATTAATCAATTATTTAATGAATGTATGAACGAATGAATGAATGAATGAATGAATGAATGAATGAATGAATGAATGAATGAATGAATGAATGAATGAATGAATGAATGAATGAATGAATGAATGAATGAATGAATGAATGAATGAATGAATGAATGAATACAAAATATATCTATTCAAAATAGGTCAACGAAATCTATGAACGAATGCGTGAATGTAGGAATGAATGAATGAATGGATGTACGAATGAATGAATGAAAGAATGAATGAATGAATGAATAAATAATTGCATGAATGAATGAAAATTCAGGCTTGAAAGATTTAAATGCTGCACTACTATGGGTTTATAACTATTTTTGTTATGGAACAGTTCTAATAATAACAATATTTTCCCCCTATTTGTCACCCATTTCGAGTCATCTTCATCCACTACAAGTCGAGAATTGCGACAGCAATTCGCGGCTTGTAGTGGATGAAGATGACAATGGTAAATTCAGGCTTGAAAGATTTAAATGCTGCACTACTATGTGAAATGTGTCAGACGATTAAGAAATATTCCAGCGTTTAAAAACTAGATCTGCTGAAATTTGAAATAAGTGCATTATTTGAGATCTGCACCCGCCCAATTAATAAATATCAGTCAATGATATAAAAAAAATCGATTGCGCTTTTTACTGCGTCGTCCACATGTAAATAGTTAATACGATCAAAGCTAATTATGGGATTTCCGCACAATCATGATTACCGTGTTCATTGCTATTTTTACTAGTAGGCACCCAATAAGCAATAAAAATGCTCAGCCCGGGAAGTACGCATAATTTAAGAATAGGCCTACTATGCAATCAACATATATTAATCAACGACATTTAGCCATGCGCTGCATTTCGTACAAATACACAGTCCAGCGCTCGTCTGGAGAATTGTAAATCGTCACCTCGGATATGAAAGGGTGTATCTGTCACTTTACAAAGTGGCAGATACACCCTTTCATATCCAAGGGGACGAAATACTGTTTGAAGAATAGTAAATACCACCCCTTAGTATTCATTTTGTCCGTTGTCATTGCTCTGTCGCAGCACCACCGTGCCACGTAATTTTGTCTCTGCACACCTTTTGTATCACCCATTTTAAATTTATTTTCTCTTTGGTATTAGGCATTTGCAATTTTGTTTTCCCCCTTGATTTCACATTTTTGTAATTTTATCTTTCCTTTTTGGAACACCTATTTGTTATTTTGTATTTTTCTTCAGTTGTTTTTTTATGTCACTTTCAAGTTCCCAATCGCACTACCCATTTGTAGCTAATAGTAATTTTGTTTTTCAGTTTGTTCTCTTTTGATATCACACATTATTAGACTCAGATTCAGACCTTTTTATTTGACATTGTCTGGAGACCCCTGTTAAGACACTATGTGTCGCTCTCATAGGGGCCACATTAACTTTGGTTATCCCACTCCCACATGTCCCACGTTTCTTGATTCAACGTAAAATTGTTGGTTTTCAATTTCGCTCTTTCATAATTTTATTGCGTTGTACTGTTGTTCATTACTAGTAGTACAACGACACGACAGCCAAATATTGAAGTGCGGAAATCAAACCTAGAAAAGAGCAGACGAAGTGCCAGTCAATCAGATTTCAAAACAATGGAGGTGTGAAGAAGGAAGGTAGTGTGAAACAATGAGAACACGAAATTACAATACAAACGTCAGTAAAAAAAAATTTGGGGGGGGGCATAACAAGATAATATATTATTGTACTCTCTTTAACAAGACCACACTCGACAATAGCACGCCGCCATTATTGAACTTGTCCGAGAAGTGGTCATTAGTAACATGCATAACAAATTTGGGAAGGATACATGAAAAAAGTTAACGCGCCCACAAGTAAATGTTAACGCCGACGACGACACCGAACTTCAATTGCAATAGCCCACCTTCTTTTATTAAAATTGAGGCGGACTAAAAAGGGTTCGCACCAGAGTCACATTATTTTCCTAGCGTATGCCTTCTCAAAGTATACCCTGGGAAAAATACTGTAACGTTTCTGTGAAAGTCAGAGTGACTGTGTAATGATTGCACCTGAGCAATGAAGAAGAAAAACAACACTCATTAATCATCATCATTCAATAATGTAGACAGTTGGATCTGATGACTGCCGTGGCGATATAATTACATAGAAAAGTGCAGCAAAAAACCGCATCTATTAGATGGAACCCAGAGGGCAAGTGATAACAATCATTTCAAATTTATTATCATATGACGTTTACATTTAATTATTAATATTATCATGAAATACTTTTTAATCTGCCTGATGATTTAAATAAGTGTTCCGCCAAATTTTAAGATGGGTCATATTTGATGAGATAACATAATATTATGTAAATTTCCATGATCTTGTGTTCGCGCACACATTATGCGCATAAATATAATCTATTGCACAAACTCATTGTAGGTTAAAATATTTGAAGTTGAAAAAAAATTGTTTACATACATAACATATGTGTGTTATCCCTCATTTTTTAGTGTCAGAAAAAGATAAATAGGTTTAAAAACAACATATCTACAAACTACAAACTACGTTATATCTACAAATAATATAACATCAATTTTTAACATGAAAGCTAGAATAAAAGTGTCACTCATTGACAACAGCTAGCAGCTACTACTACATGCATACCTTGCCTTTGGTACTTAGTAAAGATTATAGAACACTTTATTTCAATATAAACAAATCATTTCCATAAAAAATCACAGGTTCAGCCCATACGTTTAAAATGACATCCAATAGAATGATCATGTATCATACCAATCAAAGCTGCGTGATCATTTCGTTAAGTTTATTATAAATAATATCAGCCTATACTGATTCGATATTTATATAGTGTTCAAAAATGCTGACGCCCAAATAACAGCTACGTCTTGGACACTCCAGATTCTAAAGAGTCAAAATGGTAATATATAACTGTGTTATTTTTACCATATTACAGAAAAAAAAATAATTCAAAATTGGTCAGTATATAAAAATGTAATGAAAATGAGCATTTAACCTTTTCAAGCCTGAATTTACCATTGTCATCTTCATCCACTACAAGCCGCGAATTGCTGTCGCAATTCCCGACTTGTAGTGGATGAAGATGATTTGATGTGGTTTAAAAATTAAAGAAAATTACCAAGTATTGGTGAACCAGTTTCATGGAAATTTTCGTTCTAAAACCCTTGGTTGTAGGGAAATTAAGTTTGTTTTCAGGGATGTAAAATGATGCTTTAATGCATCGTAAGGGCTCAAAGGGTTAAATACACATTTAAGTACACCTGTGACGTTCAACACAGAAACGCCCCATTTACACAACTGTGGACTACATGCACATGTAGAGAGAAATGAATATAAACAATGAACTATTCAATATGTACAGATAGAATATATAATTTTGTCAATGTGGGCATCTTTAAATTCACGATGTCTGGTGTTGGCTCTCAACACTTTCAGTGCGGGGACCGTCTTTATACGGCAGAATCTAACGTCTCTAGACGTGAGATTCTGACGTCTAGAGACTGAAAGAATTAAAATATTTACAATGGTCGTAGACCCATAACATAGGTATTCAAAGGAATAAGAAAGAGTTAAGTAAAACTTTTATGAAAAAAAAACATTAACTATCTATTTCATATTTAAACATATTTATAAAGGATAAAACATTATTACCCATTAGTTATTTTGCATATCTGCCCTGTTTTATGACATGCATATACATAATATATGGAAACACATATTTAAACAATTATTATATGTACAATAGTTACAATAACTGAAATGGGAGGTACATTAGACACTTTAGATCATAAGTCGATGATATATGCATTGGAGTTAATTGAATAGGTTTACCTTTGGTCTTCGTGGTTTATACAAAATAATTAAGCGTTTTAACCCTTTCACCACTGAAGCCCGTTTTATATGTGCTGAATGCAGCACATAAAAACGGGCTTCAGTGGTGAAAGGGTTAAGGGTTAAGCCATGCAGGTGTGCCATGGTATTTATCTTTTTTACGGTGCGGTATATCAGCGAGGGAGTACGACTGTAACAAACAAGAGTCGTTTCTGTGCGAGTCACGCACGTCTTTTACGTCGGGCAGGACAATCGTCACGCGCGGTCTAAAATGGCACAATCTGAACGGCACCATATTACCATGGAGATAGTGGTACTATATCCATGATATGACCGACGTGATTACTACCACTGTATAAAGCCGGCCTGCGTCGCGCCGAAACAAACATCCATAGACTGTGGTAATGATAATCAATTGCCTAGCAGCGCTATAATGCCAATACAAAGACAAAATAGCCAACAATTCAACCCTCGGGTGTACCTCTGTCCATCAACATCAACAATTATAAATTTCTGTCTGTTTCTGTAACATTCCCATATAAAAGTCAAGATGGTCGAGTATTGAACTTGACCTTAAATTAGCTTAGTGAAGATGTGGCTAAAAATTAAAGCCATAAGTCAAGGCGTTATGAATATATCACGCTTACAAGAAAATTTCGTGTCCCAAACCTGGTGGTCTTGCAATTAGGTCTAATAGTCACTGAATATCAAACTTATATTAGTGTAATGCACATGATTGTGATTCAATAATGAAATACCATTTTTACCATAATTTACATTGAAAGAACGTCGTTTTTACTTTTGAATTTGATACCAGTATAGGCTAAAATTTAACTTATTTAATCGAGGTGAGTGAATTCGGCTTAACGGCGCATTTGTGATTAGTGACAAAGACTGAAACTGAAATCGGGATTATACCCTACTCTTTTTTCGAAGGCTTAAAAAGTTCCATATACTGCACAGTACCATAGCCAGAACTGCACAATTCAGCTATCCCTGGTGAATACAAAACATTTGTATAACATTTGCATAATGTTGGACCAACGTCGAAGATGTAGGGCCGACGTTGAACAAATGTTATACGAATGTTGTTGTACAACACCATCCTCAAATATTTCAACACGGAAGTCGGGCAAACGTCTGTCAGAGCTGCAACAGCTGCCGGCCGAAGGCACAGATTGTTTTGGATTTTCATGCGGGCTCGCTGTGGAAATCTGATCCAGTTCATGTACAGTCATGCAAACACAAGAAGTTGACCCGATGAACTTCTGCCATATTCGGCAATATGCGGACGTTGACATGGGCGGGCGTTGTGCGTGATCACCACACAAAAAGGATCAGTCTTTTTTTTTGTTAATAACTGATCATTATTGGATCGTTTCGCTTCACATATACGGTAAGTCAATGATGCACCAGCAGTAGAAGAAACACGTCCACCCACCTGCCACATGTTTAAAAGGTAACATGTTCTTAATTGAAATCTAGCAGTTCGACACGATCAATATTTAGCGGTGCTGATCCAGCTGGCACCTAGCTGTCACAAAGGCTCAGTACAAATTAAAAATTAATGACAAGCTTCTGCCCACTCCCCTGCAATAAAATCACTTCTGGACAACAGATCCCTGTCTTCATTCCGCCTGGATTGAGGCGTCGCTCAGTGAATAATTCTGGAATCTGATGATGATATGATGGACGCCACTCAGTGACTGGATCAACGTTGCTTCAATTATAGGTCCACGTCTTCGATGTCGTTCAGAAAAGACTGGCCACATTATATTATTAACCCTTTAAGCCCTCACGATGCATTAAAGCATCATTTTACATCCCTTGAAAACAGATTTGATTTCCCCCCAACTAAGGGGTTTAGAAGGAAAATTAACATGAAACTGTTTTACCAATACAAGACAATTTTTTTACTTTTTTACACACTTCAAGTCATCTTCATTCACTACAAGTCGAGAATTGCGACAGCAATTCGCGGCTTGTAGTGGATGAAGATGACAATGATGAATTCAGGCTTGAAAGGGTTAATAACCATCAACCCTTAAAGCGCTGAAATACACTGGATCAACTTGCTTTGATGTCGTTTAGAAAAGACTGGCCACATTATATTATTAACCCCTTGCCTGCTGATCTCGACTATATTCGTTTTCAATTTGTTTTATTATCTGACCAAAGCACTGTTATTGAGAATGAAAGTGTGTCTAAACATCAAGATTTGCAACTATGTGGTGTCAAATTGAGTGATTTTCAGGCACTTAATATACCCTATCCTGCTAAGTTAATTTATTTAAATTTTCACCCACTTGAAGTTGTGTGTCGCTACTGCGACCCACAACCTCAAGTGGCTAAAAATGGCAAGAATTGGACAAACAACAACAATTAATTTATGTCATAAATGTTAGTAGGTTATATAACAGTGTAACCAACCTAGTAAACACAAAACATTTGTATAACATTTGTACAATGTTGGACCAACGTCGCTGTTTAATTTGAGACAAAACATCAACAAATACTGATGTCTAACCAGTCACTTCATTACCAATAACAGTGATTTAATCGGCAAAATAAAATAGCTTAATTATGACAATAGTGGTGATTAGCAGGATAAAGTTTAGTAAAGAAATTATTAAGATGACGCTAAAGAAACAGCAAATTCATTTAGTTTGGACGTTCCCCTGCGTCCAAAATATTATTTTCCAAGTGGATACTTCATTATTATTATTATTATTATCAGTGATTATTTTTATCGTTGTTAATATTGTTATTACTATTATTATAACAACTATATAGATTACAGTATCGGGCCCTTTTCATGATGGTACAGTAACCCCTTATTACTGCTCACTCAATATATTAGCGAACTTCCAACTGCCATATCGGTGCGTCTAAGGCTAAAAAAGTGTAAAAGTTTGGGCCTCCGGGGGTAACCCAAAAACTCTATAGAGCAGTCTTGTGTCCTTTGTACGATGGTGCACATAAATCCCCTATTATCGCTTACTCGTCTCAGCAATATTCTTTATAGTTTACAATAAAGAGACGTGTTAACAAAACAACTCCAATCCCTTTTATATTCCAAATATAGACGTAATTGATCAACCCAGCAAACGGCGTTGAATTCAAACTGCACCAGCCAAAACATATAGACAATTTTAGTTAATGGATAGACAAGTGTCAATTCTTTCAAAAACTGAGCCGGAAGCGGTTGACCATCAGAATAAAGATTACTCACCCTTCCCATCTTCCCATCCGGCGTTAAACAACGGTTAGGGGGCACCATTCAATCTCCAGGGGGGGGGGGGGATTTTATAAATAAATAATTTCGGGCGGACTCTGCGTGGAATAAATAATTTACTTCAAGAATTGTTCTATATAAACATGTAATAAAATTGAAAGCCGGGTTACAATAAATAATGTGTCCGCGACAAAAACTCCAGCCCCGCCCCTCCCTCTCCCTGGAGATTGAATGGTGGCCCCCTTAGAATAGTGGACGACTGGTTGTGTGTGTTTTTCAACCCACTTGACCGCTTTCAAACAGGGCAATGTAGACTCCGCTCCCCTAAAATACTAAAACATGAACCAGCGTCAGATTATTGTTGGCCGGATTCATATAATGTGGACCAGCAATGAAACATCGTCGGAATAAGTCATCATGCCCCAACACAGCAGGCACGAGACACACAACTAATGTTGGTGCGGCGTTAGGCCAGCTTCACAGACGGTGGACCAACAATATACCAACATTTGTTTGACGACACATTCGATGTCTGGCATTTCCGCGTCTGTTGTCTGTGCTGTTTACAGTTTTTATGTTGGTAATAGTAGTAAATCCTTGCTTTACGTCACTTTTCGGCACAAAAGGTCTTTTTAAGTGACATTATTTACTTGGTAACGGATAGTAAGAGCCTGGTCAGATACAAAGGTAAACTACAGTAACTGAGATACTTTTCAAGCAAGTAGTTACTGCTGTTTGCCTATGCATCACAGCGCATTTCGCCACTGCAGGTTTCGAGGAGTAGATAATGGAATACCGAGAATAGAATTATGCATGAATGAAAGAATAATTGGGACTTCGGGCGACTTTTTGCGCAGGGATATAGAATTTGGAAGGGTTACTGCAACTTTTTTCTTCATTGTCAGCTGCTTCCGAAAAAAATATCCCCAAGATAACAATCCACAGATCGTGTCCATCGCACCGAGGAGGTTATATAGACCATATAACCTCCTTGATTGCAATAAAATTTGAAAGAAAGTAGGCCCTACGTCATGTACGCTAATTTATCCCTTTGAAGCCCGAAGTTATTCTTCTTTCAAACCGCCGAGACCGGGAAACGAACCCCGAACTCTAGCGTGAAGGCAGCGATGCTAACCACTACCATAGGGGCCCCGCCCTCAATGTTGAAAGACTTAAATAAATCTTTCATGAAAGTCTGCAATCAATTTAATCAATATACTCCAGATCAAAGTCTTTCAACACAGAACGGATCGGTCAATACAGATTAAGGAACGCGCCGAAAAGGTTGTTGCCACAAAAGTCAGAACAAAAAGTGTGTTCAAAATGTGTGCAGAAAAAAGTTTGTTGACGGAATTGATGAAGTATATGTTGACCCTGGGGCCGTATTCTCGTACAAATTACGATATATCGTAGGCTTCCGACTGGTCGAGATGACCATCTCGACCAGTCGGAAGCCTACGATATATCGTAACTTGTACGAAAATATGGGCCCAGAGTAAACCAGCAAATGGTAACGTACAGAATATAGAAACGAAACATAAAAAAAGTTTGTCGGACGTTTATCGTCAAAACAAAAGTGTTTTATATGCAACCAGAAAAACTATAGCCCCCCACCCCCGGATATCTAATGATGCATCCCCAAGCAGTGCAATGTTCTCAAAAAAGTGTCGAGCTCTACAGAAAAATGTGAAAGCCGCACACAAGGACGTGAGAGGAGAACGACCAATAATTCTATTACAACTGAAGGTGTAAACTTTGTGCGTGGCAACATTCAGAAACGCTCTAACTTAGTTGGCATCGACCGCTCAATTCAAAGCATTCCATTCACACGAGGCGAGAGAGTTGCACGAGGAAAATCCTGCCTGACAATGATCCTTCAATAGAATAGTCTGATGTCCCAACTGACCTTCTATCCCTTAACCCTAAAAACGCTAAATATTTGCATAAACCATGAAGACCAAAGGATTTTTTCAGATTGAAATCATCATACATGTTTCCTTAGCTCTTTCCGCTTGATTTAAATAGTTATGTTATGGGTCTACGGCCATTATAACTATTTTTATTATTTCAGTGCAGTATCTAAAGACGGTGCCCGCACTGAAAGGGTTAAACATGTACCGCGGATGTACATGTCATGTACGGCGAATGACTGGATCCTGATGAAAATTGCATAACGTATATTAAATATTACTTTCATAATATATGCCAGAAAAGTAATATAACCGGATAATGTTATAAAGAGGGCCGACATCTTATGTTTTGCTACATTTCTACTTTATCTGCGCGATGCGACTAATTATATTATAATATATACGCGCAGATTTGTTCCACAGGATATTTGTTAAATATTGCCCATAGGGAGGGGATCCCATTGGATAAGATTAGAACCCTTGGGCCAATATTATGATAAACAGGAAAAAAATCGAAGATTACATAGCTTGATTATTCTGTTATTTCCTGCATGGCATTCAAGCACCCGACAGACACGAGATATTGACCCAATATTAAATAATTGTTGGGTCATATATAGTCTGCGATGCTGGCCCGACATTAAAACAGCATTGGATATACATGTATGTCGAGCTGCTATGGGCAGGATTCTGGTGGTGTCATATGAGTATCTCGAAAACCCCCTCGACCCACTCACCCCTCGACCCTCGACCCACGACCCTCGACCCACAATCCTCGACTTAATTTTAAAAACAGTTTTTATTTGTTTATATATTTATAACTTTTGTATAATAATAACATTCGGGAATTTTTAATATAGGCCTACTGTGATGCTAGCCTGGCTATCAAGTGATGTTGGCTAACCGTCTGCTACGCTGGTCCAGCATCCACCCGACGTTGGTTTAATGTCTCTTGTTTAATGGTTGGCCATCGATTATAGTTTTATCAATACACGTAGCCCTACAGCTGACCAAACACATTTTAATGTTGAGTCACTGTTTAGGACGCTTGTCTAACTTTAACTGTTATGTATATTAACCCAAGCATGGGATTGAATGCCTCTTGTTTTTTTTGGTGCGCAAAAAAACACTTGCCAGTCATATCACCAGGCATGTCACTCGCCAGTTTCATTCAGTCACACGCTTTGGCACCGGCATCGCAAACGGTGGGCCAGCGTTACAGACGTTGGGCCAGCAAAAACCCAACATGGGTTCACTACTTAGTGCTTACTGTGCTTAGCTATCATTGGACTGGAACACTGTTGGGCCAGCGTTAATATAGGACAGTGGTGGGACTCAGATAGCAATCTATTATACGCCTAATCAAGTGCCCGCATATATTGCGTATCGTGTCTCTCCCCAAAATATACAGGAGGCGTTCAGCCAATGTTCGGCCAGCGTCGCAGACGGTGAGCTAACATTGACCTGATATTGTTTCCCGAATTTTATAAATAGACTAGTCTATCCAAAAAAAACAATAAAAAAATTAAAGTCGAGGGTCAAGGGTCGTGGGTCGAGGGGGTTTTCGAGACATCCGTGTCATATGCATACATGTGCAATCACTACCTCATCAAAATTATTTTGTTACCAAAAGACAGGTACCCATTTATACAACTCGGTCCAACGTCATCAACGTTGGCCCAACATTGCATAAATGTTATACAAATGTTTGTGTTTACTCGGGTGATTCCTATTTCAAAAAGATAGAATAATTAATATTGTCATTATTGACACTTATCATGAGCGCAAAACAAGTTTTTTCAACATATTTTTGAACACTTGTGTTCTTCTAAATGTTGAAAGAAAATGAATTGAATCGGGCTTTAAGCCACTTTTGTGCACATACAGGCTAAATTGGGCCAGGAGAACCTCTTTAGGATGGTCAGATCACACTGCCCTCCAGACTCCAGACACAGAATTCGAAAATCACACCCAGGGGGTCTGAGGCCGAGTACGCTACCTCTCGGTCACGGAGGCTGCCCACAATACAGAGTTTTACGAGTGAATGGGGAAGAAACATTTTTGTTTCTTTCAAACCGCCGAGACCGGGAAACGAGATCCGAACTCCAGCGTGAAAGGCAGCGGTGCTAATCACTATCCTAGGGCACTCGCCCTAAATGTTGAAAGACTTAAATAAATCTTCCATAAAGATCAGTTCAAGTCTGCAATCAATTTAATCAATAAACTCCAGAGCAAGGTCTTTCAACACAGAACGGATCGGTCAATACAGATTAACCCGCGGGGATCGACTTTAGTCGTCAGAATCTGACGTCTATAGACGTCAGATTCTGACATCTGAAGTCGATCCCCGCAATGGTAACGTGCAGAATGTCGGACGTTTATCGTCAAAACTAAAGTGTTTTATTGCGGCGGTAAAAAAATGCAACCCCAAAAATTATAACCCCCCCCCCCAGATATCTAATGATGCATCCCCAAGCAGTGCAATGCTCTCAAAAAAGTGTCGAGTTCAACAGAGAAATGTGAAAGCCGTACACAAGGACGTGAGAGGAGAACGACCAATAATTCCATTACAGCTAAAGATGTAAACTTTGTGTGTGGCGACATTCAGAAACGCTCTAACTTAGTTGGCATCGACCGCTCAATTCAAAGCATTCCATTCACATGAGGCGAGAGAGTTGCACGAGGAAAATCCTGCCTGACAATGATCCTTCAATAGAATAGTCTGATGTCCCAACTGACCTTCTATCCCTGACCTTCTATCCCTGACCTCCTATCCCTTAACCCTAAGAACGCTAAATATTTGCATAAACCATGAAGACCAAAGGGGTTTTTTCAGATTGAAATCATCATAAATGTTTCCTTAGCTCTTTTCGCTTCATTTAAATAGTTATGTTATGGGTCTACGGCCATTGTAACTATTTTAATTATTTCAGTGCAGTATCTAAAGACGGTCCCCGCACTAAAAGGGTTAAACATGTACCGCGAATGTACATGTCATGTACGGCGAATGACTGGATCCTGATGAAAATTACATACGTACACTTTATTTATTTCGATTTGTCATGACAATGGTGTTGTACAGCATAAATTATAGAAAATGTTTTCAAGCACAATATATATACAAACAATTCTGAGTTTAAAATTAAATATTACTTTCATAATATATGCCAGAAAAGTAATATAACCGGATAATATTGCCACGGTTGGCACATTTGCCTATTTTTATTTATGCAGTTGTACCATGTTTTCGTAGATATTGAGACTGAGTGGCTGAGATAGACTCAATAATTTGTTTCTGTCACTGGCATTGAGTTTCACAAAATTGTGAGTCCTATCCCCAGATCTGTGTTGATAGTATTTGCGATTAAGTGTCAGGTTGGTGTCTATTATTCTTGTTTGTGACACCAATTATTTAAAAGATATATGTTTTAAACTAAATATAAAGTTTGAGAGACTTTGTGGTTGATTTGAGATCGTTAATCGGCCTTGCATCAATTACGAAGTTGATCACTTACTGACAGTGTGCGTCAATTATGAGAACTGATTGTTCAGCGTGGACCTAGCTTGTCTGCTAGGATTCTGGATTTTATTTGTTTTTCGGCTATTTACAGTAATTTAGCCCTCCTTTGTATTTTTTATATGTTTCTAAGGTCTAAAGTGATTTTATGTATAAGTTTGCCGAATCGTCCGTTCGTTTTAATAGTCATATTTTGATAAAATGCCGTCATTTATTTCACCTGGTGAGTTGACTCTATTTTGCGCTGCATGTATGCTGCCTTTGGTTGAGAGATTATGCTATTTTTTATTTACGCAAATATGTTATATCTCTGTAAGTTCTGCATGACATTAATTAATCTTTAGAATCAATTGATTGTCATATCCGGAGGTGTATTTTATAAGTTGTTTTGTTTTTTTAACTGTTGTCATTTTGTAACGATTTCATGATAGAAAGCTAGGTGACTTTCATATTCTCCTAACCGTTTCATATTCTCCCAACCAGCGCATGTCAGCGTGTTGAGGGAGATGGCGATCATTCATTTTGTCAATATTTTTGTTGTGTTTATCTAACTTTGGGAGTGTATAACTTTGAAATTAAATGAGCGCAAGTTTCTAACTCGGTGGTATAATAATGTGTGATTATTACTTGATTTAATGATATAAGTGTTTGATGTTGACAAATTTTATATTTTGCATAATTTGGTGTCATTTGAAGGGAGGTATATGATTATTTTTGCAGCAATTACGCAGTTTGTTTTGTTTTGGGCAGAATTGAAATATATTATTTTTCTTAAAACGTAATCAATTGCTATGAAAGTTTTATAGTAATTCTATTTTAGATAAGGAAGCATTTTAAATATTGTCTTGTAACTTTATTATGTTTAAAAGTGATATTAGTTGGGGCTTAGAGAGTATTTTCCCCACCCCCTCCCCACTGCATAAAACCAGCTGAAGCGGGAATTTGAGGCAGTTCTGGCTGGCCTGTTGGTGAGAGAAGGTTCTATTTAACTTGACAGCAGCACTAGCAGTACCAGCAGACTCGGGTTGTCTCCTCTCTCTATTATTTTTACTCCTTGATTTTGTGAAGACATAAGTGAAGTGGACTCAAGACAAGAAGTAGGTTGAACCTTGAGTATAATGTTGATTTTGATATAGCTTGTAACTTCAAAAGTTGGGCTAGGTTCATTTTATTGTTGACAAGGTTTTCAGCCTGGTTACAGGTGAAATCTCCCATTTTTACCCTTTTCTTTAGCAGAAACCAAGAGTATAGTTTTTTGTGTTGACTCCCCTGGCGAGCTATAATTCGTTGCATGCAAGGTTCTGAAGTAGGGTTGGTGCACAGAGTTGGAGTAGGAATGTTGATGCATGTTATAGGGTTTTCAGGCTAGTTTGATTTCAGAAACTCTTTCTTTTATTTAAGTTTCTCATTTTTCCCAGTGATGTGCAGTGACAGGCCAACTGCAGTGAAGAGTGATGATATTCCCTAGGCTGATGTGATGAAGCGATGCAATGTCATTGTGATGCAGGCCTTCCCTTTCTTTTTTTCTACTTTTGGTGTTCTAGGAGACGATCTCTACTAAATTATGTTATTATATTGTTTATTTTATTTTATTTACAGTTGTGTGGTAGTAACTACCAGTGTTACTCCTTGGTGATTTTTTCCATATTTTATTGCAGTGGGTTCATGGCGATTAATTGGAGGAAAGTTCGATAGGCTTGATGTGACGGCGAAGATAGTCTTGGTTGACCGTACAATTGCGTACCTGGGTTTGGGCACCGGATGTTCATTCTCCTGTCTTCGCCCAAGCTGCTTTTCAATAGCCCGTACCTTTAGTTGTCATAATATAACCTTTACCTCAGCAGAGTGTGTTTAATACAATTATATTGATTGTTACAAAATTTTACTTTACATTTTAATATTCTAAGCTCCTATCTCTCTTCTATTATTATTTTACTTTCAACTATATTGAAAGTAGTGTTGTGTGACAGTGTATAACGGAAGTTTGACTGTTTCGTCGCCAGGTGTCAGTATAGTTACTGCCACGTGGGGATGAGAGGGTTTATGTTATATGAGTGGTATAGTCTGACCGTTTGGTTCCCAGGTCTCAGTTAGAGATTGACACGTGGGAACGAGAGGGTTTACGTATATTTTTATTGGTCAGAAGTGCTGAGCAGCAATCAACGATTGTGATAATCATTGTAAATAATTTAAGTGATTTTAACTAGCTCTGAAGTGATATTATCTGTTTGCCATATTGATTTCATGTGTAATTTCTAATCATTTTGATATATAGTTCATGACTGATTTTTGATATTCATGCTGATCAAACCCGATTTATTGTTGATATTATTGTTATTTTTCTAGACTAATTAAAGTTGTATTTTCAAAGAAATGGTTGTGATTAATTCATGCGTGTGTTTGGATTCATTCTTTGGTTGTTACTTCATTCGGGTGATCCGATATTTTGGACGTTAGTTAGATTTTCCGTTTATCTAATTGTTTGAGATTGATGTCCTTAAGGCATCTGGTGTCAGTCCTGATATTTTCTCTTTGGGAAATTAATTTTGTTATAAATAATTATAACGCCGTTAACTTTTAATGTTAACTTCTCTTCTATGTGGCAGCATGTAGCCTTTTTGTGCATCCATCCTTTGACCGCTCGGGCTAATGTATAATTAGGTCGTCATGTTTTCATTCAGGGTTTAATTTTACTTTTCTTTACTATCTTTAAACATTTTGTTCCGAGGTTTAAGATTCTACGATTTTTCCCGATTTTACGTCAGATTTTAATGTTGGATTTTGCCCTTGGAATATTTCTTACTATTTGTAGATTTTACCCTGGTGAGATGCAAGTAACCCGTCACATTTTTGGTGTCAGAAGTGGGATTCATTCATTTATTCAATTGGAGAAGACTGATTGATTCATTCATTTATTTATTCAGCTATTCTTTGATTGATTTAATTTTTCAAGTTGCGATTCCAGAGGTGTGTTGGTTTTATAGATATTACTCCAGTTTGAGTTTGAGTTTTTTTTATCATCTTCCTGGGATTGTCTTGTAGTTTGAATCCGGTTTTTTTGTCTTGTTTTGTTCATGGTTGAAATGAGTTGTTTTTATTTTCCATTCCCTGTGATGATTCCAAGCGATGTCGTGATGCCATTCTGTTTTGACTGCTGACAAGTTGGGAGGCAGTGCACAAATACTCATATAGAGATCAAGTATATAGACACATAGGAACTGGCCAAATATTTTGACAGGAAAATTAAATATTAATTGTTGAACACCCAGTCTGTATATTAATTACATAATATGTGTATGGACAGTGGTTGCCAATGTATGTCTATTTCAGTAATAATCAGACGGAAGTATCCTTGCCAGATATATATGTTTTTGCTTCCATTATTGTGATTTACAGGAATTTCAGATCTGTGATGTCTTATTTTCAGGTCTTACATTTCAGATCTGTGATGTCTTATTTTCAGACCCGTGATGTCTTATTTTCAGATCTGTGATGTCTTATTTTCAGATCTGTGATGTCTTATTTTCAGGTCTTATTTTTCAGATCTGTGATGTCTTATTTTCAGATCTGTGATGTCTTATTTTCAGATCTGTGATGTCTTATTTTCAGATCCGTGATGTCTTATTTTCAGATCTGTGATGTCTTATTTTCAGACCCGTGATGTCTTATTTTCAGATCTGTGATGTCTTGTATACAAACCTGTGTACAATTTCAGATTTGTGATGTCAAGTATACAAACCTGTATACATTTCAGATTTGTGATGTCAAGTATACAAACCTGTGTACAATTTCAGATTTGTGATGTCAAGTATACAAACCTGTATACATTTCAGATTTGTGATGTCAAGTATACAAACCTGTGTACATTTCAGATTTGTGATGTCAAGTATACAAACCTGTATACTTTTATATTCCAGATAGGTGATGTCAAATATGCCCCCTTGCATATTTCAATTTTATTTCAGCTTGTGATGCACATTCATATTCCAGTTATATTTCAGTTGATTTCATGTTATCTGCATCAGGGTTATAGTTAAAATGCTTGACTATAAGTAAATGTGAAGGAATCTCAATGTTAATAATTCATTTATTTTGAGATTGAGTGATTTACAGCTGGTATTATATTACCTCTAAATACCTTTCATACTGACACAACTTTATTGGTTATTATTTCAGTCATCCCTCATAAATGTGAAGAGACATGGATTCTTAAAAATCTATGCAAGTGATGATGTGATGTGGGCTCAGTGACACTACTCCATTACAGTACAACATTATAACATTAGACATAAATCCAGCAGTTACATGTACCCTGAGAAATCATATAATATTGATATAGACAAAACAAACAAAGACACACACAATCAAAATAGTATTGTAGCAACAGCTTATGGCTAGTCAACATAATACATATAATTTGAGATCAATGGCGGCTTCTAATACACTCAATCAGTCACTTGATGATTTAATGGCGGATAGCCAGCAGCATTCAGACCATGTTTTCCCTCATGGTTCTCGTGAAAGTTCAGATTATTTAACAGCCGGTCAACGCCATATAACACCACCTGGTTATGAGAGTGATGTTAGCACTGAAGAAATGCAACTTGTTACTGAAGACCAATCAGTCATCATTTCCAGGGGACCAACTGGTTTCACATTTACCCCGCAATCCAATAAGCCTAGTGACTTCACATTACCTACTCAAATGCAAAGTAGACCCATAATGACAACTCAGTTGCAGTATTCACCACTATCAGGGCAAACACAAAAGATGCAGTTACCAAACCAATCAGTACCAGCTCATGAAACCCAAAATAATGATCAGTTGATTAAATTACAGAACATGGGTAGACACCAGGATCAGTTAGGTAGAGATATTACAATTCTTAGACAGGATATGATAGCTGATTCAGTTAGTTTGAGAACAGAGTTAACTGAAAAGCAAACACAGATATCTGAAGACATTTCTAATTTAAAATCAGGTATTCAAAACATTTTGAAAGCGATTAATAAGCCTCAGTCAGTACCCCCGGTTCAAGCCGTTGACACGTTAACTGATTATGTAGAATTGGCTCAAGTTTCAAGTTCTGTTGGTCACCATTTTGCAGCATCTGCGCCGCAGAGAAGTTTATTCGCTGAGAATAGGGGTGAAGATAGAAGAGATGTTGATCGTAACACTATTCCGAAGGTTATTGAGAGATCTACTAGTCAAGGACAGACTTGTCATGTTCCGCAGGTGGATCATCAAAGAAGAGGTGTGAACTCACAGCAATCAGTTAGACCTCGTATGCCAATCCGAAGACAAGAAGATTGTCATCATCTATCAGATTCCGAACTTAGTGATCAAGTTAGTGATGGGATGCTTGGTACCAGTACCCGCCACAACAGCAGACTTGGACAAGGAAGATTTTCTTATAATACAAAGTTGCCACCTTTTACCGGTAAGGAATCATGGGAAGTGTACTACAATCGATTCAATGATGTAGCAGTACAGGAAGGGTGGACTACGAATGATAAACTACGTGAACTACTGCCTAAATTGCAAGGACAGGCAGGAGAGTTTGTGTATGGACAGCTTTCAGGCAACACCAGGCGAAATTTCCGCTTGTTGGTTGATGAAATTGAACATCGATTCCGGAAAATTGAGTCTGCTCGTTCTTACAGTTCAAAGTATACAAAGAGAACCTAGAAGCCAGGAGAATCAGCTGAAGATTACGCCGCTGAACTCAAAAGATTGTACCACAAGGCTTATCCAAATAGGGATCCAGCGACGAGACGTGAAGATTTGTTGCGAAGATTTCTTGATGGTGCATTTGATCAGAATTCTAGTTTTCAAGTTGAATATGTGAAACAGCCTGGTGATATTGATGAAGCTGTCTTTGAATTAGTTAGTTACCAAGACAGCAAGAAACAAGCTGCAGATAGTCAGGCACGAGCACAGAAATCCACAAGATACCTAACCTCAGTTACAGAAACAGACGATCAACACTGTGATGAATATAGTGATGCCTATGATGATGTACGTGCAGTTTCTTATAACAAACCAAATCCACAGAATAGTAGACCTCCTACAGTTTGTACTAATTCTGGTAAAGTTCCAATTTCTGTGGGAAATCAGAATGAAAGTCTAAAACAGGAAATTATCGCCGAGATCGGTAAACTTCTTGAAACCAGGGGAATTTTCAATTCACCACCAGTCACCTCTAGTCTTGTTCAGATAAATAAATCATTTACTTGTTTTAATTGCAAGCAATTAGGTCACTATGCTAAAGATTGTCCTCAAAGGAGCCAAACCACCCCGAAAACACACTTTAATAGAGCTAACACTTATAGATCACCACAGGGGTTGGCACCAACTGTTTCAGCCAAAGTAGTTAGCACAGAATCAGATATTCCGTCAAACTAGAGAGGATTCATCAGACTGACCATCCAATGGATCCGACTTCAGACGGTCAATCAATTGATCAAAAAGAAGCATTCGACAGTGAAGATAGTAAGCATTCGCCGCTTACTTGTGATGTTAATTGTGATGTAAATTCCAGTCCTTTGCCATTGCACGTATCTGATCAGAATTCAAGTGGCGATGAAGCCAAGACAAGAAGTACAAATTTAGCAAGTAAACCTAAATCCAAAGGCATTTATGTTCAAGGATCGGTGTGTGATATTGATGCTATTTGTTGTATTGATACAGGGGCATCTAGTTCTTTGGTTTCCATTAAACTATATGAAAGTATTCCAGAAACACAGAGACCAAGTCTTGATTCAACTTCATCATTTGTTGGTGCTGATGGATCACCAATAAAATGCTTAGGCGTTGGAAAATTTTCCTTGGGGCTTGGTAGGGCATTGATAGATTCAGAGCTAATTGTTGCAGATATTACTGATGACATTTTGATTGGAGCAGATGTTTTACAAGACCCTCCAGTAGGACCAGTTATAATAGATTTATTAAAGGAAAAGATAACACTTCAAGGACTTTCCATTCCAATAGTAATGATTGATGGACAGCATAGATTCAGAAAGGTAGTTGCTGCTGATTTTCTCACTATTCCTGCGATGAGTGAAGCTATGGTTGATGTTCAGGTGGATCGAGATGAAGACGATAAACGGAACAAGATTGTGATGATAGAGCAGTCACCTACACTGAGTGAAAAATGGAATTTAGCCTTAGCTGCTTGTTTAGTGGATGTGGCTGATAGCGCTACTGTGAAAATTAGGTTGTTGAACCCATGTTTGGATGATGTCATTATTCCTCCAAATACAATCCTTGGTTACGCTCAGCCATATGAAAGTGAAACTATTCCATTATTTGACACAGAAAGTGATGACACCTGCAACAGAAACAGAGTTCGACGAATTAAATTATGCAAGTCAGATATTCAATCATGTAAAGGTAACAAAAGAAAGCATTGTAAAAAAGACTCAAGTGGTACATTCAATCGTGGAAATTCAGAGAATCCAACAATTCGTGAAGTATCAGAGAGTTGTGATGTCCCAGCACATGTTCAGGACCTATTTCAGAAAGCAAGTGAAGGACGTGATCAGCCAACCAAAGAAGAACTAGCCAAGTTATTGATAGAATTTCAAGATGTATTTTCAAGGGATAAGACAAATTTAGGTAGAACTCATTTGGGTAAACACTATATCCACACTAACAATGCTAAACCTGTTAAATTACCCCCCAGAAGAGTACCCTTAGCTTTTGAAGGCGAAGAGAAAGCAGCAATAGAACAGCTTGTTCAGCAAGGTTCGATACGTCCAAGTACATCCCCATGGGCGTCTCCCATTGTGATGGTTCGAAAAAGAGATGGCACAGTAAGACCATGCATTGATTATAGACGTCTTAATGCTGTGACAGTGCAGGACGCATTTCCATTGCCAAGAACAGAAGATTGTTTGGATGCAGTATCAGGATCCGTGTTATTTTCAACACTTGACACTCAGCCTACAATCAAATTCCAGTTAATGAAGAAGACATATACAAGACAGCCTTTGTTACCAAATACGGGTTGTACGAATATACTACAATGCCATTTGGACTTTGTAATGCACCGTCCACATTTCAGAGAATAATAGAGTTAGCTTTGAGAGGGTTACAATGGATTTCATGTTTATTCTATTTGGATGATGTGATCATATTTGGTAGAAATTTCAAGGAACACTTGTCTAGATTGAAAGAGGTTTTATTGAGAATTCGAAGGGCAAATTTAAAATTGAAACCGTCCAAATGTCACCTATTGCAAGAAGAAGTAGAATTCTTAGGGCATGTGGTATCCGAAGAAGGAATTTTGCCAAACCCAAGAAATATAGAGAAATTACTTAATTGGCCACGTCCGGTCAACACAACACAAGTCAGAGGTATTATAGGGCTTGATAGTTATTACCGTCGCTTTGTAAAGGATTTTTCTAAACTTGTTCATCCTTTGACTGAATTGACCAAGAAGGATAAACCATTCAAATGGACAGAAAAATGTGAAGAAGCTTTTCAGAAATTGAAAGAAGTATTAACAGATGCAGAAGTGATGGGTTATCCTAAAAATGATTGTCAGTTTGTATTGGACACAGATGCCTGTGACATTAGCTTAGGTGCCGTTTTGTCTCAGATTCAAGCCGGACGTGAACGTGTTATTGGGTACGCAAGTAGAACTCTATCGAGTACTGAACGTAACTATTGTGTTACTGACAAAGAACTTTTGGCTGTTGTAAATTTTGTGCAGTATTACAAACACTATCTTCTAGGTAGACAATTCCTAGTGAGAACAGACCACCAAGCATTAAAATGGCTGTTCAGTTTGAAAGAACCGAAGCAGAGGATTTCCAGATGGATTGAAACTCTTTCGGCTTTTAATTTCATCATTGAGTACCGCCCAGGTGTAAAACATGGTAACGCAGATGCGATGTCCAGATGTCCTGATCCTCAGAATTGCCAATGTGAAGATAGTGATGAAGTGAAGTTAGCATGCGGACCATGTAACAAGTGTACCAAGAAAGCCCAAGATATGCAGAGCAAATATTTTCCTGAGTTACAAATGAAGACAGGGAAAATTTATAGAATCACTACATCTAGTATTCTGGATAAACCATTCCCCTTACTGATGTATGATTTCTTAATGGTTGTATTCCTTTGGGATGTTTCCTCATTTTTACCCCAGTTTTCAGATTGGACAGAGGGTAATCCAGGGTATTTTTCAAACCTATTCCACCCATTAATCAGGAAATGTTCAAAAGTTGAGACAAGAAGTTCCACTAAAGGTCAGAAGACTCAGAACAAAACTGAAGATAGACCTGCTGAGAGAAGGCAGCATCAAAATAAACAGTCTACAGATGATGTACCCCAACAAAGAAAAGATCCCCCTGATAAAGTGAAGCAGAAAGTATCCGATAGATCAACATGGTCTAGTAACTATTCCCTATCAAAACTAAGACTGAAACAAATGGAAGATCAAGATATATCATGTGTATACAAGTATGTGGAAAAGGGTCAGAGACCAGATCGCAGTGAAGTCTGTAGTTGGAGTCCAGCTTCAAGACACTATATGCACTTATGGGATCAACTAATTATTCTGCAAGGGGTTGTGTTCCGAAAATTTGACAAAAGAGACAAGACTGATCAGTATTTGAAATTGCTCACTCCTCATAGTCTTAGAAAGGAAATTGTCACTGAAATGCACACATGTATTCTCTCAGGACATTTAGGGAAGAGGAAAACACACACAAAAGTAATGCAGCGGTATTACTGGTACAATTGTAGAGAAGACATCAATATTTTTGTAACACAATGTGAAATATGTGGAGCAAATAAAACTTTACCAAAAACACCAAAAGCACCTTTAGGTAAAATGAGTGTAGGCGCTCCTATGGACAGGTTAGCCACGGATATATTCGGACCTTTACCTCTAACAGAACGTAACAATCGCTATATATTGGTTGTTACTGACTATTTCAGTAATTGGGTAGAAATTTTACCTATGCCAGATCAGACAGCTGAAACAACAGCGTATTTCATATTAAATGAAGTGATAAGCAGACTTGGATGTCCTTTAGATATCCATAGTGATCAAGGAAGAAATTATGAAAGCCACATTTTCAAAGAATTATGTACAATGTTGGAAGTTCGAAAAACAAGAACAACAGCTCGAAACCCGAAATGTAATGGTAAGGTGGAGAGATTTAACAAAACTTTAGTGAGAATGATAAGGTCATATTTAAAGGGACAACAAAGAGAGTGGGACAAATATCTCGGTTGTTTGGCAGCAGCCTATCGATCGTCAGTTCACGAAACAACTGGTTTCACACCAAATATGCTTATGCTTGGACGTGAAGTTAAAATGCCTAGTGATGTGATGTTCAGTGATGTTTCCGACAGTCAGGAACCAGAATTATTTGGAAGCTATGTAGAGAACATTAGAAACAAAATGAGAAAAGCGCACCAAGTAGCACAAGAGCATTTGAAAGTGAAAGCCAAACGTCAAAAAGACAATTATGATGCTAAATCATCTTTCAATCACTATTGCGTTGGAGACTATGTATGGTATTTGACTGAAAGAAGGAAAATAGGTGAAAATCCTAAATTGTACATGCCATATGAAGGTCCATATGTAATTGTAGACAAACTATCAGACATAGACTTTGCTATACAAGCATGTCCTACTGACAAATACAAAGTCATTAATCATAACAAATTAAAACCATATCATGGCACAGTTAAATACAATTGGGTAAAGTCTGCTATTAAGAAAGCTAAATACAGAAACAAACATTTCACACCAAACAATTTTTCAGATTCCGATGTTGAAGAAGATGAGCAGTGATGTCCGTGAAGATTTTTTGTTTTTTTTTGTTTTGTTTTTTTCAAGGTTTTCAGATCGGTGATGTTTCTTATGTGAAAGTGATGTTACCCCCCCCCCTTTCCAGTAAGGTTGTGATGTCACCTGTGATGTTTCCTTTCCTGCATTTTAGAGTATGGCAGAAGCACAACTCTACGGAAAGGAGATCATATCCCTCCATGCAGATGACTCCTTTCTGGGTGAGGACAAAAAGGACGCCCCAACTGCAGCTGCGACTTTAATTAAAAGTCTGAACCATAATAGCAGAGAGCAGCAGGAGGTGGCAGCGGCCTCTGAGAGGATGATGGACAAGATGGAGGAGATGATTAAGTCCAACAGGGAGGTGGTGAAGGGGCATGAGGCCCTCAACAGGACTTGCAGAGACCTGGTAGAAGAGGTGAATGGACTGACCCGAGCGATCAGGGATAGGTCGGTCAGTCCAGATCGAGGACTTTGAGGTCTTTGGTGCTCGCCAAGCGCCAAACGAGATGGTCAACCTAAGGTTTCCACAATGTTCCCGTTTGAACGTGTATATATTTAGCTGTACATTTTGTAGTAATCGGTGCTGCTGAACATTTGCTTTTACATTTATATATACCAAGACCTACCATATTGTGTTCAGAACATTACCGGGTTTTTTTTCGGTTTAACCTTCAAGAAAGTGTTTTATGTATTTTATAAGTTATGAATAACATACAGGGATTTTGATCTCAATGAGGACATTTGGAGATAGGACAGAGGGTAGTGCCACGGTTGGCACATTTGCCTATTTTTATTTATGCAGTTGTACCATGTTTTCGTAGATATTGAGACTGAGTGGCTGAGATAGACTCAATAATTTGTTTCTGTCACTGGCATTGAGTTTCACAAAATTGTGAGTCCTATCCCCAGATCTGTGTTGATAGTATTTGCGATTAAGTGTCAGGTTGGTGTCTATTATTCTTGTTTGTGACACCAATTATTTTAAAGATATATGTTTTAAACTAAATATAAAGTTTGAGAGACTTTGTGGTTGATTTGAGATCGTTAATCGGCCTAGCATCAATTACGAAGTTGATCACTTACTGACAGTGTGCGTCAATTATGAGAATTGATTGTTCAGCGTGGACCTAGCTTGTCTGCTAGGATTCTGGATTTTATTTGTTTTTCGGCTATTTACAGTAATTTAGCCCTCCTTTGTATTTTTTATATGTTTCTAAGGTCTAAAGTGATTTTATGTATAAGTTTGCCGAATCGTCCGTTCGTTTTAATAGTCATATTTTGATAAAATGCCGTCATTTATTTCACCTGGTGAGTTGACTTTATTTTGCGCTGCATGTATGCTGCCTTTGGTTGAGAGATTATGCTATTTTTTATTTACGCAAATATGTTATATCTCTGTAAGTTCTGCATGACATTAATTAATCTTTAGAAGTCAATTGATTGTCATATCCGGAGGTGTATTTTATAAGTTGTTTTGTTTTTTTAACTGTTGTCATTTTGTAACGATTTCATGATAGAAAGCTAGGTGACTTTCATATTCTCCTAACCGTTTCATATTCTCCCAACCAGCGCATGTCAGCGTGTTGAGGGAGATGGCGATCATTCATTTTGTCAATATTTTTGTTGTGTTTATCTAACTTTGGGAGTGTATAACTTTGAAATTAAATGAGCTCAAGTTTCTAACTCGGTGGTATAATAATGTGTGATTATTACTAGATTTAATGATATAAGTGTTTCATGTTGACAAATTGTATATTTTGCATAATTTGGTGTCATTTGAAGGGAGGTATATGATTATTTTTGCAGCAATTACGCAGTTTGTTTTGTTTTGGGCAGAATTGAAATATATTATTTTTCTTAAAACGTAATCAATTGCTATGAAAGTTTTATAGTAATTCTATTTTAGATAAGGAAGCATTTTAAATATTGTCTTGTAACTTTATTATGTTTAAAAGTGATATTAGTTGGGGCTTAGAGAGTATTTTCCCCAACCCCTCCCCACTGCATAAAACCAGCTGAAGCGGGAATTTGAGGCAGTTCTGGCTGGCCTGTTGGTGAGAGAAGGTTCTGTTTAACTTGACAGCAGCACTAGCAGTACCAGCAGACTCGGGTTGTCTCCTCTCTCTATTATTTTTACTCCTTGATTTTGTGAAGACATAAGTGAAGTGGACTCAAGACAAGAAGTAGGTTGAACCTTGAGTATAATGTTGATTTTGATATAGCTTGTAACTTCAAAAGTTGGGCTAGGTTCATTTTATTGTTGACAAGGTTTTCAGCCTGGTTACAGGTGAAATCTCCCATTTTTACCCTTTTCTTTAGCAGAAACCAAGAGTATAGTTTTTTGTGTTGACTCCCCTGGCGAGCTATAATTCGTTGCATGAAGGTTCTGAAGTAGGGTTGGTGCCCAGAGTTGGAGTAGGAATGTTGATGCATGTTATAGGGTTTTCAGGCTAGTTTGATTTCAGGAACTCTTTCTTTTATTTAAGTTTCTCATTTTTCCCAGTGATGTGCAGTGACAGGCCAACTGCAGTGAAGAGTGATGATATTCCCTAGGCTGATGTGATGAAGCGATGCAATGTCATTGTGATGCAGGCCTTCTCTTCCTTTTTTTCTACTTTTGGTGTTCTAGGAGACGATTTCTACTAAATTATGTTATTATATTGTTTATTTTATTTTATTTACAGTTGTGTGGTAGTAACTACCAGTGTTACTCCTTGGTGATTTTTTCCATATTTTATTGCAGTGGGTTCATGGCGATTAATTGGAGGAAAGTTTGATAGGCTTGATGTGACGGCGAAGATAGTCTTGGTTGACCGTACAATTGCGTACCTGGGTTTGGGCACCGGATGTTCATTCTCCTGTCTTCGCCCAAGCTGCTTTTCAATAGCCCGTACCTTTAGTTGTCATAATATAACCTTTACCTCAGCAGAGTGTGTTTAATACAATTATATTGATTGTTACAAAATTTTACTTTACATTTTAATATTCTAAGCTCCTATCTCTCTTCTATTATTATTTTACTTTCAACTATATTGAAAGTAGTGTTGTGTGACAGTGTATAACGGAAGTTTGACTGTTTCGTCGCCAGGTGTCAGTATAGTTACTGACACGTGGGGATGAGAGGGTTTATGTTATATGAGTGGTATAGTCTGACCGTTTGGTTCCCAGGTCTCAGTTAGAGATTGACACGTGGGAACGAGAGGGTTTACGTATATTTTTATTGGTCAGAAGTGCTGAGCAGCAATCAGCGATTGTGATAATCATTGTAAATAATTTAAGTGATTTTAACTAGCTCTGAAGTGATATTATCTGTTTGCCATATTGATTTCATGTGTAATTTCTAATCATTTTGATATATAGTTCATGACTGATTTTTGATATTCATGCTGATCAAACCCGATTTATTGTTGATATTATTGTTATTTTTCTAGACTAATTAAAGTTGTATTTTCAAAGAAATGGTTGTGATTAATTCATGCGTGTGTTTGGATTCATTCTTTGGTTGTTACTTCATTCGGGTGATCCGATATTTTGGACGTTAGTTAGATTTTCCGTTTATCTAATTGTTTGAGATTGATGTCCTTAAGGCATCTGGTGTCAGTCCTGATATTTTCGCTTTGAGAAATTAATTTTGTTATAAATAATTATAACGCCGTTAACTTTTAACGTTAACTTCTCTTCTATGTGGCAGCATGTAGCCTTTTTGTGCATCCATCCTTTGACCGCTCGGGCTAATGTATAATTAGGTCGTCATGTTTTCATTCAGGGTTTAATTTTACTTTTCTTTACTATCTTTAAACATTTTGTTCCGAGGTTCAAGATTCTACGATTTTTCCCGATTTTACGTCAGATTTTAACGTTGGATTTTGCCCTTGGAATATTTCTTACTATTTGTAGATTTTACCCTGGTGAGATGCAAGTAACCCGTCACAATAAAGTAGACAGGGGCGACAAATATTTTGTATCTTTTGTTTTTTGTTACATTTTTACTTTATCTGCGCGATGCGACTGATTATACGCGCAGATTTGTTGCACAAGATATTTGTTAAATATTGCCCATTGGGAGGGAATCATAAGATTAGAACCCTTGGGCCAATATTATGACAAACAGCAGAAAAATCGAAGATTGCATAGCTTGATTATTCTGTTATTTCCTGTTTGGCATTCAAACAGCCGACAGACACGAGATATTGGCCCGACGTTAAAACAGCATTGGATATACATGTCGAGCTGCTATGGACAGGATTCTGGTGGTGTCATATGCATACATGTGCAATCACTACATCATCAAATATATTTTGTTATCAAAAGAGATCATGTCTAGCAAACACAACACATCTGTAAAACATCTATACAACGTCGGCTCAATGTCTTCTACGTTGGCCCAACATTGCATACATGTTATACAAATGTTTGTGTTTACTCGGGTGATTCCTATTTCAAAAAGATAGAATAATTAATATTGTCATTATTGACACTTATTATGAGTGTAAAACAAGTTTTTTCAACATATATACTCATTATAGCAGATTACGATTACCTGGTGTTAGTGTAATAAATAAGGAAATAAAGGATTCTTTCGGCTTTTCCTAAAAATATGTTTTGGCCATCCTTACAATGTCTACGCACGTGCGTACTGGCGTACGGCTGGCTACGAATAAATTTATAACCGAATAATTTATTGTGTGGATATACTTTGTTATCCAAATAATAATATGTGAACTAAGGCACAGATTAAAATGTACCTCGAGCTTTAAACAGCAATTTCACATCAATTTTATAACGTTGTAATTAATAAACCAGCTAAATCAAATGAGACATGTCATGTGATTCCCGTAATACTGTTTAGGATTAAGTATAATGTTCCACCCCGATCAAATAACAGTGACACAATCTATCACATGACTGAATCAGGGAATCACCACTCATAATTCCGTTGTAGAATACTACATGTACCTTTGTGTCGCCTTTTTTAATTGGGTCGTTTTCATAACAGTTAAAAACCGGCTCTGAAAATTGCAGAGGGCTCAACGTCAGTTCCACTTCCACGTACTGGTATCAATACAATGATGGCATTGTAAGCCAATGTCAGGCACTAAATAACAATAGTCCTGGCTAGTGACCCAGCAAGCACGAGACATTGAGCCAATGTTGTTTTAATGTTGGGCCAGCAATAAAACAACATTGGGTCAATGTTTCGTGTTTGCTGGGAATAGACCGACAGAGTGGCCGGCAAACACGACACGTTGACCCGATTCCCAGCAAACACGAAACATTTGTATAACATTCACACAACGTCGGCCGAGCTTGGTCCAACTTTGTGTAAATGTTTTACAAATGTTTTGTGTTTGCTGGGTTGGGCCATCGTCTCGCGTTTGCTGGGTGGCGCGGAAAATCATTGTGTTTACCCCCGCGTGTTCTCGGCACATTTACAGAGAAAACAAAACACCGTGTAAATCAGTCAACTGTTAACTCTGACAAAGGAAAATATTTATACAATCTACTTACATAGAATCACCTGAAAAAAATGCCTCGTGAATATTTTCGCGAAGTTCGAGCCAGTTGTGAGAGCGTCCGATCTAACCAAACCATTCAAATATTTGTCGACATTTGTATTACCATGGACATGTACGTGGAATTACTGATGAATATTACGTCCCCTTGGATTTGAAAGGGTGTATCTGCCACTTTGTAAAGTGGCAGATACACCCTTTCATATCCGAGGGGACGATTACCTTTCGCGAAATTCCACAATGGCTCGCGTAAAGAACTAAATATACAGTAACGGTCGAAAAAGTACAAATTGGCTGATAGCATGAACTTGATAATACTTAACCGACAACACACAAAGAGCAAGCGATCTCGATAAGGGATACGTTCAAGAGGGTTCCCTTTGCAGCTTAGAAGGGGGAATTCTACTTTCCTCTGGTAATCATTGCGATCTCTATAAGGGATAAGTTCAAGAGGGTTCCCTTTGCAGCTTGGAAGGGGGGAGGGATTCTACTTTCCTCTGGTAATCAATCAATATCAGTAAGCGGGAAATTATCGTGTCATAATATATATAATATCATATATTATATATAATATAATAGTTTATTTGTTATCAAAGTTACAGAATATAATATTTATATATCTGGGTTTATTGATAAAATGTACTCTAGGTTATGTCATTTGGAACACATGAAATGTAGTCATGCAGTGCTAATAAATCAACAGGCCAGTCGGCCACCATAATCCACGCCCCGCCCAATTGATAGAATTTTTTCAGGGTGCATCCTCGGACAGACGGCCGACGGGCCGGGCGGACATCCTAGGCGACTCCATACCCCCGTCCCAACTTCGTCGGGCGGGGGATAAAAATTTCCGAAGATCTTAAATATTTTGGTCAAATATTTTCCACTTAAGGCAAGTAGGCAGCATGAAAGACGTGTCAAGTTATCGCGCCGACAAGGAAATGTTAACCCGTAAAGCACAAAACTTAAAGTGCGTGAAAATTACTCAAATTTGTTCAATTAGAGACCAAACATTTGCAAATCTTGATGATTAAATACACAAATGTTTCCTAATTTCATTCCCAATAACGGTGAATTAATCATGTTGGTCAGCTAATAAGATTAAAAACGACTAAAGTCGCGCTTAGTGGGTTAACCCTTGTCCTGCTACGCTTGTATATATACGGGTTTCAAGCAGATTTTGAACCAAATTATGTGTCACTGAAATGAATAATACTGTTTGTGGTAGATGCTCAGTTAGTCACATAATTCAATTCAGACTATGTATTTAAAAAATATGTAAATAATTATAAATATTTTTTGTTATTTGGAGCTGGAAATTGCGTCAGCAATTCCAGCTTCAAATGACGAAAAATACAATTAAAATAATTCAGCAGGTTAGGAGTTAACGTGGATACCGACGCCGACACGGGCGACGCTAAAGCTGAACCATCTAATCAGCTGACTGCATGGGTATTGCATCGTAAAAATGGTCAACTGGCAAAAAATTGTGGTTCAGCAAAATTTTAATTATCAAGTACATTGTCATTTTATTTTTCAAAGGCGAGATATTGGGTAAATTCCTATTTATGTCCCTTTACTCCCAATGGGGCGGTATGGACGACATTAATCGACTAAACATCTGCTCAGTCAGGAAGAGAATTATACATGTGCATAATAAATATATGAGTTTGTAAAAAAAGAAGTAGGCTTATAGTTAATTTCGTGATTGCCAGTCAAAACCAGAACAATAACGACATTAGTTCAATAAAAACTGATCTTCGATTATCTCCTCGGACGATGTAATAATCGTTGTTACCCCTTGTCCTGCTGAATTGTTTCAATTGTATTTTTCGTCATTTGAAGCTGGAATTGCTAACGCAATTTCCAGCTTCAAATGACGAAAAATATTATTATATGAAAAATAGACATGTCTAAAATTAAATTATTGGATCATCTAAGCATCTACTAAAAACTATTTTATCAAAATTAACCCCGTATATATCCGGGCATAGCAGGACAAGGGTTAATCACATTTTACCTTGAATTGAGATTTTTCAGCTAACCCTTTCAAGCCTGAATTAAGCAGAGTCATCTTCATCAACTACAAGCCGTGAAATGCTATCGCAATACTCGAGTTGTAGTGGATGAAGATCACTTGGAGTGGGTTGCAAATGAAAAAAAATATCGTTATTACTAAAACCGTTCCACGAAAAATGTCGTTCTATATCCCCTAGGCCTAAGTGTAGGAAATTAAATCATTTATCAGAGATGCGAAATGATGCTTTGGTGAATCGTGAGGGGTTTAAAGGTTTGGGTTGGAAAAAGTATAGTGTAGTGCCATCGCACGTGACAAGCCGCAAATCACTACACAAATTAACTCACAAAAAACTACAATGGTTCAATGTGGAGAGGGAGAACAGGGTGTGCTAACTAAGCGTATCCTAGAAAAGCACAGAGAATCAAACCTCTTGTCCGCTGTGCGCTTATCTTTTTTTAAGTCCACTAAGTTTTTTTAAAGTGCACTAAGTGATTCCGATCCGCGCAAAAAATAAGTGTGTGGCTATCTCATCCAAAGGTCGAATTCGCTGGAAAAAACAAACCTCACTGTTTGCAAGCCTGAGTGCCATTAATGTGTATACGCGATCTCTGATTTGTAGTCGGGTGCCAGGAATGTCAAACTTCCCGGAGCAGTGGTTTTACTGCTGCCCTGTAACTGGGTCTACGTAACACCTGGTGACTACAATGAATTAAGCTGACCTAGATGTGGAAATTGTAAACACCACTATGAATTAAATACCCCATGCCGTAAGATGCGACGACCAACAATGTATTTACGTACGTCTTATAAATGCATCAATTTGAGACGTTCCACACTGTCCCCAAACCCAATGGAGAATAGGCCCGTAGCTTTCTCCACATCTTATACAGGTATATTGTACACGGCACGGCGTTTAATTTATATTTAAAATACACCCATGACGTCAGTATATTGTTAAAACAGAAGATTCGTCAGGCACAATATAATGGTTGGTATATGACATTGAATTGCAAATTATTTATAAATTAACCATTCTGACCGTGAAATTAAGGTTTTTTTATATCAAAACTTCGAACACGTGTACCTATTTTGTGTATTTTAAGTCGAAGAAAGAACTCAATTACAATAGATTCGTAGATCTGAATATACTCGGCGCTTCGCGCCTCGTACATTCAGATCAACGAATCTATCGAATTTCGTTCTTTCTCCTTGACATAATCTATGCATTTACAGGAAATAGTGTATATTCTGTTCATGGGAATAATCAGCAGTGAGTCAACACAGGGAAGATATAGGGCGTAACAGAGACATGATTAAATAAGAAATAACAAGAGCCAGGGCATAATGTGAACCTTCCATTTGTACCGTCCTCAATCTATTAAAAGTGACAGCAGAATGGAATGCCTGGCCGAAGAAGATATTGAGTCCAGCAACAATTCTCCTTGTGTGAGCTGGACCGATATAACTCGCATATATAACACGGTGCATCAACAGCGCAACGCTAGGATACTGCTTGTGGACATTCGTATAAGTAATCGTCTCCAGCATTGGACCAGTGTTGTTATTTTCTTGGTTAACCTTTTCACTACCATACATGACGGAAATTTCCGTCGTCATTCGTCAATGAACGTAACCATAAAATGACACAAATTTTCGTCAAATATATACCACATTTATGTATTTTTCGTCATTTGAAGCTGGAAATTGCGTTAGCAATTCCAGCTTCAAATGACGAAAAATAGAACCCCTACACCAGTATATCTGGATCCTGGAATGCACTCCGGCCTGGAAGTCAAAGGGTTAAGCCCCATAACAACTCAAACGTAGTCTGATATGAAATCAATAAGAAAATATTGTCGACACTGGGATCATATTGCAGTGGTTGAAATTATATTTTGAATATTTCGAACATCAGGATTTCCACAAAATTTCAAAAACAAAAATTCTTGAATTTTTATTACCTTTTCATGACCAAAATGGAAAGTATTTATGACGCAAATTAGGCGCAAATTGGGCACAAATCATAGGTGAATTCAGGATCGGAAAAAAGAGGGGGGCCGGGGGTTTGGGGGTTGGCCCCAATATTTTTGCACTAAATTTAGTGGATTTTTTCCTAACTTTGCCTAGTTTTTTTTTAAGTAAGATGTTATACCTGACAATACATGTTTTGTTTTTGATCAAAATTCCTCATTTTTCAGGTCATTAACATGTACAGTCAAACCTGAAAAGCATTAAGACAGACAAAGAATTCTTAGAAAAATCAGTGGAAGAATCAATAATAATTGTGTATTGATATTACATACCACTGATTTATTTACCGTGCACAAACAACTGACGACTATTTCCTTTGAACTAAAGTGTCGAATGACATTTCAGATCCAAAGGAAGGCATGTGTTACTAGCACAGCAAGTCAATTAAACCTTCTATTATCACAACGACCGGAACCTGGAAAAACATGAGACTGGGTGACTTGAGCATTGGAATTAGATCACGTGTCGCCCACTGCAGTGAAATCAGCTCATTCACCGAGGACTATATACACCACACTGCCTCCATTCTGCAACTCTACTAATCTCTTGCTAGGTTCATAATGGTCAAGGTTAGAGGGAAGCAGCTGCCGTCTAGATCAATTTTCACATGGACATCTAACCAGCTCGCAAATTGTGTGAAGCTAATTTCACTGACATCAAAAACGTGAGGAAGAATATAGAGTAATGTACTGTGAACAACGCAATATCGTGATATTATGGAATTGCGATACAATTTCCATATATAGTTCTCAAAAGGGAGCGAATTGAGGTTTAGAGGAGTAACCCAGTATGCATGGGCTAGGGCGACATCGACGTGATCGCATGTATAGCCTACATGCAGCTCGCGGGTTCGTTCCCCAATCAGGAATTCAGGTTTCAAAGAAACAAATGTTTCTTCTCCGCTCATTCATGATGAATCTGCATTGTGGGAGACTTCGTGGCCGATAAATAGCGTACTCGGCCTCATATCGCCAGAGATGGAATTTGGAATCATGTGTCTAGAAGAGGACTGTGTCATCTTAATCATGTTAATTCATGACATCATTGTCAGAAGTTTCTGTTGGTCCTGTTTCGAACCTTTATGTACAATGGTTGTCTAAATCCCCACGCATTCATTGATTCATTCGATCGCTCGTTCATTCATTCATTTATCCACTCATTTTTTCACACATTTTATGATTTACTAATTCTTTCAATCAGCACCCACACATACTATACCAATAATCACATCATACCATATCTTTCAAAGTAACTTTATTACCTGATTTCTTAAACAGCAATGTAAATACATTGTTCAAGAACAAAATACATTATCAGCGTGTACAACGCCGTATATTGGACGCCAGTAGATTCAACCACTTGAAGTTATGTTTCGTGGTAGCCTTTTATATATCTTATAAAATATCTTATTATTTATTTATTAAAATAATTTGAAACGAGAAAACAAGGTCTGATTATCTTTTACTTTTGTCGATACTGTAAAATAGAATGTAGTCCCAGATTACTTTTCAGATTGATCACGGACATTTGCATATATCTGAACTATTTGAATCAAAGGGTGGTAAGTGCCACTTTGTAAAGTGACACTCTCCACCCTTTGATTCCAAGGTGACGCTATGTTCCCGCTATCAACAGCTCACAGAAATGCACATTTTGATGGACGTGATCTGAAAAGTGATTTTTAATTAGGAAAAAGTCGTTTTTATTTTGGAAGATGATACATGTGACTGACTGGTAAGAAGTATAAGAAAAAACAGCAGACCTATAGCCACTTAAGTATTAGTGAGCTTGTAGTGAGCTATTTGACGATGTATATGATGCATGAGAAGTGAAGGCTGTGATCATTTGACATACTGTCCAGACAGGTCACAAGCACTATCTGCAGTCTGACAACGGTAATCCCAGCAAACACCAGACGCTCACACAATGTTTTTAAACGTTGGGTCAGCGTCGAAGACGTGACCCAACGTTTAAAAACATTGTGTGGACGTCTGGTGTTTGCTGGGATGGCGTCTACCAAACGAAACACGATGAATGTTGTGGCGGGGGGGGGGGGGTAAACAGAGCTCATTTATGACAACAAGCCTCCAATGTTTCACCCTTGAATTAAAAAAAATCCTTGGGTGTGTCTATGCAACGCATTTGATATTTTGAATACATTTTTTTACACTATAAACTGGCACAATCCCTCACAATAAGAACCCTGTGAGAGTCATCTGCTACATTATACCTGTATTTCTACATGAGGATTGTGGCAGCGATCCCATAAGTGAATAACAAATTACCAGAAAAACCTGTGTGGTAACCCTTTCAGGCCTGAATTTACCGTTGTCATCTTCATCCACTACAAACCGCGAATTGCTGTCGCAATTCTCGACTTGTAGTGGATGAAAATGATTTGATGTGGTTTAAAAATTGAACAAAATTGCCATGTATTGGTAAGCCAGTTTCATGGAAATTTTCTTTCTAAAAGCCTTGATTATAGGAAAATTAAGTCTGTTTTCAGGGATGTAAAATAATGCTTTAATGCATCGTGAGGACTTAAAGGGTTAAAGAAGCTATTATTGAACCCCCACTTTATTGTGACTGTGACGTGACTATATCTGACTTTACTTGTGATTGGCCATATCGTCACTTAACCGCGCAATATTAAAACACACAGTCTACCAATATGTAGTCCTAGGCGACTAGTAACAAACCAGTGGTTATATCGTGTCTGTTTATCAATGTAAAACAATAATATCAGTTTAGAAAAACATACCACTTCAAATATATCCACTTGCCTTGAGGCAAAATAAATAAATGAATGTAAACAACTCGCATTGTCGTGGCAAGCATAAAAATCGCTTGAAAATAAGTCGATGTACGGAGAGCCACCTAGTGAATTACGGACATCATTACACCAGAGCAGCATCTGGTGATTGATCGTGCATTAATTTTACAGCGAGTATTCCTTTAAAAAAACTATTTCTATTGAAAATATGTCTGATCACTTGACCATGGGAATTGTGTTAAATTCGTAATTCGATCCTGTGTTCGCTACCATGTAAATTAATGTGATTGCCCACATATTATACCAACGCAGTGAACTCCAAATGAGGCTGTATTATTTTGCGGAGGGGTAAATCTGCGTGTGTTCACTTTGATGAAGCTCGCGTGTGCCCCTTGTGATGGCCAGCCGCCCTGTTGTCCAGTCACACTAAAACACGGGGTCATTCGGAACATCCCCACAACTTCCACAGATCACCCTCCAACCCAATCATCATAACACCATGAATAGTCTGATATCAGTCGGCAAACTCGGCATGTCGGACTGACACTGGTTCAATGCTGGTCCAGCGTCAAAGACGCTGGACCAGCATTGAACCAGTGTCAGTCTCTGGTCCGTCAGAAAACTCGCAGCCGACGTGAGAGCCTAATTTGAGTTCGCTTGAGTTGCGTTTTTACGCTCTGGGGTAAATCAACGCACGGCCATTGGAAGTGCAACTTCACTGTAGCGGTGAATGGCAGGTTTTTAATGTCTTAATCAGTGATCATAGAACAAGTGATGCCGCTACGTGTGTGGTCGCTTGAGACGGCTGTGAATCACAGAGACACACTGACCAAGAAAGCAGTATTTTGCAGTTCTTTTTTAGTAAGGCATGGATTATGTGCGTGTGGTTATAACAGGAATAACGTAATTTATAGGCTACTAATTGTGAATTTTACAGACGCTTCAGCATTCGTGGACATTCTAAAGGGAAGACGTATAGTATACTACACCCGACCAACAGAAGAGGGGCCGATCACCGCCGTCATTCAGTTGTTATTTAAATTAGGGGCGCGTGACTTCGCCTAATATGCTGCTGATGACCATGGCGGGTTGTATCGTTGATGGTGGTCCCAAGAAGTCACATACCAGCAGACATAAAACGCTGGACCAACGTTGGTTTACTGCTAGGCCAACGTCGTAGACGGTGGGTCAACAGTAAACCAACGTTGGACCAACGTCTCATGTTTGAGAGAACCCCTGAGAAGTGACGTCATTGCGTTTGACCCCTACACCACTAATCATGACTACAGTCGTTCCCAACATGTTTTATTAGTAGATAAAAATCACTGATACTCGGAACGAAATGGATCTTTTCTAATCAAGATTTGCAAATATTTGGTCTCAAATCAAAAACAAAATTATGAGTAATTTCCACCAACTTGAAGTTGTGGGTCGCGGTAGCGACACACAACTTCGAGTGAGTGAAAATTTAAATTGCATTTGTTATATTTATTTAGTGCCTCAAGGGTTATTAGTGCTCACCTTTTTCGATCCTTGGTGGCGGCTTGTACTTGATCCCTGTCTGGCTCCAGAAGAGTGGTACTGATCCACGCACTTGTACAAATGATACGACGTGACTTGTAAACTCCAGAATCTACAAACAGCAGTACAACAACATTACTGGTACAATGTTCAGCCTAGCCCACTTCCATCAACGCCATGCTCTAATCACAATCCGTAAAATTTGGGAAGATTGTCAATTTAGCGCTTTAAATCGTATCGATGTATAGTTTTCTTCCAGACATCTACATGACCGCTCATATCCACAAGGCATTGTATCACGCCGATTAACCATTTCATCGCGAGGACCGTCTTTATACGTCAGAATCTGACGTCTGTACACGTCAGATTATGACGTCTAAAGACGGTCCCCGCACTCAAAGAATTAAACAATTTATAATGGCCGTAGACTCATGGCATAGGTATTCAAAAGAAGCAGAAATAGCTAACAAAAAATTTTGATTTCATATTTGGAAAAAAATCCCTTTGGTCTCCATAATTTATACAAAAAGATTTCAGCATTGTAAGTGTTGAAGGTTGAGTAGACCCACCTGCTCCGTCTCCACGTAGTTGGCACAGTGGCCCTGCTCGTCAGTACCACGACGCTTATACCGAGAACCTAGAACAAAAACAACAAATCTCAGCTATATCTACAAGCATATAATTAACGACCCAGCACCTTTAACGGAGTAGGCTAATATTACCAATTTTACAAAACAAATGTGCAGATCCACCACAAAGTTGGCGTTTCACTCAGGAATTTTGCTTCTCTTGGAGTGAAACATGACGTTCCCTTGGATATGAAAAGGTGTATCCGCCACTTTGTAAAGTGGCAGATACACCCTTTCATATCCAAGGGGACGACATTGAATGGTGGATTGTGTAGTTAGACTGCATGGTAGGGACAAGTGATGGTGTCGAACGCTACCTGTAACAAATTAAATAATCGCGCCTGCACGAACAGTCACTTCGGATTTCAGTGGATGCGATATTTCCTGGCTCTGAGATGTGAAATCTTGGAGATACCAGTGTGAGCTTGTGTGGTATGTGATTACGTTCACTACACTGATGCCTCTATTTATTTTCTGTTTCGCTTCGATATGCGACGCGCAATGATAGATCTACATTGGTCCATTATTCAAGTATTTCAACTTGACATTTTCCATTCATTTGAATCTTGAAGTAGTGATGCAATAATGACCAGCTTTAAATCATAGATAGAAACCCGACGTTTTAAAACTGGACGTGCTATATTTACCGAACAGTTGATGACTATGTAGTTAACACGCAATGGGAAAGTTTTCACGAATAGCTAAGCGTCACCCACATTGAAAAGGTTAACCCTTTGAACACGGGGACCGTCTTTATACGTCAGATTCTGATGTATAAAGGTCATTCTGTATAAAGACGATACCCGCACTGAGAGAATTGAAATATTTCTAATGGCCGTAGACCCATAACATTGGTATTCAAATGAAGCGGAAAGAGCTAACTGAAACATTTATGATGATTTCAAATCGAAAAAAACCATTTGGACTCCATGGTTGATACCAAATAGTCTTTAGTATTATAAGGGTAAATGTAGGGGGATCGTCGCAATTCGTTGAGCATAGGTTGTACTGTAGGCTCACCCGCATGAGCAGCATGATCGACGCTCTAATATAAGCCTAAGAAGTGGAGTCCGTCAGAAGTAAATATTATGAGTCAGTGAACCGAAACTACTGACCTGCTTTAACTTTACAAGAATCGCAGAATATTGCACAGGTGATACATGTATATTAATGTATGCGTCGTCATGATAGTGCCTTACTGTGTACAAAGGGATGTAAAGGCCGGTACACAACATCAACAAAACAAGGTGATTAAGTCATTTGTGTTAGCCCTTAACCCTTTCACCACTGAAGCCCGTTTTATGTGCTGAATGCTATGGCATTCAGCACATAAAAACGGGCTTCAGTGGTGAAAGGGTTAAACCCTTTCACCCACTTAAAGTTGCGTCTCGCTCCCGCGACCAGCAACTTCAAGTGTGTGAAAATTGCTCATATATGTTTAATTTGAGACTAAACACGTGCAAATGTTGATGTCTAAACACACATTTCGTTCCCAATAACAATGATTTGAATGTTCAATGACAAAGGAATAAATGACTTACCGGCTCTGTGGCGACTCCGACGAGATACGAGACAGATTTTATACTCCACGCCTCCCACACCCCCACCGCCATCATCCTCTGTACCATTATAAAGGCTGACCTCATCATCAAACATCAGATAACAAGTCTCAATCTGAACGTAGCCCTGAATGATGGGCACAATCCAAGTGTCTGCCATGGAGTCCTGGACACACAAAATCATCACATTCAATTTTGATGAATCAAACAATTTTAATTACAGTGGCTACCCGCAAAACATTTGTATAACATTTGTACAACGCTGGACCATTTAACTGTAAAATCAACATATTGGTTTTTGATAACTCAAAGAATTTCAGTGGCGGTGGTCACCCGTAATTTAACCTTTATATAACATTTGTAGAACTTTGAACCATTAAACTGTAAAATCGACACATTCAATTTTATTGACTCAAACAATTTCAGTTATGGTTGCTACACGCAAAACATTTATATTGTACAACGTCGGGGGCCGACGTTGTACACGGGGGGGGGGGGGGCGACGTTGTACACATGTTTTACAAATGTTTTGTTTTTGCTGGGAACTGCACGTCTGGCTTCACTAAATTAAGCTGAAATGCCAGAAAATTTATTACGAGCTATATGTATATATATACAAACAAGCACGCATCAAACACGGCACATCGAAACCATGTTGGTTTAATGTCGGACCTGCGTCACAGACGGAGGACTAACATTCAACCAACATTGTCTCTTTGTTTCATCCACCATAAGCATACCTGCATTTATAAAAAGACATTGACAACCCAGTTGAATTATTGTTGGGCCAGCGTCGCAAATCATCCCATTTTCCGGGACGTATCGTTTATTTATGCCATAAATGCATACATGTACATGAGCAATTAAAATTACAATAAACTGTAATGGGAAGACCTAAAATGATCTCACAAAGAAACGTTCTGGTATTAGAACATACACCAGTTTTCCTACTCCGTGTGTTTCACATTTGATTTACTATTGGTGAGGAAACTGTTACACCATTAAATCACCTTTTGACTGATGAGGTCTTGAAGCATGAACTTATTCCAGAAGAATCTGTCATCAGCGGCGGCCCAGAGTGGCGTGTCAGATGAAGTGGTGTCTCGTGTACGCTGTCTCTGGACTGAGTTAGTCAAGTCCCCACCGGGACACACATAGAACGATGACGAATCGTTAAACATTTTACTCAACTCCTACAAAATAGGCAGGTCAAATTCAACATTGATGAGATCTTGTTTCACTTCACCGCGCTCAGACTTTCAGATTATGATATTTGTATTTTAATATGTATTGTATGTATTAAATAAAATTAATTGTAAGTTTGGCAAAATTTATGATAATCAAAAGAATGTTTCATTTAATTCCGTACATACAATTGGAATTAATTTGTATTTTTTGTATTTAGATTGCACATTAATTTTGTATTATATAATTATACATGATGCAGAACGTAGACGAAAAAATGTACATTCAAGGGAATAATATAGTGAATTATTCGTAAAATTGCCTATAAAGCATTATATCATCTACATAATGGTATCTGTATTAAAATGGTGTACTTATTTCATCCTAAGGATTTTGTGATAGTAATGTGAATTGCCACCTTGGATTAAAGGTCTGAGTCATTTATGCTACTTCAGACTAGAAGGCATGTGTATCAGAAGAAATGGTGAAGATTCACGTCATTAATAATCAACTTTATAATTTTACCTCTAGGATCCTTCTCTCAAATTTCTCCTTCTCCTTTAATTCTTTCTGAAAATATCAATTAAATATTGGAAATATAAAGCTTCTCCATCAAGTCACTGTAAGTCTTCACTCAGAATTATTTCTCTAAGTAATTCTAATAAAACACACCATTAATACAATAATTTGTATGGAGCCCTTTCAATTTTAATTATCCAAGCGGGTTTCAATAAAGACAGTCGTCAAGATTTGTCCTTAAACCATGTAGATAACTAAAAATAACATGTTATCATTTCAGGGCATAATCACTGATAATGTAAAATATAATTTGAAGATAAATATTGCAGAATAATATTAATGATGGTTAAAACGATAGTGGTGAATCGTCGACAGTGTGCAAGTCTAAGGATTTAATTATTCAAAACAAATAACATGCTATAACGTGTTGCGGTTCATATTGGCATCCCAAACATTCACTCTTTCAGAGAAAATAATTCACCCAAGCTTCTCGGCGTGTGACATGCAAACCAAATTAGAAGAGCATCCATAAAAACCCGCCGCTATATCTAAGTTCACTCAGAAATGTTAAGTAGGTGTGTCATCATGATTCGCTGAGTACACATTGTGATCCAAACGCATGCGCAGCATGGTCAAAGTCCAATGGAGTTGGTCCACCACAAATAAATGTAAATATTACGGTTCAGTGAAGCAAAACGACCCTACTTTAACGTCGACGTTGCCGCAACGTAATTTTACTAGCCCACATTTGATAGTTATAATTGAAACGTAACACGCGGCTTACATGTCTCTCACAAAAAACAATGTGTCTACTACAATGTGCTGACATCCCATTGGTCGGTTATTTTAGCGGTATTTATGATAGCGAACACTGCATTCATTCATATGTATCCACTATAATTACCTGCTATATGTGCAACTACGCTTAGTTTATCTTATTATGATGAGAAAAATTCAAATTCTAATGAGGGAGGGCGGTAAAAAAATATATTTAAGAAAGAGAACTTTAGGCCAATTGCTGGAAATGTTAATGAGGGCGACGAAATAATAGAAAATGTGACCTTTTTTTGAAAAAGTTATTGAGGGCGAAGAAAAACCCATATGTTTCAAATGTTCAATGTTTTAAATCTTTTGAAATTGACGTTTTTTTCGGAATTTGGCATCCAATGCGCGCGCTGGGCAGAGAAGAACAAAAACATCTTTGTTTGGTGATGTGCGTTCTTAATCTAATGCGCGCGTTTGTGTAAAACAGAGAAAAAACATAGTGGCCTATTTATACTATTATTATCATCAGATCTATGCCAATGCTTCGCTATACTTTTTCGAGCCTGAATTTACCATTGTCATCTTCATCCACTACAAGCCGCGAATTGCTGTCGCAATTCTCGACTTGCAGTGCATGAAGATGACTTGAAGTGGGTGAAAAAATAAAGACAATTGCTAAATATCGGTAAACAAGTTTCATAGAAATTTTCATTCTAAAACCCCTAGTTGTAGGAAAATTAGGTCTGTTTTCATGGATGTAAAATGATGCTATAATGCATCGTGAGGGCTTAAAGGGTTAAATGTATAATCACGATATTAACCTTTAAAGTCTTATTTATTTTCTGAAGCCATGAAGACCAGAACTCAAATACTAAACGAATTCAAAGAAGTCCCAAGTGCTCCCGCCCGGCATAGAAATTGCTTTTAGGAGATTGATATATTTCACCCAAATCATAAGATTTATGTATTTTACCCACACATTAAAGTAAGTACTCAGTCACATGGCGGGTGTGTTTTAAAATTGTACGGAGTTTTCATATCAGACTGGGGGCAAGTGGCACAATGGCTAGAGCGTGGCACTTTGAAATAGCCACTGCCTGTGTCGTGTGCAGGGGTTCAATACCGGCTTAGTGTAGGTTTTCCTGTTGTTTAAAAAAAGTTGAAATGTCATGTTTCACGCCTTGGAACGTTGGGCAGGCACTTCACCCTCACGTGCTTCACTACATCCAGGTGTAAATGAGTACCTGATAGTAATGCAACCAAAGTAGATCAAAGCACAATTACTCCAAAAGGCACATCTAGACTTGCAAAAGGTGATGTGTGGGAAATATGAAGACAATCGGCCATCATTCAACCCGTTCTGTTAAATTGATAATTCAATACACCTTTTTCAATAACAACACGCCACACGGTGAGCAACGCTGAACTGTTTTAATCAGACAACTGTTACACACTTTTCAATGACAGCACGCCACACAGTGAGTAACTCTGAACTGTTTTAATCAGACAATTGTTCACTGCGCAGACTCGTGCAAGCAGTCTATTGAGATAACTTTTTTTTCCTGTCCATTAGCTACATAGACGTGACCCACACCGTTTCATCATGTTGCTTCAAAAGAAATAGGCGCGAGAAACCCGACTCCAAACTTATCTTCGTCGCACCTTCTGTGTGACAGTGACATAAATGTTTACAAACATGTGCAAAAAATGAAAGACGATACACCAAATAGCTTATGTCGGTAAAGAATAAAGGCCATATATCCGACGCTTATGAAACCTGACTTCAACAACCCAATGATTATATTTGAAAACATAAAAGCCTGATGATGGATGCTTATAAACATATCAATAAATATCAATAGTATTTCAGATACACAGTGTTTGACTAAATACAGAAAGATGCAGACAGCAAAAACAGCATGCAGTTGGACAGTTTTACATATAAAAAAGGCCTATATAGATGTGACCATACACGACAAAATAAGTCGCAATGCCCTAAAAAACATATAATCTTATCTTATAGTACATCAAATTCCGAAAAAAAATTGTAATTACATCGTAGTTTTATGATGCATAATTTACGCATGAGCATGTTTTTTTTAATTTTATTATATCTTATCAGTCTGCTTGATATATGCCGATCAATTTATTGCGCATTACGACGCGTTCCGTCATAGTGTCGAATATAATATAGGCCAACATTACATACTACATGTATGCATGTAGGCTATAGATCATTATATCATTGTTTTGTATACTGTCCTATGCAGCTAGCCTACCCTGCGACCATGTCTACTCGTAAGCATACCGAGCTAACAATAAGGGATAAATTCAAACCTAGCCGTGCTGGCGTCGGCAAAACTTCTAAACAAGCAATATATCTTTAAATCAGTCGCAATGAAGTCGGCTCGATAACCGAAAGCAAACGCAAACCAGAGTTTATGGATGCCTAAATTATTCATTTTTGTAGTGGTCATTGTTTCAGCCCTCAAAGGCATGTCATCAGATCACGGTCGGAAAGCCATTCTGAATTGTTTGATTCATTTTCAGAATTAAGTACAAGGTTGTCATGTTAGTAAATTTTGCTTATCAGCAAACCTCAATCGGCTGAGAAGGGGGGGGGGGTTAAGCAGCCATATAATTATGACATTCATTCTAAAAAAAAATACTAAAACTATAATTATTATAATTTATTGTACGTAAAATCTCTGATAATAACTATAAAAAGTGAAAATTCACATTAGTGTAACAATAAGGTATCTTACAGTCCGTGTACATGTGCAAGTAATTGCTGCCACATGATTGTGTTAATAAGGGTTTGTCATTCCTTGCTACTGAATTGATGTGTCTATAAGCTTCTCGTTGTTGCTAATCTTTACCGCAGCAGTTCTGTGTAACTGTTTAAAATGTTAGCCACAGTGTTGCAATCCTGACATTTTAGAAAAATAAAATTAATAATAGATCTAATTCTATAATTAGATTTTATTTGAATAACTGGATCATAGAATGATTCTTATCCGAAATGACTGTACAGTCCTGGAGATCATGTGACATTTGCTGCTCGATCACTAAAGCGCTCCGACCACTATCACGGTCAAATAATTCTGGCCCGTACTTGAGATCGCATTGGAAGGAGTTTACAGTGCAATAATGTAGGCGTACCTACTACATGTTTATATTTCACGTGATTTATGTGACGTATTATAATACTGATAACACTCGGACCAAACAGAAGTATCTGACATGTCACAGACTGACAGATGCGGTGTATTTGGTCTCTATAGGGGAGGTTACCTTGTTATTTACAATCCAGAAAATAGAATTCATACGTAACAAAGGTGTTATTGTGTGATTAGGTGGGCAGTGTAATAACCGGCAAACACGAGGCGTTGACCCGATGTTGTTTTAATGTCGGCCCACCGTCTTCGACGTCGGCCCAACATGAAAACAACATTGGGTCAACAGACTGTTTGATACAAAGACTGCATGATAAGGACATCGACAAATACACTAGAGGTTGAGCTAACGTGGGCTTATTGTTGAAGAAGATGGTCCAATATACCCCTGTCCCAGAGATGGGCGAGTAGTCGGCACATCACCACATGTGGCGACAGAAGCAAAATCTCTAATGTAAATACATGTATTCAAAAATGACTATTCAGAGCACCTAAAAGTAGTAACTTGTGGCGACAGGACTCATTTCACCTGCCCATCCCTGCTGTCCTACTACGTCTGTATATATACAGACAGATACAAGCATGTTTTAGATCAATGAAAATAACACTAAATTTGATACAAAAAATTGTTAGATGCCTAATGAATCCAATATTTCAATATTGGGCATGTCTATTTTTCATATATAATTTATTTTCGTCAGTCAAAGCTGGGAATTGCGTCAGCAATTCCAGCTTTACCCTTTCACCACTGAAGCCCGTTTTTAAGTGCTGAATGCTATGGCATTCAGCACATAAAAACGGGCTTCAGTGGTGAAAGGGTTAAATAAATAAAAAATAGAACAAACAATTCAGCAGCACTCAGGCCTACCCTAACAACGTTGAAATATTTTTGCACAAACCTTGGCGACCAAAGCTTTTTTTTTAATTTGAACTTATCATAAGTGTCTCTTTCCGCTTCATTTGAACACATCTGATGGGGTCTACGACCATTATTAATAGTTTATTTGTTTCAGTGTGGGGATCGTCTTTAGACGTCAGAATATGACGTCTACAGACGTCAGGTTCTATAAAGACAATCCCGCGCTGAACGGGGATAAAATAAAAATAGCGTGGAAGTATAACTATTTTGTTTGTTAGGATTGATCTTCCTCTGCTGACCACCGCACAGGAGGCCTTTAGCACTGACGCGCACCGCTGGCTCACCCAGCGCTGTAACAATGCTGGTACAATGCTTCGTATTTTCTGGGGATATAACAGACACATTCAACACGACATTAACCCTTACAGCGCTAAAATATGTGTCTAAAAACCAAGGTTTTTTCTATTTGAAATTATCATAAATGTCTCTAAATGCTCTATCAGAATCTGACTTCTACCAGTTTGTCTACAGTCGTCAAATCCTGAAGTCTAAAGATGAACCACGCTAGTTGAAATGTTTAATGCACAGAAATACTAAAAAAATACAAGATACGGTACGAATTAACAAAAGTCTACACAGATTACGTCGACCATGCATATAGTCAAGTATCAGTGGGATGAAGCAGCTGCATATCGGTATCCCAGCAAACACGACACGTTAAGCCAATGCCGATTTAATGTTGGGGCGCCGTCGGAGACGGCGGGCCAACATTAAAGCGGCATTGTTTTACCTTACATGTAGTGTTAGCTGGGTATGTTATAGCAATGAATCGAGAATGATTCCTTGGTTATAGTATTGATATGACACTCTCATTGAAAGATTTGCAAATAAAGATAAGTACAAGGTATATGATATAACAGATACACAACTAAATGTTCGATTGTCACATACACAAAATAAACAGATATCATGCACATCAACATCATTGCTTATTGGGTGGTTATTGAAGGAGTAGCCAACTGTGTACGAACAGCGGGACACTTCTGTAGACACAGAAAGCACCACGCTTATTACAGAGATAGAGGCAACTGGGTTTAAACTAAAACCAGAAAAACATACATAGAGTGGTCTATAGCTCTATTGTGTATTTTTTAACATTTGCAAATATTATCTAATTTGAGTGTGCATGCAATTCCAACAACACCAACGATATGTGTACACATGCATTGAAACCATGCCCAGAGACAGACCTGTCCAGTAAGTGGGTTAGCCAGATCTCCCAGAGGTGGCAACTTGAAAGGAAGCTATCAAAAAAGAAACACGGATGGTAAAGACAAGCGCTACATTGATCAAACAGAAACAACTGACACAATTAGCTGTCAATTCACACCCTTATCCTGCTGATCACGACTATTGATGGTAATAATCTGTTTTCAGTTGATCAAATCACTGCTATTGGGAAAAAAATGTGTGTCAAAACATCTAGATTTGAAAATATTTGTGTTCAAATTAAACAAATATAGTATTTTTGAGCCACTTGAAGTTGTGGGTGCGTTAGCGAGACACAACTTCAGGAGGTTGAAGATAATTATTTAATTAAATTAACTTGGCAGTCTAAGGATTAAGGTCTTAACCACAAGCTGATTTTCATAATTTTCATACACAACAAAAGGATACTGTGGTATTGACGATTCTTTACCTATTTAGCTTAAACGCATAAGGGGAGCCCCCCCCCCCCCCCCCAGTGAGCACAAAACATTTGTATAGCATTTTTACAATGTTGGACCAACGTAGAAGACGTTGGGCCGTCGTTGTAGAAATGTGTTATGTTTGCTGGGACTACATTACAGGTCTATATCGGCGTTATCGCATTATCACCCAGAACGTCGTATGTGCAATGCATCTCAATTAAGTGTAACATACAACACTGAACAGGAGTTGATAGGCTTATATATTTGATTAGCGATTTTGTATCAAGGTAACGTTGTATAATATACTGGTGAAAATATTGTTTATCATCGAGACGTATATTATATAGGGGAGACCGGAGCACAGTGAACACATTGGCACAACACATTGGTTATGTAAAGAAAATCGCGATGACGGCATCGCATTATACCAAGAGAGCCTAGAGAAAAAAAGACAGTGTTGTTTTATTTTATCAGAAAATTACTGTTTTTTAGTCACAATTTTAGTAAATATTTTATACCTGACATTTACCTTGATAACATGTGGCAGAAGAATGACACAAGGATTTTCCCTTTAACAATGAGTAATGTTGTATACTAGTATTTACCGTGTTAAAGTGTAGGCCTAGTGTAATTTCACTTAGCTTTTACAACAATGTAGATTAACGGTTTTTTAATTTGAAAAATGTCAGTTTTTCCCTTTTTTTGAATACGTATGTTTTAGGCTTATGGCCGTTAGAATTATTTTATATTTCCAGTGCGGGGACCGTCTTTATACGTCAGAATCTGACGTATAAAGCTATTGAGTGTCGCAGAATAGTAGTTTATAATTCGTTCCATTAAAGGTTTTAATCGCAGTTATTGCGAAAGAATGTTCAAACATAAAGATTTCAAAACTTTGGTCCCAAGTTAAACAAATATGAGTCATTTTCACCCATATTCAAAGTTGTGGGTAGCGGTAGCGTGACGCAACTTCAAGTGGGTGAACATTTAAATTATTAAATTTAGGGGCTTAACCCTTTCAAGCCTGAATTTACCTTTGTCATCTTCATCCACTACAAGCCGCTAATTGCTGTCGCAATTATCGACTTGTAGTGTATGAAGATGACTTGGAAGTGGGTGACAAATGAAAAAAATATATTGTTATTATCATGATTATTAAAACAGTTCCATAAAATTTTTCGTTCAACCACTAGGTGTAGGAAAATAAGTCATTCTCCAGAGACGCAAAATGATGCTTTGATGTATCATAATGGTTTAACCCTTTGACTTCCAGGCCGGAGTGCATGCCAGGATCCAGATATACTGGTGTAGGAGTTCTATTTTTCGTCATTTGAAGCTGGAATTGCTAACGCAATTTCCAGCTTCAAATGACGAAAAATACATAAATGTAGTATATATTTGACGAAAATTTGTGTCATTTTATGGTTACGTTCATTGACGAATGACGACGGAAATTTCCGTCATGTATGGTAGTGAAAAGGTTAAAGGGTTAAGCCGTGCTTGGAGCTGACGTTACTGATGTTACACGATGATGATGCAGGTCACTGCAGTCGTCCTCGTCCATAACAGCGAGTTAAATATGTGCGCAATTCCACTACAGTGTACCTGTACCGTGGCTATGTGTAATAATTCAATTATAATCCATGTTAACCCTTTATCGGCTAGGCACGACTATAGTCCTTTTTATTCCGCTTTATTAATCGATTAAACCAAGTGCTGTTATTAGGAATTAAATTAGTGCTTAAAAAACATCAAGATTTGCAACTTGTTTGTTCTCAACTTAAACAAACATTAATAATTGTCACCAATTTCATGTTGTGGGTCGCGGCAGCGAGTGACAACTTCAAGTGGGTGATTTTTATTATTATTATAATTTAGCAGGGTTAAGGCTGGAGAGAAAATAAACTATTAATGGTGATAAAATTATCGTTATATTCAAGGGACATGCCCAGGCTAAAATCATTAAAAAATCGGTGATTTTATTTTGGCTTCTTAATATGACCATATGATGTAAACATGTCCATAGACTAGAACTGCCATTTTTTTTTAATTTTTCTGCTGCGCATTCACTAGTTAGGCTTGATATAGAGACGAAATTCTCGATTTCTAATTATTGACAACCATGTCAAAAATAAGAAATACGGGAATTTCGTCTCTATATCTAGCCTAACTGGTGAATGCGCAGCAGAATTCTTTTTTAACTTTTGCAGTTCTAGTCTATGGACATGTTTACATCATATGGTCATGTTAGTAAGCCAAAATAAAATCACCGATTTTTTATGATTTTAGCCTGGGCATGTCCCTTTAATTAGTTTGTCAATTTCAAATGTATCAGTTTGTTAAAATCGCATGGACATCAGTTTATGTGTATACATTATTGGGAATCACCACGCACTAATGTAAAATCTTGAATCGTATTTTTAGCACAGCAGTAGCCTGCAGGCTGGAATATGTCAAATACCTCCAAAAACTGGTCTGTGCGACACTCCATCATAATCAGACATTATTAGACTTAGCGAAGAGCATGATGATGTCTTTTACCGTCAGATTTTCGTAAACAAAAAATGGGATTTATCTTACAGTAAAACATTACATTCTATACATTTATAGTCATAACATGGTTTCAATTGGTCAGGCGATCCGGTGATGGCACATTATGCCAATGCCTCCCAAATATGGAATGCGCAGAGAAGACGATATTAATTCGCCATGACATGTTATTTGTTATTTCCATAGCACAAGATGAATAGCTAATTGTTAGGCCTAGGTCTGTGACTTCACAAAAATAAATACGATCACCCAGCAAACACCAAAACATTTGTATAACCTTTGTACAACGTTGGCCCAACGTCTTCGACGTTGGTCCAACATTGTACAAATGTTATACAAATATTTTGTGTTTGTTGGGGAAACCTCTCTCCCGGACAGCTGCCTATCACTGTAGAGAAAGTCGATCCTTTGATATTCATAACAACACGTTTTAAATACCAAGAACTTTGCACCATTGATCATTTTCACGCACACATGATAACTAAATGGGTCCATAACCCGCATTTGAGAAGCATTAGGTTAATTTGTGCAGTTCATAATAATTCTTAAACAAATGACCGTTAATGGATTTGAACGTCCGCAGGCTGAAGGCAATTTTTCAATGCAACACTTAACTGGATGTCCCACTCACTAGTCAGCCGCGTGTTATCCTTGCCACGGGCGGGGGGAGATGAGTCCTTTAAGAATATATCGTCCCCTTGGTTATGAAAGGGTGTATCTGCCCATTTTTAAAGTGGCAGATACACCCTTTTATATCCAAGGTGACGATATATATAATTAACTACTTTGCTGATTGGAGTAAATCGCTATCACACTCATTAGCTGTTGACGGGAATATTGAAAGCATCTGAGAGACTTACACAACATATAGGGGGATTTTCCAGGCGACAGATATTCTGAAATTAAAGTGTTGTTTTTTTCGGCTGACGACGTTGGCAGCCAATGTATTTGAATTTAAATTTTCCATTGGTGATCTAAGTAGAAAAAAATGTAGATCGTGTTTATGATTTGAAATAAGTAAAATATATATGAGGTAAGGAAGTGAGAATCAATTAAAGTTTGTAGTAAGGATTACTTTAGTGCTATGCGCTGTTGATTGCCATTTTCATTGTAAGGATGCAATAATTGATGCTACCGCTAATGATTTTATAGACACGCATGGTAACCCTCCTCGTCCAAAGTTTATAAATAGATGCAGTAGTCACGGTGTTAAAATATACATGCATGTACGTGAGATCGGATCAATAGTTGACACTTGACACATAAAACCAGGAACAACAAGATGGCAACGTGTGACTGATAATGATATGAAATATGCAGAGGCGGAAGGAAATTTGAGGGTTCCATATAGCGACAAAAACAGCAGGTTTATTATGCATCACCTGCCAGAATGAAGAGGGCACCGTTTCTGCCTGCATGTACATGTACATATTTACAACTCGTTGTGTTATTAACCTTTACAACGATGAAATACTTTTTTTATAAACCAGAGACCAAATGTTTTTCTTCAATTTGAAATGATCATAAATGTCTTAGTGGGTATTCTATGGAATCCACATGTTAATTATCGCATATGACATGTCTCTCAGTCTTGGACGCCTCATCAAGGATGTGATATAATGTTGAAGTGACGTTGAAATTCACAATGTCCTATGATACGAACACGGTTCGTATTCTTGGATGGGTGGTTGACTGCCCCTTTCGTATAGACCATCTGATATTTTTCGGAATTCACTATTAATAATTGCAGACTTTGCAAATTAAAAACATCAAGGTAGCTACAGATATGTACATAGTATAGGGTATATGTGTTTCCGATTTTGTATCTGAAATGTAATGGGTTTGTTACAAATTTCTTATGTCCCCTCTTTTCGTATTATGATGGGTTGTCAAATCTAATATGTTTTCGCATTTTAGGACATTGCTAATTATTGCGACGTTACCTAAGATTGCGGAAAATCTGTGAAAGTTGGAGGATCTGAAGTGGTTAAATTGACAAGCTTTCTAATATTATTAAAATAAATTAAACAAAAGCATGTTGTACCTCGCATAGAAAAAAGTACATGTTTACAAAACAAATATTTTTTTTTCTAATAGACGTGACTTGTAATAGTTATTTTTACTGTGACTAGAAATACACAAAATAAATCGGAACATATTAAATACAAAAAGATTCAAATAAAAATAAAATATTAATGGGATTAAAGAGTTATTTGTGAAAAACAACTCCATGAATATATTACCGTTTCCTACAAAATCAAATTAGTACACCTCAGTTTAACAAACCATGCTCTAAACTGCTAAATAGTGTATGTGTCAAAATCTACAACCTGTTTACACGTGAACAATGTAGAGAGACAGACAGACAGAAAAATATTACATTCCATTTCTCACCCCAATGCTTAATCATAAACAATTATAAAAAATAAATTTCACCTACTTTAAGTTGTGTCTTGCCACAGTGACCCACAGCTTCAAGAGGGTGTAAATTACTCCTATTTGATTAATTTGTAACCAGACATTTGCAAATCTTTAGGCATTAATTTCACTCTGAGTAACCTGATAAATGTGTAATAACCTGCTAATAAAACAGATTAATCCTTATGGGGCTGAATTTTTTTATGAAAACCTGGGAGGCTAAAAGATTTTTTTTAGTTTGAAATCATCAAAAATGGCTTGGTTAAGTTTTTCTGATTCATTTGAATACCTATGTTATGGGTCTACGGCCAATATAAATATGTGTACTGTTACAGTGCGGGGATAGACTTTAGTCGTCAGAATCAGACTTCTACAGATGTCAGATTCTGACCACTAAAATCTATCCTCGCACTGTAAGGGTTAAAAGCGATTCTAGTCATACTTAGCGGGTAAAGGGTTGAATATGTATATACGTAGTTTGAAAGAATACTGGGCGGCTCTTCAAGAAAAAACTGAATGACTGGCAAGCTTAATTATTCTGGTGGTCGGCAGATGTGACCCTTAACTAATAAGCAGTAGACTTTGACGCATCGGCCCTATTAAAAATAACATCAAATCATTCACATACCACATATTTAAAAAAAAGTTATTGTAGTCCAGATACAGGTATATTATAAATATTATGTGCATAACATCATGTATATTCATAATATCAGAAATGTGGCTATGCATTTCTGATAATTAATATACATGTAGGTGCCTACTATATCTTACACCTAAAAATAAGAAAAAACACTGTTAATGATAATTTTCATCTTATTTGTCAGATGGATTTAACATAATGATGGATAAATATATACAGAAATGCTATTACACTCTATGTACTATCATGATAACAAGTGATGCCAGAGTTGTTATGAATATCATGTGCTATCTAGAGTAAGTTATTATATATATTATGTATGCATAAGACGTCAGATTCTGACATATAATCGTTTTTATACATCAGAATCTGATGTCTATAGACATCAGATTCTGACTTATCCAGACGATCCCAGCACTAAAAGGGTTAATACATATCGTAGTCAAGCAAAAAATAAAGCAAAATGGCCCTAATAAGGGGATGTATAGAGAGCCACAGATTTGCTGAAAGACAACACCACATACATGCTTCTAGCCAAGACCTAACCAACTTTTCAAAGTGCATGAAATGTCACATAAATGTTACTTTATCATGCAGAAAACTGAAAGATCTTGAAAGATGTTGTTGCCCTCAGGACCAAGATTTGTAAATTGCACTTGTAACTTCTACTTAAAAAGTAGTGTACAGCAGTTTAATCCAGAGATAATGATAATCAATCAGATGGAAATAACAAGTAAAAGGATTCAACATGCAAAGACAAAAACACAATCATGCTAATCTAATAATATAAAATTGCAAACTATTTCACCCCAAAAGTACATACATCAAAATTGTCCCATGTCACGTCCCAAAACTAAGGGTGATAATAAGGAATAATCTTAATAAAATAACATCATTTTTATCAGCAATGAATCTAGAAAGATTGAGAAAGAAATCGGAAAAAACAATTTTGTTACAATTCTCAAAACTTATATATAAGAACTTAACATACAACATAACATGCAGGGAGTAATATTCTTAACCCTTTAACCGCCGGTCCCGAATATATTCGTTTTTTCTTTTTTTTTATTTGCACAAAAAGTACCGCATTTTAAATATGTTAAAAATAAAATGTGACATCTATCAGCAATTTTTCAAAAGAGTTAACCACCATTTTGGTAAATCTGAATAATTTTCATTCACTTGAAGTTGTGTGTCGCATCAGCGAGACACAGCTTCAAGTGGGTGAAAATTCAAATTGAATAATTTGGCGGTTTAAGGGATAAAACTAAATATTATGAAGTCAATTTGTCTTTACAAATATAGCCTACATGTACATAGCAAAAACGAATGTATCCTCCTGAATCCATTCTTTTGGTAGACAACACTATACTGAAATATTGTATGCTTGCGCAAAATGTTTGTGTTCTATGTAAAATTTACCCGATTTTAGCTATATAAAATTCTCCAATGTGACCAAATCCTATCTAAAGCTAAACCAGCCAAGTGAATACATGTATTAACAAAACTGAAGTCTATACTTTTTGACGTCAAGCAGGTAAATGTTTAAATACTGTATTTATTCTAATAAATTCCCATATTCCAATAAATGCCAACTCCCCTGATTTTTAATTTATATAGCCAATTAAAAATTACTCTAATAAGCGCCGACTCCCCCTCTAGCCGCAGGGGGTATTCTAATTAATGCCCAGGGCATTTAATACAAAAAAAATGATATGATATGTACAATCAAAATGTCCCATTCAAAAGAAAAAGTTACTTGTCAAACAATTTCTGGTACTCACCAGAAAAAAATTATGGTATTTTGGAAAAATATGGTAGAATAGGTGGCCTGACATTTCAAGTGTTTTAAAAAAATGGCTTGAACAACATGTTCAATTTCCATCCAAACTCTTTGAATATCAAATCAGCCTTTGGCCACAGTAAGTGTTAATACCCTTTCAAGCCTGAGTTCACCATTGTCATCTTTATCCACTACAAGCCGCAAATTGCTGGCGCAATTCTCGACTTGTAGTGGATAAAGATGACCTTAAGTGGGTGCCAAATTAAAAATGTCGTTTTTATTAAAACAACTCTATGGAAATTTTCGTCCATAAACCCTTCCGTGTAGGAAATTAATTAATTTTTCAGAGATGCAAAGTGATGCCTAGATGCATCGTGAGGGTTCAAAGGGTTTAATATTGAGAGTGTTGAGTCACCTTTTGTTTGATCATGACACTTGTATTCCTGGTACTTATAGAAATATATGACAACCAAAAGAAAAGTAGGAAGGTGGCGGCAGATCCATAGAATCTAACACTATTTTAAGCAAGTGCTGGTATAGTTAGGTACATACATGTATATATATGTATCTAACAAGTTATATTTAGACTGCTTATATCATTAAAATAATAAATATAAAGAATATGACAATATATTACTTAATACATACATAGCTCACATGCATATGATATATCCAGCCGATAACAAAAAGCAGATTTTAAACAGAAATAAAGTAATACTTTGCACATTTAATAGTAAAACAACTTCACTCTAATATGAAAAAGACATGAAAATAACTTGAAAATATGTTATTCATGGTTCCAAGGATCAGTAAGATAGTACTTAGTAGATTGTACTAACTTTAGAACAAGTGCTGTTTGAAAATTTTGATGTTTCGACTTGCTACCGCAGGCCTTGATCACATACTAATGTCCAGGCGGTGAACACTGCCTCAAAAGGGCCATAGTGTGTCAATTACCAACACCAAAGTCCTAGAAAGAGTAGACTGGCATAGATGCAACCAGCTACCACCCATCTACGACAAGATCATTCCCCGGTGTCAGAGCTCAGCCCAGTCATGTACAGAGGTGAGCTGTGTCGGGTGGGTTTGCACCCACCCCCACAGACAGAAAGGACCACGACTTCTTTTGGATAACCTTAATCTGAGCCATTTCACCGCCAGGACATCAAAATGTGATTAATTTCAGATATGGCTGTATGACAACTGGAAACTAAGGACAACACTAATGATGTTTAAATTAACTACATGTAGGTAGGCCTATGTACATATATTCTACAAATTATTTTTATAATTTATGGGGTTTCCTTACTGTAATGCAATGCAAATGAAAAATATACAAATTACAGGTAATTTCAGTTGTTACGGTAATTACCTATCTGAGAATTATTTTATAATTTACCATCTTTTTTTATGCCCTGCTGATGGATGTATAATGTATATCAAGGTATGTATTTTACTGTGGGGGGAACATTGAGCAGCACTGTATGGGGGGGGGGGGGGCATGTACATGTCATAATCAACAATAAATTACGGATAGTAGTTGTATGTAATGCCAGGATATTATTTGTTGGTGTCAGTCACACATGTAATCCTAATTTACCTCTGTGCATTACAATTTGACTTTTTTGCTGTTAAGCTACATGTAGCATTGCTAATGCAATTACCAATCCCAGCAGAAAAAATAGCTCTACATTTAAAAATTACTCAGTATTCTTTACAATTGGTGCTTTGGTATAAATCTGCATATATATATATATTAAAATTTAGCTGATATTTTTGTAATGAGAAAAAGAGAGTATGTAAAAGTGTCATCCAGATTTTGAAAATATTTACTAAAACATATTTGTGAATTTATATGGTTAAAAATGTGTGTAGAATAAATGATATTAGACCATTGTTGGCTCAATGTTGGCCAGGTAATAGAATTGAGCCATTTCTGGGGAAAAGGTTTTGAATTTGCAGGCATTGCGGGAATTTTCACTTCCAAATTTATGTTGTTTTATATTTAAAATATAAAGCTAATAAGTGATACAACATGAGCATAGGCTAACTAAAATGGCTAGATGACTTCCCTACCTTTTTAGGCTTAACATTTTCAGCTACTGATTTGATTGTATTCCATGTCTTCTGTAGTGCTTTTTGCTGTTGGTCAGGTTGTCGTTGTGTGCGGTTGCTCTTACTGATGCCGAAGTGATGAGCAGGACAGAGCTAAAATTGTACAGAGCAGAACATGACCTTAATTTACACAAATTGGTGGCTAAAGACCTCGCTGTTTTAAGTAATTTTCATACATATGAGATAATTACATACATATAAAACATTTTTCTAGATAACCTTTTAATAAAAAATATTTGTTTAAAGAACAAAATTGTGTAATGTACGAAGACAGATGCTGCTTTTAAACATCAATAGATATTTTGGACAACAAATGCAGGGGTACGTGTACAGCTTATACACACCAAGAAGCAACAATTTATTGTACCAATTATTTGCACTGCTGTTGCATTTGCATAGAGTACGCACAGTAATAGATGGAATTTACACAACCAGAATTTTCCACAGTTATTCTGTCATCATTATGTAAACTCGGCTTATAATATTATACAGTAGGGCCTATTTTTTTCTAATAAAAGCCCATATTCCAATAAACGCCCACTCCCCTGATTTTAAAATAAAATCCATGATAAATATGTAGCGTATATATATATATATCATTGAACTAATTTACCTTTGATATATATCATTGAACAGTGAACAGAATAAAAATAAAATTGTGGTTGTAGATCCGTGAAATGCTAACTAGTACACATACTGCAGTCTATACATACATATATATAGATATGTTTTGAAAATTTCAACCCTCACAACGCTCATGGTTCGAAATTAAGGGTAGTCCGCTAGTCCGAACACTAGTAAAAATAGCTGCGGACTATTAAACATTTATGTTTACTAGTACCGCCGGTCTAGTGAAAAACGGCGCCTCAATGATTCCATTAATCAGCTGTTGTACCAAAACGAGAGACGATGTGCCGCGGTCAGCAGGTGTCAATTTGAGTATATGTATGCCCAGCCCACGTGTGATATTTGGTCAGCGTTGTGGGAGTTCTGGGACAGCATTGTGGCAGCATTGACCCACTGTCATGTGTTAGCGAGGAAGGATCTTTTATATTTAAACAGGTCATCCCAAAGCATGTCACATAGTCAATGTGAAAGACGACGATCATTTAAAATAAAAACATAGGCCTATATAATGCTCTAATCATGCTAATAGTGAGTGCTTTATTGTTTTAATAGATGGTGGTCCGACAATAAATTAACATCAACAGGAGCAGCTAAACCTACGCTAAGCATTACCAGTTATGGCCGTCTTTATTATTACACCTCTGACATACCCCGTTAACCATCTTCATTCTGATGTGAATAAATAGCAGAGATGTAACATGCATATGTAACCAAACGTAGATTTTAATACACATACATGTATGAAAATACGAACATATTTAATTATACGGCAGAAACTGGTTTTCAACGCCACATACATGTAATATATGATGATATTAATCCCCTGTAGGACTGAGATGGTCAGCCCAAGAGTCTAATTAGCGTTACACGAAGAACAAAGCGATTCGCGGCGATTGTGCTATTACACAACAGACCAGAAAATACAAGTCATTTACCCAAAACAACAGACCAGAAAATAAAAAGTTATTTACCCAATGCTGGCTTAATGCTGGTCCACCTTCGCGACGCTGACTCAACATTTAACTAGCATTAGGTCGCCGTCTCGTGTTTGCCGGGATATGGTCAGGTGCGGGGGAGCAGTCTCGCCTGCTCACATGTCACGTGTTCAAAATCAGTCATGCCCCTGACAAATGACCACCCCTATTATATGACCGTTTTGATGTGGCCGTAACTGGGGTCGCATAACATAACTGTATTTCAGGACTAGTAAAACATCTACCGGACTAGTAAAATTTAGGTTTTAATAGTCCTGCTCACTAGTAAAAAAAATGGGTCAGTTTTATCCCTGACGCTGCAATATTTTTGTATAAACCATTGGAACTAAAGGATTTTTTTTATTTGAAATCGTCATTAATGTCTTATTTAGCTCTTTGTGATTCATTTGCAAACCTAGATGTTATGGGTCGCCGGCCATAATAAATATGTTTGCTCACATGATACAGTACGGGGATCAATTTATACTTCAGATTCTAACGTCTAAAGTCAATCCCTGCGCTGTGAACATGCTTGGGATCTGTACATTAAACTATACAGTAAGCAATAAAATTAATTTTAATAAATTATAATACTGAATAATAAAAAGCAAGATTGATTATTTAACCCTTACACTGCTGCATAAAATTTGCAGCATGTTTGGCTTCCCACTAAGTAATATCTGGCATATTTTTTCTTAAAAAAACATCTGATGAACAACTGATATCAAAATATATTATATTACAAAATCATTCCGTTATCTATCTTTAACCCTTTCCAGCCTGAGTTTTTTTATTGAAATAAAAATAATAATTCAATACAAATATTACGATATCTTTTAAACTGTTATTCCAATGCACATGAAATTTTCTATTCCACTGTTACAGATTTTTCTCAGCAGGCTGCGCTTGGTTTATTTTGGGCGACTATTGTCGCTACAGTTGCCCATAGCAGTGTAAGGTTTAATATAGGCCTATAGCATAATTGATATCATGGCAAGCCATGTAAAAACACACCTCAATGTCTAAGTCATGAGGCTCTTCCAGACTGAGAGATAGGATGAGAATTCGAGTGATGCAGAAAACTTGCTGTCCTCCTGGAAGTACACCAACTGGTACCTGTTGGCGAATCAGCACCAATTTCCATTCTGAATCTAGAAACACATGGTTAGAAGAAAATGAAAAGCATAGAATTAGGATAAAATATCCCCTGACATACACGGCAAAAAATCCTCCAAATTAAAAATGGCAGCTTAGGTCTAATTGCTCAGGCATTTAACTCTCCAAGCTCCCTGGCTGCTCAACCCTTACAATGGTGAAATAATGTCTGTATAAACCATGGAGACCAGTGGATTTTTTCAATTTGAAATCATCATAACTTATTTAGCACTTTCTGCTTCATTTGAATACCAAAGTTATGGGTCTACGGCCATTATAAATATTTTAATTCTTTTCAGTTCATGTAGCCAGCGCTGAAAGTTTTGAATTCACAACATGATATCTTCAATACAATTCAAAGAATGAAAAATGGCATACATGTAATCCCTAGGGAGAGTCTGAGCTTGACATGTTATATACTTCGGTATTTTCCTAACCCTTTGAACCCTTGTGAACGATGAATCAAAGCATAATTTTACATCTTTGAGGAATGATTTGATTTCCTTAAAAGATTACAATGGTAAATTCAGGATTGAAAGGGTTAAGTCACTGGCAGTTTTGTATCACTCACCGTTATAATGAAACTGTACAAAACAAATATTTTGTTCATATTCTTGAGAGCTCTATGTGACTGTGTCATAATAAAATTATTCTATTGGCCTATATTATACATGTAGGCTTATCTATACATGTATAGCCTAATATAGGCCAATATATTAGGCTATATATAGATAGGCCTACATGATAGGCCTACATGTGGGCCTATATAGGCCTACATGTGTGATGTACACCCGGCACAGTCTCATTTATTATGCCAAAATATCTTCTGATGTCACCCAGTGAGACAAAATAATAGGGGAACTGGATGTTACATGGTGTTTACCTGGATGTATTCTGAGTTTACCGATCACTCCATAGACTTTCCCCAGGCAGACAGGATTCCATGCTGTAGCAATATCTGATCCTAAAAATAAATTAACAGGCAGATTTCAAGTTACTGGCCCATGAGAAATAAATAAATGTTATAATCTTAAAATATTGCATCAAAAACTATTTAAATCACATACCGTATATTATTCTAATAAACAGCCGGGGAGTTAATCAGAATACCCCCTGAGATTACAGGGAGGATGGGCGCTTATTGGAGTATTTTTTTAATTATGATATTGTGTTCATGATAGTGGGTTTTATTACCAAATGAGGGGGATCAATGGGCATTTATTGATATACGGGTGTGTATCAGAATAAATATGGTATGTGACGGGCTATAATATATTACCAGTACATGATTTACAATTTTATATAAAACTTCACTGTAACAAATGTATTATTGCGTATTATCAAATGGACCATTTGTCATGTAATAAAATTTAAAAATGACATCACCGTGAAACAATAATCATATTACCAGTGATTACATTGACAGAATAGCTTCACCATTACCATGATTACCGTGAAACAAGAATTATATTACATACCAAATGGTCTTACAATATGAATATATACACAACAAAATTCCACAAAATTTTCAGCAATGTCGGGGAAGGTGAAAATATGATCCAATTAAAATTTTACACAAAATTTTTAAACAGTGACGCGAAAATTGAAAAAAGGTTACATTGATTTAACCAAGATTCCGGGTAAAATAAAAATAAAATTGTCATTTTCAATTTTTTTTTTTTAATATGCCAAGGTGTTATTTCACTGTCAGACACAACTATCTGTGGTCTATCAAGCCATCCCGCATGTTTATCAGATGCTGAGGTCATTCCCAGAAACCGCTCTTACATTTGTCTGATCCACCACCTCCAAAGAGTTATACTTATATATGCCTTTCAACACAGTCCACATTTTTGGATATATAATATGAATTTTTATTTTATTCTTATTCCGAATCCCGACATTGCATCCTGGCAATTTCAGCCCATAAAACATATATAATAAAAAAATAAAAATATATAATATTAAAAAAAATCTGGCGTAATTTACGATCTGAATGACAGCATGTATGTAGGCCCAATGTAAATATTTAAATGTAATGAATGAAATGAGCAATGAAATGAAAATCATAATTACCATAAGTTATGAATCTGTATTTCTTAATTTTGACATGGTTGTCCAAAATAAGAAATCAGGAATTTTGTATCTATATCTAGCCTAACTGATAAATGCGCAGCACAAAAATTTAAAAACCTTTAGCAGTTCTAGTCTATGGACATGTTTACCTCATATGGTCATATTAAAAACCAAAATAAAATCATCGATTTTTTCATGAAATCAGCCTGAGCCAGTCCCTTTAGGTTATATTTACTTAGGCCTAGATTGATAAATGTTTGTTTCTAATAAAAAATATATAGGCTTAGTTGTTTTATACATTTTTTACAATTTTTTAGGGTTGTGGAAGTCTTTTCCTTTTTTGTTTGCTGTGGCACGTAGAGGCCTACAGCAAATGTGCCGCAAGTCCCATTTATCAGTAATTCCCGTATCTTTTATTTTGGACATGCATGTCAAAAATTAAATTTTGTCCTTATTTATCTTTCAAGTTTAGACTAATTGGTAAACGCACAACACAAAATTCAAATTTATAACTTATGGCTATGCGATTCTAATCTATGGACATGAGGCTAAACATGCTAAATGGCAAAAGCCTAAGGCGGCCTTAGCCTAAGCCTAGGCTAATTCAAGTAATTGTAGTTGAAACTGTCAACTCACGATACGGCTGCGCTACGTCAGCCGGTGAGTTGAATACTCAACTAAGTAATTGAGGATTTTGGCCTGATTGTGTCGCTTTAAATTATACAACTATAGGCTACATGTATACAGTCAGATTCACATTAAAATCATCAACCAGGATTATTGAATTTCGCGGATTTCTCAGTCAATTCTCAACCAATTTTCATGAAATTTTACACACACTATATTTCCATTAATTAATGTCGTGACTACCCTGAAAATTTTGCAAAGTTTTGAAGTATTTGAGAAGTTAGACCATTTGACATGTAATAAAATACGGAGACGAAGCTAATGGGCTTATAGAGCCTTAGAGGACAACATTTGTATTTATTTACTACTTGTCGAATGGCTAATTTCTTAAATACTTATCGAAACTTCGTGAAACTTTCAGGGTAGAATCTAGTCACGACATGAATGGAAAATAGTGTGTGTACAATTTCATGAAAATTGGTTGAGAATTGACCGAGAAATCGACGAAATTCTTTCACCACGGTTATTCTTAATGTGAATCCGACTGTACTCTAGCCTAACGTAGTAACGTTACTAGATTCTGCATCTATACTATACTAGGTCTACACTAAGTCAGTAAGTGACTAGTCTAACGTTAGTGTTTACTTTGTTTATCATGTTATTCATCGTGTTATCAGACTACTGGATGATAAATCCAAGGCCAAGCACTGCTAACTGCATCCAGTGGCAGTGCATGGCCATGGTACTGGAGATGGACTGAGTCTTAATCTTAACTTCAACAGTGTTCAACTTCAAGTTCAATTGAGTCTGAGCAGACGAAATTATTTCTGAACGAGTGTAGGCTGTAGCCTTTTACCTGTTCTAGCCGTAAGTTTTCCATCAAATCTATTGCACCACAAGGTGTGATCTCCAGATTTTATAATGAAATGATCTCTAGCTTCAAACAACTCCATCATGTGGTAAAATGTCCACAATAGGTTTATTTTAGACACAACACGCCAACGTTACAGAGATTTTTGACAGCTGCCTCAGCAGTCAGTATACCAGCCAAAGCAACCAGCATGCCATGCGACAAGAGACAACTTCCGCCTTCTGTGTGGAAGGCGACGAAGTGCTTGATTTTAATTTAAAACTAATCCACCAACATATCACTAAGTATTGATTATATGTGCTCATCTGTTACACAATTAGAAATTGGAACGTTTTGTCTGCATAGTAAACTATGTATGAGGCAGAACCAGGTATATATTGTTGATATTTCATCAATGTTTACAAATCGTCCTGTTATGAATCGTCTGCAGTCAAAAAAGCAACGCCAGCAAATGTTAATACTGAAAAAATGATTTCACTGAGGCAATATTTGCATCTAATAATAACTAGATCTAATAGCGTGTTATTTTTATCTAATATACTGGAGGTCCAGTGTTCACTGTTGTTGAGGCCTGACTTTTTCAATATTATTTACAATAACTTCAAACTTGTTTCAACTTTATTATTGTGAGCGATAATATAATATTTTAGCTAGGAAATCTACAAAATTTCCATTTTTTGCATCTAGTCTACAGGTCTAGCATCTTGTTTTGAGCCCACCATTTTCATGGGGTCTTATGGCTTTCCTCAATAAATTTTAGGCCCACCTCAATGTTATTGTTAATTGTTCATTTAGGTAGGCCCCTGGCCTAGGCCTAGCCTGGACCTAGATCTAGTCCTGAATTTTTAAGCCCACCTGACAGTGAAAGGACATTTAACATTGTCATTGAATTTGAAGTGAGTCTAAAACAATAGAATATTTGCCGTAGTTTTTGTGCACCTAAACAAATACGCCGATACGGCCCACAGCATGCACAGAATACACGCGCATGGATATTTTGGGTCGTATTATGATTGGTATGTCTGAGCCACTTCCGGTTTGAAAAAAAAATACTTCCGGGTCAATTGGGAATAGGGAGCATAGAGTATTTCAATCTCCCATGTTTCTCGGGGAGTTTTCGCGCGGTTCAGGGTATTTTTGCGCACCGCATTGTGTAGCAGCGTGGAGACATATATTTTTCATTTAGTTTCCAAATGGATTTAGGCTTCCTTCCGGCACATGTCTGTTTTTTTTCAACCTGATACAACCATCCGCAAAAAATATATAAAAAAGTGTAATTTTACCGATTTTGAGTTTTAGAAGCCAAAAAAGTCGGCATATTCCGGGACCTAAAATAAAACGGGACTATTTTAATGTCGGATAAAAAAAAGTTTGCAGAGAAACGACACAATTTTTATATATGCGGCATTAATAAACACCTGTCAACGACCGAAAATCGAAACAAGATAAAAATTTTCAAAACCCTATAAAAACTGGAGCAAAAAAACAAACGAGGTGCAAGAAAATACCCCCTGCGCGAAAATACCCTCGACCACCCTACTGTCACTAGTATACTATACTATGCTACTGTTTTAAGCCCATTGAAGTGGGCTTAAAGCAGTATAAATACGTAAGAGAGACCATCAAATAACTTATTATTTTTATTTCTAGTAATTTAAACTGTACGATGCCTTGGCCCCCTAGAAAAGGGCGTTCTTTTGGGGATTAACGCAAGCAAAAAGGGGCTTGGAGATGTTTTGGGGGGATAACAATACTAAAACCGCTAATTGGGGGAAAACTGGGGACTCCTTTTTTTCAGCCTATCAAGTACATCCTTGCAAGTTGCATGCAGGCTTGGGGCTCAGGCTTAGACCGCCTGGGCCAAGATGGCAAGCATCGCGGGGCAGAAGCCCCATGAAAGTGATTATTATTCTTTATTTTTTTCTGAAATCAACAAAAAAAATTTCCAACTTCGCTTCCTCTGAAGCCCCAAAAAATCTGTAATTCAACTAATCAAAATGGCCTTATAGTGAACAAAAAGAACAAACAAACAGAGAAAAGTATGTATTTTATTGCAGTGTCACAAATTCAAATAAATCCTGAAAAAACCCCAGGAAAAACCCCATCTTTTTGTGATGTACTGTACCTACAAGTGGTCACAGGCTATGCATCTGATAAAAATAACATTTCAAAACATGGATGCTCGCATTATCTTGTAACCATGCAAAAGTGGGCTTATATTACCTAAATTTCCTCAGTTGCCAGTGTTTAATTAACACATAGGGATGACTGTGAAAGTCAATGAGTGACTGTGTTGCCATCTTGTGATCAGCAATCTGATGAGGAAATTTGGGTGATCTAAGCCCACTTTTGCATGGTTACAAGCTGGGTGTGGCGCTATAGTGGAAAGGAAACAAGGAAAATCTTTTAGCATTTGGCAAGGTGGCGAGTGCTAGTGCTCACCCAGACAAGATACTGTAGATCCTGTCATCAACGACTCTGCCATCAACGACCTTTTGTCTCGAACGACTTTTTTTCTTGCACGGAACATTTTTCTATAGTTAACGACCTGTGATCAACGACTTCCTGTCTAACGCGACTTGCGACCTCAAATATCTGACAGAAGGTCATTATATTACTTGTGTTGAACGACCTCAACTTTTTTCGTCATACAACTTTTGGAAACATTCATGAGCAAACCACTGCATGTCAGATCTGACAGTGTGGATATCATGGTTAACAGAGAGGTATAATGCTGGAAGATCAGGCTGTTGTCGCAAGAGGTCCATCTTTCTCAGACCATCGATGTTACTGCACAGCAATATCCAGGGGAAAAAATTTGTCATTTTCGTCCACTCGCCAGCCGGGCTAGTAGAACTAAAAATCCACTAGCCCTTATGATTTTTTAATCGCCCTTACTAGTTTAATGTTTTTTATGAAAAAAAATGCCGGACTAGTGCGATATTGCTGAATAACTGGTTAATGATTTTTTCCCCTTCTGACCCATCTTCCGTAGACTTAGCCTGAGCCTTTTTGCTGCAGGTGGGCATAGTAGCTTTATTAGCACATCTGCAGCTGTTTGAGCTCTAGTGAGGTTAGAGTAAATGGGCCAGTGAAATATGTCCAGCCACCCTAATTAATTGGTTATTCATAATTATTACATGTACAGACAATTAATTAATTCATTCCAACTTAGAGAAAGAAGGGGCTGTGTTGCCCACTTCGATGAAAAAAGGGGTCCATCTCAAAAAAACGTAAATCGTTTTGCAAATATAATAAAATCAGTCTTTTTAAACATAAAAATGATGTCAAATAAGCGTACTCTAGCCTCTATGGCTTCATGACACAGCAAGGCACAAAATAACTGGGATAAAAAGGTTATCTCAGGGCTGAGGTGTATTATAGGCCTTTTCTGGGGGTGTAATTTAGTTTGTGTTAGGCCTATTAGCATGGTTATGTCCAGTTATTCACATTGTTTCTGCGCCGACATACATGCGCCAGCGGCAGCCCTATGTGTGACTGAAACTGGAGTATTAGCCACAGCTTGTATTCACACAAAATTGCAAGACGTTTTTGCAGACGCTTTTATGTGAGAGTAATGCTTGATTTATCAGGCCAATAATGCATGAGTCGTTTAGAATCAGCAACAATTCAAGACTTCATCTATTCACCCACAGCTCGTTGGGCAATGAAAAGTTGTCAGCATGCACATGTATGTCAGCAAACTAGATAAATGATCTTCTTGATCAACGCCATTTTGAACTGTGAAATATCAGGTGAAACGAATGTTGGGAACCACGACGCAATAAGTGACGCTGTGGGCTGTCATGGCCCCGCAGATCGGGCCACATGCAATACACGCGCCCACGCACCGCTGATTGACCAGGCCGTAGGCCTACTGGTCAGTAGTTTGTTTAACAACTTGGTGAACGTGATTTTTATGTCCACGTGTGTCAGCATCAAACTTGATTCAGTTGCTCACTTTTTAGTGTACCAAATCTTGAATTATGTGCGCTTCAGTGCTCCTCAAACGTAAAGGTATCTGATACACACAACCTGCACAACCACGTATGAGCCGAAACGAGGCTCTGTAGCGCGCCACAACGACAACGCCTGTACATGCTGTGCGGCGCGCTGCAGCTATGCGTAAATAGCCACACATGATCTGCGGATTGCGCAGGGAATCAGTCGCCAGCAGGGCTAGTGACATGCTGATTTACAATCGCCCTTACATAATTCTTGTCGCCACGGGCGACCGGGCGTATGTGAATTTGCATCCCTGAATATCACCTCGCGCCGGTAGGAAATCATCCAACCCTTTATGTCCAATGATCAACTGAAGATATGCCCTATAACATGTATAAATCAATTTAATGCTCGCAATAATCGAAAAGTATTTAAAATTGTTTATTTTGCATAGCGCTAATTAAACATGTTCTAAAATACAATCTTATTAAATTGTTCAGGAGATGTAATAAGAAGATACGCCATGATTAATTATACAAATAATATTGTCTATAGCACACTAAATGTCAAGTGCTATTCAGTTGTGTGTAGAGCGGCGGCGTCATAATTACGCTATACACAGCCTGTCAGTCAACAGTACACCCCTCTCCAGACATGTGACGCGCCGTCACTGACCAGCAAACACAAGACATTGACCCAATGTTGTTTTAATGTTGGCCCACTGTCTTCGAAGTCGGACCGGATTGAAATAACATTGGGTCAATGGCTTATGTTCACTGGGTGACTATACAGCTGGCACGAGACGTTGATGCAGAGTTGGCCAACATTAGAACCACATCGCGTCTGGACATAACTAATCCCCCAGTCACTTTAATACAATACACTGCCCTAATGAGCCGTCCACTCGTGTTTATTCACACGTAGCGAACGTCCTATATGAGCGTAGTCCGGCCCATATACCCAGCAGACACAAGACGTTGATTCAATGGTGGATTAACGTTGGTCCATCGTCGTAGACGGTGGAACAACGCTAAATCAACATTGATTCAACGTATTATGTCTGCTGGGATGGGGACAGTACAAACGTCTTAGTGTGGTCATAATGCTCCTGTTAGTGTAAAGACACATGTGTATTATTCATCAGTAATCAATAACTGTTCCCTTTTTATTTCACCAGTTATTTTTTTGTTCCATCTATCCTATAGTGAAACATTAAATGTTAATATACAACGCCTCATGCCTGTAAAGGGTCAGAAGCTACCTGGGCTTATATAACGTGTGCTCTGTTAGCGTGATTAGCGTAGCTAGAGGCCATTCTGAAAAACACCGTCATAATCAGTGATATTAGAACAGGCATTGGAATGTTGCCGCAACCACGTGCTTTGATCCACAATGATTACCAGTCAATGGTGGGTGAATGTCGCTGTCATCAGCCCGACATTGAACCAGCCGCCGCATCCGCAAATTTTACAGCAAAAACTCATTCCTGTGACCAGCGACTTTCTGTCACCAACGACTTTTTTTGTCTGGCAGAAGCAAGGTCGTTGGTGACAGGATCTACTGTAATACATTACAGATATCCATGTTTACTTTTAAAATGTTATTTTATTGGGGGTCATAGAGTCTCTTTGACCTTTTGTTTGTGAATTTTAATTCTAATAATTTGTAATTTGCCCTGATTTGAATCAGAATTCGCGTCGGTACAGGCCTTCTTTCAATACACTATCAATACATGTATACATCCACCTGTCACACCCCTTGAACCTTCGGGCCTGTGTCTAGCGGTAGGCTAGACCTAGAGTAGACTATGCAGCTATAACACTCAGTATAATTATGGATTTAAATCTCTGAAACGCCAGCGGTGGAGTATTGTCGTAAGAAAATGAAACCTCAACAAGACCGTACAACTACTCTCTTGTCCCTGATAGAAGCGTTTGGAATAAAAGCACCTGTTGTAAAAATCCTCTTTTTTTGTTAATAGATCACCTGTCCACAATAAAAGAACCTCTTGGGAAAAATGATATGTCACTTGAGATATCTGAGATAAAGTTGGACGATCATTCTATTCTGTGCATTTTGTATTATTCAGGTATTTGTGTACTGGTATCTAATCTTGGACCACATTCAAGAAGTAAATTTGTAATAACCCTTACACTGAGCACTGTGGGCTTCAATACACCAAGCTCAGCCTGCTGTGGGCGACCAGAGTCGCCCAGTTGCCCAGTATATCCTATAAAAAAAAGAAGTTATTAAACGAGCCTGACCACAAAGACGAACCTGTATGCAAAAGGGTCCGAGGTTTTACCAGGTTCGTCTATTATGGACAAGAGAGTACAAGGCTTAACAAGTCTCTAGCTTATCACTGTTCGATGGTGGAGTCCGATGGTGGAGGATCGTCCAAAATGAAAGTTAGCTATTCGGTATCCAGTCAATTCTCAAGGGATTGTCACAGAATTGTGTAACCAGAAAGACATTATTATCTGATCATTTGGCAACAACTCTGAAAATTTCGCGCAATTTTATTATTCAGCATTTGAAAAGACCATTTGACATGTAACGCAATTCTGAAAATAAACCGGAATGAAGTTAATCAGTTTATACATGTTATAGTGGAGCACTTAGTTTTTGAAAATAAGTGCATGCACTTATATTCGAACAAAATTTTTTTTTAGATTTCTGCAAGTTCTTTAAAATTGTAATTATTCGATTTATTTCAACCAAAAATAGATTAAACTAACATTTGTAATCAATGACTGTTACTTTGAAGTTAACTCAATGGCGAGTGACTCCAGGAAATAGGTGTTGTTACTACCTGAGCTGTCATATATCGCACCTCATTTGTCCACTCTTTTCAGCTAACACACCCATGCAGTATCGCTTTCATGGCTTGAACTGCCGGCGCATATCTATACTATGGATCAATTCTCTCCTAATATCTACCCGTTAATAAATAAAAACAAAAATGTAGTTTTTGTTTATGATCAACATCATCAACTATTTAATTATTATGAACATAAGGGTTTCTATGACTCGATACATATCAATATTATTCTCACCTGCAGTATACGTCTGAGCATAGAGTTACACAGTGGTGCGCTTAGTAAATTTCGAATATAAGTGCATGCACGTAGTATTAGAATATAAGTACATGTACTTATAAATGAACAAGAAGATTTTTGGAGCCATGCCTAAAATAGTCGATTTGCACGTTTATGCGCGGGGATACAGTACATGTCAAATAGTCTAGCTTTTGAACTATACAATATTTTTTTACAAAACTTTAGGATCGATGCCAAATGACTAGAAAATAGGGTTTACAAAATTTCATTGAAATCCCTTGAGAATTAACTGACTGGATACCGAATTTAGGCTAACTTTCATTCTGTACCATCCTCCACCATCGGACTGTGTCAGACTATAGCATAGCATTCAGTCAACCTGAGCTGAGGCGGAGCAACCTTCCGCATTTGAATGGTGTTTAGTCTTTATAGGTCATAGCCCAATATCGCAAACCATGTTTTTTGCCATTCAAAAAATATTTGCTGCTTAAATTTTATTTTTCTCAACTTCTTTCATCTTTGCAAGTTACTATTGCCTACATTATTCTGGCAAAAAATACTTTACATTGCCTGTTTCTTTGTTATGATGACAGGAGCAAGTCATATATCATTTTAGAGGTGGTCGCTATTACGTGATATTCGGGAATATCAGTATACATAACAAAGAAAGGATTTTAATAAAATCGTTGTAAAATACAAATTATAACTGGAGATCACCGTACATTTTAGTGAGTTAAATGAAATTAAAAAATTATATCTTTATATTTGGAAAAAAACGTGGTTTGAGATATTGGGCTTACGACCTACATGTATAGATAACAACATGTCACATGATCTGTAGGCTACTTGAGGCCACTATGTCTCTGTTTTAGATGAGCCTGCGCATTAGATTTAGGCTGCGCATTACCAAAAAAAAACATGTGTTTTTTTTCTGCCCAGCACGCGCATTTGATTGTTGCCGATTTCCGGAAAAAAACCAGTCAATTTCGGGAGATAAAAAAAACATTTCGAAAAAAACAAGTCCATTTCGAGAGATTAAAAAGATATCTTTCCAGCTATGTTTTTTTTTGCTTGTTTTTCGTCGTCCTCATTAACTTTTTTTTAAATAGGTCAAAAGTTTTTTTCAGTGTTCAGCACAGGCCGCGATATCGCGTCAATCACGCACTTAGAGATCAAATGTCTCCTTTTTTCCAGGGTAGTGAGACAAATTTCCCCACCTATTTCTTGTCTATGCTGAACAATGGGCGTCAATTACGCACTTAGATGTCAAATGTCACCATTTTTTCCAAGGTAGTGAGACAAATGTCCCCACCTATTTCTTGTCTGTGCTGAACACTGTTTTTTTATTTTGTCGCCCTCATTAACTTTTCCAGAACTATGACCAATGTTTCCAAAATATGTTCAATTTTTTTTTTTCTAAAATGTTTTTTTTTCTGCCCTCCCTCATTAGAGCTAATCGCCAGAAGTAAATAAATTTCAAAATGTCAAACTGAATGTAAATATAGCCCTCAGCTATTTGGTATTTTATTTATCTCACAAACTAAGTGAGCAGTATTATGTTTGGGTTGTAGAATATTATGATGAGGAGGATAGTGGAGACCTCACTTCTGATTTGTGGTCGGAGGCCTCTTGGATTGTTATCAGCTCCTACTTTGATGAAAAGGGTTTGGTGCGTCAGCAGCTTGACTCTTTTGATGAGTTCATACAGATGTCTGTACAGAGAATTGTGGAAGACTCTCCACAAATTGACCTGCAGGCTGAAGCTGATCATTCATCAGGAACCTTAGAAACACCGGTAAATTACATTCTAGGTTTACAGACATAGTGTTAAAATGTCAAAACATTCAGTATTCTTGCAAACATTAGCTAGTCAACAGATAAAAAACAACCAACTTTAGCCCAGATAATTGTCATGCATTGCCACCCATGTTTGTAGCTTACTGTATTCTCCAGTGTAGCTACTTAGATTACCAAAATGATTTTATTTTGATGTAGCTGAAATTGTCATGTACTGCATTTTTTGCTCATTGTAAATTTACTCACTAGAAAAATATATATTCCATTTATATTATTTTAATTGAAATTTAATGTTGGAGTCTATGTGATCGATGAAAGTAATATATTATGATTATTATCCCGCTGAATTTGTTCATTGTGTTTAACTTTTCAGACAAGGTACTTGTTAAAGTTTGAGCAAATCTACTTATCAAAACCAACTCACTGGGAAAAGGATGGTGCTCCTAGTCCTATGATGCCAAATGAAGCCCGTCTTCGTAATCTTACGTAAGTTGAGCTATGTACCTTCACATAATTTCAATGCTTAGAAATGATAACCATTAATTCTAATATAGTAATTTGTTGTAATAAATATTGTAAGTCTCATCACAGTCTCATCACATCTGTTTGAAAGTCTCCATATTACCATCTTTGTGAAATTCTACTTCCAATATTGATAACATTATATATTGAAAAGGAAATGTGATGGCCTGGAGAGTAACCTCAAGAAGTGTCCATATGTCAAATTGTGATGTATGTGCAACGTATAATAGGATAAAATCCACCAGAAAATGTAATCAACAGAAAGATTGTAAGAACTATAATCACAGTCGTCAATTTGCCTGTTTCTAGTTGACACATGTTACAGACATGCAAATTAACAGGGCGACCATCCTGGTGTGGTCATATTGCTTGTAACATATGAGCACCCCAGTTTATTGTTAAATAATAAATATTAAATAAGTTATTATTATATATTATTTATATTATTTAATAATATAAATAAACCTGGGGTGCTCATGAGTTGTATGACCGCACCAGGATGTTAGCCTTAACCCTTACAGCACGGGGAGCGACTTTAGTCGACAAAATCTGACGTCTGTAGACGTCAGATTCTGAAAACTAAGGTCGATCCCTGTAAAGTAAGAGTAAAAATATTTCCAAGTAGATCATATATTTATGCTAATTATAATATAATTATACACAAGTGCCATGTGATGGTGGAGTATGGCCTTGAGAATGACAATTTAATGATTTTTAATACAAGTTAAGCTTATATGTATTACACCATCATGTCCATGTTTATAGGTTGCTGGTAATTACTAGTAGGTACTAGTAGTACTTAACATGGTTACAATTGTGATTTATCATTTTATTTTTTGATTTTAGGTATTCAGCACCACTCTATGTTGATATTACGAAGACTGTTGTAAAAGAGGGGGAGGACCCAATTGAGTCACAGCATCAAAAAACATTTATTGGAAAAATCCCAATTATGTTACGTTCAACTTATTGTCTACTCAATGGTCTAAATGACAGAGATCTTACAGAGTTAAATGAATGCCCTCTTGATCCTGGAGGCTATTTTGTAATAAACGGCTCTGAGAAAGTACTCATTGCACAGGAAAAAATGGCTGGAAATACAGGTATGCATATTCTTGTGTGATACTGTTTTTTGTGTTGCTTTTGACAAGTTACAAGTAATAATAAATTTGAAATTTATTATTTTTCCTTTTCCTGAATATGGTACAGCACAGTTTTCAATTACTTAATTTTTTTAATTTCTTTATATGCTAATAATTTCACTTTAAAGTTTTGATCTGTAGAGACTTCTCAGGCTAAATTAATTTTCAGAGAGCTATCTTATATAAAATTAGAGAATTGGTTAGTGAGTGGTTTGTTGACTGATTATTTAGCTGTTAAATTATTGCTGTATCTAATGGCTGATACACATGTTATTAGTTAAATCATCCTTTTCCAGCAGTGTGTGTATTTTAAAATATTTAGCCACTAGGCTAGATTGTATAGTTATTGTCTTATTCAGGCATCGAAGTAAAACCTATAAAAACCTTTTTTTGAAAAAGTAACCTAATTTTTTCTGAAAATAGCCTATGTAACCTATAAAACCTTTATTTTGATTTTGCTTTAAAAAAAATTATGTTGAACTATATTTTACTTGTGGGAATGTGTTAGTGTTTAAGACAGGGCACAAATTAAGGCTTAGATTTTGGGGGGGGGGGACTGTCCCCCTGGTGGCCCTTGTGCTAGCGACATACATTTGCTGAACAAGGGACTCCCTGTCAACCAAATTTTTGTTATGTTATCACCTGCCGCTTGGCCAGCCAACTTTGCTTGCCACAGGCTGGTCAGTGGGCCAGCAGTGTTGTAATAGCAGGTAGCGATACTGTCTAGGCACCTGCCAGACACGTGGTGCGCTTGACTTTCACATAAGGTATTACAGGTCAATATATGCATGTAGCTGTGTGTGCCAGCAGCCCAGTAAACACAAAACATTGACGCAATGCTGGTTTAATGTTAGGCCGACATCGCAGCGGTGGGCCAACATTTCGTCAACGTCTCGTGTTTAGTGGGAAATATAGAATTACTTGAGGAGGGACTAGTGGTTTGTTGACTGATTATTTTGCTGTTAAATTATTGCGGTATCAGATTACTCATTTCATCATATCTTCTTCTTTATCTACAGTCTATGTGTTTAGCCAGAAGGATTCAAAATATGCGTACAAAACAGAGATCCGGTCAACATTGGAACACTCATCACGTCCTACTAGTACATTGTGGGTTAACATGATGGCCAGAGGGGGTCATGTAAGTCTTTTTCTTTACCTCAATACAGACAACACAATTGTTATGTGGGACTTGATATCTAACATGTTCGCTTTGCAATTTACACAAATGATATCAGATAGGCAACAATAACACACAAATAATAGCAAATCTCTGCCACCTTTTAAACTGGTAAAACATTAATACATGTGGACAATTGCAATTAAAGCTCGGCGTCATTAACGTGGGAAATATTTTTTTTTTGTTTGTGAAAAATTTCTTCTGTATTAGGTTGGAGACCGAAGGGTTATATGTCTCACCTCTGTAGACAAAGAGGGGGACATATCGGTTTGCTTCTGTCTGTTTTGAGTGTGTCCGCGTCAGTGTGAGAATGTGGCGGCCAGTCAGAGCCACAGCTGGAGCTCTGGGATTTTCCCTTGGTTTCTAGAAAAAAGGAAGCACTGCTTTAAAGTTTGCTGGCCAGAGCCGGTGACTGTGGACCAGCGTCCAACCAGCATTGGTTTAACGTGTTGTGTTTGCTGAGCATCAGGTGGTAGGCGAGTCGGCCCCTGATACAAGTCCTCTGTAGTAGGCGTCTCATTGACCTGACCCTTTCCCCACCGTTTAATTTTAATAGTTAAATCACATATACAATAATGCTTCAATGACGGGCCAGCATCGCAAAGAGCACTTGGCCCAGCTTTGAACCAACATTGGATGTTTGATATAAAAAGTAGAAACCTTTTAAATGCTACATTTCACAAGAAAAATATCTGTAGAAAGTGGGGACATATTGGTTCACCTTTTTCTGATCAGTGTGTCTGTCCGTCTGGCGGTTTCTATTGTGCATGCGGAGCGGAGGCCGCCCAAGCAAACACGAAACGTTGACCCAATGCTGGGCTGATGTTGGCTCATCATCTACGACGCTGGGCCAACATTAGCCCAGTATTGAGTTACCGTGTTGTGTTTGGCGTCGCGCTGAATGTGGGCAGTGTCACAGAAGGCGGACCAACATTAACCCAACTTTTGTTTAAAGCATTGTGCCGGTATATGCTACGCAAGCCCACCATTGACCGGGCAATGTGTCGGTGTAGCATGCATCAGTCCGATGTCGGGCAATTGTGTACACGCTGGCCAACACTTGAACGGCATTGGGGCTATGTATACTATGTGCACGCACTGCCCCCAGCATGAAGTACTGACCATGGCTATGACTATGGATACTGCCCAGCATATTATAAAAGTAACCAGGGATTAGTTATGTCATGTTATGTCCCTACGCGATTTGTTCTAATGTCGTCCTATTGTCTGCGACGCTGGCCCCAAATTAGGTTGACACTGGTTCAATGCCTCAAGTTTGACATCAAGTTTGACATTGCTTACCATAAGCACATGTTGAATCAATGCTGGGCCGACGTCAAAGATGTTGGTTCAAAATTGAACCAGTATATCACAAGCTTTTGAGGACAGGTATCTCGCTCGAAATTGTGGCATGTATGGTGACTCCTTGGATGCTAGTGGATAAGGTTGTAATATATTTGAGCGATGTTTGGTATATAATTATCCTGGTATAAGCCTCGCTATATTAAACTGCACCTAGAGCTTAATAGGGTTTATAAAATATGATATTTAAGTAGTTGAATTTCTGCTCATTCACCAGGAATAAAGGAAAGTTACATTAATAGTTCAATAAATTATCAATAAAGAAGTGATTATGAATCGTTATTCTAAAGAAGTATAGACCTGTAGGAATGTTGAATTTTCTATAATTGTGCTTTTTTGTAGGGAGTACGTAAAAGTGCTATTGGACAGCGTATCATCTCTATTTTGCCATACATCAGGCAAGAAATTCCTGTTATTATAGTGTTTCGTGCTCTTGGTTTTGTATCAGACCGGGACATTTTGGAACACATCATATATGATTTTGATGATCCAGAGATGATGGAGATGGTAGGATATTTCTCATTCCTCTTGTCAATAAATATACTTTGTGCCGCTATATACTTTGAACGTTTTTATGTATATTTTTCTTTTCATTCCATTCTAATACTTGTCACAAATATTTTAACAGGTGAAACCATCTCTTGATGAGGCCTTTGTCGTGCAAGAGCAGAATGTAGCTCTTAATTTTATCGGTGCCCGTGGTGCACGACCTGGAGTTACAAAAGAGAAAAGAATTAAATATGCTAAAGAGATTCTTCAAAGGGAGATGTTACCCCATGTTGGTGTGTCTGATTTTTGCGAGACAAAGAAAGCTTACTTTCTTGGGTAAGAAATAAAAAATAATGGCAAATATTACTATATGGCAAATAATTCAACAATGACCTCAAATCTTAACCCTTCAATCGCTCACGATGGTTTAACATCCCTGAAAACACACTGTTGGCCAATACATGACAATTTTCTTTATTTTTTAAACCACATCAAATCATCTTCATCTACTACAAGTCGGGAATTTCGACAGCAATTCGCGGCTTGTAGTGGATGAAGATGACAATGGTAAATTCAGGCCTGAAAGGGTTAATTAACCCAGATTTAAGTGTCTTACAAGATGGCACTTAATGATGCTTTGTAAATGTGATATTTTCTCAACCATATGTTCTTTGTCATGGGCAATGTAATTATGTGCATATGTATGTCTAGGGCATTTAGCTCAAAATGTACTCAAATCATTTTCTCTTCCCAGATAAGAGACCTATATAATTCCGGAGTGCTTTATTTGTTTGCAGGCGGAAAATAGGTGCATCAAGATCAATTGAATTTATTGTATTATAAGTAACCATTAATTGAACAAAAGTATCATGACATAATCAAATTGATTTCTATTTATAGATATATGGTACATAGACTACTAATGGCAGCTTTAGGAAGACGAGAGGTTGATGATCGTGATCACTATGGCAACAAAAGATTAGATTTGGCTGGACCATTGCTAGCTTTCCTGTTTAGAGGGTATTATTGCCATATGTTTTTGATGGTTTTGCATAATTATTATGCTTTTTTTTTATCTCATCCTTTGTATTTAATTATTGTATTTATGTGAACCTGATTACATCATAAACTGGAGTTTAAATCAACTTTTAACACAAGATTAATCCTGAAAATTAATCTTCCAATGTGTTTGATGAATAAATAGCTTGGAATCTTATCAATGGAACTATGAGTGGATTACTTGTTACTAATAGCCCTATTTGGGTAGTCGTGATGTTTCTGAATATACATGTATCTAGGTTCTGAACATTAAGCCACAAATTCTTTTTTTGACCATGTGATGCTATGAATAATTAGTCATTTTTATGCCAGATTATTTCGGAACCTCACTAAGGAAGTACGAATGTATGCCCAAAGATTCATTGACAGTGGAAAGGATTTCAATCTGGAGTTAGCTATTAAAACAAGAATAATTACAGACGGTCTGAAGTATTCACTTGCCACTGGTAACTGGGGAGACCAGAAGAAGGCACATCAGGCTCGTGCAGGAGTATCACAGGTGAAAATTTAGCTGGACAGCAACAGTCATTTCACATCAATAATCTTTTTAAAATAAGTTAGTGAAATATTGCACTACTTGACAGTACCAAAGACGCAGTAACACTTGATCAAGTGTCTAGTGGTTGTCAAGTGGTTTGTAATAAGTATGTAATAACTAAATACTGCCATGTTTTGTTATTTGCAGGTGTTAAATCGTTTGACTTTTGCGTCAACACTTTCCCACTTACGTAGATTGAATTCCCCTATTGGACGTGATGGAAAGTTAGCTCGACCTCGTCAACTACACAATACACAATGGGGAATGGTTTGTCCGGCTGAGACTCCAGAGGTAAGTAGATCACCAGTCTTGATATTTATGTTGAGTTACCATTGGAATACTCGTTGCATCACTTCACAAGTTTTTCCCCACATAAAATTGTTGATCATACAGTATTGTGCAATTGAATTGTGTCAGAGAATGCCAATTAATTTTCTCTTCGCATGTGCCAATTTCGTTTTTGAGAACTTGCACTTGAGAAAATGGGAATTTAGCAGGTGCTAAAATGCATTTCTCAAACCGCTAAAAAATGCTAATAGCTTTTAAGCATAGATCTACTAAATGAATTTTCTTAAACTGCTTGATGCGAAAATGGTTTTAGCATATCTCTAAATGCAAAATTGTTTTTAGCAAATCAGAAAATGGGAGCTTGTTTTTCTGAAAACGCTAAACTGTTATACTTAAACTGAGAAAAGATGCTGTGCTGAGCCAGAACTTTGTTTGTCTCGATCCGTATCAGTGTCCGTCAGTTCTAGTCGTATTACAGTTAGATAACCCACACGTCACGTCTACTAACTCGGAACATCAGTACTGTGACCTGATGCATGTATTTATTTATCGATTTTGATTTAGACTTTTCTATTATAACTGCATAAGCCAACTGCGCAGTGTGCAGTATGTCACGGCCGCTATGGCTAATCAACATTATCTTCGTGTTTGGACGAACCTCTTTGTCTCTGCCCTAACCAACTGTGGGCAGTCTAGTTTGTATAGACAGCTGACTGGATTCCAGAGAAGCTCGCACTGTCTTTAACAGTGATGACGTAGTACGGGATGCCCTAGCTCGGCCAATGACAGCTCATTCCAGCAGGAAACACTAGTGGAATTACCGGTGACGTCAAGGCAATATGAGCGCATATATACACATAGTTGATCTCCGCACTAACTTTACAGTCCTGCTGGCATGACAGGTCTTGATCAAAACAAACCGAAACTCATGGTATTGTCCTGGTGGAAATGATTTACAGTAGACTAACTGGATCAGATCACCTCTATCAATAATGCACTGCTGGGAAAAAGGAACTTCGCAAACTGCCTAATTGAATTCGCCTTATACTAAAACATGGATTTAGCAAATGTGAAATGCAAATTCGCATCCATTTTCATTGAGTTTTTATTTTAGCAGCATGCTTTTCAAAATTTGCATTTAGCCCAGTTAACGCGAATGTGAAAGAGAATGCGAATTTGCATTCGCTTTTCCTCGGGATTCGTTTTCGCATGAAATGTTTCAATTGCACAGAACTGTACATAAACTTCAGATTTCTTAAATCGCTGAACTGATCGACAGGTTAAAAATCAATGGGTTCTTTTCACAGGGAGCAGCTGTCGGGCTTGTAAAAAATTTGGCTTTGATGGCTTATATCAGTGTAGGATCGCAACCATCACCCATCCTGGAGTTTTTGGAGGAGTGGAGCATGGAGAACCTTGAGGAGATTGCTCCCTCTGCAATAGCTGAGTAAGTACTTCAATACAATAACCCTTCCAGCGCAGCGAACAACTTCAGAACCTGACCTCTATAGAAGTCAGATTCTGACATCTAAAGACAGTCCCGGCACTGGAAGAATTAAGATTGTATAATGCCCATAGACCCATAACATAATTTTTACTGTTACCGTATCCCGCGCAAAACGTGCATGCACTTATAAGTGAAAATCCACTGTTTTAGTCATGGCTCCAAAAATATTCTTGGTCATTTATAAGTCCATGTACTTATATTCGAATACTACGTGCATGCACTTATATTCGAAAATTACTACGCATATTAGGAGAGAATTGCTCCGTAATATAGATATGTGCCGACAGGTCAAGCTGTCAAAGCGCAGTGGCGGATCCAGAATGTGCAATAGGAGGGGGCGTAAGCCACATTTTGGCTGAAAAAAGGGGTGTTAGCTTCACTTTATTAAAAAAAATCCATAAAAATTCAATATTTTCACCAATAAGGGGGGGGCGTACCGCGGGTACGCCCTATGCTGGATCAGCCACTGGAGCGATAGTGCATGGGTGTGATAGCTGAAAATCGTGGACAAATGAGGCGTGATATGACCGTTCAGGTAACGTCAACACCTTTTGCCTGGAGTCACTCCCGCGAGTTACCTTCAAAGTTGGTGATTACTGGCGTTAGCTTAGTGTAGTTTGAATTGGAATAAATCAATTACCTAGATTTTATCGAATTTGAAGAGATTTATAATTTATTTTTATGTTCGAATATAAGTGCATGCACTTATTTTCGAAAACTATGTGCATCTGACAAATATAAGTGTATGCACGTTAATGCGCGGGGATACGGTAGATGGAACAGTAGGTTCTGTAAACTTTCATCGGACAGTAGGTGGTAAATGGCAGATTCTTACCTTATGAGCACATTAAACTGCCCCCAAAAAAACTAAAATAAACAAAATAGATTGTAGGTCCAATGTAGAAGGATATTTTGCCGCATTTACCTGTGTTTTACTGGACATGTCTGGTCTGTCCGACGTTATTGCCATGCTAGTGTTCAAAGTGTGCACACTGAGTCTAAATTTAGCCGCTTCTCGGACATGAGTGGTGTATCTTTTCAAGGCAATGTACAATCATGTCAGGCTTGATATGTAACAAATGGCTTGTGACATTTTTTTTGTAGTGCAACTAAAATTTTTGTGAATGGCTGCTGGGTGGGTATTCATCGAGATCCAGAACAACTGATGAACACTTTGAAAAAACTTAGACGTCAAATGGACATCATTGTTTCAGAGGTAGATTATTTCAAATCTTGCAATTAATTTTAATTTTTAACAAAGTAATCGCCCTTGATACTCTCTTTTTTTTAATTTAAGGTCATTTATATTCATGTATATACATCTACATATATGTAGATGTATGTATACATGAATATAACAAATCAATACATTTGTACTTCCAAAGGCTATATATAGCCTTTGGAAGTACAAATGTATTGATTTTTTTGCTTGAAATATCTTCACAGATACTGTGTTTTTTCAAAGGTGTCCATGATCCGTGATATTTGTGACAGAGAAATTAGAATATACACAGACGCAGGACGTATCTGTCGTCCGCTCTTGATTGTGGAAAATCAAAAGCTACTCCTTAAAAAGAGACACGTAGATTTACTAAAAGAGCGAGAGTACAACAATTACAGGTAAACTTTGATTATGCACAATTTTACGGCGGAGAATTCGTAGAAAAAATATTTTGAATGATTATTCCAATTGTTTAACTGACACTCCTTTTATCAGTGACATGCGCTTCTTTGTGTGCAAATTTTTTTTATAAACATTTTTTTTTTCTCATCCTAAAACTTAATTTTAAATGAAGGGTGATATCAAGAGAGCTGCTAACATGCAGCATTTTGTCATAGCAGATATCATTTTTCAACCTGATGACCCTTGTTACTCGCAGTCAATCTCACAACAAACAAATATTCACATAAAACACATTTAATTACATATTATATAGGGCCTACATATAATTACACATTACTAAAAGTTCACAGTATACAATGCTACAATATCCATAATGCTGCTTTTAGTTTTATACGTGACGTCACATTATTTATAGAGGGGATTATATAATTGAAATCGTAATTGAATATAAATTTGATAACTACAAGATAATTGGTGAAAATATTGAAATAATTGTAATTATAATTGTAATTGATGAAAATAATCAAGTCATAATTATAATTGTAATTGATTATATTTAGGAAGTTTTAATTATAATTGTAATTGATGTTTGTAATTGACCCCAACCCTGGCAGCCACATCACTTAAAAGTCTCACACATTCTTGCTGCCGCTGCTAATGACATCACAACTAAATGTACAATGGTGGCCGTCTCAATGTCGTACGTCATCCATGTCCTCTCAATTTGTCACATAAGTGATCCGGGTGGCGGCTGGCCACTCACACCTACAGGACACAAAAATAACCACTAGTATCAGATGTTGCAATGCTGCCTGACCTCTGTCTGCTAAAAGCATACCACAACTCTTAATTAATATAAAATCACTACACCTGACACTTACAGTGCTCTACATGATGAGGATGATGGAAATGATGATTATTATATACCTGCAGGACACCAAAATAACAATTAGGATCAAATGTGGCAATGCAGCCTAAGTTGTGTCTGCGAAAGGCATACCACCACTTATCATTGGAATCTTTCTGCAACACAAAGGAGTTTCAACAGCCCCACCTGATCACCAAGTGGCTGATTACTTATTTACATTGATAAAAGTGTGATGTAGCAAATTCAAATGGTGCTTTTATGGAACAGTGTCATTCTGTTCCAAGTTAATTTCACTCAAGAAATGTCACTAGCAGGTAAAAGATTAAATATTGTTTTCAATGACAAAATTTTGAAATGATAATAAAAATAAAAATTCCAGCTGGCAGGACCTTGTAGCTAGTGGTGTGGTGGAATATATAGACACAATGGAGGAGGAGACGATCATGCTGGCCATGACACCTGAGGATCTAGCAGAGAAAAGTGCTGCTTATTGCTCCACATACACACATTGTGAGATCCATCCATCCATGATACTAGGTGTTTGTGCTTCCATCATTCCATTCCCCGATCACAACCAGGTTAGCCTCGTGTCTTTGTGTCTTTATTCACCAAATTGTTTTTTGTCATAGTTGATAAATATGACAAATATTTTTATCTAGAAAATAATGACTTTCTTTCATTTCTCTTATACCGATAGTTACTAATTGACCATAAATGCAGGGTCCATATTAATGCAGTGTTCATATTAAGGCTGGGCTCTTATGACCTTGTTTATCTAGAGTCGCCCAGGCTTTAATCGGGTCAGTACAGTTAGCTTTAAAGCCACACAAATCCTTAATTCATTGGAACAGCAGCACCTCAATTTTTAAACTTAAATAAATGTATAGGTATATTGATTAAATTTATTGCTTTGACTTGGCAAACCATACGCAGACATGCCCAGAACCCCTTATCGGGCCAGCGAAGGAAAACGCTCTCAATAACGCACCATGCCCTATCACCCCACCCTCACATCATCATCTGTACATCATTTATCTCATAAATTGACTACAATGTTTTCATCATATTACAATGTCACTTAAATGACCATTTGTATCAAAAAGTGACATAAAGCATTGATTAACTATTACTTCTACTGACCATGCTTCAAATTATTGGATTTGTACACATGTTTTGAGCAAATAATGTATATATATATACTGTCTGAATATAGTGCATTTGAGCAAATTTGTAATAAACTGTTGACTAATGCACTAAATTATATTCTCAATATTTACAATGTTTCATTGATGCACTTCGCTGGTAACATATAAAAGTTCATTTTACTATTTATGATTGTCATGTGCTTATTTGCAGTCTCCTCGTAATACATACCAGAGTGCTATGGGAAAGCAAGCTATGGGTGTATACATCACTAATTATCATGTCAGAATGGACACGCTGGCTCACGTGCTATTTTACCCCCAGAAACCACTAGTCACTACAAGATCTATGGAGTATTTACGTTTCAGAGAATTACCTGCTGGTGTGTAATTGTGTATTATTGAATTATGTATATATTGATAAGTACAGGCATTTTCCATGAATTATGTTGTATTACATTGTGGTTCTATTTTATTTCAGAAATGTATATATGGATCCAGATATTATATAAATATATTTTTTATATATTTCTCAGATTCATAATGATGTCAAGTAGTTATATTTTCGAAATGATTTTTTTCTAATTACATGAGCTTGTTGCTACTTTCTTACCACAGGTATCAACTCTATAGTTGCCATCGCTTCATACACAGGATATAACCAAGAGGATTCTGTTATCTTGAATGAATCTGCTGTTGATCGAGGATTTTTCAGGTTAATTCAGCAATAAGCCTGTTACATGATTATGCTATAAACTAGAAATACTATTAAAAAAAAATTAAATAGTACATTGCCTAGTTTAAATCAATGATTTATTTGTGGTTGTCATGTATTACTTATTACTAAATTACAATTTTTGTATTTTAGATCTATTTTCTTCCGGTCTTATAAAGATCAGGAATCAAAGAAAGGATTGGATCAAGAAGAATTATTTGAGAAACCTGAGCGAGCCTTTGTGGCTGGTATGAGACACGCTGTGTATGATAAGTTAGATGAGGATGGTATAATAGCACCTGGTACAAGAGTGTCAGGTGATGATGTGCTCATTGGTAAAACACTTACACTGCCTGAAAGCGATGATGAGCTGGAAGGTCAAGCTAAGAGATTCACAAAAAGAGATGCCAGCGTTTTTATGAGGCGCAGCGAAACTGGTATTATTGACCAGGTACTTTATTTAAGACTAGATGTCTTCACACCTCTTACAGTATTTTATTAAGCTTGAACTTGTATACATATATTTAAATCACTATTGATGCATCTGTGTGTACAAATTTTTACATTTTTTGTCAATTTTGAATAATTCATGTAAATTTTATTTCGAATGGTCAAATGTTATTATGTGCATGAAATATATGTTAACATTTTATTGCTGTTCAGGTGATGGTAACAATTAACCAGGAGGGCTATAAGTTTTGTAAGATTCGTGTTCGCACCGTTAAGACACCACAAATTGGAGATAAATTTGCTAGTCGTCATGGACAGAAAGGAACATGTGGAATCCGCTACAGGCACGAGGTATTTTTCTAGAAAAACATTATCATCAAGTTATTTCATTTTGCCTACCTACCAGTAGGCCTACATGACGTATATGATAAAATTGTATGCTTCTTTTTTAAATTCCAGTGGTGATCCAATCCCAATATGGTGGATCACTACTCCATAACTGAAGTGAATGAAAAACCTATTTTGTTATTTTTTTGGCACATGAAAGTGGAGCAGCGACTCCCAAGTCTCCCAATTTTCACGACGGTCTCTGGATTTTCACCCGATTTCCCATCTCCTGAATTGTCCTGTAAATCTTTCGAAATAGAAGGGATTAAATAAATTGTGTTTTTTTACATTTCAGTCGGTATCCCTCAAAAAGCCAAAAAATAACATCTAGATTTCTTGTGCAGCCCTCTCAACCCTTTCAGGCCTGAGTTTACCATTGTCACCTTCATCCACTACAAGCCGCTAATTGCTGTCGCGATTCTCGACTTGTAGTGGATGAAGATGACTTGGAGTGAGTGAAGAATTGAAGAAAATTGCTATGTATTGGCAAAATAGTTTCATGGATTTTTTTTCTAAACGCCTTAGCTGTAGGAAAATTAAAACTGTTTTCAGGGATGTAAAATGATGCTTCAATGCATCGTGAGGGCTTAAAGGGTTAAGGCATCTTTAAAATTTATGAGCCTAATGTAAATATATTCTGGCAATTAAAGCGATAGCAGCTTGGAATGTAAATCTTCCAATATTAGTAGAAGGTTAATTAACCCTTTCCATGCGGCTCCCGGACCCCAGCCGGGAACTGAAAACGCTCCTTATCTGTGGCTCCCAGATTCCAGTCGTGATTATATACAGTTACATGCTATCATTGGTCATTCCAGTACTAGTGAGAATTCCCACCAAATTGTGTTGGGGAACGTTGAGATGTAATTTTGTAACCCTTGTATATAGTATGTACCCCTGCTTTACTATGGGGAGGGGGATATTAACCCCTTATTAACCACTTAACGCTGTAATCCTGTCACAACCTGTTTCACTACCATTTAATTCCTTAGAAGGGGTTATTTGTAGTGTTTAATTTTTCTAATTTTACAAATATGACCCATGTCTAGTCGCAAATAACATGATCTGGGATTGTTCTTTAACCAGGTACCTCCTGAATGTCATGCCAAGGGAACCTCAAGGTCCTTTCAAGGTCAAATTGGGAAAAAATAGACAAAATTAGAATTATTATCATTTGTGAGCCCATTTAAAATGACCATGATATGACCTTGACGTGTATTGTCGAGGTACCCGTGTGAACAAGTAAACATCAAGTCCAGACCATGTCATCCAATGATATAAAAGCGGAGATAAATAACTTTTACCTGAGAATTTTTTTTTAAATGACCTTGGAAAGTTCACAGAAGGTTACTACCACCCCCCCCCCCTTTGACCCCGGAATATCAATAACATGCTAGTACCCTAAGATGTATGGTGAGAGGGCTCAGCTGAAATTAATCTGCATGTACTAATGTCCAACGTTTAGATCTTCAGTACAAGGCAATAAGCAGTACAAAATGTAATAAATTGTTTAAATTTGTGTGTGATTTGACCTTTGTCTTGACCTCGAGGTACTATGCCGGAATAGTCTAACCCCAGTCCATACCAACATTGATATTCATTTTGATATCCTTATGATATGAAGGAAGCCTATCCAAAGAAATGATGTCAATATGTCCTGTAATTATTATTTTTTTAGGAATGTTATGGCCTGTAATTATTAATTTTTTACAATTTAATTCAGCAAATAAGGAATGATTAGCCCAGGCATATTCCGCACAGTAGTGTAGCTTGTTTATCAATTATTTCTTTTTAGGACATGCCTTTTTCATGTGAAGGAATTTCTCCAGATATCATCATTAATCCCCATGCTGTACCCAGTCGTATGACAATTGGCCATTTAATTGAGTGCATACAAGGTAAAGTTTCTGCGAACAAGGGAGAAATTGGCGATGCCACTCCATTCAATGATACTGTCAATGTACAGAAGGTATCCAATTTGCTACAAGAGTATGGTTATCAACTAAGAGGAAATGAGGTTTGTTCAGTATCTCTTCAATCTTGTTTAGTTTTATATCAGCTGTCACTTGGTTGGGGTCGATTTACAATGTGTTTGATTAAAGATCATTTTTTGGCCTCTTGCTACTAAATGCCCTGCCATAATCTAGCAGCATCAGTCTTTGCTATTTTTGTGTACAGTTGCATCAGGTCTCATTTTATGCACCAAATATAATAGGTCTGCTTGTTTTGGGTAAAAGATGAGTAACAAAATATTGTAGCATAATAACTATAGAAGTGTACATTGGTTTACCAAAATGATGATTTCATTTTCAGATATTATACAATGGACACACAGGACGAAAAATGAATTCCCAAATTTTCTTCGGTCCAACCTACTACCAGCGTTTAAAACATATGGTGGATGACAAGATTCATTCAAGAGCTCGGGGACCAGTTCAGATTCTAAACAGGCAGCCAATGGAGGGTAGATCAAGGTGTGATGTTTCTTCATATCAAATGAATACAAAGCCGAGTTTCAGCTTTCTATCATCACCTATGCTATACCCACTAAATGGTGTTTCTGAATAAGCATTCATTTCTGTATTTGTTCAGATTTGACCCTTTTTTCTGGACAATTTTATGACAGTTCAGGTTTCTGGCTGTTGAGCTGTGTGTCAAGCCACTGGTTTATTGCTGAATTATATTGAATACGTGAATGCGTAATGGCTGGTTTGTTTGTCTAAATTTGAAATGCCATCAAAGTTCAAAATGGCTGATATCTCAAGAACAGTGCATCTGAGGCTGAAAAGAAGGGAAATGCGGCACATAATCTGAATGCTATTGTGTTCTAGCACCATAAATTGGCTGACACAGTTTGTTGAAATTAAAGATGTCTGGTAAAATTAGAAATGGTCGCCAAAAAATTGCTTGCATGAGATAACTATGACATCCTAAATAAATCTGGTCTCTGCATCAGCAATTTTATCTGGTAGTCAACAGGTTAACCCTTTCACTACTGAATTATGACGTCATAAAATGCCTGACCGCTGAATAAATTAATTTTTAAATTAAAAACAGTAATTATTTATGTCTCCTTTTGGCGACATCCGTGGTCTGCCAGGTGTTGCGCAACCCTCGGTGAAAGGGTTAACAAGCAGTCTTGATTTTCATGATCCAAATTCTCAATTTTGCTTGCCTCTGGCTCTAGGCAAGCCTTAGCTAAACAAGAGCGGTTCATAATTAATTGTAGTTTTTTAGAATGCCTGGATCAATTTTTCATCCGGATCTTTCTCTAAATAACAGCTTGCCCCAATGGTTCTTTAGTATCGACTGGGACTTGTAACCTGGAGATACCAGGTTCAAATCTCGGGTGGGCCGGATATATTTCATCGTGTTTGTACATATACAGTGCTCCAAACTGTTCAAAAGGATGGAGTGTACAGTGCTGCCCATGGTACTGTGCACTATAAAGAACCCTTAAGTCATTTGAAAAAAGTGTAGGGCATAGTCCCGGCTTCAGGCTTCCTTCTGCCGCGATACAGTCACTGCCGTGATTGTGCACAAAGCGACATAAAGCAATATTCACTCATTCTCTAAATAATATTTTTATTGTATGTGGCCTATTATAATAACATGCATAATTTATGATGTCTATGATAATTATTTTAAAATAGGGACGGTGGCCTACGTTTTGGTGAGATGGAACGTGATTGTCAAATAGCCCATGGTGCTGCCCAATTTTTGAGAGAGAGATTGTTTGAGATATCTGATCCTTACCGAGTTCATGTGTGTAATCTGTGCGGATTAATAGCCATTGCCAACCTGAGAAACCAAACATTTGAGTGCAGAGGCTGCAAAAACAAAACTCAGGTAATACAGATGCTTGTAGTTACAATTTCATTTTAAATGTATTTATCTGTTAGAAAACAATAACCTCTAAGTCATAGTTTCCTTTTGTATTTGTTTCATCGGAAAATAAGCTTGACAGTATTTTTTAAGAAAAAAATTATAATGAAACATACTCTGAAAACAGACAATGTTATGTATTTGAATTGTAATGTATCTTTGTGCCACAAGTATTGTATAAACCATATTGATATGAACATCACTAATATATTGACACAGTTATTTTTCTAACAGAATGCAATTGTATCCGCTATCAATTTAAGTAAAAATTTGAATTAATACCAATAAATTTGTTTTAGATATCACAGGTTCGCCTGCCATATGCCTGTAAACTTCTATTCCAAGAACTGATGTCAATGAGTATAGCTCCGCGTATGATGATCTCGGCATGAATATGCCCTGAAAATGCTACCAGCTCACTTCTATGAACGCAAAAGCCTTTATACACGTATAACATTGAATGTGTGCCGTGGTTGCTCATATTGAAATCACCTGTGATTCATTGAGCGTCCATTTTGGACTGAATACACATGAATCGCTTTTCACCAACTGTTCTCACTACATGCATTACTACCCTTTATACAAACAGTTTAAAGCAGGGAAGTGGTGTATGTAAAGATTTAATGTATTTATTAAAAAAACAAATTTAATTTTATATTACAATGCGTCCATTTTGATCTAATCATGTACAGGCTATAATGGACACCATTCTACAGGTTATTGAAAGCAGCGTGTAAAACCAATAATGTGTTGCTTGACCACACAGCCCTTTACTGAATCAAAGTACACAAGTTTAAGAAATAAATGAACCTCCTTGTTATGATATATGTATATATTATAATGTTGAAATAAAATTGTATGTCCAGTCTCAAGCTTTATTGTATTAATTTCAAAATACTTTTTAAATATTCTGTGAATTATTAGGTGATTGACAATACAGTACAGTGTATTGTAAAACTCAGTTTTTAACGCTTTAAGTGCTGAGACTGTCTTCTGACGTCTGTAGACCTCACAATCTGACGTCTAAAGACAGTCCCCGCACTGATAGAATTGATTCATTTATAATGGCTGTAGACCCATAACATAGGTATTCAAGCAGAAAGAGCTAACTAAGGCATTTATCATGCTCTTAAATTGAATAAAACTTTTGTTCTCTTTGTTTTATATAAAATTATTTCAGCATTTTACGGGTTAATAGGCTATGTCACTGATGCAAAGAGTTTCATCATACACGACACCCTGCTCCCTATTTCAATAATTTATAGTACACATATAACCCATGTTATGTCAATGTACGTAATCAAATGCTTTGCTTTTGTGAAATGTTTAAAGCATTTGATTTGTCTAATGGTTTTGAAAGATATATTTGCTATGTATTATTCTATAATGACCTGGTAGCTGCTCTATGTTCCTGAGGTTCTAAGGTTCTATATTCTGAAGGTTCTATGTTTCGAAGGTCCTATTTCTAAAAGTTATATAACAACAACAGTATTAGGAATTTAGAACCCCAGAACCAACTAAATAGTGTTCGTTTAAAAAGCATGTACTTTTCACTGATTATACTGTATTGGGTAGAATTATATTAATAAAATTTATAAATATTAATAGGCCTAATAACAGAAACGTCCACGGCGAGCTTATTAAGAATGCCCCCGCTATGTGTCTAGCATGTGTAGACATAGATATAATCCTGATAGTACCAGGCATACATGTTATGTAACGAATTAGGCTACTTGTGAGCATATCTACTATGGCGGCAAAATTATATCCACTAGATAGGCAGTTAGACTAGAGGCCATTATCATAAATGTGACTTCTGATAAACTGAATGGTTAAAAGCAAACGACTATATAATTTAGCTTATTCCATATGCTCCAGTGAGTCAAAGCCTGGTAGTCGTCCACTTGGGAAAAACATTTCAAGCCACAAGGTGGCTACAAGGGCAAATAGGAATCGTTCAACAAATGAACATAGGAACAAGTGTAATACCTCATTTTCATGGCACTTTTGCTGGATAATCCATTTCTGAAATTATTTTGTTTATTTAAGGTGATCTTCAAGGTCAATTTCAAAGTCAAGGAAGAGAAAATACCATTTTTATTACATTATTGGAACTCATTCCAATAATGTTTTAATATGGTTCACAAAACGGATTCTGTGATTTTTTTGGCCATTTTTTGTGTGTCCCAAATGACTATCACTCATATCTTCTCAAAAACGACAACACCCATAGATCTAGTTCTCTGTCATCACACAGCCTATTGTAGGCCCACCAAACTTTGTTTCTAAATAATCATAAATATCTGTATTTGCCGAGTTTTTAGGATTTCCGTCGTCATTTTCACGCCAGCTAGTGGTCTCCAATTTTTTAGCTGTGGGTTGAGCCATCAGTTTATACCCTGTAGATAGCCAATAGATTTAACTGAGAACAGTGCTGACCTTTGGATCAAACTAGTCCAATATAATCTTAAGAAATTGCCACAATGAGAGTCTAAAACTGGGGGAAGCTGGCAGATGTTCTACTTTCCAAAGCAAATATATTATGATATAGATGGAATATTTTGCAATGATATATCTTGCCTTTGAAAATCTAACCCTTGGTCTTAATAGCATCTAGCGCCATAGCCAAATTTGTTGTAAAAACATTCTTAATGCTGTTGATCTACATCTTAGGCAAACCATTGGACGACTGGCCTTCCCTGACCAATCACACACTAGTGGGGGACCATAATGTAATAAATTTGCACATCTGGCTAAAATTGTCAAAATTGATGTACAGGCCCGCAAGACAATACTCTTTCATATTTTTGATGGATCCAATCTGAAAAATAGCTGGATCCACCATTTTAGCAAAAATTCAAAATGACTGCCACTCGAAAACCAAAATTATCATATCTTGGCAACATATGGCCCAAATTTCACGATGTTAACATCAATGTTATATATTTGGATGACAAGGACCCTATTTTTAATGGTTTAATAGTGATTGGGATAAAATTGCACGTTTTAGTTTAATTTAAAACGTCCAAAATAACACATTTTGTAAAATAATATGCTAATAACCGAAATATCAAACGCTGGGCACATTTAAAAACAGTTAGTGTCATTTTATTCATATTTGACTGTTAACAATATAATTTATATAGGCCTATACATATTGATAAACGTCATCTGATATTAAAATAAATCCTCTGTTAGCCACATGTATCGCGGTTAGCAAACATGCTTTGAACATTCACTGTTTATGCACCCACACTCACAGTGACATAGATATGTGCATCCCAGATTAGCATGAGCACATTTGCAAATTCCCTTTACGCTTTTTGACAATTGATTGCAGTGTTGCAACAATGCACAACCCTAACATCTGCAAAACATTCAGCTGTTCATCAATAACCCAGCTCCATTCCGATGGATTGTATATTCTGCTGCCTTCGAGAGCCTTTCTCCAAATATATCCTGCCTGATACAGTACTCGTCTAGAAGGCCGAAGTAAGACCCCCTGTTTAGGTGGTATGGTTTCTAATGCTCATCTGGCACAGTCCATGCATCGTTCCAGCCATGGCAATGGAGTCCAGGGAGAACAGAAGAGGATCTTCGGTGAACGCCACAAATGTGTCTGTTATTTCAGAGTAGGCATCCAATGTAATAGCCAATGCACTTCTCTGCCAATACTCAGAAAAGAGGAACTGGTAGGGATATTGCATCCAGTAAAGCTATGGAAGAATGGGAGTGAGATGCACCTTTGAGTACCTAGTTGTTTTTACAATTAGATTGTCTGAAACCTTTTACCAGAACTGAAACCAACTCATATTTAAAAAAAAAATGTTCCTAGTCGATCACATGAGACCCCTGAACCTTGGTTCGACAACCACGTTTCTCTTGGGTTAAACGTGTCAAACTTCGATCAGGACAGGAATCTCAGATCAGGTCAAGTCTGGTTATTGTGGAATCCGATATCATCACTGATCATGCTCTGGACAAATCTTAAGAAATGACGTTCTGCGTATTGTTGAAAATTTGCAACTTTGATGGTTCCGACCACATATGAACAATGGCAGCAGCAACAGCAATTTCCATGGACACATCGCAGGAAGAAGTTTCCAGGCATTCTAAGATATCAGATTTTGTCCAACTCCTCTATTTCCCTTTGTCTTATAAGTATGGTGGCTCTTTTTGATTCTCAAATAACATAAATCATCTATATCTGCATTTCAGCGTGATTAGAGAGAACTGAATGAATGAGATAAGCAACGGAGTACTTTGCTTCAGTACACTTATATTTTTGCCTTCAGTTCTCGATTGTTTGCAATGTTGGGAGAGATACCTTCTTCAGCTATAGACACAGATCCATTTATCATACGCATGATATTTCTTATCAAATAAAAAAGATTGCCCTCGAGTATATAGACAGGAGGGATATAACATCTTAAGACAAACGAGTTTGGAGAATTTGCCCTTATTTGTGATGACCATAAACAACAGAAGATGATGTTAAGTGCGACAATAATTCAGCTGATGATGCAAATTCAACCAGTGCTTGAACTTTCCCAGGTAGAGACAAGGTGTTCATCCATATATGATAACAGCAGTATTGTCAAATAGAGAAGACATAATCATTAGACAGAGTAGTTTTCTTGGATGAAAACAAACAACCATCCACACAGCTGATAACGGTTTTTAACTAGCATGACATTTATATTGTTACAAAATCATCATGTTAGTATCCCAGCTGTCAAAATCAGAAAACTCATGCAGTTGGTTTATAGCATAGGCTTATTTCTTCAGAATGACCTAGCCATGAGAAAGAAATTGACATGACAATTTCTCTTGAGATGATTGATGATCTGTGTTAGAATCAGACTGTGCTCGAGCTAGAGTCACTACCCCTGTTTCAATAATGACGGATGGGAAGGTAACAACCAAACCATAAAGCTTCAATTACAAATTAGACATGGAGGACCCTCCACATTAAAATATATATTCAGCTCCACCCAGAGAGAGAAAATAGGCTGACCCATATGCCTACCTTCACAGACACTGCCCAGATTGGTTGCTTCCCGCTAATAATCACCGCCATCCGGGTTGTGGCGTGTCTAGTTGAGCTATCAATCAATCCTCACAGAATCTCGCAATTCTAACCATTTGCTGGTTTGTGGTTGGTCAATTCCCATTATAACCGCATGGTGAGTATTATTTGCACACTCAAGCAAAACTGTCAGTGTGTAAGCCTGGTATCTGTCCAGGATTGAGGAACTCTGTCACACATTTTCTAATATTCATGTTTCACCATTGGTATAGATGCTGTCTTGTCAAGGAAGAGCGGCATGACTCTAAAAATCGCATTTGGTTTGATATTAGGCCTATCATGATTTTTTAATAAACTAGACATAAACCCCGCTCAAGTTAAAGTATCTTGTGTATCCAAGTGTACCGAGAATGATATAAGAGGCCTGATCAAGCAAAGTTTGTTCTTTAACTTGGCACCATCTATACCATCTTGGCACCACCATGATGTGGACGCACAAGAAGCTCAGACTTTGTGAGGGCAACATAATTATCTGCCAGTGGAGAAGTTGGGATGATGTATATGATACATGCTGATGACTTGACCAACCGTATTTGTTTTCTTTGAATCCACTATACATGCAGCCAGTGTTGCAATTTTCAACTCATCATATTATGATATATGGTAATGAGAAGACACTCCTGATGAGAAACTGACACTGTGTCGGCTGACCTGGCATCAGATTTCCGTTGAAGATAACAAGACTAGACTGTGATGAAACACTTCACCAGCATGTTAATCTGTAACTTTGTGTAGATACCTTATTTGCCAGCCTTCTTTGACCATGTATTGGAATTATCGTCTGATTTGTCACTAGATGCTTTATGTTTCATCGTCCCCTCCACATACAGGGATGTCACGACTAAAACTGGCACTGAGGAAGGACTGAGGCTATGTTCACCGGCTTCAATTTTACATTTAGTTTTCCCTTCAGCTCGATTATAGAGGATTATAGCTGTGATTATAGAGGATTCGGCAGTTTTTGAGATATTTTGCTCTATTGATGAGACACGTTTTTGTAATTCCACAACCATCATCCATACATATGAGCGATAAACAATCAAGTAAAGCACCACTACCATAGTCAAAATCTAACAGGTCTTTCGGTAAATTATAATTATGCTGAATTGAACATTTTTTTATTGACGGAGGACAACAAAAATAAACAATACTTTCAGATCGATACAAATAACACATAGTGCAATCTAGATAGTATTCGTCCTCCATATTTTCATATGAGAAGGTTGTTTCACACTAATCATTACCCAGACACCATATTAAAGCCATAGGCCCAATTTTTTACTGTTCATTTAAATAATGTTGCATAAGTCTGCACAGACTTCCCGTCGTCAATCAATATATATCTAGCATACTAAACCCGAAACGACTGCTATCAAATGTGTTTGTGAATAATCAGCAGGAATGTCTAGATTGTCCTTGTTAAAAAACAAACGTGACGTGTATATTTTCATAATGGTTACTTAGGCTGGTTGGGGCAGTGAATTATGACCATAAATGACTATACATATATGTATTATTAAATATTTTGTGGTCTATTGTGTTAATTTACCATGCAGTACCGTCATTGTAGGTATACTTGCAATTATGGTCAGACCCGAATGGGTTAGTGGATTGGTTGAATTTCTATATATTTTGGTCTCAAAAAACGCTAAAAATGGTGTACAAATAAAATAAATGACTCTAATCGCGTTTAAACTGAGACCAACGAAACCGCTGACCTCGAAATATGTGAAATTGATGTTAACATCATTAAATTTGTTTCATTGGTTACAAAGATATGCTAATTATTGCTCGCGAGTGGCGGCCATTTTGGATTTTGCTTAAAATGGTGGTTTCAGTACTTTTTGAAGTTGGATCCATCAAAAATATAAATCTATAAGGTCTAAAGGACCTATAAACAAATTTTGGCAATTTTAGCCAGATGTGCAAATTTATACACTAATTGGACATTATGGTCCCCCACTAACACACAACATCTACAGACACGTGACATTGACATAGTGCAATGTCAATGAGGCTGAACTAGATCTCGAGCACATCATTGGTCGAGAAAGTCATCTCGACCAATCTCATGCATGATATCTGGGTCAGTAATATACTGAAGGGCCATCCCACTTTCCGTGAGTGAGCTGATACTGCTATAAGCTCGAAAAACAGTATCTGCTTACTTGTAATGTAAGCAGCTACTGTGTTTGTTAATTGTGGCTGTGTATGTCAGTGTATAGGCCTACACATGATAGGCCTACACACCCGGATCCAGGCTAACTGTGATTATGTAATAGGCGAGGACTCGCCACCTTCTCACTTCTGACTATGAACTAAATCTATTTAAATTGTAAATATATTAGGATTCAAGATAAATACTTGTTCTTTTCAGCTCAAACTATTCAAGATTGATATATTACAGACTTCCTTAGCGCCAATATTGATGAAATGATCAATTTTTAAGTCAGGATCGAACCAACTGTACAGAGACGGGAAGCCAGATGTGGTATGACTGTGATCAGCTATCACCCAGCAAGCACAACTCATTGACCCAATGCTGGGCTAGTGTTGGCCCAGTGGTTATTGTGAATCAATGCACGCAGTTATGCAGAAACATAGCAATGCCCGTTATATATAAGTTAACTTTTTCATTGTGGCGATTTGACATGGATGGTGAAATATTAACCCTTACACTGCTGCATAAAATTTGCAGCATGTGTGGTTTCCCACTAAGTAATATCTGACACGGTGTGTAAAGGGGTCTCTTTATTTGCGTAATACGGTATCAGGTCTACTGTTCATGTCTACTGAATGAGCACGCTTGCCAGTCAAAGAGTTAACATATCGTCAGTTAGTAAAAAGAGATCGGCCATGGGTGATAAATTAAATCACAATAAATCAAACGAACAACTCAGCTGACAAAAATTTAGGACACTTTTTCAAAGCCACTGATTTTGATGATATAGCCACGAAAGTTAAAATAATAAAAAAATTATTAAATATTTCATCTTTTTTTCATGTGAGATCTGTGTAATGAAAAAGTTTGTTTCCGTAACAGCGTGCTTGATTCACAATAACTACCAGTCTGAGTCAATGGTGGGCGAATGTTGCTGACATTAGCCCCATAGCAGTAAATTTTACTGCAAACCCCATCCAAGGTCGTTGGTGAAAATATTTATTACAATGACTGTAAATAATAAGTCATCAAGGATGATGGTGTTGTCTCACACGGTCAATCATTCGGGGAAGGGCCGGCTGCTCCTGGCGCCAATCGCAGTGGTACAGCTAGATGTGGCGGGGTGACAGACCTCATTGTGTGTATATGCCTACGCCTCACCTTCCCTCTCCCCCAACAACGTGCTATAGTAGTCATCTGTTCTGCAAAGGCAGTATCTGCGGATACTGTAGGTCAACTCTAGAGTTTAACTGCAGGCTTACATGTATCAGGCAATATGTGTTATAACGTGGTCTCTAACAGCCAATCACCAGATGTTATCGGAAATGAGACATTACCAAGACCTTGGCCTAGCATTTAAACAGCACTGGATCAAAGTCATGTGTTTCCTGGTATGACGTTAGTATACTGAAAGGTCCAACGATATCAGTGACCCAGATATTGTGTATGTGATTGGTCAGTGAAGATCATATTGTCCTATGATCTCCTTAAGATCTAGGTCAGCCTATCTCAGAATGTTCTTTACCACAATTGTAGATGTGGCGTCAGAGGCATATAAACCAAGGGTTTGATTTTCAAAGGCAATATATAATATTGCATAATATTGTATCGCTATCATGTTAGATTTGGTCTCTAGAGTAAAACGTCTATTAGCTTTCCCCGGTTTTAAACCATTGTGTGAACTCTCATTGTGGTAGTTTCTCAAGATTATATTGGCCTAGTTTGAATCCAAGGTAGGCATTGTTCTCAGTGAAATTTATGGGCTATCTACAGGGTATAAACTAATGGTGCAACACACAGCTCAAAAACTGAAGACGCTAACTGTCGTAAAGTGGACGACGGGAATCCTAATAACTCAGCAAATACAGAAATTTATGCTTATTCAGAAACAACGTTTGGTGGGCCTACTATAGGCTATGGAATGACAGAAAATTGAACCTATACGTGTTGCCATATTTAAAAAGATGTGAGTCCTTTGGGACACACGGAAAATGGACACAAAAAACAACCCCTAAAATCCGTTTTGTGAACCATATTAAAACATTATTGGAATGAGTTCCAATAATGTAAAAACAATGGCAATTGAAGTATACAATTAAACTTTGACGCCAAAGTGAAGCTGTTTTCAAAATTGACTGTACTTTGACTGATCTGACCACTGCATGCTGCCCGTCACTGCCTATACCACTTCGCTCTCCCCACGTTACCAGATACAGAAAACTCCTTCACACATAGTCTTTACACTGCCAGCATGTCAGTACACCTTTATTCGGACAATTGTCATATCAAATTAAATACATGTAGGCCTACAGATGTATAGATGTCAAATTATAGGTGTTCCTGGGTCACTGGGTGTATTGGACATGGTGTGTGATTACTATGTCTATGATCTATGACCACACATGTGCAGTGACCTGTCGCACATTTTCATAAGAGATGCATATTTTATGTGCTTCGCATGTTTTATTCTTGTTGTAATATTTGAATAATTTAGATAATGAAGCAGAAGGAACTATTCTAATTTATTGAATACCTGTGTCACGATTTGAAAGCTATTGATGTTAATCATTAATTTGACTGTGATTGAAATTGTGATCAACATACCCATGAAAAACGATCAAAAAGCACATGGTTGACAGTTTACAGAGGAAGTATAAACCGTCCCTTGTCTCGCCAATTCTCACTGAAGGAAGCTCTCACACATCAATCAGTGTTGTGAGATTTGAAGTCAGCAGTCCATCGCTATATATGTCTATGTTACCATTTTAAAATGACTTCGCGCACCTTTTTAAAGGACACTTAGAAAAATTCTCCAGGCCCATTTTAGCCTATAGGGGCCTGTATAGACAAAGGTGGCCTAAAATCCCGTTTATTTTTACTTGGGAAGATGTTTGCCAATTTAATTGTCATAGGCCGTACCAAAGTATGTAGGCCTATTATTTTGAGCCGTCACCGACATTACTTCTGTGAAACTCAATAGCCTTGACCTCCAATGTTTTCACCGAGCTGGCTGATACAATGAAGTATGGGGAAGGGGGTCTTATATAACATTATATTCACCGAGTAGCTATTCGAAAGTGTTTCCGGTGCCGGTTCAGTCCGGCCCGAAATCGGTCAAAACGAATTTGTTCTGTAGTTGCCGTCGCCACAGACTACCAGTAATCAGCTAATGACTTAAAGCTGACCCGATGTTGAATTAATGCTGGGAGAACCTCTGCCACTGTGGCCCAGCAGTGAAACAGCATTAAGTCCAATGTATCGCGGTTTGCCATGAACATGGGGCTGAACTTCGTGACTGACATTAATAACACCAAAGATATTGATTTTATGAAAAAAAGTAACGATGTGAAATCAGAACAGCATGTATCCAGTAAGCCAATTAATTGAAAACAGTGTCCTGATTTGGTCAGGCTTGATAATTGCTGACCACAAGCACGAGACAGCTAGGTCGCCTAGGTCTGTGCCAACGCTGGTTTGATTGTCATTTCGTCAATATTGGGGGTAATTAAAGTATGTATATCAATCTTGAATTAGTTTCTGCTGAAAAGAACAAAATTGTAACTTGAATCTTGATATATTTACAATTTAAGTAGATTTAGTTGACAGTCAGAAGTGAGCAGGTAGCGTAGGGCCTATTACATAATCACAGTTAGCCAGGGTGGTGTTGCAACAGGCCGGGTTGGTATACTGCCGTACAAAGCCGCAATTAATAGAACACAGTAGGCTATCTGCTTGCATAAGTGAGCAGATACTACCTTTTGGCTTCTAGAGATACATTCTCGACATCCCCCACCAACAAGTTGTGGTACAGCTGTAGGCCTACATGGCGTTATCATGTGGTCGCCGACAGCCAATCGGAAGAAGTTATCAGAAATGGGCAATATCGAAACGTTGGCCCAGCTTTGAAACAACATTGGGTCAATGTCATGTGTTTACTGGTGTGCCATGCATATACTGGAAGGTCCAGCAATGTGCAGTGAGTGACCGAGATAGTGTGTGTGTGATTGGTCAGGGCAGACTATATCGTCCAATGATGTGTCTGAGATCTAGATCAGCTGTTTTAGTTATGTTTTTCGCCACAATTGTGGCTGTGGCGTCAGATGCTGTTAATACCAAGGGTTAGATGTCAAAGGCAATATATCATTGCAAACATTGAATCTATATATCATATGTTTGCTTTGGAAAGTAGAACATCTGCTAGCTTCCCCCAGTTTCAAACTCTCATTGTGGCAATTTCCTAAGATTATATTGGCCTAGTTTGATCCCAAGGTAGGCATTGTTCTCAGTAAAATATATGGGCTATAAACTGATAGCTCAACACACAGCTCAAAAACCGGAGACGGTAACTGTCGTAAAATTGACGACGGGAATCCTAGTACATCAGCAAATACAGAAATGTATGCTTATTCAGAAAAAAGGTATGGTGGGCCTACTATAGGCTATGTGATGACAGACAACTGGATCTATGGGTGTTGTGGTTTTTGAAAAGATTTGAGTTATAGTAACTTGTGATACACGGTAAATGGACACAAAAGAACAGTTCCCAGGATCCGTTTTGTGAACCATATTAAAACATTATTGGAATGAGTTTAAATAATGTAAAAATAGACCCTTATGATGCCATATATAGCCACCACTGCCCAAACCCAATTTTATTGGCCTCCTATGAAGGCTACATGTCTTAACAACCATGTTTGGTTCTACTGTGCTATAATCCGCTCAATATCTCTGGACGTTTGATACTAGCCCTAGGAGTTATAGAAGGCCATTCAGCCAGGATTTTCAAATATGTTATGAAGAGAATGAGACACAAGAGTTTCATGATTATCAGTAATTTATTTATACTATTGTTCAAATATAAAGCTGAATATTAATTTGTTACCATGTTAAAGTGAGAATATCATAATTTACATGAACATTAAAACAACGAAGAACTGGGTTGTATAAGACTACGGTGCAATGAGATGTTTTGTCTATTCTGAATTCAATCTGTTGTTGAGACATTTTGAAAAAGGTGAGACATGGATTCTTGATTGTGAATTCGTCGAATAGCTTCAGAAAGCATCATGCTGACATCCACAGTTTTTATTTTACGACATTGCATTTTCTGAACCTCATGTGGTACTGTGTTTGTAACTACAACTTCATCAATCGGTGAGTCATCTATCAGTCTTGGGGCATCTGCAGACAAGAGACCATGTGTAGCCATGACATAAATCTTGTAAGCTCCGCGATCTTTCAAGGTTTGGGCTACAGTTACAAAAGACTGCACATCATCAACAATATCATCCACAACAATGGCAATTCTCCCTCCTACATCTCCAACAACATTAATAGGTGGCTTCTCCTTTGTATGAACTGTTGGTAACAGCTTCATGCCAGGGCTAAAGCTACTTCTGTGTTCCACTTCTGGCAGTGGTGGTGACTGGCGACCATCATCCTGCTCAGACTCTGCCTGCTTCTCCTCACCATGAATAACTGCTATTGTCAGTCTCAGTCTTTCTGCATAGGAAGTAGCCCTTTTTACTGCACCTGGATGACGAGCCACTATCACGGCATTTCTGTAGTCAGGGATTGACGTTCTCACATATTCAATCAGAAATGGAGAAGCCCGTAAGTTATCAACTGGACAGTTAAAAAAACCCTGTATTTCTTTTTGGTGAAGATCCATAGTAATAATATGACTGAAACCAGTACGGCACAGCATCGTGGCTAGCAATTTAGAAACAATGCAACCCCTTTTTCTCATTTTGCTTTGCTTGCAATATGGAAGGTATGGAACAACCCCTACAACTTTCCTGGCAGAAGAAGTCTGGCACGCGTATGCCATAATCAACATCTCCATTATATCATTGTTCACATCTTTTGACCCAGTCTGTATGATATAAATGTCTTTGCCTCTGACAGATTCTCCGAGATCAACAATTGTTTCTCTGTTAGATTTATGGTAGGTATGTGCAACACCTAATTTTGTTCCCAGCTTGTCCGCGATCAGAGTTGCCAATTCAATGTTTGAGCTTCCGGTGAATAGCACCATTGGCACCTTTTTCCCAGCATGTAAGGCTGCCATGATAGGCTTAAACAGCAACCTGTTATTATGCTAAACAATCATAAGTCTCAATTTTGTAGTAAATTATACAATTCAACTCAGGTTCATCTGTTCATCTACGCGATATTGCAATTTCCAGAATGACGCTGTCAACAGAATCGAAATCAATCACTCAGTCAGCTACCTACACCATGCTCCCGTTTTGGCAGTGCATCGTACAGCCAACAAAATTAAATGACAAAATTTTACACAATAGGCCCATATAGGCTTATAGCATGTCTAAAAATTTGGCATATTATTGCATCAAAAATCGAAATAATTTTAATATTGATAATAGGCCTATTATAGTTAGGCATATCAGTTGACTACTTGATCATTGCCAGATAGAAAGATCGACAATAAGTATTACAAAATGGAGAGATTTATTCAAACGACATAGGCCTACCAGTAATTCATTTCTTGTCTTCTACATAATATTAGTAGATGTCCACTAAGTACACCCCGGGATCATTATTTTTGCAGAGCAAGATTTGATTATTGTCTGAGGTCCAATTTAAATAGTTTTCTAAACCAAAAAAGTAGGGCATACACCAGGGGCATAGATCTACTTCATGCAGAATAATTCCAATTTGACCACCATTTATATTAATGCTTTTGAGACACCCGCTCAGTGTGAACATATGTCTCCACAAGTGTACAAGAAATTTTTAGTTTTTGTGACGTGGCAAAACACAGATATATTGGGCTATATAGCTATATATATTATATACGTCTTGATCGTAGGCCTACCGCCGAACGAGCTTGCTTAACCCTTACTCTGGTTAAAGCCGATATATCGGATCATGGCTATTCTGGCTAAAGCCGATATATCGGCTCGCATTACTGTATGCACATGTTAGTACATTAGTTTGCCCTAAGAATACATTTAAAAAAAAAAACATTTTAAAATGACGAAATACTGTATACAAGTTATATTTATTGCCTCAAAAACACTTTTATTCGTAAAAAAAAGTACTTTCTAATCGAATCCGTGTCATGTGACACGCGATTTTCAAAATGGCGGCGTAAACATGCTGAATGGCAAAATATGGGACTGTTTTTTTTTTAATTTTGTTGCGTGTACGCTCACCAGACACGAATCCACGAACAGAATGTTAAGATTTGGAAAGCGACATTTACCCCTGATAAGATTGATAGTGAAAATGACGAGATAGGTTCAGATGAAACCGATTCATAGAGTGAAATGTGGGCCGACATGACACGGCGTGGGCGATAATGCAAAGAGTCAACGCAAGTTGGGGTCGGCGATGATTTTAGAATGCGTGAGCTGCTGCTGCAACCAAGCCAGCCTGAGCGGCAGTGACAACATTTCAGGTAGGCTTAAATTAATATTGCATAGTCTTCATGACATGGGCCCTCCCGGTGAGGGGGGGGGGGGGGGTGGTAGGAGTGAGGGGATTCTGAAGGGGGGGGGGCGTAAAATGTTGTTTTTTTTGATAAATCCCATCATAGAATAATAATTAATAATTGTAAGTGGGGAAATGTTATGCACCCAGTCCCAGTCATGTATTTTTTATAGACCATAGATGTCACCAGCCTATATATGATAAAAAACTGGCTGACTTTTTTTTGTGTGTCTTCGGGCCGCTAGCATGGCTAATATTATTTCTAAATTCAAATATTTCTTGAAATATTTGTCGAAACACATTTTATTTTTCTTCAAATGCAAAACCGTGAGAGTCGGCACAGTAAAAAATGTTTTTGGCCGTGACAGTTTGCACCCTCCCCCATATATCCTACAAGTTCAGGCCCCAACCTGTTTTCCCCCACACGTTCGGCCTCCTATGTACGTTTGCTTAATTTATTTCTGAGGTACTACGACATGATAGGATCTTGTGGTACAAAAACGTAGAGACGACGCTGGCCATTCCATTATTTGGCACGTTCACCCGGGTCACAGTGTCATGGATCATTATTTGCAGCCGGTCATATACAAATTATTCTAAAACATGCTAAAATATATTTGTAAATATATTTTTAAAACATTAATGTTGGCTGTCACAGTTGACTATGTAATTATTGTCTCTCTATGTATGTTCTATTCATAATATATACTGGTTAAAATTATAATAGACCTATATCATGAATGTTTCAGGTAGCTATGTGACGTCTATGCTAAAATGTCCATTTTGTTTTTATTCCAACTTTAATTGTTTTTGCATGGATTGGTGAAGCAAAGTGAAATTAATTGTACCTATTGTGTAGTTATATCCTATAGGACAATACATGTGTGGGTGGGCGGAATGTTATATGACTGTGTAAGGGGTTACAAAATTAAATCATGTAAAATATTTGTATTGTCTGGAACTGTTATGTTAGATAAAATGTACTAGCCACTTAATGATTTGTTTAATGTATTGTTTCAGAAATGATACCTGGAGTTGTAGATGTTGGATTAACTTAGTGGAAAGGATGTTGTCGATCCAGCTGACCAGATGATTGACTGCAAAACTGTCAAATAGTAGAAATGCTGAATGCATATATGTAAGTTACATCATTATAAGGTATATTTAAATTTGCAAAGCTCATAAATTGTCTGATTAGGCCCTCATCGTATTTATACATGTAATATTTCTGGAGAAGCCACTGTCAGGTACATACATGTATCAGTAAGCATTGTTTGTTCAAAATTCACAGGGTACTGTAAATCAATGTAAAACATGCTGGCCTAAAAATAAAAACAATTATAGTGGCGGTAGAACCATAAAAGCAGTATTCAAGTGAAGCAGAAAGAATTAAGGAAGTCATTTATGATGACTTAAAATTTAAAAAAAAATTGCTCTCTATGGTTGGTATGAAAATATTTCAGCGTTGTAAGGGTTAGCATTTGTTAAGTACATGTACATATTTATCATCACCTCTGCCTAACCTGAACCAGAACATCGTCATATTTTGCCTTGTAACATTAATTTAAATGATATACAATACGGTTACCAATATCAATGTATTGTTATATTTGCAGGCTGACTCTCAAGCAGACAAGCACCTTTCACACAAGCATTTTGTATTATCAGGGCTAGGGTCTTGGATGATTGTGAACCACTGTAAAAGAATAAGATACAGCCTGTTTTCCCGAATGTGTACAGTCCAGTTGACAGAGAGTCTACAAGCGTTCATCCTATGATCGAGTGTACCACTGTCTGCCTAGCTCTTTGTGTTGGACAATGTTTCAGAACCTTATATTGGACAGTGCCTGATCTATTGCTGGGCATTTGTCATGTAATTTGTTCATTATTATGTATACATGAAGTCGGTCTCAATATTATTAGCAACGCTTAGTTTTTGCTGATTTCTTTATCAAATTCTCAACCAATTTTGTCTTTTTTTATGACATTTTGCAAGAATTTTGAAGTCTTCCGACAAGAACAGTATTATATGACAATTTAGCGGAAATTTAGTGAACATTTCAGAAAAATTAGACCATTTGACATGACTAGAATTGTAATTCTTTGATTACAAGTGAAGAAAGGGTCTGTAGAGGTGGGTTATAATAAAATGCTTATTATAGTGTTATAGTAACCTTTACAATATGCAATATAAATTTTATGATTATTTTATGAATTTGTTGAGGTAATATGTACACATGTAGATAGTATTTGATTTAGTTAAAAAAAACACTAAAGGTCATTTTTAACATATTTTAGTGAAATCTGACTTTGAAATGACCTTTATATGACACTAGTGTAACCTATCAGCAATAAATATGCAAAGTAACAAATATTGTCTCATGTTATGTTGTGTTTAAATGGCAACATTAGTTGTGTAGTTATAAATCAAATGAGAAAAGTGGTATTCTCATTAGTTAGTAACATTGCTGCCAGTGAAGCAACATATTAGTGTGTGAAATCAACTTGAGTTATAAATGTATATCACTCGTCTCCCACTGTGAAAGTACAGTTTTTCCATGTATTTTACCTTGAAATGACCTTGATGTGACCTTAGGTGAAGAGCTGCTTCAATTATAGCCCTGGTTTGTGCGACCATTGTTACTCAGTATTGATATTGGCTTACACATGTTACAACAGCATAGATGTGTAGGCCCATTTGCAGCAGATTGGTCCAGATATGAAAATCTACCTGTTATTTGTTACATCTTTGCATATCAGATGCGGTGAAATACCAGTGCTTTGAGCTGATTTGACCTAGCTGTGACCTTGAAGTGAACTTGCTGTGACCTTGAGTAACACTCGCATGAAGCACAACCCATGTCACCATGTGTACTAGCGTTGGGATTCATCAGCTTTAATGGCAGTGCTGGTCATTGGTCCAAAAATGACAATCTGCCTGTTATTTGGTCCATTTCTGCCATAATAGAGAGGGGTGACATAAGGGTGGTTTGATGGGGTATTACCCTTCCAACCCCAATATTACCCCCATAACCTCTTGTTTTTTTTTGTGTACCTCAGTGTTCGGGCTTAGGTGGGTTACAACCATCATAGACATCTGAAATGAACATAATTAGAGCAAAAACTACAAACATAAGCTATTTTTACCCAATTTGAGCTGATTTGACCTTGATGTGACCCTGAGATGACCTTTCCATGACCTTGGGGTAGCACCCCATTTAGCACAACCCCAACTCTTGTCACCATGTCTGCTAGGTTTGGGCTTTATCAGCTTTAATGGCAGTGCTGGTCATTGGTCCAAAAATGACAATCTGCCTGTTATTTGGTCCATTTCTGCCATTTTAGAGATGAGTGGCATAGGGGTCGTGTGATGGGGTATTACCCCTTCAACCACAATATAGTGTACCTCTCCGTGCGGGCCTAGGTGGGTTACAACCATCATAGACATCTCAAATGAACGTAATGGTAGCAAAAACTACACAAATCAGCTATTTTTACCCAATTTGAGCTGATTTGACCTTGCTATGACCTTGAGATGACCTTGCCATGACCTTGGGTTAGCACCCCATGAAGCACAACTCCAACCCTTGCCACTATGTGTACTAGGGTTGAGCTTCATCAACTTTGTTGGCAGTGCTGGTCATTGGTCCAAAATGACATTCTGCCTGTTATTTGGCCCATTTCTGCCATTTTAGAGAGGGGTGACATTAGGTTGGTTTTTGATGGGGTATTACCCCTCCAACCCCTATATTACCCCCATAACCTCTTGGGGTTTTTTGGTGTACCTCTGTGTTTGGGTCTAGGTGGGTTACAACCATCATAGACATCTCAAATAAACATAATTGAAGCAAAAACTACACGAATAAGCTATTTTTACCCAATTTGAGCTGATTTGACCTTGCTGTGACCTTGAGATGACCTTGCCATGACCTAGGGGTAGCACCCCATAAAGCACGACCCCAACCCTTGCCACTATGTGTACTAGGGTCGGGCTTCATCAACTTTGTTGGCAGTGGTGGTCATTGGTCCAAAAATGACATTCTGCCAGTTATTTGGTCCATTTCTGCCATTTTAGAGAGGGGTGACATAAGGTTGGTTTTTGATGGGGTATTACCCCTCCAACCCCTATATTACCCCCATAACCTCTTGGGGTTTTTTGGTGTACCTCAGTGCTCGGGCCTAGGTAGGTTACAACCATCATAGACAACTCAAATGAAAATAATCGGAGCAAAAACTACAAAAATAAGCTATTTTTACCCAATTTGAGCTGATTTGACCTTGCTGTGACCTTGGGATGACCTTGCCATGACCTAGGGGTAGCATCCTCATGAAGCCCAACCCCAACCAATGTCACCATGTGTAATGGATTTTGGCTTCATCGGCTTTGATGGGATCGCTGGCTATTGGTTTAAATATGTCATTTTTTTTATGTTTTTGGACAAAATCCCTTGCCAGTGACACAATGCATATGGCATATTCTCATACCAGAGTAAGGGTTAAGATATCTTTGGCTCCATCTGGAATCAGTCAAGTGATATAGGCCTCAATTTTCCACCCGATGCAACATAGTCCATCTTTTGTTTTTGACAAAAATATCTTTGTGAGTCATAAAAAACGTTCAAATCTTCTTAGATATTGTTCGGATTTTTAAGTGTGATACCAAATGACTGGTCTAGCTATCACGTGACCTCTCCCAGGTACACGCGAAATACACTTGAGAGCATTCAGTTGTCACCTGAATCCCAGTTAGAACCGCATCACTCGCGTCGCTTAGGCATGTAGTATACCTTCGCCGTAAGATGAACATATTTCACGTCAGAAATACAGAACTAGGTCTCCCTCCAGTGCGCAAAAGAGTTCCAAAAGAAAACACTTTTTTGCAATATATCAAGATAATGAACATCTCGGGAGTATTATTAGGTTGTTTATGAATTACAATTGTACCGATTGGCTATAGCTGGATATTCAATTTTCACTTCCTTTAATGGAACAAGTGAATTCGCCAGTGTCCTTGAGTACGAATATTCAAGGCCAATAGCCATTGTACGAATATTAGGCTAATACACCTTTTTCAATAACAACACGCCATACGGTGAGCAACGCTGAACTGTTTTAATCAGACAACTGTTACACACTTATCAATGACAACACGCCACACCGTGAGCAACTCGGAACTGTTTTAATCAGACAATTGCTCACTGCGCAAACTCGTGCAAGCAGTCTATTGGCTTGTTATCCCTTATCCATTATGTAAACACAACAATAATCATTATGGATGTTGATGCAATACATTTTCGTTGTACCAACTAACAGACTTGATGATCCCAAAAAACATCCCAAGTTATCACCCCTGCATGCCCCCCCCCCCCCCATGCGATCTTGTAGCATACACACTGCAGTCGCTAATTAAGATTGTGCTGAATAAGTGAATGGTGGCTTACCTCTACCATCTGCACTTTGTGTAAGCATTGTCACAGGCGACAGCCTTAAGTAGTGATGATGACATAACTTGTTAGAGCCCCCCCCCCATTTCATCTAAACAGATTTTGAAAGAACTATAGGCCTACATAGCCATACACCAATACGAACATTCCTTTTGAGACATTATTTGAATCCATATATCCGGTATTAGGACCGAATGAGCCACTATGGTAAGTTTGTGGCTTGCATGATATGTGAAATTTCTCAAGATCCAATGATATTGAAAAAACTTGGATTGAGGCCGACATATATGGATCTCCAAGTAGGCCTACCAGACAAATCCTAGCTGTTTCACATTTAACTTCTTTGAAAAAAATATTTAAGGGTCACTATGTAGCACCGCATTCAGCACATGGAGTAGCCCTACTAATATCATTGCCAAGGCATAATAGACATCAGACGCAATATGTCATATATGCATGAAGTGACTTGTAGAATAAACTGTTTGAGTTTTGCCGAAAACTTGAGACAGCTTTACCAATATTATGTAAGTACTTGGTACTTGAGATACCCTCGATATTGATAAGCACTGATTCAGCCAAACAACGTAAAAAAATCCAAGTAGAATGTCCACCACACTCCCAGAGATTAGCATCAGTGTCCGAGTTGATGTCAGGAGTAAAGTTGACACACTTGAGGAAATAATGACGCAACTCGATCATTTCAGTTATGATGTTGAGACCTTCGTCAATGACATCACCAAATAATATGCTTTACCAGACACAATTCGAGATTATATACTAGTATACTCAGGCAAAACTTTGAGGGGATAGAAAGACCTTGTCCAAATTTGAATTATGTAGAAACAAATATATCACATAAATTTATTAAAGTGAATAGTGAATAAATCGGAAAACAATCCTTCTTCACTTTAATTACTAAAATTTCAAGCAGATGGTAGTGGTGCCTCGCTGTCATGTAATGACAAGTACAAGCTTAGCGACAAATTGAAAAAAGGAGCAGCAGCTGAGACGTTAATGTAGATGAACAGTCATGATTCATGAATGACAATCAAGCCACAAATGCAAAAGCATCAAACAAATTCTTCTAGCCATTTCTGTCTAACATCAAACCGAAACATAGTTTGACTGGCTGTTCAGTCAGCAAGATTTTGGATGAAACGGCCGACGCATTGATGCTACCATTTCTGTAGCAAGTACAGATCAATAAATTGTGATCATATACCTCCAGATACGGGTGTATTGCTACTAACACTGAAGAAGATACCCACAACATAATCCTTCATTTGTGGCAGGTGTGAGTGGCAAAATGCGGCTGATTCTCCTCAAAACCATAGTATGATTAGATTGGTATCAACTAGATACCTCCTTAATTGTCAAATGGGATTTTGTTTTTCGTATTGTGATATGATATTGTGCTATATGGTATTGCAAAATGCTACGTAATTTCCATTATGTTAGTGTTATTATGCTTGTTTTCATCTCATTGTGCCACGTGTGGTAATTTAAGTTATAGTGTATCAAATGACAACTTGCTTATAGCATTCCGGATGTCGCATGGTACACTATGCGATGAAAACAAGCATAATGACACTGCCACAATGGAAATTACGTTGCAGTTTGCAATACCATATGGCATAATGTCATGTCACAATATGAAAAACTAAATCCCATTTGGCATTTTAGAATTTTGACATCAATTATACGCCATAATTTCCCCGTATACAAGTTCATGTAAGGTCAGAAACATGACAATTTTGTGCTAGAACTACTCCATGGGTCTCACTGGTCATTTTGAGGTGCTATATGACATATTACTTCAACACGAATTTGAAAGTTAATGTTTTATCTTTTCAATGTATTTTAGTAATTTCGCAATCCCCTTGAAAAACACACACAAAATGTATAAAACATTGGCACCAAGATTTTTCTATATCAATATATCCCTATGTTCACCAAAAAAGTGTGCAACATAAATTAACAAAGTTTGCAAACATGACCCTAAATATCAATATTATGTCCTTGTACTGCCTTCCAAAAATAGATCCAAGCTATTGATAGCCAACACAATTGTTTGTCTTTTGAGGGAATATTAAAATTAATAACGATCAACGTACATATAGTGTACATAATGTTAATTTTGATGTATTTAATTTATTCTTTAAATAGAATATTACTTCCAGCGACCTGTAATACAAGACCGGGCAGTAATAACCAACCGTTTCGGTAATTACAAGGCACCAGGCAGTAATTACCATGCAAGAGTGCCTGCCACTTTCCGACAGTAGAGATCTTCATGCAAATGTACCAAGTAGAGACCTCAAGATTTCTGGGTAAAAAATCGTTTCCGATTACGTTGCCACCTAGTGAATACAAGAAAGAATTGTCTGATTTATGGAAAATGGCAATAATTAGCTTAATAATCTACGTGATTATATTATCATTTAAAATAATTGATAAAAAAAGGAAAAATAGTTGTGTTCCCTTTCTTTTTTTTCATATGAGCCTAGTATCACAAATAAAATGGCCCTGCTGAATCTTGTCTATAATTGTTACAATACAAGCCTGAGGGCTACAGTTAGGGCTGTTGGATATTGTGCCAATCAAGGCACAGTGTTGGCATTTGCCTGTGACTGATCAACCGCTGTCACTCGGACTGGAGGGCCTCAAGCCAATGTTGGGACAGCATTGGCTCTTGGTCCACTGGTGGTGTTAGTTGATTGGCTAGACTTGTTATTTGTTGTTCGAACGCATAGGTATGATTGGCCGTGAACAGAGTCGCCCGCTCTGAGTGAACAGGCGGCTCTGGAAACGTCACTCATTCAAGAAACAGCAAGAGAGAGAGTTGGAGAGTCAATCACTGAATGAATGTAGCACTGCACTGTATGAATGTAAGGCACATGATTAGATTATGACAACACCCTGACGAACTTGCTTGGATATGGAATGGAAATAAAGAATATGAATTGGCGCTTCTAGTTGTCTTTTGTGGGGAGAGGTTCCGTGGAGTTGTGAGCTTTACATGGTGCCCAGGAATATTCGAAGCCTCTCCCTACAAACGACAGATGGGTGAAATGGACTAATTGTATGATGATAGTGGACAAACTTTAACGGTGTGTGTTGTGCGCAGTGCTGGGGCCATTGTACGTGGTGAGTGTTAATATTGACAGACTGTAACGACGATGTTGTACGCGGTGTTGTGTCACCGTACGCGGCGAGAGTTATTGTGGTCAGTACAGTGAACTACCCGCATCATGCCTTCGAAGGCGCTGTTACAGAGAAGAATGACAATAATGACATGGCTTACGCTCAGCGCTGGTAAGATCGATTTGTTACTGGCAAACCCAGAGAGCCCTCCCTCGTGTACTGAGGTTCAAGTTCAAGGCTTTTGGATTTCTGGAAAAGTATAAGCCGGTGTACGTACGGGCGAACAGTTTCTGGAGGCTAAGAACACATCTCTAACGCCCAATACTAGCTTGCCTAGTCCAGGAGACTCACTGCTGAAGTCAACTGTGTCGGAGGTTTCATCGGCAAGATTACTGAAGTTAGAGTTGCCTAAGTTTACGGGCGACCTCAAAGCCTGGGCCCACTTCTGGGGTTCGTTTGAGGCGCACATCCACAACAGTAAACATTCGAAAATTGTCAAATTTTCATACCTGATATCGCTTTTGTCGGGTTCAGCTTTGGCGGCCGTGCAAGGACTCTCTCTTACTGCTGACCATCATGATACTGCTATCGCCATATGGAAGTAGCAGTTCGGGGATCCGCAAGTACAGATTTTCCGTCATGTGGAGGAATTGTATAATTTATCACCCCCCTCACCGAATGTTACGGCTGATTGTGGCAGTTGTATAACACGTTGCACAGTCAAGTTAGAAGTTTACAGATGCTTGGTGTTCAAGGGAGCCAATATGGGGTTTTGCTTACACCCATGGTGCTGGGCAAGTTGCCCATGGAATGTCGGCTGGAGTGGGCACGCAACAGTGGCGGAAAGGAAGGTGACTTGGACTTTCTTTTAAGTAGTTTACATGAAGAACTTAAACCTCGCTTCCTGTTACACAAGCAGGACACATGAACCTCCAAGCCGTGCTCAATTTACCCCCCCCCCCCTTACTCACTCCCACAGTTACATAGACGAGCCGCTGCTACACTGTACAGTGCGGCTCCAACCACGCCTGTTCATTGTGTGATGTGCAGTGGATCTTATTTCATAGCTCAATGTTCTCAATTTCTACAGTTGCCATATAGGGGGAGAAGAGACGAATGTTATCGCCATAGATTGTGTTATGCCTGCTTAAATATTATTATCACATCACTGCAGGAGGCGGCGTCTGGTCTTAAGCAATGAGCTCTTTATCATTACATTGCTAGCTTGGGTGATGGCACGGCGTACGCGAATGGTTGGCTAACGATGACGGTTCAATGATGGTGGTTTCAAACACACTGTTCAGAAAGCAGAGCACATCTCAAAAGGGTCCAGGGGCGGATCTAGAAAAAAATCTGACAGGGCTCCATCCATTAACCATTATATATATAAATTTAGAAAAAAATGATATATAATGTGCTTTAATTTTTATGTAACACTTTTGGCCTAGTTTATTGTAACCGGACCCATATATGGGAATTTTCGGGTTTTCAATAATCGTGAATTTCTGATTTTGATACTTTTCGTGAAGTCTACAATTTTCAATAATAAGAAAAAAAAAATTGCCACCTTTTAGTAACGCTTAGTGTTTTAGCTTTCACGGCTGAATAACTTAGCTTATCACAAGTAGCCCATTTCACCCTTACGTAATACCAATTACGAAAATAACTATACACGACACGTGCTGACCTTCGCAACGGGTCATTGCTCAAACGTTGGTTTAATGTTGGGTCAGCGCCGGAGATACCAGGCCAACGTTGAGTCAGCGTTGTGTAACATTCAGCATTAATTGTGCGGTGGCAATGGACTGTCAAGCTGCTATTGTTATACAAACACATAACAGTAGTAGGCTACTACAGCGCTCTTATAATAATTACTTCTAATTTGTTCTCCTCGCGAAATCCTCGAGAATTCAAACTTCGCGAATATTACCAGATCTGTCAGTACAAAAAGTATAAAAAAAGTTTAAAAAATAAGTGACTTAAGTTAAACAGAACAAATTTTCTTTAATTTCAATGTGTAGAGCGCCTTCAAGGCTAGGTGTATTTAATTTATTGAGAAGTTTTTGGAAACAAAGGGTGGTGTGAATGTTATGCAATAGTCGGTACCCAATGACAACCTGTTTGCAGTTGTAGGCCTATCCTGCCATGCAAAGACAAAAATCACGGTCAGTCCTTGCCCTTTACTCTGGTGGCTGGTCGCTCAAACGGCTGTTTCTTTATGGTTCAGCAGCCCTGCCCTGGTTCCTTGTCTCCCGGACTTACTTGCCAATGCTTTGTACAATCACCTACCTCACCAGGTGAAAAGAGAGAGGCACTATAAGGTTTATACCAGAACTAGTGTTAAACCAGAAGAACACTGCAGTATTTTGCCAGACCAAGAATTTTTTATTTAAAGGTATTTTCTGACGTTACCCGGAGAGCACGAGATGTTAAATTTATTTATGTCGCATAACGTACGCCACATTAAAACAACATTGGTTTAAACTAGTGTTCAACTGCAAAATGCGCATGCCTGGGACGGTCAAGTGTAGGCCAACAGTTGCCTATTGAGTACAGATTGACGGCATTATTATAGCCACTGAACTGATTACAAGATACTACTTAAACGAGACATTGATCCAATGCTGTTTTTATGCTAGGCCAACGTCTGCGACGCTGGCCCAACGTTGAACCAACATTGAATAAGTGTACAATGTTTGAGAGAAAGTCCTCCTGCAGACCAGCAAACACAAGACATTTGTATAACATTTATACAACGTTGGCCCAACGTTTTTGACGTTGGTCCAACATTGCATGAAGTCATACAAATGTTTTGTGTTTACTGAGTGTCAATACAAGCTTATGGGATCAAGCAGTCTCCAAATCCCCGCAGTAATACAGTCAGTTTGTTTGCAAGCCAGCGACCAAGTAGGGGCAAGGGCAAAGTGCTTTGAATTATTAACTCATAGATCGCTCAAGTATATATGAACTTGCTGTGATTTGAGAACTTGCTCTTAATGAGGCTTCGGGTATGAAACGCATATTTAGTATTATTATGGAATAGGGCCTGGGCCTACCCACGGGCACTATTGCCTTCTGGGGGACCCTTGTCCCACGAATTTTGACAGTTGACCACACTGTGTGTTAGCTGGGTCGGTCCATACTACTCTGCAAAGCCAAAATCTGCTCACTTGGTAAATAAGCAGATACTGCTGTTTTGCTTTGCTTGGCAGCATATACCTCCCCAGCAAACACAAGACGTTGAACCAATGTTGGCCTAATGTTGGCACAGCGTCGACGACACTGGGCCGGTATTAAGACAACATTGGTTCAACGTCTTGTGTTTGCAGGGTATAGGCCTACTGCTTTGTCAGAAAAAAGTAAACTATATGTTGATCTAACGTCGTTCTAATGTTGTCCATCGTCTGCGACGCTGGCGACTCTCAACATTAAAGCAACATTGGATCAGCGCCTCTCGTGTTCGCTGGGTTGCTATTTCTGAATAGGCCTACTGTAGGGGAGAGACGGGCAAAGGGGAACAATGGGCAAATGGGGCCATCAGTGATATTTTAATAATGACGTGTTGTATGAAATATTAATGATGTCGTAGCTATGAATTGTGAATATGTGTATACAAAAAACATGAATAGACATCTCATACATATCGTAGATAAAAATAATAGACGACGGGGGGTTTATGGCAACAATCTTATGAATATAACCTTATATATCTGTATGAATCTCTTGATTAATTTATGTGATTTCTTCTCAAAATCCATTTTTTTGTGTGGTACATTATAGTGCCTTTGTTTTCTAGTCATTACTTCAGTCAGAGAGATAATAGATTTAGTTTCCCACATCCACCCCTTGGGCAAAGGGGTCCAGGGCAAAGGGGGCCAGGCCATTTCAATACTAAGACCATACAGCATGGCCCCCTTTGCCCGCTAACTTTTAATGGGTACATATTTCACAAACTAATCCCAGTGAACGAAAGTATATTACTTGGAATTATGTCCAACAAAGCATGTCACCATATATATCAAATGAAAGGTTTTTTTTCATATCTGTTTTATTAAGCTCCCTTTGGTGTACACACTTGTGTTTCAAAATAAAAAAAGTACCCAAAGTGGGGGTGGCCCCCTTTGCCCAATGCGCTGGCCCCCTTTGCCCAAGCTATAAAGATAATTATAAAAAAATTAACTCTTTCAGGGCGAATGACTCTATTTAGCACAGCGGAACTGTTTATTCGAAACAACACATATTGAAGAAGATTTATATAAAATTCAGGTGTCTTTTTTTTAATGAAGATCTGGTAATATTCGCGAGGTTTTAATTTTGACGAATTTCGCGAGGAGGACAAATTCGCGAATTCAAGAATATCGCTAAAATTATTATTAAAATGGCGCTACTAAAGAAAAATAAAAATTATGTGGAGTTGTGAAACTTACAGGGGGCGTTCAGCAATTAGGTAGACTAGGCCTAGCGCTTTTTTGGACGATTTTTGACCCCTTGCCCCTTCGTAACACCTTTTAACGTTACTTTGACCATAGATATAGAGAAAATCATCTATGACTTTGACTACACTCCGCAACGCATCCTTAACCCCCTCCATCCACTAAGCGTTACGTAGGCCTAATTGTTAAACGGCTCCTTAGGCCTAGGCCTACACTGATCCAATGATGGTTTAATAATGATATCTGAGTTCCCATCCTCTTAACACCAATATTCCAATCCTCTTAACACCAATGTTCCAATCCTCTTAACACCAATGTTCCAATCCTCTTAACACCAATGTTAATTTTTTATTTTTTTGCGAATTATGCTGCTGCGCTACGGTTAACGGCCAACCTTTATTAATCTGATTAAAACATTAGTACTTAATAATAAATTACTTCTACAAGTAACCTAATTAAGAAACCTTTCACATCATTATTTTAATTACGCCAGGCCTGGCAAACTTTATATTTAAAAATTATGACTGTTACGGCTCGTGCAGCTGGTCCCGCAGTAGATGTCGTTAGGCGCCACTAAAGCGTGGACCATCTGTACGAAACGTGCTGGAGTGTGGATTTTTTGTCCAACTCTGGTTTGTTTTACGGTTCGCGAATGTGCCGCTACAGGGGTGAATTGTTTAGGCAGATTTACTCTATTAGCATTATGCTGTGAAGTAGTAGCCAAATTCGTACCGTGTTGATCCGCCACAGACTGTGTCTGTGTTTTCGCTTTCGGTTCAGCTCTCTTCGTTTCGGAATTCTGTTTGAGAGCCAGTTCCCTTCGAACTGTCGCAGTATTTTTCGAATTCTTCGTATTATTTTGCGTTTTACGCTGTTTTCCTGTATCTATATCTAAGTGTGCAGGTTTAACTCGATCAAGGGAGACCGTTTCTAACTTGCCTTTAACTAGGATTTTCATGACTCTGCCGCTCCTCACGATAACCTTATATGGGCCGTCGTAAGGGGCGGTCAAAGGAGGTGCAATTGCGATTCGTCGCAAAAATACATGTGAGCATTTGTCGATTTCCTTATATTGTAAAATGTTGTTCTGAGTTGAGTCGCGCGGTGGGCAAAGACGAAGACGCGACATGGCTACGCGGAGCTTATTAGAATAGTTATCCAAGTCTGTATGTGCAACAACGTTATATTTATGTGAAAATTCGTCCGCCAGTCTGAGTGTCGTTCCGTAAATGATTTCGGCGGCTGACCTACCCAATAACTCTTTAACGACAGAACTTGCGCCTAGCAATACAGCAGGTAGTGTTATTGTCCATGGATTCAGTGATTCGTGTGCCATAATGGCTGCTTTAAGCTGACAGTGGAAACGTTCGACCATTCCATTCGATTGGGGGTGGTAGCTCGTTGTGCGGTTTCATACTGTCCCGAACTGGTTACATAAACCATCCCATAATTTTGATTCAAACTGGGCGCCCCTATCCGTGGTGATAGTGGCGGGAGTCCCAAACCGTGCTATCCACCCCCTAAGAAGGTATCGGCGACCGTTTCAGCTCTTATATCCACTAGCGGTATAGCTTCTGGTCAACGTGTGAAACGATCTACACAAGTCAGTAGATATCTGAAACCATCGGCATACGGCAAGGGTCCGACTATATGTATATGTATGTGGTCAAATCTCTCTGTGGGTTCTTCGAATTTGCCGAAAACTGGCTTATTATGGCGCAGTGACGGGCGTTCGGTAACTGATGACATTACGAAAGTTAAAGGCTTATGGTCGGTGTTCACGAAAAAATAACGGCCTTCTAAATTGTGCCTGAAATGTCTGATAGTAGCATACACTGCTGAAAGTTCGCGATCGAACGCACTGTAACGTGTCTCTGCGGGAGTTTGTTTTTTACTAAAAAATGAGAGTGGCTGCCAGACATTATTAATGTACTGTTGTAAAACGCCGCCTATGGCGAAATCACTGGCATCGCACGTGATATTCAACGGTGCAGTATGGTCTGGGTGTACTAAAAGGGTAGCATCAGCAAGTATTTGCTTAGACTCGATAAAAGCAGAATTTCGACTTTCATTCCACTTCAAATCGAAATTTGACTTAGGTGACAATCTTGTATGACCTTCATTGGCGGCCGTGAGCAATTGATTTAACGGTGTCAACTTATCCGCACAATTTGGAATAAATCCATGGTAATAGTTTATCATTCCCAAATATCGACGTAAAGCTCTTTGCTTTTCAGGCCTAACAAAATTTACTATTGCATCAACAGCGCTGGCTAACGGTGAAATGCCTGCTGTACTAACATGATGTCCTAGAAAACTTAATTCGGTAGTACCGAACTTGCATTTCTCTGGTCCTATAATTATCCCGTATTCTGCTAAATGTGTAAAAAGAATCTTCAAATGTTTTTTATGCGTACGATGATCGGGGCTTGTTGCCACCAGATTGTCCAAATATACGAACAAGAAATCTAATCCCTGCATAACGTAATCAATAAAACGCTGAAAAGTTTGGCCGGAATTTCTTAAGCCAAACGGTGTCCTAGTGAAATTGAACAAAACGAAAGGTGTTATAGCCGCTGTTTTATGCACGTCGGACGGCTCAACCGGTATCTGGTAGTATGCCCGTACCAAGTCTATTTTTGAAAAAACTTTCGACCCCGCTAATTGTTGGGTAAAGTCTTGTATGTGTAGAATCGGGTATCGATCCGGTACTGTCTGAGCATTTAAACTTCTATAATCTCGCACGGTCTCCAATCCCCGTTTTTTTAGGCACCATATGAACCGCTGACGACCACTCACTGTCGCTTGGTTTGATAACGCCCAACTTAATCATGTCATCGAACTCGCGCTTTGCAGTGACTAGTTTATCAGGTGCTAAACGTCATGGGCGGGCGAATACTGGGTGGCCTTTTGTCACTATCTTGTGTATTATACTGTGTTTAACTGATTTGCCCTTTGTTGTAGGACGAGTCATTTCCGGAAACTGACCTAATAACTTCGTGTAGTCGTTATGAACGGAGTCGACTCTATTTAGTGATAATGGTTTAATAGACAATAACGTAGCTGGTATAGCTAAACCAGTTCGCATGTCTCTCAGACAACGACTTTTTAAGTCTACCAGTAAGCTGTAATGTATGAGAAAATCAGCTCCTATGATTGGTTGTTTGACGTCCGCTACTATGAAAGTCCACGCGTAATCTCGTTTAAGACCAACGTCGACGACGCGTCGACAATTACCGTAGGTGTTTATAGTAGTATTATTAGCTGCAACGAGGGGCAGGCAGGCAGCGTCTGAAGTCCTGTTAGCGCAAGACTTTGATAACATGCTGACCGCTGCGCCCGTGTCGATTAAATAGTTACACTTGTTGTGTTTGTCTGTGACGTATTATAACTTTGAGGGGGATAAGCTGGGAAAGGAAACTTCCGCAAAGACATGTCGCGCCTCGGTTATTTCGCCAGATGCAAGAGTCGCTGCCTTGTTCTGGCCGATTAGTTTAAAGAAAACGCGCAAGGTTCTCTGCACGTGCGTGCTTTGTCACCGAATGTTTGGTGATAAAAACAAACAGGTGCATCAGCTGTGTCGATCGGTTGAGCAACGTCACTTTGCGTCGTTTGCGGCGGCGGTGCGTTAGGACGACTATCTTTTTTGTTATTATTTGATACATCTTGCCTAGTAACAGCTTGATTATTAGGTGTAGAAGGTTTTGCTTGAACATTCGGGACGAACTGTGTCTTGGCGGCACGGTTCTCGGTTTGTTGTGAGTGTCCATATGTCTCTAGTTTCTTGAGCCTGTGAGACAGGTCTTCCAACAGTCCAACGAGCTTTCCGCTCTCACTGACGTTTATCTCAGCAACCACCGTCTTAGCTTCATTGACGTCCTTCTCAGCGGCAACAGCACGGTTGGCCAACATGGCTAAATTCTCTAGCGACGCACTATCTGGTTGTGTACCTAAGTGCGCACGTACTGAAGGCGGCATTTGTCAAATGGAGGCTTGGCGGATAACGGCCTTGCCTACTAGCTGTCTTCTGCAACCGCCTAAGAAATCTAGACGGTATGTCAGATCCAAGTTTTTCACCTGAAATCACTTTGTTGACTCTTTCCGGTGTCGTTAATCCTCGTCGTTCGATTAGGATTGCTTTCAAATTTTCGTACTTATGAGTGAGGAACGGTTGTAATAAAACGTCTCTAACATCGGACGCTACTTCGCCAGAGAGTGCAGCACATGTCAATCTGTAACGTTCATCTTCGTCTGTTATCTGGTGTAAATCAAATTTTGTTTCGATTTGATTAAACCATAACTCCACATCCGTTAAGTAAAAAGTTGCTATCTTGAATTTCGGCAGATTAACTGAACGTCGTGGAGGTTGACGTCTGACCGGGGAAGGGCTTCTTGATGAATCACTCCGTCACAACCCTCTCCTACGTCTATTGCGTGCGAGCCACAGGAAATCAGCTTTTATTCGGCAAAACTCAGCAACCGTGTCTCTTAAGTTCTGCTGCATTTTCATCACTCATCGGGTAGTACGAATCTTTGTGATGAGCCCCTTGTTTGTCGAGGGGTGATGACACGAAACCTTCACTGTCGCCTCTCGCGGTCATTTTGAAAAGTTATTTGTTGAAATTAGTTTAAATAGTGAAACGTCTGAGTTGCTGGCCTATTGGCTACTTCGCAATCTCAGACGGGTATTGAAATGGTATGCATGTAAAACATACCAACTAGTTTCATTGCCTCACTCCTCGTGGGAAACCGTGTGCTAAGTTGTCTAGCTTGAGAAAAGTCTAGATGTGAGATAATTCTGTTTATGAAGATTGTCCATTTAGATTCGCAGATAGTAGAGTGCAGGGGTTGCTGAAATGACTGAAAATTCTTTATGCAGAAATGTACGTGTGGAAAGGTTTACAGTATGACATTAAACATATTAATCGTGGTGATTGTAGGTCCCTAATTGCATGCAAAACAAATGCCAGAATAAATGCTAAATTGCTATTCTAAACTATATGTTTATAATATTTGGTTATTCGACCAGTGTTGAAAAAAAAAATTCAACACAAGTCGAAAAACATACAATGTATCAAAGTAGTCGCCGCAGTTCAACTGTCAAGTCTCAATTTAGATTTAATAAGAAATAATTAAATCATGCCCATCCCGAGAAAATTTCATTCTCGTAAAAAATAGGCTGAATGCGACTTATGCTCTTATGCGTGTAAAGTTCGTCTTAATTTATAGAATCACTCATTAAAATTTTTGACTGACAGATGTCTATAAAGACTGCTTAAATAATTCTATTGATGAACATTTCCCGTAATGAACATCCCTTTTTTTTAAATGTTCACCATGAGAATTATTCTTATCGACGTCCGAATCGATCGCTCGCTTCGCTTTGTATCGGTGCTTGTAGTCTAGTGCCCAACGATTTAGACTGTATGCTCATATAATGTGCGGGTTGTGTGCATGGCAGTACACTGTCGGTTGGTGTGTGTCTCGGCTACCATGCACTGTGCACGCGGTGTCGATTGGTGCGCTGCACCGGCTCAGAACTCATTAACATATTTAGCAGTTCAGGGCTGTCTGGAAAAAGTAGACTACTGATTTGTCATTCACAAAATATCACCAAATGTGCGACCTGATTTGCAATATTTAGTAATACAATTAAAATAAAATCAGTCTCTCTTTCCTGACTGAGAAAGATATTTTGGAAAAATTTATTCTAGTCTTATTTTATTTCCAGACGCCGTGTAGGTCTATGTGGCCTTGACATGTTATCGCCATTGGCCGTTCGTGTCGCTGATTCACAATGGCGGCCTAATTTATGCTAATTATGCCGATCTGAGCTGATGGGGTGACATCGCAATGCATGACGGCTGGGCGGGAGCATGCGAGGCTATCTCGCAGCCAATTGAGCTAAATGAGGGTCACCGGCTACCAAAATGGCGGCCACTTACCGATTCACATTAAAGTAACACTGCTACCACTGAAATAAAAGTTATGCTTACAGTCATAAAATATCGACCTACAGTCCTAACAATGATGTTTTATAGACCAAATAGGACCTTTTATTCACATATATTTCAGGCGAACAGTTTCAAGTGGATATAATCCTATTTAAAAGCTGTCCAGGCATAATTTCGATCCGTAAAAAAATTTTGCGTAATCACTAAAAAAATATGGCGGTTATTTTAATGGAAACCATGTCACCTGAATATGGTGTCGAAACGGTTTAAAAGAAATTTCAAAATATTATCCTCTCAGTCGCCGACAGTGGCGTAATTGAGAAAATAACATTGAAATCTGTTATAATTTATGAAAGTAGGCTATTCCGTCTAATATGAATTTGTCTAGGTCTAGGCTGGATGTCTGCGAGATCTGCTATTTTGAAAATGTCGAAACCACGTGGATTTCTGGAAAAATCTATCGAATTTTTCGCTGTTTTAACGCGAAAACCTCTGTTCAGATAACCTTTCTAGCTAACCTCACTGGCATATTAGTATTTTTTACCTACGATCACCACGTACCTTGCAAAAAATAAAGTTTAATTTTTTGAAAAATCCCTTATTTAAAAAAAAACTATCCTTTCTGGCTCAAAATCGATGTTTTTTTTGCTCAGTGAAAGCAATATGCGTGAATTTTGCGTAGTCACTAAAAAAATATGGCGGGTATTCTCATGGAAACCGCGTCACCTGAATGAGTTGGCGAAACGGTTCAAAAGACAGAAATTTCAAAATATTATCCTCTCAGTCGCCGACAGTGGCGTAATTGAGAAAATAACATTGAAATCTGTTATAATTTATGAAAGTGGACTATTCCGTCCAATATGAATTTGTCTATGTCAAGGCTGGATGTCTCTGAGATCCGCCATTTTTAAAATGTCAAAACCACGTTGGTTTCTGGAAAAATCTATCAAATTTTTCGCTGTTTTAACGCGAAAACCTCTGTTCAGATAACCTTTCTAGCTAACCTCACTGGCATATTAGTATTTTTGACCTACGATCACCACGTACCTTGCAAAACATAAAGTTACATTTTTTGAAAAATCCCCTATTTAAAAAAAACAACTATTCTTTCTGGCTCAAAATCGATGTTTTTTTCTGCTCAGTGAAAGCAATATGCGTGAATGAAGCTGCGATCAAGTTCAACGTCAGGTCACCAATATGGGGTGGGGGGGGTGGGGGAGGACTATCGATCGTGTTGTCGACATGAATATGTTGGAGGTTTACGTTCCACCATCTTCCATTAACTCCTCCGTCAGGACAACGGGATTAAATAATGCTCATTAAATCATTCTTCAGGTATTTCTCACTTTATTGAAGTCTAGACATTCATATAACACACAGTTCCCAAGCGGAGCGCGGCGATCGGTGCCATGCGGCTAGACCCCTGAGCTCTTGACGGTATATCCGCCCGCTTCAGTGGCTTTCAGTTGACTGGCTAGTGCGCCTCGCTACAGGCGCGCTCGCACCGTGGCGTGGTCTAGTCAGAACGAGGCTTGGCGGTCCCAGTCACTTGTCAGTGATCGGGAAAAGCCGAGCAGTTACGGACGGTGAGACGCTAACCCCACACACGCACGTCGTTAGTCAATTTGATCATCGCGTTCTGCGACCTGGAAGATAGACAAAGATTGAGATGTCATGGTGAGTGTTTTCTAGACTTTACTATGTAAACCTCACCACGATGATCATTAATCTGGTGTCTATTTTCCAGGTCGCTGGGATTTGGATATTATTGTTTTTATTATTTTGTTCGTGTGTGCTGATGAATGACTGATGTGTGATTGACATAATTATATTATTGTTAACGAGAGTGTGATATTGTTAACATTGATATTGATGTTTCATATAGTTTAGTAATGTTGGTACATCTTTGCGAGATAAGTAACTAATTCTCTTTCATATTGTTCAGCAGAGGATTATTTAAATTTATCTTTGAGATGGTTGAAGATAGAGTTTATCGTATATACCACATTGTACTGTTTATATGATTCATGAAATTAAAAAGTCAATGAATGTGAATTGTTTTGTTCTTATCATTACCGTCAGTTCAACTTCGTCTCTCTAATCTTTTGGATCGGTATGTTACGTCCCAAATTTCGATCTATCTATCTCAATAATTAATTCCCCCTAGTGTAATTCCATCATACCCCCCCCCCCCGTAACATATTAATGGTGCAGAACCTGGGCAAGTGGCATGATAAGTGGCATGTGACATTTGGCTAAATTAAAATTGAGACAAGACAGTGAGTTGGACTGCGTGTGGTGAGAATAAAATTCATATTATACGCCTGTAATCAAGGCACAACTTACTCTGGTTCCCAGAGCCACACTACGCGGCGTTGCCGAGCTTCATTGGTCGGGCTCGCTAGGCAAGGCACAATTGGCCAAGACGTTAGAAACTGTGTGCACGCAAGCGTGTCTAGAAAAAGAGAAACAGCCTGATTTGTTACTGGTCGCAAAACATTATTCTCTTGATGTTCCAACTACAGGTAATTCACAATATCAAACAAAAGCTGATACTGTTAAATCAATAATGTTTTATTGGGTAATCATGATTTACTTGATAGCGGTGAATTGGACAGGCTCGAGCGTTCTCTTGAATCACCCACAGCTGTACCGACTGAACAGCTGGCATGGGAAAAGGAGAAATTGCAGATGCAGTTGAAACAACAAGAGATAATGTTGAAACAACAAGAGAGCCAGCGTGCACATGATTTGAAACAACAAGAGATGGTTTTGAAACAACAATGTGAGCAACGTACTCATGAACTTGAAATGTTTAATTGAAACTTGACAGTGAAAAGAGTAGGCCTAAGAATGTTGGTATGTTTGACCTGGCTAAATCTCTTAGATTAATGCCTTCATTTATTGAAGATTCTGTTGAAGAGTTTTTTCGTTGTTTTGAGAAAGTTGCTCTAGCCTTAAAATGACCTAAGGAATCATGGGTAATCATAGTGCAAAGTGCACTGAAAGGTCGTGCACAGGAATGTTTTTAACCTGTTACCTGAGAGCGAGGGTTATGCAGAACTGATCCGCCTGGTGTTACGTGAGTATGAGTTGAGGCCTGAATCATATAGACTAAAATTCAGAAAGAATAGGAAATTGTCTGATTCAGAAACCTATGTTGATTACTTACGTGCCAAGAAATTGGATCTTGAAAAATGGCTTTGATTCTAGTGATATTAAAGATGAATACTTAAAATTGTATGACTTGATATTATTAGAAGAATTTAACGCCAGTTACCCTCTGAGGTTAAAGTACATTTGGATGATAAAGATATTGATGATCCTTTTGAAGCCAGTAAAACTGCTGATGATTATTTAATTTGTCATAAATTAACACGTAGGACTGGGGTCTCTGAATCTCATTTTAAGATGGGTGGAAACACCCGGTCGCAGCATCACAAAAATAAAGACAATGGCGCTGATGATTCTGGTAGGACCAAAGAAAAAGGGAAATCTTTTTAGATGAGTGATCTGTCGCAACTCAATGTTTCAAATGTCGGGAAATGGGGCACTACGCCAAATTTTGTACAAGTGCTGAGAATAAGGCAAGTGCATTTATAAATATGTCAAAAAAACTGGGACCTGAGGGTTTGTCGATATGCATTATAATATGCATTATAATATGTAGATTCTGAAATAAGTAGGTCAAGTTAGCTTGCGACAAAAATGTCAATTCATGTATCATGTTATATTCACCCCTGCATTGCAAATTGTGAATAAATTATTGCATTACTTATTAAGAGTCTTACTTGTTGTTCGTTGTGTTCTGGTGTCACCGAGAATCGGAAGCACATTGGTGATCTTATATACGATGCACTAATGAATGTCTGGTAGGCCTACAGACAGTGTAAGATTAACGTGTTAGTTGCCGTATTCATGGTATTGGGCTGGTGTCTGCTGGGCGAGATCACCGGGCGAGATCTCCGGCGATGAGCGCCGCACATGCAGCGGTGCTTGTGGGGCTTGTGAGGTTGTGGCATGCTCACATCGGGGACAGGACACGGGCCGAGATCACAGGGCGAGATCACCTCGGACGGGCCGAGATCAACGGGCGAGATCACTTTGGACGGGCCGAGATCACAGGGCGAGATCACCTCGGACGGGCCGAGATCACTAGGGCCGAGATCGTCGAAGGCCGAGATCACCGCACACCTAGAGAAACACAGTATGTGCGAAAATCTTCGTTCTGATTCTAATGGTATTGATGATTTTTCACCTTTTATACATTAAGGTGTGTTGACCCTTGACCCTAAATCTGATGTAATAGTCCGGCAGCCAAGTCCCTTATTTGGCTCTAGCCTGGACTTGGAGTATATAGTTTTTTTCTTTGCAGAAAGTTGTTTTCCAGACCCCCCACTTAAAGAATCCAGAGGGTGTGGAGGTGTCACCCTTGGGCAATTTTAGTTATTTACGTTTTTCAAAATGGCCGCCATTAGCCACAGTGGAAATGTAACTTTTTCACTTTCTGCCTTAGAAATATGTATAATACCACTTTTCCAACTGAATTAAACACGAGAAACTCATTTCCGGCATTATTTTTTTATTCCAAAGCTTAATTCTGTCATAAATCCAAGATGGCCGCCACCGCTATATTGGCAATTCACATTTTGCATAATTAGAAGCATGTTTAGCTACAGGTACATGGTACCGGTGTTGACGTCTGATTCATCCCCCCGGCCAGTTTATCCCCCCTGGCTCCCGACAAGGGGGGATGAACTGGCCGATGTGGGTTAACATCTGGTTCATACCCCCGACCAGTTCATCTCCCTGCCATACTGGCCGAAAAGTGAAGTAAAGCAAATATTTTACTTACTTACTTACTTCATCTCCCTGGCTCTCTGCTACTAGCATTTGCCATTGCTGATTATGAACATGACATCTATCATGACGACAAACATGATTATTTACATAAAATATATTATGACAAATGATATAGTTCGTGTTTGAACAAATGATAGAAAGAGTTTAGCAGAAATAATCAGATAATATGTCGTCGCTGGTAAGTTAGGCTTTGAATTTATCAAATATTTTATTTATATAAGCTAACGGTAGATAGACAATTGATCACTATAAGAAATAGCGAAGAGTTGCAATTCTTCTGGGACAGGGGGATAGACTGGCCTGAAAGTGCAAACCAGTGAGATGCAAACAGTATTCAAAATACTATGCTGTAAATGTCAGGTCACCTGTGATTGGCCAATAATACAGGGGGGGATGAATAAAATTTATACAGGATACAATTTTCTAAGCCTCCAGAATATGGATGCCAATGTAACAATTCAGATTCAAAATAAGCATAAAGGAGAGTTTTCAACAAGGATTTTAGATGACTCTAAAGACCGGTTTGCTTCACGAAAAAAATGCAACTATGTTTTCACTCAATCACAGCCCACATCACCAGTAATATAATATCAGTATATGATAAAAACTTAGATAGAGCTGTATAAATTGGGATAACTTTCATGCATATATTTGAAGCTTATTGGCCTGAAGGTTTTCTCGATCGAATCACCAAGCAGATTGTAACATTTACTTGGGTTGAAAAACCGTTGAAACTTGGTACTGAAACGGTGTATGACCCTGAAATAATTTATAGGCGGCTTCTTGAGCATCAATCACGTCCCAGAAGTATCAATATTATTGATATATTGATACACCGACTGGATCCATTCGCAACCGCTATGTTTGACACTCCATTTGAAACGAAGATAACTAAATCAAAGTGTGACCTTAACAACATCAGGTAGACATATGTCGTAGAACTGTGAATGTCACTAGCTTGGTGGTCGACGGTTCAGAAGTGATGTGGACAATAGTTTGGCTTACTAAATGAACTGTCCATGACTTCACTACAAAATTTAAGTCATTTCTTTCTACTAAGCTCATTTCCGTCAATGTGTATGAGTATCTAATATTTGATAAATGCAAAAACTTCAGCTCGAATGGAAATGCAAGATTATGCGGTCCACAAACTGGCTAGCAATGCACTTCTTCCTGCTCAAAAAGTGGTCCTCACGGTTAGTGAAAATTAAGTAAAAACTAATCAGAACCACCATCAAAATACGTTGAAGAGGATAAAGTGTTCAATGGCCTGTACACATCGACACACCAACTTGTAATCACTGGTGATGATATTGTGCCAACAGAAAGTAGCCATGATGCTATAACAAATTTAAGCACCTCGCACGAAGAATCAGAACATTGTTATCAGGCACTTGCTGCTGAGAGGGAGGTTGGTCATGGGGTAAGTAGTGTTGTCTCGGATGACACAGGTGTTTTTATTTTGCTTCTGTGTCGTTTTACGCAGAGGAGAAATTCTCAACTAAGATGTCATGGAATCTCCAATTGGCCCTGGGAATCGCAAAATCATACATATAAAAGTTGAGAAGTACAGCAAATCGTACCTGCTAATTATATTGGTCGGCATGTCATATCAGTGTACGATAATGCATAGTTACCAGTTGGTATGACGTGGGAAAGGTAACTGCACTGAAGATAAATACGTGTTCAAGCTGGTTATTCATTTTGTCGCATATATCTGTGACCAAATTCGTTAAATCACAGAATGTTTGAATACACAACTACATTTTTGTAGCATGTTATGGTCAGTCACAATACTCTACCACGACTGAAGGTAGGCAGAATCAGTGGGCTGGCAAGCAAGCACCTGACCACTGCCCCATAACTATGCTCATTGCCTCCAACAACCGATACCTTTACAGAAAAACGTTAAAACAGCACATCTACAGATACAGCTTTGAAAATGTGCTGTAAAATCCCCTCCTAATTTTGACTCAAATGACTTTGGCTTGCAAAATGGTTTTGGGCGGATTGCCAGCGGCATACCCTGGTTCCTCCGCTCGACAACGGTGCAAAGGCAGCTCCCGCATCTGCGCAGGCACTAGTGTTGGCCGTAGTAAGGCCTTAGGTTATCGGCAATAGAGTGTTTGACATTAGGTCTATCAAGTGGGATGAATGGAGTTACCCTCAGCTATTGCTACACTGGGATTATCATACCCGAGGATAGCAGATCTGTGTTTTGTATAGCTAAACCCAAGTCTCCGACCGTCTGGGCATATCTGGGGGTAAATCATCTAGACATGCCCAGAACCCCTTATCGGGCGAGTGAAGGGAACCACTCTCAATAACCCACCATCCTCTATCACCCCACTCTCACATCATCATTTGTACATCATTTATCTTATCAATGTACTGCACTGGTTTTAGTGTATTACAATGTCACTTAAATGACATTTAAAATCGGTGTCGAAAAGTGACGTTAAGCATTATTCTGCTTCTACTGCTACTGTACTGTGGCCGGATACATTAAGTAGTCAGGTTGTCCATCTATCTGTCTGTACGGCCATCTCCAATTCCTCCTGTCGGTTTGTGGAAATTTAGCTCTGCAGCTGTCGGCACCTTTTTAGTTCTTCAAGTAAGTTCATGATACTTGGTGATTTTAATGTACATATAGGCCTACAATTTAAGATGTTCATGACAACCGATGTCAAAATGAATAAACAGTCATTACAGATTGATGATAATTATATTTTATACAGCACTACCTATGTGTTTCATCTATATATAACTAGGGTAGTCTATATGGTGAATACATGAGCAGTTGCCTGTATGTCGTTGCTCCAGTAAATATTTTTCTACTAATAATATTTCTGTTTTTTTTACGTTTTTGTTTTGCTCTTGCTCTCATTATGTTTATTATATATGATCTCGCTTAATCCACGTACAAAATTAATCCACAGACACAGCCAGCAATGTAGTTTCACACTTGTTTCTGTTCAGAAATGTACTTTAGTGGTTGAGTATATTGGCGGCCATCTTGAATTTATGCACGACGGCGACATCTAAATTGAAAAAATAATGCCGGAAATGAGTTTCTCGTGGTCAATTTAGTTAGAGAAGTGGTATTATACATATTTCTAGGCCAAAAAGTGGAAAAGTTATATTTCCACTATGGCTCTTGGCGGCCATTTTGAAAAACGTTAATAACTAAAATTGCCCAAGGGTGACACCTCCACACTCTCCGGAATCTTCAAACAGGGGATCTGGGCAGCAGTATTCTGCAAAGAAAAAAACTATATACTCCAAGTCCAGGTATACCACCACGGCTGCCGGACTATAAAGTTTGAGGTTCGTTTATTGAGGGATACCGGAAGTAATCAAACTGTTTTGTCTAAAGGAGTATGTCAAGCATCAGGGGTTCCATTGGAAAACCCAGAGCAATATGTTATGTTGAAAACTGTAACTGGTAGAACAACGCTACTCCAGATATCTTATACATTTAAGTGATCATCATAAAAAATAATCAAATAGCATTAAAGACAAGTTAATACCAACTCATCCCCAAAGCCTACGGTGCAACGCTCATGACCAACTCATCCCCAGCCCTCCAACAGCTATAACCAACTCATCCCCAGCCCGTCAACAGCTATAGCCAACTCATCCCCAGCCCATCAACACCTTTACCAACTCATCCCCTGATATACCGGGGGATGAGTTGGTATAGGGGATGAGTTGACTGCACACCCCTAGTGTCTCTCCTACTCCAATGCAGAGATACCTTACAAACTTAACCGGCAGGGGATAGGCTTTCTAGTTTTCTACCGTCTGAAATGAAATGTAATTTTACAGAAGAATGGCAAAAAATATACTGTGCAATATTATCTGTCACCTATAAAATGTATAAAGCTCGCAAATCATTGAATATGTAATAACTGCGAGCTAAGACGTAAATGATTGTAAATATGTTGCATGTTATTCTTAAATATTGAGTGAAATGTAAAATGAATTGTATATGCTCTTCAAAATTAGAGATGATAAACATATACCGGTACATAGCTTGCCCTACATAGGCCTACATCCTATAAAATCGTCAAGGTATGACCAATCTTTATATCAAGTGACAAAACCGTTTTCGGTATTTAGGACCAGGTACCGATCCTAATGTATTCAAACAAAATTGTAATGACCCATGTGTCAGAATGACACTTTGCTTTTGGTCGAAATAAAACGTTAGGCCTATATACACTGATATATGATTATGTATACGTGTCATAGAAGTTGTGAGATTTAGATCGATCCCCACCTCGTGGGAGCGATAATAAGCAGATATGTCGATAATAACTTTAATCAATAGATCTACACTGCAATATGCATGCTTAGGCTGATCATTTAACCCTGATAATGTTTTTTACGGCATGCCATTTTTAAATCGCATGTTATACACAGCGAAAGGCAGTGAAATATAACATAAATTTAATGCCAAATCGCCATCTGCAGAACATTCTAGACAGGGTGGGGTGGCGCTGTTGATTGTTTGCCGCTGCGCATGTGCTGCTTAGCCTTGGTTTAGAAAACCCATGACCTCCTTGCATCACACGTGTTTTCACATTGACTGAAGGGTGTTTGACTTGGATGGTTATTTGATCTTCTGGGTATTGTTTGAGTAAAATCAAATATGTTGTCGGCAGCCAGAATCACCTCTCGTTTCATGGGAAAAAACACAGATTTCCTGCATGACCGCCTTTTATCAACATTCGTCAATCAGGTGAGTCAGACTCAGAGACAGAGTGTATCACTCACTCACTCAGTCACTGTCATTTTTTTTATTATCAACAAACTAGCTGAGTCTTATCTATCTATTAGGCCTACTCTATAGTATAGGGGCCGACTAAGTCTAAGTCAATACAAAGAGTCAAAGTAGGCATAGGCCTACTATACTCTATAGCCTAACGTTAGGCCAGCAGGGTCTAATCTACAGCAAACTGAAACTGACAATACTCGTATTCGTAACGTTACTGATTCAGTAGATCTAACTTAATCGACTCAACAGTTCATACTCTTAAAAATATTCTTTAGTTTTAATATGAAGATTAACCCTCGCTCTGGTATGAGATATTCCTATATACATTGTGTCACTGGCAAGGGATTTTGTTTGAAAAATAGAAAAAAAAACATATTTGGAACAATGGCCAGCACTTCTATAACACCTGATGAAGCCTAACCCCAGTACACATAGTGACATGGTCTGGTGTCGGGCTTCACATGAGTGCTACCCAAAGGTCATGGCAAGGTCATCTCAAGGTCACAGCAAGGTCAAATCAGCTGAAAATGGATGAAAATAACTTATTTTTGTTGTTTTTCCTCCAATTGTGTCCACTTAAGATGTCCATGATGGTACAAACCCACCTAGAACCCAACACAGAGTTACGCCAAACACATTTCAAGACATTACAGGGGTTTTATAGGGGTTGGAAGGGTATTAACCCCATCAAATCACCCTTATGTCAGCCCTGTCTGATGTGATAGAAATTGACAAAAAAACAGGCAGATTGTTCTTTTTCAACCAATCGTCAAATATGTGCCTACCATTAGAGTAGATGGAGCCCAACCCAAGCAAATCTACACATGACAACATGCTTTGGAATTGGGTGTCATAGGGGTGTTTGTAAGGTCATGACAAGGTCATCTAGAGGTCAAAGCAAGGTCAAAGCAGCTCAAAGTCGTTGAAAAATAGCTGTTTTTTTGTTTTTCTCCCAGTTATATTCACTTGGGATGCCTAAGATGGTTGAAAACCACCTATAGACACCAACACAGAGGTACATCAAACACATCCCAGAATACTACATGGGTCGAAAGGGTAATACCCCACCCCATCAGATAATCCATATGGTACCCTGTCTACCCATAGCGAAAATAAAACAAATAAGGCAGATTATCAAATTTTGACCAATCGTCAGCCCTTCCAGTAGGCCTACCCCTATTGAACCCCAACACAAGTCCACAAAGTCATTGTGATATGATAGGCTTTCAGAGCGATTAGGCCCAACCCAAGTACACATGGTGAAATGATTTGGGGGTCAGGCTTCAGAGAGGTGCCACCCAAGGTCATGAAAAGGTCATCTCAAGGTCACAGCAAGGTCAAATTAGATCATATTCGGTGAAATAGCTTTTTTTGTTGTTTTCCCTCCAATTCTATTTATTTCAGATGTCTATGGTGGTTAAACCCACTTAGAGCCCAACATTGAACTACTCAACACAGATTACAGGGGTTGTTTTATAGGGGCTGAAGGGGTATTACCCCTATCAAATCACCCTTACGTCAGCTCTGTCTGGTAGCGTACAAATCTACAAAATAACAGGCAGAATGTCGTGCTGCGACTTTTCGCCAGATATTCCATGGAGATTCTGAAGCACAACCCAAGCAGGGCTACATATGGCGACATGCTTTGGGGTTGGGCTTCATATGGGTGTTATTCTGACGTCATGACAAGGTCGTCTGAAGATCACATCAAGGTCAAAACAGCTCAAAATGGTTAAAAATAACTTTCTTCTCTCAATTACATTCATTTGGCATGTGTAAGATGGTTGAAAACCACATAAATCTGAACACAGCTACACAACACAGGTAGACCTACACATACAAATACACAACACATGTACAGTTCAGATATACATCAAACACTTAACAGAAAATTACGGGGGTGGAAGGGATAATACCTCATCAAATCACCCTTATGGTACCCCTGTCTGACGAAATGAAACAAACAGGCAGATAATCAGTTTTTGACCAATCGTCAGCACTTTCATTACACCTAATAATTGATGCCCAACCCAAGAACACAAAGTCATTGTTATATGATTCTGGGTTGGGCATCCTAGGGGTGTTATCCAAAGCATAGATATTCTCTATATCTCTGATCCCAAGGCCACAGCAAGGCTATCTCAAGGTCACAAAAATCAAGATGGTCGTCCAAAAATGCTAAATGGCCAGCAGACAACAGAGATGGCCATAATTTGGGAATATTTTGCTTCCCAAAGCTACCTAATATCTGCTTCTCTGCATATATTTTACAGGTTTATATGAAACCATACAATATAAATTGTTCTTTGGTGAATTATTTTACAGTATGTTATATCTCACGTAAATATAAAAAAGTATCTTAAGTTATTGAAAAATTAGAAGTTGAAATGGCTGCTGGTGCCAAATAATCCAATTTCCTAGAACATCTTATGCAAGATTACCAATTGATGTGAACATTCACACAAAATATAAACATAAATATATAGCCTATGCCATCAATCTATGCCAAAACTAATAAATTATGTCCCACAAATGTTAATTATCAAGTAGTATTGCTTTCAAGAAACCAATGTTCAAGATGTTCACTCAAAAATGCAAAGTGATGGCCACACAACAAAAATGGCCACCACAAGTACGAATTCACAATGAGGGCAATATCCAGGCCAACATAGGCCTATTCCAAAAACAAAACCAACATTATGTAAATAAATAAATATTTAACAATACACATTAATGTACATTCATCTTAATGTATGCTAATCAGACATGGGACATAAACAAATAAACAGGAAACCAATATGGAGCTACATAGACTGAGACTAGGTAGGTTTAGGCCCTACTGCTACATATCTAGGCTAGATGCTGCTACTAGGCCCTACAGATTTAGACCCAATAGTTGGGTTCTGGCTCACACTCACTAGCTATAAATAACAAAAAAATTGAAGAAACATCTCAAAGTGTGTTTAAAAAAGAAATATCTATAGAATAACGTCACTTTATATTGTGAAAATGTAATTGCAAATGATAGGACTTCAAGATTGACCAGGTTTCATCACTCCCGGAATGGACGATAATACAAGTAAATCAGATTAAACTATTATTCTTATAAACAATATCGCAAATATAGAATATTTGAAACAATATTTTAATTATAATATTATAATTTAACTATTCACAAACTTTGGGAATATTTTTAGTCTAGATCGACATTATTATTTGAAAATTACGTGAGCATTTCAAGGCCAGCTGAGTTAAGTTAAGTTAAGTTAAGTTCAATGAAGCAACTCCCAGGGGAGTGCCCGGTCCCGTCTTTAAAAAGACGCCCGAAATGCCGGGGTTCACCAAAATGACCCCTCCTCGTCTCCCTGCAGGCGTGAGGAGCCTCTGCACGTCCACTTCACCGCCACTTCACTACCAATGCCAAAGGCTTAGGCTGTAAAATAGCAGTAAAATAGCATACAAAAGCACCTCCCACCCGCGGAAAACAAGAAAGAATCAAGTGGGGGCAGACCTCGTGTATTCCCTACTGTCCGCCCGGAGGCAATGCCCTGGCCGCTGGGTATTCACAGGGGCTTCATGTGCTGAGGTCTAATGACGATCCATGCCCTGACCGCTGGGTATGCACAGGGGCTTCATGTAGTGACGATTTACCCTGCCCAACCAGTGAGTCAAGTGAAGTAGCCTATATCATACGTGTTGCAGGCCCAGGCCAGCAGTCGGAACACCTCTCACTGACGCTCTTTGGGTGCGAGGAGCCTCTGGATGCAAGAAAAGAATTAGCCTCCGAATCAATTCTCACCCTCAAGCGTGCGGAAAAGTATAATGACCAATGGACAAGGACTACACGACCCTTGACATCGCTTCAGGTAGGAGGAGCCTCCTACCGTCAGACGCTAAACTACACTGTATTAAACAGCCTTTCACCCTCACCTTTGACAAGGCTTTGCCCCAGCCCAGAACACCTTTAAAAGCTTGGAAAAGTGTAATGGGCAAGGTCAAAGAATGCAGACTGGCAGCCAGTGTCACTCACTTAGTCTCAAGAGTCTAGAGACCCAGTCAGTGACAGTGTGATTGAAGACTTTTGGTTGTTCCCTTGTTTATGTTGTTGATTCTCTCTGCCCTGTCCATGAATGTCTGAGACTGTCACTGTGCCTGCGCCGGACTGTGATGATCAATTTTTATACCTGAACTAAAATTAAACCTACGTTTTATGTTAGTACAGTTAGCCCAGCCTGCATGGCGAGCAGTGGACTAAAAATAAAAGTTAATTTTTTTCATTAATGAGCCTGGCCCTAGCTGAAAAAATTCAGTTTAGCATGTTTAGAATCTGGCATGGCCACGTTTTGTTTCAAATTACTTATAAAATCTTAATTTTGGGGTAAATAAAAGCAAAATTCAGGTCAGATGTCTTTTATTATGCATTTTATTGTTGTAACAATGTGTTTGAGCCATAGACTTCCAAAATACTGGAGCCTAAAAGGGGTCATACTAAAGTATGTTAGGCCATCCGAAATATCGGATTTGGCCAAGAATCAGCCCATCCGAAATATCGGATTTGGCCAGAGCGAGGGTTAAACAGATGAATTGGCACTTGGTCAGGACTGGGAGAGCTCGCTATGCCTATGCCCATGGCATGATCAGGTTCGATACCATGACCCATGTCAATAAATACTCATTGACATTGCATTTGATATCTTTACCATGTGTAATGTTAGTCTGTAGATCTTCATACGCAAACGTATAAATTTTTCACTGGATGTATATATTAACCTGATTATGATATGTAGGTATACAATGTGGTCAGCTTGGCCCGTAGGTACATTACAAAAAAAAGTATTTTGCAAAAAATGCATGTTTTCTTGTTTCAAGTTATGGAGTGTAATGAAAGAACTTTTCGAATTTTCAAGATATCACTAACTGTTACCAGTGGTTACCGGTTACAGTTTAGGCCTACTAAGATATCGCAATTTTAAGACATAGAAATTACTGTTTTTTCGTCTTTGTTATGTAATAAAGAGTTGTGATTTTCACCATAGCAGTCTTGGGGCACATACAACATTTCGGTACATGCACATATACAATAAGAAAAACGGGATTGTGTACATTTCAAGAAATCAAGCAGTACATTCACAATATACATGATATAGGCCTATCATACTGCTTATCTATATTGCATCAAAGGAAAAATATTGACTTCGCTGGACTCATTATCTAGCTATAATAATGATCGTGCACATCATCCTACATTTCAGATATATTATGGGATGTTATTGTCTTAGAAATAAATGTTATTTTTATAAGCATTAAATTGTGTTCTTAATAATACTTTTAAAATGTAATTTACCTCAGAATTACCATTCAACTGTGCACTATCAGCCAGTGTACGATTTCAAGATGAAGAATATTTGTATACATTTAGCCTTACAGAATAAAAATACACATGCAATCCACTTTTTAATGGAGATTGACCGGACGCGTATGTGCTACAAACTGGTCACATTGTATACCTACACTTTGTACAATTTATTTCAACATATCGTCATCAGTACACAGGGGGTCTACAGACACTAAATAGTTTGTATCGATCTACAGCCTTTTAATCGTAGATTTTAACCCTTAAAGCGCTGGATTAATTTGTAAAAAAACATCGCAACCAAAGGGTTTTTTTCACTTTGAAATCATCATAAATGTCCTAGTTAGTTCTTTCCGATTTATTTGACTACCGGTACCTATGTTAGGGGTCTACGGCCATTAGAAATATTTCTACTCTTACAGTGCGGGGATCGACTTAGTCGTCAGAATCTGACCTCTACAGAAGTCAGATATTTTGTCGACAATGTCGATCCCCGCGCTGTAGGGGTTGAATATTTGTCAATTACTGTAGCATTCCTTGTGACCTGATTAAACTTACTAAACATACGGGTAAGGCTAAATATGATAAATAAGCTGATAATACAAAAAGTAAAATTTACCGTAAAAAGCTGGTTAATCTTTACCCTGGGTGAAAATATATATAAGCTGGAAGTCAATTTGCCGTATAAAGATTTACATGCGGTAAAGATTTTAATGCGATAGTAGTTATTCACATGGTATCGAAGCTGATGATACTAGGCCTAATAAGGCTATAGGCATGGAATATTCTGTGATAAAAACACATCCACAGGTAAAAGGTAGACTTACATTTCATCAATACGATATTATATTTTTTACACTGGATTTACAATGTCAACTATATACACAGTGTTTCTGATCTCTTTCTCCCCTGACGAAAACAAATTCCATTCTGACAACAATGATTGTCTATTAAAAAATAGTTGATTAATAAAAATTTCAGAAATAATTTCCTAAGTGCTTCGTTTGTGGAAAATAAGTTGTTTCAAAGCTTGAAATGTACCTTCATATATCACTATAGATACCTTAGGCCACAGCTAACATTACTTGTTTTTCGTTGATTTCCCCATCAATTATCAACTGATTTTCATGAAATTTTGTAAAAATCATATTTCAACAGAGACTGAGAGTCTTAATATCACTGAAAATTTTGTAAAATTATATGCAGTATTTCAAAAGTAAGACCATTTGACTCAGACATGCAGTAAATTTAAAATGTAACGTCCCTCTTTAAACCCATTAAACTAATTCCAGGGGTACAAATTCGCCTGTGGCGACTATGATTAAGTAAGAGTGACAATGCCGTCATAGTTAGCCGTCCTGCTAGCGGCAGTAGAATATTCCCTGAAATGCCGGCCCACCATCTACAACACTGGCCAAACATCAAACACGCGCTGTGTCGGCAAACATCCGCAGTCAAGTGTTTTAAACTGTGCCTGTGTGGTCTTGATAGAGGCCAGCAAGTGAACACAGGTCATTGAAAGTGATGGTGGATGAATGTCGCCAAGACTGGTTCAGTGTTGTGTCAGCGTTAGATTGATAATGTGTGTTGTGGTGGCAGCATGGCCTTCTCAACTGGTCTCTTGGGACACCTGCCAAATCTCTGTATGATGTATGGAATGATAACGGGGGCAATATTTTTCATTTCATAAGTGGAGAATAATAAATTGTGTTAGAAAGTAGTGTTCTAGATGTGTTATGCAAAGTAGAACGTAGCTTATTTATTGAAAACAATTATAATGGATTATTTCAACTTCTAGTTTTGATAATAAATTTTGGAAAGTAAAACCATCACATTTTTATAAAGCAATAATGACAATCATTCTGTGCCAGTCTATATATAGGAGGGGATTTCCCAGCAAACACGAGATGTTTGCTCAGTGTTGTTTTATTGCTGGGCCAACGTCAGACCTACTGGCCCAGTATGAAATCAACATTGTGTCGACTTGTGGTGGGTGGGACACGCACATGATCAGATCTGGGCTAAACAGTACCGGTACAAAAAATATGCAGTGATTATACACAAATGGTGTGAATTAACAAACCAACAAGGCCAATCCCATCTTTTTTATAAACTGTAACTATAGAAATGCTAAACTTGTCATGTCCACATTTCTAATAGGATGCAATCCGTGGCTGAAATATTCAGTTTCAGTCACGTTGAGGCTATCGCTGGCGCTGACCTGCGTGGCATGCATGTGTCCTAAGTGTATGGGGGCTAAGGGGCCTTGCAAAGTTGAAATAATTCCAGACATCCAAAAAAATTGGATAAAGCTCACCTTACCCTCCCACCCTCCCCCCTATCAATTTCTTTTATGGAAACTAATAATCATCAAAGATTATAATTTTTGGGGGGTTTTCCAATTTTTTATTTTTTATCCAAAATGGCCCTGGACCCACCCACCCAATTCCAAATTTTTTTTGGCTGTTTGTATTTTTTTTAAACTTTGCAACATCCCTAAGCCTATACCACACATGCAATAAAGTTAATCCTAGGCTATATATATATAGAAATTATGCGGACCCGTAAAAAAAATACAGGTCAGATAACATGAAGTTTACCAGCCTTGTTGTGCGATAAAGATTTTTTCTAATTTTAATGCCGGAGTAGGGCCTACCCAGAATTTGCTTTCAGCCCCATGCAGCTTATCAACTCTATAGGTTGCGATCGGCGCCCGGTCGAAAAGTGATGTTGAAATTTTTACTGGGGTTACCGGTGCAACTACATTATATTCCAAAACAGGGCTACTATATTTTTAGCAGGGCCACTAAGATTTTAAAGTTAGTGGCCCTGCTGGCCACCAATGATTTGCCTTGAATTTTTACCCCTGTAATTCTAGAATTTTATTACATGTCAAATGGTCTAAATATCTAATATATATATAATTTAAATATCTAATATAATTTTGCTAAATTTTTACCGACGGTAAGATATGACTTGAAATTTACCTGTGCTGAATTTCAAGCAAATTGGTTCATAATTGATAAACATGATAAAGAAATTGTCAAAAAGCTAGTGCTGACTATATTAGGCGTGGGATCGCACGCACACGCCTAAAACAATGTTGAGGAGTAGGAAAAACCGCACATTTCGTGTGGATTGCAAATCACACTCCCTCCTCACACTCCTTGCTCATTCAAGGAGTGTAATTTTCCACACACTACTATTTTGCAAACCATCAGCACTGAAAAGCATGCGCTACAGATTTACCAAAATGAATGTGGCCGAGGGTATAAAAGCCACCTAAAGCCAGGTTTGGATTCAGAATCTTCGTATTGCCCGGCTTGTAGGTCGATATATTTTGGTATATTGCCTGACACACCTGCGTTTTACAGGACATGTCCTGTCAGTTCAACATTATTGGGAAAGACTGGCTGTACCATTTGAAAAAGGAATATCAATTATCATTATATAATATTTTATTATGTCATAGTACAACAAAAATTTTGTTTTGTAGATGAAGCCATGTATTGCCTGCAATCAGTTGTCTGTGCAGAAGAGATACAGGTTTGTGGAAAATACAAGTGGTGAATGCTGAGGGGGGAGGGGTCACAAGATGTCTACACCCTACTAATTTCAGCAAATACAAGTTTTTAAAAAATATAAATTTGGCCCAAATATGCCAAAACGCCCTACGTGCTTTTTTTCTTTAGATCCTGTATCAATCCTCAGATGGGCTGATAGATCAGCTTATAAAATTTATTTAATATATAATAAAATAACATTACATCTCAAGTCTCCTGTTTATAATTGAGCAGCTCAAAGATTGTTCAAATTCGAATACGTTTTTTTTTGAGTAGCATCATTCTAGACTAAGATCAGTTAAAGGTTGGTTTTCTTTTTCAGTTCGGATAAAGTTCGAGGCCATGTGATTGGCATTGATCTGGGTACTACTAACAGTTGTGTAGCTACAATGGAAGGCAAACAACCTAAAGTGCTTGAAAATTCAGAGGGTGCAAGAACTACACCGTCTGTTATTGCGTTTACAGCAGAAGGAGAGAGACTGGCGGGTATGCCAGCTAAACGCCAAGCAGTGACAAACTCAGAAAACACATTATATGCCACAAAAAGACTTATAGGTAGAAGATATGATGATCCAGATGTCAAGAAAGATATGTAAGTGAGAGTTATTATTTGAAGCAATGTTAGAAATTTCTTATTAGAAATTAGAAAAATAGAATGAAATATAATAAGTTCTACATTGTTTTCTAATATACCCACTTAGAATATATTTAACTTTTCATTATCCAGTTGCAGTGTTATAAGTGCAATAGAAAATGTTTAACAATTACAGAAATTAAAAAAATGAAGTAGTACTAGTATGTATAAATATTATACACGCTGTATTGTGGTCTTCACATCTGAGCAAATTTGCTTGTTCAGAGTAAGTTGCATGCATCTTCCAGAACCTCCAACATCTAAAACCATTGTCATCGACACAATCTGCGTCTGACAGTCTTCCAGACTCTTGAGGCCTATATCTGAGTTTTGCCTTCTTTTCGACTAGTGATTGGAAAGTAGCAAAAATAAGCTTGTTTCGGATTTCTCAGCCGGATGGGTATAAATGCTGCCAGTGAAAATATTTTTTGTGAATCATTTCACAATTATGAAATTTATAAAATGGGGTTTTAAGGACTGTTACCAGCGTTCGAAATAAGGCCCTTCCGGTTGTCCGAGACAACCAAAATTTGTGGCGGACAATCAATAGTTACCATGAGGTTGTCCGAGCCCCGCTCGGACAGCCAACTTTTGTGAAGGATGTTTTCATATTACATTATTATTCCAAGGCATTTATGAGTCAAGTGACTGTCAGGGTTAAAAATTTTGATTACAGTGGTGAGCTTCTACTTGTTGGTTAACTAATGTTTTCAGAAATTTGTGGGAACAGGCTGGGTCATTGCTATATATATTACTTGCGGACAATCTGAAATTTCAGCGAACAGCGGACATCTGACCTGATTGTCCGATGGACAACCTCATTTTTAACCCTTATTTCGAACGCTGGTTACATATTGTTGAACATTGGTTACTTTTTGGTCTGGCAAGCGATAAAAAAACCTTTTTCCTTTATTACTTTTTAAAACACTGCGAGATCTGAAACAAACTTTTTTTCAAGGCCTGGCAGGAGGAAAATGAAATAATTATCTCCCTCTTTTTTTTTAGCTGCTGTGAAATCTGAAACAAATATATTTTTAAGACTGGCCTGATGGCTGTGAGTGTCATTACTGATGTGCCCCAGTCTGCAAAAAACTCGCACTCAACAGCATGTATTGTGTTAGCCCGCAGTTCAACTGTTGAACATTCTTGTGTAGATCTGGTCAGTGATCCCATAAAATATTTTTGGTCATTTTATGAGCTGCAAAGTGTGCAGAAGCCATGCTATAATTCCCAAAGGTTAGACCATAGGATTTAGTCTTCTCAGAACTGAATTTCCAAAGATTTGGAGCCGAAGCTGAACCAGAAAGCAATATACATATTGAATGTCTGTGAGCCTGTGACCCGTGGCTGACACCTCCGCATACATTTCAACGTCTAATTCCATTTGGCCTCTTTCGCAAAATTCTGTTGTATGTATCGCAATTATTGTGTTGGGGGTTTGTACTGATGGTTAATGTGAACTTGAATGGATATCTGAAAGACCGAAATGATGATTGTACTATTGGTATTATCTGAATAGATTTCCACTCAAAAGTGCCTTCCAGTTATGATGAAGACACATTTTTATATTTCCTCTTTTTCAGGCAGAATGTTGCGTACAAGATTGTAAAATCTTCTAATGGTGATGCTTGGCTAGATGCACAAGGTAAAATGTATTCTCCAAGTCAGATTGGCGCATTTGTCCTAACAAAGATGAAAGAAACAGCAGGTGATGTGAACTGATTATTTACCTAAAAATGAAGTTATCTTTTTCTTTATTTTTCACAAAAATGAAGTCATCTTTTTCTTTATTTTTCACATGTTTATCTGATTTTCTGTGTATTTGTTAAACTGTTGAAATTAAAAATGTCACAAAAAAAATAATGTAGGGCAAGTCCACAAGAAATAAAGATTATAAAAAATTGAATGAAGCACAATTGATCTCATTGACATCAAAAAACATTACAACTGAACAAAGATTTATGGAAAATTGATAATCTGGTCATTCCAAGTCAAATCAACCAGGGGTTTCCGGGTGACCACCTCAGAATTAACTGGAACACAAAATATAAACTGCAAAATTTCAGTTCAAACAAGACAATAGTTTAAAAAATACTGTATGCCTCTTTTAATATGGTGGGGAGTGCTTGAATTTCTGCATGAATTTTCGCACATCGATTTTGGAACCATGTTTTAATAATCAAGGCCTATAACTTTTGATCTAGAATAGATAGAGGTATGAAATTTTTAGGATCTGTTCATCTCCCAGTCTGCTTCCAAAATATGCAGGGTTTCAGCCAGGAATGTTTGAGGGGGGATGTCCAAAAGGGTGGGGGATCTGGGGGTCAGAGTTTTAAATTTTGTTGCTTAATATGGCCTATTTTAACTGAAATGACAATAAATTATGAAATTTTATTTTATTTGCCAACAAGAGGGTATATCTCCCCCTGTGGTGCTGAGTGGGAGGGGGTCCCGACCCCCCCCCCCCCCCTCCCCCCTGGCGGAAGCCCTGATATGTAATCACAGCAATAAAGTAGCTAAATGTCTCTGTGTCCCAGATGGAGTACAATTTGAGGATCTCAGCCTGATAACATTCCTACTTTTATACCCTTGCACAGCCAAAACCAATTCCTGAAATCTATTTACTTTCGCAATATTAATCTCTGCTGCTCTGACCATCCCATAGTGTAGTTTGAAAGCTCTATGAGCCTAACCCTTACACTGCTGCATCTAATTTACAGCATTTGTGGTTTCCCACTAAGTAATATCTGGCATATCTTTTCCTCAAAAAAAAAAACATCTGATGAACAAATGATAACAAAAGCCATTTTATTACATCAGTCAGTTAGTCAGTCAGCTATCTCTAAAACACAGTTAGAAAGACACCACAAAAGTGAAAATAGAATGCAATTTTTTTTTATTAATTTCATAATTACTGGGCGACTATCGTCACCCACAGCAGGCTGCGCTTGGTTTATTTTGGGCTACTTACTATATTCGCCCATAGCAGTGTAGGAGTTAACATTCTGAGATGTGAGCATCCAAAATCACAAGAATGAAATTATTGTACAAATTTGAGGACAAATATCAATTGGAGGGATATGTGATAACATTATGTCTTGCATACAATCTTCTAAATTTCTGAAATTTACTGGGTTTTTTTATACCAGTCTTTCCCAATAAGCTCAAAATTCCACTGGACAGTAGGTCCTGTAAGGCTAAGCTTGAAACTTTTACAAGACCAAAAAAAAAATAACCGGACAGTAAGTGGTAAATGGCCATTTCTTACCTTGTGATGACAAAAACTGACCAAAAAAACTGACCGACGCTATTGGGAATGTGATACAAGACATATCTTGCTTCCATGAGGCCTTCATTGGGTTCAATTTGTTTTGAAAATATAATTGTGAAGCAATTTGTAGCCAAGCTTAAAATTTATTGGGTTTTTCTGTCATTAAAGATGAAATAAGTCGCTAATCAATTTCAAGTTTGGTTAGCAATTACTGTATTTTGACGGTTGATATTACCGTAACCGCGGTTAATAAATTGGAGTTTGTCTGGAAAAATTTCTTGAAAAAATCAAAACTTAAGGTGGACCAGCATTGCAGGGTAATTAATCGTTGAGTTGTGTGATATTGACGACAGTGTGTCAGTTTTGCTTACAACAAAAATGACTGTTTATTGCAATGGCTCAGTGATCATTGAGTCAGACAGATTTACAAACGCCAGGGCTGTTAAATTACTGGCGTATAATGCGACGCCATGTATAGGCGGAGGCCTAATGCTATTAGTGTAAGATTTAAAGCCTCCGATAACATGAAAAAGTCTGCCACTGTTTATCATGCTACCTGATGTTTTGGCCCTCGGCAGTTGGCGTCCACTGGTCATCCAAATATGTGAGGTATGGATCTTGTTCCACTATAGTAGCGCCGAGATACAGGACTTGATAAGTGCTTAAAATCATACAATCAAACCATCTCATTGGCCCATTAACCCAGTAACCGCATCATCGAACGCGCCGTCTATATAGCGGGCCTTGGCTGCATAAGGTGTCAGCCTTTATTAACACACCAGTGACATATGCTATGAGCGTTCACGAGTGGTGGCATGAAGAGTAGATGGGGCCGGGGCTTGCACATGCATTGAGCTCTCACCGGTTATAATATCGCATGGCTTAATGACGGCCCCGCGGCCAAATGCGTCCGTGAAATACAGAATAACATTTTAGTGCACATAAGAAAAGCGCCCCCAACTTTGTCTTCACGATTATTATGGATAATATGATAGGTAAATTTAAAGATTGTCCGTCGGAGAGCAGTACAAGCTAAATATGGTTATCCGTGTGAGTCTTTGGTTGTCCCGGTGGGACGGAACCCACTTATTTCGAACGGAGGAACGGAACTCACTTATTTCGAACGCTGATCTAGTTTTTAACTATACATGTATTTGACTCACATCTGGTTCATTTTTTAGGGTTGAGAATTTCAAAAAAATCATACTTACTTCCAGTTCCATATCATTACTTTCAGTTACAAAATAGACCTAATTACTATTATTTATAAACCTAAATACTTTTGAAATTGCTTCCATGTTAAAGGTTTATCTCTCAGGAATAAAATTCAATACCAAATTAATAACTTGCGTCTGTAAATTCAGAGTGATCTCGCATCAATCAGTGACACCTCGAAAGCAGCGTCAGAAATTTTTACGTCAGTTACTTTAACAGCTTGCTATGTTTAACCCTTAAAGCGCTGAATATTTTCTATGTAAGCCATGAATACCAAAGGGTTTTTTTTCCATTTGAAATCAGGATAAATGTTTTAGTTAGCTCTTTCTGATTCCATTGAACACCTTTGTTATGGTTCTACTTGTATTAGAAATATTTACCATGCGGGGATGGACTTTAGTTCTCAGAATCTGACATCTACAGACGTCAGAATACGACTACAGTCGATCCCGGCACTGTAAGCGTTAACGTACTAGTATATGATATTCACCATTTTCATGGTGGCCCGGGTAATTATTATATATATCGAGGCAAATAGCTCAGAATCTGTCAGGTTTATACATTTTCTGTTTTGGAACTGTCGGCAAATGCGAATGGTATAATATTCTCTGAATGGTAAGTCAGTTACGGTGGAATTGCCCTTGTTGTGTATTGATTTAGTACTCAAGTCACTGTAAAAAATAAATGTCTGCATACAGTACTCAACCATTACACCACGTGCAGGGAAACTATAGTCAGTCTTTCGATAAACATTACTAAAAGGAGTAAAGCTATTTTAAATAGTGTTTTTCTATGTCTTATAGTGATGTTATTATTTTTTTTAGATATCAAGGTTTTTAGTAGTACTAAGTGGATCAGATGATTTATGGTAAAAACACATTGGGCAACCTCACATGCTCCAAGTGTTATGCAGGAGTGTACACATTAATTTAGATCAATAACCCAAGCATATGTCACTATTTTAATGTGTATACATGTATTATATATATGCCTAAAAAATGCAATGCTCGATTATTTTTTCAACAGAAAATTATCTGGGAAGCACTGTAAAAAATGCAGTCATCACTGTACCAGCCTATTTCAATGATTCACAGAGACAGGTAAAATAGTTTGATATTTATTTTAATCATATATATATGTAGTTGTACAGTCAGTATGCTGGTGCTTATTGGCATAACACTGTGCCAGCTGTTTGTCCACTACCATCATAACTATACTGATTTCACTAGAACTTTATGATGACAGCCACTGTCCACTCATGCTCTTATGAGCACCTAACCTCCCATGGGATACCAATTGGCCATTCCCCAAATGGTATTTTGTATACAAATAAACTTTTCTGCAGCTAACCGTCTTGAAAGGTCACTTTTCCTGTGTCGCAATGGTGGCTGCTTGTAGCAGGTTTTATTGTACAGTACAAGCATTTTAGGTGGAGGCAAGTAAAAAATTACAGAAAGTACCCCAAAAATTTTCTTGCCATTCTGGCAAGAAGGTCTAATCAGTTAGTGTCTAGCCCTGCTTTGTAATCATGCCCTTTTTAATAGCCTATTGTTATCCACCTCTTCCCGTGGAAGGACATGAATGCCTCATTGTTGTTTTATCTTTTATTTCATTCTGAATAAAATTGATTTGAATTAGCTAATATATCTTAATAAAAATGACTATAGTCGTGCTTGGTGGTGTGAGGGTTGAGACTGGTTTGAATTTTTTAGGCGACCAAAGATGCTGGGCAGATATCTGGGTTGAATGTTCTCCGAGTAATTAACGAGCCTACAGCTGCTGCTCTTGCATATGGAATGGACAAAAGTGAAGACAAGGTGTAAGTGTGGCTAGTGATGGTTGGCTAGTGATGGTTGGGATTTCATAATCGATGATCGGTCGGAACTGTTTGGCACAACTGATCGATGATCACAGTTAAACGTTTTTGCAACGTTTTTATGCGGAAGAATAATACTCAAGTTCCCAAATCTTATTTTATTTATATTTTAAAATAATTATCCAAATTTTTTGTCGACAATTGATTAATGACATTTGTAATCGATAATCGCAATTAGATGAGTAAATGACCAATTTTCGATTATGATCAATCATCGGTACATCACTAAGTGTGCCCATGACAGATTTAATACCTGTAAGTATCCTGAGACCAAAAAAACTATCCTGTCAAAAAAATAGTCTATTGAATTTGTTATCTCGAAACAGGCTTCCTGCGCATATGGAAAACCATGGAAATCCATGGGATTTAGAATTACATTTATCATCCAGCTTGGAAAATCCTGGAATTTGAGACTTGTCATGAAAATCTTGAAAAATGGCATCATGATAAATTTACCTCAATTTTATCTTGCCATATTTTTTGATGATGGGATATGTTGAGTTTACCCATACATGGCCCACAGCCAAATTACAGAGAGCCAAATTACAGAGTGATGAGTATGAGTTGTTTCTGGGATATTGATAAAGGTCAAGGCCACATTTTTTACTGTAGCATTTTTTTGTAAATATTATAAAATTTATCATGGAAAATGAAAAAAATTAATGGAATATTGTGAAATTTGAAAGATGATAGTGTATGGGAACATGTAAACTACTAGAAGTTATTTTTTTTATCTTTGTGTCAAAATTTGGCTGAAAATTATACAGTAACTCTAGTCATGCAGCGTTAAGTTTATTTGAACTTTACTGGAATGTGCATATTAAAAACTTCACCTTAATTTTATTAGTCTGTAATTTTTGTCTTCAAATTTATTCGCTTTGTGAATGCTCTATAGGGTGGCAGCATATCCTGAGACAACTGCACAACGGTTTCACAACATTACATCATCTGCATTTGATGTTGTTGTAGCTGCAAAATCATGAAATGAACATATTTTTTGTTACGTAGATTCATCATGTGCACATCAATGGCCACCCAAAAAGTTTGTGTATTAATCAATCAATCAGCAACCTCTCATTCAGACCTTGTTGTTCAGGGAGAGATAAATAAACCGGGAAAAGTACTTGATTTTAATCTACCTGTGATGTTTTGCTGTTAATCTTGAAAAAAAAGTCATGCAGCGGCAAGCTAGTGATTTAATGAAAGAAAAAGCTACACTTAAATAACAATAATGTGGTTTAGGACTGTAATGTGCCTTTTTTATCAATATAAAGTCAAAAGATAATATCAATAAACAATCTAGGCCTACATTTTATATTTTCCACAATACTGTAATTTCACTGATATGCATGGTCTGAAATTGGATAAATAGAGTATTAAAAAGTACAAATTTGCCGTTTTTCATACCTTCTAGCCTAATACTATATTTGTGATCAACAAACCACTTTTTCAAAAACTTGAAAAATTCTAAAAAGTCCATGAATTTTGTATTTGAATAAGTAAGTGTGGGAACCATGCAAGCACCCAAAAAGTGTTTTGGATTTCGCAGTGGGTAAAAAAGCCATGAGGGAGGGAATTTTTTTTTTCGCTCGCCAGCGGGACAAAATTTTAGTTTGTCCCGTTCCCATAGCCAGGTAATGTAGCTTGATATTCCATTGGTATTGGTCGAAAACACCAATAAAGCGACCACTAGCATTTCTGCCAGCGCCATTTTCCAAAATTTCATTCGGAATACTAGGACAATTTTAGTTTTAGACGAAACCTAATCGCTGCGTGTTAACCGACTGATCGAGTATTTTCGGAAAATGGCGGGACGCGTTTAGTATGATTTTAAAAAAACATTTGTTTGGGAAAAACTTTTAAAAAGTTTTTCACCCACAGCATTTATACCCACCCGGCCAGGAAATCAGTAACAAGCTTATTTTCAATTTAAGCCTTGAGGAGGCGAAATAAAAATGATAATTTTTGGCCTGACAAAGTCGCTTTAGTTTTTTGTTTGTCACATCTTTTATTTTATAATTATATATGGGTACTTTTTTCTTCTATTCAGAATTGCTGTCTATGATTTGGGTGGAGGAACATTTGATGTATCTATCTTGGAAATTCAAAAAGGTGTTTTTGAAGTAAAGTCAACCAATGGAGATACTTTACTGGGCGGAGAAGATTTCGATAATCTGCTACTGAAATATTTGGTGGGGGAATTCAAGCGTGACGTAAGTTCATCTTGAGAGATTGTCGTTTGTTTTAAAATAGAAAAAAATGTAGGTTTATGTAAAGGCCTTCATTATTGCAATTGAGGTATAGCGTCCTTGGCGTTATTGTTAACATTTTCTTGTGGGCACGATAACTTGGAAAGTTGACCATGTAGCCTTCTCAAATTTGTTCTGCATGTTGCTAGTAACCAGTTCTCTGACAATAATGGCCGGAAAAAATTCAAAATGGCCGATTTATTGTGATTTTTCGCATTTGATGTATATAATTTAACCTTGTGGGCACAATAACTTTAAAATGTTTTCATGTATCCTGCTCTAATTTGTGATTCATGTTACTAAAGACTCTGTTCTCAGACAAGTTCGAAAATAGTTGAATTTTTTTAAATGAGAGATTTATTGCATTTTTATTGCATTGTATCGTGCGCGAATTTGTACTGCATGTTGCTAATAACCAAGTTCACTAATGGCCGCGGGTTATTTTCAAGTGCGCTCTTGTTTTAGTCACTTATGCATTAAGCTCATGAAATGTTAAGATCATGTTAGATATTCAGTCACCTTGACTTAATTTCAAAGTCATAGAAAGACAATTAGCTTTAAACATGATCGCTTTATAATGACTTGACTTTGGGGTATAGTGATCCCCAGCGTCAGGTGGACGGTAGGGCAGTGCATATGTTTTGTCAGCTCAATAACTTCAGAAATTTCTAAATGTTTCTTTGGGGCGCAAAAATGAGGTCAGAAATAATTCAAATTTTACAATCACATTCTCCAAAATATGGAAATGTGCAGATTTTTTTCAAGATTTTACTGAAATTCAAAAAGGCTACCACATTTAGCCTTTTTGATTATCTGTCGGTGCAAAAACTCAAAAACATAAAATTTATGATCTGGGATGCCATAAGAACTCTTGTTAGAAATAGTTGTCTTAAAATGTTTTTTTGTCAAATATAAAAAAGTACTGATAATGTCACAAGATCATTAAGATTTGGCCATGTCTTATGTGTTTGAAGTTTGTTTAAATATTGAAAGTAAATGTTTAGACTAGAAAAAAATGATTCTGAAGCCTAAAATATGTAAGTGACCAAGTTTCGGCTGCCTTTCGGGTGTGCAAAAGTAGTCCTAATGTAGGTCCTAATTTTAATTTTTTTTGGTCTTGAAAAGTCCTAAAGGTATTTAATTAAATTAAAAAAAAGATGCATTAAAGATCTTGTTTTTACACTGATTGTAGTGTCAAATTTGATACTCTTCCAGGGATCGACACTAACACTGGCCCGTTGGCCCGAGGCCAGTAGAAATCAGTAAGGGCCAGTAAATCACATGAGATACTGGCCCTGGGGGCCAATAAAAAGTACCAGGTGTGCCTCTTTATTTAATTTTAACACCCCGTTATTTATGGCTATGTTATGAAAAAAACATTTCAAATGAGCCTGTGGTTGAGTATTAAACATTGATTTAAATTTTGTATCATACCATTACATTAATTTTTTTGTGATACAGTGTACGTTAAGGACTTTTAAATACAACTAAGGGCCAGTAATTATCTGAAGCTACTGGCCCTTCTGGCCACTACTTCAAAGCAGTTAGTGTCGACCCCTGCTCTTCACCTAGACCTAATTTTAATGTCACAGAAACAGACCAAAGTTTCTAATTATTGATGTTGATGGATATAGAATCTACAGCTGAGGAGTCCTGCCATTAATTGATGGCTATTTTTTACAATCTATCTTATCTTGACAGCAAGGAATTGATTTAACTAAGGACAATATGGCTATACAGAGACTGAAAGAGGCAGCTGAAAAGGCAAAAATAGAACTTTCATCTTCTCTGCAGGTAAGTTTACACTTGATGCTTAACACTTAAACCGCAAAATCATTGACTTTGAATTTTCACCCACTTGAAGTTGTGTCTCACTAACACGATCCCAAACTTCAAGTGAGTGAAAATTATACAGATCGGTGCTCGATTTTGGAAGATTTGAGATGAGAGCTAGCAGGGCACCCACCTGGAAATTTTAACATAACATGCAGTGCCCTTTTTAACTTTATTTTAAGTGTCATCTTATATCCACAAAATAATTTGTATTTTTACAAAGCCTATGGCAGTGCTAATTAAGTTGATTTCAAGTGATTTCAAGATTTTGAATTTTAATTTTTTTATATAGATATCTTTTACATAATAATATCACAATTTTAGAACTGTATTGTATTGTTGAATGTATAACAGGCCACATATTTATATTTAATAAAGAGAATCTTTGCTTATACATGTATGCACCCTGTATAAATATATTTTAATAAACAAATATCCCTATCTCCTCTAGTGCATTGACAATCAACTTAGTTTTTAATATTTACTCATTATTATCCTGTCAAGTAGAAACCTGTCAGATTAATTTCTTCATCTACCCCTTGTCACTAAAATACCTGTAGTCTATGCAATGTTACTACTTAACTGTATTATCAATGTTCATTTGTACCTATATTTGTAGACTGATATTAATTTGCCGTATTTGACTATGGACCAAAGTGGGCCTAAACACATGAACATGAAATTGACCAGGGCAAAGTTTGAGAGTTTAGTGGAGGATCTGGTGAAGAGGACAATAGGACCTTGTCAGAAAGCAATAAAAGATGCAGAAGTCTCTAAATCTGATATTGGTGAAGTAATTCTCGTTGGCGGGATGTCCCGTATGCCAAAGGTTATTTTAATCTTCACCTTCTATTTTATTTTTTTAGCCCGCCTTTTATTTTAAAAAGGTAGGTTTTGTAATTGAAGCTCTTCAGCATTATCATTTACTTGTTGGTGTGATAACTTCAAGTTCTTAAAGTCCAATAATGGCTGAAATAAAATTCTAAATGGCCGAATAATTGAGATTTTTCGCATTTTACGTCAATAATTTGACCTTGTGGGCGCAATAACTTAAAAAAAGTGTTGTATCCTGCTCAAATTTGTTGTGCATGTTACTAACACAGGGTGGCCACAGTCTTTGAAAGTCTTTAAATTTGATTTCAAAAAAATAAGGCATTGGCATTTTACATCAAAAATTTGATGTGGGTGCGATAACTTCAAAAGTTGTTCATAGGGGCCGTTGAACAATTACGTAACGCTTAGAGGGGGGGAGGGGGTGTTGAGGTTCGGGTTACGGAGAGTAGTCAAAATACGTTAAAAAGCGTTACGGAGGGGGGAGGGGGGAGTCAACAATCGTCTAAAGAAGCATTATGTAATTGTTGAACGGCCCCATACATCCAGCTAGAATTTTGTACTGCACATTGCTGATAACAAGTTTTCTTACAAGTTCAATTAAATGGAGGCGGGCTATTGAGGCATGCACTCTTATTGTTTCATATAATTATGTTCGATAATAAATGTTTTGTGTACATGTAATTTATTACATTTATCATTAGGAAATGTAATATGTTAAATGTACAGTATTTATTCTAATGAACGCCCATATTCCAATAAGTGCCCAACCGGTCCCCTGTTTTGAAAATAAAACCCACAATCATGTTCGCTTTTTGATCATGAAAAAATTAGTCGCCCATTCCCCCTGTAATCTAAGGGGCTATTCGAATAAATACGATATGTGTATTTATGTCCTTATCTTTTTAATGTTTAAGGTACAATCAACAGTACAGGAAGTTTTTGGACGTTCTCCCAGTAAGTCTGTCAACCCTGATGAAGCTGTGGCAATGGGTGCCGCTATACAGGTATCTACATGATTGGGAATTAAATATGTAAAATCTATATAAAAATCTCAGAAACTAATTTCCATGTTGGTCTTGTTCTCAATTACTATTGCATGCCTTCAAAAATGTTCAATTGCATATAAGATAATTCAGATTATGATTTTGAAATCCAAAGTCAGTCAAATTCCTATCAGTTTTGTTATTTCTGTTGGGGCCAAGGCTTTGGTATATAAATTCTGGAAACAATTATAATATTGGGCGGATGGTATCTTCCTAATCACTGTGACCAGCAACATATTTTTAACCCCAATTTTTTTGCATTAGGGTCTTATTATGCTTCCCCATGATACAAACATGGATCCTAAAATTTTACACTATCTTTTCTCCCATTTTCCTGATAAATCGTGTTATAAATATTTCAACATCTGATTGAGCATAAAAATTTCAGCTAACTTCACATGTTAATTGTGCTATGAATAGCGGCACGCAAAGTCGCCAGAAAGCGGTAATGCCCATGATGACACCATTAGAACAACATTATATCATTCCGTATCTGACCATGAATTTAATTTTATAACACGCTTTGTGTAATAGAGTAATATAAAACAAATATAACGGGCACAATTTGATCCCATAAATTCAACTACATAAATTATTTAATTAATGCAGCGTGTTTAAATTGTGTGATAAAGTGTTGTAGCACAAATAAATAAGTTTTAAATTTTTCTCAAACAGGGAAATAAGGTATGATGTGCGAGTGTGGTGTTTTTTACATGTTTTTTAAATCTTGTAATAAAGTATTATAGCACAAGTGTGGTGTTTTTGCAAGTTTTTAAAATCGTGTAATAGCACAAATATGATGTCTTTTAATCGGTTATAAAATATTATAACACGAATACGACGAGCACGATTTAATCTCAGTAATCTAATTACTCAATGAACATAGCATTGAGGACCAGATCAACTTGCTGTGCAGTATAGCACATTTTACATTTATTGGGTGCCGCTATACACGTATCTACATAATTGGTAATTAAATATGTAAAATCTCCTATATTAAAAATCTCAGAAACTAATTTCCATGTTGGTCTTGTTCTCAATTACTATTGCATGCCTTCGAAAATGTTCAATTGCATATAAGATAATTCAGATTATGATTTTGAAATCCAAAGTCAGTCAAATTCCTATCAGTTTTGTTATTTCTGTTGGGGCCAAGGCTTTGGTATATAAATTCTGGAAACAATTATGATATTGGGCAGATGGTATCTTCCTAATCACTGTGACCAGCAACATATTTTTAACCCCATTTTTTTGCATTAGGGTCTTATTATGCTTCCCCATGATACAAACATGGATCCCAAAATTTTACACTATCTTTTCTTCTATTTTCCTGATAAATCGTGTTATAAATATTTCAACATCTGATTGAGCATAAAAATTTCAACTAACTGATTGACAGGTGTGTATAAACGCTGATTGGCCAACATCCCCCACATTGTTAGCTAGGATTGGGCTGACAGGGTGTGTAACAACCCTTTTACTATAAGCAGGAGAGTTTTAAAGGGACATGCCCAGGTCTAAGATCATCAAAAAATCGGTGATTTTATTCTAGTTTATTAATATGACCATATGATGTAAACATGTCCATAGACTAGAGCTGCAAAAGTTTTTTAATTTTTGTGCTGCGCACTTACCAGTTAGGCGAGATATAAAGACGAAATTCCTGTATTTCTTATTTTTAACATGGTTGTCAATAATTAGAAATCGGGTATTTCGTCTCTATATCTAGCTTAACTGGTGAATGCGCAGCACAAAATTTTTAAAACTTTTGCCGTTCTAGTCCATGGACATGTTTACATCATATCGATGGGTTAAAACAATAGTGTGCTAAGTGACATTTTTGGCCTTTAAAATAATAACCCGCTAAATCACCTATAATATGTATAAAATTTGAAATAATTCCAAATTCAGATTAAAACAACAGATCAAGTCGACTTAGCACATTGTTATTCTCGTGAAGAGGAGCACATACCAGCATAATATCTGTCAAACACAGGACCAATTCGACTTGACAAATTGTTATTCTAGTGTTATTTTCTTATGGGCTCTGTTTCTGGGTATAAAACGGTGCAAGTGCGCTTAGCACATTCTTATTCTGGGACTTGTGGAGACAACACAGGGGGAAATGCCTGGACTTAGTTCATTGTTTATCTGGGAACAATCACTGCATATTCTGTGTTCCTAGAGTAACAACGAGCTCAGTCAACTTCGTGTCTTGTTGATCCCAATTTTGCTTCTGTAAATCGTTTTTGAAGGTAAAAAAATACTCTTGATAACTTCAGTTGATCTACTGTCAAATTCCAATCGCTGTCTGTTTCATCAGTATAAATCCAAGTCTACATGCTGATAAGTGGATTTAGCAGATTTTAGTTCTAAGCAAAAAGATAAACACAATTTCGCTGTCAAGTCGACTTGACCCACTATTGTTTTAGACCATCGATATGGTCATATTGATAAGCCAAAAAAAATCACCGATTTTTTTATTATTTTAGCCTGGGCCTGTCCCTTCAACAGAGTTTGGTAGGAAATTCTAGGGTGTGTTGAGACGGTTTTGGGTGTACAAAACACGCCCTGCTAGCTAACGCAGTGACATCCCCCCCCCCATCCCGGTATGAGTGACAGGTCTCAGATGATCTTACATTGAAAGTGATATTTCACAAGATCTTGACAAGCCTACCTGTACCTTCAAAATGATGATGTCATTGAACAGTGCGCATGTCACTGCCTCATATACACAGCCTCACTCTGGTCGCTAGTATTTTTGTTAATTACAAATAATAATTAATATAACTTTTGAACTCCGATATTTGTTCATTAAGTAAAATTATGCTATAAGCTATTAGTGTCCTGTGTCAGCTAATTTATTAATGTATCCCGTGTATCTCCCGTCATTCGACACTGGCCCAACATTGGGCCAACGCCTCGTGTAGTACTAGGTCAAATCAGGCCATTTGGTGTAACATGATCGGCTCATAACACGCATCGTATTATTGGACCCCATCAATCGTGATTTAACAATAACTACTGTATCTTGAGAACTGCTAAATCAAAATGATTGGTAAATTGCTGCCATTTCATTTTTTATCCCTGCCCCAGTTGACTCCTCACTAGCTTAGACTAGACATCACCAATCTCGTTTCCAGAGCATATCTCCGAAACCCACAGAAGATTACTTTCATATTGAACACACACATCACTTGGGGGGTGTAGATCAGATGTGCCTTATGGGGTTTATGACTTTGACCTACATTTTGACCTACATGTCTAAGCCAAATAGCTTTGAGACTAACAATATCATTTCCAGAGCATATGTCAAAAACCTAAGTAAAGATTTTTTTCACTGTGCACACAAACATTTAGTGGGTGTATTTTTTGGGAGTTAGGATCTTCAACCATTGGCCTATTTTTTACCTGCATTTCTTTAGCCAATCTAGCTTCAAGAACTAACTGAATAACACTACTATTTACATCTTCATCTAGCATATCTCTGAAACCTCTTAGAGATTCCTTTCATATTGCACGCTCAGGGGGTGCAGGCCTAGATTGCCCTTTGTATGAAATTTTATCTCGAGGCCTTTATCTTCTTTTTTACTATTGTATTTGGAGTGAGATACATTAATGGTGGGGTGTACTGTGAGTTTGTATATAATTATAAAACAGTGTTTTCCCCAAGGCGTCTGAGGGACGCTTCCGTTTCGTCCAAATTCAGCTACAAAACTTCATAAACTTCTCAGAAAGCCTATACTTTTTAAAATAATACTTGGTAAAACACTGATATACCGTAGTCTCTGAGGATATTGTACAGACATGTACATGAGTAAATGGTTGTTGGTATGTGTGTTCTCGATATCTTGTAAACTCCTATGCCTTTTATACTGATGGGTTATTTGTCATTTTTATTTGTGTAGCCACCCCTGGCGGCTTCCACAACATATTCTAAATAGCATTTCTAAATAACATTTAATTTTTATTACTTTTTAAGTGCTTCATTACTACTTAACATTTTCCTTTCATTTGAAGTTGGCATTGCTCACGCAATTGCCAACTTCAAATGAAAGGAAAATACCTCCTCACCTAAAAATTAAACCTGTTCAATTTCACAATGGGGGCTTTACTCAAGATTTATAAATGCATATTTGTTCAATTTCTGTCAAATTTTAGTTGTGGAAAAACAGTATGGATGCGCTTAAAAACGTCGCCCGCACTCAAAGGGTTAATGGGTAGGCCTATATCTTATGTACTTGTCTTCCTAGGGAGGTGTTCTTGCTGGCGATGTGACAGATGTACTGCTCCTTGATGTTACTCCACTCTCACTAGGTATAGAAACCCTAGGAGGAGTTTTCACCAGGCTTATCAACAGGAATACAACTATTCCAACCAAGAAAAGTCAGGTTGGTATTTATGGGAAAATTGGGTAATTTAACTTTTTCATCCACCAGGCCAGACGTGGTTGATTATTTCCTAGGGATTATAGAATATTTTCCTCAGACTTCATTTTGCGTCATCACTCATGAAATCTAATGATTTATTTAATTGTCTTCAGGGCAAATCACAAGAGTTCAATACTTCTTTTATGCTTTTAATTAGCACATTGAATTACAAGTTTTGAGGTGAAATATTTGGTTATTTCAAACTTTCTTTTATAAGGAGTGTGTTTCTCTTTAATTTACTAGCAATTTACAGCACTCCTCTTTGAAAAAACAAGCTCAGGAAGATTTTTTTTTAACATGCGGAAATAGTTTATTTAACATATAAAGATAACAGTAGAAGCCAATAGATCCATAATTAGTAATAATATTGAACTAAATAGATTGTGTAAGTCTTTGTATACTGGCAAAATAAATGATAACCACATGGAAAGTAAACACACATACTTTAATATTTAAAATCACCTATTGTAGATATTTAAAATGTTCATTTATCCAACATAGTTTTAAATGGATAACCTACATAATTATATATCTAATGCAACTGGTTGCTTTATAAATTTTTGCAAATTATTTATGTACATCAATATCTATGTCACGCAGACTCCGGTATGACTTCAACCTTCTCAAATTATTCATATTGCAAAATAAATATTTAGTAAAATTATATAATGACAATGAAGTTTGAATAGTAAATATTTGAAATACAGGGAGACCTCGATGTTCCGTCATCATCTGTTCCCAAGAAATATGAGGGAACTTCGAATATGGCAGAGTTTCGGAGCAGCTCCCCCACCCCCCTCTAAGCTGTGTTGGAACCGAGGATATTATACATGTATATCTAATTCATACTGTAATGTTATTATATTAGTACATGTATTGGTTGTGCGAACAAAATAACAACATAAATATGGTACAAATATAATTATATTATTTCAAATATATAATTGCATGATTTTATCATTTCAAATATATAATTACATGATTTTTTTTTAATTAAATTTTTATTAAACCACAACATAAGTGCTTCTTCAGACTTGCCATATTTTGCTGCTCTACCAGAGCGCTCATGAGACATCCACTTTTCTTTGCTGCGTAAAATATCACCCTCTGTTGTGCGACCCACTGTCACGTCCCACTCTTTGGCAAAATGAGCGGCAATATCAGAGCACGTAGCTTTAGGATGAGCGTCTTTGTAAACACAAATTTCTCATTTTTTATCTCCATTGAGGTCAGTGCGTCGTCGTTTGCATGGATTCGAAGCCATGGTGAAACTGAATGACCACCATAAGCCTATTGTGTCTTTTATACACTTAATTAACCGAATGATAATGTTTTCATTTTGTAGTCTAAATGACTCCAAGCAATATCACTCAAGATTGCCGTGATCAAATCTAACACATTTCACTGTGTATAGCACCGTGCATGTCATTACTCGGGCCGGTGGCTTACTGCTTAGACTTTCATGTTGCCGGAGGTGCGACTATTGTCTTCCTGTTATTGTAGGGCTTTTCATACTGTTCTTTTCACAATGGTAAACCATTCAACGCTCAAATAGGTGTTGACAGTTCCTGCTAACCGAAACACAAGGTATTCACGGCTTAGAGTATATGCCTAATCTATGAAATTGATGTCCTCAACGTAGATGACGGCATGAATAATTACGATCTGCTCACAAAAATTGTTAGAGACCTATAGATTTAGTTAACAAAATCAAACATTTCGGTACTGATATCTACACCAGACATATTGAAGATCAAATTAATTAATCTTTATCGGCTTAACTAGCGGCTATATACACACGAAATTAAACATTGTTCCAATCAGGCCTATGACTGTGCGAGACGTTGGCTTTGACCCAGGAAACATTCCCCCAATGTTGGTACAATGTGAACCCATCGTCTCAGACACTGGCCCAACATTGTACCAGCATTGGGTGAACGTCTCGTGTTTGCTGGACTGTATCATATTACTGTCGTCAAGAAGTGTTATGTAGAACGAGCGGTTCCTCCTTTGTTGGGGGTACGGTGTCAAAGGCAGTGGCCCAGCATTAAACCAATGCTCACATCGTGAACATGTGTTTGCCGGGTTTTATTTGCTCATTAGCCCCCCACTAATCCCTTACACGTTAGGTGCATTTAGCCAGCGTTGGGAAAAAGTTTTGAAAAGGACATAAGCAATGCCACAATCACTATACAAACAATTGGCGCTCACACAATTAGCGTGACTGACCGTGACAGAACAATGAGACGCTTACGTCATGCATTGATTTAATCTTTTCGTCACCGAGATTTGATGACTGAGGCGGACAACGTGACGGAACAACGGGACACTTATTCATTGATTTAACCCTTTCGTCCCCGAAATTTGATGACTGAGGTGGACATCGAAATGACGGAACATAGAAGCAAAAATACATTGGGCAGATCCGTTCCCATCAAAACCAAGACGGATGTAGAAGAAGACGGGACATCGGAGGACGGATCTCCGAGGCCTGTCTGTAGTAGAATTATGATACTATCTTTGGGGGTTTGTTCTTATCTGTCTTATTTAGAAAATCCAGTCACGGATGCTTGTACATTTACACCTTGTATTTCCTGAGAAGGGTCTCCTGTCTGCCAGCTGTCAGGTTTTGCTTCCAGTAGAGCCCAGCAAGATATCAGATTTTTTTTTTTTTGAGGAACATATTTATTTTCGGGCCTAAATATAGGCTACTCCACTGGGTTGTGTACACATGACTGTATTAGGCATGGCATTACGATAATAATCAATAGTATAAATACAATGCTAATATTAACCAGGACAATTTTTTTTTCAAAGTTTTAAAGAATGTGGTCTATAAGAATGTGCCACCACCATAATTTAAAAATCCACCTGTCACTTCCATGGGAGGTTTTAATTGAAAAGATACACATTGACCTGAATGCAGCATGTAAGAAAACCTACTGTCTCCTCTAAAAGCCATGAAGGGGTGTGGGAGGGGGGGCATTTCAAACCTTCTTATAATAGACTGTTGGAAGTATCGTGGGCTTAATAGCCAAGCTCACAGTGACTGATCATAATGCTTGATACATGCATATAAAATTATAACTATGCAAATGACTGTGGGTGGCTAGAAAAGGGGACATGTTTCTTTCTTCTCAATGTGACTAGGCGATCATGTAAACGGCGGTCTCGTCGAGTTAAGGTTGTAACCAGTGTGTTGATGTTGATGTCAAAAATTAAATATAAGACACAATATGTTATGTCTTAACAAGAACACAGGGCATAGGGCAATCAGGAAGTGTGGATCGTGAGATATCTGCTATGTTAATTTAATGGGATAACTTTCATAATTTTCCAATCCTGTGGGACAAAAACTGTGTTACAGCAAGTAGGCCTACATGCCACCAGCAGTATTCCTGCTGCCACCGCTGGCCAACCTGCTCTCTGAGCTTGTCACCCTCCCAATATTACACAATGCAGGATGTTTCTGGACAAGTAATTTCTGTAAGCTGGTGACTGAAAATAAACAATTAATTGAGTTGTGGCTAGTGTAAGGGTTAACTTAAAGCGCTGAATTCAATTGTTATCTAATTTTAAGTGGGTAGAAAGTACTCTTATTAGCCCGCCTTTTAATTTTAATTAAAAAAGGTGGGCTATTGCAATTGAAGTTCGGCGGCGTCGGCGTTAACATTTACTTGTGGGCGCGATAACTTGAAAAGTTTTTCATGTTTCCTTCCCAAATTTGTTTTGCATGTTACTAATGACCACTTCTCGGACAAGTTCAATAATGGCTAAAAAAAAATTCAAAATGGCCGACTTATTGCGATTTTTCACCTTTTACGTCAATAATTTGACCTTGTGGGCGCGATAACTTGAAAAAGTTTTTCACGTATCCTTTTCAAATTTGTTATGCATGTTACTAATGACCAGTTCTCGGACAAGTTCGATAATGGCCGAAAAAAAAAAAAAAATAGCCGATTTATTGCGATTTTTCACATTTTACGTCAATAATTTGACCTTGTGGGCGCGATAACTTGAAAAAAATTTCACATATCCTTTTCAAATTTGTTATGCATGTTACTAATGACCAGTTCTCGGACAAGTTCTATAATGGCCGAAAAAAAAAAAAGGCCGATTTATTGCGATTTTTCACATTTTACGTCAATAATTTGCCCTTGTGGGCGCAATAACTTGAAAAGTTTTTCACATATCCTCTTCAAATTGGTTATGCATGTTACTAATAAGTAGTTCTTGGACAAGTTCAATAATGACCGAAAAAAAAAAAAATGGCCGATTTATTGCGATTTTTCACATTTTACGTCAATAATTTGACCTTGTGGGCGCGAAAACTTGAAAAGTTTTTTACATATCCTCTTCAAATTGGTTATGCATATTATTAATAAGTAGTTCTTGGAGAAGTTCAATAATGGCTGAAAAAAAAAAAAAATGGCCGATTTATTGCGATTTTTCTCATTTTACGTCAATAATTTGACCCTGTGGGCGCGATAACTTGAAAAGTTTTTCACATATTCTCTTCAAATTTGTTATGTATGTTACTTATAAGTAGTTCTTAGACAAGTTCAATAATGACTGAAAAAAAAAAAAAAATGGCCGATTTATTGTGATTTTTCTCATTTTACGTCAATAATTTGACCTTGTGGGCGCGATAACTTGAAAAGTTTTTCGCATATCCTCTTCAAATTTGTTATGCATGTTACTAATAAGTAGTTCTTGGACAAGTTCAATAATGGCTGAAAAAAAATTCAAAATGGCCGATTTATTGTGATTTTTCTCATTTTACGTCAATAATTTGACCTTGTAGGCGCGATAACTTCAACATTTTCACAAGTATCCTCCTCAAGTTTGTTATGCATGTTACTAATAAGCAGTTCTTGGACAAGCTCAATAATGGCCGGTAAAAAAATCAAAATGGTCAACTTATTGCCATTTTTCACATTTATTTTACGTCCATAATTTGACCTTGTGGGCGCGATAACTTGAAAAGCGGCTGGTTTAACATACCATTTATATCTTGGGTTGTTATTTACGTGATGACATTCGTCTTTACTTTCTTTATCATAATTCGGCGGCGGGCTATTATCGAGTGTGCTCTTGTTCAAATAGGCAATGGAAATAAGGCTTAAAATCCGTTTGTCTGAGACAACCAAAATTTGTGTCAGGCAATATATTGTGAAAACAAAGCCTCCACCTGGCATTAGCATTAGATCAACACCATTATCATCACCATTATCATATGATAGTGGACAACCCAAAGACAATACCAACATCAATTTTGAATGAGCTCATCAGTTAAGATCACTAGTACAGATTCAAAGCTTATATTTTGATTTTGTGTTTGACTGTATATTTTGTAGGTTTTCTCCACAGCTGCTGATGGACAAACTCAGGTAGAAATAAAGGTTTGTCAGGGTGAGAGAGAAATGGCCACAGACAACACAATGCTAGGACAGTTTCAGCTGGTGAGAATAAACAATTTAATTAGAATAGTAATCATTTCCTTTTTAGCCCGCCTTTTAATTTTAATTAAAAAAGGTGGGCTATTGCAATTGAAGTTCGGCGTCGTCGGCGTCGGCGTCGGCGTTAACATTTACTTGTGGGCGCGATAACTTGAAAAGTTTTTCATGTTTCCTTCCCAAATTTGTTTTGCGTGTTACTAATGACCACTTCTCGGACAAGTTCAATAATGGCTGAAAAAAAATTCAAAATGGCCGACTTATTGCGATTTTTCACCTTTTACGTCAATAATTTGACCTTGTGGGCGCGATAACTTGAAAAGTTTTTCACGTATCTTTTTCAAATTTGTTATGCATGTTACTAATGACCAGTTCTCGGACAAGTTCAATAATGGCCAAAAAAAAAAAAAATGGCCGATTAATTGCGATTTTTCACATTTTACGTCAATAATTTGACCTTGTGGGCGCGATAACTTGAAAAGTTTTTCACGTATCTTTTTCAAATTTGTTATGCATGTTACTAATGACCAGTTCTCGGACAAGTTCAATAATGGCCAAAAAAAAAAAAAATGGCCGATTAATTGCGATTTTTCACATTTTACGTCAATAATTTGACCTTGTGGGCGCGATAACTTGAAAAGTTTTTCACATATCCTTTTCAAATTTGTTATGCATGTTACTAATGACCAGTTCTCGGACAAGTTCAATAATGGCCGAAAAAAAAAAAAAAATGGCTGATTTATTGCGATTTTTCACATTTTACGTCAATAATTTGACCTTGTGGGCGCGATAAGTTGAAAAGTTTTTCACATATCCTCTTCAAATTGGTTATGCATGTTACTAATAAGTAGTTCTCGGACAAGTTCAATAATGGCCGAAAAAAAAAAAAATGGCCGATTTATTGCGATTTTTAGCCCGCCTTTTAATTTTAATTAAAAAAGGTGGGCTATTGCAATTGAAGTTCGTCGGCGTCGGCGTTAACATTTACTTGTGGGCGCGATAACTTGAAAAGTTTTTCATGTTTCCTTCCCAAATTTGTTTTGCATGTTACTAATGACCACTTCTCGGACAAGTTCAATAATGGCTGAAAAAAAATTCAAAATGGCCGACTTATTGCGATTTTTCACCTTTTACGTCAATAATTTGACCTTGTGGGCGCGATAACTTGAAAAGTTTTTCACGTATCCTTTTCAAATTTGTTATGCATGTTACTAATGACCAGTTCTCGGACAAGTTCAATAATGGCCGGAAAAAAAAAAAAATGGCTGATTTATTGCGATTTTTCACATTTTACGTCAATAATTTGACCTTGTGGGCGCGATAACTTGAAAAGTTTTTCACATATCCTTTTCAAATTTGTTATGCATGTTACTAATGACCAGTTCTCGGACAAGTTCAATAATGGCCGAAAAAAAAAAAAAAATGGCCGATTTATTGCGATTTTTCTCATTTTACGTCAATAATTTGACCCTGTGGGCGCGATAACTTGAAAAGTTTTTCACATATTCTCTTCAAATTTGTTAAGTATGTTACTTATAAGTAGTTCTTGGACAATTCAATGATGGCTGAAAAAAAAAAAAAATGGCTGATTTATTGTGATTTTTCTCATTTTACGTCAATAATTTGACCTTGTGGGCGCGATAACTTGAAAAGTTTTTCACATATCCTCTTCAAATTTGTTATGCATGTTACTAATAAGTAGTTCTTGGACAAGTTTAATAATGGCTGAAAAAAAATTCAAAATGGCCGATTTATTGCGATTTTTCTCATTTTACGTCAATAATTTGACCTTGTAGGCGCGATAACTTCAACATTTTCACAAGTATCCTCTTCAAGTTTGTTATGCATGTTACTAATAAGCGCTTCTTGGACAAGCTCAATAATGGCCGGTAAAAAAATCAAAATGGTCGACTTATTGCGATTTTTCACATTTATTTTGCGTCCATAATTTGACCTTGTGGGCACGATAACTTGAAAAGCGGCTGGTTTTTTATAGATCTGCTTGTAGTCTATGCAAGTATTATATAGTATATCATATTATACATGTATCTATCTTATTTAACATACCATTTATATCTTGGGTTGTTATTTACGTGATGACATTCGTCTTTACTTTCTTTATCATAATTCAGCGGCGGGCTATTATCGAGTGTGCTCTTGTTCACATTTTACGTCAATAATTTGACCTTGTGGGCGCGAAAACTTGAAAAGTTTTTCATATATCCTCTTCAAATTGATTATGCATATTACTAATAAGTAGTTCTTGGAGAAATTCAATAATGGCCGAAAAAAAAAAAAAAATGGCCGATTTATTGCGATTTTTCTCACTTTCCGTCAAAAATTTGACCCTGTCTTGAAAAGTTTTTCACATATTCTCTTCAAATTTGTTATGTATGTTACTTATAAGTAGTTCTTGGACAAGTTCAATAATGGCCGAAAGAAAAAAAAAAATGGCCGATTTATTGTGATTTTTCTCATTTTACGTCAATAATTTGACCTTGTGGGCGTGATAACTTGAAAAGTTTTTCACATATCCTCTTCAAATTTGTTATGCATGTTACTAATAAGTAGTTCTTGGACAAGTTCAATAATGGCTGAAAAAAAATTCAAAATGGCCGATTGCGATTTTTCTCATTTTACGTCAATAATTTGACCTTGTAGTCTATGCAAGTATTATATAGTATATCATATTATACATGTATCTATCTTATTTAACATACCATTTATATCTTGGGTTGTTATTTACGTGATGACATTCGTCTTTATTTTTTTTATCATAATTCGGCGGCGGGCTATTATCGAGTGTGCTCTTGTTTGATTTTTTTAACAGTAATATTTTCATCTAGGAGACAGAAAGGGCATGGTGCCACCTATTATTGTGAGCAACTAATCAAGCACCCGGGTGGCTATTTATAGTAACCCCCTCCCAAGTTCAGACTAAACAGAACCATGAAGTATGAATTTTACGTAGGCTTTGCAAACATTGCTAGTGATGACCACTGTGCATGCGTTTATCAGGCATTACATCGTCAGTGTGAACGCATGACACTATTGTATGAGCATTATCAACACGATAAAGATGTTTTACGTAGGCAACATGGCACTCGTTAAGAGCAGCATGGCGCAGCGCCATGTTAGAAATGGATAGATGAAGCTCTGTGAACCATGGAAAATATCATAATGAGATATAAATCATATCAAGGCAAATGACGAATAACTGTTTCAGCGCAAATGATTGTTTAGGCCTAAATTTAGAATAAGCTTGTTTCGTATTTCCAGGCTGGGAGGGTATGAATGCTGCCGGTGAAAAACCTTTTTTAATGTTTTTCCTGAACAATGTCAGTTGACATGCAATTGCATTGATTGCCATTGGGTTTCGTCTAAAACTCAAATTGTCCGAGCATTCCGAATGAAATTTAAAAAAAAATGGCTTTGGCAGAAACGCCTGTGGTCGGCTGTGCAGTGTTTTCGACCAATACCAAAGGAAGATCAGACTACATTATCTGGCCATGGGAATGAGACAAACTAACATTTTATCCCACTTAAAAATTGTTTTTCAACACCGGTACATTTTGTTGTTGGTTACTTTTTGGTCTGGCGAGCGAAAAAAAACAAAATTCTCCATCATGACTTTTTACCCAGTGTGAAATCCGAAACATTTTTTTTCAAAGTCTGGCAGTAAAAAAAACCTACCCCAGCATGACTTTTTTTAGCTGCTGTGAATCCGAAACAAGGATATTTTTAGAGTTGGCCTCATTAAAGCCGTTTTCTGTGTAGGTTGGTATTCCCCCTGCCCCCAGAGGTGTACCACAAGTGGAGGTGACTTTCGATATTGATGCCAATGGTATAGTGAATGTATCTGCAAGAGACAAAGGCACGGGCAAGGAACAGCAAAGTAAGTCTTTGAATGCACAATTGTTGTTAAATTACTGGAGCTCGTTTCTAGATTGTATTATTGTTATTCCTGCTAATTAGTTGATATTTATTTAAATTTCCCCCCACTTGAAGTTGTGTCTAGCCATGGCGACACACAACTTCGAGTGGGTGAAAATTTATCATATTTGTTTAAATTGAGACCTAACATTTGCAATCTCAAGCACTCATTTCTTTCTCAATAACAGTGATTTAACCTGGTAATAAACTTATTAAAAACGACTATAGTCACGTTTTGCACTTTAACCACCAAATTATTCAATCTGAATTTTTCACCCACTTGAAGTTGTGTCTCGTTGACGCGGTCCACAACTTAAAGTGAGTTAAAATTATTCAGATTTGACAAAATGGAGGTCAACTGTTTTCAAATATTGCTGATTGATGTCACATTTTTATCTTTAACATGTTTAAGAGGTGGTACTTAATGTGCTAATAAAAAATGAAAACCCGAATATATGCGGCATGGGCGGTTAAAGGGTTAACATGATCACAAAAATAGATTCTGGACACAACTATGTGTATGTCTGTGTCACTGTGTGTGTGTGTCACAAATTTATTTCAAGGATATGTTAAAAACTGCAGCATCATACATCCAGTTTTCTTTTAATTTGTCTCAAATCAAAGGGCATTTTTGAATTAGCATTTATTCCTGTATTTGTTCAGTAAAGTAATCGCTGATACTATTCTAAGTCAGCGGTCCTTCCCTAAACTCATTCAGTGTGGTGAGTGAGTCACAACGGCTTGGTTACTTGACTGTTGTGTAGAAAAATTAATCTTCAAAATTTTGAACAGGTCATTTTGTTTCACTTAATATTTCTCATTTGTAGGCAAGCTTTTCTCCAAAATTTAAAAAAAATTACCATAACATTTCGGACGAGTAGTTGAGTAATTCCGACAAGTGAAATTTAAGTCGATTTTTCGCAGTTTACGTCAATAATTTGACCTTATCAGCGCGATAACTTGAAAAGTTTTCCATGTATCCTCTTCAAATTTTTTATGCATGTTGCTAATAAGCAGTTCTCGGACAAGTTCAATAATGATTGGAAAAGAATTCAAAATGGCAGATTTATTGATAATTTTTCGCATTTTACGTCAATAATTTGACCTTGTGGCGGGATAACTTGAAAAGTTTCTAATGTATCCTCTTCAAATTTTTTATGCATGTTACTAATAAGCAGTTCTCGGACAGGTTTAATAATGGTTGAAAAAGAATTCAAAATGGCCGATTTATTGCGATTTTTCCCATTTTAGGTCAATAATTTGACCTTGTGTGCGTGATAACTTAAAAAAGTTTCTCATGTATCCTCTTCAAATTTTTTATGTATGCTACTAAAAAGCAGTTCTCGGACAAATTCAATAATGGCTGAAAAAAAATTAAAAATGGCCTGATTTATTGTGATTTTTTTCGCATTTTATTTCAATAATTTGACCTTGTGGGCGTCATAACTTAAAAAGTTTTTCATGCATTCTTCCCAAATTTGTTATGCATGTTACTAGTGACCAGTTTTCGGACAAGTTTAATAATGGCTGAACAATAAATCAAAATGACCGATTTATTGCGATTTTTGGCATCAATAATTTGACCTTGTTGGCGCGATAACATGAAAAGTTTTTAATTTATCCTGCTCAAATTGTTCATAAGGAGGTGAGGCAGGCTTTTTCACTATACATATAGTGAAAAAACATTTCTAGTTCGGAATTTATTTTTCATATCCAAAGTCAGTCAAATTCCTATCAGTTTGTATTATTTCTGTTGGGGCCAAGACTTTGGGACATAAATGCTGGACACAATAATGACTGAGCAGATTGGCTTCTTCCCAGTGACTGTAAACAGCTACAACGTTACATTTTTTTTAACTCTTCACTTCTCTATGCATTGTTTTATTTTATGCAATATTTCACTCTGTCGCTACCACAGTTATTTGTTTTCTAAATATGTTTTCTTCTATGTATATACTTTACATAGCCATTGCGGGTACATACCACTGGGGTTTTTTTTGGTAACATTTTGATTCCACTATAATCAAACCATCAAGGCGACTAATGAGGAAATCATCATTAGCGTGTTCAAAGAAAAAGTTTCCCAACAGATCATTATCCAGTATTTAATTTGGCACTGATATTCAGCAATGTCCAGCAATTATCTGATTAACGTTTTAATCATATTACAATGTCATTTAAAAGACCATTTGTGCCGAAAAGTGACGTGAAGCAATGATTTACTACTATCTGATTACCTTTTGGGAGCAAACAGCGTTTTCATTGCACTATGTTTCGATATTGTATATTGTACTGTATCAGTGATCCAGATGAGGTGCATACGTGTATTTGTGTAATTAAGCATGCCGTAGCTGCTTGCAGGGATTTGTTAACGGGATATCTCAAGAGCCGCTTATCCCAATTGCTCATGACAAATTTTTTTGGGGAAGGAAGTACACGCACACAAATATTTTGTTTCTCAATATTTATACATGGGTACCATGTTTGTGGTTACTAGTTTGTTGTGAATGCTTTTCTCATGTGATGCCTGTTGTATTGTCTAGTGGTAAATGTATTTCCGATAATTCCGACCTAATTACACTGCTATTGAAATCACATCAAATTAGGAAAGGAAAAAAAATGCTTACTTGTTAAAAATGTATGTAGTTCACATTTTCAGTGTACACCGTTATTTCAAAGAGTGAAATATTTGGTGTTAATCAATTGTACTCGCAATAAAATGTGGTTAATGGCTTTCAGCTTTGATTCCAAAGTTAGAGGGTGAATACTCAATAAGATGAGTAGGTTGTCTGGAACACTGTTATATGATTAACAGTGCCAATTTTAGACCAAATTTCGAGTGACAAAAGGAATCCTCTTTTAAAATGAAGAGGCCTACCCAGCTTTATCAAATATTAATATGTACTGACGAAACACTAGTTTTTGTTAATGCCAAAATTCATGTTTTTTTCATTATTCGGACTCGTTAAGGTAGGGCAGGGTTATCTGATAATTTTTACAAGTTCATTTTTATTTCCATGTTCTCTAGTGAATAATAGTTATTTTCAATCAGAAAATTGTGCACTGATTAATTCTTATTTTAACATTATTCATGCAAACTGCTCCACATTGCTAGACATGGTCTTATCTCTGACTGTTCAGAGGGCTACGTTCATGTGAGTTATCAACACGCACATAATGACACCACTGACCAATACAAGACTTCAAACCATTGCTGGCTCAGTGCTGTCTGCCGTCTGTGAAGTTGGCCCAGCTTTAAACCAGCAGTGGTTTAATATCTTGTGTTTTCCGGGGATAGCCTGCTCATTTCTGTGTGTGACATGATGCATTGTGTCAAGGTATTAGGGAGGGGCTTGTCCATCGGTACCAGAGTGTTGACCTTGGAACTGTCCCCTCACACTTCCGGTATTTGATGTTGATGACCTTCTTCTTAGTTGATTCCAGTATGAGTCTTATAGCCACTTATGCCAACCACTTCAAGTTGCTGCCTGACTATCTGGCTAAACAATAAAACTGGCAATATTTTTTCGAATCATCACATTTTGTTCATGATGATTATCATTTAATGTTCATGGATTATTCAAAGTTTATATTTTAGCAATCAACATATTATGTAACAATCTGTTCATGGTGGCTTCATTTGTTTATTAGTTGTAATCCAGTCCGGTGGTGGACTGAGCAAAGATGAGATTGAAAACATGATAAAAAATGCTGAGGCTCACGCGGAAGAGGACAAGAGGAAAAAGGTATCAAGTGGATAGCATATCTTAATTATTGAGTGCTCTTGAATAATCCCATTTGTATATAGCTGAATTTTCTGATCTGGTGAAGCAAAGATTAATATTTTTATTAAACAGTTTTGAAAACATCTAATCCGCATCATACGATAAGAAATAAATTGGGTAACCCCCGGAAGCTATTGTAAATTACATTTCACAGGATTTTTTTATTTTAACAGGATGTAGTTGAGGCAGTTAACCAAGCTGAGAGTATAATGCATGATACGGAGAGTAAAATGGATGAATACAAGGACCAACTACCGAGTGATGAGGTATGAACCACCCATCTAAAATTCTACATCATTTAATGTATGCGATTTAGTTTGAGACACAAGAAATATCTTCATCTAACTGTTGTACAAAGAAGCTGGTACTTACTGAATTTAATGACAACCTGCCAAAATAACAATGGGTCATAATTGTGTTGATTGGTATGTTACAGTGTGACAAACTGAAAGAGCATCTAACTAATCTGAAAAATGTGTTGGATAATAAAGACAATGAATCACCAGAAACGTTACGAGAGAAAACAAATGAATTACAGCAGGCTTCTCTCAAGCTGTTTGAGACCGCATACAAAAAGGTAGGAAGATTGCACTACTACTAAACAGAAAAGGATATTTGTGACCCATCCGAACAAAGGCAGTCTCGTTGCTTATTCCTCAGAAAATATGATAATGTAATAATAAAATAGAGAACATAGGACTATTCAAGTGGTTCAATCCATCAGTAATTATATTTATTCAAACCAGTTTATAGATCTGTAAATATTCAAAATACTTTTGTAAAAAAGACGAGAAATCCTTTCAAATTACTTAACCCCCATCATCATCTACCATAATTTTGAGCCCGACTTTTAATTAAAAAAGGTGGGCTATTGCAATTGAAGTTCGGCGTTGGCATCGGCGTTAACATTTGCTTGTTGGCACGATAACTTGGGAAAGTTTTTCATGGATCCTTCTCAAATTTGTTATGCATGTTACGATGACCAGTGCTCAGACAAGTTCAATAATGGCTGAAAAAGAATTCAAAAATGGCCAATTTATTAAAATTGTTCGTATTTTACGTCAATAATTTGACACACGAAAATAATCTATTGATGCAATTGCATGAAATATAGGTATAGAAACAATTTTTGATTTTCTAGAGACCACCCACCTATTCTTCGACTTTTTGATATAAATTTGGGAGTAACATAAAATTCTGCATCGATACATTTTATGGGACCTGAATGTATGAGTTTAGCTGTAAATAATCTCAAAACATCCCTTGGTGTTGTAGGGATAGTCTTAAGTGCAGTGGGTTTATAGACTGGCGCAGAGATAGCGCAGTATATTTAACTCTTTTTTTTTTTTTTTTGACAGATGGCATCAGAACGTGAAGGAACAAATACCGGTAGCAGTGATAGCAGTAATACATCAGACAGTACAAGTGATGAATCTAAATCAAATACAGATGACACAAAGAAAGAAGACAAAAACTGATTATTTTGATCTAACTTGTGGAATTAATATCTAGCCTAATTTAGACTAATACAATATTGGTGGGAGACTTTAGAATATTAAAAGGATCGTACAATATTGTATTCCTCCTAGTCTGGAATTTATATCAAGAAAGTATCAGTCAGCTGGAATAGTATCAAAATAATGGGACATTCCAGAAATGTTCAACTCTGTTGTTATATAGTGGCAACAAAACAATACCTTTGTAATATAAATTATTCACCTACAGTTATTATAATGCTATCTTAAAATAACTTAAGTGGATAGGATTTGTCAACCTGGAAGATGGTTTATATACTGTGGAAGGAAAATTAAAATGTTTTAAGTTGTGATTCTAGAACAACAGGTCTTATAGTAGCTGAATTGTTTCTTGGACTCACATTTTTTCAAGTTCCAAATAATACTAATTTTTTTTTCAAGTTCCAAATAATTCTGAATTTCAAATGTATTGCTCGTTATTTGATGACTAGTTTTAATATGTGCAATATATTTTAATGTATATCTAATCACCAGCCAAATTCAGCCAAGTGGAAGACCAAAATAATGTATATATTTATGACATTCATTGTAAAAAAAAGAATTCTTGTATTTATAAATAGTACTGGTAGGTAAAGTGTGTTTTGTTTTCATGGAAACAATTATTGTGACGTTACTGTAACAGTTGTATGAATTTTACATGAATGAAGCAGATTTAACTCTGTACTTGTAATATAATGTGAATGATTGCAAGATAGTCATCAGCTACAGGCTTGTGTATTAGGTGCTAGTTACTTTTCTATATGAAGAATATATGTCTTAATGTTTTGTCTGTCGGTACTTATTATTTGAAAAAACAACACACTTTTACTTAAACTGTATTGTTCTCTTTTTAAAATGACTTTTTTTTTTTAACTACAGTATATGGCAATATCAACATAATCGTGCTGACATTAGACCGTGACCCAAAAATGACTGGTTTGTGTGTTAGCTTTCTGGTATGATTATGTCGCTGTGATATGACCATTGTCAATTACTTATAAATGTCTTCCAAATAGCAGCTATCATTTCTCACTTCTAAAAAAGGTTTGCCGACTTACCAACAACCACTAAATAACCACTATTTTTTTACTGCCGAGTTACTTCCGCATTCCCGCCAGAGGCCGTATGCCCCAAATTCACGTTCACCCCAGTGGGGGTAAAGAATACCACAGAGGTATTGACCTGGGGGTTCCAACCTCCATGGTTATAGAGTCTACCCCCGTGGTTATTTACTGTATTGACTATTTGATGGGGAATTCGTAATGTTTTGCTGTCCAGCAGGAGTTTCTACTTCAGTAAATGGTCGGCATCATTCATGCCTTTTGGACAACCATGTCAAAAATAAAAAATACGGGAATTTCGTCTTTATATCTAGCCTAACTGTTAAATGCGCAGCACAAAAATTTAAAAACTTTTGCAGTTCTAGTCTATGAACATGTTTACATCATATAGTCAAATTAATAAGCCAAAATAAAATCAACGATTTTTTGATAATTTTAGCCTGGGTATGGGCCTTTAATTATGCATATGATAAGAATATCTAATTGTAGGGTTATTCAAGGTCATAAATTGATCATGAACTCGGAAAATTCAGCAAATATATAATAGGGCCTTTAATTATGCATATGATAAGAAAATCTAATTGTAGCCTTTTTTTAAGGTCCTAAAGTAATCATGAACTCGAAAATTCAACAATTATATAATAAATAATGCAAATAACAACAAAGTGCAAACAATGAGAAGCCAATATGACATAACAAATATTATGACATTGTAAATGTTGGTAACTACAATTAATTGTAATTAATCTATAACCTTGCCTTTAATTATTTATTTAAGTCATTTTAATTAGTTATATTTAAGCATTCAAAGCAATTATGTTTCACTTGAGAGATGATAATATATTGCAATGCCTTTAAACGTTTTTTTTTAGTATCAAAAAAAAATATATCCCCCCCCCCCCCCCCATTTGCACACGATTTTTACTGTAACTGCAATTTGTTCGTTTCATTTTAAATGACACCTAAGGAGCACCATTTAGGAGCCCTGTTACTAGGAAAAAAAATTCTGTTCGTTCCATTTGTTTTTATTAATTTGCGACATTTGTAAAAAAAATTATTAGTGCATATCGCACAGTGCTACAGATGTTCATTTTAACGTTAATTGATTATTACCCTTTGTTATTAATAAATTTGAATTGAGTAGCGTGTTTTGCACACCAGAAAATCTCAACAATATCAAAACATTGAACACATGCACATTTAGGATGAGGAGCTGTTAATTGATGTCGTTATTATACATATTATTGAAACACTTTCAAAACTTGAACGTACGCATACATCATTTGTCAAAGTAGTGGTGGTGATTTTGTGTAATTAAATGCATTAAGTTGATTTTGTGTTTAATTATAATGCAAAACACGCTTTATCTGTACTTAATAGCAGTTAATAGCAATGTTAAAAGAGTGAAGCTATGGCAAATATGTTCCCCATCACCTCTAATACATTATGATACAGCAAGTTTTTCTACGTCACCGAGACTCCTTTGTTTGTATAATGACCCGCGTAAACAATAAACCTTTCAAACGTTGTGAAATCATTGTTGCACACCTATTGGAGCAACTTTAGGCTATATAGTACGGGTTTGTTCTATCTATGGCTATTTTGTTATGTTTTAAACGCGACAAGAACATTCAGCTTAGTGTGTGATGTAGCTTACCGCTGGAATAGATAAATTTACATTTAATTAAACAACATTTAGGGCTAGTTGAAGAGAAAATAAATCACCACAGTAAGAAAGTGAGCTATACTATCAGATAAAACTAATTCGTGAAAGAAATATATTTAAATTATCATTCATGTTTTTATATCTATTTTTAATTGTAAATTTAATGTTCTTCACAACCCATCCAGCTCTCAACATTATAATAGCCCCCCCCCCCCCCCTCATAGCTTTAAGTGTAATATTGAATTCAAAATTTTTAAGCAAAAGTGTACCTCAATATGGAAGCAATGCAAATTGTATGTGTGGCAGTATCCTCATGACAAACTTTTTTCCTTTATCGTCACCCATCTTTGAACTCTGGAGTTTTATCATACGGATCACTGTTATTAATATTAAAGTAATTCAAATTGTAGGTGTTGAGATATCATCATGACAAGTTTTCTCCTTTATTAACATCCGTTACGTCAAGGTCACCTATCTTTGAACTTCTAGTTTCATCATATGGATCACTGGTAATAATATGGAAGTAATACAAATTGTAGGTGTTGAGATATCGCATCCTGTAGAGACTTGTTGTATTAATTCTCACTCTATCTGGCAGGGTGTAGTGGGAAATACACCCTGCAATGACAGGATGAGATATCGTGATGACAAACATGTTCTTTATAGCCTTAAATAGATCAAGGCACCTTTGAACTTGACTTTCATGAGGTCTTATCACTGGTATTAATATGGAATTGTTAGCTTTAGTTGGTAATATTAGCAGGGTGGAGTACATCTTTAATACCTGAAGACGGAGTTGTAGTCGTGTGGATGAGGAGTTAATTCTGGGCGTGGTATTTCTATAAACTAACAGTTACTCCACAATTGCCATCAACACGGCAGTGTAATTAACACAATGTCTCGCGACACGCCGTGTAGCAGGTGCTACTTGAAACTCTGACCCCGTGGAGGCTACGGCGTGTCGACCCACACCTCACTCAAATAAACTCGTATTACAAATAAAGCAACTTATTGTCCTATTTCAATTGATACAATTATTCACATTATTTATTTTCCAATTATACTATGTTTTTAATATCTAATTCTAGCGTGTGGCGATTAAATATACCCTCAGAAAATATATCAGAATAAGCTCTAGGGCACAAAAGGAAGTAATCAAAGAGTAAATTAGAGCGCTTGGCTACGTTGCATAACTTCCTTCCTACTAAGACTGCATGTTAACCCAATGTTGCTCCACAGTCTTCAGCGCTTTCCCAATATTAAACAGGTAGGAAAGCAACCCCTTTTTAAGCCTCAGCCAAAATTTTGGCGGATGCTTATTGTCGTCTTAGCTAGAAATAAATAAATGGGCGTCAAAATGAGAATGTATGCCGTCCATTCTGAATATGAAGCAGTAGTATCTAAGAAGAGTAGCACGCAGCGCTATGGTCCGCAGCGCGTAGCCGCGACAAAGGGGGGTCTGGTCCCCCCGGAAATTTTAAAAAATTACTTGTTTATGTGGCATCTGGAGCTATTTGAGCGGATCAACAGCAGTTTTGATTAATCGGGGGTGAGACCAGAGTGTCAATGACACAGAAGCTCATCCTTGATTAGGGCAAGTTGATACCGAATTAAAATTTCTGAAATCCATGAGGCAGTTCTATGCACATGCACAAGCTCTTTCAAATAAACTGAACAAAATTGAATTAGGTTAGGTCATAAGTTAATTAATAATTAAAATTTCTCAAATCCGTGAGGAAAAGCGCAGGCCCAAGCTCTTTCAAACAAACCAAACATAATTGAAAGCAGATAAGAATTGAGGGGGAGAAGCATTTCTTGTGAATGGTGGACAGAGTGCCCTGATTAGGGCTTAATTAGGTCACAAGTTAATTAAAAATAAAAAAATTCTCAAATCTGTGAGAAGTTTAATGCACAGGCCCAAGCTCTTTCAAACAAACCAAACATAATTGAAATCGGATAAGAATTGAGGGAGGAGAAGCATTTCTTGTGAATTGTGGACAGACGACAGACGCAACACGATGGCATAAGCTCATCTAGGCCTGAAGGCCGGATGAGCTAAAAAAAAATAACAAAAGATCATGAGCAGGCAATGGCAGCTTGGCATCATTTTATTATATAAAATAATAAACTGATAGCTAATAATATCAATTGATATCAAAATAAAAAATGTCTACAGACAAAAATGCTCCAAGATCTTTATTCGGAATATCACATAAAAGTTGACTTGTTATCAAATAGAAATAAAAACGTCTGTATCTGATAAAGAAATATGCAAAAAAGTCATGAGAACAGATGAAACTCCCTGGCGGAACAACTGGCCCCACTGAGCCTGTTGCATCGCAGAATTAAATGGAAAACAACATTATATCACTTTAATAATAGACCTATTGTCATATTGATTTTCCTTGCGGTATGAATTTATGAAATATGATATCATAGTCATTCAATGCAAGTACCACGGTATTACAGCAGGCCCATATATATGTTTTCATGGGGTGCATCCTACTAGTAAATCTGTGTTAAAGTTAAAGGAAACCTCTTCCACCGATTTCCCCAGGTAGGCCTAGACTACTAGATAGATTCTGATAGCTTTATAGGAACACTGTTAGGTGAAGGGTAAAAATTAAGGGTGTCGTTGACACTTCTAATGCAGCAAAAATTAAATGACATGGATGAAATTTTCAGGAACACTCCTACTGCTAGAAATAGTAAGAGCAGCAGATGGATCAACACTGGACAGAACTATTTTCATAGAAACAATCTTCTACATGACAGCAGTTGTTTATTAACATATTTCTGTGAAAGCTTGCTTAACAAAATCCCCTGACTCAGACAACTAGTTTACATAGTTAGGTCTACATAGTCCTAAACAACAATTTTGCCAGAAGAAGCATGCGATTGTTTTTTTAAAACGTTTGGTTATAGCCTAATTACTAAGCAAACACATGTTGCTGAGCTAATGCTGGGTCATCGTAAAACCTACGTTTATTCAACGTCTTGTGTTGCCAGGAAATCAGCGAAATTCATTCACCCTGGTCAATGTGAATCTGACTATTACTTGTATTATATAGCAAGCTGTGTATGCACTCACTAAACCTATGTTATAATACGTCCTAATGGTGCTTGGCCAGCGTTGTAAACGACGGCCAGCATTGGATCAGCGTCATGTGTCCACTGAGAGTGCTCACGCATGTAGCCACCTACGCTGAACCTGTGACAGTGGCGTGTATAGCATCGGCCATTGTGACTGAAACACCCTAAAATCGTGATATATTCGCAATTGTACTAAATATTAGATGCCGCGACGATTTATCAGTCCAATATTTAGCTTATTACAATCAGCAACATTTCAACTACATTTTAGGCACTGTAGCTCGTTTTCTGCTACACTTCATTGAAATTCTATTGGCATGTTTTGGATTATGGGGTGGCCATCGTTCCCGCTAATTTTCTCTTTGAACCACGCGGAATACTGGGGTGAAACTGATGCAGCAAGACACAGCTCACAGTTTGAACGTGTGGGCCTTATTTATACTAGGCACATTATTGTCGGCACTACAGGTTTAGCCGACACCAGACATGCTAGATGCGGCGCCCAGGTTATTTCAATATTTAAAGAGTGGTTGATACGAATACTCTTTGTGTGATATTTTTTCGGCTTGGAAAGATATTAAAGTGAAATCTGAAAAGACTGACTGTATTAATGACTTAGGGCATAATAGGTAGGGCCTAATTCAGCAAACAATCTGTGATTTAAAACTTATCGCTGGTCAATGTTATAGGCCCTACAGATCTACAGCATGGAGATTCGGCGACCAGTTCACATCGCCCACCGGCAGTTTTAATCGCCACGGGCAAGCGTCTATTTCCATCCCTTGCAGAAATTTTGGAAAAATTGATGTTATCTGAGTGCATTCTGAGGCACTTTCAGACTGAAATTAGAGAAAAGCAAACACATTTAGGTTTTTGGCCATATTTTTGCCCGTCCATTACATGTGTACTAGAATTCGGCCCGTCCCGTCCTTTTAGAAACTGCCCGTCCAAAAAAACGGGTGGACGCCCCCCTAGCTAAGACGTTGCGCGTCCGTCCGTACGTCTGTCCGCCACTCTTTAGAACTATAACTTGTTTCACATAACTGGAATGCACATTAAACTTCACATACAGGTTAATCATGACTAAAGCTTGACTAATTGCACATTTGACCTTTCTGTAACCCCTTTGAACTTGACTTTTTTCCGATCGACAATTATTCTCGTTAACGGGATTCACTCCACATTTTTTTATGTATCGCTCCAAAATTTATACCATATATCAATTTCACTAATAGCTCGGATGAGTTCGAAATTTAGCAAGATTCGGACAGTAACTAGGTCATGGCGGCCAAAATGGCCGATTATCGGCCATTATTGTTTTAATATGCGTAATATCTGGAAAACCGGACTAGATCGCTAGACCATTACTATAAAACAAAATGTGCAGTTCCAGGTAGGGATATACCATGAACAATTTCAACATGATAAAATTAAAAATGGCCGACTTGCGGCCACTTTTGATCGACACATTTTCTCGTTAACGCGATTCACTCAACATTTTTTTCATGTTTCGCTCCAAAATTTATACCATATATCCAGTTCACTAATAGCTCGGATGAGTTCCAAATTTGGCAAGATTCGGACAGAAACTAGATAATGGCGGCCAAAATGGCCGATTATCGGTCAATATTTTTTTAATATGTGTAATATCTGGAAATAGCTAGACCATTACTATAGAACAAATTATGCAGTTCTAGGTAGAGATATACCATGAAAAATTTAAACGTGATAAAATTCAAAAAGGCCGACCTGAGCACGCTACCTCTGGGTCACGGAGGCTCCCCACAATACTGACTACGCATATTAAAAAAATTATGACCGATAATTAGCTAGACTATTACTATAGAACAAAATGTGCAGTTTCACGTAGGGATATACCATGAAAAAATAAAACTTGATCAAATGCAAAATGGCCGACGTGCGGCCACTTCCGTTCGACAAATTTCTTGTTAACGAGATTCACACATTTTTTAATGTATCGCTCCAAAATGTATACCATTCCACTAATAGCTTGAATGAGTTCAAAATTGGGCAAGATTCGGACTAAAACAAGGTCATGGCGGCCAAAATGGCTAATTATCGGTCATCATTTTTTTAATTTGCGTAATATCTGGAAAACCGGACTACATAGCTAGCCCATTACCATTAAACAAAATGTGCAGTTTCAGGTAGGGATATGCCATAAAAAATTAAACTCGATCAAATTCAAAATGGCCGACAGACAATTTCAATAATGGCGGCGGACTATTGTCGAGTGCTTTTGTTTCAAATGATTTTCACTTTTAAACGATGATTAGAGGCCGAGGCCTATTACCGTCGCCGACGGGCCTTGTTTAGGTGGCGAGGGTAATAATACTAGCGCCTTTACTTATTACATCGGTTTTGTCGTCTAGGGATAGCATTATTGAGGGCGCCCTAATGGTGAAAAGTATGGTGATGGCAAAGTGAATACGAATTTATTTATTTATTGAAATATTTTATACAAGGTAAACTAAATCTAAGCTTCTGAAAGGATGCCTAAAATAATTATCAGTGATTATATGGACCCCTGCCTACACCAGTATCATCAGATTGTAGCTCAATATTTTTGATGCGTACTGTAACCTAACAGTACACCCCTTAGTTGCAAAAGAGCCGACACTGAGTAACCCTTCACAAAAACATTTTATTTTACATACAGATATTTATCATTATTAATGTCGACACTCTATTTATATTTTTAGATTATCAAGTTTGCTTTATGCACATGTAATTGGTGTTTAACAAAATAAAAACGTGATAAAATAAAAACGCCACATAGGATTTAAAAGCGCCAAATGGAAAATGGTCAGCTGTATGTATGCTTCCAACTCAATTAAACACAGGGGGTGAGTAGAGTAAAATTACATTTTTACAAATATATGGAACTTTAAGATATCAGACGTTTTATAAGGTATGCAATACAGGGTTTCCTGGAGGCCCTTTTAGGGGGGGTGGGGTGGGGGAGTCTCCCCCTTAAAACTGGCCACTCCCCCCCCCCCCAGAAAAAATTGCTCGCTCCGCTCGCACAACTGGTCCTCCCCCCTCCAATCACTCTCACCCCTCCCCCCCCCCAAAAAAAATCCAGAATCCTCCAGGAAGCCCTGCAATATGAAGTGAAATGATCATAATAGTTCACTAAACGTCTTTAGTAAGCCCTTAATTACCTGATTATAGCTATAACAAAAAAAGAAAAAAAACTAATGAAAATTGTCAAAAATGTCTTGTTTTTTCCACCCACAGAAATAAGGGCGCCCTCAATAATATTATCGTTAGACGACATCACCGATGTTATAAGTAAGGGCGCTAGTACTATTAATACAGCCAGCTAAAAAGGGGTTGCTCTCCTACCTGTTAAATCAGCATTAGCTCAACCTCTATTGGAAACGCATTCGTTTCGAGGTCTCGATATTTCTCTTGTTCTTAAATGAATCGGGCTTAAGGCCACTTTTGTGCACATACAGGCTAAATTGGGCCAGGAGAACCTCCTGAGGATGGTGAGATGACACTGCCCTCCAGACACAGGATTCGAAATTCAAACCCTGGAGGTCTGAGGCCGAGCACGCTACCTTCCGGACACAGAGGCTCCCCACAATACTGAGTTTTAAGAGTGGATGGGGAAGAAACATTCCAAACTGCCGAGACCGGGAAACGAACCCCGAACTTTAGCGTGAAAGGCAGCGGCGCTGTCTTTTGTTCTACCGACTCGAGGGACTAGCGATAGTCATGCTCTTGGCCATTCATTCACCTTAGTATAATTATGACTTTAAATACAAATGGTGAAAAATGCTGTAAAGTGACACAAAAGTGATAGTTAAACAGTGTGATCATGCATGCGCGAATATATAAGGAAAACATTAAAAAAATAATAGTACAATAATTTCCAGAACTTTAAGCCAGCAAACACGAAACATTGACTCAATGTCGATATGATGTTGGCCCGTCGTTTGCGATGACGGCCCAACAATAAACCAATCCTGGCTCGGCGTCTCATTTTGCTGATGATTGAGCCACTCGATGGTAATTCTCTAACACTATATACACAGTAGCTGTTGAAACTAGATGAGTTGTCATGAGTCGCACTTCTCAGCAAAACTGTAACCATCCCGCAGGAGTAAATCAAGGGTCTATACAAGTAGCAACAAGTAGAAAGTATATACGCACGTGCACCAAGCTGTGATAGTTAGATTGAATTGCTCCACCTAAGCAGAAGTAATCTTGCTACAACTATTATTTGGATTACACATTACAGTCTTATTTAATTTTACACATTAGTCTTATTCAAGTTTATTATTATTATTAATATAATCCACATATCAATCAACATAGATCAGGTAATATTCAACTGCAATGACAAAAGGGATGATCACTCATGCGTTTAATAGCGTTAAAAAACAAACATGGATAAAAAAAGTCATTTCCTTTATCATTTTTTGTCAATTCCAATAGCTTTTTTTTCAATTTCAATTCCTAGTCCAATTCCTGGAATTGAGTCAGGAACTGAGCTCAATTCCCATTCAATTTCGGAATTGACCCCAACTCTGCTCGTGACAGGAGATACTTTGAACAGCATCACTAGACAAGATAAGAAAAACGGTTATGTACACTTCCTTTTATTGACCAATAAATTACAACACTGGATGATCATTCTAATGTACATAAATATATGACACATTATCGGTCTCCATCCACTGCCTATCTATCTCACAATGTACAACAAAGGACTATAGCAGGCAAATTAATGTTTAATTTAACCACAGCTGCGCTCTGCACTGCACAACATATTCTAGAAATAAAAAACTCCCATGAGCATATCTTTATCCTTAATTTAAATGTGGATCAACTGGGCACAATCCACAAGCAAACAGTGGTTTTCTTATGTAGTGCTTTTATTGTAGAGCATGACGGAGGTAATGAGATTATTCTCCTTCGTAGGACTGCAAAAATCAAATGAAAGTGAGAAAAATTGTTTAGGTTAAAGAAAAACATATAATTGTATCTTATTATGATTTGTGAACTAAAGCACAACTGAGTCACTACAAGTTGCTGCCTCACCCTTGTGAAAAAATCAATCTCAGCTTCATTCATTTACCGGTATTACGCATTTTAAATTAATTACAGATTCTTTTGCCTCGTCTAAAGTTTGCCAGCAGCTTCCATTGCCTGAAAAAAATCAAAATTTCAAATTACTATTAAACATAGGCAGTACATTTCCATTGATTTAATTCAACCAGCTTTAATGCTCATAACAAAATTATTTTTCTAAGGATAGCGAGCGCCTAGTTGTGTGAGCACCAGTGCATATTTGTGTGAGCACTGGTGCTGCTGCATCCACTTCATAAACACTACTATGTGTTACTATGTATTATTATGAGCCATCAGGGCCGGCGAAGCTGTCCGGCACTAGACCTGGGATAACTATGGCATATTATCTAGTGATGGGAACTGGTTGGAATTTCTTAATGGATGATCGAGTAGAAGTGTTTGGTATAACTAATGATCAGTAGGGTAGTTTTTATGAGTTTTTTGCACATAATAAGTGTTTGTAAAATTAGCGCGGGGACCAATAAGGTAGTAGCCAAAAGGAATAAAGTAAATGAAACATTCTCTATGAACTATTCTCTTGAATAAAATAAGCAAAACGGTTATGCAGCTTTGATAATATACCCAGAGACCATGCAGCAGAATCATAATCTCACATCGACAGGTTAAAGAGTTAAATAGTGCTGATCTTGTTAGTCATTCACTTACTTGATAAATAGATGAGCCCATTTGAGCCGGGCTGCGAGTTACTACAACACCAGCATCAATTAAACTCTGTATCTTCTCCTCTGCACCACCTTTACCACCAGCCACTATGGCACCAGCATGACCCATTCTTCTGCCAGGGGGAGCTGTTACACCAGCAATAAAAGATGCTACAGGTTTGGCGTTGGGTCCCTGAAAAATTCAACATTTCATCTGCCTATTGCAAAGCTTCATGATGCAGACATTAGAACGTGTAAACATTTATAAGTAAAAAAACTCATACTGTGGAATAATTCAAATAGATGCTTTAAATTGTCAGCAAAAAATTGTCGCCATTGGTGTCTGGCCCGTATCTACTACTTATTTGAATTATTGGCATAAAATGTGAAAAATCACAATAAATCGGCCATTTTGAATTTTTTTTCTACCATTATTGAACTTGTCCGGGAAGTGGTCATTTGTAACATGCATCACAAATTTGGAAAGGATACGTGAAAAACTTTTCAAGTTATCGCACCCACAAGGTCAAATTATTGACGTACATGTAACATGCGAAAAATCACAATAAATTGGGGATTTAAATTTTTTTTAAGCTATTATTGAGCTTGTCCGAGGACTGGTCATTTGTAACATGTATAACAAATTTGGGAAGGATACATGAAAAACTTTTCACGTTATCGAACCCACAAGTAAATGTTAAATACCAAATGTAAATGGCAAATCAGGCATATCAAAGTGAATAATGGCGGAAAGTTTTGATCGAAATTTTTCAAGGTGCATCCTTCAAGTCTTACATTTTTTATGGTAATATTCTAGCTATCTGGCAAGGTTTTCCAGATACATGAATAACATGTACACATATTAAGTCCATAATCGCCACAAGTCAATCATTTTATATTTGATTGAGTTTTTTTCAGGGTGCATCCTCCGTGACAGGAAGAAAGCCTTTAGTATTTGTTTTATAATAATGGTCTGGCTATCTGACACAGTTTTCCGGATAAAAAATCACAAATTTTAGCATTTTTTTTATCTTCAATAACTAGGCCCAACAGATGGTCACTGAGCTGTGAAATGTCACCTTCAATGACGCTCAGTCATGAAATCTAGGACTCCCCTCATGCCTCGTTAACACAAGTCAAGTATCACAATCACAAGTAAGCTATGATGTATTACACATATTAAAGTCAATAATGGCTGCAAGACAATAATTTTGTATTTGAGTTTAAATTTTTAGGGCATATTGCTCCCTGAAACGGTACATTTCTCAGCTGTGAAATGTATTCATGACTCCCCATCGTTATCACAAGCAAGCTTAGTCCATTGTCACCACAGCCTCTTATGTAAAATATAAATTACGACAATAACCATGCACACAGTAGATATAAGTATTATGACATGTGCTGACCTCACAACACACACAGGCTGTTGCGCAAACATTGGTTTATATTGAGCCTGAGACACCAGGCCAATGTGTCAGCATTGGGGTGATGTACAGTGTTGGTTGGGCTGGTGACAATGTCTGTGGGATTGTTATAATACAAACACATTAATTACTAGTAATTAGCAATGCAGGGATTAAAAGGGGCACACTCGATGTTTGACTACCAGTATGTACTAGACAAGTCACATATTAATGCTCTGTTAGAACATGTCTCAACTATAATTTTGAGGTCAAAGACTGCACACAGCCTATTAACTAAGTATGTTACTGACTGAGTTATGTTCTTTCAGATAACTGGCTGCCTTTTCTTCTGCTTGTCCACCAATCTCTCCAATCAACACAATACCTAAAATAATACACAAATATAAATTGACAATCAATGGTGAAACCTCACCAGAAGCAGAGAAATCTAAGCTTATTTATATGTGGCTTAACATACCCATATAGTTGAGGAATAATATGCTAAGTAGAAGTATGTACTGTGAAATATTTATTATTAAACCTTTTGTTTCAGGATCGCTGAGGAAACATTCCAAGCAATCAATGAAATTTGTGCCGTTGAAGGGATCTCCACCAATCCCTACACAAAGGGTCTGTCCAAGACCTACAACTGTGGTTTGATGAACAGCTTCATAGGTGAGCGTACCAGATCTCGACACAATACCTGAAACACAAAATGGTATGAGCATATATATATAGAAACTTGACATTTTTGACAGGCAGAGAGATTTCTAAAACAGTGCTAAACCCTGCTTTTCTTTACCAATATTGTAACAAGACTACTGTAGCGGAGCTCCCAATCAGAATTAGAATTTTATTGAAGAGATTTTGAGCAGCGTTATTAAAGATTTTTGATCCAGCCTAAGACTACATAGTCTTAGGCTGGGTCAAAAATCAAGACGCAAGGCAATTAGGTCTAAGCTAAACGTAAGAGTATGCTCAATAAATAGACAGTCAGAGATTGCAAACCTCCATCAAAATTATTGGTCCTAATCCAGATCCTAATCGTAATCCAGATCATCCCCACAATTTGATGGATAGGTCCTTGGCCAGAGACACACCTTTGACAAAAGTTGTTTCTTGCAAATCTGTGAGACGCACCAAAAATTTCATGCAAATCCGTTTGTTACTTTGAAGTAAGGTCACTATGTTTTTTTCTCTGTTTTAGATAAGCGCGCGCATTAGATTTAGGCCGCGCATTACCAAAAAAAAACATATGTTTTTTCTGCCCAGCGCGCGCATTGAATTCCGAAAAAAAAACAAGTTTATTTCAGGTAATAAAAAACTTTTTACCAGCCATGTTTTTTTTTGCTAGTTTTTCCCGTAGCCCTCATTAACCCTTACACTGCTATGGGCGACTATAGTCGCCTAAAATAAACCAAGCGCAGCCTGCTGTGGGCGACAAATTCTTAAAAAAAAAAAAAATTGTTCTTCGAATTTTTTTTTTAACTTTTGTTTTGTGGTGTCTTTTTATTTGCACTTTAAAGATAGGTAACAGACTGATTTGGAAATATCATGGCTTTTAATATCAGTTGTTCATCAGATGTTCTTTGAAGAAAAAACGTGCTAGATATTACTTAGTGGGAAACCACACATGCTGCAAATTTTATGCAGCAGTGCAAGGGTTAACTTGATTTAAAATAGGTCAATTTTTTTTTATTTTGTCGCCCTCATTAACTTTTCCATAAATTTGTCCAATGTTTTTTTTCATTTGGTCGCCCTCATTAACTTTTCCGAAAATAGTTTGAATGTTGTTTTTTTCTTAAATGTTTTTTTACAGCCCTCCCTCATTAGATTTTGTTTTTTTTCTGAACTAAAACAGAGAAATAAAACACAAGTGGTCTAATCTGACGGAAAGTCAAAAGGCAACAAACCAACCAAAAACATAACCCTCCCGGTGGAGGCAAAAAGTCATTCTAGAATCACTACTATCTGTTTTGGAGTAATGGTCTTTATAACTACCACAGATATTATGCATATTAGCACCAATAATGGCAGAAAGTCGGCCCTTCCTGAAATTTTGCTGCATAGTAGTACATGTAGTATTACATGTAGTATTCTCATATGAAACATCACGTTATAGTACTTAATAGCCTAGCCATCTAGCTCGGTTTACTAAAAATTGCGCATAGGAAAGAAAATAATAGCTGACAGGCAGCCATTTTAAATTTGATAAAGTGGATTTATTTTAGGTTGCATTCTCCCCTGACACCTCACATTTTGTTTTATACTTAATGGTCTAGCTCTATCTAGCACTGTTTACCCGATGTCAGGTCTATCGAGGTAAATAATGGCCGATTGTCGGCCATTTTGAATTTGATAGAGTTAAAAATTTGCAGCGAGAATCCTTTCTTGAAAACTCACATTTTTTCAAGATGCATCCTTCCCTTAAATCTCACATTTTGTTTTATAGTAAATGGTCTAGCTATCTAGCCCGATTTACCCGATAATGGCCGATTGTCAGCCATTTTGAATTATTCGAGTTACAAATTCCAGGGTACATCCTCTCCTGAAACCTTACAATTTGTTTTATAGTAATGGAGTAGCTATTTTGAGCGGTTTTCGTGATATTCCGCAAAATATTTCAGGCAGATATACCAGTGTTAGAAAAAAAAGTCAAAGAGCTGGGTCAACTTCAAGGTACAAAAACCTGAAAAGGCACAACTAGGGATTTTAGAAATCATTTATGTGCAATATGACTGTAATCAACCCAGTAGTTTTCGAGATCTGCTCCGGAAACAAAATGTGTGTCAAAACAGGTCATAGTAATGAATCAAAATAGGTCAAAGTTCATATACCCCAAATGGCACAACTAGACCCCCTAGAGGTGTTGTGTGTAAAATTTGAAGACAATCAGACAAGTACATCCTGAGATATGCTCCGAAAACAAAATGTTCATGGACGCCGTAACTTCAATCTCCTCTGCGACTTTGCGTATTGAATTCAGATTTAAAATATTTTAACCTGTCCATTATCCACCTAGAAGTAAACTACATACCAAAAATTGTTATCTACTTATTTATTACAAAATTATTTTCTTACAAAGTTATAGGCAAAAGAACAGGTGAAAACTGGACCGAAGCAGAATCTATAGCTTTCTCCGTCGCACCTTCTAAAACTGATCATTAATTCTTGGATCACCCCTAGAAAAACATCTCTTTTTATATTTTCTAATTGATCAAATAAGCTCACCTATTTTACCAGGCTTATGGATGTGTCCTGGCATAATGCCGATCTTACATTCCCCAGGCTAAACACAGGAGAAATAATTTGTTACATTTACATTCAATAACAGTTGAGTGTGTGTGTGTGTGTGTGTATACTGGGTGTGTATACTATATATATGTCAAGGTTCCAGTAAAGCACTTTTGTGCAGTTGTGCATGCAGTGTTTCATCTGGCCATTTCTAACATGGCGCTGCACAATATTGTTGTTCAACTATTGAGAAGCCGCCATGCTCGTTTAAAACTATTGTCACGTCCAACTCGACCCAATCTTGAATCTTGCATTTTTTGACAAATAATAGCTACATGTATGAGAGTAGGATAGAATTTTGTTGTCAAAAAAGAACATTTGTGACCTATCAATGTGGATTTTTCATCTATCCTAGAAATCCAAGACAATATGCTATTTTGAAGGTTCTCGATAACTTAATTTTGAATGGGAAAATTCCAAGATTTTCAAGCTGTGCTGTGCCGTGATTATAGATCACAACAAATATGCAGCATTTCCTTTACTTTATGCTCACTTTTTTAAAAAATAAGACCTTTCAAATATAGCCAATGAGCTATAATTTGATTAGCCCTGATGTTTATGAACCCTGTCAGAGGGGATCAAGCCAAATAACATTGATAACTGATAAGTCACATACTATACATGCTTTTATTGCCACTCAATATACATGTGTTCCATCTGGAATCCAGAAGGGGCATGGCGCCACTTATCATACAGGGCACCTGGTCATGCACGCTGTGCACACATCTACTCAGTCTGAACATTTATACCCAATGCATGGCTCCCACACTTTTTCAATTACAAAATTCAAGGACTTTTCAAGGACTCCTCGATATTTTTCCAAGGATTTTTTTGTGCATGTTGAAAAAGTGGTTCACTGATTACAAAATAAGTTAGGCCAGAAAGTATGAAAAACGACAACTTTTTGAGTTTTTATTACTCTTTTCATCAAATTTCAGACCATGCATATTGATCAGTGAAATTACAATATTGTAGAAAATATGAAATGTAGGCCTTCATCGATTATAATATTTGTTTTTGATATAGATAAAATAGGCACAAGTGCTACATTCTTAAACCACATCATTATTTAAGTGTAGCTTCTTCTTTCATTTATTCGTTTGATTTATCAAGATCAAAATCAAGGACTTTTCTCAGTTTATTTATGTTTTTACAAAAATCAAGGACTTTTCAAGGCCTAGTTTTGAACGCAGTAATATGTTTCTACTATATTAGTAACAGTGCATATTACATCTATCTATGTTTTTAAAACTAATATTGCTGCGGTCATACTATAGTGTATATTTAACCCTTTCAGGCCTGAGTTTACCATTGTCATCTTCAACCACTACAAGCCGCGAATTGCTGCCGCAATTCTCGACTTGTAGTGGTTGAAGATGATTTGATGTGGGTGAAAAATTTGAGAAAATTGCCATGTATTGGTAAAAGAGTTTCATGGAATTTATCTTTCTAAAACCCTTGGTTGTAGGAAAAATAAGTCTGCAGTGTGAATAACTAACTGATTATACCACTCGCCCAGTGCATTTTAAGTGCTACTCGCCCAGTAAAATTTGAACTCGCCCGAAACAAGGGGCACTAAACTAACTCTTAAAACTGTGCCAGCGTTCAAGAGTCGGCTGGTCTACCAGCCTCTTTCTCCCCTGCAGCCTGATACTCCACATTGGAGGTGCTGCTGGAGTACAAAGTTCTAATTCAACCAAGTCTAAGACGTGTTTAATCATTGGAAAATTGACAAAAAACTAATGACTTGTAAATAAATGTAACAGGATGTGAACATATACATTATAGTGACATATATGGACATGTATATTCCTTTAGTTGGCAGTTTAATTATAAACATTTCATTTAGTGGTGGGCGTTAATTAAATTATACTGTCTGTGACGTCCTTTACCAATGTTTAGGTACATCTAGTTGCAGGACATAGATATTTGTTTACATGACATACATTGCACGTGTATGTAACAAAACGCGTAGGCCTACTCGTCAACAAATGTCGGTGTGCGCACGCATGTCTGTTACAATTGGCCCTATAGGGGGGTTACACAATTGACCAATTGCTCAGACAAGTGCCGCAAACTTAGAGCTCAGTGCCCTGAGCTCAGTGCATGCGTACCGTGTCAGCGATGCATACACATGTAGGCCTGCCGACTCCAGGCAGTCATCGCGCTGATCCTAAAATCTCCAATCGTGCTGTAATTACGCCACTCTTTTAGAACCTCGCAGGTCACGATTGCGTGACATGAACTAATAGTAAAACAAATCTATCCTGACATATTATTATTTTCACAGCAGACTAGACAGGGGTCTACATGTTTAAATTACGGAAAAATATGCACTCGCCAACCTGGGCGAGTTCGTGGCCAGCCGAACTCGCCCGTTTTTTTTCCAACTCGCATTGGCGAGCGGGCGAGTGCCAATCATGCACACTGGTCTGTTTTCAGGGATGTAAAATGTTACTTTAATGCATCGTGAGGACTTAAAGGGTTAACATAGTCCGCATAATTAGGTAGTGGTATGGGAGTTGAATTGTTTCTGTAAATCACATACAATGTACATTATACAATAACATTCTGCATAGTAGCGGTTGATATATTTCTGTGCAACGTCAAGAGACAAGATTCAATGCTAACCTTTATAATTCCTGGACAGTTAGGGCCAATAATACGTGTTTTATCTTGGCGTAGAAGTCTATGTTTGACTTTCACCATGTCTTGTTGTGGGATGCCTTCTGTAATACAAACAACTAGGCCAATCTCGGCATCCATAGCATCGTGGATTGCTTTGGCAGCAAACATAGGAGGTACATATATCACAGATGCATCTGCTCCTGTGGCATCCCTCGCCTACGAAAATAAAAAAATATTATTGAAATGTTAATTCAATAAAAGGGGCTATGTTGTCACTTGCTGCTAATCACATGGTTCCCGGACTTTTCAGAATACAAAATTCAATGACTTTTCAGGGACCTTTCAAGGACTTCTCAATATTTTTCAAACATCTTTTTTGTGCATGTTAAAAAAGTGGCTCGAGGATTTTAAAAATAAGTTTAGGCCAGAAGGTATAAAAAACAGCAACTTTGTAGTTTTTATTACTCTTTTTATCAAATTGCAGACCATGCATATCAGTGAATTACAATATTGTAGAAAAAAGAAAATGTACGCCCTCATTGTTTATCGATATTTGTCTCTTGACAGTTATACTGATAAAATATGCACACTACATTCCTAAACACCATCGATATTCGAGTGTAGCTTTTTCTTTCATTTTATCACTAGCTGTCGCCGGTGCAGAACGTTTTTCAAGATGAACAGCAGAATATGACAGGCTGATCAAAATCAAGGACTTTTCCCGGTTTATTTATGTTTTTACTAATATCAAGGACTTTTCAAGGCCTGGAATGTTTTTTTTTCAAATTTAAACATTTTCTCGTTTTCACGGACCCATGGGAACCATGTAATCATAACCCTTCCACAATTATGGATGCATAAGTAATTTATTTCATATTATTTGATAATAGAAGCAATGCAACTGTAGTAGTCTGTACACAGGGATGTTGTCCCAGAAATTGAGAACTGGACAGGACACAAATTTTTAGTGATCAATATGTTTTTTGCTTTTTCCAACGGTGGTGGTGGGCAACATCTGAGGGTACAGGGTGTACCTACAAATCTGGAAGGTATTTTACATACAGGTCTAGCTATTTTACTGATATTAATTAACCACAATTTCAAAAGACTACCTTGAAAGCTACAATTAAGTCTAATTATTTACAAGTTACATGTTTGCAGGTCACTTCAAATTTGCAGTGTTTCCTCCAAAGCATTATATAACCCTCTATGCTTTATTTATTGGCTGTTGTGTTGACACACTCATTCAGGCTAGAGTAATAACATCTATTGTTATTTTATAGCACTTTTATTTGTCCTTTAAATAAATTGAAGGGGAAAGGAGCAATGAATTGGATAGATTGGAATTTGCATATGTTTTGATTCAAATTATACAAAATTAATTAAAAGTAAATTTTACCCAATAGAAGTTGTGGGTCTACATAGACACAAATTCAAGTCTATGAAGATTACAATAATTATCGTTGCAACACTTACGTCATATGTAAACATCATAGTATGGTCACTAGTTAGGCATAGCCGTCGAAGCAACGAAGGCTAATCCTTTTCACCCTATTACATTAGTCTTGCAGATCACGATAAATTAAAACATTACATACATGTACAGTATGTATATCTTATATTACATATTATATACTTCACAATAAACATACATTTGCGCAACCCATATATATTTATATAATTTTTTTATATTGTAGATAAATTAAAACATTACATGTACAGTATGTATATCTTATGATTGCCTACATATTATATACTTCACATTGAACATACATTTGCGCAACCCTTATATATTTATATAATTTTTTTATATTGTAGATAAATTAAAACATTACATAGTATGTATATCTTATGATTGCCTACATATTATATACTTCACATTGAACATACATTTGCGCAACCCTTATATATTTATATATTATTTTATATTGTACAGCTGCGATTGTACAATTTTGGATAAAATTATGTTTACAAGATAATAAAGATTTTTTTTTGTTATAATTATATTTTATATCATATGTTATTATTTTATTTTATATCAAGTGTTATTATACAGCTGTTCTGTGTGTATCAAATATCTTAATCTTGGGTGGAATTGATAAGGAATGGACTTTAAATTAAGAAATGGGATTTAATTGATTTTTCTTGGAACAAGAGGAATTGTTATTGACTTGGGAATTAAAAAAAGAAATGGGAATGGAATTTGGAATTGAAAAAAAGGAATTGATCCCAGCTCTGGACAATACACAGTAAATTTATCAATGAGAAATACATTACCTCCGTCACACTGTCAAAAACAGGCAATCCATGCACGACCTGCCCACCTTTACCAGGTGAAACCCCACCGACCATTTGTGTGCCATAATCAATAGCCTGTGCACTATGTACTTTTCCCTGAAAGTAAGCATCTGATTAGAGGAATATTACAATGTATAAAAGCATAAAAAATTATACTACTAATTCTAAACTGTCCTTATCTGAACAAGTGCTACAAAATAAAACAAAATTACAATCTTGGTTCTGAAGGTACTTTTAACATGGCAATTTAAAAGTCACCAGGGCAGAAAAAATCACAGTTTACCTGCCCTGTTGTCCAGTATAAAAAAATCCTAATGTCAATGGCTGTTGAGGTTAACCCATGTCACAAAAACTGACAGATACTCATCTTCAATAACCAAGTAACGAGTGGTATATGTAGGCTTCTTGAAAGATGTGAAATATTTTGGGTAGTATATCCATAAAGTGGCGTTGCGTTTTTTGTTTTGTTAAGTATATATTTAACCATTTCAGAGATTCAGCCTTCAGGGTACAAAATAGTCGCCTGCGATTCGCGAAATGCAGGCTAAATTTTAAAGGTGGCATGTGAAAATATGACCTGCTAAAAGCTAGGATTTAATTTGTTCAGAGTAGCCAAAAGCTACAGAATTTTGAGCAATTGTGGATCAAACTCAATAAAATTATTAGCAATTTTTTTTATATCATTTATGATAGGAAAACACCTCATACTCTGAAACGTGATTGAAAATAGCTATGTACACAACATTTTTTTAAAAGCTCAAATTAATCACAGGTCATTTTTATCTAGTATCTGCCGTCCTCAATTGGTCCAAGTTTAGCAATTTATAAATTAGAATTATGAAGGTGACTGACCAAAATTGTAAAACAGCAGCCAGGTCATATTTTTTTGGCCTGTGATTGTAGAAAAATATCAGTAGGCTATATTTCATACCAATTTCGCTCTCTGAGATTGTTTCGAGATTGTGACCAATTTCGCTCTCTGAGATTGCATAGAGATTGTGTCAGCAATTCCACCATGAAATGAGTGGGAAAAAATATCAGGCAGAAAATGTTTTATATCAACTGTTAAAGTTCATTATTGAAAATCAATTTACCTGTTTGCCAGTGATTCCTTGACAGATAACCTTTGTATTTTTGGAGATCATAAGATTTTTGCGTGTGCTGTCATAGCTTGTATTTCTGACTGAAGTGGCAACAAGACGATGCACTGAAATTGAGATATCACATTTAATCTATCAACCTTTCACGCATCGCCATATGGCTGGGGCTAACAAGTCACAGATTTGGCAAAAGGTTTCCTCATTTGGCTAATTCCTTAGCTAATAATGTCTTTGAGCCAAGGCTGGCCCTGTAATGGTAGGCCCTACTACTAAAAGTACTGTAATAGCGTTTTTATCATAATAATCGCTCAGGGCGTTAATTAGAATACAGCGCGATGCTACAGGGGGTGCTTATTGGAGTAGTTAGAAAAAAGTTGCGTGTGAAATATTGGTAGACTATCCAGGGCTTACCAAATCGCATGCCCGGGTGCCCTGGGCTATCATCTTTTCACATTGGGCTACCAGAAGTTTTCTATTTTTGTCTCTATACTATACCCTGGGCCACATTCATTTTGGTAATTCTGTAGTCATGTTTTTCATAGATTTCTCCGTCAATTATAAACCGATTTCCTTGAAATTTAGCACAGGCAATTTTCAAGTCATATCCTAACGTTGGTAAACATTTCGCAAAATTATATTGAATATTTCAAAAGTTAGACCATTTGACATGTAATAAAATTCTAGAATTAGTTTAATGGGTTTAAAGAGGTACGTCATAAATTCAATTTACTACATACATTAAATGCTCTAACTTTTGAAAAACTGAATATAATTTTACGAAATTTACAGGGATATTAGGACTCTGATGAAATATGATTTTTACAAAATTGCATGAAAATCGGTTGTTAATTGACGGAGAAATCAACGAAAAGCATGCGCTACTGGTTAAATGTGGCCCAGGCCCAGGGTATAATATGAGTTGTCCAGTAGACCTAGTCCGAAAAGTCATCCGGGCTAGCAAACACAATAACTGAATAAGGATTTGTCTACCCCTGGCCTGGTATCCTCACGTCATTCGGTGCATGTCCCTACTAGAGCAAAGTGCCCTAAGTTCGACCATGCCCTAAGTTCGACCAAATATTATTTAATGAAAAACCAGGAGGTCCCTTCTTCTTTGAGGTCAAAACAAAACTTCTCAACATTATATTCATGCTGCCCTCTTTGTTTTTCAAGACCGATATTAAAGTACCTTCTAATACAAAACTGCTTAATAAAAAAATTAAAAAAAAGGTTTAGAATTGTATATCATGGAAATGTGAAGTTACTACCCATGTTACCCGCTGCAATTATTTGAATATTGAATTAAACCTGAAAATTCTTGAAATAGTAACTTAAGATCAAAAATGTAGGGTAAGAACACCATATTTTTTTTAATTTAACATGGGAACGGCTATAGCCTCCAGCCTAGCACCTCCTTCAGGGTGGTTGAACTTAGGGCTTCCAAATTTACATATGGTGCCTAAGTTCAACCACATTTAAAAAAATATATATTTAACTGTTAATAAAACCTCCATACTCATACAAAAGTGTTTATTCCGTAGTAATTTAAAAAACGAATTGAGGCTGGACTATCTAGAGTATCAGCAAACAAAAAGATGAGTTTATGATAATTATACAACAAATTAAAAACATATTCAAATCAAAATTGCAATTGCAACTGCATTGCGTCCCAGCGGACACTATTAGTATTTGAGGATTCTACCTCTCCCCCTTGAAACGGCCCCTGTAAAACCCTGCAAATTAAAATTCATCACAACATATAATCCTTTTTAAATTTATATCTCATATTTTTACCTGATTCAACAATTAAATCTTGTCATTATACAGAGTAAGAGCTTTAATATTGAAAATAAACCAAAGTGGTCGAACTTAGGGAGGGGTTGGTTTAACTTAGGCAAAATACAAAAATATGTGAAAATGTAAGGTCCCTGAATCCCATGCATGAAGGAGAAAAAAATGGATGAGACAACAGTCCTTCGACAATTCTTCAGGGGAGACATACTTTTATTTTCTCAAACAGTACAGAAACTGGCAGGAATACAGATATTTCCTAAAGTGGTCGAACTTAGGGCACTTCGTTTGCTCTATAGGTCGGGTTATTTATAATCCTGCCGTCTGGGCAAAATAATGACAAAAATTCCAACGTTAAAAAAAAAATATTTAGGCGTGTTTTAATTTTTTCTCTGGACTAGAGTCTAGACTAGCCTATACCCAAAGTCACATTAAAAGTTATCAACCAGGATCGCATGTTTTTCGTCGATTTCTCGGACAATTGTCAACCGATTTTAATGAAATTTGGTAACAATCATATTTCAGCAGAATCCTAATATCCCTGAAAATTTCGTAAAATTATATATCGTATTTCAAAAGTTAGACCATTTGACATGTAATAAATTGAAATTACAACGTCCCTCTATAAACCCATTAAACTAATTCTAGAATTTTGTCAAATGGTCTAACTTTTGTAATATTAAATATAATTTTGCGAAATTTTTACCGCTGTTAGGATTTGAATAGTAAATGGCCTTTGCAAAATTTCAAGAAAATCGGTTCAGAATTGACGGAGAAATCGCCGAAAATCATGCGATCCTGGTTAATTTGACGGCGAGTATAGTCTATAGGTCGTACGCCCAATATCGCGAACCAGGTTTTTCGCCATTTAAAAAATATTTACTGACTGAAATTATTTTTTTTTACTTCTATACAACTCACTAACATGTCCGGCGATCTCCAGGTATAATTTTTGTTTGAAAAATATTTTAACTTGGGAGATCCTTTCTTTGTTATGTATAACGTTTTTCACGAATTTCACTTAATATCGCCCACCGCTCTAACGATGAATGACTTGCACCTGTCATTAACATTATACATGACAAAGAAAGGATCTGACGATGTAAAGTATTTTTTGCCGAAAAAACGGCAGAAATAGGCGCCGTATAATTTGGCAAGTTAAATAAAGTTGAAAAAAATTAAATTTAGTCACCAAATATTTTTTAAATGGCAAAAAACGTGGTTTGCGATATTGGGCGTATGAGGCTATATAGTCCTAACCGTTCTAACGTTAGTCTAGACCTAGCGCCTGGACGAAAATCTGACTAAAAAATCTGTAAACCACATTATCGAATAACTTAGTCTCTTAGAAAGGCCTAACAGAATGATTAATATCATAAACAACACCTAGCTCCGTCTAGATCTAACAGCTGGTCAGCAGGTGCGAACTGAATATGGTGCGAAACGCAGAAAAGAAATCTCTGTGACCGAGTCACGAGTCGAGTGTGACTTATAAATTCTGCGACTTGTGATCTTCATAATACAGCCAGTACAGGCCTATTTATACAAGAAATATATCATAGTATTCAAAAAGTAGTTGAAGGTTGTAAAATGTAACCTTATTAATCGTTTTAAATGGATTTTCTCACCAGGCAGACGCCAGAAAAGTCGTGTCGTCGCGGCCATCGTGAAAGGTCACAACAGAGGCTGCAGAGAAGTACGATAGCACAAAATCAACAGACCAATAGGAGCAGGTGTTACAAAAAAGGCTGTATTCAACTTTGTGATCGAGATGACTCGAAAATAACGCTATTATATGCAAGGAAAATAATGTTATTTTGAAACATCAATAACATAAACCAACATAGACTAGACTATATTCTAGTCAAAAACATCATGTGCCATTGATGATCGTGTATCATCATCCCGGACGGCTTAGGGGGCACACCACGTGGAATCCACGTGTATTTGGGGTAGACAATTGGTAGACACGTGTTCCACTAAACATTTATGTTTGAACTCTGGTCCTACTCCTAGAGGGCTTTGAGGTTGGGATGCGTCGCAAAAATACATGTGAACATGTTTCGAGCTCCTTATATTGGAACATGTCTTTTTGATATGTGTTGCGCGGGGGGCTTAGCCGGAGGAGATGTGACATGGCTATGCGTAACTTATCTGAATAAGTTTCTTAGTCAGTGTTAGCGTCGACTATATAACAATTCACAGTCAAGTCACCAAGTATAATTTGGCAAGTTAAATAAAGTTGAAAAAAATTAAATTTAGTCACCAAATATTTTTTAAATGGCAAAAAACGTGGTTTTGCGATATTGGGCGTATGAGGCTATATAGTCCTAACCGTTCTAACGTTAGTCTAGACCTAGCGCCTGGACGAAAACCTGACTAAAAAATCTGTAAACCACATTATCGAATAACTTAGTCTCTTAGAAAGGCCTAACAGAATGATTAATATCATAAACAACACCTAGCTCCGTCTAGATCTAACAGCTGGTCAGCAGGTGCGAACTGAATATGGTGCGAAACGCAGAAAAGAAATCTCTGTGACCGAGTCACGAGTCGAGTGTGACTTATAAATTCTGCGACTTGTGATCTTCATAATACAGCCAGTACAGGCCTATTTATACAAGAAATATATCATAGTATTCAAAAAGTAGTTGAAGGTTGTAAAATGTAACCTTATTAATCGTTTTAAATGGATTTTCTCACCAGGCAGACGCCAGAAAAGTCGTGTCGTCGCGGCCATCGTGAAAGGTCACAACAGAGGCTGCAGAGAAGTACGATAGCACAAAATCAACAGACCAATAGGAGCAGGTGTTACAAAAAAGGCTGTATTCAACTTTGTGATCGAGATGACTCGAAAATAACGCTATTATATGCAAGGAAAATAATGTTATTTTGAAACATCAATAACATAAACCAACATAGACTAGACTATATTCTAGTCAAAAACATCATGTGCCATTGATGATCGTGTATCATCATCCCGGACGGCTTAGGGGGCACACCACGTGGAATCCACGTGTATTTGGGGTAGACAATTGGTAGACACGTGTTCCACTAAACATTTATGTTTGAACTCTGGTCCTACTCCTAGAGGGCTTTGAGGTTGGGATGCGTCGCAAAATTACATGTGAACATGTTTCGAGCTCCTTATATTGGAACATGTCTTTTTGATATGTGTTGCGCGGGGGGCTTAGCCGGAGGAGATGTGACATGGCTATGCGTAACTTATCTGAATAAGTTTCTTAGTCAGTGTTAGCGTCGACTATATAATTCACAGTCAAGTCACCAGGCGATCGGAGTGTCATTCTGTAAATCATATCGGCGGCCGATCTGCCATTTGACTGGGGGTGGTAACTCATTGTACGGTTTCTAGTGATACCGAATTGATCACACAAAGCATCCCATAAGCGTGATTTGAACTGGGCACCTCTATTCGTAGTGATAGTGACAGGGGTCACGAAATGAGCCACCCATCCGCTTGTAAACTTATGCATGCCTAACGCAGTAGGCAAACGCAGAGATGATAACTAATGTTGATCTGACCAGAACGGAACACGACAATCCATGATTGGATTGGGTCAGTATAATGGATTGGTCGGTGCAGGCAAAGGCCAGCCGGGCCATCAAGGCTGATGGACGGGCGACTGTCGCCAGGAAATGTATGTTAACTTAATGTGTCGATTATGATCATGTATGATTAGATGTTAAATCAATGTTGTGAATATGATGATGTAAAGTGCATATAAGTAACGGACGTTGTAGAGGGGAGTGATGCGGGCTTGGTACGAGATTGAGGCGGGCCAGAGTGCTGTCACAGGCACGATGGTGCGCGCTCTGGTTTAGAACCAAGTGGTTTTATGTTCTCTGTTACGTTGGGTAGAGTCAACTGACGATGTAATTGTATTTGTATATTATATGTGGTCCACACAGTGAGGAGAAATAAACACAACGTTTTCCTAAAGAAGGACCTTGTTGAATGAGCCAGGAGTCTGAGATTGAAAACCAACCCTTCGCCGTCCGCCGTGTCGTGTTGGCGTCGGGATTGCGTCAAGGGTTGACGTCTCTTTTCATTGGCGAGCTTGCCAGGATCTGTGTGGACGACTTGACGTCAATATTTGACGTCTTAAGAAGGAGAAGTCAGTGACAGAGAGGACAGTTTTTGTTTTGGCTGCTGATGTTACTGGTACTATGTTATAGTTGCGTCAGCGCCGGTGTTAGCGCTGGACCAGCAGGACAGTGATATGGCTTGTGACATTGATCTAGTTTGGCAGCGCTTCAGTGACAGCAGTGGCAGAAGGAAATTCGGACAATGTTAAAACCTGTAGGAGGACTGGAGTGGTGGACGGATAACGTCTGCTGCTGACGATGGTTGTGGACAAATTTGTATTCCCTTAAGGTTTCCTGAAATATTTTTCCTGCCAATAGTTACAAGGTATGTGACTTGAAATTTAAAATTGCTACTGAAGCCGTTGCTGGACCTTTAATTTAGAAGTGTAAACATTGTATATAAACAGTATTATGGCAACGTCCACATCAATTAAAATAAACAGTGTTATGGCAATGTCGACGTCAATTAAAGGGCGTCGCCCAGTGCCATGGAAAAAAGCAACAACACGCAGGACAGTCCCAAATGTAGAGATCAATTTCAGAAGACATCTCTGCAACGTTGCCGATGATGACAGCCCAGTGGAGAGCAGAAAAGCTGATCAAAATCACATTTGGATCGCGGTGGTTGCCAGGGAGCTGCATGGTGACAAGCTGACATTTTGGGTGTTGGACTGGTTCACCACACTCAACCACACTTACCCACACCTGTGTCGCAGCACAGAGAGGAGACTGATGGGGAAGTGTGCCGCTCAAGAATGCGTCATTGGTCGCATAATAAGTGTTAGGTCGGGCAGTGAACGCCCTGTGGTCGACCTGTAGTCGACGGCGTTCAGCTCGGTCTGATAATGCATAGGAGTCTGTTAAATGCTCCTCGGACTGGACATGATTAAAAACAGTGATTAGCACATTATCTAAGTGAGTCGGATAAATGCCGACTTGTTTTCGGAAAAAGGTATGTGAAATTTTTGTGCTACACCTGATAATAATTACACCACCCACACCTCTAGTACGTCAGACCGCATATAACCAGATAACATGGTTCAATTTGCTCAGTAGTATGTAGCGGAATGCTACATCATTCTGTTGAATTATTGATCAAAATTGGAAGTAATTAGTAAAACTGGTTTATATGTCATAATTAATGACAAAACGAAAATTTTGAATTTGGTAATGAGTGAGAATACGTTCACTGAATTATTTTTCTATCAAATTGACCCCTGGGAAGGAATATGACAGTATTGAGAGGCAAAGTGGGCAGGGTTGGGATTGAAAATAAATATCAGAATTACCTCTCATAATCATGATAATGTTTGGGAACAAAGAATAGCGGACATTGAGGCTACGATAGCTCTCCCCAGATTCTCCCCATTACATTAATGAAAAATGGTTGGTTATTTAATAACCCTAGAATTCCTCAGGAGGCATCTATGAGTTAGGTGTCATATTTATCAAATATGCATATAAAAAAATGATAAAACCCATTAAAATGAGGATAATTCTCATTTGATGTGTTGTATTTGAATATTTTAACAAAATTAGGTTATTTGTAGTCTATTCACTAGGATGTGAGAATTGCGATAGCAGTTCACCACGCGCAGTGAATGGGAAGTAAATAAAATTACAGAGCAATTGAAGGGTTAGTAATTTCTGATTGACGCGATACCAGTGTCCCCAGTACAATGTGATACTGGCGGGTTTCGTGGGAAATGTGATTGCTCATGGTGAGAGCTCTCAGGTTAATCAGAGTATGTTCGCCAAAGAGAGTGTACATGATTTTTCGAATTTAGCGAGTGGAGCTGTTATAACCTGGTCTCGTATGGTATCAACATGTATTGTGATAACCGAGTGATAGCAGACCTAACAAAGGTGTTCACAGTCCATAGGATCGCTAGTAAATATTATGTGTATAATGTATCAGTACAGAACCGATCCCATGTAAGTGACTGAGGACAAGTACAGAACCCCCGAAGCTGTTGCGGTGTCAGACGCGCAGCGTAGGGCAGGTTCGAACCCATACATACACAGCCAATGAGCTGAGGGCTGGGTTCGAGTATGTCATAACATATGTGGCAAAATGACGCCTTCTCTGAAACCGACACATTTGTGTTGAACCGTGACATCACCCAACGACGGGATCAGTTAGTTGTTATAACGCTGCCCTGGTGACAATTCCCGAGGTTTCTGCAGAGAAGTCGCCCATGCCATGTGTCCATGTCATTGGTATATAAATGACGAGGGATTTTATGACACTGTTGGGGTTACCCACAAGAAAATGTTAAAATATATTATGTATATCTTGAGACTTGCTGCTGAACGTTGACTTAAAGACTGAGATTGGACACTGGGGTGGTGTACCATCTTCAGGTCAACAGGGACAGCACTAGCTATTTTTAATAATCATTAATTGCATGCATTAATTAACCTATGTATTATTGTGAAACATGAGCTCTTACAAACACTCCTCGAGCACCCGGAATGGCAAGCATTATAACAAATTGAGGACATAACCCTTACACAAATTAAATGCTCGGTTGCCCAGCTGAACATTGGATACGAGCGGCCGCCGTTCCTCGTTCCGCTGGACATTACCGTTGTCTTTGTTGTCGCCGGTTGCTCTAGTCATTAGTTGTGCGTTCTTGCTATGGTGGATGTGCCATGCGTCAAAATTGTGGAAGTTACGTTGTAAACTTTTGTGGGAGGCGATAAAACTACAGCGGAAGATCGTTGGATCGCAGTAACGCGACCAGAGAGGACATGAGAACAAGTGTGGTGAGGACAATCACGTAATATTGTTTGCTACTTAGTTAAGTAATGAATTATGGACATACTAGTGTACTATTACCGATGTGAACAATAACCAAGATGCGAACAATAATCGTTACCAAGAGTATTTAATAATGACTTATTCACATGTATATCACTGTTGTGCTCTTCAGTGTTGTGAAACTTGTTGTTACTTAAGAAATGTTCATCTTACTCACATAACGTGAACCACTGTTGTATGTCCATGTATAATTTTATAAGTGTTAGCTGGAGTTAAAAGAACATAATCCGTTTTTTAACTTTGAGGGATAGGCCTATGTAAACTTATGCATGCCTAACGCAGTAGGCAAACGCAGAGATGATAACTACTGTTGATCTGACCAGAACGGAACACGACAATCCATGATTGGATTGGGTCAGTAATTGATTGGTCGGTGCAGGCAAAGGCCAGCCGGGCCATCAAGGCTGATGGACGGGCGACCGTCGCCAGGAAATGTATGTTAACTCAATGTGTCGATTATGATCATGTATGATTAGATGTTAAATCAATGTTGTGATTATGATGATGTAAAGTGCATATAAGTAACGGACGTCGTCGAGGGGAGTGATGCGGGCTTGGTACGAGATTGAGGCAGGCCAGAGTGCTGTCACAGGCACGATGGTGCGCGCTCTGGTTTAGAACCAAGTGGTTTTATGTTCTCTGCCACGTTGGGTAGAGTCAACTGACGATGTAATTGTATCTGTATATTATATGTGGTCCACACAGTGAGGAGAAATAAACACGACGTTTTCCTAAAGAAGGACCTTGTTGAATGAGCCTGGAGTCTGAGATTGAAAACCAACCCTTCGCCGTCCGCCGTGTCGTGTTGGCGTCGGGATGGCGTCAAGGGTTGACGTCACTTTTCACGCTGAAAAAAACATCTGCAATATAGTCTCTGTTCTAACGTCGACTAATGGTATGGCTTCAGGCAAACGTGTAAAACGTTCGATGCATGTCAACAAATATTTAAAACCATATTGGAATATGGTAAAGGCCCAACTAGGTCGACGTGTACATGATCGAACCTCTCTGTCGGTTCACCGAACTTTCTGAAAACTGGTTTATTATGACGTGGGACTTTAGCGGTTTGACAACCTGTGCAGAATCTGTACCAATTAGCGATATCGATATTCATTCCATGCCACACAAAACGTGAATTTATAAAAGGTTTCGTGGCTTTGTGAGATGAGTGTCCTAAACCGTGAAGTGTTGTAAAAACCTTTCTTTGGTCTTGCTTGTCCGGCCGATACGTCGCAACATACCAATACGTCGTCGAAGGTTTTAAGTAATCGAAAATCCAGAGTTGAGGATGTCGAATGTCTCAAACGTGTAAATTTGGTGTCTAGAGCCTGATCTGCACTCTATTAAGTCTTTATAATTGATTACTGAATCACAGCCAATAGCTGACACAGACAGTCGCGACTCTGCGATATAGGCCAGATGCCTAATTTGGCAAAGTGTCGAGTCAAAGGCTTATGATCGATTTTGACGAGAAATTCACGTCCTTCCAAGTTGTGTCTGATATTTTTTTACTGAAAAATTACAGAGGTTTCCAAACGTTATCGATACACTGCTGCAACACTCCGCGGACGGCGAAATCACTAGCATCACATGTGATATTCAATGGTGCCGACGGGTTTGGATGAGTTGATAAAGTCGCGTTCGCCAGCATTTGCTTTGATTTGAAAAATGCTAAATTTGCACTATTGGTCCAATGTAGTTCGAAATTAGATTTGGCCGATAACCTGGTCTGTCCTTCATTGGCTTCCGTCAGTAAATTGTTCAAAAGTGTCAATTTCTCCGCACAGTGGGGAATAAATCGATGGCCATCACTCCCCATTGCGAGCAAATTATGGGCACAGCAAATTGTTTATAGCGTTCCTAAAATAGAGTGGAGAGGTGTAGTATGAAGCACTTGAAGTAGATTTATGAGATGAGTTGTAGACTGTTGGGTCTGCTGAGCACAATTATTGAGGATGTTAAATCTGTTGATCAGACGCAGTTTCATGATATAGTAGACGTGTTATTATTTTTTGACACATAACACATCGAATTTGTGAGGATTTTGGGTCATATGATATCATGTACAAATATCAGTAATAATTGCTAGGGTACTATTTTAAGCAAGAGTGTAGTATATGGTTAGTAATTCTACCTGCGGGCAAATATTTTTCCGAGAAACGACATTAACAGAAATAGCCTGTCATGTCAAATATGCTGAATGTGAAAATTATTGAAAATCTCTAAGGACAAAAACTTCTCGTGGCAATAGTCTAGGTCGGACTGTATTGATTTATTCACAGTTTGATCCAGATTTGAAAACAAAATTTTGAAAGATGAATATTTGACTAACAGGAGTCTACTAGGACTGCATAGTATGCATTTCGACTGCGGACGCTTCCCCCAAAAAATACATTTTTTTTAATATATGTTCTTTTTGAGGAACATTTGCAATCACGTCAAAATCTTTGGCTTCGTATTGACACAGTTTAGCTCGTGTTGTGTGGAGCCAGGAAGTGTATGGTGCGTAAGTGTGAGGCGGCAGCTCAATTACATAAATCACAGTCCGGTAGGCCATCTGTATGTGTCAGTGAGCACATGTGTCTGCACATAATGTGGCGTGACAGAGGGCGTCACCGACCCGAATACAAATTTTTTTTTTAAAGTTGTTGGAAAAATCGTGCTGTGTCTAAACACATTGCACGATGTAAATTTATTTTTGCTAGAAAGTCTACTAGGAGTCTACTAGGATTGCATAGTATGCATTTCGACTGCGGACGCTTCCCAAAAGAAATACATTTTTTTTAAATATATATTCTTTTTGAGGAACATTTGCAATCACGTCAAAATCTTTGGCATCGTATTGATACACTTTAGCTCGTGTTGTGTGGAGCCAGGGAGGTGTATGGTGCTTAAGTGTGAGGCGGCAGCTCATTAACATAAATCACAGTCCGGTAGGCCATCTGTATGTGTCAGTGAGTACATTTTTTAAAAGTTGTTTAAAAAATCGTGCTGTGTCTAAACACATGGCACGATGTAAATTTATTTTCGCTAGAAAAACAAATATTTTGTAAAGATATAAAATTAGATTTCGATACATGACTGAGACAAATTCTAGGTGTGAATACGGCTACTGTTGATAACACCTTAGGTCCAGCGTGGTGGAGGGAATATGTGTGTGAAAAATTCCAGAGGCGCCATGGAAACAATGCCTGACCAAATGTATGTGAATGTTAATGAGCTGAGTTTATCGGATGTTGTGCGTGTTGCATCTCGGGTAGGCGGGGTTGCACGGGGCCGCGTTGGCCACAATCAGCTAAACTACTGGAATCGGTGGCGCCAGCTAGTGGCGACAAACTTACCAACATATAATATTAAGACAAGACTGCTCCCTGAATTGGAAAATATCATTATATTTTGTGATTCATAACATGCAGTCCAAACGTTATTATATTTCAAAGACCAAATAAGACCGTTTATTCACATGTATGGAGGTGGACCTAACCCTATAAAAGCTCTGTGAGTCGAGGTAATAATTTGTCAATTCTAAAATCAGAATTGTGTACAAAAAATATATTTTTTTAGAAAAATCTGGTGGAAAAATTCTTATAAAATCGCCTTACCCGAATAAAGTGTTTTACCGAATTGCACAAAAATCGGAAAAATATTTTCTTCCCAGTCACCGACAGTGGTGTAATTAAGAAAAAAAAAATTAAATTGGATATAATTTAAGGGATTAGACTATTTTGTCTAAATTTAGACGAGTCATAAAATTTGCTGTGAAATCCGCCATCTTGGAAATTTCCAGACCACATGGACTTCTGTCAGGATTAATGAATTTTTTCGCTGTTACAGCGAAAAACATGTGAACCTCTTGTTGTACAACATTTCTAAATAACCTATATAATGGCATTAAATGTACATTTGACCCTAAATCCTCACGTACATTGCAAAAATTAAGATTTCAATTTTTTGGTCCCCCAACAAAGTTTAAACATCCATCTTGTGAGTCAGTTTGCGATTGACGGACAATTAGCAGTTCGAATCTGTAGCTTGATCTGTCGAAAAGTTAGTTGTGTATACCTATTGGCCATCATAGGGTCGCCAATATTGGGTTGGTGAGCCCCCAAGTAGGTTGCGTGCTCACTCACATCGGTAGTCACCAATATTGGGTAGTATGGCGGGCATGAACCGCCAGCATGCAACCTCAATTTTCAAAGTCCAGTCGGATCTGCGGTAAGGGATAAAATACTCAGAGTAACTCCATGTAATTCATTCTTCGGTTATTGTAGTCAATCCAACAATTCAATACGCTGTGCACTCGCTGGAAAAGTAATGATTGTTTTAGAAGATGATTCAAATCGGGTATGGTTTTGTACAAAAAGGAATTTTGTCCCAGCGTGGTAATAATAATAATAATAATAATAATAACAATAAACTTTATTTATAGGGGGTAGACCTTTTAGTACATCGTGCTAATTTGCAATGGGCACTCTTTGTACACATGAGCAATAGTAGGCCTACAATGATTTAAATATGTACAAAACTAATGGTAAAATATAATACAGGATATACACTTTAATACAGACTATAATACAAAATTTTATACATAAATTTACACTGCAAAAACATCATGGCTACTTAAGAATATGTACATCATAAGTGTATTAAATTTTATTTACTATTCAATTATTGTTATAGTCATAGACTCAGAAGCAGACTCAGATTCATTTATTTGATCAAATAATAACATTTACATATTTTGATTAATAGTATAGCAATGATCAGGAGACATCCACTAAAACGGTAGATCCTCACCGTGGAGGCCACCTCAGAAAGAAAATAATAATTGAATAATAATAATAATAATAATAATAATAATAATAATAATAATAATAATAATAATAATAATAATAATAATAATAATAATAATAATAATAATAATAATAATAATAATAATAATAATAATAATAATAATAATAATAATAATAAGAAAAATAATGAATCTGAGTTTGCTTCTGAGTATATGACTATAACAATAACTGAATAATAATTACAATTTAATACACTTATGATGTACATATTCTTAAGTAGCCATGATGTTTTTGCAGTGTAAATCTATGTATAAAATTTTGTATTATAGAAAAAAAAGAAGAAGAAGAAGAAGAAAAAAAAGAAGAAGAAGAAGAAGAAGAAGAAGAAGAAGAAAAAGAAGAAGAAGAAGAAGAAGAAAGAAGAATAAAGAAGAATGAAGAAGAATAAAGAAGAATAAAAGCAATATAAAATTATACATGCAAGTGAAAAATAAAGGATATTCTTCTTGTCCAAGTAGGCTGAGTTCAAGAAAAAAACACGTTTTTTTAATTCTTATCATATGTGCCAAAATGTGCCCATATACATTTATACACATACCCAGCGAATACAAGGCACCGACACAACGCTGGCTAAATGTTGGGCCGACGTCGTAGACAGCGGGCCAACACTGAACCAACATCAGGCCAACGCCCCGTGCCTGCAGGATTTATAATATACGTCATGTACACATACATAGCAATCAGGGGTATTACATTCTAAATTAAAATAAGTCAAAACAAAGTTTTTGGCGTACATTGACATGCTTTTGATGCTGAGGGTGGTCAATTTTGCTATGTTATTCATTGTACAGTTGTTTATGGTTTCCGGTATACAGAAAAGTAATGATTGTTTTGCAAAATCATGTTTAAGGCTACATTTGAATAGATTTTGATTCCTGGTGTTTTGTGCGTGATTATTTGCTTTATTAGAAAGATTTTGAAAGTACAGAGGTAAGTTATTTTTTAGATATTTGTAATATAATTTCAACTGTTTTATTTTGAATGTGTCTTCAGTTTTTAAAAGCGCAAGTTTTTAAAAATTGGATCACAGTGTGGAAATATTTTGCTAAACGTTATGATTCGGAGACATTTTTTGGAGTTTTGTGATTCAAAATGGATTATGTCCCCAAACTAGCAAAGAATAATTTATATGTGGCAATAAAAGGGAATCGTAGAGTAAAAGTAGAACATTTATTGGTACATTGTGTCTTAGTCTTGTCAATATCCCAGTTACTCTTGATATTTTTAATGGTATGTGGTTGTTCCAGTTTAAATTTTTATTGATTATTAATCTGAGAAAATTAAAATTATTGACACAATCGATTTTGTTTTCATTTATTATTATTTCTGGTTCTATTATTTTTTCTGTGGCTGATAAAAAAATATGCTTTTTGATATAGGTACATTTAGAGATAATTTGTTAACTTTGAACCAGCTAGATATTTTACATAATTCTCTGTTTATTAAATTATTATTTATGCCTTTCTTTGTTAATAAAGTTGTATCATCAGCAAAGATAATAAACTTGAACAGTTTACTTGAATTGTAGAGATAGTTCACATTATATCAGAAACAACAATGGACCGAGTATTAAACCCTGTGGTACACCAGTAGAAATTTTTTGATGGTCTGAATTAACATTAGTAAAGTTTAGATATTCCGTTCTATTGTCTAGGTAATTTTTTATCAATCCAGTCGAGTTTTTGAATAATCCGTAGTGTTTTAATTCATGTAGTGAAATATTGTGGTTCAGAGTGTCAAAAGCTTTTGAAAAGTCTAAGAATATGCCAATAGGGGTATCACCATTATCGATAAAGGATAAAATCCTGTCTACAAGTTCTAAAGATGCCATTTCAGTGGAATGGTACGGTGGCCCACAGGTGCCACCAACATTAATGCAAGTTCAAAAACATTTATGCATCTTCAGAAACATTATGGCAAGTGCAGAAATATTAATGCAAGCTCAGAAACATTATTGCAAGTTCAGAAACATTAATGCAAGTTCAGAAACATTGATGCAAGTTCAGAAAACATTTATGCAAGTACGATTGAAAACATTTATGCATGTTCAGAAAACATTTATGCAAGTACGATTGAAAACATTTATGCATGTTCAATAAACTGAACTTGCATAAATGTTTCCAAGCGTACTTGCATATTTTTTTTCAATCGTAGTTGCATAAATGTTTTCTGAACTTGCATAAATGTTTTCTGAACATACATAAATATTTTCAATCGTACTTGCATAAATGTTTTCTGAACATGCATAAATGTTTTCAATCGTACTTGCATAAATGTTTTCTGAACTTGCATTAATGTTTCTGAACTTGCATTAATGTTTCTGAACTTACATTAATGTTTCTGAACTTGCATTAATATTTCTGAACTTGCATTAATGTTTCTGAAGATGCATAAATGTTTTTGAACTTGCATTAATGTTGGTGGCACCTGTGGGCCACCGTAGAATGTCCTTCACGGAATCCATATTGACCTTTGAAGAACAGGTTTGAGTTTTCAAAATAAGCATATAATTGTTGGTATATAACTTTTTCAAATATCTGGGAAAAGAGAAATAGGTCTATAATTAGTCAATAGGGTGGGACCTCCTTTTTTAAATAAAGGTATAGCTTTTGCAAATTTAAGTTTGTCTGGGAAAACACCAGTTTCCAACATTTGATTAATAAGAATGGTTAATGGTTTAAGTAAAATATTGATTATAGATGTCATAATAATGTTAGATATTCCATCTATTCCGCAATTTTTTTTGTTCAAATAAAATGAACAAAAAAAATGTTCAAATAAAATGTTCTAATATCAATTCAATTTTATTGACGATTTTAATATTCTATTGTAATTTTAAAGATTTGTTTTGAGGGTAGTATAATGTAGTGAATTTTTAGGAGTTACTCTCAATAACTTGTATAGCCTATTTTTTAAATTAATAGATTTAATTATGCTTCGGGTGCCCCAGGGCGTTTTCTTGTTCTTCTACTTATTACATTTTATTGTTTTATTTTCTTTTAATAAATTAAAATATGTTGTAACTTTGTATAGTTATTAAGATTACCGCCCAAGCTAATATCAATTTTATCTATCAGGTCACAGGATTCAAGTTCATTTCCTAAATTAATAAGAGCTTCCGGAGAATGTTTGCTTATAGTTATAAACTTAAGGGGCGAATCGTGTAGAGGTTTGAAATCAAATGATGTGAAATATGGTTGGTGGTCCAAAAACTTATCTATAAGAATTCCAGGTGAGGATTTCAAAGAAATTTCCGAAAATGTACAGAAAAAGTTATCAATTTGGGTACCGGGACCTGTTCTGTCTGTAAATCTGGTGGGTAAAGTGATTTCTGAAAAAAAACATGTGTAGTTATTGTATTAAAAAAATTTGAAGCTGTATCTTTGTTCTTACCAAGGATAACTTTTTCGGATAGGGTAGGATTTGATATATCAATTACTTGAGATTCCCATAAAGTTGAAAGCTCAGGTAGGCCCCCTATATCAATAGTTTTAGAAGTAAAGTTTACATTGAAATATATAATAAGTCTTCCTTTCTGGCTACATGTTTTACCTTTAGAAATACAATTATAACCATTTCAGTTGAAAAGTGAACTGTCATCCTCCTCACTTAACCAGGTTTCTTGAACACATATTGCACTTATAGGGGGATGACAGGATAGGCCTACAGATAACTCATTAATATCAATTTGGTCAATTTTTGACCGAATACTGGCTGTATTAAAACTTAGAACAGTGAATGAATTTACTTTGTCCTCCAAAAAAAGAAGAAAATGATTTAGTATCACAATAGGAAGAGTGCTTAAGAGAACTTGACAAATCTTCACCCTCCACCATATCAGTAGTAAGTGAATATTCGTTGTTTAAAATATTATTCAGCGAATTTTTATCAAATCCGTCAATTGTTTCTATGTCATTATCATGATTATCCATAATATAACCGGTATAAAAAATACAATACAATATTGTTGAAAATACATATGTAGCAATAGGCCTATATTAATAAATACACCATTTGACGTGTGGCAAGTGACCCACCATATGTGATACTATAGTCCACAGAATACTTATAATATATTTTGAAACAAAATAATTTAACCTTGCCGTAGACAATAAAACCTGCAATATACAATATATAAGATAATGGATAAGAATATGCGCTCCTTGGAGATTGTATTACGAATCCACAACATCGAACGTCCTTTACTTTGTCCTTTAAAAAAGAAGAAAATGATTTAGTATCATATAGTAGGAAGAGTGTTTAAGAGAACTTGACAAATCTTCACCCTCCATCATATTAGTAGAAGGTGAATATTTGTTGTTAAAAATATTATTTAGCGAATTTTTATCAAGTCTGCCAATTGTTTCTAATATGTCATTATCATGATTGTCCATAATATAACCGGTATGAAAAATACAATAGAATATTGTTAAAAATACATAGGCTATGTAGCAATTTATTAATAAATACACCATTTGACGCGTGGCAAGTGACCCACCATGTGATACTATATATATATATACAGAATACTTATAATATATTTTGAAACAGAAAAATTTAACCCTGCCATAGACAATAAAACCTGCAATATACAATATATAAGATAATGGATAAGAATAGGCCTATATGCGCTCCTTGGAGCTTGTAGTACAAATGCACAACATCGAACGCGAAAAACTATGGCGGTATAAAACAGTCTAATCAATGAACTTTGTATTGGATATAAAGTCCTAATCAAGATAATCAGATGCGATGATTTAAAGGTGCATAACTGTTTTGTTTATTTCGATAAAAATAACTTAAAAAGTACAAAACAATCATTCATATTGTCTTAAAGGCCTTATAAATGCACTAAAACTGGGTAAATGTAGCAGAATTAGGTCACCATGCGATACACCATCAAGTATTATGAAGTAGTGAATCGGTTTGTGAACAATACGTATGTAATCGTAGTAAGGTTATGGGCCAATATAATGTTACATTGGCCAACACCAAACCGCCTTAATAATAGCAAACACCAGACGTTGAGCTGAATCAGCATAATGTTGGGCCAGTACCGCAGACGATGGGCCGGCATTAGTCTGCCATTGGATCAATGCCTCGTGTTAGACTAGGTCAAAAAACTGTTGGAAATCGGTAACAGTAAAGTCTGATGTTTTAAATATTATTTTATTTTACCGCATATCGCGATTTATATCACTGTATGTGATGATTTACGATAAAATAAAATAAAGTCTGATATTGTCTAGTAGCATTTTGACTATATTTTGAAATGCCCATGAGATACCGAATAAAAAAATGCAAATGTTTTTCAAGAAAATCACGAAAATCAAAAGAGCGAAAAAGATGATTTACATCACTGAATTAACGACAACAATTCCGCGACAATTTCCCACGGACTGGCGAGAGCGTCTTAATGGTGGGCCAAAGGCTCAAATGCTGGCCCACACTTGAAAGCACCAAACAAAAATATAGTCCTATTTTTCTAGTGAGCGACATTTTCCATACTGGTACCGAAATTAAACATGACATTATATGCGTATATCACCCATATCACACAAAGTAATAACTCTTAGATATGTCTAAATGACATGAGATAATACACTTTTTACTGTGAAATGTATCTATGATCACTTAAAAAATAAGAATAGAATTAAAAGTCTTCCAATTTTTTTTCAATGATGATCGGTATCTGCCACTTGGTACTTTTAATGTCCTGATTATACAAACAGAGTGTCTTACTCCGCTGTGATCAGGTCTGTTTTGGTGGGGCAACAATATTTCAAAATAACAAACTTAAATCCTTAATAACTCAGTAACCGGGGGAGTAAAATAAAAAATAAAACACCATTCTCCATGGATTACTATTTTGAATAAAATAAACAAAACAGTTATGCAGCTTTAAATACAAGTGTGAAAATGTCGAAGCCAGTCAAATGTACCAATATTACACAATTATTTGAAAAAATAACGTGTATGAACAAGCAAGAGAACAAAAGTGCAGAAAAAAAAGAAGAGTAGATCTACCGGTACTAAAAACATAATGTCTGTGAAGAACTCATAAAATTGAATGATTTTTTTACTCCCACCACAAGTTCTTTCGTCTTCTGGGAGTATACAAAATGAGGACTAGATCTATTTAATTTTAACTTGGGTAGGCTACGTGGCGAGGTTATCAAACGGTGACGAGATTAATACTATCTGACTATGGCGAGGTTACATTGTGCAAAGCATTCTGACCTCGGAGATTATAGAGAGCGGAGTTGACCTGAGCGACATCTATGTGTGGAGAATGTGTGCAAAGTTATCTGTAAACTAATTGGTATTCGAGTACACACAAGCCCTGACCCAATTCTGTCAAGGTACAAGTATCCCGGATGTAGATTGAAGTGACATGGCGAACCAGGTAAACATAACTCTGAGAACACTGGATAACCAGTGACATTGTTGTGGTAGATTAAATAAAACGAGACATAATAATTATTATCTCTATGTGACGTTTTCGTCTGTCACTGCTCTTTAGATTTCATTGATATATGAATACAACTTTATACAGGACGGTTCGCCACAGCCTCACACAGTCACAGTGACAGGCACAGTCCCCCGGCCCGGGCCCAGGCCAGAGTCTGCAGAGACTGAGTCTGAGTCTGAGACTGTGAGAGTGAGAGACAGCTCGCCACTGCCTGGCACTGGCACTGCCACTGCCAGGCACCACACCTGTTTCCGTTGCTAGATGTAGCTATTATAATTATATAGACAAGTTGGGAATCTCACATTTTGGACAGTGATGTGTACCGAACTGCCTGATGGCGGCCAGTAATGCTTATAGTGTCTAAGACTAAGTGTGAAGGGAAGTTGGTACACAAAGACATCGGCGTGAGATTCCGAGCTTTCTATATACGGAGTGGCTATTCGTACGGGAAAGTTATAATGAGAGTCAATGGGAGCCCGTCATTTCGTCAACGAGGCTGCCCATAGAGTTACATTATGAAGAATCACGTACGATTAGCCACTGCCTTCTATATAGGCTATATCTATGTCATGATATCGACAGCGTAAACAAGCAAGCTTTGCCAGGCACTGGCACTGTCCCTGACACTGTCAGTGTCAGGGCACACTCCAGTCCACAGCACAGTTTGATAACCGGACGACTCGGACCCTATACCAACTCGGACCCTAGACCAACTCAGACACTACCAACTCGGACTCTATGCCAGAACAACTCGGACCCTATACCAACTCGGACCCCATGATTATATAACCAACTCGGACACTACTCGGACCCAGCTGATAAGCTCTATGTAGACTATAGGCAGGTATTTAGTTAAGTAAACAACTCATAAAATAAAGTCAAACATCCTGCAACAGACCAGATCGATGATCTGAGCCAAGTTGCTTCGACATAGTCCAATAACACATCATAGGTGGTTGTTCCAAGGGCACTTTGTTGTTTTTGTTTATTTTTTGGTGGAACATATATCAGTTTTAAACATATTAAAGTTAAATTAGCAAGATTAAATTACAAGCTGTGATTTATAGCGTTAGGCGTCCGCGTGAACATAGCTGGACGGCTCACTACAAACATGACAAGTGAAAAAAGTGATATATTTTTGTTTTGTGGTTGTCATTTTGTTATTTATTATAAGATATTATATAACAACAAATATAAACATACTAGTTATTAAAAAAGTATATAAATCTCGTCTTTAGCATGGGGAGGATTAATTGTGCTTTCCAGTATATCACACCTCACTAGTGGACAGGACATGTCATCACTCTGTTGAGTTGTTACTCTGCTACTGTTGAAGCTATAGTATAATTGCGTTTTATATGGTGTTTTATCTACTGTTGAAGCTAATTGCGTTTTACATGGTGTTTTGTCTACTGTTGAAGCTAATAGCATTTTATATGCCGTTTTATCAACTGTTGTAGTTAATTGCATCTTATATCGTGTTTTAATAAAAATGACTTTTTAAATAGAAGTTCATCAAAGACTCACAACACATCAAAGCTGTTGACATTTCACGAGCAGCTCTAGCTGTGAGTTCACAGTTAGCCCACTGGATATATTTTATTATTTGTCCTTGAATATGAGCCGTAGGGGCCTATTGTTAAAAGTTTTTTTTGTTAATATACCTACTAGGCAGTGGTCGCTTGTTTGTTTTGATGTGACAGACTTTCTTTGCTTAAAAAATCATTTTAATTGAAAATGCAAATAAAATACATTTATAGTTATTTTTTGTAGGGTCCGAGTTGGTTTGAGACGTGTCGGACCCTATGCATGCCAACTCGGACACTATTCTACCATTACCAAGTCGTACACTGCCGTGAACCAATTCGGACACTGTTTGTAGCAGGGTCTGAGTTGGTTAGGGTCTGAGTTGACCCGGAACCCACAGTTTTGGACGGTTCGCCACAGCAGGCACAGGCCCAGCTTTGTTTGGTCCTTTGGACGCTTCACCACATCACAGCTGAGGACGGTTCACCAATAGACCTATGGTCAAGAAAGTTTCGCCACAAGGGAGAGAACTTACAATAATTATATAACATGATTAAAATGTTATTTATTTAAAATGGTCGGATTAAAATGATTAAAATGTTGATTATTTAAAATGGTTGGGAGTTAGAAGTGATGTAGGTCACCAAAAAATTAATTATTTTTGCAAATAGAAACGATTATAAACGGGCGGCTCGCCACAAGTGAAATGACAACAGAGACAACATGTGTAATTTAAATTTAAAAATGGTTAATAACGTGTTACTTTATTATGATAAAAAAAAAAATTATACATTAAAAATACATGTATAAAATTTATAAATACACAGTACAAATATATGCAATAAAGTGTTCATATACATTGATACAAATGTACATTTATATCGCTTTAGACCTAATATATATTTTTTGTTTGATTTGTTATTATCATTATTATCATTCATTTATGCATAAAAATACATACAATAATTATAAAAGAAAAAAATACATACAAATAAATGTCCAGTTGCGGTGAATCATTTTTGCCTTGTTTTGAACTGTCCTCAGCTATGCTGTGGTGAACCGTCCAAAGCTGTGGCGAACAGTCCAAAACTGTGGTGAATCGTCCTGTGGCGAACCATCCCTGTGGCGAACCCTCCTGATACCCAATATAGGTCTATAGTTAAAGTCTGTGACTCTGTCCAACATCATGAACAGTTGGGGGCCGACCACAGATTAAAGTACTTACTTCCTTTGAACTTGAAGTACGTACTTCCATTGAGGTGTGCCGTATGTCGATCGAAGTACGCCTACAGCTTCATTTTGGCTTGATAGGGCACTCACTTTTTGTGTCCCCATTCATTTGTAACACATTATTTCATTGGTCCAATAGTCAGTCTGTCCAATGATAAGCAGGCTACTAAATTTACAGAAGTTCTGACTTTGCTAGAGGCCATGCTTTCAACTGTGAAGCTGAGAGTGCAACAATAGGTAAACATTTATCAATTTGAAGTAGATAATATCTATTGCCAACTAAAAGAAATAATGGACATTAGAAAAGATAGTTTGAAATATTAAATCACCATTTTATAGAGCAGTCCTATGTCTGGAAAATTAGGAATGTGCTTTTAAAGTTCTGCTATAGAGTCACATGCCCCATGGTCTGTACTTCCATTGAAGTATGTACTTCCTTTAAAGTACACCCTGTACTTCAATCAAAGTACGCCCTCTGTGGTACAGATATAAAGTTAAATATATAATTTCCCAAACATGAAAAACAGTTTTGATAAAATACATGTTGTACAATGAAATTTCGTCTTTCAACTAAACTATTTCTGGTAGCTGTCAAATGTTCAACAGTTCCAGGACAAAGGGATGAAAAAAATTCAGCCTGTTGCAAAAGTCTTGGCTTTTTTCAGGGAGTTCCCCTTATGAATAATTTATTAGCTTGATTATCAATTTTCAGAAATAAACCATTCAACCAATAACATCTAAGTTGCAAAGGAGTAATAAAATAACAAAGGAGAGTACCCATCTGTAAAAGTGAAGCTCAGGGTGTACTTATATCATACGGACATACCTCAATCTAAGTACGTACTTCAAAGGAAGTACGTACTTTAATCTGCGGTCAGCCCCCACCTGATGAGCATGTCCAACCATCGGCAGTTTCAGAAGAACTCAAGATTCTTGAAATATTTGACCACATTCCACAGTTTTCACTGAGCAAGAAAAATACTGTGCTGGATCAAAAACTGAGCTAAATTAAAAAACGTTTAAAAGATGGCGCCTCAATGTGGCAAACATTCATAGGATAATGGGGGTAACAGAATCCAAAACATCACCCAGACACTTGAACTTTTTGAAGCAGCTGAGCCTGAAGTAAGAAAACTACACTCTATACAGAGATGATGCCGCCAAGAAAGAGATGTTCACCAACTAAGCTGAGGCAATTGGAAAGATTCCTCCGATAAAAACAGCTCTACAAGAAAACACTTTACAATATGAACCGTATAGTAGGGGGGGGGCAGGGTATGCTGGCAATCTGCGCGAAGATACGTAGAGGTATTTTAAGGCTATATCTCATCCTAACTAGTATTTTATAAATAAGGTAAGATGGGATAATATTCACATATCAGGTTATAAAATGTTCAGTGAACCCCTAAGATGTAATCATGGTATTGATGTGAAAAATTTCATACTTTTATTGTGTTTATGAATTTTTGCACAATCCTTTTGATCTCTGAGCTTAACAGCTCTACTATCAAGCTAAAATCATAAAAAAATCAGTAATATTTTTATTTTGGTTTCTTTATATGGCCATAAGATGTGAACATATTCATAGACTAGACTTGCGAAAGTCTTTTTAATTTGTTGGCCACTGTGGCAACGTAGCAAGTGTGCCGAAAGCCCCATTTATCAGTTATTCGCGGATTTCTTATTGTGGACATGTATGTCCGAAATTAAATTGTGTCTTTATTTCTCGCTTAACTGGCAAATGCACAACACAAGAATTAAAAAAAATTATGCAACTCTAGTCTATGGACATGTTGACATATTATAGACAAGACAAGATAAATTTAATATGTTTTTTTGACTTTCAGATCAAACTAATTCCCGAATCATGTGAATGAAATGTATTCAAATTATTATTCATGTTTATCTATTTAGGTGTAAAACTTTGTAATTTTAATGTTGGACCACACACCATGATAGGTCCCACTCTATAGCCTCAGGTGTAATACATCACAACACACACAGCAGTGCACACTATACACATCAAACTATACACATTACACCAAATACAGAACACCACACATATTTGAAAATGTAAAAAACAGACAATTACACATATTCACGACTATCCCTTCAAATACTAGGCCCCCCTTCTCTACCGCGGCCCACAACTTCTAGTGGGTAACAATTTCTTGTATTTGTTTAATTTGAGATCAAACATTTGCAGATCTTAGTTTAACCCTTTGACTTCCAGGCCGGGGTGCATACCAGGATCCAGATATACTGGTGTAGGAGTTCTATTTTTCGTCATTTGAAGCTGGAATTGCTAACGCAATTTCCAGCTTCAAATGACGAAAAATACATAAATGTAGTATATATTTGACGAAAATTTGTGTCATTTTATGGTTACGTTCATTTACGAATGACGACGGAAATTTCCGTCATGTATGGTAGTGAAAAGGTTAATAACTAATTTCTTGCTAACGAAACATATGACAAACGACTATAGTTGTACTTAGCGGTGTAAGGGCTTAGCTACATTCACACCTGCGTGAACATGAACTGTGGGTGCTAAGGTCCCTTCTCTCTCTTGCAAATACAGCTCATTTAGGACACACATTTTTAAATTGTTTAACTTTCAGTAAGGTCGTTTCAGTACAATGAAAATTTTTGTATGCTGACTGATACTGAATTGATAGATCTTTTCTTTCAAGATTTGAAGGAATTCGATTTGTTAAACAAATTTCTATGATTTTCGATACAAAGTTTAGGTTTGACACTGGTCTGTTATTTTTATCCCCCACCCGTAGGGGAAGGGGGATTTTAGTCGCGCCAGGTTTCTGTCCGGCGTCACGTTTTCTTGTGGGCGCAAGAACTCAAAAACTGCTGGTCAATTTTTTTTTTTTTATTTTAACATGACATTCCTAGCAACATGGGGATGTGCAAGTGATTTTTTAAAGATGCTAGCAAAATTCTAAATGGCCGCCAGAGGTCGACTCCAAATTTTTTTGTGGGCGCAAAAACTCTAAAACAGAAATTATTCAAATTTAAAATGGCCGCCAGAGGTCAGCTACAAATTTATTTTTGGGCGAAAAAACTCTAAAACCTAGTCAGAAATTATTCAAATTTTACTATCACATTTCCCATGATATGGAGATTTGCAGGTGACTTTTTTAAGGTTTTACTGAAATTCAAAATGGCCGCCACAAACCAACTTAAATTTTTTGGGGGGCGAAAAATCTTTTAAAAAATAGTTTGCTTATTTGTTTTTGAAATGTTAACATCACATTCCTAGCAACATTGGGATGTGCAAGTGATTTTTAGCCCGCCTTTTAATTTTAATTAAAAAGGTGGGCTATTGCAATTGAAGTTTGGCGTCGTCGGCGTCGGCGTTAACATTTACTTGTGGGCGCGATAACTTGAAAAGTTTTCCATGTTTCCTTCCCAAATTTGTTTTGCATGTTACTAATGACCATTTCTCGGACAAGTTCAATAATGGCTGAAAAAAAATTCAAAATGGCCGATTTATTGCGATTTTTCACCTTTTACGTCAATAATTTGACCTTGTGGGCGCGATAACTTGAAAAGTTTTTCACGTATCCTTTTCAAATTTGTTATGCATGTTACTAATGACCAGTTCTCGGACAAGTTCAATAATGGCCGGGAAAAAAAAAAATGGCCGATTTATTGCGATTTTTCACATTTTACGTCAATAATTTGACCTTGTGGGCGCGATAACTTGAAAAGTTTTTCACATATCCTTTTCAAATTTCTTATGCATGTTACTAATGACCAGTTCTCGGACAAGTTCAATAATGGCCAAAAAAAAAAAAAAATGGCCGATTTATTGCGATTTTTCACATTTTACGTCAATAATTTGACCTTGTGGGCGCGATAAGTTGAAAAGTTTTTCACATATCCTCTTCAAATTGGTTATGCATGTTACTAATAAGTAGTTCTTGGACAAGTTTAATAATGGCCGAAAAAAAAAAAAAAATGGCCGATTTATTGCGATTTTTCTCATTTTACGTCAATAATTTGACCCTGTGGGCGCGATAACTTGAAAAGTTTTTCACATATTCTCTTCAAATTTATTATGTATGTTACTTATAAGTAGTTCTTGGACAAGTTCAATAATGGCTGAAAAAAAAAAAATGGCCGATTTATTGTGATTTTTCTCATTTTACGTCAATAATTTGACCTTGTGGGCGCGATAACTTGAAAAGTTTTTCACATATCCTCTTCAAATTTGTTATGCATGTTACTAATAAGTAGTTCTTGGACAAGTTCAATAATGGCTGAAAAAAAATTCAAAATGGCCGATTTATTGCGATTTTTCTCATTTTACGTCAATAATTTGACCTTGTAGGCGCGATAACTTCAACATTTTCACAAGTATCCTCTTCAAGTTTGTTATGCATGTTACTAATAAGCAGTTCTTGGACAAGCTCAATAATGGCCGGTAAAAAAATCAAAATGGTCGACTTATTGCGATTTTTCACATTTATTTTACGTCCATAATTTGACCTTGTGGGCGCGATAACTTGAAAAGCGGCTGGTTTTTTATAGATCTGCTTGTAGTCTATGCAAGTATTATATAGTATATCATATTATACATGTATCTATCTTATTTAACATACCATTTATATCTTGGGTTGTTATTTACGTGATGACATTCGTCTTTACTTTCTTTATCATAATTCGGCGGCGGGCTATTATCGAGTGTGCTCTTGTTTAAAGATGCTACCAAAATTCAAAATAGCCACCAGAGGTCGACTCCAATTTTTTTTGTGAGCGCAAAACTTCCAAAACTTAAAAGTCGGAAATTATTCAAATTTTACTATCACATTTCCCATGATATGGAGATTTGCAGGTGACTTTTTTAAGGTTTTACTGAAATTCAAAATGGCCGCCACAAACCAACTTAAATTTTTTGGGGGGGCGAAAAAACTTTTAAAAAATAGTTTGCTTATTTGTTTTTGAAATGTTAACATCACATTCCTAGCAACATGGGGATGTGCAAGTGATTTTTTAAAGATGCTACCAAAATTCAAAATAGCCACCAGAGGTCGACTCCAATTTTTTTTTGTGGGCGCAAAACTTCCAAAACTTAAAAGTCGGAAATTATTCAAATTTTACCATCACACTCCCCACGATGTGGAGATGTGCAAGTGATTTTTTAAAGGTTTTACTGAAATTCAAAATGGCTGCCATGGATAAACTTTATATTTTTTGTGAGCGTAAAAACTGAAAAATTGAAGTTGGTAATAATTCACATTGTACAATCACATTACCCCCCATCTGGAAATGTGCATGTGAGTCTACTGAAATTTGAAATGGCCACCACAACTAGACTTTTTAAATATTTGTGACCGCAAAAAGTCCAACCTTATTTATGGCGGGGGATGATATATAGGACTTCAGGCCTCTTGTTTATGTCATCGTTTGATAAAGATGGCTTTTTGAGTAGAGACATAACATGTGGTGTTTTAAAAATGTCTGAAAAAAATCCTGAAAGCAAAGATAAATTAATCATTTGTGTGATTGGAAACAGCAAAACATCTAAGTAGGATTTTAACAATTCAGTAGGGATCGGATCAAGATCGCACGTTTTCAAAGCAAGTCATACGTGATTTAGCTGTCGGAGATTGAATGTCCGGCTTATAATAAACGTCGTTGGTGAAATTCATAAGTATTTTAACGATTTTGTCAATAAGAAATTTCGAAAACAATTCAGAATGTAATTATATATATATATCAGAAAAATCTGGGATAGATGGAGACTGTGTTCTGTGAAGAATAGTGTTTATAGTTTTTCAAAGTTTTCGTGGATTAACTGAGGTTTTATTGATAGAATCTGCATAATGTTTACGCCGTACATCCCTCATCATTTTATTGCAAAGATTTGCCTGTTTTCTGTACCACAATCTATATAGACATGATCGAGTCCTTTACCAAGCTCGTTCTAACTTTTGACGAAGTCGTTTAGCCGATTGTATTTTTATTGTCGTCCATGGATTTGGGAGTTTAGACATGATTTTCTTAGACTAGACTCGATCGGTGCGTACTTATCTAAGAGCTCCAGATCTCAGGACCGTGTGATATTGCTGATAAAGTGCAGAACAGATTAATTTCGAATGGCTAATTAAAGCAGAAAATTTAATGTTTGAAATAAAATCTGTAAGAGGTATGCCTTTTACACGTCTGTATGAAAAACACTTCTTAATTATATGAGATACAAGTTTGACACCAACATCGGCTATCACTGTCATATGACTAGATAGACCTTCAGATGGATACACAGTCTTCATCAAGTCACATGCTGTTCGAGGGATCAAATTAAAAAAACAATAGCTACTCAGTGGGACATTTTTGTTTGTATTAGGCACGATTGAGTCATGGTATGGGTTTCGCCTACCCATTATGACCTTAGTCATTATGACCACCCCCTAAGTCATCTGTTGAATAGGTTTTGTTATATATTTTCAGTTGCAAACTGGTGTAACGGGATCGGAAAGAACACCACTCCTAAACAATGACAAAAAACTTTTAATCTCCCTATTGCCATGTTCGAAACCCCCCCCCCCTCCCAGTTGTAAATGATATACTTCCCCTTAGTCGAAATTGTTCAATTATTTTTCTATATCGTTATGTACATAGACTATATATTTGAGAGTTATGCAAGCCAAGCATGTTTTCATATGATTTTATTATATACTAGAAAAGGAGTTCCTGAACTCCGAGGCCCGGCTTTAGGCCGTATGAGTGCTATAGACAAAAATTATGCTGCTTAATATTTTGTAAACATAACTGTATTGGTCTTCCTCATGGGTCAGAATCCTAAATGTCTAGGATCTAATTAAGGAGAGAACCAAGGAGACAAGTTGAATATATATTTTTAACGTTTCTTCATTCAACCTTCTTTGACGTTGGCCCGACATTGAAAACAGAATTGGGTGTTTGTCCCGTGTTTTCTTGGACTGCAATGCGGGTTACGCTCCTCCCGTCGCCAATAAAGCTACTACTCATATAACACGGTTTCACCATCAGAAATGCTGGGCCACCGTCTTTGACGCTGGACCAACATTGTTCCAACCTTATCCCTTTAACTTTTTAAACACGCAAATACTTGACATAGCGACATCAAACGTTATATTTGACAAGTTCATAAGGACTCTTCCTCAGAAATGTCAACTGTTTCTCTCTTTTCGCAAATTAGGATACAAACATTATTGCAATTCTGTGAAACGCAGTGAAAACAAGGTTACATAACACCCCCTCCCCCATACTTCATTCTGTAAAACGCAGTGACATCACTCGGTAAAAACAAGGTTATATAAGAACCCTGCCCCATATTTCATTGTATTAGCCAGCTCGGTGAAAACAAAGGAGGCTGAGGTCATTGAGTTTCACAGAATAAACTTAATAGGCTCTTGGCTTTCGGCCGGGCCTAAATATACAGATTTTTCATCCTGTCTATCCGGTATATTAGTAATATAAAGGACAGAAATATATGCAATCCCGGTCCAGTATATTAATACGGGGGTTTTTCTCAGTGGTTACAGTGGACAACTATCCTATGTGTGTAGTACCAGATGCTCTCAGAGCTTTAAACCGGCTACGATCGCAGTATAACCTTGGGTCCGTATATTCGTACAGGGTTTAATATATGGTATGCTTTGAATTGGTCGAGATGGCCATCTCGACCAATCCGAGGCCTCTGATAGGCCTATATCTTAGCTTGTATGAGAATACGGGCCCTGGCCTGAAAGGCGTTGCTTGACATCATATGCTTTGGTTCTCTTCTGCCGGCGCATGACGGCGTCTCAGCCCAGCAAACAAGAAACATTGACACAGCTTTGGGATAATGTTGGGCTAGTGTCGCAGACGATGTTCCAGCCTTAACCAAACACTGTGTCAATGTCTTGTGTTTGTTGGAAATGTAGGGTCACCGGCCAGCCACTGGCCGATTCGGATACAGCTTTGGGTTTACCACTGTAGTTACCGTTGCAGCCTGCTGACACATAAATGGATGGCTGAGAGGATCAACAGCAGTGTAGTCCTGGTGCTGCAGCTGACGGCATGGTGTTTCTAATCCCCTGCTGCCACTAAGCATGCATGTGGACGGCATACGTCACCAACGCATCAGTTCGTGATGGTCTGCAGGATGAAAAGCATACCATCAGACTGAGAGCCAGAGCAATGATTTGCTTGCGCGTCTGAAAATAGGGACTGATACATTTTTCCCTTGTGTTGAAAGGTGCTTGAGAACCAGCCAGCTGTGTGAATTTTAGACTAAGAGCTTTGATCACAATATTAATGTAGGCCCTTTTTCTCAACGCGTTTTTGCAAACGTTTTCGTGAATTCCACCTGCCGAGATTTAATCTTGTCGTGTTATTCCCGCTAAATATAACATTGGACTTACAATAAAATCTATGGTTGGACCTCCACAGAGTTGTCTATACGCCTTCAGATTCAGCAGTGGAAACTTTGTTGAGCTAACGATTCTGTGGTTGCTGGTGGTTACCCTGCGAGACGGGAGCTGTTTCTGGCGCACTGATTGACGATGATTTCCTGCGAAAGGCACCATGTACTATGCATGTCTGGCCTCACGTAGTCAGGTTCAGACTTCAGTATGACTAATGGACCTCTTTGTCTTTGCACAATACTCCTCTCGTAAGCAACACGCGATAACAAACAACTCGATGGTGCGGAGAATATATCCCCTTCTCTAACAGAGTACTATTTGAATATCTCCAAACGTGTGGATCACAATGCGGTGCCATGTTACCATTCCTAATTGACTATCTTGTGGGTCGAGATGGCGAGATATAACTTGTATCTGTTTAAAATTATTGTACGCTTGAGTCACGAAACTCCGCAACTAAAGCGATAATAATCGAGGATTTACAACCACCAGTTTCCCGAGGAAGCGACAGATATACGTTTGGTGATTCTGGTGGTTGCTGAATTGCTGGGGGATACCACTTTGCATAAAAAACATAACCGCACATTGTTGTTGCCATGGCTGAGAAGTGCATCCCCCTTTTGCCATTGGATCAATTCCGGGTAATTATGCAATTTTCAGTTTCATCATACGCATGAATGTGTAGACCCTAGTTTATGGGCTATTTTAGATATATACGTTCAGTTTAAGTTCAGTTCGAGTCCTGGAATACAGAAATATTCATGTTTTTTAGACAAACGCGTAAATAGTATCATATTTACATTATGGCAACAAGATTTTACATAAAACTTATATTTTTCCGATTGTTTTCTTTTCTAGTTATTCAATGCTAATAATCCAGTGTTTCTTAATGAGAAGATGATTATGAAGTTTAGGCCTATTATCTCATCAGAGGTGAAGGTCCTTATCCCGATGATAATCATGTTCAAGGGATGACACGGAGTCAGAAACTTGTGACTAATAATGTATACAGTGATTTAAGTTGTGATATGCAAATCTACTCAGCGATTCAAATTCAGAATTGTAAATATCCCAATGACCAGACAAATTGGTTTGAATATAGTGTTGTTTTGATATTGGGCCCTCATCTGCGATTTTGACCCAATTTTACACTGACATTGTGTTCTACGAGGCATGGTATCAGCACTGCATGGCGCATGTAGCATTTTGTCAGCTAATTAAAAAAATAAATATAAATATAGTCCGATGATTTTCACCCGATAATGTGTAATTAAATAATGTGAGGGGTCGTATGAATATTTATCCACCTTTTAATTTTGTTTTTAAATGTGGGCTATTGCAATTAAAGTTCTTCGGCGTCGCTGTTAGCATTTTTATAATTTGTCATAATGTATCCTGTTGAATTCTTCATATCTCTTCGCTGATAACTAGTTCTCAGACAAGCTCTATTACGGTTTGAAAAAAAGAAAGAATATGGCTGATTTGAATGATTAAATAATTTCATTTCTTTATTTTAACTTTGTGGGTGCGATATCTTGACTTAAAGCAGCGGTGTCGTTATGCTTTACTGAACCATAATATTTACATTGCAGCGGACCCCACTGACATATGTGAAGTTTGACCATGCTCCGCATGCGTTTTATTGTATTGTGTGCCAGCAATGTTTACTCAGCGAATCATGACGACTCACCTACTTTAAACAAGTTTCTCTGTGTATCCTGCTGAAATTCGTTTGGCATGCTGTCAATGACCAAATCTCATACAAGTTAGATTTTTTATACATACCTTTACCAGGTTTACTCGTTTATAGTGTTCTTGGCAGACTCTGATTGCACAACAAGATTGATGCGTCACCACATCTTGCATGAGTTGGGTTTGTGGTGTGTATTATTACAGTCATGCAGATTCTTAATAACGATTGTTGTTTGTTTTGACAAATAGACAATGTTCCGCCCGTTAGGCCAACATTAAACCAGTCCCGGCTCAACATTGCGTGTTTGCTGGGATGTTCTCGGCTTGATCTTTTGTGGGGAAAGTATGACTTGGTCTAATTGGTGCATTTGGTCTAATTCGGATCTGTCGTGGCTTGTGATTGATTAGTCGAATTAGTGTTAATGCGAGACTCGATTGGTCTCAAGTGATTTCTTATCAACACTAAAAGGATATTTCACATGTGTAGGCGTTTCTTTATTAACATTAATTTCATCGACTGGCCATATTTTATTAAACTTATTAGTGTTGAAATGAATGGATGTAGAATACTAAAATATTCATCTAAGCCATTTTGAGTATTCAAGTGTACCTAACTTCACCCACCCACGTATCATGTACAGTTGAATGCGTAATGATGCTAATCACGCTTCACAATCGTGCAATTGCTCCCTGTGGCTTGATAATTGCCTAATATTGCCGAGAGGAGGACACGATACCTGTCAATTGGGCATATGACATGGAGAGAGTGGCTCAATCGCCCAGACGTGTAGTCGTTAGGCTCAAAAGATATCTATAAATAACTATATAAGCCCCATTACATATTCTGTTGTATCTGAAGCAGAATCTTGCTTCAGGCATCGTGCTGTTTTTTGGGGGGAGCACGAACCATATCACAAAACGTTATTACTGGAGGATGTAGAAATCACTGCCAATCCAAGACGATGTATATAGAAGATGCTGAAAACACAAATAAATTTTGTATTGTCCTATGCCCTTTCGGATTGATAGGGGCAAGGGACTTGCTAGGCATTCCATTTTGTTGTCTGTGTGTGTGCCGGGGTGGTCGTGCTGATCAATATTTAAAGCAGCTCTTCGGGATGACATCAATTTTCGTTTTTAATTTTGTAATGAAGTAGTGTATCCCACAAATCATGATTTTATTTTTTTCAGAGTTTTTACTTTAAAGCAGCCCCTTGGGATGACATCAATTTTCGTTTTTATTCCCGCACTGAAGTAGTGTATCCCACGGATCATGTTTTTATTTTTTTCAGAATTTTCATATTTTTACAAATTTTTTTAATCAACATTTCTATGAAACCAGAAAAAACCCAAACAAACTATTTGTATACCTGAAGGACGATTGAATGTTTTCACAGCATTGGGCCACATGCTGATGGCATCGGCCCAGCGTTGGGTAGACAATCAGTGCTGCAGGTGTGTCTTCCCGTGTCCTGACTATAGATGAGACACCAATTAGCGGCGACTGCTCTGATCTTACCGTCTGATACGTGGTGATATGTGATGGAAAGTGCTTAAAATTGCTGACTTGTTTTGTTTACATGGCATTATACGACCTGAATATACAACTATTTCGCTCTTTTTCGGTGCTTTAAAATTGTTTTTTGACTTTTTCGTATTTTTAGGTAAGATCAGTAGGCTATATAGTCCATATAGATACAATTTTAAAAATTGACAACATTGAAAAAGTCTCATCCCAAGGGGTCCCTTTAAAAAAAATATTTTTTATTCACATTTTTATGAATCCAGCGAAAACCCAAACAAACTTTTTGTATACCTAAGCACCTGCTAAAGGACGTTTGAATGTTCCTACAACATTGGGCCACATGTTGATGCCGTCAGCGCAGCGTTGAGCAACAAACTTTTTGTATACCTAAGCACCTGCTAAAGGACGTTTGAATGTTCCTACAACATTGGGCCACATGTTGATGCCGTCAGCGCAGCGTTGAGCAGACAATCGGTGCTGCTGGGGAACTCCCCTGATCAACCCGTTCTCAGGGTAATTAAGGGTGGCAGCTATTGATGTAACTATGTGGTTACTTTGATCATGCCGTCTGAGATGGTCAGTATTTGCGGTCTATTGTTTACCTGACAGTATACGTCATGGAAATAGAGCGTGTTCCGTCTTTTTCAGTGCTTTCACATTGTTTTTTTTTACATTTTTGTTTTTTATTTAGGATCAGAAGATTATATAGCTTCAAATAAATGAAACTTTCAAATTTGACAAAATTGAAAATTCTCACCCCAAGGATCAGCTTTAACCTATATTTTTAGGAAAATCTCACGGCTTAACAATACAAATTGGTGTCATCAGCACAGTATTTAATAAAGAAATCCCTGTATAAAGCACTATAGTATAGTGCTTTATACAGGAATACACTCCCTAATGTTCAACCATTTGGTCTGTTTTTGTACCCTCCGCCCGTCCGCCTGTCTCTCCACATTTTTTTCCTGGACATATGTATCTCTAAAACTCACAGGGGATCTTTTTCATAGTGTACGCACGCATCTCTTAGTCTTATTGGATATATGTGCCCTTTAGGTATAGTTATGGCATTTGACCTAATTTTAGACATGCATCTCTGAGCAAAAATAGCTGAATGACCAATAATCTCGTTTCCTTAGCTCTCAATACCCACCATGCCCTATCACCCCCACCCTCACATCATCATCTGTACAGCATTCATCTTATGACCATGCTCCGACCATTTGTGACCATTTGTGTCGAAAATTGACTTAAAGACCATTTGTGCCGAAAAGTGACTCAAAGCAATGATTTCCCTTAGCATAATATTAAGGGCGATTTATTTCATACTGCACACGTATCCCCCAGAGGGCGTAGATCTGTGAGTTCTGGGTGTTGTGACCTTTCACTTACTCTTGACGTACATCTCTCAGCTAAAATAGCTTAGAGAATAGCAAAATAGCTTATTCCGTTTCCCGAATATATCTCTAAAACTTGTTGGGCATTTATTTCATATTGCATTAATACACATCGCTTAGGGGGTGTACATGTAGATGTGCATTTCGAGGGTTATGACTTTTGACCTACTTTTTGACCTACAATGAATTAATTTATTTATTTGCACATGTTCTCCTTTCACATTTCGTAACATTTGTGCATTTCCATCACTAGGGCGGCAAAGGGGGTGATAGCGGCATTTGTCTGCTTGTTTCACGGTACATAATACAAATGTAATAAGTTCGAAGATGAAGAATGCTGCAGCCCCAGTATAATAATTGGCTTGGAATGCTTCTTCATTTTCTTCTTGCCCATTGTCTGGTCCGATGAACCTGCAGGCTGCATACATTTTTCGTGTCTAATATTTTTTTTGTCATTTGAAGCTGAAATTACGGTATGAATGAAAACTGAGAATTCATCGCTTACAACCCTATTTTACAAAATTTCATCAATTTTTGGGCTTTCTGTAATCGATGAAACGAAACTAAACTGACGAAACGAAACTGACGAAACGAAACTGACAAAACTGGTTTTCTGTAATCGAGGAAATGAAAATGACGAAACTAAGCGACGAAACTGGTTTCCTGTGATCGAGGAAACGAAACTAAGCAGACAAAACTAGTTTCCTGTAATCAGGTTTCGACGAAACTGACGAAACTGATTTTCTGTTCGAGACTGAGTTCCTGTAATCGACGAAACTGGATATCTGTAATCGACAAGACTGGGTTCCAGTAATCGACGACACTGGGTTCCTGTAATCGACGAGACAAATTATTTTCACTCTCAACTTTTAAATTTATAAATTTTAGTTTTTATGTATTTGATGGTATAGATATTTTTTACATAAATACAACTTTTTGATACAAATAATCTTATAATCAGCTAGGGGAATGTTGTGGATATCGCGAAAAAAAAGAATAATTTAATTCAGGTGTAAAAGTCTACAGCAATTGCAGTGAAATGTGTTTCCGGCCAGCTGAATTATCGCGCCACATAGATAATGGACAGATATTATAACATACATTGCAGACTGTGTGTGGATCCACATTAACCCTTTCAAGCCTGAGTGTATTATTGTCATCTTCATCCCCTACAAGTCGCGAATTGCTGTCGCAATTCTCGATTTGTAGTGGATGCAAAAAGACTTGAAGTGGGTGACAAATGAAAAAATATAGTGTTATTTTTAAAACAACTCCATGAAAATTGTTGTTCAAAAACCAGCAGGTTTCAGGAAATTAAGCCATTCTTCAGAGATGCGAAATGATGCTTTTACCCTTGAATACCCTTAAATATAATTAATATAAGTATCCGTATAACCCCGTTGGTACCCTACAGGAATCCAGTTTCCTCAATTACAGGAGCTCCGTTTCGTCGATTACAGGAATCCAGTTCTGTCAGTTTCGTCGATTACAGGAAACCAGTTTCGTCAGTTTCGTTTTGTCATACGACAGTAAATTATAATCATCTGCTTATATAAGATTTTTGTTTTGGTGGTTGTGTCATTTTATACAAAGTAGGACATATTGTGCGTAAACCAATGCATTATCACGACTTAAAAACAATTGAAATGTTGTTTTTCATTTCATAGCAGCGCAACATGGATGATATGTCTCGACTTCCTGGCTCTAACTGCACTAAAGTGTTTGTGGAGAGGGACTACTCTGAAGGCACCATAATCAAATTCCATACCAAGTATCCAGCCGCACTGGAGGGAAAGGTCAGTGTCAGATAGAATTGTAGTCTAGTCTTACCCGTTTTTACAACTCAATCTATTATCCGCGAAGCATGATTATGTATTTATTTCACCTTTGCTAAGTTTTATATCTTTTATAAGTACAATGTACTTAGTAAAAGAGCCGGAAATTAATTGAAGCATTCTCTAAAGTTATGTATACTTTATGAGAAAAAAATCAATTACTGATTCACTACAACATGTTTACATTTTAATTTAATCTAAATCATTTATATTGAATTCGTCTACAAATTCTGTTTATGTATAAATTACGCCGTGTCTTAACTATATCTATTGTGACGATTGTTTTAAATCGTTTGACCTGTAAATTGATGTTATTTAATTTGACGTATGTCCCGTCATTCTGGCGGTTATAGACCTCGCTTCTCACGATATCCACCACCTCGTGCTCCAATCTTTGGTCCTACTGGTCCTAACACTGGATCTGTCCGGCCTCTCTTTGTTCAAAATAAACCAATGCAACAGAACGATCCCAGATCCATACAACCGCATCAACAGCAGCAACAGCAACTACCACAACAACAGCAGCAGCAACAGTTTCAGCAACAACAACAGCAGCAGCAACATCAGCAACAGCAGCAGCAGCAGCAGCATCAGCAACAACAGCAGCAGCAGCAGCAACAGCAGCAACAACAACAACAGCAACAACAACAACAGCAGCAGCAGCAACATCAACAGCCCCTACAACAACAACAGCAAGTAGCACCGCAACAAGCTCAACAAAACCTGTCACCACAACCGTCTCAATCACAGCAACCTTATCAGCAGCAACAACAGCAAATCCAGCCAAAACAACAACAACTCCAGACACAGCAACCTTCAACTGTAAGTGTGACCCCCCCTAAAGACGTTCAGCTAGAGGACAGACTAAGAAAGTTAGCTAATACAACAGTTCCTGGAGCTCCACTTCATTCATCCACACCATTAGCTAATACTGCTACTTCTCCCCAACAGACACAAACTATTGCTCAACCTGTGCAGCAGGCCAGCACATCAGGTGCTGGAAACCAGGCTACAGTCTTACCCAATGACTCCGTACCCGTTACTTTTGGTAATTCTTATTTTTAAAAAAGGTATGTTTACTTAATTTTCATTTACACCCGAATTATTATGAACTTTATACTGAGTGTACTTTATTATCTGGTCACACATGGCTGCTTACATACAATTACGCCATAACAATTATTATCATTTTTATTTACTCATTCTTATCAGGTGTTGTGCTGCTCCATAATGTTTCTTTCATTTGATGTTGTCATCACTGACACTATTTTCAGCACATTACATGTGTAATGAAATATCAAACTAGCATGTTCGTATGCATGTATGTATGGATATATTCGTATGTTTATATGTTATTATGTTTAGCTATATTTATGCGTGTATGTACATATATATGTATTTACATGTTTGAGTATATGTGGTCATATTGACATATTAATATAAACATCAAATTATGTTATATATTGCGAATTTGCTATAACCATGATAACTGAAATGCTCTTTAATCGTGACGCTGAATCAGTGTTGTTTTGATGTTGTCCAACGTCGCAGATGGCGGTCTAGCATCATAAAGACTTTGTTTTGACGTCACATGTGTATGTCTATGTTGTGAATGATCAATCACGCAGTCATACCAATAACTTCACAAATATGGGCCGACATCGAAAACGACACCTCGTTTTTATGTCATTATATGGTCATACTGGTAGTGGTGAATATATGTATACATGGTAATATTATTACGTAAATTTAAACATCACAGTTAGTTATATTCTTGCAGACTCAGGACGTTGGGTCGGTGCTGTTTTAGCGTTGGTCCAACGTCGTAGACGGTGGACCAACGTTAAAAGTTAGTTATATTTTTGCAGACTCAGGAAGTTGGGTCGGTGCTGTTTTAGCGATGGTCCAACGTCGTAGACGGTGGACCAGCTTTGGACTGGCACGGATTGGCGTCTGGTGTCTGGTGAGGGTGAAATTTATATGTATGAAATACGGGACGCTGAATTGATGGTGTTTTGATATTGGTCTAACGTAACAGACGATGGACCGGCATCTGAGCAACTTCGGTTCGACAAATCATATCATCTGGAATTGTACATCTCCCCACTCTTTCTTGTCTAAATGTCACAACATATCAACACGTCACACACAACATGTGACAACCACGACAATTTTTGCTGTACAGTCATGTCGGCATTTTCGTTTTGTCTGCACTATTTCCTTTTTTTTTGCACCTTGTTTTCATGCAGATTCATGACCATTTACAAATGTATATATTTAAACTTTGTGGTAGGCCTACACATTATTACTCTTGTTATATTTGACGTTAGTATAACGTTTACCCAAATTTTACATGGATAGCGAACCCTTTCAATTTATAGAAGGCGAAAATAATAATACATTGACTGATTTATTACAAAATCATAACAGTGAAGAAGAATTTGATAATTTTACCTTGAATTTTGATAAACACTCTCCTTACTATGACCACAAATCTTTCTTAACTTTTCTACAAGATAATGACAAATCATTTACAGTATTAAGTATTAATGTTGCAAGCCTTAGATCAAAATTTGATGAAATTGAAATTTTTATAAATGAGGTAACACTATGTTGTCCACCTCTGAGTGCAATATGCATTCAGGAAACATGGTTAAATGAGCACGATGATATATCATTATTTAATTTAAATGGCTATAACTGCATATCTCAAGGAAAAACTTGTAGTCAAAGAGGAGGTCTCGTTATATATTTAAATGACGACTTTAACTATAATATCATAAAATGTCCGGAAATTTCAACTTTATGGGAATGTCAAATTATTGAAATAACTAGCAATATGCTCTCTAGAAAAGTAATCTTGGGGAATGTCTACCGACTTCCTAGAGAAACATCCGCCGATCACAAAACATTTATTGATGAATTTTCCCCCATATTAGCTCAATTGGAACAATCCCACTCCGAAGTCATTATAGCTGGCGATTTCAACATTAATTTACTAGACATAAAGACTAAAGATAAAGTATTAGCTTTTTATAATTCTTTTACTACTACTGGCTTTTTGCCTGAAATTACTTTGCCTACACGATTTTCACATAGGACAGGTACACTTATCGACAATTTTCTTTGCAAATTATCAGATATATCTTTAAAATCTAAGTCTGGCATTCTTGTAGATAGATTTTCAGATCACCAACCATATTTCATGTCAATAAATCTAAGAACGGTCAACATTATCCCACATAAATATATAACTATCAATAAACAAACGCCCATTGCTATCCAGAATTTTAAAGAAGAACTTTCAAGCTCCAATATTATGGAATTACTTGATGTGAATTTGGAATCCAATCCCAACAATAATTATGATGTATTACACGACTTAATATGTGCACTGAAACAAAAACATTTTCCAAATAAAAAAATTAAATTTAATAAATACAAACACAAGAGTACGCCATGGATTACAACGGGTATTTTAAAGTCAATCAAATTCAAAAATAAAATACACTTGGCACTTAGGAGAACACCACATGAATCTCCTCATTACAATACAATAGAAACAAATTTACGAAATTATAATATCATACTAAAAAAATCGATTAGATTGGCAAAAAAAAATTATTACACTACAAATTTTCAAAAGGCAAAAGGTAACCTTAAAAAAAGCTGGTCAGCTATAAATGAAATGTTATGCAAGAAAAGAAAAAAAGTAAATTTCCCTGAATTTTTCAAAATTGACAATACCGTAGTTACAGGTACAACTAGTATTGCGAATAAATTCAACTTTTTCTTTACAAATATCGGACCAAATCTGGCAGAAGAAATTTGCGGCCCGTCTAGAAATAATTTTAAAAACTATTTATTGAATCAAAATGATAACAATTTGACCTTTAAACTCATAGGAGAAGATTTTGTTAGCAAACTGATAGACGATTTAGATAGCAAAAATAGTACAGGATGTGATGGGTTATCAAACACCTTACTTAAATCTATTAAACTAAACCTAGTTAAACCAATAACACTCATTGTTAATCAAATGCTAACAACGGGTATATTCCCTGACAAATTAAAAATAGCAAAAGTCATACCATTATTCAAAAAGGGAGATAAATCTATATTTTCGAATTACAGGCCCATTTCTCTATTACCATCAATATCCAAACTTTTTGAAAAAGTAATTTATCAACAACTATACAAATATTTTGAAGATTCAAATTTATTCTACGAGAGTCAATATGGTTTTCGGAAGGGTCATTCCACGGAATTGGCCTCCCTAGAACTAGTAAACAGGTTGTTATCTAAAATGGATAAAGGCGAGGTACCTGTAGCTATATTCATTGATTTATCCAAAGCCTTCGACACCTTAGACCATGATATATTACTATACAAATTAAAATGCTATGGACTAACAGGTAATTCTATAAATTTATTAAAATGTTATTTAACAAATAGACAACAATATGTACACTATGATAATACTGACTCAAATTTCTTAAAAATAACCACTGGGGTACCTCAAGGTTCCATTTTGGGGCCTTTACTATTCTTAATTTATATGAATGATATACATAAATCTTCCAATCTCTTTCATTTTATCCTTTTTGCAGACGACACGACTCTAATAACAAAGAATGCTATTTATAATACAGATAGTATTAATGCAGAACTAGCAAAACTCTCAATATGGTTTAAGGTAAACAAACTTTCTCTTAATGTTTCCAAATCCAAATTTATGGTTTTTCGTTCGGCAAGAAAACAAACACCTATACCATTAATACAAATAGACAATAACGTTATTGAATGCGTCGAAAACTTCAATTTCTTAGGTTTAATTATCAATAAGCAATTGAAATGGAAAGATCACATAGACCACATTGTCCTGAAAATATCACGCATCATCGGCGTCCTAACAAGATTGAAAAATCATATACCCTTAAATATTTTAATCACGCTTTACAACTCACTGTTATTACCACACATAAATTATTCGCTCATAGTTTGGGGACACCAGCCATCCAAACTAACAAACTTGCAAAAGAAATGTATTCGAATTATAACAAAAAACAAAATGTTTGCCCATACTGATCCACTATTTAAAAACTTGCATATTTTAAAAGCAGAGGATATTTTTAAAATACAGCAATTTAAATTATACTACAAATACTTAAAACACACTTTGCCCACATTCTTTCTGAATCTCCAGTTCAGGACAAGTGGACATAATTATAATACAAGGAATCAAGATCTATATAAATGTCGTATAAAACATGAATTTGCTAGACAGTGCTTATTATATAATATACCCGATGCAATCAATAACTGCCCAACAAATATAAAGGAAAAGTTTTTTACTCACAGTTTGCAAGGTGTCATCACTTATGCTAAATCATCAATATTAAACAGCTACGACAGTATTTGTCATATTCCTCGGTGCTATGTTTGTAGCGCAATTTAATAATATATGTTTGTGTATTACAACAATTTTTCCGTCTTTTTAATCATCATATTGCCTATACCTTACACATGTTACAGTCTGATAGAGTATTAATTTTTGAAGGTTCAAAGTTACCCGTTAAGTTCTAGTATTTATTGCAACTGAATTCTCAAATGTATTAGTCATTCTTCTATAATAACTTTTTATGATACTTAGGCCTACTACTATATAATAGTTTTTCTATTCACAATATTGGTTTATATTGTCTGATGATAGCTCCCTGTCTGTCGCCTCGGTCTTCGAGCTATCTTAGTACTGAGGTGATAGCCAGGGAGTTAACATCACCTTCATTAATATGTACTTGAAATATCGAATAAACCTGTAATATAAATGTAATGTAATGTAGGTGGCCTCCACGCTAGCGACCATTGCTTGGTCTTAGTGGAGGTCTCCTGATCATCATAATATATACAACTGCTTCTATATTACTATGTACTTACTCTCTTTGATCAAATAAATGAATCTGAATCTGAATCTGAATCTGATGTTTAATAAAAGTTCAATATAATTTCTCTTTTCTATAACTTTTGGAAAAAATAACACAGTGTGACAATATTTGGTATGTGGTTTTCTTCTGAGAACATATTAAAAAAGGGGGCACATTGACTTAGAACTGTACTCTTATCTGGTGTTTTATATCTCGTGTGGTATATCATTCATGTATATTAAAGCAGATGAATCGTGGTGATCACACGTAGTCGATTGTGAGTGTGTGTCACATTGGTATCTACAGATAATACACTATTTGAGGCTGCCTTGCCATAGTAACTTCTCATTATTTTTTGGATACGATAATTCACTATAATTCTTGAACTATGGGCTAGCATGGTCAAACGAATTCTTGAAGCAAATTTATTAGATTATTTGCATAAAATATAGGTGTTGTCTCAACTATGGTCTCCTGTTATTCTGTACATTGTAGCCATACATATAATTTGTTTGATCACATAAATTTGTCTTATTAATTTAAAAATACTACTTATCATTATTATAGTACATGTACATGCCTCGAAATAAGCCATTCCTCCAGTCCGATACGGTCCAAAAATGTATAGGAATGACAAACTGACCGTCGACATGCTATGCCTCTAAAAGGAGTGGCAGTTTTTTTCTCAGAAATGATAGTTTCTTTAAGTTGCAAGTCAGGTTTAATAGATTTAACCCTTTCAGAGAATTAAACAATTAAAATATCTATATTTTCAGATGTATCTATGTATTCAGATGAAGCAGATGGAGCTAACCAAGACATGTATGATGATTTCAAATTGGTTTAACCCCTTCATATATTAGTCTTCATGGTTTAAACAAGACTAATTCTGCGTTGTAAGGGTTAACCCTTTAAGCCCTCACGATGCATTTAAGCATCATTTTACATCCCTGAGAACAGCCTTAATTTCCCTACAACAAGGGTTTTAAAACGAAATTCTCATGAAACTAATTTACCAATACATGGCAATTTTCTTTAATTTTTAAATCACATCAAATCATCTTCATTCACTACAAGTCGGGAATTGCGACAGCAATTCGCGGCTTGTAGTGGATGAAGATGACAATGGTAAATTCAGGCTTGAAAGGGTTAAATAATAAGCGTGCTTAGGCTACGACTGAAAATACCACTCAAATGTTTCACTGTTACACTCGGGTAGCTTAGTATATACCGGTATATCTTGTTCAGGCCCGGTTTAATATATGTAGCCTGTAAATGCTAACAATGACGCAAGTATCATTTCACACATTTACGCCGCTAACGCATGTATTTAGTCTTTGTGGGTACTGGGATGATTGCTAGTAGTAGAACTTCTCGCCCCCATCCGGGGAGGGTCATTAGGGATCTGTTTCGTCTGTTGGATGCTGTTACGGCATTGTACGGAAGCACTAGTCTACAGCAATCATCCAAGGGCAGCTGCAGCCTCCTCGTATCTGGCTATAATCTTCGGGCGGATTGCCAGTGGCGTACCCTGGTTCCTCCGCTCAACATCGGAGCCAATGCAGCACCCGCATCAGTGCTGGCGCTGATGTAGGCTGTGGTAGCCTTAAATAACCGGCAATAGCGTGTTTGACATTAGGTCTCTCACGTGGGATGAATGGAGTTACCCAGAGGGAGTGATCCTTCCTCTTGTTACTCTAGGGACTATCCGACCCGAGGATAGCGGAGCTGCGCAAAATGCCACAGAATTTCATCATTAAATTGTACAGCGAAACTCAAGTCTCCGGCCGTCTGGGCATGTCTGGGTGTATATCCCCTAGACATGCCCAGAACCCCTTATCGGGCGAGCGAAGGAAAACGCTCTCAATAACCCACCATGCCCTATCACCCCCACCCTCACATCATCATCTGTACATCATTTCATCTCATCAATTGACTACAACGTTTTTATCGTATTACAATGTCACTTAAAAGACCTTTTGTGCCGAAAAGTGACGTAAAGCAATGATTTACTACTACTACTACTCAAGTCTCCGGCCGTCTGGGCATGTCTGCATGTCTGGGGGTATATCCCCTAGACATGCCCAGAACCCCTTATCGGGCGAGCGAAGGAAAACGCTCTTAATAGCCCACCATGCCCTATCACCCCCACCCTCACAGCATCATCTGTACATCATTCATCTGATCAATTGACTACAACGTTTTTATCGTATTATAATGTCACTTAAAAGACCTTTTGTGCCGAAAAGTGATGTAAAGCAATGATTTACTACTACTACTATTTAGTCTTTGGCTTAATGTTGTCTCAACATGAACACCATGCCTGCAGACGTTGGCCTGACATTCAGGCGTCATCAGAGGTGAAATCCTCTGTTGAATCGGTAAAGAAGTGGCTGAGTGATCAAGCCTGCTGTAGTTGATGTCCTGCTTAGATCTACACATTCCCATTTTTCTTGTGATTGCCAGTCGAGGGGGGTTAGCGGGGGCACTGTCCTTTGCGTGGTTTTGTGAATTTGTTGGACCTTCTCATGCAATTTTATATGGCCTTTGTGTTTCTACTACGCCTCTTCTGACAGGGGGATTAGCCGTTGTCATGGCGATGGTGGTTTCAGATCCCTTCAGATTTTGTAGGCTGTCGTACCTGTCTGAAATACCGTCAACTATATTGTTTTGCGACTGGTTGATACAAAACATTATTGATTTTTTTATAATGCCATCTGCAGATTTGTCGTCAAATTAGTAAATCAAAAATCAAGAATTGTTCCCACAATTTTGTCTTACATATTGAGCTGCTATATAAAATGAAATTATCACTTATTTATTGGTATTACTATATAATAAACATTTTCGCGCAATCAATGAAATCACGAAAAATGTCCCTTTTCCAACCACCTCCGCACTATACCGGCGGGCGCCAGGCACACAGTTCATAGGTCTGGATCCGCCGAGGCTTGATGATCGCCACACATGCAGCCTCTGGCGTAATTCCCGCCCAAACCGTCTCCACTCTAGCAGACCAAATTACATTCGAACTCCACAATGTATCTATATGACATTATAACTTATCCTATCATGATCTAATAGAGCAAAAATGTGTAATAGATACAATTGAACACGTGTGTACGTTTCGTCTGAGATATGTCATTTGATGGAATTAACAGTATTATCAGGGTTTATGATGTTAACCTGCTTATAGTGTGTTGCCCGCCTCCCTACATTGCGCTGATGGCCATTTTTGCAGCAAAGGCCAGACCACTTCACAGCTCAGCGGAGCGTGTGGTCCAGATATATTTCGTGTATATCGATTGGGCATGTTTTCTAGATTAAAAACTGCGGAATAATAGAATTGTGTGATGTACATGACAGTATGGTCACGTATTGTGGCTCTCGATAATCACAATTTGTGTGCAATCAACTAACTAGAAGAGATTGATTGTTATCCCTTACAGCGCGGGGATCGACTTTAAACGTCAGAATCTAACGTTAGTCTTTAGACAGGTAGACGTCAGATTCTGACGGTCTAAAGTCGATTCCTGCACTGTAAGGTAAACATATGATATTTATAATAGCCGTAGATCGATCCTCAACACAGTTATTCAAATGAAGCGGAAAAAGCTTACTAAGACATTTATGATGTTTTCAAATTAAAATACCCCTTTGGTCTCGATGATGTCAGCGCTTTAACCCTTTCAAGCCTGATTTATCATTGTCATCTTCATCCACCACAAGCCGCGAATTGCTGTCGCAATTCTCGACTTGTAGTGGATGATCATGATTTGATGTGGTTTAAAAATTAAAGAAAATTGCCATGAATTGGTAAACCAGTTTCATGGAAATTATCATTATGAACCCTTGGTTGTAGGTAAATTAAATCTCCCTTTCTCGGGATTGTCAATCTATTATCATGATTATTATGTTTTACTTCAGCACGCATGCATTATAGGCCTAATCATAATACACTGATTTATTATCAGAAACAAGATTGAAGAAATAGATGCTACCCTGGATATTTATGTAATTAGGCAGCCCTCGCCGAGGCGGACTGCCTACTGTATTCCACACGGTCCGCTGCCGCCTCCTCCAACGTAGTTATTTGATTTTCAAAATATCTACTAATCTTTCAACTTCTGCTTCCCCATATTTCACGTAGTCATAACATACCACTGGGGAATGTTTTAGTGAAATTTAATCCCCATATCATCAACCCTTTAATTACTACGGTCACTAACGAAGAAATTCTCGTTAGCGCGTTTCACGGAAAAAGATCCAACAGATCTTCTTTTAATTTAGCAAATATGCTCAGCTATGTCAGCCAATGACCTGATTAACTTTTGAGAGCAAACAATTTCAAAATGGCTGTATAGTCATTTTGAATTTGAGTAATTTTGTGATATTTACGTAATTCAAAACAAAGCAAAATAGCTGGACCATGAATATAAAACAATATATAAAATTAAAAATGGCCGACTGATAGTCATTTTGTCTCAATTTTGCTCATTATCTCAGAATCCTAGTATTATAAACTGTCCTGTTTTGCATAAGATTAACCCTTGACAAAGTTTGCTGATTTATATCAAATTTGAAATGGCCCACTGGCGTTAACGGAGGAGAACATGGATAATGTGTACGCCAGTGTAGTCATCAATATTCACTAGAGGGGGGGGGGTGTAGAATTGGCCTCTGCCTATAACCAATGAAGTTTAACACACATGGTGCCGCAGTTCTTGCTGTACCTAGATGGTTCCATATGACTGTCTGGCACAGCCGATTTAGTGATTTTTTTTTCATTTTTACGTCAATAATTTCACCTTGTGGGCAAGATAAGTTCAAAAGTTTTTCATCTATCCTGCTCAAGTTTGTTATGTATCTTACTAATAACCAGTTTTCGGAAAAATTTAATAATGGCCGATTTATTTCGATTTTTCGCATTTTAGGTTCATAATTTTACCCTGTGATAAGGGTATCCTGTACAAATTTGTTATAAATGCATTTCACTGATATTTATTACATGTAGTTCCAGGACAAGTTCAATAATGGCTGAAAAAATCTTAAAAATGGTGGATTTATTGCGATTTTTCGTATTTTACATATCCAATTTTACCTTGTGGGCGTGATAAATTCAAAAAAATTTCATGTCGCCTGCTCAAATTTGTACTGGATGTTGCTAATAACCAGCTCTCGGACTAGCGGGCAATTGTCTACTGTGCCCTTGTTTTTGTCAGAGATGCCAGTTTTCCGGAAATTTGGATGATACTATATGACTAAATCAAAATGTTTTTTTCGACTTAACAAAAAGTAAATCCAGATTTTCGGATTTTTTTCCCATGACCCACTGGCATCTCTGCTTTGTAGTGAAATGGTGACATAGGCCTTTGGCCTTTGATTTGGCTCTAGTTTCTTCTTCACCTTTGCTTGTAATTTTCCAACCCATTTCTTCAACAACCCAGCTTGACCTCCTGTTAATCCCTATTTATCTAATCTACTGATCTCATAATCTTTCTTCTTCAATATTATTATACATGTCTATGTAGAAATATCAGCTATCTCTGTATATGTTTTCACCATTGCAGACCCTGTTGCAGATAATAATTATGTGATATGTTGAGCCGCCACATATAAACAAGATCTGAAATAAATTTAATCCATGGTACGTTGAGCGAGGTGAAATAACTTATATAGCCTATAGTTAACATAGTTTATATTAGAGTTGAGCACCGCCGATCATCCAATCAGAAAGTCAAAACAAAAGGAAAACTGCTTTCAAACAGATGAACACCAGGTCCTGTGTAGGTTTTGCGCTTGACATAATCTCTAAGATGCTTGTTGTAGTTTATATACTGGTACGAATAACATGATCACACGATAACGAATAACACGATGAGAGTCGACGCACTACATGGGCTACATATAATTTTTATAGAGAGTCAAAAACAGGTATGAAGCGAGTGAGACTCCAATGCGTGGGTCACACGTGTGAGCTATTAAGTATTTAAAGATACCATAGCGAGGATAGCGAAGCTGAACGATACATAGGCCACGGCATTTCTGCATTAAGTTGCACAGCGAAGCCCAAGTTTCTGGCAGTCTGGGCATGGCTGAGTGTAAATCCCCTAGAATTGCACAGAACCCCTGATTGCGCGAGTGTAGAAAAAACATTCAATTTCCATCTGCGGATTGCAGATGGAAATTGAATGATGGCGGGACAATGGTTAGAGCGTGGCGCTCTGCCGATGTCGCTGCCTGCCGTGCGATTTCAAATCCCGCTTAGTGCAGAATTTTCAGAGAAATATCCTGTTTCTCCCGTCTCAATCTTGGGACATTGTTAAGATGTTGTGTCCTTCGGCAAGGCACTTCACCCTCAAATGCTTCACTTGACTCAGGTGAGAATGAGTACCTGGTAGGACAGAGATGGCAATGTGTACGATAATTTCAACTTGTCGAAACGGCTGCAGGACTGTATGCTCTCCGTGGAGTTGAATTGGCACACGAATGAACAGGTCCAACGACCAGGGGGTAAGATGTAAAGTCGGATGATAGGTCTTCAGACTTGATATCAGACTATACACCTGCACATTTACCTTTATTGCACTGTTTTTAACGTAATATTACAAAGTCACCCGAATGACCATTACCTGATTACTACCGAAAAGTGACGTAAAACATTATTTTACTACTACATACATGTACTTCCTCTGCACAAGAGTTCACATTGACAGACGTTCCTCATTTTTTTCAAAATAGATAGGATATTTTTCAGTTTATTGGATTTGGTCAGGAACCCAACTGATTTGCAGTACCAACTCCTCACAATAAAGGCAGATATTGTCACCCAGATTATGTTTCACATGCGTCTGCTAAACGAGGTAGGCATATATACACCAGGGCAGTTGATAGTGATGGCAATTAACTTCTACCGCAATCAAGACTCTGTTCGTTTTCGCTATATATAGGCTATGGAAAATACATTTCCACTTGACTCTAAAACTGGTAAATATGATAGAACATGTACAATATGGGTTAGAAACATGGGGTCCAAACTTAACTGGAAGTCATTGTCAAAACCGAAAGTGTGTTGACCCAGTTGTAAGTTTCCTGAATATCATTTTGATTTTGAACGAGGGATTAAAACGGCTAAATTGAGTTAAATAACAAATTACTTGTTCTGGAAAACAGTATGGAAAAATTATAGACATTAATAATATATATCACTGCTTGTGAGTATTTGTAGATAACCCGTATATTAGGGTATGAATTATAATAAATTCTTGATTGAAGTGGTAATTCAAGTGGTAATTGAATATATGTATATACAAAAGTGGACAGATTCTCAATGCACGTTTATATTACATACACACTCAACACATACTCCCCTCACGTGTTTTTCCCTATCCAGGTTTGGCAGCACTTTCGACATTAGGGGCTAAATGTTTTTATTGTGTTGTTGCCAGATTGAGAGGAACCTGTTTGAGAACACAGTGAAGCAGTTGAACCAGATGTACCTGGAGGCAGGATCGCTCAGCACACATAGCTACTGTGAGAGCTGCTTCGCCTGCATGACCGCATACCTGGCATATCTCTGTATGGAGACATACTACGAAAAGGTATGGTAATCACTCTTGATTTAAGTTTTTCCATTAGGCCACCCTAACTAAGATCATAAACAAACCCTAGAAACATTTCCAGTGATGACCACTATTATACGCAATACGGCGTTAGCTCATTGGTGTTGGCTCGATCACTGAAGTTAAGCAACGCCGGCCCCGGTCCATAATTGGATGGGTGGCCGCCTGGCACACACCAGGTGCTCTATACACTAGGACATGCGTGCAGCGATGTCGTGGGGCAGAAGAGAACCACGTAAATCAGATGGCTCGTCTGACTGAACTAGAGTTGGACGTAAAAGAACCTCAATGGACGTAGGCGCAATTTCCATCCGGCGAGACCCCAACAAAATCCGCAATGCGGTGCGATAGCACCCGTGGCGCGATAGCACAATAGTGCGTACTGCCACGTAACATACAGATACAGATATGTACATGCCGTCATTACGCTGGCAATACATAATAGGTGTGAAGGCATAACATCAGATGACGAGCGTGATCTATGTGTTTTACACAGTAAGAGTTTATTCGTCTGGGTGTGGCTGAATGCGACGTGACAATAGTTCAAAGGGCAACCTGCCTCTCATGAAGGCCATCATGGCTCTCACGAAGGGCAACATAGCGCAGCCCCATGTTAGAAATGGTTAGATGAAACGGAGAATGTATTTTTTATGTATTTGGTTGTACTGATGCTCAGCTAATCAAATTCAAATCAAAATTCACTGTTTATGAATATACATATTTTTCGCCATTTGAAACTATAACTATTGCCTTTAACCAGTGTTAACAATTCACACTTCAAGTGAATGACATTGATTTAACTAATAATTCAGCAGGGGACCCGAGAAAGGTAACGTGATGAAATCAGCCCTCGGGAGTGACGTGGTAGATATGTCCCTATATTCTTAAAGCCTAAGGGGACATGCCGCGTCATCACATCAGTGTATACTTAACTGTATCTGTGTGTATGGAAGCCGTCCACATAAACCTCCGTTTTAATTCAGCTGTTTAACATAAAAAAAAAATTCTGAGGTGCTGTACTCTACATCCAATGACTGGCGGTTGCTTAACCAGCGGTAGCGTAACAATGTCTTATCGTTCTTACTAATTACTAATTACTGGTATGAGACGTGTGCCAGCAATGTATTTGTTGTTAACTTGTGAATTTAGTATCCGAATCTCGATAACAATTGTTAAGATATGTTGTACGTATGTATTGCAGATGATGAAAAAGATCGCCCGGTACATTAGAGAGCAGAATGACAATATCTACACCCAGCGGGGGTTATTGCTGATCGACCCAATAGAAAGAGGTCTAAGAGTTGTATCTTTTTTTCGTCCAATAATCTTGATCTATTCCCACTTCGACTAATTTCATCTATGATCACACTTTACCTAAACCCCCATGGGACATATAGAGGCCGGGGCGCATACCTTTATTTAGCAACGTTAATGAATTCAATATCGTGTTTAAATTTAACCTCGGGGGGCGTTGTTAAATATAACAACGTTCATGAATTCATGACCATAAGAAAAACTTGTTTTTTGATCAGCCAATTTAAAATCGTTGTGAATTACATCAATTAAACAATATAAATATGTGGAATGGGCCATGCGAGACAACATAAATATTAGTTTGCTGCCCAAATCAGACCAAAACATTGATAAAATCAAATAAAACTAGATTCCGTGATTTGACCCCCAGGCCACGCTGAGCGTCTTGCTGAAAAATTAATTGATTTGCTGAAGTTATGACGTGAACCAATAGGAGGGAGGATAACAGATGGAGATTTTGATCGTTGGATTTTGAGATCTATCGTCTGATTGGCCAGGAAGGACCCAGATATTTGGCTAAACCTTTTTGTAGGTAGATGCCACGCTTGATTTTCGCACTTTGACCGCAAAATATAGGCTATTATAGCGTTATTTCTGATATATCTTTAACGATGTAACGATAGATTTGTGATCAAAACAATTTATTGGCCCACATGTTCTTCTCCAGAATAACGTCACACCGAGGTTAAATTTAACTACGTTGTTAATTTTAACAGCGCCTGCGATGTTAAATTTAACAACGTTCCTAAATTCATTAACGTTGCTAAATAAAGGTATGCGCCCCGGCCTGCCATCAAACGCCAACATGGTCCAACAGATTGAATTCATAATTTATGCAAACATTCAACCCCTCCGGAATTATTTTTTTACTCTAGGTCAAAGTCAAGGTCAAAGATTCCAAAAACAATCTTGTTAACGCGAAAATTAAAATGGCCGCCAGCTGACGACTAATTTTTTATTAGTATTTTTTATTATTATTTACTTGAAACCTGGTATATATCGGTTTTGGGGGTCTGCGACTCTACTGGCATTGTCCGTTTTCATGTTTGACTGGAAACGAGGCTATGGTGGCCATCTTGGTTTTTTTCAAAAAAATTATTGGATCTCTCCCTTTTTCTTATGTGAATTCACCTATGAGTATGGAGATGAACTGATTAGATTTTCAGCTTTCCACCGGTAATTAAAAGGGCCTCCATGTGGTGACTAATTTTTAGTTATTTTGGAATTCACAACGGTGGTCAAGCAACGTGGTATATATAGGTTTTCGGGCATTGTCCTTTTTTCATGCGCGACTGGAAACGAAGCTACGGCCCCGGGGCTACGGCAGCCAACTTGATTTTAATAAATCGTTCTTATTCTCAGTTAAATACCTTGAAACCTTGCATATATAGGTTTTCATAATGTGCGAGTTTATTCGCATTGTCCGTTTGCATGTGCGGCCCAAAACGAGGCTATAGCAGCCATCTTGATTTTATCATTGGTCTTTTATTTACATACCGTATTGGCAGCAGTTGTGTCACATTTCTGTCCTTTTTGTTTTTTTCAGGTGGCTCTCACGCCTAGCGAACAAATGTTCTTAGTGAGAGTCTGCTTACAAATAATTATTTTTTCAACCCATATTTTGTACATCTCATCTGTTATTTTTCAGTGCTGTTCAATGTTGGACCCGCGTCACAAACGAGAGCCCAACATTAAAACAACACTGGCTCAACTGCCGTGTTTGATGGGTTATCCAACAATAATTTAAACCAACATAATTTATAACAGACAAAAACGTCTTGTATTCGCAGTTTCTTGTACGATCTTCATACGATTAGTTTCACAAACTGTACGTCTCGTCAATCAGAACTTCCTAAATATGTTTTAGTTTATATAGTTAGGTCTACAGTAATTTGAATCTTGTAATGCATTTTTAACAGTGTTTAATGACTATATTATTTTAGTATCTTACAATGTTTATCTTTATAATTAAGTTTCTATGTATGACATGTATGACACTTCGCTTTAATAATGTCTTTTAAAAATCATTTTATTTTATTTTAATGATCATATTGTGTGTGCTGCTTGTGATATTATTTTTCTTTAAAACATTTTATTTATCTTTAAAACGTGACTACTTTTTTATTCAGCCGTACAATGTTATGATTTAAGTTTCTAATGTACGACACTTCGCGTTTTATTCCTTAAATCACGATTCAGGTGGAAATTTGCATATTCACAGCGTCGAGTCCGAGGTGATCACCAACGCATTGTCTGGTGAAATCAGCTCGTTCATTTATTCCAAAAATTGTTATCATCATCTCATGAATATATTCATCACCAGATGCATCAATCAAATCATCTTACCAGGACTAAGCTGTTCTCGTTCCCGTGCATGCTTACCCCAGCAAGCACGACACGTTGACTCAATGTCGGGTTCAAGGTGGCCGCCGTCTACGACGCTTGGCCACCATTAGCCCAGCATTGGGTCAACGTGTCGTGTTTCACGGCATCTGTCTGAGAATGCACAGAAACGGAACGAGGTACATGAGAAACAGGCAGTGTAGCTTCCTCCCTACACTCACAGTAATTGTTCCAAAAATCATTGCAGGTGAAAGGTTTCCACGCTTGATTATAGACTCAAGTGATTGAATTACTGCACAATGCATTAAGCGATCACACGATCCTGTTAATTGTCTTAACTATTGGTGACAAAGAAACTGCGCACAGCATTATGACAATTTGATTGTATATGAGCATAATTTATGTTCGCGAATGACGATGTTCAATTCAGTGCTGCATGTGAAAATACAGCCCGAAAAATGAACGTTTGTATTTTTTCACACGAGCAACTGTGCAATGTACAAGTAGGCTCAATGTTAGTCCACCGTCTACGACGTAATTTTCACCCTCTTTGGGGTTGTGGCTCGCTGTAGCGAGACACAATTTCAAGTGGGTGAAACATTTAAATTATTGAATGCTTGGCAACCAATCTTAACAATAAACACACATATAATGGTATGGTCAATGTTTGTGTTTGATGGGTCGTCATTTATTGAGTCGTTACTTAAAACGAAACCATGCGAAATAAACCTTAAATCTCATCCTATGGGACATAAGAGTGTTTATCTCCCGCGATGAGAACACTGTCAATGTACCGGTACAAATAGTATTTATCAATTCGATCATCCAGAGATTATGCGTTTATTGTTGGAACAAATAATCATGTGGTAAAATAGTAGGCCTATACTAACCTTTTTTTTAACATATCATTTAAAAGTCAAGATTAATGGAATCATTTTTATATTTTATTTTATTATGCAGAGCGTATGTATACCGCTCTCTAAAGAGGCACTAAGTAGAGGCGGATCCATGCTTTGAAAAAGGAGGGGACGCAGGGGGCTCGGGGGGCTTGGTCCCGAGATTTTTTTGACCAATTTAGGGGACTTTTTGAAGAATTTTGCGCAAGAAGGGGTGGGCGTGTGCCCCCCCCTCTGGATCCGCACCTGCTAAGCTTGCTTTCATTTCAAGGTTTCTAGATGAGACCATGTATCGCTTTGCTATAGTAGCTCACTTCCAGTAAGGTATTCCCCTTGGATATGAAAGGGTGTATCTGCCACTTTACAAAGTGGCAGATACACCCTTTCATATCCAAGGGGACGAGGTGTGTCACTACGAGAATTGAGTATTGATGATCCTGGTAACAAAGTCTTTGATAAATGTAAAGAAAACTTGATGATATCCCTAAGTCTACGCAGACTTGATGATCCTGTGCTGCAGAGTAAGGTAAGTTATGTCTGCATTGTCCGTAAATACCGGAGGTTGTGATTAGCAGTCAGCACAAAGCATGCAACGCCTATTTCATGGGGAGATTATAAGAGTAAGACTACATCTATATAATCATCATTATCGTGTGGTATGTGTCAAAGTTGTCAAATTGTGATCACAGTGTATGTAGTAGCGTGAGCTATTTCAATCTCACATTGTATTCCTGCTACTTTTGCCTTTTTTAACATCATTTATTTCTGCCTGATATGCGGCCAATAGTTATTGATACCGTACCAACATGATTACAAGCCCGTTTTTAAGTCTGAAAATATGCCCCCTCCAATACTATGCCCGGCCAGATAGTGGGCGCCCCCAGAATCTACCCCGGGCTAGATCCTAAAGTATGCCCGCGGGGTAGATTATAATGGCTCACAAAATTTCCCCCTCAATCCACCCCGTTTTGGTGATTATGTGTCATCGGTTCTAAGAATCTACCCTCGCTCCTTCGCAGATTGTAACCCCTTTTCCACAACTATATATAACGCTCCCAGAATCTATTACTTCCTTGCAGAATATACCCAATTACACAACTATCTTTCAATACTCCCAGAACATACCGGTCCCTCCCAGAATATACCTTGGAAGGAGCGCACAGCGCGTGGCCCTGCCCGAAATTAATGTCGAAATACCAGTTCCAATCTTAACTCGACGAGGCCGCCATTAACGTGATCACCTAGTCACATTGAGAGGTGAGAAGCAAGGTTATTTCTCTGAAAAAACAACATTATTGTATTATCACCAAGACTGTGTTACATTATCTTATTTTGAAGCGACACTTTGTAAGCAGACCAAAATCATATTTTTTTAATTTTGGTTCCTTGATACATGTAGGCCTATGTTCTTAAGGTTTCAAAATGACTAGAGAAATAGGAAATACAGGAATAACATCTTGTATTTCTTATTTTGTACATCGATGTATATAATTAAATTTCATACTTATTTCTCTTTTAACTGGCGCAACACAAAATTTAAAAGGCTTACGCAATTCTAGTCTATGGACATTTTGAAAACTTAGGAACATGTATATAGGAACCAAAATAAAAATAATTATTTTGGTCTTATTGTGTAGCGTTAGTATTGGATTTTTTAAAAAAAAGAAGAAATGTTTATTCAACCATGAAAATAAGGAAAAATGAGATGAATGAAGCATCAATAACATCAAAAATATATTAATATATTCTTGATAACATCAATAACAACTGATCATTACCATTTCTAATGCTTTTATATATTCAGGGAGACTCGAACAAATATTTCTTATACATGTTCGCACAATTTAAAAGCTAAATCAGTTGGGGTTTTTTACAATACCATTTTAAGTTGTCATCAGGCTGTCTATTGTCACGTCGTTGCAAAATTACTATCAAGCTTGCGTAGCCTATTATCAAGTTTGCGTTACATTTTGAAGAAGACTCCGTTACAATGAATTGATCATCCAGACTTCACTGTCGCTGTTACACACCCTACTGGGAGTGATAACTGACTTACATCATAATGCCTGTGAATATCCGGCTTGTAAAAATATCAAAATTGTCACTTCAGCAGACCCAAACATTGAACCAACGCTGGTTCAACGTCACATGACTTTGGTCTAGTGTTGCTTCAATTGCTTGATACTACTGGATATATTATCTATATCATGAATATTAATTATATATATTTCATTAAGAAAGGTCTCAGGACCGACATATTATTTATTTATTGTACTCAACATCAGGTATTTTATACCTTTTTATTCGTTCGTTAATACCAGGATGATGTAATCATAATGTCCGATTGCATGTATGAGCCTTATTTTGTGTCGGTTCCCACTTTTGATGGTTGAGGCGCAGAAATAATTAAATGAGGTTTTTAAATTGTCATTGTCTGTTGACAGTAGTGCTGCATGGTACTGCTGCATGCTTAAATATATTCTTTTCTTTTGTCGGTTGGAATATAATTAGCTCTTAAAGCGCCTGATAATTAACGCTCGTCGAAATCATTAGAAATTACACTCCCTTTTTCTTTAAAAAATCCTATTTTAATTGTGGACTTGCAATTGAAATGTTGCAACCGAGTCAATTTTCATCCGCATAATTTTCACTGGTTTCACATTTTCATATTGGCGTTTGACTGAGCTGCTAATCACTGTTTTAGGTTTTACCAGTTTTTTTATCAGTACCGTACTGTTCTAAGGCAAAATACCCACATTTCACCTTGTTGTAATGAGAGGGTACAACTTTAAAGGGTATAACTTGAAACGGGCGAGAATATGCTAATTTAGATTGTATGAGAGAGATATATTCTGACAGTATTGTAATACTAGTACTACATAAGCAAGGTTCCCTGTCGTCACCTAAATCATATATTTTTCAAAATCTAGTATAACATTATAAATTAGTAAATTATTAAAATGATCCGTCCTATAAGCGTCATCGTATCGAATAGATCTGATCACTCGAGACAGTTTTTTGTAACGAATCTGATCATTTTTCTGTGGTACCGTATGTAAACTACAGTTTATTACTGAAACATTCTTTAGAGATAACCTTATTTGTAAAAGAGTGTTTTTGCAGTAGGGTAATTGTACTTACAGGCAGACTATCGCGCATGTCATCTATTATACAATGTGTCTTCTGTCATTTTTTTCCGGACTATTATTTCTCATTAAGTTGAATAGCGCTGTATTTGCATTGCAAACTTTCGATTTTTACTAAACATTATCACAAAAACTAATCTGTATTTCATTGCCGATATGTCAATTATATTGGGAAATGCCATTTATATAAAGTTCATATTTGTAGCTATAACATTACTATCCATAAAATGATGCTAATTATTTGGCAAATTTTTATGAACTGCTTTACGATATACTTGTAATTTTAACAGTATTCACGTATTCAGATGTTGCCGAATTCAGTAATATGTAATAAATAATCGTGACCACAACAAGTGTAAACATTGAACGTTGAGAAATCTAGTTAAGCATATGTTTGCACTCGAATGAAGTAATGGCTCGAGTACTAGTAGCCTTTGTAAAAAACTTTTTGTAAAGATACAGTTGTAAATCAGATAATAAATGGGGTTTTTCAAAGTGTTTTCTTTCTTTAGTACACTATTGTAACGGTTAGTCCAGCCGAATTGTGTCAACCATACTTTTTTTACAGCAGGTGACCAAAGCACCATAATTGCAAGACCGATTGTTCTGATCATCAGCTATGGAGTCACACTAAAGATCAATTATTAAACGGGGGTAATGGCTATAAAAGACAAGGTACAACTGTAAATTGGCACAAAAAAAGGGAAGAGAAAAACTCCAACTTTCAAACAAATTATTGCAGCTTTGAATAATATACCTACGCCACATACAGGAGACTGAAGAAATTATTGCAAATATATATATATTTATATATTACACTTGTCCATAGCTTTGTTTGTTGGAAAAATCATATTTGACCTTGAAAGCGACTTTTGACCTTGAATTATAGGGAAATAAAAGAAGCAATCAAAATCAACCGCTGCTTAAAACATTTCACTTTGTCCAAGTATCATTCCTGCAAGGCGGCATCATTCTACAACAAAATGTAGTTAACTTGTCCACTATAATTATAGTTGTGACAATATCGGAACTCATTCCAATAATGTATTAACATAGGTTATCTAAACAGTATTCCGGAACTGTTTTTTCTCCGTGTGTCACAAATGGGACATCTTCTCAAAATCGGCAAAATGCATAGATTCAGTTTACTGTCATCGCATGCCTGTTTATAGTAGGCCCACCAAATGGCGTTTCTGAGCACAAATTTATGTATTTGCTGAGTTATAAGGCTTTCTGTCGCAAATTTTACGACAGTTAGGGTTTCTGGCTGTTGAGCTGTGTGTTGATCCATTCGTTTATGCAAACTAGGCCAATATAATTGAAAGAAATGAGCACAATCCGAGTTTGAAACTGGGGGAAGCTAGCAGATTCTACTTTCCAAAGCAAACCTATTATGATATTGATACAATAGTTTGCAATACTATAAAGGGGCCTATTGCCTTTGAAAATCTAATCATTGGTCTTAATAGCATCCGACGCCACAGCCACAATTGTGGTGAAAAAACATTCTTAATGCGGCTGATCTAGATCTTAAGCATATCATTGGATGAGATACTCTTCCCTGACCAATCACACACAGAATATCTAGGTCATCACATCTCTGGATCTTGCAATATGTACAACAGACGAGTAAACACGTGACATTGATCCAGTGCACTGTAGACCATGATCTTAGGCACAACATTGGAGAGAAAGTCATCTCGACCAATCTCATGCAAGGTATCTGGGTCAGTCGCATTACTGAAGGGCTGTACCACTTCCCGGCCACACTTGTAATGTGAGCCGATACTGCTTGAAATGTAGTTTCACCCAGCAAGCACGACACATGGATCCAATGCTGGGCTAATGTCGGCCCAGTGCCGTAGACGATGGGCCACATAACCCAGCATTGTGTCAATGTCTCGTCAACCAAACCATTCACGAGGCATTGACCAAATCAGATTTGTTGGTCCACGTCTACATTAACAGTGATTGGTTTAAGCATAATTCATTTTTCAAAGATTACAAACAGCACTTGGTAATTTTTCAAAGATTACAAACAGCACTTGGTGCCACGGGTTGTTCTCCTTCACAACAACACAGAGATAATAGTAAAGTTACAATGATAGTAGTAATGATAAAATAAGATAATAAATATAACACATTATTGATAATATGAATAAACAAACTTGACATGAGATGGTGGTGTCACTTGTATTAAAGGGACTGGCCCAGGCTAAAATCATAAAAAAGTCGGTGATTTTATTTTGGCTTCTTAATATGACCATATGATTTAAACATGTCCATAGACTAGAACTGCAAGAGTTTTTTAATTTTTGTGCTGCACATTTACCAGTTAGGCTAGATATAGAGACGAAATTCCTGATTTCTAATTATGGACAACCATGTCAAAAATAAGAAATACCGGAATTTCATGTGAAAGATGTAGCACTGAGCTGGTACAGGAGCTACCCAAATAAGAGAAATCAAAGGATTGGGATTGGTATAACAGTATCAAAGTCAGCTACATTGTCAAGGGGAGTACCACAGGGCTCTGTTCTGGGTCCTGTGTTGTTCACAACTTTACCATACCCATTGCTGCTATTTGTATGGCGTCAAATATCACATATATGCAGCTTTATATCATGTTTGATCCATCTATCCCTGGAGACCGCGAACATGCACTGGAAAAATTGTAAAAATACATCCAAGAAATTAGAGCATGGATGCTCATTCACAAACTAAAATGAAACAATGACAAGACTGAGTTTATCATCTTCCAGTACAAATATCATGAAAATAGATACTCTACATCTCCAATAAATTTTCAGAATATCATATTTGAACCTAGTGATTCTGTGAGGAACCTTGGTGCTTATTTTGACAAGTACATGACTATGGAGCGCCATGTGTCGGAGTTGTGCAAATCGTCACATTATCATCTGCGCCAAATTGTACGAATTCGAAAATATCTAACCAGAGATGCATGTTCCAATGCAGTTAGATATGCATCCCTCTGCAGAATTGACTACTCAAATGTCCTGCTCGGAGGTTTGAGAAAAATGGACTTGATTCAGCTGCAACGTGTCCAAAATCGTGCTGCCCGTTTGGTCACTCGGACTAAAACTCAAGATCACATCAACCCTGTGCTACGTGACTTGCACTGGTTACCGGTTAGTTCAAGGATTGACTTCAAGCTCTGCTTGTACATTTACAAGGCATTGAAAAAAACTGCTCCCATTTACATCTCGGATGAGTTCAGTCTCTATGAACCTAAAAGACCCTTACGCTCCAGCTATGCTGGGCCTTTATACACTGTTAGTGTTGGACGCAAAGAGGTGTCAGACTTTGATTTTGAAATCAAGGGGCCTCGGCTATAGAATAGCCTATCGATGGATTTATGCTAAGCTCCATCTGTTATGACCTTCAAGAACAGACTGAAGGCACACCTATTCAAAAGACAATATTATTCCAGAGACTGAAAACACAAGCACTTTGACTGGTTACAAAATAAAAAAGGCGCTATATAAATCAAATAAATAATAATAATCTATTGCCTCCCCATTACCCTTTAACAACTCTACATCGCCTAATTTTCGTTGCCATTTATCGCCTCCCTATTGCCTTTTAAAGCCTCTATGTCGCCTTTTAATGCCATTTATTTTTAGCTCCCGCCGTCACCGTAGGTGAGACGGAGGGAGCTATGGATTCCGCCTCCGTTTTTTTTCACCTATTCTTTTGCCTATAACTTTGTAAAAAAATAACCTAGGATAACAATTTTTGGTATGTGGGTTACTTCCAGGTGGATAATGGACAGGTTAAAGTATTTTTAATCTAAATTTAATACGCAAGGTCGCAGAGGAGAAAATGAAGATGTTACGGCGTTGGGCCGTCCGTGAACAATTCGTTTCCGGAGCATATCTCTGAAAGTACTCGTCCGATTATCTTCAAATTTTACACATAACACCCCTAGGGGGTCTAGTTGTGCCTTTTGGGGTATATGAACTTTGACCTACTTTTGGTTCAGAACTATGACCTATTTAGACGTTTTGACGCACACTTCGTTTCCGGAGCAGATCTCGAAAAGTACTGGGCAGATGACAGTCATATTGCACATACATGTTCTCTAAGGTCCCTAGTTGTGCCTTTTCAGGTTTTTGGACCTTGACCTTGAAGTTGACCCAGCACTTTGACCTAATTTATAACATCGGTAAATACGACTGAAAGATTTTGTGGAATATCATGAAAATCGCTCAAGATTGCTACACCATTACTATAAAACAAATTGAGAGGTTTTTAGGAGAGGATGCATCTTAAAAAATTTAAAGTTGATAAAATTCGAAATGGCTGCCTATTGGCCATTATTCACCTCGACAGGCCTGATATTGCGGAATATCATGAAAACCGCTCAAGATAGCTACACCATTACTATCAAACAAATTGTAAGGTTTCAGGAGAGGATGCATCTTGAAGAATTTCAAGTTAAAAAAATTCAAAATGGCCGCCTATCGGCCATTATTCACCTCGACAGGCCTGATATCGCGGAATATCATGAAAACCGCTCAAGATATCTACACCATTACTATAAAACAAATTGTAAGGTTTCAGGAGAGGTTGCATTTTGAAAAAATTCAACTCGACCAAGGTAAAATGGCCGCCAATCGGCCATTATTCACATGGCCGTTATTTGGTAAACCGTGCTAGATGGCTAGACCATTACTTTAAAACAAAATGTGTGATTTCAGGAGAGGATGCATCTTGAAAAAATTCGACTCGATAAAATTTAAAATGGCCGATTATCGGCCATTATTCACTTTCACATGGCCAATATTTGGTAAACCGTGTTAGATGGCTAGACCATTACTATAAAACGAAATGTGAGATTTCAGATGATGATGCATCTTGAAAAAATTTGACTTGATCAAATTCCAAATGGCTGCCTTTTCGGCCATTATTCATTTTCACATGGCAGTTATTTGGTAAACCGTGCTAGATGGCTAGACCATTACTATAAAACAAAGTGTGAGTTTTCGGGGGAAGATGCACCCTGAAAATTTTTAGCTTACGAATTCAAAATGGCCGACAATCAGCATTATTTACCTCGATAGGCCTGATATCAGGTAAACCGTGCTAGATAGCTAGACCATTACTATAAAACAAAATGTGACGTTTCGGGAGAGGATGCATTTTATAAACTTTCGACTCAATCGAATTCAAAATGGCCGCCTATCGGCCACTATTTACTTTCACATTGCTGATATTTGGTAAACCGTGTTAGACAGCTGGACCATTACTAGAAAACAAAATGTGAGATTTCAGGAGAGTATGCATCTTGAAAAATTTCGACTTGATCAAATTCAAAATAGCCTCCTATCGGCCATTATTCACTTTCACATGGCCGATATTTGGTAAACGGTGCTAGATGGCTAGATCATTACTATAAAACAAAATGTGAGATTTCAGGAGAGAATGCATCTTGAAAAATTTAGACTCGATCAAATTCAAAATGGCCGCCTATTGGCCATTATATACTTTCACATGGCCGATATTTGGTAAACTGTGCTAGATGGCTAGACGATTACCATAGAATGAAATGTGAGATTTCAGCTGAGAATGCATCTTGAAAAATTCTGATCAAAGTCCAAATCGCCCCCTATCGGCCATTATTTACTTTTACATGCCCAATATTTTGCAAGCTGTTAGATGCTAGTCCATTACTATAAAACAAAATTTGAGGTTTAAGGGGAGGGTGCACCCTTAAATTTTTTAACTAGTTTATATCGAATTCAAAGTGACCGTAAATCAGCTATTAGTTAGCTATAAGATTGGCCTGATATCGGGTAAACCGTGCCAGATAGGTAGACCATTACTGGGATACTGATTAGGATCATTAATTTCAATGGAGGTTTGCAATCTCTGACAGACTGTCTAGTTCTTATCTTACTCTTAGACTGAGCTTCTTAGACCTAGTTGTCTTACGTCCTGATTTTTGACCTAGCCCAGGACCACATTAATAACCCTACACGAAATTGCTTAAATCAAATTCTAATTCGGAGCGGGAGCTCCTGGACTTATGTAGTCTTGTTTTTCTGGCATCCATTAACGCTTCTCTACCCTCTAACGCCTTCTCATTGCCCTTAAACGCCTTCTTGTCACCTTCTAACACCCACCCACCATTCTTTATTGCCTTTCCATCACCATCTGACACCTCTCCATTGCCCTATGAAAAGCCTCCCCATCGCCCTTTAACGCTGCGTCGCCCTTCATACTTCTTTGTCGCCCTTTAACGCCCCTTCTTGCCCTTTAACAACTCTACGTCACCTTTTAATGCCTTTTCGTTGCCATTTAACGCCTCCCTATTGCCCTTTAACGCCTCTATGTCGCCTTTTAAAGCCTCTCCATCGACATTTAACACTCGTCAGTCGTCTTTTAACGCTTTTCTGTCACCCTTTAGCGCCTTCTCGTTGCCCTTAAATGCCGTCTTGTCGCCTTTTAACCCATACCCCTCGCTATTTATTGCCTTCTGATTACCATCTTATGCCTCTCCATTGTGCTTTAACGCATCCCCATCACCCTTTACAGCTTTCCCATCATCACTTATCGCTTCCTCGTCGACCTTTAATGCCTCTCTGCTACCTTTTAATGCACCCCGTCGCACTTTAACGCCTCTTCATTGTCCTTAGATGACTCCCCACTGCCCTAATTTAAACGTGGCTAAAGATGTCTCCCTGTCGCGGCCCCCGAGTATACTCGGGTGCAGAGTGTGTTTTTTAGTATTTTTGTCTGTAAAATCAATGTGGTCTGGTACTCATGAGGATTCCCTTGTTTTTGCTGATAAAAGTTTGTTTCTCTTTTGATTGTGCATGGATAGCACCCCATAATGATATCTGGGCCGATGTAGAGCTGTCATTCTTAAAATGGCTGTCATAAAATCAATAAAATTATCATAACATTTTCAATAATTGAGATAGAGACTTGATTTTTTCACCAAACTGTAATCAAAGAAGACAATAAAACAGACAATACCTTCCTTTGGCATCATCACCATAGTAATACTTAGATGACAGATATCGCAGCAGTGCGGATTGCATGGCTGCATACCTAATCATTCCGCATTACCCCGGTACTTAATCATTAGTACACATCACTCATAAACTGATAAACCTGATATTCTACATGACCTTGACATAACCTTCACGTTTATTCTGTGTGGCATCCATGCAGTAAACCACAACCCATGTCAACCTCCATAAGCCTACCCAATTATGTATCAATCTTTTGCGATGGAAGCCCATGCAAGCTGATGATACACGCTGCTGCATAATTGTAATTTCGCTTGTTCAATTGAGCCTTGAGGAATGGGGTGTAATAAGGGCAAACATGGGGGCATTACTCCTCCCAATATCAGCACTAGGCTATCGATTTCCTAAAAATGTGTGCTGAAATGATACCCAACTAAGTAGGCGTATGTGTCACTACCAGTCCTTTCTAATCGATGACTGCACCACTAAGCAGCTTGAAATTGATAAAAAGTGGGTATTTTCAATATTTTTTGCGAGTTTAACCTTGGAATGATTTTGATGTGACCTCGACATGACCTTGGTGTTATCCACTAGTAAAGCACAACTTCTTCTCATGTTATTATTTGCTCAAAAGCTAAGATACTGCTGGTGTCTTCTGACAAATCTGACATTAAAAAATATTTTTTCACCCCCCCTTCCCTCTGCCCAGGAATATAGCGGTGGCCCAGGGGTTCAGCGTTAAAAGGGTTAAAATAAGAGATCAGTAGGGTAACAATCATCTCATTTTTCTTTGAATTTTTATTGCCTTTCAGATTAAGTAACAGTGCTATCGTGACGGTGTCAAATTCTTAAATTCGTTCAGATCTCTTAAGTTTAATGATATATGAACAATATTATTTTTTCTGACTACCTACCAGTATGGTAAGGTGACGGGAAAAATGGGTGACGGGGAAGTAAAAGTTTTAGGTTAGTTGAAATTACCTGCTCTGAATTTTTTATGGTCAAATAAGGCAGGTAATAATATAGGCTGTAACGTTAGCATGGCAGAGTACTGTAAACATAATATTAGGTGTGCAATTAAATATTAAAACACTATGATGCTGTGCATAATAATATGCATGATCTATTCACACAGCTCACTGAACATAGGCTGCATTTATATATGAGCCACAGCAGTCCTAAAAATGTGCTAACGTGAGATAAGTTTCGACTCCTTTGTTGTTAATGTGACAATATTCTTGACACATATTATTGTATCGTGACATGTTCTTTGACCTTTCATATGTTAACGTGACACCGGAACTGTAAACGTGACAGTGTCTTTTATAGGGTAAGTGAGATCCTTCTTCTCATTTCTCAAAAATAAGGTGTCCAAATGTGAAATCCAAAGATTTATGTTTAGTCCAATTGTATTTGCAAGTGTCATTGGCATCTGTCACGTTAGCACTTGATGTTTCCAAACAGCAAAAATAAAATACCGTAGTCCTTTTACAATGCAACAATCTGAAACCAGCCATTCAAGTGAATATTTCTAGCTGTGTGCATATAAATTCTCGGTAAGAATGTGACGTCTATTAGCACTGTTGCTAACGTGACACTAGCAACATGTCAAAATAAACGTCACGTTAGTATGACTTAAATGCAACGAAAAACACACTTAGCTTTAAAATAAATACTTGTTTAATCAGAAATATAATCTTATGGCTTTTAATTTCCATTTGAAGCTTCTTCGTTGTCCCTATATCTTTTTATTTTAATTATATTTCTTTATTAGTATAATACTTTTTATCATTGACATTCATCTGATATCAAGTGTCTTAACTTCTGTCATGTTAGATGTTGCTGTTGCAAACCATCGAAATACAGTTATATTAGCCATTCTAAAATGCAATAATCTAAAACCAACAATCCAAACACTTATTTCTGAGTGAGTGTAGAAAAATTCGAGCCAGCAAAGTGGCTTCTAGCCACACTGTTGCTAACCTGGAACTAACAAAGTCAACGAAAACGTCACGTTAGCATACTTTAAATTCTTTTAATTTCAATTTGAATATTGTTTATGGTTACTTCATCGTTCCTAATTCTTTCATGAGATTTTATAGCCATTCTAATAAATCGTTTATTTTTTTTTCACAAAAATCACTTTTTTGTTCTATTTATTTAATAAAATATCCCATTGACAAAAGTATCTGACAACCGGTACGTCCATTCCCCGAAATATACCGAAATATACTATAAACCCCGAAATAGACTTATTTAGGCATGCTAAATGTTATTATTTCTATCTAAACGTGTAATACAATATGTCTTTTGACCTGTGCATCTAGTTAAAGGCAAAACAGTAGATTTCAATCTATCATTCATTATATATAATAGTCTCTAACCGGGAGCAATGCCAATGGCTGTCATGGCTGACAGCAGTCACTCACTCACCACCCTGTGCATGCCTAACGTTACTTCCACGATGTTACGATGTACGCGAAGAGAAACAATATTTACAAGATTTATTAATTTAATTAATAGGCATGTGCCAATTATTATTTAAATATATTTACTTATTAATTAGTTTCAATTCTTGACAATGTCATTTCATACATAACGTCTATTTGCTACATATATTACACATGTTCAATGCAGCGTAGCTTGGACTATTAAATGTGAAGATTTCGATTATTTTTCAATTATATTTCTTATATAATGTGTTTTTATAAGGAATTTGACGTAGGTATGTTAAGCGAAAATTGAGCTTTTGCTGGGTGACTGAGACACTGTTTGATGCCCAGGTAAGCCAGCAATGTAGTGTTACATATATATATGTAGGCCTACCAGCACTTTAAGCTTAGCTTATATAATTGTTACTCACGAAATAAAATAAATATATATATATTTGTGTGTGTTCTGTGATTATTTCGTTTTCGGACATAAAAGCCATTGATCTTGTCATCGACACCGCTCGCCAACTAGTAGCCTATATCGATAGCAGGAGCAGATCTGGTTGTCATCACCTACTCGTGATATAAGCGTCAAGCGTCAGCGCGATATTCTAAATGCAATTACGTAGTATAAAGTATCAGCGAACGTAATTAACACTCACACGTGATAGCGCGATCTTCTAAAGCAATTACTCAGTGTAAAATAAACTGAGAGTTCAGCGAGCGTAATTAACACTCACACGTCTTAGAGTTGACACCTGTTAATTGTACTCTGGTAGAATAAAAGAATGGAAATGTGAGGAGTAGGCTATGCCATGATGCAATGATTAATGCTATGCTATGATTGAAAAACATACTTAAAGCGATGTAGAGGACTATACGGAGTAGACTCACACCATCTTCATCTTCGCCTACTGACAGCATTTGAAATGTGTGAAAACCCAACCTATTATGATTTACCATTGCCAGCATGTAAAGAGCTGATTGGTGATGGTCGTCGCCTCTTAGCTAATTACAAATACAGTGAACATATGACACAAGTCTTTAACCCTGGACGCTACCAAGAACTATTACATATATTTGGTGTCAGTGCTGCTCTCTCCTTGATTATTCAGTCGTATTGCCCTCCTACAGTTTCTAAGTCGTGGTTCCTGTCTGGACCGTTGACAAGGAAAATCTGTGGTAGAGGCGTCCCCGATAGAAAACTTCCTGCAATCGCAATCATGTGGACACAGACAGTGGTTCCTGAATCAATACGAGAGTTTAAACCAAATCACTTCTCTACACTTCGCCCTCTTTGTGACAATAATGCAGCCAACGCCAGCAGGTTAATAGACCTAGTTGGTTGTGAACAAATTGAGGATTCCCTTCTAAGTGATCTTGCTTCAGCCAGTCCTCACAGAGATGATGTTGATGAATCAATTCCCGCAAACAGCACACACACAAGTGACAATCAATCGCCTCCTCATATAAATGACATTTCATCAAGCTCAACTGCTATTCCTAATAGTGTGACAAATCTGAATGCCTCAGCGGATCAATCTATGAGTGTTAATGATTCAGCAGATCAATCTATGAGTGTCAATGATTCACCAGAGGATTTCTCCGATAATGAGTCGCCAATACCGGCAGTGGGAGGGCAAGCCCTTCTACAACCAAAATTCAAGCCAGCTGGGGAATTAATAGCTGCATTGATGGACTCTACCTCACAACCATTAGCACATATCCCTAGAGGCACTAAAGAGAATGTGTATTTCATCAGCAACAACGAGAACAACGTGAGTAAAATGAATGCCGGCAAAAGTAGTGATTTCTGGGATGACTGTGGTGCATGGGAGCCTACTGGCGGGAGTCCTAAAACTTTATTTCTGTGTGGAGAGAATAAATCATTCGAAAACATTTTTGACAAACGCAAACAGGGACTCGGCTATTGCCTCTCAAAACAAGTGAACAAAAAAGTTGTGTATGTGCCCCTTGACCCCCAGCCTGACCCTGAATGTATTCTGGAGCTACGCAGATACTACACCTCTTTGCAACGATCAGCAACTTACAAACGAGAGTCACATGGATTAGCAACAGCGTGGCCCCTCCTACTGCAGTGGTTGAGTACATAGGCACTTACCCTGGTCCATGCTCCCATGGCAACGTGACAAAATCTTCAAAACCCTATATGCGCACAATGCCTGAAACCATGGAAAAACTGCGACATGCTGTGAAATATGCTGCTCCATCAAAAGCATTCAGTGACTTCGATGATGGTGGTGTGATTTCAAATGGACCGAGAGACACTAAACAGGTCCGCAGCTTAAAACACAGAGAGAAGGAAAAAGCTCAAGAAAAAGACAACGGTACACGACCTCAACTGAACAATTTTGCTGATCACATACAGTATGTTGAAACCCAATTGGACAACCATCCGTTTGTGCGTCAAATTATAAAGACTCCCAGAAAAGTGCCAGTCATGATACTCTACACAGAAGATCAAATGACTGATTTTAAGAACTCTTTGCTGTACTGGCCCTCTCGCTGAATCCTCAATTATCGGGTGTGACAAAACATTCAATTTAGGACCTCTACACTTAACTGTGACCTGTTTTAAACAAAACAAAGTTACACGAAATACCAGCGGAGAACCACCCATCTTTTTAGGCCTCATGTTCTTGCACGGAAATTCAGACGAATGCACATACATCTCGTTCTTTCAACATTTGTCCATGAATCTTCGTAATGCTCCCAGTCAGCCAGTATTTGGTACAGATGACGAGAAAGCTATGACAAATGCGATTGACCATGCATTCCCTTTCGCCAACAGACTCGCATGTACACGACATCTGAAAGAAAATATGAACCGACAACTACAAGATAAATACGGATATTCCATAAAAGATCGCCAAACTACACTGAGCAGCCTATTTGGAGCTAATGGCCTTGCAGATGCCAAAGAGCTAGACCTCACATTTGAAATCAGGAAACTACGTGCTCGAAACATCATTATATCCAACACACCACTAATTTTAGAGTACTATGACAATAGAGTAAAACCAAAGCTTGAAATGAACTTGCAAACGAGACAAAAAAACAGGTCCACCAACAACCAACAATCCCTGGACAAACAACAACACAGAATCAGCTAATCATGTTTTAAAGCACGCCATTGAATGGAAAAGTAAAGCCTTAGTGGACTTGATAGACACTCTTCACGTCAACACGCAGTACAAGGATCTCAAGCGGACCATTATACCTGATCTTAGTAATTTCTCCCTTATTCCATCTCTGCGTGCAAAGTTCTGCATGGATGCCTCAGTATGGGAGCGAAAAGATGAGCTGAAACAAAAAGCACATTTTGAAAAATTTGTAAAAACAACAATCATGAAAGAAAACAATACTGTAGCGTCAACAGATGGGCAGCTGTCGTGTTGCTTTGCTGTCAATGGGGGAAAGAAGTTAAACCAAAGAAAGAGAAAAATTAATGCACGTACAACGACTGTGTCAAAACGTCCAAAGAATTGAACAATATTCACATTATATGTCTAATGCATGTTATATAACCTCATAACCTACACAAACTGTATTTGTTGACAATAAAATGACAATGGCATAGTATAGGCCTATGGTTGTAAACAGCTTTATATTATTTATAATACAATGCTGTCAATTGTGCTCTCACAATTACCCTACATGGTGATCATGATATTTTATATAATGATACTAAACATATCCAATGATGATGATAATGATTTTACATGATGATAATAAATATATGTCAAGTGCTAATGATACAATATTACATTATTACATTGATATTGGCAAAATAAAATTATACATCATTGTGGTTGTATAACATCATTATATTATTTATTACATTTACAATACAAGGATGATGAGAATTAGTTTATTTTTACATGTCACTTGATGAAAATAAAGAGATGTCATATAACAACGATGTTCCATATTTTCTTTTCATTGCGTTTAATTCCTTGACTTTTTCAGTAAGTGTAGTTAATAGGTGTCTATATTCGTAAAGTGAGGAAATCAGGTCGGCACTCATTGGTTCTAAGAGATAATTCTATCCTTGCCGAGAGATAGTGAGCGATCGCCAATGTCGGAAGGCCCAGTCAGCCTTATTTAGTGCTAGCTATCCCAAACAAACATATCCACATAATATTAATTCATAATTATTTTTAAATATTTATACAAGATGTAGGCTATAACTCGCTGCTCTGCGCTCTGATATTTCCATTAGAAATAGTTTTTTTTCCTTTTAATAATTCATAGACACGCTAAGAGCTATCTATATAGGCCCGAAGGACAAGGTTATAATCAGTATATTATAGGCTTGTAACGTCAGTCAGTAGTTAGGCCTATGAGGCTATGGATAATAGAGTCATGATAGACCCGTGTATTTTACTTCTAAAAGTCGGGTTAAACTCATTAAATTGATTTGAAAAGTGGCACAAAAGTTTATAACGAGCCAATGCTCATGAAACAACTGGTATTTAGTGAATTAGTAAAGTATTTGTGGTCTATTTCGGGGTTAATAGGTATATTTCGGCATATTTTGGGGTATGGACGCACCCTCTGACAACTGTACTAGCATAGTAGGCCCTACTGCTGAAATGAGTAAATTTTGACAACATTTTAATCATATTTACAACAAATTATGGTCGGGAAGTCATATGTGGCACTTTATCATGTTTGGTGTCATATCATGTTTAACTTGTAATATTTCCATTGTATCATCTCCATTGTCAATATTAATCTTGTACTATTAAACATTTATAGTCAACTGTTAAAATAAATTGGACAAGGGTGTCCCCAGAATGCAACAGTAGCCCCTGGACATTCCACAATGACATCTAGGCCTATCACTCCACATCCACAGTTATCAGCCAAGATAATAATACTATGCATTTTATACACATCGCCGCATAAAGTACAAGTTCCCAAATCATATAAACTCTATATACTTGATCGACATCTATTAGGAAATAATTCATCAATTCTCTTAATATGTGGTCTTTGTGTCGAGACACAAACGGTTGTGTTACCATGGGGGTCTGGAAACAGTTGACTCACAGCATATTGACAGTGAGAGCTTTCCCAGCCAACACGCACACTCACCAAATGTGGGTTTGATGTCGGTCTAACATTAAAACAACATTGGGCCAATTTCACGTTGGAGTAGTATCTTGTGATCAGTTGAGTCGCTGATATTAATGCTGTCAAAGTGTAGGCCTACTCTATAGGCTCATGTAGGCCTAGGCCTACACGTCCTGACCGTCCCACGGTGACGCATGCCCATTTGTACTGTAAATATATATCACTACTCGGTAGGCATATTCAATCACGTTTGTATTTGAGGGATTCTATAATTTTAAGCTCCAGCACTGTCCGCACCTTGTAATATTTATTATTGAATATTTTGATTTAATTTGATTACATAAATGCAATGAATGACCTTTATTTTACAATATAGCAATATTAAAACTCAAAAAATTCTAACATAAATGTGTTTTTTGAAAGAAATATTATGTAAATTTGGCCAATTTTAGCCAAAAACCCTTGTCCCACATTCTAAATCCCACATAAACAGGCGATTTATTGTATACTTCCTGTATTATATATTATATTTGTTTCTGATATAATGCTAGTGCAAAACACTATCTAAAAGTTTATATACAAGTTTTTAAAAATAATTTTATTATTTTACCACTTTTTATGCATTTTATGTCTGTCCCACGTTGCAGCGACTCTCCGTAACGCTTATAGTTTTCAGGTAATTTCTATACTTTTTCTGACCAAAATATCACTTGTCTGGTGCAAAACAGTTGCGGGAGACCTTCATGCAGTGAATCGTGAAAAAAAGTATAATAAATGTGTTTTTGTTTAGAAATAATGTAAGGTTTGTACAAGTCTTTGGGTGAGTATTTTAATCCAACGTCTCTCCATAACGCAATTTTTTTCACATAAATACTGCAATTAAACTTTTAAGCACCCTACAACCTCCAAGCCTACTACAACCTCATTTGAAAAAAACAAAAATAATCATAGTATAGCATAATACATAGATGCTATGCACGATTTAGTGAAAAAAACGTCTCTCCATAACGCATATTTTCTGTCTCTCCATAACAAAAATAAAAACGTTATGGAGAGAAAAAGTAGTCACAAATTACCATTTTACTCATTTAAAAATAGGCCTAGTTATAAACCTTTATGAATTTGGTATTTCAACCAACAAGTGGCAATTGTTGAAATAGTAACTTTTCTTTTTGTCTTTTAAATTGTGTTAGCATCGATATTTAGTATTTGTTTATTGTCACTCCATAACAGAAATAATTGTCGTTATGGAGAGACAATGTTCGTTATTATTACTCTCCATAACGACAATAATCGTAACGGAGAGTAATTCTTATTTCATTATTTAAGGTTTATTGTCATAAAGGGATTCTTTCTAAATTAAGTGATCAACATTATAATAGCCATGTTCAACTACTTGTTAAATATGGTATACTTTTGTAGAAGGGTCACTGAGAAATTTAAGTTTGAAGATTACTCCGTAACGTACCTTGGTCTCTCCATAACGGTAAATTAGTCTCTCCATAACGGTAAGAAATATTTAAATTGATAAAAATAAGCATTTAAAATTGAAATTAAGCTATGCTGACAACGCCATGTCAATAAACACAGCTAAGTTGACATGTGTTTAAATTTTTGACAATATTCAGACAATCTTATATTTCAAGGAAAATATCATCACTGGTGCCTAAAATTATAGAATCCCTCATTTAGGTCCTATTGATATGATCGATGTGTCAGAATGACACACTGCTTTTGGACTATTCTAAATAAAACTGTTTCTTGTGCACTTTGGCTAAATAGTCAGAGCCACCTAGTGAATTTTATTAATTATTTAAAAATGGATGTTCCCATCTAGTGAGTAGTTGGGATACAAACACCTGCCAACCGGATGTACCTGCGTGTACGCCGGCTGTTGGTTGCTTCACTATTTTAGAGGGGTGTTAGGATAATTCAGTTCTGTAAAGTAGCTTATATGCAGTACTAGAGACAGTTTATATGCAACATTAAATAATAAGCCATTTAGTGCTGTATAAAATTATGGAAAAAATGTAATTATGTATGAATATACATTTATATTGACACAATATCAATGATATTGATTGTCTATTTTGGACGAGTCCATTACTCTGACGGCATCATGCATGTCATGTGCCACGTTTGTTTTGGTTTCTTTGGCGTTTTAATTTCATTTATTTAGGTTTAAGTTCGCTTCCTCCAGGGTACCAAGATGTGGTATACATTGGGATCAACATTTCGGTTAATTTACACAATTACTTGTGTAATGTCATTATTTGCTTGTGCTGAAAAATCAGATGAATTGAAGATTGAAGTTTTGGTAAGTATAAAAAATACGAACTACGAAGTCGTTGATACCGGCATCTGGCCTACGTTAGGGGAGGGTGGGGCTAAAAGTCACAAAAAATAGAAACGAGTTTATATATATTTCATGTGCTCATCCAGAACCAGTTTGACAATGGCAAAGCATAGGCACATATCTTAGCTAATGTCTAGTAAATTCCTTTGAAACGAACATTGAACAAAAAAGTCAAAACTTTTCAAAAACGTATCTGTATATTACGTAGCAGTACGCACTATTATAGTATTAACAGTATTGTGCTATCGCGCCACGGGAGTAACTTAGTAAGGCCTGTTATCATTCGTGGGAATTATGGCCTTTAATATATATGTGCCAAGTACTCTATGTTGTGGATTTTTTTGGGTCTCGCCGGATGGAAACTGCACCTACGTCCATTTTGTTTCTTTTATGTCCAACTCAAAGTCAGTCAGACGAGCCATCTGATTTACGTGGTTCACTGAGCCCCACGAGTGTATACAGCACCTGGCAGTTCTAGGCGGTCACCCATCCAATTATGAACCGGGCACGACGTTGCTTAACTTCAGTGCTCGAGCACAAACGTTGAGCGAACGCCGTATTCCGTATAACGTTGTTTGTCCTTGTTGGTGAGCTTGTGACATTTAGCCCCAGTAGCCTATGGGGTTGTCACAGCACTGAGGCAAAAAGTCACAATATATGAAGATACTGTGGGGTTAGATGTCACAAGGAATAAAGCAACTGGGGTAAAAAGTCACATTATTGACATCGACAAAAAAATTAACAGGACGTAGAAGGCCTATTTTGTCAAATTACAGGTCAGCGTCGTCGCTGTTTTGTCCTTGACAAACATTTATTGTGCATTACAATCACTTTATTATCAAGTATGGACGGAAACATATTTTTTCTAGAATATATGTTTTAAATCAAACTGCTTTTCTGTTATCTTCATGCTACCCTGGAATCACTTGGCAGCTTGCAGATGCCATCTTCTAATCATCCTTCGCTATTTTATTTTGTGTTGTACGCTCAATCATAATCATGATATGAATCCTATAATAAAAATACAATTTATATTTTAATGTACTATTCGTAGTACTTTTAGGAACATATCAAGTGGTTTTAACAATATTTCAGATATATACTTAAATACACAAATTGGAATTCCACGCTTTCCAGAGTGTCTTTTTTACTACAGTGAAACATTGTATAATAAGTTATGTAGTTATTTTATCTCTGGTTTTGGTACGGGAATAATATTTACACAATATGGCAATAATTTATTTTTCTATCGTTAGAAGTATCTCTAGTTAATATGTACTATGTATAGCAATAACTGAATAATTAATATAAATAAAAATAAATAATAAAAAAATAATGCATTTATGATGTACATATTCTTAAATAGCCATTGTATTTTTGCAGTGTAAATTTACATGTAAAATTTTAAATATTGTAAATTGTATTACATTTTGTATTATAGTCTGTATTATATTTTACCATTAATAATACCATTAAATCATTGTACTATTGCATGTGTATAAAGATGGCCCATTGCTAATTAGTACAAAGTACTAAATGGTCTACCCTCTATAAAAAAAGTTTATTACAGCGTATTATTAATGAGTGTCCGATATCATACCGATATTTCACCTCAGGGTAAATGAGGACAACGATGTCTACAATTAAGGCTAAAAGTCACAGCCTGTGACTTTTAGCCTTGTGGCTGTGACTTTTAACCCAGCTTAGTTCATGTTTAAAATTTCAGAATACCATCGGGTTTGCATATAAATCACTATGCATGCCAATAAATACAGTATATATGTAAAGGTTAAGCTTCTACTCGACCATGAGATCCTAACCTAAAATGTTGACAAAGTCTTTTTACCAGAGTTCTCTGAAATCCCATTTCAACAGAGGGCAAAATAGCACTTCATTACATTTCTGTCTTTATGTTCTTAGGGAACACCGGGAATGCTATGTATAGATGAGGAAATGATTAGTAAACTTATCATTGACGTCATATAATGGTATTTAACCATAGAGAAAAAGTAACAGGCAAGTGACTTTTAGCCCCACCCTCCTCTACTCCTAATCCTAGTCTCCTAGGTAATAGATTGGTGTGACGGCATGCCGGATGCGGTGTAGACGTGTTTAGCGTCATATGTCTAGAACGCCTATTTGCTCTATATTATATATTTCAAAATTATCCTGAGTAGCTAAGTGTTACTGTAGGCAAATGTGAACGGAGATATAACACCCAGTCATTGACATTGTAGAGTAGAGTAATAACGAGTGATGACATGACATGTAGGCCTATTCATTGCAGCTTGTTGAGGTGTGATACCGGAGAGCGCAATTAACCCTCATGCTGAAGACCACATTTAAATCCGTATTTAATAACTGCTAATTGTGCTTTAGCCTGGTGTTGTATATCCTTTGTAATCATGCTCCCTGTCTTAGTGTCTAGTACTAGTAGCTCAATATCTATAGTATACTTACTATGGGAGAGTGGGGCTAGTTGTCACCAAAAAATTGTTTCTTAAATTTCTTCACACGATTTAAAAATAGCATGGGACTAATAGGGGGAGTATGAAAAAGAACACTTTCCAAATAGTATCTCTTAAAATGGTGCGTATAGTCTATGTTTGCTTATTTTTACCATGCAGTCATTAGTTGCAAAGAAATTTAGTATGTCAACTTGCCCCGCATTGAGGTAAGTTTTTCACTTAGCTGGTGCAAGTTGTCACAACGGAAATATCTATGGGGTAAGTTGTCACGTAGTTGGGGCAAGTTGTCACTACTGAAATCTCTATGGGGCAAATTGTCACATAGTTGGGACAAGTTGTCACATTGCAAAGACTGTCACAGTGACAATCGCTTGAGAATTCATTGAGTAGATACTGTAGTAAATAAATAAAAATGTCGCCTTCTATAAACCCATTAGCTTTGTCTCATAATTTCATGTCAAACTCCTGGAATAACTTATAGTAGGACTACTCAGCGAAATTTTCTGCGTATGCACCCCATGACTAGTCAATAATGTGTGCAAAATTTCATGAAAGTTGGGTCAGAATTGACTGCAGAACCGGCGAAATTTATTCACCCTGGTAAATCAATTTAATGTGAATCCGACTATAGAATTTAACAGCCCTATAGCTTATAGGCTATAGATTAAGTGACTATGGGTAAATTAAAAAAATATGTCTACATGCTGGACAGTAAAATCCTATGGCTCAGGTGATGCCGGTAAACTACTTTCTATCCGTAGACGAACCCACACTGTCAAGTTCTGTTTTAGCCACGTTGGTGCTTATATGTAAAAAACTAGTATATTAAAAATTAAGGTTGGTTTTCCTTTGGGTGGTACCATTACTACGTGTTTTATAAATCATAATGGTACTGCACCAATGATAGACCTATCGCAGACTTTTTTTGATCGGGAGAAGCACAAGAATGTGAATTATAGAAATACCTAGTTAATTTGAATGTATTTTAATTTAACCTACATTTCAGGCAAAACCTGATGACTGTGTTCAACAAGCAGAAGATGGTGATCAAGTTTATATTCATTACACTGTAAGTTAATCTTTTAAACATATTGTGTAGAATTTATCAACCATGTTATGAATAATTTATCGTTATATTTCAGAGTACCCTTTCAGGTAACCTCTGTCCTGCTTAATTATTTGTTTCATTCATTTAAAAACTTCGGTAATTTACAAAATAAACATTGTCTTCTAAAAAAAGAAAAAAATAATTTATTGAAAATAGACACCTCACAAATTGAATTGTTTGATTTACTAAACTGTACAAACTATTTGATGAATTTCTCATTATGTGGCATATCTTTGTATGTTTATGATCCCAGCAGAACAAGGGTTAAAATTGATTTTAAAGTAAACATGGTAAACTCAAGATGGTATGTACAGATGTATATGAGCCAAATTTTTTTTTAGCATTTTTGGCAGAAACAGATTGCTTACTGTACTGTATTCCACATTGTTTGTCAATGGCATTTGTTATTTTCCAGCTACACTATAATTTAACTTTTTACATTATTGGAACTCATTCCAATAATGTTTGAATATGGTTCACAAAACGGATTCTGAGCACTGTTTTTTTGTGTCCATATAATGTGTGTCCCGAATGACTATCACTCACATCTTCTCAAATACGGCAAAACGCATAAATTCAGTTTTCTGTCATTCCATAGCCTACAGTAGGCACACAAAATGTTGTTTCTGAATAAGCATAAATCTGTATTTGCTGAGTTATTAGGATTTCCGTTGTCAATTTTACGACAGTTAGTGGTCTCCAATTTTTGAGCTGTGGTGTGAGCCATCAGTTTATACCCTGGAGATAGCCAATAGATTTTACTGAAAACATTGCTTACCTTGGGATCAAACTAGTCCAATATAATCTTGAGAAATTGCCACAATGAGAGTCTGAAACTGGGGGAAGCTGGCAGATGTTCTACTTTCCAAAGCAACTATATTATGATATAGATGCAATATTTTGCAAAGATATATCTTGCCTTTAAAAATCTAACCCTTGGTCTTAATAGCATCTAGCGCCACAGCCAATATTGTGGTAAAAAAATTCTTAGTGCTGTTGATCTACATCTTAGGCAAACCATTGGACGAGATGGCCTTCTCTGACCAATCACACACAGAACATCTAGGTCACTCACATCTCTGGGTATTTCAACATGGACTACAGACACGTGACATTGATACAGTGCAATGTCAATGAGGCTGAACTAGATGATCTCAGGCTCATCATTGGTCGAGAAAGTCATCTCATGCACGATATCTGGGTCAGTCATATACTGAAGGGCCATCACACTTCCCGTGAGTGACCTGATACTGCTATAAACTCGAAAGGCAGTATCTGCTTACTTGTATTGTAAGCAGCTACTGTGTTTGTTAATTGTGGCTGTGTATGTCAGTGTATACACATGATACACACCCGGCTCCAGGCTAACTGTGATTATGTAATATGAACCATCTGAGCAGCTGAGCAACAGATTTTAATGTAATTAAAATTTGACCTGGGATCATTTGACAGGTCTTATGATAGTACAAATATGAGAGTTAAGACAACGGAGTCAACCAACTGAGCAGCTGAACAACAGATTTTAATATAATTAAAACTTGACCTGGGATCATTTGACAGGTCTTATGATAGTACAAATATGGGAGCAAAAACAACAGAGTAAATCATCTGAGCAACTGAACAACAGAGTTAATCAAATGAGATACAACAGGATTAAAATTTTCAGTGTAATTTTAATGTAATTAAATATCGACCTGGGATCACTTGACAGGTCTTAGGCTAAAACAAATGTGAGAGCAAAACAACTGCGTCAATCATCTGAGATACAACAGGATGCACAAAGATTAAACAACAGGATGCACAAAGATTTAAATGAGTTGTGGAAGGATGGTTTCGCCGAGGGGGTGGCGGGGGGGCGTGGTGGCTGTGCTCCATCTTATTCTGTGGATAGCTGCTTGCAGTGGTCTAATGGGGTGTGGTGGGTCGAAGTGCTGTCCTATCATGTCTTCTTGTCTTCTTCTGGTATGTACTGTCTCACAATCTCATCTGCATGATTATCAACATTTTGCCGACTTGGGGACCGTGATGGTCTGGTGTGGATTGGACGGGGGGGAGTGGCGGTCTCTCTGTGGGTCGTCTTTTTCTCAAGTTCGATTAACACTACCTGTTGCGGTTAGCCCTGAACCAGTCCCTGACACTTTCAGGTGGCTTTAGCCAGGCAACGGCTCTGCTAGCAATAGCAGCTGCTGATTACAAAAATTAAAAAAAAAAAATGTGAGGACTCGCCACCCTCTCACTTCTGACTGTGAACAAAATCTATTTAAATTGTAAATATATCAGGATTCAAGATATATATTTGTTCTTTTCAGCTCAAACTATTCAAGATTGATATATTACAGACTTCCTTAGCGCCAATATTGATGAAATGATCAATTTTTAGGTCAGGATCGAACCAACTGTACAGAGACAGGATGCCAGATGTGGTATGCTTTTGATCAGCTATCACCCGGCAAGCACAACTAATTGCCCCAATTCTGGGCTAGTGTTGGCCCAGTGGTTATTGTGAATCCAGGGGCGTAGCCAGGGTTATGAACATGTGTACGCACAACGCTAGGGGTACGGATTTACGGAGCTTTTCCGAAACGGGGAGGGAGTGGATTTTCCCTAATTCATGGCTGCTATCTTATGGGGGCAACCTCCATACCCGCTGCGCGCAGCCCAGCGGATACGCTCCCCCGAGGAAAATTTGAAAAAAGATAGCAAATGGTGACATCTGATGGTATTTGCGGTAAAGATATTGATTTATAAATTTTGAGTTTTTAAAATATTTTTTGTACAATTTTCAAAATTGAATACAGCAACAAAATTAAAAATAGAATTATATCAAGTTATAATATAATTTAAATCATTTTACTCAGTGATTACATATTGAAATTTACTGATTATTTTCGGTCAAGTACGATTATCCATAGATAGCCTCAACTTTTTTAAAAACAGACATGACGGATCCAGCATTTGACTATGTAGGCCTAGTCTACGTAGTGTCTTTGTGTGCACGAATAATAGCTAAGCTGGACATTCTGTGATTGGTCATAAGGGGGCCACCACTCAATCGCCAGGGGGGGGGGGGGGGGTGTAGTGTTTTTGAAGTAAATATTTTGAGATTGAATTTTCATGAAATAAATAATTGTCTGAAGGACATGTTGTAAATAAAATATTTAATGGCCCTCAATTTTTTTTAGTCATACATAATTAGAGGCTAGAGTATGTGGAGGGGTTAAAAGATGAAATAACTATTATTTTTAGGCATACAGGTATATATCCATGATTTTTATTACTCTGCCAGCTGCCAGACAGTATACAAAACAGATAACCTTACACGAAAACGAAACTATACACTATATATACACTATATATACACTATACGAAAACGTTATTTGATCATTATTACCTGGTTACATGATTCGCTGTGATAGGCATAAATCAGCCCTGAGCAAACATGAGATGTTGAAACAAAATTGTTTTAATGTTGGCCAGTGTCGTAGACAATGAACCAACATTAGTATAACATTGGTTGAATGCCTGCATGGGATTTCACTCTTGTCACCAGTGTCTTCACGTCTGAGAAGCTAGTCAGTGTAGCATGCTATTTATGCATGTATACAAGTCATTGTACAGCCTATCATTTGTTTAACACATTGCAGTGCAGGTACAAAAATAGATCGTTTAGAATTAGCCCCATAACGTTGCTGAAACAGAACTGCCACAGATTATAATGCCCACTCAACATGCTCAAGGGTAAAAAAGTGGGACATTTCTTTGGACGCTCATATCTAAGACTTGTCTCGATTAATCAGGCCAATAAAAGGTTATTTTGTATACATCGTACGCTCAGTTCATTTGTAAAAAAAAACAGTAAAATGTTATTAGCATTTTTCCACCTTGGGGTGGATATCGATCTCATTGACTGCCTGGTTGAAAAAAATTGATTTCCCCGGGTAAAATGAATGTAGTAATTCACGGTCCCACATCTTTACGGTGTGGGCTCGTCCACGGCAAGTTTAGCGGCATGTCGTGAATTTGTGCCTATTGCATTTGTATCAGACTACTTTTCCGGCGTTTTATGCAACACCACATAAAGAATAGACTGCTAAGTGCGCATGTACACTTGGTGCTTCTTTTTTTGATGGGTCATATTTTTTTTACTCTCCTTTACAATGTGTACGCACGTGCGTACTGGCGTACGGCTGGCTACGCGCCTGGAATCAATGCACGCGGTTGTACAGAAACATATAGCAATGCCTGTTACATGTATCATTGCGACGATTTGACATGGAAAAAGGACAAAGTATGGTGAAATATTAACCCTTACACTGCTGCATAAAATTTGCAGCATGTGTGGTTACCCACCAAGTAACATCTGGCACGTTTTTTCTTCAAAAATCATCTGATGAAAAACTGTTATTAAAAGCCATTATATTACAAAATCAGTCAGTTGTGAAGCGCAAATAGGAAGACACCACAAAACGAAAGTACAGTACAGTACAGTACAGTATAGTAGTCCCCTCTTGATACGACTTTCATACTGCCAGAGAACCAAAGTCGCATCAAAGGGGTAGTCGTATCTGAGGAGGATGAAAAAAACTCCAGAAAAAATGTAAAATGTTTGATGTTTGGCTTGTAGGCGAATAGTATTAGGTTTTGAAGGGGAAAAAAAAATGCCCAAGCTGAATTTTTCAGGAAACCTTCCAAATACCATTAGAAATAACATACTAAAACTCCCTGTGATTCCCGCTGGAGCCTTTTCCAATATTCAAGATGGCGTCCAAGATGGCCGCCAAAATGTTAACACAACTATATAGACGGGCTTATATACCACCTCACCCCCAAAAACTTTGACGAAAGGTTTATAACGGTTTTCTGTCCCACTAGACATATAGTGAATGACAGTCAATCAAAATCTGACCCCTAAAAATGGATGAAAACTCCAAGATGGCCGCCATCGGGGAGGGGACGGTCGGCAAAAGCAACGATCATGGCCCAGGTAAAGTAATATTTTTCGACAAATAAAGGTAGGAACAAGTGTAATGCCTCTTTTTCGCCTAATTTTGATTGGAAAATCCATTTCTTATATTTTTGTCATGATTCAAGGTCATCTTCATTGTCAAAAAGTCAATCTAAAGGGCAAATAATCGAAAATATGATTTTTACCAAATACAGTTAAGAAATTTTGTAATACCTCATTTGCATGGGATTTTGACTGGTAAAACCTTTTATGATATTATGTTTGTGATTCAAGGTGACCTTTAAGGTCAAAGGGTTAATTTTAAGGTCAAATTCCTGAAAATAATATTATTAACAAATACAAATATCAAAAAACATCATATGTAATACCTCATTTTGAGGTGATTTTTACTGGATAATCCACTTATGTTATTATTTTGGTGATACAAGGACTTCTTCAAGATCAAAAAGTAAATTCCAAGGTCCAAATGTATACATCAAAATGAAGATTAAAAGTCTTCATTGTCAAAACGTCAATTTTAAGGTCAAGTAAAGGCAAGTGTAATACCTATTTTTCGTGTAAAATGAGGTAACCGACCTAATCTAACTTACTGGAAGATCCATTTGTGGTATTATTTTAGTGATCGATTCAACTTCATCTTCAAAGTCGAAATGTCAATTTTAAGGTCAAATGAGTGAAAATATGATTCTAACAAATTAAAATAACACAATGTAATACCTTATTTCAATTTGAGTAATTTGATCCAAAGTCTCATTTACACAAATAAAAATAGAAAGTGTAATTCATATCTTTGATGAGGTTTTAACTGCATTTCTTGTAACTGTACAATTTCGATAGTTAAATGTCATATTTCGAATCCTGTCTGGAGGACAGTGTCATCCCATTCATCTCACCATCCCCAGGAGGTTTTCCTGGCCCAGTTTGGCCTGTATGTGCACAATGGTGGCCTAAAACCCCATTCATTTCATGTGTCATATTTATGGGCTTTATGTTATTTAGCTATTTTTGACTGAATAAAGTGTTCTTCAACGCATCCCCACCGTTTTTTATCGTTTTTCCGTTACCCTTTAACGCCACCAGATGCTCCATAACTCCCACCAATCGCATATCATTACATTCCAATCACCATTGCGTTTTTCCGTTACCCTTTAACGCCACCAGATGCTCCATAACTCCCACCAATCGCATATCATTACATTCCAATCACCAATGAACGCCTCTCCGTCACCCTTCAACACTTACTCAACCTCTTTTCTTTCCCCTCCATCGCATTTCAGGCCATAGCATTACCATTTTTACACCTTTCCGTCGCCTATTAATGCCTCGTTGTCGCGCTCTAGCACTGTCTCGTCTTCTTTAACGCCTCCCCATTGCCCTCTAACGTCTCCATGTCTCCCTTTATGCTTCTCGATCGCCCTTTAATGCCTCTGTGATGCCCTTTGACGCTTTTTTGTTGCCCTTTAATGCCTTCTTGTTACCTTTTAGCGCACCCTGTGACACTTGAACGTATCTTACTCGCCTTTTTATACCTCCCCATTGCCTTTTAACGCCTCTTCAGTGCCCTTTAACGCCTTTTCGCCGTCCTTAAACGCCCCCAATCGTACGCTTCCCCATTGCTCTTTAACGCTTTCCCATTGTCATTTAACGCTTCCTTGTCGCCCTGTACTGCCTTCCATACCACCTTTTAACACACCCAGTCGCACCTTAACGCCGCTTTGTCGTCCTTCAACGCCATTGCCCTTCAATGCCTCTCCGTCGAATTTTAGCGCATCTCCATTGCCTCCTGCCCTTTTACTTGTAATGCCTTGTAATTCCTTGTTTAAAATGACATTTTCACAATGTTGATTTGATCTTTTTTCACCTTGAGTGTGCTTAATCATTAAAAACCTAGAATAATTATATTATGCAGTCAAAATCACACCTATACGAGGTATTATGCGTCTGATTTGTTGCATATATAATTTTCACCCTTCCCGGAAATTGAGAGGGGTGGCTGGTACACCAAAAGCATAGTATATAAGGTTCCTTTTTATGTCAGGGGAAGGGGATGCAAAAACATAAACACATGTTTTTAGCTTGATAGGAGAACTGAACAAAATGAATGATGTAAACGCAATGTACATGTATTCCTTGAATTTCACTGCTTTTTATGATATAATTCCCAGTAAATTATTGTTTTACGTCACGTTTTGGTACTAATGGTCATTTATGTGGCATTGCAATGCGATAAAAACAGTACAGACGATTCATGAGAAGAATTATGTACAGATGATGACGTGAGTTTGTGGTGATAGGGCACGGTGGATTGTTGAGAGCGTTTTCCTTTACTGGCCCGATAATATAGGGGTTCTGGGCATGTCTGGGGGATTTACCCCAGGCATGTCTATACGTACAGAGACTCTGGTCGGATAGTCCCCAGAGTAACGATAGCTGAAGGTAACTATATTGCCGTTTGTTTAAGACTACCACAGCCAACATCAGTGCCTGCACCGACATTGACACTTAAACAGTAGGTATACACTAATTAGCCATAGCAATTTCCTACTTCTAAAGTCATTGGCGGCCATTTGATTTGACACTTTTCTGGTAGTCAGATTTGGAAAGACTCTCTCCTGCCATTAAATACATGTCATTGGTTGTCATTAGTGACAAAACCTCTGGAAAACATCTTTGGTATACTTTTCCGGGGTGTTCGAGTGGATGTTTGCATAAATCGCCCACCTAATAAATTATATCCACTTGTAATCATCATAACTTTATGTTGTTTATATCAAAATGTTTTATTTTACAAAAGGATTACAATGAAACGGGCTTTGAGTCACAAAGTAATCACATATATCATTTATTTGCAATTTATGATATTATGTTAATGATTGAAATAGTATTTAAAATGTCATACATATCAAAAGCGTGCTTTTTCTTTTATCAATATACCTAAAATTGCAAATAAATTATAGGCGTGACTTTTTAGTGACTCAGAACCTGTTTCAATGGAATCTTTATGTCAATAAATGCACATGTAGACGTTTAAATCATGAAGTTATGTTGATTACAAGCCGAGATATAGTGGTTTCAATATTTTGGCGGCCATCTTGGACGCCATCTTGAATAACGGAAAAGGCTCCAGCGGGAATCACGGGGAGTTTTAGTATGTTGTTTCTGATGGTATTTAGAAGGTATCCTGAAAAATTCAGCTTGGGCATATTTTTTCCCCCTTCGGCCTGATTACAGGTCTAATACTATTCGCCTATTGTGTACAAAACATGTGACACTGACTCTAACAGCTACTTTCAATTGATGTCGACCCGTCAAAAGTTAAGACTAGGGTGAATACTGAGTCATAGTTTTCCATTCTGGGCCAGCAAGACAATGTACCTTATTATCCCTAAAAACGTGCCAGGTAGGGAGACGCAGTAGGGGCTGGTTTATTATATATGTGTACTGAGATCATTGGGCGATACCACGCTACTTTTTTTTAATCTTAGAGCGAGTGGGAGATATTTAACAGCGGCGCGATGCATTGGATGTTAACTGCAGCGCATGTAAATAAATAAATATTTACATCGAAAATCCAATTTTAAACATGGTTTTAAATTAATAACAGAAAAAGTATTGAGGATACAGTAAAAATAGTTATATCACCAGAAAACATTTTTCAGCTACTATGATCTGATATGCGTCCCAACGATGTGGAAACATAAAAAGTCGTATCTTGTCAGTGCAGGGCCGTGACACAGTCTGTGAACAGCTAATTAAAAAAAAATCGTATCTTTAGAAGGATATTGCTATCTGGTACGGTGATTTGAAGCTACCAGTACACATCTGCACACAGTGTCAAGATTGTGTCAATGCTGGCCCACTTCATACGACGCTGTACCAGCCTTAAGCCAACATTAGCTTAAGGGCAATTTCATGTAAAGGGCACACAAAAAGTCTCATAGCATGTCAAAAATAAAAACGTTCCATGTATGATAATTTCACAACTTTTGACAGCGAGATGTCATTCCCCAACATCAGATAAATTTCCAGAGCTTAATTATGCCCATGAATGAAGATATTGACTTGTGAAATGTATGCTGTTTTTGCGTGTACTGGAGGGGACATTTGTTTTAAAAATCATTAGTCTCTGCTTAAATGCTAATAATGTAGGTGATTTGAAAATCCTATCCCCTGAATTTTTTTTTTTTTTATTGTCGTGTTTCTAAAGGGAAGATCACTATGTGTTGTACCCGTATTTCACATGTATATAGATTTGATATTCATTTGAAATGTGACAAATGAAATTTTGCAATACACTGAAGTATGAATTGTACAGCATTTACTTCGACAGCTCAACAAATTAGTGCTCTGACATCAACTAAATATACACATATAGCTTGAATACTATATATGACATATTTTGTGCATTTTTACAGTGCTTTTTCATGCGAATCCTCTGCACAATTATATGTGTGATAAACTGTACTGGAGGGGACATTTTTTTAACGGTTGAAATAACAACATCACAAGTGCTATAAATGCATACTTTAGATCAGTAAAACATGATATGTTGCTCAACATTTCATATTCTAATTTTGCTCCAATATATATTGTTATTAATCAACATTTTGTTTTCAAATTTAGCTGAAGTAGCATAATTGTATAAACTTTGCTAAAATAAAATGATGCTTAAGTGGTTTATCACGGGTTAAGGCCGCAACTATTTGTCTGCATCGTTTTAAACACCATCAAGGAAAAACAATGGAAAATAATTTTGATTTTTGGGACATAACTTGGACAATGTCACGGTGTTCAAGCTAATATCATAAAATGTACTGGAGAGGACATATTTTTTTAACAACAATAACAAACCTGTAACCATGAATGATCACTCAATAATTCAACTGAATAACAAGTAAACTACTAAAAAGAGGTAAAATAGCATCATCAGTCATAGTTTACATACATCTACATTACTATTATTCCAATATAACCGCAGATACAGTTAGTGTATCCATTCCAACCCCCTCACGAAAGTCTAGAAAGCATTTTGTTGGCACATCCTTCCCTTAAACCTGACATTTTGTTTTTATACTATAAAACAAAATGTGAGGTGTATGGTATAAAACAAAATGTGAGGTTTGAGGGAGGGATATATATGCCAACAAAATACTTTCAGGGCTTTCATGAGGGGAGTTGGATAAATTATAGTACTGGGCTAGGTATCTGGGATGCTTTGCCTGATATCGAGCATATAGTAAATAATGGGCAATAGTCAGCCATCTTGCATTTGATAGAGTTGAATGCATATTCCTCCCTTATCTTCACTTCATCATGGCTGTTGGGAGCATAAGCTTGTTGTAGGGTCTAGCTAGCTAACATACCGTAGTTTGCCAGATATCAGGCATATTCAATAATTAAATAATTGCCGCAAGTCTGCTATTTTGAATGTGATCAAGTTCAAATTTGTTAGGTCACAGCTGTCACTCCCTGAAATCTAGCATTTTCTTTTTACTTTGTTACTTAGTTGTAGTGTGACTGTTTTATTATGCTAATGTACCGTACACAATATATTTATGTACAGTGGTTTAAAAATAATATTAACTCCAGCCGATCTTGAGCTTATATAATTGGATACAAAGTTTTGTATGTAATGGTACATATAATTAAAAAAATAATAATACATACCTCAAACTGAATACAAATTTACATGCATGCATCAATAGCCCTACCATTATTTTACACCAAGCTACGTTTTTACTACGGTAAAGCAATTACTGGTTAACTATTTTAGTATGGTACAAATGATAATTTATCATGTTTATATAACAATACCGTTCTCTCACTCCAGCCTAGGCCTATATCTACAAATCTGGGATATATTTGTATTCATCACAAGACCTATTAAATTTGATTTTTTTCATATATCTCGATAATCGGCTATTTTTAATTTGCCAAAATATCTCCCTGAAATAGCATAATAACCTTTGAACTATCTGGCACATTTTAGCAGATATCACATATATTAAAGTAGGCCTGAACATGACGTCATTAGGCCAATTCCTATTTTGTACCGGATGCTATCGGCAGTAACAGCGGTTAAAATCCAGTATTCAGCCATTGTTATTATGCGACTACATTTTTTGCCTTTATTGGCCCACTACTGGTCCAATGCGGAATATAGATCATAAACTGTATTGGCTGAAAACAGCACCAATGTGCAAGACATAATGATAATCAGGCCCAATTAAACCATTTTATTGGGCCAATACTGTGATGTTATCAGGGTAATTTTGAAATTGATGGGAGTTGAAATTTTTCAGGGCATTTCCCTCGATCCTTAAAACCTCACATTTTGTTTTCTTATTCTATGGTCTAGCTGTCTGGCAATATTTGCTGTAGTAGTAAATCTTTGCTTTACGTCACTATTCGGCACAAAAGGTCTTTTAAGTGAAATTGTAATACGATAAAAACGTTGTAGTCAATTGATGAGATGAATGATGTACAGATGATGATGTGAGGGTGGGGGTGATAGGGCATGGTGGGTTATTGAGAGCGTTTTCCTTCGCTCGCCCGATAAGGGGTTCTGGGCATGTCTAGGGGATATACCCCCAGATATGGCCAGACGACCGGAGACTTGAGTTTTCCCTGTGCAATTTAATGCTGAAACTCGGGTCGGATAGTCCCCAGAGTAACAATAGGAAGAATAACTGTCTAGTTATCTGGCACTGGATATGAAGCATGTTAAGTTAAATAATGGACACCAGTTGGCCATTTTGAACCTGATAGATTTGGAAGTTTTTCGAGGCATACATGTATATTTTATGAATATAACTGGTATGCTGGTAACACTTTCTCAAACCTCACAATTTTTTATAGTTATAGTTTAGCTATATCAAACGATCTGCTTAGCCTTGTCCTCCTTAAAACCTCACATTTTATATTATATCAATTAATTGTCTGGCTATTTGGCATGGTTTGCCAGATATCACTATCAGGCATAGTAAATTAAGGCCATACAACGCTGCGCCAACTTGAGCATTGTAAGATCCTACATCATGTACCAGTGACATGTGGGCAGCTATTATATATCTGGGGGCTGGGGCCATGTTATTAGACATGACATAATTTTATATCCTAGCATATAACCTGTAGTGAAACCACCTCCTGGGTGGATAATGAACAGGGGCATTAGATAGTATGTAGTTCTTATTTCTGGTCAACAAGACATCTATTCATTTTTTGCAAAAGAAAATGTATATGACAATCATACATTTAAACTATTAAATCCATTTTAAAGTAGGCGGGTCATCATGGTTCGCTGAGCAAACATTATCCACCCATCCGCATGTGCAGCATCGTCAAGGTCCACAGGAGTGGGGCCGCCGAAGCGAAACTATTATGGTTTGGTGAAGCAAAAGGACCCAGCTGCTACAAACACTTTTTTTTTATAATTCAAGTAGTCTAGTAGATTGTGTATCGGTACAGACCGCTTAAATCGCTTGACAAGCATGAAAAATACTACAAGTTCTATACCTGAGTAACTACACTTTTAGTGTTACATACGTTCTGTCCCCTCCAGTACGCAGTGTACTGGCAGCCTATTATAGACAATATAGAGCACATTTGTTTGATGATATATACGCCATAAATGTATATATATTGTACTAGTAGGTCTTGTTAGTCAGAACAGTGAAGAAATTACATTAACATGCTAATATTGATTTAAAAATGAACAAAGGAAACACCCACAAAATATTTTTTGGTTACAACTTATCCATTAATGAAATACATATGTATTTTTAATAAATATCAATTTGTTGGTGTCTAGTGGCTGCCATTAACGAAGGCTTTATTATAATAATATGTACATAATTACCAATATAGATCAGTAAATTACAAAAATTAGGTCTGGTTATATTGCAATAATAATATATCACACTGCGTGGATCTTGAATAGTGATGTACTGGAGGGGACATTATTTTAACGGAATTTTCACATACATACAGGTTATTCTAATTAATTTGCTAATGTTCATCAGCAATCAGTTTGAAGTATTTGTTTGCCATATATAACCACCAGACCTATTCAAAAGAGTAATTAAATGTCTATATATATGTAGATAGTTCAAGCTGGGCAGTGATGTACTGGCGGGAAAAAATGAAAAAACTTTTAACGGAAAATACTTTAAACTCAATAAATACACATAAAATCAGCTTTTGTGACTCGATTTTTGTCAAACATGTGTCGTTTAAATCGTAAGACCAATAACCATACCACAAATAAAACTTTATTTGTGTGTTAGATGCATATCTGGAATAGAAAAACCCTCCTATGAAGACAATTCCGGGATGAGACTGCAAAATGTGTTGAAAATAACATAAATACCACTAATTCATGAAGAAATAATTGACAAAACTTTATAAAATTTGGTCTGTTGTTTCCCCATACAACCCTTGTTAAAATAAGAAATGTTTCATATAAATATCTAGCAGTATTTGCTATAAAATTGTGTAAAGTTTCATTTTTTCCTAAATGCACCCTTTATGTGAAATTGCCCTTAACATAGTATCTGCTGGGCTGTATTGGCGGAAAATATATTTGTTTTGATTACAATTTTACATGGCCCATTGCTTAATATAAATATCAACTTCAGTCTAATGCAAAAAAATACTCTCAATAATGTTCAGAACCGCAGGGTTCTTGTTATTTTTTATACCTATTTTTTTCTTTACATGGCATTGGGGCATATATTTTAAAAAAGACATTTTTAGTCTCATTATACCACTTAAATATTGCTATATTGCAGTGTTTGTTACATCTATTTTTCACCAGTAGGCTACATGTATATTGCCAGCTCATATGACAGCCACAATATTATGTTGTTACAGGATGATTGCTTATTATTATTCTTGCAAAGAAATAACATTTCAATGACTGGCTGCCTTTTTTATCATTTCTTGTTAGATCTTCCATGTTGAAACTAAAAATGATCTGCTTGTCCCGTTTGTCTGGTTGTTTTTTATCCCGAAAAAAATGTTCTACTGCAATTTCTACTACCAACTACTCGTAATCATCAATTAAACAGCACTTGTTATATTAAACATTATATTTGCATTATATTAAAAAAAATTACTGAATGAATACACTTTATCGCCTATCTGTTGGAGATACTAAAGTTTATGTTGATATAATGTACAGATGGTCTTCAGTTACATGTATTAATTGAGAAAATATAAATTTGTCTGCAAACTTGATGTTCACAGGGTAAGCTGCAAACTGGACAGGTTTTTGACTCTTCACGAGAAAAAAATCAACCATTACCCTTTGTCTTGGGAGAAGGCCGTGTCATTCCAGGTATGTTACGTACAATTACCTTCCATAAATTCATACAATCTCCACCAATCCATTAGAAGCATCAATCTTTTTGTGGCAGTTATGCAGCCTTCATAATCTATTTTGATGACACTGTATATCATACACTGTGTCAGCTATAGTTGATTTTGAATTACAGTAAACCTTGCTGCTGCAAAGATCAACTTATATCTTCAAGCACCTGTATGTAGACATAGACCTACACTAATTTGTCTTGTTTCAAAATTGATGATACATCAGAAGCAGCAGAAATTCCATGATCGATGATGGGTTGTAGACAATTTATATTCAATAAATAAACTTATCCATCTTTGTCCATCTGTCCATTTTAAGGGAAACTTGCTTCTTAACAATTTTAAGCAACCTCTAGGCAGTGTTTCATCTAACTATTTCTAACATGGCGCTGCGCCATGTTGCCTTTTGTGAGCGCCATGTTGCCCTTCATGAGCGCCATGTTGCCCGTCATGTGCGCCATGTTGCCCTTCTAATATTCAGACAGTGAAATGCCTTTTTGAACATAATTGTTACGTCATATTCAACCCAACCAACCCATTATGACACCCCAGCCACTGATGTCACGCGCTCACACCTATGACGCAATACATGACAACGGCCTGTGTACATAGTGGTAATAACTGGCAATGCTTGCACACTTAATTGGTTCTGTGTGTACCCTTAATTGGGGAGGTCGGGTGTTTAGAAGTGCCTAGCCGGGTCAACTGGGTGCCCCGCTTTCATGATAAGGTGCCCTCAATGATAGGCGGCGCCGCTATTCTATATAGTGACCTCTCTGATTTTGATAATATGATATCAAAGAAGATACCAAAATTTAGAATTGTGATGATGTGTGGACTAATTACATGGGGGTATCTAATTTATGTCGGTGGGGATGCTATAGGGATTTATGAGCCTTACTTGAATTTAAGGGGGGATGGTTTAAAACTTGCCTAATACTGTATACATGTATATATATGGGCCTAGCAGCATAAGTAATACATTTAAGAATACAGAGATTTCATAGATCCAACCAAACATCTCACCACTGCTTCAAAACATCGTTATCTATATGGGCAATTTCACGTAAAGGGCACACAAAAAGTCTCATAGCATGTCAAATATAAAAACCTTCCATGTATGATAATTTCTGACAGCGAGTTGTCATTCCCCAACATCAGGTAAATTTTCAAGAGCTTAATTATGCCCATGAATGAAGATATTGACTTGTGAAATGTATGCTGTTTTTGCGTGTACTGGAGTAGACATTTGTTCTAACAATCATTAGTCTCTGCTCAAATGCTAATAATGGAGGTGATTTGAAAATCCTAACTCCTAATTTTTTTTTTTTTATTATTGTCGTGTTTTCTAAAGGGAAGATCACTATGTGTTGTACCCGTATTTCACATGTATATAGATTTGATATTCATTTGAAATGTGACAAATGAAATTTTTCAATACACTCAAGTATGAATTGTACAGCATTTACTTTGACAGCTCAACAAATTAGTGCTCTGACATCAACTAAATATACACATATAGCTTGAATACTATATATGACATATTTTGTGCATTTTTACAGTGCTTTTTCATGCGAATCCTCTGCACAATTATATGTGTGACAAACTGTACTGGAGGGGACATTTTTTTAACGGTTGAAATAACAACATCACAAGTGCTATAAATGCATACTTTAGATCAGTAAAACATGATATGTTGCTCAACATTTCATATTCTAATTTTGCTCCAATATATATTTTTATTAATCAACATTTTGTTTTCAAATTGAGCTGAAGTAGCATAATTGTATAAACTTTGCTAAAATAAAATGATGTTTAAGTGGTTTATCACGGGTAAAGGCCGCAACTATTTGTCTGCGTCGTATTAAACACCATCAAGGAAAAACAATGGAAAATAATTCTGATTTTTGTGACATAACTTGGACAATGTCACGGTGTTCAAGCTAATATCATAAAATGTACTGGAGAGGACATATTTTTTTTAACAACAATAACAAACCTGTAGGCATGAATGATCACTCAATAATTCAACTGAATAACAAGTAAACTACTAGAAAGAGATAAAAGCATCATCAGTCATAGTTCACAAACATCTACATTACTATTATTCCAATATAACCGCAGAGACAGTTAGTGTATTCATTCCAACCCCCTCACGAAAGTCTAGAAAGCATTTTGTTGGCACATCCTTCCCTTAAACCTGACATTTTGTTTTATACTATAAAACAAAATGTGAGGTGTATGGTATAAAACAAAATGTGAGGTTTGAGGGAGGGATATATATGCCAACAAAATACTTTCCGGGCTTTCATGAGGGGAGTTGGATAAATTATAGTACTGGGCTAGGTATCTGGGATGCTTTGCCTGATATCAAGCATATAGTAAATAATGGGCAATAGTCGGCCATCTTGCATTTGATAGAGTTGAAATTTGTCAAGGTATATAAATGAAAACAACCATTTTCAAATGCATATTCCTCCCTTATCTTCACTTCATCATGGCTGTTAGGAGCATAAGCTTGTTGTAGGGTCTAGCTAGCTAACATACCGTAGTTTGCCAGATATCAGGCATATTCAATAATTAAATAATTGCCGCAAGTCTGCTATTTTGAATGTGATCAAGTTCAAATTTGTTAGGTCACAGATGTCACTCCCTGAAATCTAGCATTTTCTTTTTACTTTGTTACTTAGTTGTAGTGTAACTGTTTTATTATGCTAATGTACCGTACACAATATATTTATGTACAGTGGTTTAAAAATAATATTAACTCCAGCCGATCTTGAGCTTATATAATTGGATACAAAGTTTTGTATGTAATGGTACATATAATTAAAAAAATTATAATACATACCTCAAACTGAATACAAATTTACATGCATGCATCAATAGCCCTACCATTATTTTACACCAAGCTACGTTTTTACTACGGTAAAGCAATTACTGGTTAACTATTTTAGTATGGTACAAATAATAATTTATCATGTTTATATAACAATACCGTTCTCTCACTCCAGCCTAGGCCTATATCTACAAATCTGGGATATATTTGTATTCATAACAAGACCAATTAAATTTGTTTTTTTTCATATATCCCGATAATCGGCTATTTTTTATTTGCCAAAATATCTCGCTGAAACCTCACATTTTGTTTTAGCATAATAACCTTTGAACTATCTGGCACATTTTAGCAGATATCACATATATTAAAGTAAGCGTAAACATGACGTCATTAGGCCAATTCCTATTTTTTAACGGATGCTATCGGCAGTAACAGCGGTTAAAATCCAGTATTCAACCATTGTTATTATGCGACTACATATTTTGCCTTTATTGGCCCATTACTGGGCCAATGCGGAATATAGATCATAACTGTATTGGCTGAAAACAGCACCAATGTGCAAGACATAATGATAATCAGGCCCAATTAAACCATTTTATTGGGCCAATACTGTGATGTTATCAGGGTAATTTTGAAATTGATGGGAGTTGAAATTTTTCAGGGCATTTCCCTCGATCCTCAAAACCTCACATTTTGTTTTCTTATTCTATGGTCTATCTGTCTGGCAATATTTGCTGTAGTAGTAAATCTATTCGGCACAAAAGGTCTTTTAAGTGACATTGTAATACGATAAAAACGTTGTAGTCAATTGATGAGATGAATGATGTACAGATGATGATGTGAGGGTGGGGGTGATAGGGCATGGTGAGTTATTGAGAGCGTTTTCCTTCACTCGCCCGATAAGGGGTTCTGGGCATGTCTAGGGGATATACCCCCAGATATGGCCAGACGACCGGAGACTTGAGTTTTCCCTGTGCATTTTAATGCTGAAACTCTGTGGCATTTTGCGCAGCTCCGCTATCCTCGGGTCGGATAGTCCCCAGAGTAACAATAGGAAGGATAACTCCCTCTGGGTAACTCCATTCATCCCACGTGAGAGACATAATGTCAAACACGCTATTGCCGGTTATTTAAGGCTACCACAGCCTACATCAGCGCCAGCACTGATGCGGGTGCTGCATCGGCTCCGCTGTTGAGCGGAGGAGCCAGGGTACGCCACTGGCAATCCGCTCGAAGATTATGGCCAGATACGAGGAGGCTGCAGCTGCTTTTGGATGATTGCTGTAGACGGCAATATTTGCTAGATATATCAGTTGGCCATTTTGAACCTGATAGATTTCGAAGTTTTTCGAGGCATACATGTATATTTTATGAATATAACTGGTATGCTGGTAACACTTTTTCAAACCTCACAATTTTTTATAGTTTTAGTCTAGCTATATCAAACGATCTGCTTAGCCTTGCCCTCCTTAAAACCTCACATTTTATAATATATCAATTAATTGTCTGGCTATTTGGCATGGTTTGCCAGATATCACTATCAGGCATAGTAAATTAAGGCCATACAACGCTGCGCCAACTTGAGCATTGTAAGATCCTACATCATGTACCAGTGACATGTGCGCTATCAACTATTATATATCTGGGGGCTGGGGCCATGTTATAAGACATGACATAATTTTATATCCTAGCATATAACCTGTAGTGAAACCACCTCCTGGGTGGATAATGAACAGGGGCATTAGATAGTATGTAGTTCTCATTTCTGGTCATATTTTGAAAGGCAACAAGACATTTAAACTCATTTTTTGCAATAGAAAATGTATATGACAATCATACATTTAAACTATTAAATCCATTTTAAAGTAGGCGGGTCATCATGGTTCGCTGAGCAAACATTATCCACCCATCCGCATGTGCAGCATCGTCAAGGTCCACAGGAGTGGGGCCGCCGAAGCGAAACTATTATGGTTTGGTGAAGCAAAAGGACCCAGCTGCTACAAACACATTTTTTATTAACTCAAGTAGTCTAGTAGATTGTGTATCGGTACAGACCGCTTAAATCGCTTGACAAGCATGAAAAATACCACAAGTTCTATACCTGAGTAACTACACTTTTAGTGTTACATACGTTCTGTCCCCTCCAGTACGCAGTGTACTGGCAGCCTATTATAGACAATATAGAGCACATTTGTTTGATGATATATACGCCATAATTGTATATATATATTGTACTAGTAGGTCTTGTAAGTCAGAACAGTGAAGAAATTACATTAACATGCTAATATTGATTTAAAAATGAACAAAGGAAACACCCACAAAATATTTTTTGGTTACAACTTATCCATTAATGAAATACATATATGAATTTTTAATAAATATCAATTTCTTGGTGTCTAGTGGCTGCCATTAACGAAGGCTTTATTATAATAATACATAATTACCAATATAGATCAGTAAATTACAAAAATTATGTCTTATCACACAAAGAATACTAAATATTGATCTTATGTACTGGAGGGGACAATTCTAATTTAACACTATTTTCATCTAAAAATGTATAAATATGTGGTTGTTGTAACATGAACTTCCAATTAATATCCACGTGGGGGCTCAAAGAGGCAGGTTATATTGCAATAATAATATATCTTAGAAAAAGACACTGCGTGGATCTTGAATAGTGATGTACTGGAGGGGACATTATTTTAACGGAATTTTCACATACATACAGGTAATTCTAATTAATTTGCTAATGTTAATCAGCAATCGGTTTGAAGTATTTGTATGCCATATATAACCACCAGACCTATTCAAAAGAGTAATTAAATGTCTATATATATGTAGATAGTTCAAGCTGGGCAGTGATGTACTGGCGGGAAAAAATGAAAAAAACTTTTAACGGAAAATACTTTAAACTCAATAAATACACATAAAATCAGATTTTGTGACTCGATTTTTGTCAAACATGTGTCGTTTAACTCGTAAGACCTAAAACCATACCACAAATAAAACTTTATTTGTGTGTTAGATGCATATCTAGAATAGAAAAACCCTCCTATAAAGACAATTCCGGGATGAGAATGCAAAATGTGTCGAAAATAACATAAATACCACTGATTCATGAAGAAATAATTGACAAAACTTTATAAAATTTGGTCTGTTGTTTCCCCATACAACCCTTGTTAAAATAAAAAATGTTTCATATAAATATCTAGCAGTATTTGCTAAAAAATTGTGTAAAGTTTTAATTTTTCCTAAATGCACCCTTTATGTAAAATTGCCCATATCAACAACTTTTCGGTCACACAGATAAAATTTTCCAATTTTAAATTAACAAGAGCTATCAGAATGGTAATTACATGCATATATATATAATTTCCTTCTCTTTTATTTGTGATAGGTTGGGACATGGGAATCAAAGGCATGTGTGTTGGGTAAGTATTATCACAATCTCCCCAATTTGTTATATAATGTAGGCATAACCAGCGTTTCTTTTATATCAAGCTAAAGTTGAGATTTTTTTATGGGATGTGAAATAGCCTTCTACCCCACAACAAAACAGTGAAATTCAGGCCACACTTATTTGATAATGTGTAGATGCAGCATGTATATAACAGTATAAGATACAAAAAGAAAATTCTATGTGCTGTGATGAAATTTAATTCATTTGCTAGCTGATATTATCAATTAACCGACAGATTTTGGGGCTAAAAAATATCAGCTAGGTGATTTATTTTTACATTTATAGAATTTCCAATAATGTATTAACATGTTCTCAAAACGGATTTCTGGGCTCTTCTAGTGTGTGTCCCAAATGGCTTCCACTGACATTTTAAAAACGACAACACACATAGGTTCAGTTTTCTGTCATCACCTAGTCTGTAGTATGGTAGGCCCAGCGAAGGGTTTTTCTGAATAAGCATAAAGTTTCTATTGGCTTTTTCTTGTAAACTTTATGAGAGTTCCTTTATGAGAGTTGTTTGGCTTTTGAGCTGTGTGTCGAGCCATTGCTTTAGCCCAGCCGTGATAGCCCTTTTTCTCAACACAGCCCTCACTGAGAGCAATGTCTACCTGACATCAATTAATATTCCAATATAATTTAAATGAATTGAACTGAATGAGAGTTGGAAGCTGGGGAAGCTATCAGATTGTTTCACTTTCGAAAGCAAATCTATAATGATATCGATGAAATATTTTGCAATAATATATATTAGGCCACTGTGTTTTATTTCTCTGTTTTAGATAAGAAAAAAATCAAAATCTAATGAGAGAGGGCGGTAAAAATAAACATTTAAGAAAAAAACAAACATTGAACCTATTTTTGGAAAAGTTAATCAGGGCGCCCAAATAAAAAAAACATTTGACAACTTTCTAGAAAAGTTAATGAGGTTGACGAAATAAAAAACAACTTTTGACCTCTTTTAAAAAAAAGTTAATGAGAGCGACGAGAAAAAACAAACAAATAAAAACATAGCTGGGAAAAGTAAACTTGTTTTTTCCAATGTTTTTTTTATCTCCCTAAATTAACTGGGTTTTTTCGAAAATCGGCAATAATTTAATGCGCGCGCTGGGCTGAGAAGAGAAAAAACACTAGAAAAAACACTAGCCTAAATCTAATGCGCGCGCTTATTTAAAACATAGTGGCCTTAGGTTTGAGAATCTTGTTGTTGCTCTTCATAGCACCTGGCGCCATACCTACATTTGTGGTGAAGACCATTCTAAAAGCGGCTGACCTAGATCAAAGGCACATGACGGTCATCTCGACCAATCACATCTATAGACAATATCTGGGTCAGTCACATCACTAGACCTCCCAACATCACAGCAAACTGTTGGTTCAATGTTGGGCCAATGTCATAGATGCTGGACCAGCATTTCTCTAGTCGCATTGAAAAACGCTACAAAATATATCAAATTTTGCAGGCGACTCTACAGACATAGGCAAGCTACGCTAGTGCGTGCCTCCGAATTACCAAAGCATGTCTTTTAAGATACAATAAGGCCTATATTCCTGCCCTTTCATTACTGCTAAGAAAACATTAGCTGACGGCAGCACTGACTGCTAATTACTCATTGAGCAGTAGGCCTACAGTGGCTTATCGCTGTCACACTGGACATAATCCCCACCCCTTGCTCACTATGTTCCATGTTGCGCAAAACTATCCTCAGAGCCCCACCCCATTATCGGATCGGCCTAATACTAAAATATAGTTTGCGGAGGGGGGTCTTTTTCTGATCACCGAAACCACATAATTAAAGCCATCGAATTGGTTGAGATATCACCTATCTTCATGCCCCGGTGAGTATAATTATACTTCTATCTTGTCCACAATCACGTCTCTTGTGTGAGCATATATATATAGCAGTGAGCTCTATATCATAGCACTGCAGTAGGCGGAGTCTTGTCTTAGGCAATGAGCTCTTTATCATTAGCTAGCTTGGGTGACGAAACGGCGGACGCGGATGGTTGGCTAAAGATGACGGTTCAATCAATGAGGTTTCAACAACGGACGACAATATATTTGACAACGATATCTGAGTAGGCCCTAAAGGTAGAAGTTAAACCCAAATATGTAATGGTTGGCTATATAGGACTACTATTTATAGTAAACCCCGATTGTCTTAAACTACTCTTAGCGCCTTAGGGTTCCATAAAAAAAATCAAACACTATAGTCACTATTTTCAGAGCAATGACAAACTCGACAACTTTCAGCATTTATCAAAGGTATAGGTCGTAATAAAAGAAATACCCATTAATTGCTAACAGTTGCAAAAATGCTGAATTAACTACATTTTACATAATGGGTTACGACAACAACGGACAACTGGCGAAACTATATGTGACAACAATATCTGGGTAAAAGTAGAGTTATCAAATTAAACCCAAACATGTAATGGTTGGCTATATGGGGACTATTATTTATAGTAAGCCCCGATTGTCTTAAAACTACTAGGGTTACATCAATCAATGGTGGTTTTCAACACACTGCTCAGAAATCAGAGCACATCTCAAAGAGTCGGTCCATGACCTTTCCTCTGGTGACTGGTCGCTCAACGGCTGTTGCTATATAGTTCAGTAGCCCTGGTTCCTTGTCTCCCAGACTTACGTTATCAATGATTTGTACAGTCACCTACATACCAGGTGAAAAGAAAGAGGCACTATAAGGTTTACACCAGAACTAGTGCATAATCTCGCGTCAGCCCTCGCGCTGCGCGCTTCTCTGCTCCACAATCACGTGGCGCAATGACTGGAGCGCCTGACTGCATGCGTCCCGATGTCGAACTCCGCTGCTCCCGTGTGGGGTTTTCAGAGAAGCAGCATTGTTCCTCCCTCCTCAATGTGACTAGGCGATCACATTAATGGCGGCCTCGTCGAGTTAAGCTAAAATAATTAATGACTTTCTAAAATGCTTCTTTTTCCGACTCTCTTGCCTCATTTTCTGCCCGACATCTGTGAATGATCATATATTAATAAAGAATTGGTGAGGCAAAAAGCAGAGCTCTCAGAAACAATGCGCTACGACGCCTTATTCACACTCATCAGACTTTGGGTGTTAGGGTACCACTCAGTCATAATCACGCCTCCTTGTTGGAGCAATTCATATGTATGCCACACGCAAACCGTCGATATAATTAAAAAAAGTAAAAGTTACTAAAATAAGACGGAAATCCAATAGGAAACGATTCGAAAAAAGCTAAAGCGTTCCCTGAAACATTATGGAAAATTAATTAGTCTCACTGTCATTCTTGTTTGTCTGCATTTTTGAGGCCTATTGCTAACCCTCATCACCGTGGGCGGCGACATAAGTTTAAATATAATTTGTTACATTTGTCTTTAATGATTAAAATACTTGTAGTATTTTATGGTCATACATTACATTATTGAGGGATTTATCAGATTTCTCCAAAGCACAAGAAATGCAATTAACTACAACAGCATGCATTTCCACACCTGTATTCGTGATTAACAATGATCAACAGTGATGGCATATCCTGCGTAGAAGACTTGTAAATTGTGATACTTGACTGCTCAATTAACTCGATTTGTGCTCATGACCACATTGATATCGGTATTTAAACCTTTCACCACTGAAGCCCGTTTTTATGTGCTGAATGCTATGGCATTCAGCACATAAAAACGGGCTTCAGTGGTGGAAGGGTTAATGATTGTCAATCAAATACAATTAATACCTAGGGCCTACATGTTTGCTGTCCTAGGGCCTACATGTTTGCTGTCATTTATTATCATATAGATAGATAGCCCCCTGAATTTATTATCAGATAGATAGATAGCCCCCTGAATTTATTATCAGATAGATAGATAGCCCCCTGAATTTATTATCAGATAGATAGATAGCCCCCTGAACGTGTTTTATTTCATGAATGTAATACCTCTTAACGTCAGACGTGTATGTAAATGTATAAAAATTACACAAACTGTAGGTATAAATATTGAATTCAATTGTCATCTAGTAATCTTGTTACTGCCTCATGAATATTTGCATACGCGAAAATGGAACATCTTGTCAAACACCAGATAACTCTAGTATTTCACACTTTCACATGCAGATGGGGTTGAAAGATATTCCGGAAATAACAAGAAATAATAAGATTTCAAAAATCTAAGCAAAGTTCTGTCCACGAACACGCAACAAAATACATTTAGCCAATATTGTGTTAATGACCCAACTTTGATACAACGTCTATACTGAAAGCCCATTCGTGAGCGGGGTCAGCAGAGGATGAATACCGCTCGAAGCCAAAAGTTAGTATCTATTTACTGGTAAAGTAAGCCGAGACTGCTCCAAATCCAAAAGTCAGTATCTGCTTACTTGAAATCTGAGCAGACACTGTGTTCTATTAATTGCGGATTTGTACTATTCGGCAGTATACCCCCCCCCCCTGTTGCAACACAGCTCCTCACCAACTATGATGTAATACGCAAGACCTTGCCACCTGCCATCTTCATCTATCCAGTTGTCTGCTACCGGTAGTCTGACGGTCTGACCTGACGGGGCAGGGTGGCCACCTGCTCACTTCTGACTGTCAACTACATTGATTTAAATTGTAAATCTGGCTGTTTGTGCCTGTGGTCAGCTATCACCCAACAAACACGACACGTTGACATAATGATGGGCTAATGTTGGTCCAGTGTCGTAGACCGTGCGTCAAGATTAATCCCGCTTGGGGTCAACGTCTCGTGTTTGCTGGGATATTAACCCAGCTGGTTACGAGACCATTGGCCAATTCAGGACAGATATTGGTCCACTGTCTACATTAATTGGACTATTATAGGCCCATATCTTGATGTTCTGATTTCACGTCATGACACCATCTTTGGTGTGTAATAAGTCACGCATTTCAGCCGATACATTAAACACATGTTGTTTTAATGTTTGGTCAACATCGCAGTTTAGTCTAACATTGAACCAATAGGCTGAAGACGGTGGACCAACATTACACTAACATTTTCATTAAACGTGTCTATTTTTGTCCAATGTTCCAGTCAAAACAATATTGGTTTCAGGTGTTCCCCGGCTAACCTGAGACGCCGAATCATTGCTGTTTCACTGTAGGGTCGGCAGACATTTTCCAGCTGATTATCTTATCAGCTGATTACCGGTAGTGATCAGAAAGATTAGAAAGATCTGTTTGATAAACAGAAAATAGTGGTGTTTGTTGATCGGGATCCTTCATATTTCTTGCATTTGTCTGCCTCCTGTCTGGCGCTAAATAATCTAAATAAGGATTTAATCTGTATTCATATAGTCTAGTCTAATATGAGCCCCACCGTGACTGTCCTAAGTATGGTGGATCTTAAAACGATTTCAATCATTTCAGTGAAATAAGTAACTTTAGTCACAGATTATGCAACACACTCGTTCATTTAAAAAGGTACCGAGTTAGGCAGAATAAATAAGATATATTATCTTTGTACATATAAGTACATTACAATGTTGTTTATGTCAATCAAATTATTAATTAATAGATTCATTAGAAAATGAACTTACAGTATGTAGTTTGAATTCCATTCAAAACATCTTACAGAACCGCAGTGCTCTAGTTTAATGTCTATAGTGTAACATGATTGTGGCTTTTATTTTCAAATTAGGGGTGTGGATTTTATTTTCGAATCAGGGGAGTGGACATTTATTGAAATATGGGCGTTTATTGTAATAAAGACAATTGACCTATGTCATTTTTGTTTTAATGGTGGCATATACATGCACAGCCTAATCAACTCATTATTTATACATATTTTTAAATAGGTCCTTTTTTCTTTCATTTAAAGATGATATTTGCATCAGCAACGCCACATTCAAATACAAGAAAAATACTTTGCATGATTATTTGTCAGCTAAAAGGTTAATATTGTTGCAGAGAGCAGAGAAGGCTGGTAATCCCATCACGTCTGGCATATGGTGAACGTGGATATCCTCCTGCCATTGCTCGTAAGTTGTCAGGTCACAAGAACATTACAAAAAGAAAAAAGAAAAATGTAAAATCTTATTTTTCCAGTTAAACGTTGGAATGTAGACACAATATATGGACTAAACATACTTCATTCAGTTTCATATAATATATATATCTGCGATAAAAATAGGGGTGCCTACTGCTTTGGATTCGTAATCTGAAGTTAACGGGCTCTAATTCCGATTAGGTCAGATTCGGGGTCAGACTGGGTCAGATATCTTGTTCTGGTTGTGTATGTACATTGCTCCATACTCTTCCAAGGCCTAGCGTGTGCAGGGCCATAGCCAGAACTGTAAAACAGGGTAGGCGACCAGAAATGATCAGTTATGAGAATGTGTAAAATTGTTTCATACGGGGACAGGTATAGCATCCCACACGGCTGGGCCTGCTATATCATGTATATAGAGAAAACTCTCAATCCAATTTTAGTTTTTACGTGCGAAACAAAAAATCTGTCTGAATTAGTGGAGGGTATATGTTTTGAACATTTCGGCCGGGAGAGTAAGTCAGCATGATATGCAGCTATAATGGTAAAAGCGTGTGTTTGGAGGTAATTATGTTCATTCGAGATCCGACTTGTGGGAGATGATCCCGACCAGGGCCCGTATTCTCGTACAAGTTACGATATATCGTAGGCTTCTGATTGGTCGAGATGGCCATCTCGACCAATCAGAAGCCTACGATATATCGTAACTTGTACAAGAATACGGGCCCAGGTACCTGATTTGAAACACAAGCAAAAAACTGGCTGCTCTATGTCGATACTAAATACGTAAAACAGCTTCGTTTGTATGTTTATGTCGTGATTCTTAGGGTTATTATGGAAACTCATCACAATACTTCGATATTGATGTCTGAGTATTTTCCATAAGAACATGTGTCCTACCCATTTCATAGGCCTACTGCTCAATATCTGAAACAAGTACCACACTTTTATCAACTTTACACAAAAGATTACTCATCCTCACAATGATGATGCCGTCTGCTACACGTCCATTGTGTTCTTAACACTCTCTTCAGCACGTCCACTGCGTTGTTATACACGTGTGTAGTTCATTATGTGGATTATTTTATTGAGGCGGTGATTGTGTCCGAGCTGAGTGTCCCGCTGGAACTATGACCTTATCCAGTGTCTCCTCTTCTATTTCAATATATAACGGCCCAGCAAAATGGGCCCGTGCAAGGTCATTCTCTGCATATTCTAAATGAAAATGCCCCAAATTAGTTTTCACACGCAATCTTTCAGCAGCAGCCATATTAACGGTTTTAATGGCTGGAACTGGATGGGCCTAGATAGAGCTCTGAAGGTATTTATACTTTTTGTACGTGATCATGAGCACAACCTCACTGCGACTATCAAGATCGGAGTGGAGACTAGATTAACGTGTGTGGACATCTCAGTATGTACGTGACAGACTCTGGAAGGACTTGGTCAGGGCGGCTGAGGACGGAACATGACGTCTTGCTGCAGCGTGTTAAGGTCGTGCTAGGATTGGAACTACTTACACGTGCGAGAGCCATGAGAAACTCTTGTTCGGGGTACAGCACCGATTTCCATATAATATGTGTATCATGTTCTCAAACCGATACTACCGACTACAACCATGTCCTCCACACAACAAGGTATTTGCAGTCACGCTCGATCTCCGACCACGCTGCTTCCTCGCCCCGTTCAGGACTGACCGCCCGCCCTCGCCGTTTATTTTGAACATACATGTCCAAAACACGATGCGAATTTAATCTTTGTTCATGGACCATCTAAGCAAAATTCGAAAGATGTGTCACTACATGTACACCAGAAAATATATTTCTTAACAAATATCTGAGATTAAATATGTCATCACATTAGCAAGAAGAATATTATTGTATTATAATACTGTAGATCCGGTAATTTTCGCGTGTTTACATTTTCGCGAATTTATGATTTTGAGACTTCTCACGAAGTTTGGAATTCGCGAATTATCATTATTCTTCAGTAACGTTAGCGCTATTATAATAATAATTTTCGCAAGATTCTTGAATTCGCGAATTTGTCCTCTGCGCAAAATTCGCGAAAATTAAAACCTCGCGAATATTATCAGATCTACAGTATATGATGTATATAATATATAACACTTTAAAACTAAGAATGCCTTGACAGACATAGACACATTCATGGTGTCGATAGACCTTATACATTGGGTAAAGGTAACCAGTGATTGAAGAAGAGAAGTGCGGTAAAGAGTAGTAAAGACACATAGAAATGTTGACATTGACGAAAGAACTTACAGATGTCAAATATGTAACACATGCTACAGAACAACGTTTCATACGAAAACGCATCAATATATGCACACTGATAGCCTTATGTGTGTACCATATGTGAGAAATGTACTACAAAACAATACATGTACTTGGATTAAAGATACATGGATACGTTCATAGAGAAAACAGATAGTATACCTGTAAATTGTTCAACACATGCTGAAAAACAATGACTCGTTTGAACTTAACGAGGCAGTTCATAGAGATGACGGGCATTATACAAGCAAACATTGTGAAAAAAATGCTTTAAAAACAAGCCTACAGTGAAAACACATAGGCCTATATTAAAGCAGCATGATTGTGTAACAAAATTATTGCTTCGTTGTAAACATCGGTATTTAAACTAGGCATATTTTTAATTGCACTGTCAATCAATCAATCAATCAATCAATCAATCAATCAATCAATCAATCAATCAATCAATCGATCGATCGATCGATCGATCGATCGATCGATCGATCGATCGATCTCGATCGATCAATCAATCAATCAATCAATCAATCAATCAATCAATCAATCAATCAATCAATCAATCAATCAATCAATCAATCAATCAATCAATCAATCAATCAATCAATCAATCAATCAATCAATCAATCAATCAATCAATCAATCAATCAATCAATCAATCAATCAATCAATCAATCAATCAATCAATCAATCAATCAATCAATCAATCAATCAATCAATCAATCAATCAATCAATCAATCAATCAATCAATCAATCAATCAATCAATCAATCAATCAATCAATCAATCAATCAATCAATCAATCAATCAATCAATCAGACTCACATGGGATTAAAATCACAGGCACACGAATCCTTAGCATGATCTTGTGCCATATTCTATGCTAATTCAATTCACCTGTGCAGGTGCTGTTCACAATAAATAAACCTTAAGTAGTAATAGGGGTACTGGGATGATTGCTAGTAGTAGTACTTTTCGCCCCGATCCGGGTAGGGTCATTAGGGATCTGTTCCGTCTGTTGAATGCTGTGTACGGCATTGTACAGAAGCACTAGTCTACAGCAATCATCCAAGGGCAGCTGCAGCCTCCTCGTATATGGCCATAACCTTGGGCGGATTGCCAGTGGCGTACCCTGGTTCCTCCGCTCAACAGCAGAGCCAATGCAGCACTCGCATCAGTGATGGCGCTGGTGTAGGCCGTGGTAGCCTTGAATAACCGACAATAGCGTGTTTCATGACATTAGGTCTCTTCACGGGGAATGAATGGGGTTACCCTTCCTATCGTTTCTCTGGGGACTATCCGACATAGCGTAGCTGCGCAAAATGCCACGGAGTTTCAGCATTAAATTGCACAGCGAAACCCAAGTCTCCGGCCGGCTGGGAATGTCTGGGGGTATATCCCCTAGACATAACCCAGAACCCGTTATCGGGCGAGCGAAGGAAAATGCTCTCAATAACCCACCATGCCCTATCACCCCCACCCTCACATCATCATCTGTACATCATTCATCTCATCAATTGACTACAACGTTTTTATCGTATTACAATGTCACTTAGAAGACCATTTGTGCCGAAAGGTGACGTAAAGCAATGATTTCCTACTACTACTTAAGGACTCATATTCAAATAACAGGGCATATATCGGCCTCGGGCTGCCTCATGTAACATTATTCTGCAACGTGTAAAGTTGACTTCAGTCAAATTCTCATACCAGTTAAAATTGAGATATCCTGGATCATTCTTTGAAGAACAAATTCTGCAGTAGCAATGCTAGATATAATAAATTTAATATAAATATAGTTGCTAAATATTGATATTCAATTCAAGCTATTCGACATGTTGGTTGTTAAAATTTACCTTTAGCTATCACTAAATATAATTATTATATTTATCTTTGTTTCAGCAAATGCTGTTCTGACATTTGAGTTGGAGCTTATGCATATGGAGAAAAAACCCGGCCCTGGTCCATTGGAGTTTTTCTACAAACTTATTAATTTCTTATATGTTCCTGTTGCTGTAGCATTAGTTATATATTATATGCACAGCAAATACAAAGGTGCTCCTTCAAAAAAAGATCTAAAACAGGAGAAAAAATCAAGAAAAAAGAGAAACTAAATTTGTTCTACCAGTTATGAAATTCCTCCTGGGACTCAAAGGAATACATTCCTGCTATAACCTTTTTATCCTCAGGAACACATTATTTTTGTATTGGTGAACCCAAATCTGGAACTTCACCAAGCATTAAACATAGGCCAGTTATTCCGTCTATTTTGGTTAATTTTATTCTTGGGTCGTAAGTTATTGATCATCGGCATGATCTCACAATTAAAGTAACACACGTTGCACGTTGAATAAATATTTTTACACTTGGATTCTGAGAAATAATGTGACTTAAAAAATTGGGATTGAATCTAACCACTGGTACTATCCCTAGATATAATTTTAATATAATATAAAAAATAAAATAATAATTCTTCGGGGTTGGTGCGGTTTAATTCACTGGAATTAATTTCCCCGCTTTCAATGGTATTGGGCAGAGGTTGTGTTACACATCATAAGGTGAGGTAATGTCTCGACCTGTTTGTTGTTGCATGTATACATTTTAAAATACTCGACCCTAAGCTGACTGTCCAATGCTGCCTCAAATGCATTACATTGTAGCTCTATAAGGTGTATGACCGTATCAAACAGCTAGTCAAACTGTGGCTATATATTATTCTCATAGATATTGACTCTCAACCAAGCATTACGTGTCTTGGCACTGCCAGCATTGAATAAAATATGTTTATTAGGATTCATAATAATGAATGTTGTTAAGGTCGTGCATATTTATGAATGAGGAGGCACATGTTTTGTTTAATAATAACATTTAAAAATCATTTGAGTTGGAAATATATAAATGTAAATTTATATATGAGTTTATATATATATATATATATATTATAAGACTTGTGAAACAGTGTATTTCAATATATAATATTCTTGTGCTGTAAAATTCAATTGCTGTAACTATTTTTGCGTAATATAAGGTAACGAGATATATTTTCTGATTTTATTCATTTTTTCGCAGGGTGTATGGGAAAGTATGGGAACTAGTTTATGACAAACTTTGTTATTTTATATGAGACATTTTAAAAATTGCATTTATTTGCCCTCTCCACCACTCACACAATCATGTTCATATAAAGCAATTGACAGTCTTTTATTTTATTCACTAACAAACTTTGCATGTATTTAACTGGTGTTGATGTCTCATCATTGTATGTATTGTATTGCAAGCTAGTGGTACAGCAAATTATTATTACTCAAGTATGCAGCTCAACAAAAACACTGCTCAACTCCGATGCAATGTTAGTACACTTCTTTGTGTGTATGTCTTCTGTTGCCATCAGTTGTATTATACTAACAGTACTGACTGCGCCTATTTTCACTTTTAAATATATATCATATCTTCCCACCAGTAAAAGGCATCTATAAATAATAGAAAAGGCCACTTCGCCCAACACTGGTTCAATGCTGTGCCACCATCAAGAACATTGACCTCGCACCGGGTCGACATTTAGTGCTGATTGACATACGACTTATCTGTGAATGCTTGTCCTAGTTAGTGTGTTTTACGAAGGTATGTTTTGTACTTGCTTCACTACTCCAATCACTTTACTTTTAAACCTTGTTTGTATGAACATCCTAATGAAGGACACTCCTGCTATGATAGACCAGATAGTGACCACCCTTCATAAAGACACATTGCTTTGAGAAACAGAATGATAGCGTGTCCAACAGTATTGGTACATTATAATTTGTTATGAAGTAAACGACTATTTGTTTGAATACAGTACTATTAGAGACCACATGATTGTAATCTTTTATAAACACCCCTTTTGAACACATGGTAAGGCCTACTACCCAGTAAACACAAACATTTATTTAACATTTTTACAGTGTTGGTCCAACGTCGAAGGCGTTGTACGTTGTTTCGCACAGTACGCTATGATTTGTAGACCCACCTTTATCAAAACACAGTGCTATGAGGAGCCACAATCACATGATTGTGTCTGCCACAGTACACTATAACCTGCTTGTACATGCCCACCTTAGACTCGGATGTCATTTAGTTCATCATAGACCGGTATAGTAACGTTAGTAGACTCCTGGCAAGGACTCTAGCGTGCGTGTCAGCCAGTGGCTATCGTGATTCAGACAATATGATTGTGACTCCTACAGTACGGTGCATCATAACCTGCCATGAATGACCACCATTATAATTAGTGTGTGCTAGGAGTCGCATATATAGTGATAAATTAGATCATTTTTCCTGTCACCACCCTTAAATTGCAAAGGAGTTTCTGGCCATAATGAAATACTCTAATCTAAAAAGACTATAAGTATAAAACGTTTCCTTTTTTGACAGGAGTGGTGATCTCTTATATCAGACAGTGTTGGTATGTGATCGAATCTGATTAGTAATACAAAACATGGATACTACAAAACATGTTTAACCATTTCAACAAACTCACATTTCGCTATTTGCTTTTGTTTGATTTATGTTTGAAGATACTCAATGGAGTGTGGCATCAATTGTGAAACTGCTGTGAAACGTGCTATTTTAATAAATATTTACTGATTGTTTTAGTGTGTATATTGAGCTGTTAGCAGGCTGATCTGAGGCTTTTTAATGCCTTTGTTTTCTGTTGTTGTGAGAGTTGAACACTGTTTTTTTACACCAGTAGTGGAGGTGTAAGATATATAACGTTATGTAACCATGTGACACAAAACATACATGAATAACAAAAACAATTTAAGTGCAAAAGTACAACCAGGGGCCGGTTACTGTGACCATGTTAAACGTCAAGTTGAAATATATCAGAATATCAATACATGTCTTTAAGTATACATGTATACTGCATTAATATTTAAATAAGCTCTTGGTCACACAAACTGGCCCTTGCAGATTTTGAACTCGTTATATCCGAACAAATGTTTGAACAAAGATATATTTATAGGGCATTTATACTGTATACTTGTCAACTGCTCAACCCGGTGTGTAAGATGTAGTCACTCGGTTATAAGCGAGAAGTTGTATCTATGGATGCAAGCTTGGATAGTATATGTTTCACAATTTCAGATATGATATTTAGAAACAGGTATATGATGTATAGCCTACTTATAATATTCGCTTTTGAATAAATTGTTAACTTTGTATAAGCAAAAGCTCAAACGTCACTGACAAGCAATATATTTTCCATGCTATTTCAGAAATTCCAGTATGGGATACGATAATTAAATTGGCAACTACACATTCCATTCCAAGTAGAGATTCAAGTGGTTGCATGTATGATATGTTCCTTAAATCTAAGGAGTGTGGTGTGAGTGTAATGCTTTAATCTGGGAAATTTCAGATCTGAGCAAAAATATCGTACCAAGGTATGTACTTGAGAACCAGAAATCGAAAAGAAAGTGTGTAGTAGCATATTCTCTATGCATGTTTCCATTTGTCTCATTCTCAGTTTCTTTAGAATTTGTGATTCTGTCGGAGGAATGTCCATAGTGTCCTGTGTGGTTGACTAACAATGCCATGTCAATTTGACAATGTGACGGTTGATGTATCAGCCTATGTCCAGAATTACATGATGACATATATGACGGCCTTCTTAAAATACATAAGCCATCACATTCTCCACACATTGATGTCGCTTAGATCATTGACATTGCTTGTAGGTCTATGCATAGATCAACCTCCTTTGCCATAATCTCTCACGTCAGAATGGCCCCTCGCTCCGAGATTAACATGATTGTATTCATGTGAGCTCTTTATGTTCCAAAGTTAGCTTTTCTATTCACCTGTTAGCTGGTTTGTGTGTATAAGCATAACAAATTATAGATCTGATTACGTGAGCTTGTGAGGGTCTTCCCAGAACAGAATATTGAGGAACTGAAATATTTTACCATTGGAAACGAAACTACAGCCTTTAAAGCCAGCACCAGCATTTAAAGCCAGATTTCTGCAATCTTCTCAAGCTGTGCTGCGCTTGCCACAGACCCCCCCCCCCCCCCCGTGGAGTGATAGCACAATAGTGCGTTTGGCCACGGATTATGCAGATACATAATTATTTCCTAATTATTTCCCAACCCTTTTGGTTTTGATGCAAGGAAATAATCAGCGCAGACATGATGTAATCATTATTGTATACTACTTGTGTTTCAAAAAATAAGCAGGGTTTATACAACACTGATGTAGAGTATGCATTATAATTCTACGTTGTTGTGAACCAATGGTACTGGACCAATGTTTCACGATTGTATTTTTACACAATTGGAGAGAAGAAATCCATTTTATATCATATTTGCCAGGGATCAATTCGTTGTGCCTTCAAATTGTTGTTGACACGTGTGCTGTCCACTTGTGTATACATGTATATTATGATGTGATAATATTTGGAATAAATCTATTGCAAGGTTTAGGCATTGCTTAAGCCACGATGTTTCAAATGTTTTGTTAGATTGTTATAAATGGATGGTGCAGGTAGAGGTAGAGTAATATTACACTTTAATAGGTTTTTTTATCCTATATTGAAATACTGATTAAAGAGATGCACATATTTTTTGTTTGTGTATTCTGTCAATATTTCTAAAACAGCGCAAAATCCTCGAGCTTATAGATATTATTCAACGTCAGAAACGAGCGGTCTGGCAAGCAGACATGGGAGATAAATTGCTCTGCCCCGACCAGGGGAAAATATTAAGACCAATAATTAAATGGAGAAGCCAAGACCCCCCAGAAGCTGACAGCTTTTAGATTGCCTCATTTGAAATCTGAGCAGTTTGAAGGGTTATTATTTTCATTTTCGAGATATTTTTAAATTGTTGACAAATCAGACCCCCCCCCTAAATTTTTGTTGAAGAACTCCCGCTGACGTCACTTCAGGCAGCGACATAGAAGCGTTTTAGTACGGGTCCCCCGGTCGTAGTTCATTTAAAATGGTTTACCTATATTCATCTAAAAAAAAGTATGTATTACGTTCAAATAAACGAATCATTTTATGACAGCCTTTGACATAAAGCAAAGAAGAACTAAATTCAAATACAAGCTAGAATTTGAATTTGGTGATGTCATAGCCTGCGTAGATAGGGTACATATAATTATATGTTCTGGCGACAAAAACCGACTAATTCTAGTGCCTGAAAATCTGTTGAACATTATTTTTTTAAATAAGGGAAGAACCGCAGTGGAGGATGCAGTGGCACAGGCGATACGCCACCTATTTATTTAAATTACCCTAAATAAACAAAAAAAAGCAAGTACCCTTTTTTCAGATCATGGATCTGCTCCTAACACCACAGTTATTGCATAAAACATGTTTATGAAAACACTTTACTAGATATGACTGTTAAAACTAAAGTGATTACTCTCTTGGGATTTTTTCAATGACCGCTAAGTTTCTACTAAATGAGATACATGGACTATTTTTTACAATTCATAGCGACCAATGAAGAAATATCTTCTCACAGCCTTCTTTTAATTTATTTACACATACCCTATTATGTAGCACAACTTCAGATGGGACACCTTCAGCACGAGGTAAAAGTGATCTTTTTTACAGGTTATGTATGCTTTTTAGCCCACCTTTCAAAAGGTGGGCTATTGCAATTGAAGTTCGGTGTCGTCGTTGGCAACTCATCAGTTTCGTCAATTACAGGAACCCAGTTCCGTCGATTACAGGAAACCAGTTTCGTTTCGTCAGTCGTTTCGTCGAATACAGGAAGCCAGTTTCGTTCCGTCTAGTTTCGTCAGCTTCTTTTCGTTTCGTCGATTACAGAAAGCCCTATAGGCAGGCCTAACATTATTCGAAAAACAGCGATAAAAAAAATTGTAAACCACACTTTGATAGGCATATAGCTTGATAATATTAGGCCCACTGGAATAAACATGAGATGGCCCACCTACATAGCATTAAACAGCTTTCAAGAGGTGGACCGGGAAACGAGGGATCAGGTTTGAAGATATGCTCTATTATGTGCCCCAGCGATTCACTGTGCCCCAACCAATGTAATTCACTGTACCCCAGTGAGATATTCATTTTGTAAATGATGTTTCTCATAGTGTATTATAAGTTATAGGTGTTTCTTTTTAAATGTTTTATTTGTTAAAAAATCAAACCTCCCAGTAAAAAAGGTGTTATGAACATTATCAAGCAATTTATGTGAATTGGGTAGCCTATATGTCATCTCCATACGAGGGTATTGATATGTCGGTAATGTGTGTGGAGTGATGTGTCGTCTGGTGGTCGTCTGGACATTGTGTTGTGGATAGTTGTGAATGGTGGTGCATGGTTGTAGTGATTGTAGGTTCTGACATGGTGATTGTTGTTGGTGTTGCATTGTGGTGGTGACTGTGGGAGGTGATTATGGTTGGTGCTGCATTGTGGTGGTGATTGTGGGAGGTGATGTAGTGGATGTGGTTGGTGTTGCATAGTGGTGGTGATTGTGGGAGATAATGTGGTTGGTGGTATATGGTGGTAGTGATTGTGAGAGGTGGTTGTGGTTGGTGGTGCATAGTGGTGGTGATTGTGGGAGGTTATTGTGGATGGTGGTGCATAGTGATGGTGATGGGGGAGGTGATGTAGTGAATTTGGTTGGTGGTGCATAGTGGTGGTGATTGTGGGAGCTAATTATGGCTGGTGGTGAATGGTGGTGGTGATTGTGGGAGGTGATTGTGGATGGTGATGCATGGTGGTGGTGATTGTGGGAGGTAATGTGGTTGGTGGTGCATATTGGTGGTGATTGTGTGAGGTAATGTGGTTGGTGGCGCATGGAGGTGGTGATTGTGGGAGGTAATGTGGTTGGTGGTGCATATTGGTGGTGATTGTGTGAGGTAATGTGGTTGGTGGCGCATGGAGGTGGTGATTGTGGGAGGTAATGTGGTAAATGTGGTTTGTGGTGCATATTGGTGATGATTGTAGGAGGTAATTGTGGTTGATGGTACATTGTGGTAGTGATTGTGAGAGGTGGTTTTGGTTGGTGGTGCATAGTGGTGGTGATTGTGGGAGGTGATTGTGGTTGGTGGTGCATAGTGGTAGTGATTGTAGGAGCTAATTCTGGTTGATGGTGCATGGTGGTGGTGATTGTGAGAGGTAATGTGGTGAATGTGGTTGGTGGTGCATATTGGTAGTGATTGTGAGATGTAATTGTGGTTGGTGGTGCATGGTGGTGGTGATTGTGGGAGGTGATATGGTGAATGTGGTTGGTGTTGCATATTGGTGGTGATTGTAGGAGGTAATCGTTGTTGGTGGTGCATGGTGGTGGTGATTGTGGGAGATGATATGGTGAATGTGGTTTGTGGTGCATAGTGGTGGTGATTGTAGGAGGTGATTGTGGTTTGTAGTGCATGGTGGTGGTGATTGTTGGAGGTGATGTGGTGAATGTAGTTGGTGGTGCATAGAGGTGGTGATTGTTGGAGGTATTGTGGTTGATGATGTAGGGACACAGTGAATCACTTTTATCTCTTTATCACTCCCACCTAAAACGTGTACAAACTGGCAAGATTTTTCTGCTTCATTTTAATATACAATACCCCTTCTTTCACATGCAGCAGAAAGCGGTAAATCCTTTACAACGAGATGAGAGAAAATCTAAAAAAAACATTTTTTTGTGATTCACCGCTATATACAATACTAGACTGAACACTGTCTGCGCACTGCGCAGTAGGCTATTTCACGGCCGCTATGGCTAATCAACATTATTTTTCCGTCAGGGCGAACCTCTTTGCCGCTGCCCTGATCATCTGTGGGCAGTCCTTCACCACCTGTGGGCAGTCTAGTTTGTATAGAAGTCATTGGACTCACCCTTATTAATCCATTGATCTCTCCATGGGGGTGAACGTGTCCAGTGATATAAGCCTACTGACCCTGAACCAATATTATTCGGTTAATGTTGGTCATCCTTGAAGACAATGGGCCAGCATTCAGCCGATATTGTGTCACGTTTAGGCCTACTGGGATATCTCTACCGCTAGACATAGTTTTGACAATGCCGCGATAATCAACATCTTAAGATAGATAAGATAGATCAGATCAATTTTATTTTTAGATCGGTTTACTTACAGAAAACACTAGCCAGAGGCTAGTCAGCCGATCTTATACATTATATTATAATTAGCTCCACACAATTGTTATAGGCTTACCGCAACGTTATGTCATCGCTAACTCCAACATACATGTTTTGTCCCAACCCACTAACACGGAAAGCTGGCCTAACATAGTTAGATTCACATTAAATTCATTGACCAAGGTGAATCAATATCGCCGATGCCTCAGTTAATTCTGAACCAATTTTAACACTTTTGTCTAGTCACAAGGCAACTACGCTGAAAATTTCGCGAAATTCTAGAAGGTAGGCCTATTTCAGAAGTTAGACCATTTGACATCTAATGAAATTCTGAGACGAAGCTAATGGGTTTATAGAGGGCGACATTTCTATTTATTCACTACATGTCAAATAGACTAACTTTTAAACTATGAAAAGCCGACACGGCCGAGTGTGCTGGACAGACAGCCATCGCCGCGGACACGCGAAATCGAACCAATGCTGTTTCATACAATACTTTTTAGTGGAATTTTCGGGGTAGTCGCCCCATCACTAGACAAGAGTGCTTGTAAAATTTCATGACAATAAATGTTACTTCCCTGAAATTGACTGCACACCTTGTCATTGTTTCAGAGTTCGAATGCCACAATCTGGGCCTACCACATGATTAAAGCAGTCACTTCTTCCTATAGTCTAGAAGCCAAACTGAGAAAAGACGCTTATTTAAGGTTTTTGTGTGCATGAAGTATATATTTACATATTTGGTATCAACGGATAGATAAAAATCTCGAGAATACGAATCTGCCTGTTGTAGAATTTTAAAATGCGCCTTTTTAACTGAATTTGCCCCTTATAACTACCCATATTGCATTTCTTCATAATTGTTTATTTAACCTTGTTACATTTCACCGTAATGTAAATCTGTATAGCGTGGTCAATTTAAATATAAATTCCCACATTTTGTTCCATTTGCATAATTAAATCTACTGGTTATTATTCTTGTAACAAATATAAAGTTTTTTTCTGACGGTAGCCATGGTAACGCAGCCCCTAGCAACCATTCTTCAAACTACTCATGGTAACATTTTCAAAACATGATAAAACAGTGTACAACTTTTTTATCTGATTTTTTAAAAGGATAATTTTGCCAGTTTTGACCTTTGAAACAACTATATTAATCAACGACTGTGGTTACGTGATATTTTCTATGTCAGAACATAATTACTACAGATACAACCATTCAAAACTGAGCCAAAACAACGAAATTGCTACAATTGGTATATGACTATCGTCTAGTGATCATGGTGATTAGAATGTGTTACACTCTATTTGACTATTCCACTTTCCAGCAAGACCACACAAGAGTGTGGAAATTAATGAAAAGAGGTGTATATACCTACGAAACTGGGAAAATGTCTTCAAGGTAGAAACAACGTCATACAGAGGTCAACCAAGGTCATATTATAGGAAACAATAAATTGAACATTTTTTCAGAATTGCCGTTATGATTCAGACTTCATTGAACTAAAATACAAAATAAAGGTTATATTTACACGAAGTCATGACATCATACTACATGTACTTATATATATGCTACTTGGCTTGATAGACATGCAGTGCGCCAGCTCAATTTGACACTGATGTGACCTTGATATGACCTTGACTTATACTCATATAAAGAGAATCCCTGTTGCGCCAGTTTAAATTTACTTGTTAATTGTGGTTGCCTCCATTGCGCATTACTAACATTATAATGAGGTTGGCCATATCATTGAAATGGGATTGAGCACGATTTTGAAGCCCAAATTGACTTAGTGACGGATTTGATAAATTTAAGACATACGCAACCAGAAAATGCTGGGGTTACAACTTTTTTCTTCTGGAAAGGTTAAATTCAAGGTCATGTGTTTTTATCAAGGTCAGATTTCTAAAATGTGTAAAAATTTATTGAAAAAACTTATTTGTTCATATCTCAGGAACTACTATATTGATTTTAATGTTTTTGATACCCAAATATTTTCTGTGGAGGGGGGGGGGGGCTGTTGCTGATGAAATGGCAAATGTTATCAGAATGATTGAAGGTCAAGGTCATGTGTTTTTTTTATCAAGGTCAGCGTTCTAAAATTCCACAAATCCTGAGAAAAAATCGTATTTCCCATATTTCAGAGATATGGCTTTTAGTGTTTTTGGATACCTCTTATGGGTTTTTTCGACGTACGTAATCAATTATAAACATAACATTGCAATGGAAATCTCTCAAGGTCAGGCCCACAAGTTATTTAAAGGTAAAACAATCTAAAAGATTGTGTAGACTGTAGGCCTATATTTAGCATGATGACTTTTAAGCAAATTTGCAGCATAATCACATTCAATCGCATTCATTCTTATCCGTGTCACTCTTTCACGATAAAAATCACGTCCACTAAAGCCCCTTGCGATTGATCCGTAGCTAGTTTGTCTGCAAATGTACTGCGACGGACTCAGACCAGTCTCACACCAGTCGTATAACAATCCCAGGTTGGTAACCGTTTAAATCTTATTGCAACACTTCTCATAGTAGTCCGCGTGCTTTGATTGCTGCGAGCTGTCGCCGGGTGATTGGAAATGGAAAATCAGCACGTCATAGCACGTGACTCGCCTGCCTGCACCTATACTCGTCGCTGTCCAGGTAATATTGCGTATACATGTATAATTTGGCAGTTTGGAGATAATTAAGTCAAAATGTATATTTCTGCCATAACAACCAATAGGTCGTAGGCTATCCATCGGTCATGTGACGTGAAATAGGCTTTGAAATATCTATAAATTGTCATATTTTTTTGTGAATAATCATTAGAAAAACATAAATAAATTGTTATTTTATATGTTTCCAGACCTGCGGAATCTAATGGTGACAACACTTTTTTTCCTTAGCGCCCATAATATGGGATAATCTAATGGCCGTCGCCAAAATGGTAGTATCTATAACTAGTTAGTTGATATCTACTGACTCTTTCTTATCCACTGTTAAGACAAATCTGTAGTTTTCTCTGGCATAGCATTCAGTTACCGTATCCCCGCGCAATACACAATTTGAACACAAGAATATATTATATTTAAGAAAAAACACATGCACCAATAATAGCATAGCTTCGTGAATACACTATCACGCTATATATCAGTAACATTTCCAGAATTATACCGTACCGTATAATATGTGAGCTGACCTTAATATCATAGCTGTGAACAGATACATTTGATATTTGGAAATCATTCAGTGATCTCAGTACCTTATATTCTATGTTGTTGACTCATCCATCAAGTTTCAGCCATAACCACATGCCTGTACTCAGTGATAAATGAAAATATATTATTAGTAGGCCTACTAACATAACTAAAGGCAGGTCGGTCGACGCCATACCAACCACGAAAGCAACACTATTGCGGCACAGCGAGGGGCCGACAAAATATTATGCACTATGCTAGTTCTGGTATCACGTTATAGCGCTCTTTCTTTTTATCACCTGGATAGGTAGGTGTAATGGTCTGTGCACAAAGCAAGACACCAGCAATAGCTCGCCAGGAGTCAAATGTCCAGGAACAAGATCAACCGAGATCAGTCTTTGAGCTGCCTGCCAGCCGCTAGAGGTGATCACGAGGGGCATGGACTTCCCCTTTTGAGATATGCTGTGATTGACCTTGAACATTTAAACCATGATCATTAAAACACCATCTTAAGGCTACCATCCATGTCCGCCATGATGCATGCCACCCAAACATTTTGTCCAATGAAATACTAATGAGCTCATTGTCTATGACACAACAAACGAATCCTTTCCGAGCCCCCGTGGGCGGGGGCCCTAGGGTAGTGGTTAGCACCGCTGCCTTTCACGCCAGAGTCCGGGGTTCGGTTCTCGGTCTCGGCGGTTTGAAAGAAACAAAATTGTTTCTTCCCCATCCACGTGTGAAAGTTAGTATTGTGGGGAGCCTCCGTGACCGAGAGGTAGCGTGCTCGGCCTCAGACCGCCAGGGCTCGAATTTCGAATCCTGTGTCTGGAGGACAGTGTCATCTCAATCATCTCACCATCCTCAGGAGGTTCTCCTGGCCCAGTTTAGCCTATATGTGCACAAAGGTGGCCTAAAGCCCGATTCATTTCATTTCATTTCCGAGCCCCCGTTCTCGTGTCATACAGGTTTATGCACCGAATTCAAGGAGCAGAGAAAGCACAGTTTCTATAAATGTCCAGTCTAGGCCGAACTACAGACAATAAGGTCCTCGATGACGATTGCAGTATCCGTGATGAAGTATAGATAATTATGTATTAAATCTGCAAGATATTGCGGAGCCGTGCCATGCATAGCACGAAATGTCAACACTTGTATTTTTAAATTATCTTTTTTAAATTATCTTTTTTTAAATTATCTATCGGCAGCCAGTGCAGATTTCGCAGCGCTGGTGTGATAGAGTCAAATTTTGAGTGCATGTTGTATTGCAATTTCTTTACTGATGTTATCTGATGTCCTAATATGAATCTGAGTATCATCTGCATATAGATGAATTTCCAGGTTATTTTTACAAGGAATATCAGCAATAGGCAGTGTATACATTGTAAAAACGATACAATACATCAACAGGGGATGACAATGTTTATTAAATAACAACCGACTGCTTTCTTCCTTTAAGATAGGATTTGAACCATTTTAGTGCAATGCCGCCAACAAAACACCAAGTCTCTTCTTTAACCGGGACAGGATGATGTTTTTTGTGATCAATTGTATCAAACGCGGCACTAAGATCAAGCAATACCGACGCCACCGTCTTCCGGTCATATACACCCTTCACGATATTGTTATGCGCATACGATAGTGCTGTCTCAGTAATATATGTCCCGGCCTATAGGCAGATTGTTCTCTTTCACGTGAGTAGATGGGTAAAACCAAAAATTGGGGTAACTTTACATAAAATTAGTGTCCCCAGGACTTAAAAGGTCCGCATTTTGATTTAAATATAATAATATTAAAAATAAATGGTGCAACTTCACGTTTAGGCATTACTACTTGATAATGTTTAGATTATTTGTAAAAAAAAATATATATATATGGTTTTATAAGAGCTCTATGTCATGGAAACGTGGAAAATGGCATGTCCCCAGAGAAAATTCCACTATTTAAAACTTTACTGTAGGATACAAAATCACAATATAATTCTAACAGGAAGTGACCGCGCCCGTCGGGATCCGCTATAAAGGAAGGCGCCCACAGCCTTCGAGAGGAAATTCAGAGGAAAATTCAGGGAGAAATTGGGGAGTATTGTAACAGAGACGTTTCGGGTTTGGCTAAGTTTAGTGGGAGTTGCTTCGGTATCTAACATCTTGTAGATCACTGAAGCAACAGCAAAATTACACAACGAGATATAAGTACTAACATCAGTGTGCTGAGAAATTGAATGTTTTATGCTTAATATATATTTTATATATATTCAAGAGTTAATTTAACTTTATCCACGAGTGTTGTGTTTGCCGTGCCAGAACATTTGGACACCCGACGATAGCGTGTCAACGTATCACGGATAAGACCCGTTTACATTGGTGCCGTGACCAGGATTTGTGTCACAGATAAAACCAGTTTACATTGGTGCCGTGACCAGGATTTGTGTCACGGATAAAACCAGTTTACACTTGGATATAATGAGTTTTTGAACTCTGACCTTGATAAACACAACACATGACCTTGACCTTGAATCATTTCAAAACCTTTGCCATTTGATTCATCACCTTAAAAAAAAATACCAGATACCAAAACGTTTAAATGAATATATTACATGGAAAGTAATGCAAAAATAAGCAGTTTTTGCTGAATGACTATAGTGGCCATTTTTGATTTATGCAAATTACGTTATTTGGACGTGGAATTAAAAGATTTTATATTTGAAAGCATGAAAAATATAAATCCATGTAGATAAGAGAATGTTGGGAGTCGTGTGGGAGTGTACGTGTAGGCTATTTATACCGATTGTGTATCCCAAGTAAAGTGCGGATTGACAAAACATTTCAGGGGCAAATTGATGCTTGTTACCATGGAAACAACCAATCACTCCTCCCCTAAAGAGTAGTCTATAAATAATATATACTATGAATAACTTATTGTGTTCTAAAACATTATAAAGTAATAAGATAAAATCAGAGTAATTTCAGGTATTTTTGACGAAACCAATGAACGCTACACATCGCGGTGGTATGTGTGTAATATTAATAGGGATACCGTTGCCATGGTAACGAACATACTATTTTTTTATTCATTCGTTTTAGAAATCTAATCCCCTTATATTAGTTATGTTACAAATAAAAAACGAGGATGCTACGAGTGAATATGATCATACTCTGCCCATGTTGATGACAGTGGACACTTGAAAGAGCTGTATAAATATATAACGCGCTATTGCATTATGGGTAGCTTCAGGCGACAAATTCGGTGAAAAAGGCGCATTTGAAAAATCTACAACAGGCAGATTCATAATCTGCACAGTTTTACCTTTCCAATGATACCACATATGCAAATATATACTCCGTGCACACGAAAAGTACAAAAATCGGATTTGGCTTCCTGACTACTAAGCATACAGAGCACACTCCACACATCTCATGAATAAGCTACGTATTATCAAGGAGGTTATATGGATATAACCTCCTGGGTCTTATCCAGCCCTGTCAGTTTATTTCACAGTGTTGAACTATATACATGTGGCTTAGCCCCAACTTGGCTGGAACAGAATTTGAAACTGGAGGTTGTGGGTGTGTGCTTGTCCTGGGATACACGTGGCTCTCCCCTGTGGGGTGGTGTCCTACTAATATACAACGTCTCTCAACATGTCTGCTGGAGCACATCCAATTGTATTATCAAGCTGGAAGAGAGAAAGGGGCTGGTGGACATAGTAAGCCATTTGACTCCTGAAATGCTGAATCCTGTCACTGTTTTTTTTCTGTCAAGGCAAGACCTGACAGTGTCTCCATGGAAGTTGCAACTGAGACTTGAAATTCAAGTTGAATGCAGTTAGACTGCTACGATTTCACATAATTCTGTTTCTGGTTAATATATTGTAGATATGTAAGAATGAGTAAATTATTCCCAGATCTGCAATAATTGGTGTTCAATACATGCCACCCCTTGCCATGTTATTTGACATGAGTAACTATGAGTAGCTCTTATGGTGACCGGGTTTCTCGTGTGCTTTTCCACGTTTATGGAATGCTCAGCCTGACACAATGCGTAAAATCCCTACAGAATACACTTTTAAAAAATGTTTGAAGACGATGCTTTTTAAGCAGGCCTACGACTTGTAGCTCTACCGGCTTTTTATGCAGTACCGTCAGTACTTTTTAAAAAAACATTCAATCCCACACTTACACACAGATTTTATTCTTCTCACAAAAATGTCCATTTTACTTTTTTATTCATATACATTTTAAATGAACCGCTCTTTTTTTGTACTGCGCCTCTGAATTATCAGCAAGATTAAATTTATGGCGCATTAAAAATGCAGTATAATAATAATAATAATGTGGGTATATTTTCTTTTTTCCTCTCATTATTGTCTAACCACTCATTTCAAAATTATATGCATAGTGGACAAATTTAATTTTGATGTGATGTACCTGGCCTCTGCCTAGGCAATGCAGTTTAATCACATAATGCGTAACACTCGACCTTTGTCGGGTTGGACATCATCAGCTTTTTTTATCAGGGCCGATATAGGCCTACACCTCCAGAATTGGAGATCTCAATTCAGCTCTATGATAAATAGCCAAATTAAAGTTGTTACCGGTCCGACATGACTAGCTTAAAATTGGGATATTTCCATATGTCAAGCTGTGACAAGATAATTAGCATAATTTTATAATCCATTGATACCAGTCTTCATATTGATCAAATAGCAGGCCAGAATCCAGGTTTTAAGGAAGGGGGGTTGCTGGGGTCTGCCCCTATAAAAAAATGAATTTGTAGATGCTCACAGGCGTGGTCCTTTTTAACAGGAACAATTTTTGATGGACCAGTCAACAAAACATCACAAGTTGAGCAAAATCACATATTTGATACGCATATAAGGGCACGCCCTTATAAACGAGTATGCCCTTCTGATCAATCAAAGTGGCATGCCTTTATAATTGACTAGCTTGTAGTATTTCACATTGTCCTCCCAGGCTCCCAGACCCCCTGCCCCAAACACATGAGGCCTTCGGCCCTGTATTCTATTGTTTATCGCATTTTTCAAATGTTATTTATTTTTTAATCTGATTTATGTTTCTTGTACTTGCTTATTGTTATAAGTTATCTAATTTGGGAATAATGTTGTGGCCGTTAATATTTATATGGTTCTCGTAAGATAGTGTTGTATGTTGTTATTTTTTCAGATGTAAGCACTATGCATACCTAAATGATATAATTATGACCAATGTAAATATTAGGGATTTGTATTATTTTAGCAATGATATAGAATATGCTTCTCATGTACGGGTTTAGTGCTGTTCTTTTCCCACAAGAACGTAATTTTATTGACTACTCCGGTTATTCCAAGGGTAAAGAGGCGGCCATCTTGGATTTTGCGACATAAATCTTATTTATATTTAATATTTTTAATATGCGATATTTTTAAAAATTAAAAATAATTTAATTGTCGTTTAATGTTTATTTGCCATAAGAATGATATTTTAAGAACTGCTAGTTATTTCATGGGTGAATTGACAGCCATCTTGTATTTTGCGAGATAAGGTAGTAGGAAATTTACTTTGGCGCAACGGATGGATCTTTTTGATTTGTACTTGTGAAGCACTGTGCCAAATTTGATGTTTTTGTCCACCCGTTAAATATAATTCCACTATATTTAAGAGTAAAAGATAAGCCCGAGGGCTGTTCAGTACCAGAAGACAATTATTTATTAATTAGTATAAAATCATATAAAATATAGATGACTATATAATATAGCAAATCACAATACAGAAGTATTATACAAAATATAAAGCATCTTGTCAAATCGGGGACTGAAAATGAAAATGGATAAATATGGGATGTGATTTTGAAACAAACCCGCATTCGAAAACTACAATTGACGAAAATTACAATAAAAAATTGGATGGTCAATATGACACTAAAACTATAACTAAGTAACGATATTTCTACTAAATGGAATAATTCTTATCAAAAGGTAACTTTTTTCTCAAAAAGATATTCTTTTCAAAAAAATTTCGTGCTGTTTTCGTTGGATTTGTTTCGTTCATTTTCAATCAGTAACACAGTAGACTTTATTTTATACTAGACTGTGTGATAAATATCAAAATAATTCCAGTTATTTGACATCGCTTTAAGATATGGATATAAAGGTAAACGTGAAGGTTTATGGTATGATATCAGGTTTTAAGACTTATCACCTGACTTTAATTATTGCCAAATAATTCCAAAATACAATTACTGTCAATTTACCGGATACATGTTTTTAAAGGTTGTTGTTGCAGAATGTTATTAATTTGGGGTTTTTTTGTGGTCATGGTATTCAAAGGGTAAATTATACATGAGGTTACAAATGATACAAACGGAGTACGTTACCTCGATACCATGTAGGGCTAACGAAAATATGTTGGGTGAAAGTATATTTTGCCAATTAGTTACACAAAATAGATGATGCAACTGTGTTGTGGGGATGATCAGTCCACCTGTTTATATTTAAAACCTGTAATATGTGTAGATAAGCACCACAATGGGTGTGATGGCAATTTTAAAAAGATCTAATATTAAACAATTAACAAGGTCAAGTACATTTCGGCAATAGTTGACGTTTCCCTGATTTTTGTGAAATGACTTTATTGTTTCCTGATTTTTCCTCAGTGTGAATAGAAACCCAGGATCCTGCCACTCTCCATGAATGGTCTCATTTCTCAATGAATAAGAAAACAATAGTTTCTGGCTGAAAATTAAATCGCGATTCTTCTTGCTGAAAGGTAACATATTGGTAACTGTATTGGCTTTAATCCTTAAAACGCTGGATTATTTTATACAAACCATGGAGACCAAAGGGTTTTATTCAGTTTGAAATCATCATAAATGAATAAAATCACAAATCTTTCTGCTTCATTTGAATACCTATGTTACGGGTCTACGGCCATTAGAAATACGTTTTACTTTTACAGTGCGGGGATCGACTTTAGACGTCAGAATCTGACGTATACAGACGTCAGATTCTGAGGTCGATAGTCGATCCCCCGCGCTATAAGGGTTAAGAAGAAAATTTTATGTTTATTGCCAGCATACCATGTATATAGACCTATATTGTATGCGACACATTAGTTTACTATATAAGTAAAAAGTGGGCTTGTATTTCGTCCCAGAAGTCTGCCCCAGGACCCCCGCCTAGCTGCAAGTACATGAGCAATTCTTCAAATTTCTATCGTTTCAGGGTTATTCGAACACACAATTTTCATTAAAAAGAGAATATAACAAGCAATTGAAACATGATCAGCGAATACATACATCTCTCATTGCTTCACAATGAATTTTTTGATGTCTTAGAACTTGTCATTTCTTTTTTCGCTTTTGATGGCCATTCTACGTTGCATTAACATTTTTTCCATCCTATCCCGTAGGCTACTTCTGCTATTTCACAGCATATATCAAGACCAGATCCGGCAAAATGAGTCAAACTCTAAGTCGTATAATTATTGAAATATTGGAGATAATAACAGTCCTGAATCCATACAAAATTACCTTTAAAACGGTATATCACACAACATTCTAGTGTGTTTTGTGTCAAAAATATGGTTAGACAAACTCAGAGAAATATGAAGTTTGAAATTGTATGATTTTGAGAAATGACTTTACAAGGTTCAAAAAGGCAATCTGTAAGTCTACATTTTTCGAAAAATACTAATTTGATTAAAGTAAAATAATTAATATTCGTTTATGAGCCCAAATTTTCAATATCAAAGGTATGATTCAAAAAAATGTGTGAAGTTTAATAGTATATGCCTGGTGTTTTCATAATCAGAATGTTTACATAGCATGAATATTTCCTTCTCATTAGCGACTGTTACCATGAAAAAAATGTAAAAATTAGAAATATGTCATATCAAGGTCATTTTACCTTTTAATGCCCCTAGCACCGTTTGTCAAACTGCGACTTACGACTCCTATTGCCATATCGGGTCACCTATATAATTAGCAATTATTGACAGAAATATTTAGTTTGTAGTAATACATAGGATACAAATTTTCACTTCAATAAGAGATCGTTCAATCAATTACTTAAACATATGAAACCTTTCTTTTTTTTCTAGTTTTTTTATTGAACAATAAATTATACAGTTTTGAATATTAACCATTTTCATCAATAACCAATTGCTCAGATAAAATGTGACCTCATTTTTGAATCTCAGATATATCATTCCCTGGGGAGTGAAATCGCACTTGCAAGGATTGAGGTCATGCTGTTCCTTTTAGGCCCTATGTAGATAGACTGTTTGCCTGCTTTATACGCCACATGGCGGAAACAGTTGGCTCGCCAGATGGAGTAGGACAGCCAACAAGTCTATGCTCTATATTGCTACCATACAAATAAAATGGTGTTTCGTAAGTGTATATTATGGCTTCACTAGGGTTATCCTCTAATGCAGAGCTTCGCCTTTTAGTGCTCGGTCAGTCAACCCTATGAACTGGTCTCTGAAGTGTAATCGAACGTGTTGCATTTAGTCTTGGTCATTTTTGATTTGTGTTGGAAAAAATTGCAACAGAAGCTGTTTTTGCTGTTTTTTTAATTCACTATTGTATAAAAAAAGACCTTACAATTCGGATGATCGTTTTATAGCCATTTTTAAAAATGGCGTCCAGCATACACATATATTTATAAATCAATAATTATTTCCATTTAAGTTACATCTCATACATGTAATATTCTAATTATTATGACATGTATCGTCAACATGTAGGATAAAGCTTGACTTTGATGTTTCATGTTAGTAGTGGAACTATCGCACCACCGAGTGAATGACTGAGGTTTGATTTGTGATTTCATTTTAACTAATTATTATTTTTCAGGGAATCCATGTCTTGCAAGAACCGGTTTATGAGAAAAATATTTTCTACGCGTTTTTTTTTCAATTTTCAAGCTCAAAGCTATAAAAAAGTCACTTAATTTCCGATACCGAACACACAAAAATCGTCTGTAATTTTAATATAACATGCGAGCATATATACAAATTAAAGTTATGTATAAAATTTGTACTTATGTATTTAGTTTATTATGCAAATTAGCCGCCATAACCGCAATATCTCAGAAACTTTGGATTTCAAGTAAAGTGTCAACACTAGGGTTTCCATGGTCACTGATTGTGATCAAATATACTTCATTGGATCAGGATGACATTAGCATTAAATATGCAAATTAACAACTGTTACTTAAACTACTATAAGAAGAAATATAGAAAAAGTTTAAAAAAATAAAATGAGTTCTTTATACCATGGTTTTAAGGGTCAGAGCTTCCCATAAAATATATTTTATAGAGTTTACATACCGAGAGGGTGCACTAGAATACAATAGATGTGCATCAGAATATGCTAATTAGCAATAATTACATGTAAGGGAGAGGGAGGGGGTGTTATTGGAGGAAAGGGACAAGAGGAGGAGGGGGATGAGGGGAAAAGGCTATATAAAATAGAAAATACCTAATTATTGACTGCTTTTAAGAATTTGCAGGTCCCCAATGGGAGTCATAAGTGTGGCAATGGAACTACGTCACGTATTATGATGTGCGGTAGGGACATCACCAAGCTTACAACACTTTTCATAAACTTGTGATATAGTGTTGGGAAAGTTAATGCAACAATGAAAGTCAAAATGATGCTCACATTGTATACATTTTATGTTTTCTCGTTAACCGTTCAAATCCACATTCCGTGCTGGTCTGTACGGAGGCGTTGTGTTGGTGTCTGTACTGAGGCGTTATGTTGGTGTCTGTACTGAGGCGTTATGTTGGTGTATGTACTGAGGCGTTGTGTTGGTGTCTGTACTGAGGCGTTGTGTTGGTGTTTGTACTGAGGCGTTATGTTGGTGTCTGTACTGAGGCGTTGTGTTGGTGTCTGTACTGAGGCGTTGTGTTGGTGTCTGTACTGAGGCGTTGTGTTGGTGTCTGTACTGAGGCGTTGTGTTGGTGTTTGTACTGAGGCGTTATGTTGGTGTCTGTACTGAGGCGTTGTGTTGGTGTCTGTACTGAGGCGTTGTGTTGGTGTCTGTACTGAGGCGTTGTGTTGGTGTCTGCACTGAGGCGTTGTGTTGGTGTCTGTACTGAGGCGTTGTGTTGGTGTCTGTACTGAGGCGTTGTGTTGGTGTCTGTACTGAGGCGTTGTGTTGGTGTCTGTACTGAGGCGTTGTGTTGGTGTCTGTACTGAGGCGTTGTGTTGGTGTCTGTACTGAGACGTTGTAGTAAGTTTAATGACGATGTAAGGCACTTCACACGCAGACATCGCTGAGAGTATGAAGTCCTTTATTTACAGCAAATATACACGCATTGCGACCAAGATGGATTGATTTTCAAATTTAACATTTCAAGTAGTAGTAGTGTCCCACTATGAACATTTTCCATCCGCGGGCGAAATTTTCGGACTTAAGGCAATCAAACAATTATTAATCCGGATCCTGAATCCGGATTAGAATCCGGATCATCCTCGCATACAAAAGCGTTAATAATTTTTAAACTTACCTCCCAATAGTCAAATTAACAGAAAATAACAAGAAAAAAGTATAGGAAGCTGTGTCCAGTCGACCATTTTTATTGAGCTGTTGAACATGTGGATCCTGGACTACCCTGACAACATGTTATTTACATCACGTACATTATGCATTAATAAACAGGACAGTCAGTCAGAGCATCCGCCGCGCGATATGGATTGTAATTCGGATTCTGAATCCGGATCGTAATGCGGATCATCCCCAAAATTTAATGGATTGTTCCTTTCCCAGGAAGACTTTGTGCAAATCCGTTCATTACTTTGTATGTAATCATGCGGACAGACAAACAAACGGACGGACAAACAAACTGTCAAACAAATCAACATGACCAATTGTATACATAATCAATTGTATACATACATTTTCTTACACACACATAGAGGATACAAGGGATAAAAAAGGATAAAAAATATTGACTGTGGCATATGTTAAAATTACAATGTATTTACATATATAGTGCTCCCTTAACAAACACGAGACATCGAACCAATGTTGGGCCATTGTTGGCCCACCGTCTACGACGCTGGTCCAACATTGGTCCAACATCGGGCCTATGTCTCGTGTTTGCTGGGCCCTCACTGTATCCCCCCGAATATTGCATGGTAGACCCATTCTCATTCATCAGATCCACCACCCTTCCACTAGCGTCAGCTAGTGGCTCTGATTGATTGCACTGTACAATGTGTTCTGTAGACGTATTCATGAATTTGACCTGATTTTGTATCTGGCCAATAAGGCAATACCTGACAAACCACATGGTCAGGCCAGGGAATACATGTAGCCAGGCACGTGACTATTTTTATTAAATTACCAGCTTCTTTTAACCTCTTTAACAGAGGGTGGGGTGGACCAGGGAGGGGTTTGACTACATTACTACATCTAAAATGTTATATTTGGTGTTCAGCTTGGCTTGACATCTTGTGGATATTCAGGCCTGACATTATGTGCTCCTGACAATATTGTCTGATGAGATATAGGCCTACATCTGTGCATTTATGTATCATGTGTATTGACTATCCTACTAGTATAGCTTTATTATTTAGGTTAATGTACTCATGGTCAATGTTGCTTTTATGTTGGGCCAGCGTCTTAGACAATCGACATACATCAATCCAGCATTGTTAATCCTACAGCGTAAACATAATAGGTCTACACCGGCCCAATGTATTCTTCATGTTGGGCCTGTGTCGCAAACGATGGACCAACGTTAAACCAATATTGGGTCAGTGTGTCGTACTGACTGAGACTCAAAATCAGTAAGAACGATGACCCAGCGCTGGGTTCATGTTAATCCACAATCTGAGATGCTGTCCCAACATTAAACAAAGAGTGGTTGTTAACATCACTTTGGACATTCTGCTGGTATCTTTGTCTTACACAAAAGTAAGTCTACAACAACACAAGTAAAAGACGCACATCCAATGTTGCTTTTATGCTGAGCCGTCATTGTATAGGATGAACCAACTATAATACAGCACAGGTTTATCGCATTTACAGATCATAATAATACTAGGCATAATCACTGATAATCACAACCATAGCCCAGTATAGGGGAGACATAATTATATAAACTTGTATCTCATAGGTGCAAGGAATCCTCGAACTTCACATAGTTTCAGGGTCAGGTGTGGGTCACGGTACACCAGATTTTGTGTACCAGAAGAGATTCTCAAAGCACTGTAGCAGGGCCACCTAGCTGTGCTAGTGTGACCCTGAGAAGGAGGCTGGGTAGACCAGGATAGGTACACAACAGTTGCATCGGGCGAGGGAAGGTGTACAACAGTTGCACATGAGGCCAGGATAGGTGTACAACAGTTGCATTGGGACAGGAGAGGGGCACAACAGTTGCATGGGGACAGGACAGGTGTACAACAGTTGCATGGGGCCAGGAGAGGTGTACAACAGTTGCGTGGAGCAAGGATAGGTGTACAACAGCTACATGGTGTAAAGAGAAGTGTACAACAGTTGCATGAGGCCAGGAGAGGTGTACAGCAGTTGCATGGGGAGAGGAGGGGTGTATAACAGTTGCATGGGGCCAGAAGAGGTGTAAAACAGAAGCATTATGCGGATTCATGCCATGTGCGAACTACAGGCGGTAGCAGTTTTAGTAAACAAAATACAGACGGTTTATTTTGCTCAAAAATCATAATGCAAAATATTGTATAGAAGGAGGTTTTGTACACAGTATAATAAATCTAACCTAATTGAATAGGGCTACATTTTTTTAAGTTCAGTATTCTTGTCACATCTAGCCTTCTTTGAACAAAAAAGAGCTGTTCTCGCCCGGATTGTACTGCGACGGGATTTATAATAATCTTAACTCATAACTCGTCTGAACACGTAGGACAAGAAAACAACACCTAGATGTTTTGCTCAGACAAGAGAAATCGGGTAATAAAACAAAATCACGAGTGTGCTATTTCGTCGTCAAGCTCTCATTCACCTCATCCTATTTCCGGTAATCAGGTATCGAGTGCGCTTTTATGCACGATACAGACCGTGTCATCTCAGTCTATCCCAGTGGATAGATCCATGGGCAAATAAATAAAACCTAGGGATAGTCATTCAGAATGAATTACGCTGCTTTTTATGTGTGGGCCATACGATAATGAGGCATTGTATTACACTCTGATGTATACGGCCCATTCTCACGAAACATCGACATTTCAGGTCCATTGAGTGAAAAAAAAATGAAAAAGCTTTAACACTGTGCATATCCTAGAGATTACTTTTCAAAGTATTGCACAAAAAATGGGAACACTAATGTCTGTAACTTTTCATGAAATGTTGCAATCATTTCGATACTTCTATTGTCTTGTTACCGTTAGTCTGCAGCTACCTTAAAGAGTATGTGATTGATTTGGTCATTGTTAAACATAATTCTTATCCTGATGTGGATTGTAAGTATGGACCATCAGCTATATTAACAACTATTTCACTGAACAATCTGAAACATTTTCAATCGGTTCTTATATATTTCCGCATGTTAACAACCATAACACGCGTTGTGTATCAACTTGTGTCAAATATGATAATATTTGTTACTTTAGAGATAGCTACTTGGTATTTGCAGCTAATAATGTAGAAATATTTGGTAATCAATTAGAAATATTTGCGAAGGTGTCGGTTGAATATATTTTTATCAGGGATCTTATAAACTGTGCATACTAACGGTAACATAAGTGTATTAAAATGTCTTTTTATATATATGTTTTTGCTGTTTGGTCATAATGACCTGGAGTGGCTACCTATATAACGTATCAGTCGTAACATATAACGTAAATTCAACTGATAGTCTGATATGGGGTAATCATGGTAATATGTGTGTCTCTCACAACGTTAGGTAGATAACATATACATAACAGGTATAAACATACTCTACTTAAAAACTTGTTTGATATTCGCTCATGTTTAAAAAAATATTAAGGATTAGGCCCTACTAGTTAAATGTATTTATTTGAATTTACTCTCGCATATAGCAAAGTACCTACGCAATAGATATACATAATTATATAGTAGGCATAGGCTTATATATTATATCTTTGTTTGGTACGAATTCAGCCTTTAAATATGCATAGACCTACCAACGATAATGCTCACACAGAGAAGAATTATCACAATCTATATATAAACAAACAAGCCTCAAAAATATCTTTCTATATCATGTATTTTCGTGATTTCGGGATTATGCATATTCTCAGTTATAGGGCTACATAAAACATAATGCACAAAAAAGAACAACACATGTACGCTGATCACACGGGACTCTTCAACAGTGGTTATTTTGAATCTTAGCGAGTATAGCCTAACCATGTAATCTGGTAAAATAAACGTGTTCTCACTGTCTGTCTGTCCCCCCCCCCCCCTGTAAAAATAATCCACCAGAATGGCCGTTCGAACGCCGTTCCATGTGCCGTTCGAACGGTTAGCGTTCAGAACGACAATCATGTTTTTTAGCCAGCCTCCCGTTCAGAACGGCCGTTCTGAACGATTTTGGCCGTTCTTTTGGAATGAACACTGCGTTCTGGACGGCGTTCAAAGACGAGAATTCTTCTTCTTGGAACAAAACGTTCAAAACCTGAATTAAACGTTCAAAAGGGAACAGGTGTTCAAATTTGAATGCCCCAGCAAAGAACCAAAACGTTGAACCAATGTTGGCTTAATGTTGGTCCACCGTCCATGATGCTGGGCTAGCATTTAATCAACATTGGTTCAACATATTGTTTTCCGGGACAGGCCGGCGGTCAAATTAGAACATGAAGTCTATCAGCCAACGACAACAGTTGGGCCAGCAACGGAACACTGTTGGGCTTAGGCCTACCTCAATCGAGATGAGCCAACATTGAGCAGGATCTTGGCCCACCGTTGGACGTTACGCTGGTCCAACATTTAAAAACACCAACGTATTGTGTTTGCTGGATCTGCAAGCAAGTAGTGCTTCTATGCAAGCTTCGGTCAAGTGATTGAATAGTAAAGATAACCATTTTGGCCAATCAAATAGGCCTACCTGAGAAATCCCTGTAGGCTAGTCAATTCGGCGACTTTGAGAATATGCCTACCCATCCATCCCAGCAAACATTGATCCAATGTTGATTAAATGTTGGGCCAATGTCGCAGATCAGCGTTGGATCAGCCTTGGGTCAACGTATTGTGTTTGCTGGGATATGTAGGCCTTTTGTTAGAGTTTGGGTCTGAGAAAGTAAGCCCTATGACGTCAATACGCTACCGAGACTAACACAGATCACAAACAAAAAAATGATCACACTATAAATGTGCATAGGCCTATAATTATACTCACTTATAATACTTATTGTCTTTGTGATTACTAGTATTTATAGTAGGCTACACTGTAAAAAAGAGTGTTTCGAAACACCACTTCTTGTTGCAACACAGCTGCAACCGATTTTGGTGTTTGGAAACACAATTTTGTCGCGTTTTGAAACACAACGAGTGTTTTGAAATCTTCAGTGTGGTTGTTTGAGCCACGGCTGATCAAGTTTGAAAAAACTAGAAGTAGAGTTTTGATTAACTGCAATTGGTGTTTTGAAACACCGTATTTGGATAATCAAATCCCTATCTTGATCTTTCAATCCACGGTTAACCAGGTTTTGAATCCTCAGTGTGGTTGTTTGAGCCACGGCTGATCAAGTTTGAAAAAACTATAAGTAGAGTTTTCATTAACTGCAATTGGTGTTTTGAAACACCGTATTCGGATAATCCAATCCCTATCTTGATCTTTCAATCCATGGTTGACCAGGTTTTGAATCCTCAGTGTGGTTGTTTGAGCCACGGCTGATCAAGTTTGAAAAAAATATAAGTAGAGTTTTGATCAACTGCAATTGGTGTTTTGAAACACCGTATTCGAATAATCGAATCCCTATCTGGGTCTTTTAATCTACGTTTGACCAGGTTTGGAAACCTCAGGGTGGTTGTCTAAGCCACGGCTGATCAAATTTGAAAAACACTATAAGTAGAGTTTTTATTAACTGCAATGGGTGTTCTGAAACACCATATTCGGATAATCCAATCTCTATCTTGATCATTAATCCACGGTTAAACAGGTTTGGAAAACAGTATGAACGGAGACTCGGATCACTGTAATGTGTGTTCTGAAACACCATTCGGTCACTCGGTATCTATATATATATCCGCTTTCAACCACTAATGATCAAGTTTAGAAACACTAAGTGGAGTTTTAATCACCGTAAAATGTGTTTTAAAACACAAATGCCTGCTAATCTAAATTCTATCTAGTTTGAGTCACTACAGACTAGGTCTGGAAAATCTACTAAGTAGTATATTAAACCACCGCAATGAGTGTTTTGTGTCAATGTTCTAAGTCAATCAACTCTCCATATCTAGTTGTTGAAAAATACTTTCAAATTTATGATTATAAGGCTTAGGGCTAATGGCGATTTTTCGCATTCGGAATGTCATACAACGTGATATCAGCACGTGTCACCGAATCTGGACGTCGTCTAAAGAATCGGTCCAGGTTCGTGTAGGGCCTACGTACGCTGATCGACGTACATGATCAAATATACAAACTAACGTGAATTTTTAGAATTCACTTTTTTTCTATATTAAACAGTTAAACAAAAATATTCATCGGTAATTGATCGGCTCTCTTAAATCCTGCATGCAATAACATTATAATCGAAAATAGCCAAATAAATCGAAATACCATATATTTATTAAAACTAACATATTCAAACTATTAACACATTAACAAGTGATCAACTCGAAATACTGAGTTGACAACTCAATATATTGAGTTGACAACTCGATACATTGTTTTTCCAACTCATATTATTGAGTTGTCAACTCGATATATTGAGTTTACAACTAGATAGCTGACTATCAGAGCAAAATAAGTTTACATTCATCAACACACATATAGTCCTGCCTGAGCAAAGTTTTCAGAGTGTATATGGCTTTGAAAAAGTGCTATCCGACTTTTTTTCTGTGGGCAATGGAAACACCCATTGGCGCAGTGCAGTCCAACAACAAGAATATAATTCAGCTATGCAAAAATATTTTGTAAGTCTAAATATTGTTCATTGAAATATTTACAACATAATGTTCAACTTCATTAGGTTAAGTATACATGTAACGTTTCTTCTCACAAACTTACTGAATTTTTTACCACGTACACATCACTAAAGTACACTTGAAGATTTTTTGGTGGGAATGTGCAAAACCATTTGAAGCATATATTCACCCACACAATGTTCACTTTGATCTATCGCATTGTTGAAAATATATACACATGCTCGTTAACATGGTTAAATAAGTTACTAAGATTTCACAATAGGTACACATTATAATAAATTATAAATAGTGGCTTATTTATTGAGAAAACTAATTCCCAAATTTAACTGTAAAGTTAGGTTATTAATGATGAACACATGCTCACATGAAATTTCATTTTGATGCGTATACTTGAAACAATGTGACAGCTGTACTTGTCGCACTGTTATAAAAAAAAGCAGTGGTAATTGCAATACCATTGCAAACAACAGCATAACAAATTGAGTTGTCATATGTACAAAGTACACAAGCAACAACATGATCATTACTTAATCCGTAATATAAACGAGCTGTCGCAAACAACGTGTAAGGTACGGGTGTCACCTTGTTGTTAGCAACAAATGTAACATGTGAAAAGAGAGCGTCCATGTCACCTTGTTGCAGGCAACCATTTACGAAAGAACCCTAATATTAACTTTAGGGGAGACTGGGGCACCTTGAGACGGAAAAATTCAAACCCCCCAAACACAGATTTAATTTTCAAAATAAAATATTTTGACGACACATATGGATACAGCATCCAGTGTGGTATATTTGAGCAAGAGATGAAAATTATCAGAAATGTGTAACCTTACATTTTTTAACTAAACATATTTTCAGAAAAGTGTCTCAATGTACCCCGTACTCGGGCACCTTGAGACACTACATGGGGTACCTTGAGACACCAAATAAGGTACTTGAAAAGAACGTGGATCTAACTAAAATCAAGATTTGAATACTGCATATACCTGTAGCTAAAGCCTGCAGTTGGCTAATGTTAGATGTTGCAGTAAAATATGTGCCTGAAAAAAAGTGGGGGCACCTTGAGACACTTTCGGGGCACCTTGAGACAGACTTGGGGCACCTTGAGACAGTTTTGGGGCACATTAAGACAGCGTCTCAAGGTGCCCCACCCTGACTGACCTCACATCTGATATCATAGTTTGTGTGCGGGGTGTATTTGAAGCAAACCATTATACATAAGTTATAAAGTGATAACGCAGGTGTACGATACCACCAAAATCATAGGGAAATCAAGTATTATGTGATCTATAGAACTAAATATTGATCATCCCAAAAATCTACTTTTCATGTAAAAAATGGACCTAAGGTTATATGCATGCCAAAGATGTCCAATAGCCATTAGCAATAGGGTGGAAAATCGAAATTGGTTAGTTTTGGTATCATTGACCAGATGGCGCACAAATCGCAAAATAATATCTGTGTCAAACAGGCCTGTCTCAAGGTACCCCATGTCTCAAGGTGCCCCAGTCTCCCCTACTTTTCTTATTTAGAAGCAATCAATCTCAAGAGTCTAGATGGTATTGGATCACTGTATCATTACTTCTTCCATATATGATGGTTTGGATATGCATCAAGGTACACTTTAAGTCCTCGGGATATTCAAGCCAGAATACGTAGTAGGGCCTAGCTCATGAATACGATGATGAATCCAGCTAGTATGTTTTTCACCTCCACGCACTTGACACCCTCAATATACATCACATACCTCGCGTTGTGCATGTCATGCATGTTGCCGAAAATTGCCATATATGGTGTCCAGGCCCGTAGCCAGGGGGGGGGGGGGGGTGTCGGCGGAGGAGTCGTAGGACCCCCCCCCCCCCACCTAACGGCTGAAGGTCCACATTTTGGCCATACATCTAGTACAAGAGGAATGAACCCATTTTTGGAGTTGAGTTGACACTTAAAGGGACTGGCCCAGGCTAAAATCATAAAAAAATCGGTGATTTTATTTCGAGCTCTTAATATGACCATATGATGTAAGCATGTACATAGACTAGAACTGCAAATTTTTATAATTTTTGTGCTGCGCATTCACCAGTTAGGCTAGATATAGAGACGAAATTCCTGATTTGTAATTATTGACAACCATGTCAAAAATAAGAAATGCGGGAATTTCGTCTCTATATCTAGTCTAACTGATAAGTTATACAATGCAACACCATTAAATACATAAAAAAAAAGTAGGCCTATATATTAGTTAGACCATTTGAAATGCAATGAAATTCTGGGATGGAACTAATAGATTTATAGAGGGCAATATTTTTATTTAATAACTACATCTAGTACATGTTAAATAGACCAACTTTTAAACTTAAACTAGGCCTATACAATATTTTTCAATGAAATTTTTAGAGTAGTCGCCCTATGAATATCAAATAGTGTTGTAAAATTGGTTAATATCATATCCCCCTCGACCCGAATATTTCTACTTCAAGTATCCCTGAGTATAGACTAATGCATATCGGGACACTTCGAGTACTGAAGTTCCCACTTGCGGAAGTTCCCACATTCCTGGAACTTCCAAGTCACCCATAGCGATGGCTGCCCTATTTCACGCCGGCCAATGAGAGATGTCCATTCCATGTATATAGTTCACTGATTACTTCTATCTAAGATATGTATGAGATGTCTATTTATGTTTTTTGTATACATATGTTCATAATTCATAACTGTGACGTCATTACTATTTCATACAACATGTCACAATTAAAATATCATTGATGGCCCCCTAGGCAGCTGATAAATGATCCACCTTTATAAATATCCAGTAGAAATTGGTGAAAAAGTAACGTCACAACCATCACGACATGACGTCACATATGCACGTTTTATGAAAAACTCGACCACTTGCCGCAAAAACTGTTCATGCTTCGTAAAACTAGAAGCTCATACATTTGCAGCAATATATTATTTGTCTCTAGGAATTTAAGTGTCAACTAACTCCTTAAATAACGTCAATTTTCAGATTTCCTCCTCCACTAATCGACATAATTGAAACTTCAGGAATGTTGTTATAGGCCCTATACCGTTTCTGGCACTAAAAAATACTTTCAATTAATGAGAACATTTGTATTGACAATTGTCTCGTGTTTTGCTAGGGTGATATTGGACATTTATTTTACATTTAGTTACCATTGTGACTGATTGGAAAATTTACCAAACCGTTTAATGACGTCTAATTATGAGGTGAGGTAATAATATAAGGTTGAGTTCCCTTATTATATAGGCCTACATCGTCCATACATGCATCGTGTTATTACGACACAGACCCATCCATTGTGATTTGTGTCCCTAAAAACAGTTTAATTATAACGCTTAATACTTAAAGGTATCTTCTTGTCTCATGGACTCTTGTTTCTGGAAATCGTGTGGTAAGTTTGCGGTTAAATTAAATTTAAAATGTGTCATCTCAGATCGGGGCTGTGGACTGCGGATGGGGCTGATGGGCAGCTACCCCCCCCCCCATGGAATTTTTAAATCATGCCTTATTCTTAGTAAAAAATTCACCTGGGTTAAGATAAAGACCAATCTCAATCGACCCCCGCAAGGTCAAAATCCCTGCAGATATTTCCTGGCACAATGCAAGAATTCGCTGCGCAGTAGTCTATTTTTTCAGCAGGATGATTGATTGTCTACTTTAGGTGCAAAAGTCATTGATCCCAACCAACTGATTTAGGCAGTAACTGAGTACGTAGGCCTCTAGGATAGGACTCGGATCTACGAATGCATCGAATCACGTTCGTTCTCCTTGGCGCAATGGATGACTTCTCTTAAGTTCATCTTAGGTCTAAAATGAGGGACAGAATAACGCATAATTAATTTAGGCTTCATCAGCCACCTGATTTCTTATGTCTATCATACCCCTTTCTAAATGTAGTCGTACAATAAAAATATTGTAAAGGAAAATGGTTGTCGTCACGAAAGCTCCACACCTACAATTTGTAGGCCCTATTACTTCCATATTAATACCAGTGATTCATATGATGAAACTCAAGGTCAAGTTCAAAGATGGGTGACATTTACCTATTTTTCAAGGCCAATAGCTAATAAAGGAAAACGATTTGATGATAAATCTTGGTTCATACAATTTGTATAGCTTTAGTATCCATACAATTGATAGAACTGATAAAACTGTATCTCAAATTCGACTATAGTGATCTTGAGCTTTTTTGTTATCAAATACTGTCATTACGATATCTCAGAAAATTCCAGGTCAGGTCAGAGAGTTGATAGAGTAAGCCTACATAGGCCTCATGTGATGGCGGAGGTATACAATTGACGCATACATGTATCAAATTCCCCTTCTAGTTTGACTTAATATTACATCTGAAGCAATATTGTTACGTTAACCTTTTCACTACCATACATGACAGAAATTTCCGTCGTCATTCGTCAATGAACGTAACCATAAAATGACACAAATTTTCGTCAAATATATACTACATTGATGTATTTTTCGTCATTTGAAGCTAGAAATTGCGTTAGTAATTCCAGCTTCAAATGACGAAAAATAGAACTCCTACACCAGTATATCTGGATCCTGGCATGCACTCCGGCCTGGAAGTCAAAGGGTTAAAGGCTGGATGTGTGGCAAAAAATTACGTGCCACTATTTGGGCAACATGAATAATTACCTAAATAAAGAACATATATTGGCTTAAATATATGCTCTAGAATGCATCATTTTAAGCCTTAGATTTCATTTTATTCAGAGGGGGCGGGGCATGCCCCAGGACCCTCTAGAGCATATAGGAGGCTGGATGTGCCAGCTGTCGTTTATATAAATTATTGTGAAAAAAATTGTGTATCCTCGTCGTCTGTCAATTCCTGGATCCACAACTGTCTTTGGTTGTTCAGGCATACCCCAAAACAGCATTATCTACAATCTTTAGTAGGATGCATACTTCTGTCCTGGCATATAATATAGCTAATTAAATACATGAAATTACACTCGAAATCATTAATGAATCCGTTGTCAAGGCAGTCAGCTAGGAAACGCCATGATATTTTTTGTGAGCTCAAATTCGCAAAACGGAATTTATTCATGTTAGTAGGGGAGACCGGGGCAAACTGAGACAAGGGGCTAACTCGGACAGTCCTCTAATAGGAAATTTCATGATATGACAATATCGGTGGCCTCGTTTTCAAGAATGGAGGGATACCCCCTTCTACTTAAACTACAATCCCGATGAAACTAGCAGAGTTGTGTGAGCAGGCAAAACTAAATGTATCTTTTTGCCTTTCAAGTAATTTTTCACGTCACAATTACGAATCTTATAAAACTTAAATTACTATAGTTGTATTATACTGAAATATATCACTGAAAACACTCATATTTACTGCCTAATTTACAAATATTAGATGTTCGATGCTGTACCATACCCACATGCCAGGTCATATTTTTCATAAAAGGTCAACCCGGGGCTAACTAGGACAATTCTGGCGGGGTTAGTCCCAGTTAGCCCCGGTGTGTCCCAGTTTGCCCCAGTTGTAATAGAGCATTGTGGCCCACTTAACCCCTGTGGGTACTGACATGTGACCTAAATATATGTTTGCGCAACTCAATTAACATTTGTCAGGCCTACTTTAGATTGTATGTATTGGGGATGGACACAATGTGGGTGTTACGTAGTATCAACACATTAGGCCTATAGTGCATCGGGGATCAGCTGTTATTTTCTGCATTATTTTGTTGCACTTTAAACCTTTGTGTTTAAACGGCATATATATGTTTATTTATAGCTCACCCCCTTCAAACTATTTGTAATCATCACAGGATGCAGTATACCTTGTTTAATCTCTATAGATCCTAAATTGCTTTAATTCACCAAATCTGTATAGGTTTTAGTTGTCATTTATTAAAGGCCCTTGTGACAATAACAAATATCACACCTAGGTTGAATGATTGTTTTGAATCTCTAACTCTATTATTGTCTGCCCCAGGGCGATAAATGATAAAAGTGTCACAGTTAGCCCCGGTCTCTCCTATAACTATTCATGTTGAAATATACGTTCTTTTTCATTCAAAAAGCATGTATTAAATTGCTCAACATCATGACATCTATTCTGTGGTAGACACAAAATACAAAATGGCACGTGATCGTAATAATATGGATTGATTTAGCACTTTAAAGAGTAAAAACTCAGCAAAAATTAAAAACACAATTTATGCTTAGGCAGGAAATGCGCAATATGGGTTTTTATATTAATCCCTGTGCTGCTTAATTGTTTGTGAGTATTTTTCATTCATTTGAAGCTCAATTGCTAACGCAAATTGCTAACGCAATTTCCTGCTTCAAATGAAAATAATATTATTTCCAAAAAATAGACATCTTCCAAGTGTTATTTCATTTAGTCTGAAATTTGCTTGAAACGTATATATTCTGACTTAGCAGCACAAGGGTTTAAAACAAAGTCGCGTGAGCATGCCCCCGCACCCCCCCCCCCTCTTACCGACAGAAAGAAAAGTACAAAAAGGTCCACTTTTTGCTCAAAACGACCCCCCACACAAAAATCCTGGCCACGGGCCTGGTGTCATGGGTGTATTTGTGATATTCGGAATACCAGAGGCCTACAACACATAGCATTAAGTCATTAAAAAATGATGCACATCACAATAAATGATCATTGATGTAAATTTTTTGACCCATAATTAAAAAGAGAAGAGCACCTTCTCAGTTTCCTATGCTTTTGTTTACTGGTTATAATATCAAAACACAGCAATTGCGTTGCTTGTTGCTGTCATTTAAATTTCAATAGCGAATTTATTTGTATATTTTGGATATCATTTTACGGGATCATTTTGCTGAGGATGTGTGACAAAAATGTAAAGACATAGCTAATAATTATAAGTGGTGTTCATAAAAAAGAAATAATATAAAATGTAAAATCACCTGATAAAACCTGTACAGCGTTTCAGTCGCATCTTTGAGAAGGTAGCATTAGTATTGGGCCTAATGCCGACACCTCTGCTGTGCCGACACCTCTTGTCTGCTTTCATCTCCAAGGGCATTTACATTATTTGAAATATGTTGTATGGCATCCAAGATATAAGTGTATTGCTGTTTTTTTTTACATCGGCCTCCACAGCATCCCGAGCCAGGTTGATCAGGGAATCTGCCTTGCGAAAAACTTTTCCTGAGCGCCATGCAACGTGTAGGGCCTACCATCTTCACCAGACACGAGTTCATATATATTCCTGAATAAGACAATCCTTTGTAAACAGTCCTAGGATTGTTCACGGACATCAATGATGATGCAATTGGAATTGATGAGTTTTTTTCTTATAAAAGCGTCAGATGTACCGGCAGATATAGGCCCTGACAGAGGAGAAATCTTCAGTTTCATTTTGTCCTACAATTGATTAATTTCTTCAAAATCAATATATTCACCCCAGTCTGTAGGTATATGCATCTCGGATGACGGAGGCAGACGAAACCGTTCTTCAATGATCTGAAAAAAAAATCGAGCCGAATTAACAATAACCACATTAACACTTGTGCTGCTCGTATATATACGGTGTCATGCATTTTTTAGATCTAAATAGTTGTTTGTAGATGCTCAGTTAATGAAATTTGTCAATTTGGGAGATGTCTATTTTTCATAAATATTATTATTGTTGTTTGCTTGAAGCTGAAAATATCGTTAGCAATTCCTGCTTCAAATGAATGAAAAATACAAGCAATGCAGCAGCACAAGGGTTAACGAATATTAAATAATATATAAGTAATTTTTTGTTGGCAGCATAAGAGTCACGAGTAAATTATTTATAGGAGTGTGCTAATTGCACCATCCTCCACCGCCGTCGGCGTCGCGTCAGACAAACTATGAAATCGAGAGCGGGAGATAGAGGCTAGAATAGTCTAGACCTTATCTATTTCATCCAGGAATTATTAATACAATTATTAATCTTAGGCCTAATGACTGTCTAACTTTTCAGGCACTGCCATTGATAAAGACCAGGGCAGGTGAGCGACTGTGTGATTGAGCAGTCCCCGTTTTAAATCCCAGGCATAAATTATGTTAATACTGTACTGAAGCATGTCCTAAAGCTTTTGCCATGGCGACGATCTGATCATCTCGACCGCCAATGCTCAAGTGAGTCCAGTCAGAATTGTAGGCAGTGTTTTATTTAACAACAATTTGTTAGTCAATTGTGACGTCACAAATGTAAATAGGCGTAACAGTTGGCCTCTGTTTTGATATTCAACTAGACTAATAGAGTCTGGTGGTGTCACCAGCAACGCACTGAAATGTCACCAGTAGAACCCAGTCAGTAGTGTCACCAGCAGTGAATTGAAATGTCACTAGGAGAACCCAGTCAGTAGTGTCACCAGCAGTGAATTGAAATGTCACCAGGAGAACCCAGTCAGTAGTGTCACCAGCAGTGAATTGAAATGTCACCACGAGAACCCAGTCAGTAGTGTCACCAGCAGTGAATTGAAATGTCACCAGGAGAACCCAGTCAGAGGTGTCACCAGCAGCGCATTAAAGTGTCACCAGGAGAGCCCAGTCAGTAGTGTCACCAGCAGTGAATTGAAATGTCACCAGGAGAGCCCAGTCAGTAGTGTCACCAGCAGTGAATTGAAATGTCACCAGGAGAACCCAGTCAGTAGTGTCACCAGCAGTGAATTGAAATGTCACCAGGAGAACCCAGTCAGTAGTGTCACCAGCAGTGAATTGAAATGTCACCAGGAGAACCCAGTCAGTGGTGTCACCAGCAGCGCATTAAAGTGTCACCAGGAGAGCCCAGTCAGTAGTGTCACCAGCAGTGAATTGAAATGTCACCAGGAGAGCCCAGTCAGTAGTGTCACCAGCAGTGAATTGAAATGTCACCAGGAGAACCCAGTCAGTAGTGTCACCAGCAGTGAATGGAAATGTCACCAGGAGAACCCAGTCAGTAGTGTCACCAGCAGTGAATTGAAATGTCACCACGAGAACCCAGTCAGTAGTGTCACCAGCAGTGAATTGAAATGTCACCAGGAGAACCCAGTCAGTAGTGTCACTAGCAGTGAATTGAAATGTCACCAGGAGAGCCCAGTCAGTTGTGTCACCAGCATGGCATTGTGCCATTGACATGTCACCAGGAGAATCCAGTCAATAGTGACACCAGCAGTGAAATGAAATTTCACCAAGAGAACCCAGTCAGTAGAGTCACCAGCAGTGAATTGAAATGTCACCAGGAGAACCCAGTCAGTAGTAAATGGAATGAAATGAATCGGGCTTAAGGCCACCTTTGTGCACATATAGACTAAACTGGGCCAGAAGAACCTCCTGAGGATAGTGAGATGAATGAGATGACACTGTTTTCCAGACACATGATTCGAAATTCGAGCCCTGACGGTCTGAGGCCGAGCACGCTACCTCTCGGTCACAAAGGGTTCCCATAATACTGACTTTCACACGTGGATGGGAAAGAAACATTTTTGTTTCTTTCAAAAAGGCCGAGACCGGAAACCGTACCCCGAACTCTAGCGCGAAAGGCAACGGTCGGTAGTGTCACCAGCAGTGAATTGAAATGTCACCAGCAGAGCCCAGTCAGTAGTGTCACCAGCAGTGAATTGAAATGTTACCAGGAGAACCCAGTCAGTAGTGTCACCAGCAGTGAATTGAAATGTCACCAGGAGAGCCCAGTCAGTAGTGTCACCAGCAGTGAATTGAAATGTCACCAGGAGAGCCCAGTCAGTAGTGTCACCAGCAGCGCATTAAAGTGTCACCAGGAGAACCCAGTTAGTAGTGTCACCAGCAGTGAATTGAAATGTCACCAGGAGAGCCCAGTCAGTAGTGTCACCAGCAGTGAATTAAAATGTCACCAGGAGAGCCCAGTCAGTAGTGTCACCAGCAGTGAATTGAAATGTCACCAGGATAACCCAGTCAGTAGTATCACCAGCAGTGAATTGAAATGTCACCAGGAGAACCCAGTCAGTAGTGTCACCAGCAGTGAATTGAAATGTCACCAGGAGAACCCAGTCAGTAGTGTCACCAGCAGCGCATTAAAGTGTCACCAGGAGAACCCAGTCAGTAGTGTCACCAGCAGTGAATTGAAATGTCACCAGGAGAACCCAGTCAGTAGTGTCACCAGCAGTGAATTGAAATGTCACCAGGAGAACCCAGTCAGTAGTGTCACCAGCAGCGCATTAAAGTGTCACCAGGAGAACCCAGTCAGTAGTGTCACCAGCAGTGAATTGAAATGTCACCAGGAGAGCCCAGTCAGTAGTGTCACCAGCAGTGAATTGAAATGTCACCAGGAGAACCCAGTCAGTTGTGTCACCAAAAGGATGATTAGATCAAGGAATTAGATGTACAATTACCGCACTGCGTAACAAGAGTAATAAGTACCGGTTTTTATATTGAATAAAAGAACCCCCCAGTGGTCCAATAGCCGCACTTACATATGTCTAATTAGATAGTGGCAATCCTGGTTCAGTTTGGAAAGGGTGCAGATATTAATAACCAACCTGTAAACTCCTGGTAGGCCTACTTGCTCGACTTCCGGCAATATTATGGCGCCAAGATAGCTAATTCTTAGCGTGGCTGACTCGAGTTCTATTGCGGCCGATATCTTTCCTTCGTGCACACATTATATAGTGACCCGACCGGTTAAAATGCACCGCATAATGACAACTGTAAAGTATGGCATCCAAAGCATAAAAAGACCAGTAAATCGGATTTGCCATGTGAACAGTCACTAAACCTAGGCACTATAACTGAAAAAAAAACAATGTCTAACATTTTCTCCCCTGAATGTTACTCTGATGGAGGTCTAGGTTATCTTCACCTAATTGCTGATTGATAAAATTTGTTACGTGAATAAGGGGTCCTCTAGTATCTGAAACACATTTTGGTGTTTTGAAACACATGTAGCAAGCATCATCTAAATGTGGGGTATTGAAAGACCTAACGCATGTGCGCAACTCCATTTTAGGTTTTTTGAAACACATGTTGGTGTTTTGAAACACATATCGATCAACATCCAAATGTGGGATATCGAAACACCTAACGCATGTGTGTTACTCCATTTTACGTTCTTTGAAACAAATTTTAGTGTTTTGAAAAACGAATCAAGCAACAACCAAATGTGGTGTGTCGAAACACGTAAAGCATGTGTGTAACTCTATTTCAAGTTTATGAAACTTTCTTTTTTTACAGTGTAGGCCTACTGTGGGCTCGCTATGTCCCACAGTCGCAAATTATCTCAGCGACAGACGACAGTAGATCTACCGTACTTTGATACTATACTCATTAGTAAACTTTATTAGACTAAAATTGATTGAGTTTATAATGAGAGTATGGCAAATGGCCATAGCTGTACATGTCTCCTCTGCAGGCGTCTGAACTATACTGAAAGACTGTTCAGCTTTGAACGTATGGTGTGACATTGAAGATCCACATGATTGGTCTAAGCTAAATTAATTTCTGCGTCACAATGAAACTGTTTATTTATTATTTATTATTTTGTTCAAATCAGAACGCTGTTTTCCCGTTGTTGACTGCAGGAACGTTCAAGTGCCAAGAACGACGTTCAAACAGCCGTTCCGTCTTCTTGTAATGAACGAACGTCTTTCAGAACGATGGCAGTGTTCAGTTTTGGAATAAGAACGTCGTTCAGGCCGTTCGAACGATTTTGCAGCGTTCGAACGCCCAGAACGGCGTTCGAACGACCGTTCTTTTCAATTATTTTTACAGGGGCCTGTAAAAATAATCAACCAGAACGGCCGCTCGAACGCCGTTCCATGTGCCGTTCGAACGGTTAGCGTTCAGAACGACAATCATGTTTTTTAGCCAGCCTCCCGTTCAGAACGGCCGTTCTGAACGATTTTGGCCGTTCTTTTGGAATGAACACTGCGTTCTGGACTGCGTTCAAAGACGAGAATTGTTCTTCTTGGAACAAACCGTTCAAAACCTGAATTAAACGTTCAAAAGGGAACAGGTGTTCAAATTTGAATGCCCCAGCAAAGAACCAAAACGTTGAACCAATGTTGGCTTAATGTTGGTCCACCGTCCATGATGCTGGGCTAGCATTTAATCAACATGGGTTCAACATATTGTTTTCAGGGACAGGCCGGCGGTCAAATTAGAAAATGAAGTCTATCAGCCAACAACAACAGTTGGGCCAGCAACGGAACACTGTTGGGCTTAGGCCTACCTCAATCGAGATGAGCCAATATTGAGCAGGATCTTGGCCCACCGTTGGACGTTACGCTGGTGCAACATTCAAACACACCAACGTATTGTGTTTGATGGATCTGCAAGCAAGTAGTGCTTCTATACGAGCTTCGGTCAAGTGACTGAATGGTAAAGATAACCATTTTGGCCAATCAAATAGGCCTACCTGAGAAGTCCCTGTAGGCTAGTCAATTGCAGCGGCGACTTTGAGAATATGCCTACCCATCTATCCCAGCAAACATTGATCCAATGTTGATTAAATGTTGGGCCAATGTCGCAGATCAGCGTTGGATCAGCATTGGGTCAACGTATTGTGTTTGCTGGGATATGTAGGCCTATAGTCCTTTTGTTAGAGTTTGGGTCTGAGAAAGTAAGCCCTATGACGTCAATAAGCTACCGAGACTAACACAGATCACAAACAAAAAAATGATCACACTATAAATGTGCATAGGCCTATAATTATACTCACTTATAATATTTATAGTCTTTGTGATTACTAGTATTTATAGTAGGCCTACTGTGGGCTCGCTATGTCCCACAAATTATCTCAGCGACAGACGACAGTAGATCTACCGTACTTTGATACTAGGCCTATACTCATTAGTTAACTTTATTAGACTAAAATTGATTGAGTTTTAATGAGAGTATGGCAAATGGCCATAGCTGTACATGTCTCCTCTGCAGGCGTCTGAACTATACTGAAAGACTGTTCAGCTTTGAACGTATGGTGTGATATTGAAGATCCACATGATTGGTCTAAGCTAAATTAATTTCTGCGTCACAATGAAACTATTTATTTATTATTTATTATTTTGTTCAAATCAGAACGCTGTTTTCCCGTTGTTGACTGCAGGAACGTTCAAGTGCCAAGAACGACGTTCAAACAGCCGTTCCGTCTTCTTGTAATGAACGAACGTCGTTCAGAACGATGGCAGTGTTCAGTTTTGGAATAAGAACGTCGTTCAGGCCGTTCGAACGATTTTGCAGCGTTCGAACGCCCAGAACGGCGTTCGAACGGCCGTTCTTTTCAATTATTTTTACAGGGGTCTGTTCAAATTCCAAATCAAAATTAACACAATCCTGTGATCGCCATATCACTATACGTGTCATGGTGTGTCCTGGAAATTATCAGATTATGGCATCACAAGCTTTAGTGAAGTTTAGGTGGGATATAATATAAAGTCATAAATTAAAAAAAAATATTTTTACAGTCACGTGAAACAATATTCATCCATGATGCCAGATTGTTTTGATTCAGGATTCATGGTACCAAATGTTGGCATTTCTTTCTTCAAACCGAACCCTGTTTTGATTGTGTCATCCGGGTCATCAAATATCGACTTGAATAAATTACAGGAAACTTTATCATCTAGACTTTTTTCTTTACTCGGATAAGACTACGTTTGCTGTTGGAAGACCTTCTGTGTGTAAATGCTAGGCTGCTAGGCTGTTGTTGACATGAACTAGCACATTGCTTTGTATGCGAGCTGAGAAAGTTACGCTGAGAATGGGGATATAGAATAGGGAAATAATTATCCTGTATCACATCCAAGGTACACTCTTAACAATATAGGTTCTTCAGAAGGAACCCCTCAGTACTATTACCATGCAACCCCAGGAGAATCTCCTGGGGTTGCATGGTAATAATACTGAAGGGTTCTTTCCAAAGAACCTATATTGCTTAGTGTGTAGATATGAGAGTGTCCTGTACGTTTTGCCAACCAAATAGTATTATTTGAGAGACAATACCTTCTCATTGCTAATGCTGTATAAAATTCATTTTTAAATATAACTAGTCATATAAAAATATCTAGCTAAAGTGCTGTCCCAGAGTTTTGTGTCACTTCTATTACCAGTGACAAAATATCGGATTTAACGGACCAGTGACAAAATATCGGATTTAACGGTAACGTTTGAATTCAGCAAAACATGTTTTTCGACTGAGGAGTACTAGATGCACCCGGAGATGCTGAGCTTTTTTTTATTTCAAGAAGAAAACTAGATTAATTTTGGAAATATAAAGAACGAAATTCCAAATTTCCCAAGTTTTCATTTTCATTGGTGACTTCTGTTACCCTTTTCAGTTGAAGAATATGAGTACTGAGATTTTTCCAAATAAAATTATGTATATGAACTTGCGCCGAAGAACATAATGCAAGTCTGTGAGCGAAAATATTACATTTATAGCAGAACGACGAAAAAATGTCAAAAGTGTACAAAATCAAGTACCAAGAGTTAAAGTTACACTAAAAGAAACTTTTATTATGCACCTAGTCACTTCAGTTACCTCTTTCAATTGTATTCTCAGTAGTTATACAAGGCTTATCTAAACGCCTACTTAATATACAGATATGCTAAGCATTTATAAGTTGATGATATATTATGATATTTCAAATACCACCTAGAAGGCTAGAAACTAAACTGAAGTCGCATTTATATTTTATATTTTTACATTATTGGAACCCATTCCAATGTTTTAATATGGTTCACAAAACGGATTCTGGGAGCTCGTTCTTATGTTCATTTTCCGTGTGTACAACACGTCAGCGACAATGAATGCGTGCTCTAAAAAGACGTAGGCCTAACTGAAAGGCCTAAACTTTGCCTATGCATAATTTCACACAACTGGTGTGTATGCCTAGGCTTCAGAACGTCTGACAAAACGTCTGTCTCGATGACGTCATCCACATTTGCCGCCGTGCGATTGCCCCTTACCCCGAGACGTTGGCCCAATGTTGGTTAGAGGTTGTGCAGGCGCCGTAGACGGTGGGCCAAAATTGAACCAGCATTAGGTCAACGGCTCGTATGGGTCTGCAGTGCGGCACTGTGTATTGGCGTTGGTTATGGCGTCAGTAGCAAAATACAAGGAATAACTTGCTGTGTTTATTGGATCGTTTTGAACCCTGCTTATAGAAGCTGGGTAGCTATCCTATGAATAATATAATATCAGTGATAATTACAATATCTTATCACAATATGTATTTAAAAAAGCATCATATAAATTTGTGTTATGATATTTATTACACGATTTTTTAAAACAAGTCGCAGTCTTTTTAAGTTAGTCTTGAAATTGTCAATAAAGATCAATATGCATATAACTGCAAATCAGGTAAAAAAACAATCATAATTTATATAGTTCATGTGAAGTGTTTATTTGTTTCGCTCCAATCCCGACAATTTATTCCATAAGAACTAAATTCAAATAAAAACAAGCTCGACAAAAACAATACGTCTGGGCAGCATTGGGCCAACGTCGCAGATCTATATCCAATACTAACTCATCGGAGAAACCCCTCATAGCCTGACCACTGGCCCTGTGAGTACATTATAATGACTACATATCAATGTTCAGGCTACGTCCCTCACCGTTTCAATTGATCATTTCAAGCATAGACCATCAAACAGGCAATTATTCCCAGGAAATGACCGGACACTACAGCACCAGCACTGACCACCTATCTCCGTTAGTGTGGCACCAGTGGCATATGAATGTCACCACCCTTCATCAGAAACCTTGGAAATATCTTAAGGTTTTAAGTGACAGCAATGATAACGAGCTGGGTATTTTTAACATTTTTTTCCGGTCGGGCTGTCGGGCTGGCAGGCGGTCAGAAATTCAGCTCTTATTAAAAAGTTAACTGATGAATTTTGATTCATTTTTTACAGACATGACCTATGTGCCTAGGCAATTCATCCCATATATTTTTTCTTGGCACCAACCCATAAGCGGCCATTTTCCAAGATGACAGCCTAAAAAGCTTGTGGGCATGATACCTTATGAACCGTTGGCCGGATTGCATTCAAATTTAGTGTGGTTGTTCTCTAGGTGATCTCTAGATGATCTGATTAACTTTTGGTATGAATCCATTAAAAACAAAATGGCTGCCGCAGCCATTTAAAAAAAGCCGCCTATAAAGCTTGTGGGCACAATAACTTATCAACTGTTATTTTGGATTGCATTCAATTTTGGTATGGTTGTTCTCAAGGTATTGCTGATGATCTGATTAACTTTTGGAATGAATCCATTCAAAACAAAATGGCTGCCGCAGCGTAGTGGGGGTCATTTTTTTCTCATTATTTCTTGATATTGATGGACAGAGCCTACGGCTGAGGGGCCCTGCCATCAATTGATGGCTGTTTTTAGATAACTTGTACCAGTGGTGTTTTAGAAAGACAATCGTATGAATTATATCTGGCCTACATGCATCAATCTGAAAGTGCAGCTGATTTGTGGCAATCATCACAAGAATTGCTCGGTTAATGATGAAAGCACTAAAATTGGCAGAAATGCTGCTAACATGACAGGCTTTCAAATGAGCTGTGACTTTAGTTGATAAAATCCATTAAAGAAGTTAAGAAAAAACATGTAGTCAAATTATCAGAATGGTGGAATCCAAGATGGCCGCTATTTTCAAGATGGCTACCATTTCACAAAAACAATGATATTTTAATTATTAATAAAACAATGATATCTGCCGTTTTGATAGTTATGTGTGTGTTCTCTATAACATCCCTGTCAAGTGTCAACAACACTGTCGTACCACGACACCACATCTGTTCGATTGCTGTTACATCCATGTGAAACCCGCAAATGTATCCAGGATGATACATTTTACTACCTTGACTTATCAGTATATGCTAAAGTTTTGATCATATCAGCTGATCTAGGACATTTTGAAGGTGTAGAATGCCCCGTCAACCCCGATGTGTATTTGTACATAGCTTGGATCATTACTCCATCATTCATGCCACACCAAAATCCACCATTTAATTTCTGGAGTCTAACACTAGAAATTGAGTTGTCATTTCTTGTGTTTGTGAGATCATCAAAAGACAGGACCTTTGTCCTGTGCATCAAGGCACTGCAGAAGATAGCTCCTTTGATATTCGCACTTGATCACCTTTATTAGGCTCGCTGGTTGCCTGTGAGTATATAATATACGCCATTGACATGATGTTGCTAGCAGAGTGTCTTCCTGCTGTAGCTGCAAAGTTCAGTGTGGTATATTATGAATACTTGTATATTATTTTACATATTTGGACATGAGTTAAAGGGACCCCTTGGGATGAGACATTTTCAATGTTGTCAATTTTGCAAATTTAACTTATATGAAGCTATATAGCCTACTGATCTGAACTAAAAATACAAAAAAGTCAAAAAACAATTTAAAAGCACCGAAAAAGAGTGAAATAGTTTAATTTCCAGGTCGTATATTACCATGTAAACAAAACAAGTCAGCAATATACATAACTTTACACCACATATTCCCACGTCTTGGCAGAGGAGATCAAAGCAATCGCCGCTAATTGGTGTCTAATTGGTGTCTTATAGTCTTATTGTCTGCCCAACGCTGGGCCGACAGCATCACCATGTGGCCCAATGCTGTAGGAACATTTAACCGTCCTTTAGCAAGTATTTAGGTGTACAAAAAGTTTGTTTGGGTTTTAAGCGGTTTCATAGAAATATTGAGAAAAAATATTTTAAAAAACCTAAAAATCCTGAAAAAAAAAAATCATGATCTTGCGGATACACTACTTCATTACAAAACTTATAACGAAAATTGATGTCATCCCAAGGGGCTGCTTTAAATAATCTGGGTGCTTAAATGTGATTATGGCAGGCAGACAGACAGACAGACAGACAGACAGAAATAATTAATTTTGACCAATCAAAATACACAAAATAGCAATAATCATCAATAACATTTACTATGCTGGTCAAATTTTTCATGTTAAAGCATTTGAATTTTGATATCACATGGACCACCTTACATGCGGGTGTTTGCTTTCACGAAAGAAAATTAAACAAAATAGAGGCCTATATATACACTTTTGTATCTATAATAATAATAATAAATATTCCTTATTCATGCTCTGATACTATAAAAGCCAATACTCTTCTATTCAAAAATAATCAATAATGATTCTATTAGAATCATAATGATCACGCATCTTAATCCCCGGACATGAACGGGTGTATTTGCCACTGTGTAGAGTGTCAAATATCACAAGAATCAGAATAACTTTTAATGAAATAGTTTTTAATATATGTGAGATATCCAAATAAACAGTGTGTATGAATTTTAGAGGTTATGTTCAGAGGATAAATATTTAAAATATTTATGATTTGATGGCGAACTTTATGCTTTGCAAATTCATGATTCTCTTTTTCCTTGTGATTACGATTGCTAGTGTAATGAATATGAATATGCGAAAACCGTGAGAGTGTAAAGTTATTAAATTAATATAAGCAGGTATGGTTTTATTTTGTGATTTATAGCTAAAGATGAGCAGTTCAACTGGTAAAAGGACTTAACTTTTAAAACATAAAATCTTTTTAAAACAGGTTCACTGTCTGCAATAAATTTAGTCACCATTATAATACTGAAGTTTCAATATCCGATATTATTTTAAACCCCATACCATAGTCAATTTGTGGTAGAATCAAAGTGTTGTAGATGGTTGAAAAAATGTTGATAATATAAATAAGGAATACAGCGGATCTGGTAATTTTTGCGTGTCTAGATTTTCGCGAATTTGTGATTTTGGGACTTTACACGAAGTCCAGAATTCGTGAATTATCAATTTAGATGATACGTAGCGCTATTATAATAGTAATTTCGCGTGATTATTAAATTCGCGAAATTTGAAACTTCGCGAATATTACCAGATCTACAGTATAGTGTTTTAGGTTATTTAGGATTCCAATAATTTTTGTGATCATTTTCGATATCGCACGTACTGATATGTTCATTCCGCGATTGATGTTTATCAGAATTCATGCCTAAAAATTAAAACAATCGCCACATTCTAATAGAGCTTTTCCAATTGTAAATGTACGTTTTATGTATGAATTTTGAGGCATATAAAACAACTTTAAAAAATTAACGTTTATTTGCCATGAGCCACTCATTTATTTTGTCGAGGTCAACCTTTACTGGGGAGCTAATAATTGTAATATATCCGGACTTAAAATCATAAATAGTACTCTATAAAGTTTTGTCATCAGCATAAATGTGCAGTCCAATAATAGAGCATTTCACTGTCGTCATTCGACCCTACTTTGTGTGTTACTGTTATGTCAACTATAAGTTTGTGTGTACCTATCGAGTAGTCTGGGGATAATATTACATAATACATGTAATATTAACCATTTTAGTGAGATGTAATGGGAAACACTTTTTTGTACTTGTTGAAAAAAGTTTAAAACGTGGAGAGCATCGCAAAGAGAAGTAGGACAGCTGATGGGGTGAAGTGGGACAGTTTCACGTATCTCTTTACATCCATCAATACTAGAAATTTATAAACAGATGTTAATGGGTAGAAGCAGTTTATGAACACATTTACACAAATACTATCCAATATATAACGAAGTGTGATACTTATGTGGAGAAGTGGGACACTCACGGGTAGAATGCCATCACATGCCATTACATATAGTCCCAGTTCTCCCCATGCCTACCAGATTTATAACCCATTCACTTACTCAATAATCAAAATAGTGAACAACATTTAGCTTATACATATCTACGAAGAAGGTAGGAAGGATACCCCAAGCACAGTAAATGTCGGGTACTGTATACATGTATATTCAACTCGCTTTACACATTTACACCAAGGCAGAAACACAACTTTTTATACTAAAAATCTTAGTTTTGTCATCGCACTAACAAAGATGTCTGCAATTTGATCCTGGAGAGATATGTGGTGAAGATAACTGCCTTGTTCCAGTTCTCCCCGGCCTCCCCTGAGTATTAAAACGATCTGCAATTATTTGTCCATTCTCGGTACAATGATTATTTATATTTAAACGTTCGGATATATGTCTTCTTGTTTAATAGATCTTTATGGCCTTCATATCATTTTTATCATTTTTAAAAATTGTATATATTATTACATGTGTATGTAATTTAATATAAGTGCATACAATGTGTGTAGTTAGCTTAAACATAATAAAACGTTATTCTGTTTAAGCTAACTACACACATTTTATACACTTGTGGTATATCAAGTGGTTTGCTTCATAGGAAGCTGTGTTGCATGCAAAGTGATTTAAGATCAGGGAATCAAATTATTTGATATTTATATAAGCGATTAGTGAGTTAAAGCAGGTTAAAGTGACCTAGTTGAAATCGTCCGTTTTATTAATTATCCACTAATACATGCGTTTAGTTAACATTAATTTTTATCGGTGTTTTAACACCTGGGAAACTAATTAAATAGACTTACACAGAAGCCTTTAAGGCAGCAAAGTAGCGTTTGGTTGTTATAAAAATACAAGTGTTTGGTTGTTCTGCGAGTCTTGTAATATTGTAATAAACACTTGAAGTCCGCCACCTAACAATGACCTAGTTCCAGTATAGGTCTCTTTCAGAGAATAACCAACATTCAGGTTAATGCGGACAGAACCTGCAGATAGGTTCAACTTCAACATAATACGTACAGTATGGTAATAATCTTCGGACATTAAACACTTGTCACGCATATCCATGAGTATCTAATCAATATTCACGGCTGACCCTTTCAGACGACAACACTGGTGTTTGTTCTGAAAAAGAGTTGTTTGTGTCGCATATTAGGTGTAGGGTAGGCCTACTTGGTCTGGATTGGTGGAGGGAGAAAACAACGGGAACCATAGAATTGAACAATATGTTCACGCAGCGATAAAAACCATGAATACGTCGAAAAAAACACAGAGCAGTAGAAAAACATAATACCAGCTGAAAAATGGTATTGTATACCAACGCTTTAAAAAATAAAACCAAATTGCAAATATTTAAGCGGCTATATATACGAAATTGTACCAGTCGTTGATATGGGGCCGTGAGTTCCGGGACGTAGGTTGCGAGGGTCATGGGGCGGACTCGCCTGTTTTTCGTTCATTTTTAGCTGTAATTAAAAAGACACTCTCCAGTTTTCAAAGTTTTTAATGTCTTTAATTCAATCTAGCTGACACAACTTTAAGTGTTATCACATCGTTCCAAGCCGCCGATAACTTTATCAATCAATCAATCAATCAATCAATCAATCAATCAATCAATCAATCAATCAATCAATCAATCAATCAATCAATCAATCAATCAATCAATCAATCAATCAATCAATCAATCAATCAATCAATCAATCAATCAATCAATCAATCAATCAATCAATCAATCAATCAATCAATCAATCAATCAATCAATCAATCAATCAATCAATCAATCAATCAATCAATCAATCAATCAATCAATCCATCAATCAATCAATCAATCAATCAATCAATCAATCAATCAATCAATCAATCAATCAATCAATCAATCAATCAATCAATCAATCAATCAATCAATCAATCAATCAATCAATCAATCAATCAATCAATCGATCGATCGATCAATCAATCAATCAATCAATCAATCAATCAATCAGTCACCCAGAGATTGGGACGGTCCTGGTGTCGTTGAGGTGGAGATGGCGTCACTGGAAACAAGGAGGTTCAAACTCCTTGCTGGAAGCAAATATCCGCGTGTTGGGAGAAAAGTGCACACGCGAGAGGTAACATGATATAAATGGAATTATGTCTCAGTACAGACATTTCAAAACGTTGTTGTAAAACGAACCACCGCATGGCAAACGTTTTTCGCATTACCGGTCACGGCATAATGTGAGGAGCAATGAGCCGGGATAAGATGATAGAGAACGCCCAATTGATGGAGAAACAAATGGTAACCGATGTGGGTCCGAGGTTGACAGACGCGATAGGCCTACATTAGTTGACAATTGCAATGAACCAATGTCAAACATTATCAGGTGACGGTCAAAGACGTGATTGAGGACGTGGAGGCAAAGGCGGTGGTGGTGGACGTGGTGTTTATAGCAGCTGTGGAGGACGTGGTGGTGAGAAAAGCTGGGAAGGACGTGGTGGAGGACGTGGTGGTTAAGGAAGCTGGGAAGGACGTGGTGATGACAGAAGCTGGGAAGGACGTGGTGATAACAGAAGCTTAGAAGGACGTGGTGGTGACAGGAGCTGGAGAGGACGTGGTGGTGACAGAAGCTCGGAAGGATTTGGTGGTGATAGAAGCTGGGAAGGACGTGGTGGATGACGTGGTGATGACAGGAGCTTAGAAGGACATGGTGGTGATAGGAGCTGGAAAGGACGTGGTGGTGACAGGAGCTCGGAAGGACCTGGTGGTGATAGGAGCTGGGAAGGACGCGCTGGCGACAGGAGCTCGGAAGGACCTGGTGGTGATAGGAGCTGGGAAGGACGCGGAGGTGACAGGAGCTCGGAAGGACCTGGTGGTGATAGGAGCTGGGAAGGACGCGGTGGCGACAGGAGCTCGGAAGGACCTGGTGGTGACAGAAGCTGGGAAGGACGCGGTGGCGACAGGAGCTCGGAAGGACCTGGTGGTGACAGAAGCTGGAAAGGACGCGGTGGCGACAGGAGCTCGGAAGGACCTGGTGGTGACAAAAGCTGGAAAGGACGTGGTGGCGACAGGAGCTCGGAAGGACCTGGTGGTGACAGAAGCTGGAAAGGACGTGGTGGCGACAGGAGCTCGGAAGGACCTGGTGATGACAGAAGCTGGGAAGGACGCGGTGGCGACAGGAGCTCGGAAGGACCTGGTGGTGACAGAAGCTGGAAAAGACGCGGTGGCGACAGGAGCTCGGAAGGACCTGGTGGTGATAGGAGCTGGGAAGGACACGGTGGTGACAGGAGCTCGGAAGGACCTGGTGGTGACAGGAGCTGGGAAGGACGCGCTGGCGACAAGAGCTCGGAAGGACCTGGTGGTGACAGAAGCTGGGAAGGACGTGGTGGATGACGTGGTGGTGAGAGGGGCTGGGAAGGACGTGGTGGTGACAGAAGCTGAGAAGGACGTGGTGGTGACAGAAGCTGGGAAGGACGTGGTGGTGACAGGAAGGACTTGGTGGTGATAGAAGCTGGGAAGGACGTGGTGGATGACGTGGTGGTGACATGAGCTGTGAAGGACGTGGTGGATGACGTCACACAGTGGTGGTGATAGAAGCTGTAAAAGACGTGGTGGAGGACGTGGTGGTGACAGGAGCCGAGGAGGACGTGGTGGTGGACGTAGTGGTGATAGAAGCTGTAAAGGACGCGGTGGTGGACGTGGTGGGGGCATGAGCTGTGAAGGACGTGGTGGTGGACGTGGCTTGCGGAAGAAGTGGCGGACGTGGTGGCCGCTATGAATGCGACCAGTTGCCAAGGAGAGAGGTGAGAGTACATGTAGCAGCGTGGAACATGTAAATGGCTGGACTAAGGGGAATGTAGATTCATTATTCAGACATTTCACTGTTAAGATGGCAGAGGTATTCAATGTATTATTGGCATGACAGACACAGACAGACAGAAATTTTTATTGAAATAAAGAAAAATCATCACAGACTTATTTGTCATAGAAATGAAAGAGATATATGTACATGTATGTACAAGATGGTTTATTTTCTATGACATACAGACAGACAGACAGACAGACAAACAGACAGACAGATAGTTTCTTTGACAAAAAAATATAGGTTGAAAGAAAATTATTTGCCAGGAGACTTTCACTAAGACCATTTGGTCTCTAGGCTTTGGCGCCACCTGAAAAAAACACATAGTAGTTTTAAAAAAAGATACTAAATCTTATACAAAAAAACATTTTCATGGAAAAACACTTGACAAAGGATATTAATTCAAAGATAAATTGCTGCAAAAGAGTTTGAAAATAGCAGTGATAACATTTGTTTTCCCCAACAGTAATATCTATTGTGACAAATGGGTGCTGTACATATAGCCAGATTCACATTAAATTCATCAACCAGGATTAATGAATTTCGCGGATTTCTCCATCAATTGTCAACCAGTTTTCATGAAATTTTACACACACTATTTTCCATTCATGTCAAATCGTCTAACTTCTTAGATACATATCAAAACTTTGCGAAACTTTCAGGGTGATCACGACATGAATGAAAAATGGTGTGTGTAAAATTTCATGAAAATTGGTTGAGAATTGACTGATAAATCGGCGAAATTCATTCACCACGGTTAATTTGAATCCGACTATAGTGTCTCATTTGGATGTGAAAAGATAAATCGACAAGTATGTAAATGGTGTAATATACCATTTCACACTCAAGATGACGATAAAAAATAAAGTGTAATTACTAATAGCAAAACAAACAAAAAGCTGATTAAAAATGTGTATTTAAATATTTGTAATTAAGCACGCATAGCAGTTCTGTCTAATACATTGAGTATGGTAACAAGCTAAGTACTTTATTTTAACATAGTAAATAAAACCTTTCAAACTGTGAGTATTTATTTTATTTATTATTTCTGGTGGAGTTTTACTTTTTTAAGTTGACAACTTCGTACCTTATACATTTTCGACAAAATTTTTGTTTGATAATTAGAGGACGAATATAGTTACGTGTCCTGCTGTAATAATTATAAAGTTGTGCACCTGTGGTATATTTAAAATTACAAAAAATATTCTTGTAGTTTCTGATGTTTTAATTTATAATAAAATATCGAATTTTTTACTCTCAAAATTAGCCTTGATTTTTATTATATGCAAATTTTAAAATATTATGTCAGTATGAGCAAAATATGGGTTATTTGTTATTATCAGAACTGTTTTTTTTTTTAAGTTTGTAAATTCTTTTTGAGTTGTATCCCCATGCTAGTGTCCCATAAGTTAAGTGTGATAAAATGAGTGAATTATATAAAAGAAGATGGATATTTTCTGGAATAATTTATTTGAGTTTATTCATAACTCCAATAGTTTTACTAATTTTATTACATAAATAATTAACGTGTTCTGTCCATGTTAAGTTTTTGATCAATTTTAATGTCACGAAAATTAAAATTTTCCACACATTGTATTTCAGTATTTTCAATAGTCAAAATACAAAATTGAATCTTTTTAGGAGGTTTATAAAAAAACATATATTTAGATTCAGCAGCATTTAGGAATAGCTGATTTGCGGCAAGCCATAACATTATCTTATCTATTTCAGTGTTTAACTCAATATTGTCAAAGTCATTCACATTAGTAACTGATGTTGTGTCATGTGCATATATGATAATATCAAATATAATGCTGACATTAACAATATGTTTATATATATAAGAAAAAACACTGGACCAAGAATGGATTCTTTTGGAACACCAGTTTTGTGATTAACTAAGCTAGAATTATGCTCCTGCATGTAAACAAATTGTTTTCTGTCTGTTAGATAACTTTTTAGTAATTTGAGGGCCAGAGGGTTAACACGATACTACGATAATTTAGTTTAAATGATTTTATGATTTAGGCTGTCGTATGCTTTTGAAAAGTTGCAAACAATTGGAATAGGAATTTTGCCTCTGTCCATTTTTGATACCACTCTATCAATCAATTCAAGAGCGGCCAGTTCAGTCGAATGCTCATTTCCAAATCCGTATTGACCATGGTGAAAAAGATTGGTAGTGAAATATTTATATAATTGTTCGTACAAAACACGTGCAAAATGTTTTGATATAGGCCTACTTGGTAGGAGCGAAATGGATCTATAATCACCGGCTATACATGGATCACCCTTTTTGTAGTGGGATCACCTTTGCTATTTTTAGGTTATCTTGTAATATTCCAGTAGTTATAGTTTGTTTTATAAAAAGGGTGATATATATTATTAGTTCGTTTTTGCTATGTTTTAGCATTATGGTATTAAGTTCGTCAGGTCCATAACTTTATTTTTGTGTTGAATTTTGGATTATTCTGGCAATATCTATGTTGGTTTATTACGTCAACATTAAAACGGCTGTGGATTACTGTCGAGAGATAGTCTTTATAAGTTGCAGAGTCTGGAATCGGTATCTTGTTTGCTGTCTCTTCGCCAACATTTGCAAAGTATTGATTTAAATTATTTACAATAGCATTTTTATCGTCAGTTATTTCTCTATCAATTTCTATTTTTACAAGTACATTTACTTGGCTCTGTTTTTTTTATTGACGAAATCGTTGCCCATGTTTTTTAATGTTATTTTTGTAATTTTAAAATGACTTGAAATAGAAAAAAATATATTATATTTTAATATATTATTTCACGTGCGAAAATTATTTTGTATGTTCGTGAGATTGTGGTAAAGCTTGTTTAGTTCTCTATATAATTTGTCATGCGTTTTTATCAATTCCATAATGCCTTTAGTAATCCATGGTGATGGTTTGCAATTGTATTTGTTTAACCGCTTTGTTTTTTTCGGGGAATTAGCGCGCTTCGCGTTTTTCAGTACATTTTGGATAATATTTAAGATCTGCATAGAGATTTTTATCTAATAAAGCCGGTAGGTCAGATTTCTGGACATCAAGTTTGAAATTATTTAAATCTGTTTGCGACATACATGTATTTACAGTGAAAGGAAGTTTATCAGTATATAACTTACACATTTTAAAAGATTTAAAATATGGGAAATGATCTGAAAGAGTGCTTGCAAGTACACATGACGAGCTCTCGCTGGTGTAGTGAGAAAGTTTACAAAATATGTTATCAAATAATGTTGCACTAAAGTCAGAAATTCGTGTCGGAAGGGTAATCTTGGGAAACAAACTATACGATGCAAACAAATCAAATATTTCATTAAAAATAGGTTTATCATTTTTTTGTAATAATATAATAATGGTGAGTTTTTATATAGCGCACATACATGTACAATGCTCTGTGCGCTTCACACATATTACCCCTGGTCACTGGACCTGTTCATTCATGTACCATTTCAATTCCCTTTTTAGAGCATACAGCACTTGCAGCCATTGCGGCGCTAGAAACTAACCGCACACATTGCCATTGCTGTCCTACCAGGTACTTATTTACACCTGAGTCAAGTGAAGCATGTGCGGGTGAAGTGCCTTGCCCAAGGACACAACATGGAAATAATGCCCCAATATTGAGAGGGGGGAAACATGATATTTCTCTGAAAATCCTCCACCAAGAGGGATTCGAAACCGCACGGCTGGCAGCGACATCGGCAAAGCTCCGCGCTCTAGCCATTGCGCCACGCCCCTCTATACAATTTTTAACATGTTTAGATCCCCAGCTAAAATAAGTTCATTCCTACTATCTGTAAAATTTTTGAAGAATCGAAGTGATTTCTCTCATAAATGATTGGTAAGTCTATGTAAATTTCCCAATATAATATTTTTTATTCATGGTATTACTTGAGATCTCTACAAAAAAAACTTCACAACATTTTGATTCTATTTCTATAGGTAAAATTTTATATGACAATTTTTTGTTTACATAAATAGCTAGATCTGAGTGGATGCTGCATATTAATTAGATTAAAACCTTCAATTTGATATAAACTAAGATTTAAGTTTTATTCAACCATGATTCTTGAATGAGAATTGCGCTGAATTCACATCCACTTTTCATGAGATTATACAAAAAAGCAGTAAATTGATCAAATTTTGCGTTTAGAGACTCGGTAAATTAAAATTATTTTGAATTTGTTTGCTATGTGTAATAAATTGATCGCAATCAAAATAATTATGTTGAATGCTTTATTATCGAAGACAATAATTGTTCATCGTCGTTATCAATACCTGCGTTCAAAACATGATTGAGTGAATTTGTCTGCAAGCCATATAGTGACTCAGTAATGGTTCTTCAGGCGACATTTAGACAGAAGAAACATGTATGAATGGTCAATGTTCTCAAATGAAAATGCAGTTGTATACATAAAGAGAGTAATTGTAACTTTCTTGATGAGAGTAAAGTGCATAGATAAATAGTGCACATAACAGTCGATCTTGTTTGACAATATTCGATAATCTGTGGATCGATAGCAACAATAACAAAAACAGGTTTATAAAGATGAAAAAGTGCATATTTACATTGACAAAGCAAAATGATGATGAAGTCCTGACCAGACCCTCTCATGAACGTCATGATGAATCATGGGCAGAGAGGAGTGACTGTTAATATAAAATGTCACCGGGGCAAATACTTTCGAAAATATATATAGTAGGCCTATTGCTCAACCCAGAAAATACAGAATTAAAATCATGTTAAGTGGCATTACTATAATAAGCACTGGATATTTCGATAATACAAATGACTACTACCTGAAAAAAAAACTAGAAGGTTCTACTTTTTTGTGTAAACAAAAAACTGGAGATGTCTCCCCCCCCCAGCAGCTTGAAGGTTGATAGCAAAACACGGGTCATTCACCCAATGCTGTTTCAGCAGTCAAATACGGTAACGTAGGCCAACATTGAAACAGCATTGTGTGAATACCCTGTGTTTACTGGATATCTAAGTGGATCCGTATCATGCAACAGCCAAGTCTACCACCAGCAAACACGATATATCAACCCGATGCCGGTTCAACGCTGGTCCACCGTCGCCGGCTCTGGCCATCAACCATTCAACAATGGAAAGTGCTTTCTGCTGGGGTGTGTGTGTCCACAGAGTACAAGCTGGCACCGATCCAATGTCTGTTAAATGTTGGGCCAGCGTCGCCGGTGCTGTGCAGTATCTATTCAGCCCTTGGTAGTATCCATTCAGCCCTAGTCAGTACTTCATGCTGGCGGTACCAGCACGTGCTTTGAACCAAAGGTGGGTTAATGCTGGCCCGCCGTCTGTGACGGTGACCCATATTCAGCGTGGCGTCAAACACGACACGGTAACCCAATACTGGGCTAAAAACATTATCCCAGCATTGGGTCAACGTCTCGTGTTTGACCGTCTGCATGATAGAATGGGACATACAGACGGAGAGAACGCTGCGACACAAACTGAGTGGACAAACGGATCGGACAAAGGTAAACCAACATGTCCACACTTCTTCAGAGGGGAGACATAATTGAAAGGAATTGCCAAGATATGAACATAGGCATCTATAATTTTGTTTCACGCACCAAAACCAGAGATAAAATAGGTACTTGTAAAAAAGACTACTGATTATATTAGTCCCGTGGCAGGACCACATTTTTTTAGAAAAATCTTGTTATACGTCCCTAAAATCATTTCTTTGCATTTTTCATTAGTTTATATATAGTAGTACCCAAATCCGGTGGGTGTAGACTTCAACATGGCTTGGCTTTTTCAAAATTCAAGATGGCGGACAAGATGGCCGCAAAATTTGAAGAAATGATGTAACTTCCAAGCAAATTCAATTAGGGAGATGATTTTTGTGTCTAAACATTCGTTTCTGGGGTCAAGGAATCTATTTGTCGCCATAAAATGGCGACGAAAGCTTATGCAGAAACACATACTTTCAAAACCTGTAATATCACATTTAAAAAAATATCTAAATATATATTGTGATGTTCAGACTTATATTAAAGTAGGTGCGTCGTCATTATTAGGGTTGGATAAACATTGTGGGCCCACTCGCATGCGCATCATGGTCAACGTCCAAGGAAAGGGACTCGCCGCAATGTAAATATTATGGTTCAGTGAAGCAAAGCGATCCAACTGCTTAAAACATTATGCTATTTTAAACGTGGCTATTGACACTTCTTATGGCTAAATAGGGAATGATAAAAAGGAATAAAGAATATGGTATGACATGATACGTAGAGAAGGTCATGGTCCATAAGGGGTAATAGGTGATATTCAAAATGAACAAACAATGGCCATTTGGGTCATTAACGCCGATCAGCGATGTTGCACAAACACTCACAAATGACTTGCGAGCAATGTTTGGGGCGTGTGTGTCACCCTAGTATTACGCATCGTGACATGCAAGGAGGAGGATAAATATCGCATACAGGTAGATACTGCTGATGGAACAAACTTCTATACTCAGAGCCCTTGAGTCATGATCTAAACCTTTACTTAATATTTTGGGGTACTTGGATGGTTTCTAGTGGTAGTTCTCTTCACTCCCTCCTGCATGGGTAGGGTCATTGGTGATCGCTTCCTTATGGTACATGTTGTACGGCATGGTATGGCACAACTAGTCTACAGCGATTATACAAGGGAAGCTGCAGCCTCGACGTGTCTGGCTATAATCTTCAGGCGGATTTCCAGTGGCATACCCTGGTTACTCCGCTCAACAGCGGTACCAATGTTGCTCTCGCATCAGTGCAGGCACTGTTGTTGGCCGTCGTAAGGTCTTAGACTACCGGCCATAGAGTGCTTGACACTAGGTCTCTCACCTGGGATGAATGAAATCGCCCTCAGCTATTATTACTCTGGGAACTATCCAAAGCGAAGAAAGCGGATCTGTGCAAAAGGCCACAGTGTAAATACCCTAGACGTACCCAGAACCCCTTGTCGGGCGAGTAGGGGAAAACACTCTCAATAACCCACCATGTCCTATCACCCCACACTCATGCCATCAACTTTACATCATTCATCTCATCAATGGACTGCACTGTTTTTATAGTATTACAATATCAATAAATGAACATTAGTGCCGAAAAGTGACTTTAAATAGTATTCTACTACTATAGCAGCACAGAATAATGTAAATGTAGAATGTGCATTCAATATAGGGAATGAACAACTAGGCCCTACAGCAAATTGAGAGTAAGTGGTCTGACGGTTTTTATGCTATATTGTCTAATTGTGTTGTGATATTTGCTTCTCGTAAAACATAGGAGAACACACTTTAGGAGAACACACAATTTTAGATCAAGAAGCAATATATAATAGAATGAGAGGTGTTTTGGTCAGCAATAGAGACCTGGATTCACCAGATGTTCTCACTACTGAGCTCGCCGCCTATCCGCCATCAATTACAGGTACAGGGACTACTCCACTATATCCAGATGGTAGCATGCGGGTGGAAAAGGAGATCTAATTTCAATTAAAACCTTTAAGTGGAGGTGTCAGAGATATTGAGGTTATTCTTCTAGTATTATTGTCGACGTATCAGTGGTGTTGTGGACAATTGATTGTCCAACAAAAGTTTCAGTAGACACGATTGTCGACAACTTTTGAGTATCAAGTGAGCTTACGGAAAATTATGTTTACCTTGCATTTTACAGGTACATGAACTACTCAACCTGTCAACTAAGAGTATCACTCGAGCTGTGCGAGGAATAACATCTTCGCTTATCCATAGCCTAAGCATAAAATCACAAGTTAATATATGTGACCGAATCTGAAATGATATCTATTTTCTCAATCACAACACACTTGACCACCACCTTGAGGAACGGGAGGCGATGAAGTGCAGACTCGGGTTTTTAAAGGGCAAAAACATCCGCATTTGCACTTGCTTTCTAAACACGAGTGAGGAAGCTTATATTATTTTGACAACGCAGGTCATGTTCATAGACATAACGGAGAGTCAAGAATCGCTTTGATCAGATGACACTGCCGATTTTGCTTTCCTGGTATACCACCACCGTACTCACACCAGAATATAGATTGTCCAATGATAATGCAATCCCCTAGCTATATATGGTCGAACATGAACCAGAAAACATGGTCAAATATCATCGCAGATACCCCCTCTTCATCATGTTCATGTCGTAAGTGATTGTGATACTATAGCATCTACTTTAAAATATCAGATTACAGCCATATCTGTGACACACCTCTGATAACGTTTTATGCAAATTCGTTTATTTTTTGGTAAGTAATCCTGCTGGTGGACAGACAAACCTACATGCACAAAAATATAACCGATCATTTGGCGGAAGTAAGGAAGATAAATGAAAGCAAAGCAGACTATACCAAAATGTAGATTATTTAAACTCTTAACATGTTACAATGTAAAAAATCGGCTCATTCACGTGCATTGAGTGTGTATGTCTCATTAATGTTAATGTACAGTTAGTGTCTCGCTTTCCCGACAACAATTTAATTTGGTTTCTTACAGCCACTCACATATGTACTGGTCGCTGGGCTCAATATATCTTGTTAAAGATGGATACTATTCAATAATGTTGATAACAATCATTTAATTCACTTGTGTGAGTTAAACTCAAAGGTACAATGCTAGAAGTTTTCAATTTGTCTCCTTCTGATATATTAGTAGGGCTTAAAATTGTCTGACTTTGACAATGTAATGTTGTCTTAGTGATTGTAATACTGTAGATCTGGTAATTTTCGTGAGGTTTTAATTTTCGTGAATTCATGAGTCTCGTGAAAATTATTATTATGATAGCGCTACAAGAGAAAAATGAAAATTCGCAAATTTCGAACATCGTGAAAAGTCCAAAAATCTGAAATTCGCGAAAATTACCAGATCTACAGTATAGTTTCTCATATATCCAATGATTAGGTCAGCATGTTGCTGCAGAATTCCCGTCTCAGACTTATCTGCATCAGACAATTTTAAAAGAAGGAAAGTGCTGTTTGTTATTTCAGTTATTTCAGTGGTTATATTATTCTGCATTCCAAGCATATATACACAGAATCAATACTAACCCTACTATTAAATAACTACGACGTTGCATATAGCTAATTATAATATTTCCACATATAATGACACCATCACAGATAAGCCCACAAGAAGACATACATGTACATTCATACATCACTATTTAGTCAGATTTTGGCGGCCATTTTGAATTTTTGCAAACGACTATATCTAAACGTCAACTTAACAGCTGAAATAGATTAACAGATGGCGAACACATATGGTTAGCAGGCTAGACAGAGAGATCACAATTATATGATGTAAATTAGTTCAAAGAGCTATAATTTAACACTTGAAATAGATTCGCAGATGCCCGTAACATATGTTTAGCCAACAAGATCAGAATTATATGTGAATTAGCTCAAAAGTTATGATATTTGGCGGCCATCTTGGCGGCCATCTTGGATTTAAAAAAAGCCAAACTAGGTTGAAGTATACACCCACTGGTTTTAGGTACTAGACAATATGTATTAGCCAAAAAAGCAAAAAAATGATTTTAGGGCGATTTTGCAAGGTCTCGAGGATGGGCCACTGGACTATATATATAATTAGACTATATATATTCATAGTAATTTTCTTTGCGCTTTGTATAGTTTGACATGTTTTGTCTATTTTTTGTATTTGTTTGTGAGATTGAAGCACAATTGTTATTGTAATCATCAAATGTAGAGCTTAAAATGTTTTCAACTGGCACCATGACCCACGCAAAAGACAGACACAAATGATTTCGAAGATTGTTGTTTTGGCCCACGGTTTTAGGCGCTGGTCCAACAGAAGAAACACATTGGTTCGGCATCTTGTGTTTACTGCCAGCTGATTTTCTTCAGAGAGTAAACCGGTAAGTTAAATGCATTATACAACACACAAACTGCATTATAACTCCATGTATGAACCCATTATCCTCATAAGCATGCAAAAACTATCAAAATTAAATATACCAGACAACGTGTCAATAACATGCAGATAAACACGTCGTGATACAACAAAATGGATTTCAAAAATATTGTACAAATCGTCGAGTTATGAGCACCTGAAAAGTGTCCAAGTGCCATGATATTCCTGAGTCATCGTGAAAGTCCTTTATATCCTTGATTGGTCCAGATCAGGGATACACTACCTAAATATCAAATAATTCTTGTGATGAAATTGCAAATCGAGCAGTAACCTTGTATTTATTGGCCATAGAGCAATAAAAATAACAATATTGGTGATGGTGGTGATGGTGGTGGTGATGGTGATGACTACGACGACGTCGACGACGGTGACGATGACGACGCCTACAGCGACGACGACGACGACGACGACGACGACGACGACGACTACGATGACGATGACGACTACGATGACGATGACGATGACGATGACGATGATGATGATGATGATGATGATGATGATGATGATGATGATGATGATGATGATGATGATGATGATGATGATGATGATGATGATGATGATGATGATGATGATGATGATGATGATGATGATGATGATGATGATGATGATGATGATGATGATGATGATGATGATGATGATGATGATGATGATGATGATGATGATTTTTAGTGCGATGACAAACAAGTGGACACATATATTATTACCAATACCCAGCAAATACGAAACATTTTGCGGATGCTTGCCTAATGTTGGATAAGCTACTTTTCATATAGGCACATCACAGGTGATATTGAAACGTCGGATATTTGAGCTGTATGCGCTACCAATATGCTAGCTTAGCTATACGCATGTTACCACATATTTAGGTATTTTTCAAACTCAGCTCACTATAGCGTGATACTTTATTAAAAGCAAATAAAAAAATAGTTGTTGTTCAATTCACAAAATGTATGTTCTAGTTGCGTTGGAGAAAAAATGTTATAATTAACTATTAGCTTATGACACATGCGTCATAGGTCTATATCTGCAAATGGTATAATTCAATGGTAATATTAGCGTATTTCGTAATGTGTATGCATATAATGTTGCCGATTTTATTCCACACAATCTTCTGACTCTAATTGTTTGTTATTATTCACATTCTGCTTCTCATGCTGAACATTTTTTTGAGGGGTCATATGATATACTTTATGCCAAGTCGCTGTATGTAATTTTCTTATATTAATGATCGTCACCTTTGAATGACCTGTAAATGACCTTTAATCACAATAGAAAAAATGGCATGAAAACTTTTCTGAATCAGTAGACCTAGTAGAGACAGAAACACCTTGGTGCCAAAAATGAACATTCCAATCCCAGTGAACATCTATGTCTAACATTTCGGCCTGCACTATTACATCCTCAAACAATAATAATGGGGTATTACAGGTTTATTAAAGTGGCTCCGTGAGATGACATCATCAATTTGGCTTTTTAATTTTGTAGTGAAGTAATGTACCACACAGATCATATATTTTTTTGTAATTATCCAATCCTCCCTTTCACACACCAATGATTATTACTGTCGGTGCTTTTTAAAGTACGGTACGGTATATCCGGCGCATAAAGTTTTGTATAATACACACAGTTTTGTTTGCATGACCATATTTTTACAATGGCATGACAATTTTTTTAAATCCAAATCAATTTATTTTTCAAAATTACCATGTCAATATATGCTGTACCTTAGAAAACAGTGGTTAAACTATATTTTGTGTCGATACAATTATATATTTATAAGCGAAAATGCACGAAAAATATGCGGTTTCATTTCGAAAAAATATTATAGAATTTCGCTAATTTATATGTGTTCAACGTGGTTGAACATAACTTGAAAGCCACAGATTGCTCCTAATCCTAAACGTGGTACTTTTCTTTGGACGGTCATATCTAAGACTTGGCCTCAATTAATCAGGTCGAAAATAGCTTTATTATAATCTGTGACATTTCAGCTACAGGATAGCATACTCAACTAATTTTCCACAATGTGACTAAAAAGGCATGGACATTTTTCGGATCTTGTGGTCGAGATCTTCTCAAACACCGCCAAGTTGAAAAACTTTGATTTCCCCGGGTACACAGAATACAGCGATCCACGGTCCACACCATTACGGTCAACGGCTAGATAACCCCAGGCGCCTTCGTCAAACCATTCGATTACGATTGTTAATCACTATTTACCCACATGGGTATGACATAGTCGCAACGGTAATTCAAGGTCACTGACGTTGATGTAGCCCCAAGACCTATCGACTACTAGAACTACATTTTCAGGCTATCATGGACCACAATTTTAGGCTACTCAAATTACTCGAATTCGGGAAATGCAGGTCACAACATATAGGACTATATCAGTACCATCGACATATTTCACGTGGTTTCAAATGGTAAACAAGGATCAATAAAACACAATAACTAGGCCTACAATAGTCGACAACAGTGTTCTAAAGGTTAAAATTGACGTAACGTGGTGTCGTACAAATAAAGTAACTGTAATTGTCGAGGTGCATCCGCGTGTTAATTTGAAGATTGGACTGCAGGCTGCTTACAAATAGTTTGATTGTGTTTATTATTATTAGGAAAGTCATTGGCGGCCGGCCACATCAAGTAAATGTGCTCTAATAACTTTTTGATGGCATTTTTGTTACAAGCAAACATCCACTTCAAAACATCTCTCTATTTAGTCATAATTAAGACTAGGGTGAATGTCAGTCTCAATTTTTTGTCAAAATGCTATTTTCCAAGATGGCCGCCAAGAAGCAAAATGCAAGGAATATGTGTATATAGGCCTATTTTTACCATAAAGGAACATATATTAAGCTTTTAGTGTCTAAAGTGTTTTTTAGCAGCGTACCAGACATAATGATGCTTCTAGAACATTTTTTTAAACATTTTTTTTGTGAATAAAATCCAAGATGGCGTCCATTACATGGAAAAAATGGCTGCTACAAAGTTCTAGCTTAAGAATAAATAGCCATAACATATGACGAAGTTATTAAAAATCCAAGATGGCCGCCATTTCCCAAGGTCAAACAATAAACTCATGCCATTTTTTAAGTAATTGAAGCAGATTCAATATTTTGGTGTTTACCATGGCATATGGTTTTCAATTATGCCGGACATGGTGGTGTGGCCAAAAAATACCTTTGGCATTGTGTTGTGGGTAAATCTAAGATGGTCGCCACTTTTCCAAGGTCAAACAATGCCTTTTTTTGACATAATTAAAGCAGATTTATGATTTTGGTGTCTACCATAAGGTTTTCAGATTACCGGACATAGTGGTGTGGTAAAAATCTACTTTAGATATTACATCGTGGGGAAAATCAAAGATGTCCGCCACTTTTTCCAAGGCCAAACAATAAATTAAATACAGAGTTTTCATAAAAATGAAAGCTCCATTTATCGGACACAATTTGTAATGGACTTTTAATCTCAGGCGAATTCCAAGATATAGATTCGTGGTTGGTTTCGGTTTTTGTTTGGTTTGTAACGACCTCTTTTCAAGAACACAAATCTGATAGAGCTGTCCCAGCCATATTAATCTGATAGAAATATAAATTTTTATACCAGATTCTATGTCTATTGAGAAAATTTTGTATTTCAAAGACGTTTCAATAGTTCTTTTATATTTAGATATAGTCTCGCATTGTTTTTGAATATATTCAACCCCGTATCAGAGTCCTATTATTTGATTATGACTTCAAAATTTTGTTGACCACGTGTGGCTGTGACATGTGGTCGAGTGCTGCTGTCGAGACAACGCAAATTCTTACGTTATCGCTCACCTTGAAAAAGTTTAAAACTTGGGGGAGACATGAACATTTACCCTTACAACGCTGAATTATTTCTAGTATTATCGGTACGCGCTGTTAATTTAATCTGTTCGATATTATTTTTTTTATAATTATGACTTAAATCTCGAGACTTTATAATTATAGTTTACTCTGACTAGTCTAAACTAGCTCTAGTCTGACTCTGACTGTCTGAGTCAATATTCAAGGCTTTGCCTTTGCCACCTTTCGCCGTCTGGTCAAGGCTTTGGAGTAATTATTTTTATATATTTTTTTAAAATCTGACATTGCATATTATTATTTGTACCTGTCTAATAGTCTAATCGATTTTCGTTTCTTTCAATAATTAAAAAAAAAAAATGCTCAATCTCATTTTCATGGAATAAAAAAATAATTATACAATGACAATGTAGTCTAGACTATTTGTCCATTACTAGCATTAGACTGGTTGAATAGTCACCCCAGTCACTGACAGTGACACATTTTTTGGATTGACATAAATTCATAATGAAAAATTCATCTGGATTAATTCTGGTTTCATGATTTTAATAAAAATTTAGGCTAAAAATATAAAATATTAGGAATTTAAAGCTAGTGTTAACTTTAAGCTCAATGCACATTGATCATATAATTTTGATAAGTAATTTAAATCAATGAGAGTGGTTATGGTTGTTTCAGAGAATTGATTAGAGTAGCAAGAATTGATTAACTTTGAGGCTATAATCACATTGGCTGATGCCTTCTCGTGATAACTTTTCTGATTCCTTCCAGGAACTGTTTTTCTGTGGCCATTCTCTGCCAGTGCAGCTTTCGGTTTCAGATAGGTTTTTGCTGTAAAAAAATATATGTGTTGCCCTTTCCTCTTTTCAATTTTGTTGCTATGATATGGTTCAATGAAGCACCTATACCACATACTCCTAATCTCAAATTTATATCAATTCTCATAAATGTATAGTTACGCTGGTCGGATCCAAGCTCGTTCTCATCTACCAATTAAAAAAAAAAAAAAATATATATATATAAATAAAATACTTTATGTTTTATAGATATATAAAGAAATTTATGTTACAAATACATTTAATAGTTTATATATATATATTTGATAGAGGTTGTGTGTTTATTATTGAATCTGTCTGACCAATTATTTGGATTATAAATGACCCTTATCTTTGTCACATTGGCATTGTTGGCTTTTCATGTGGTCTAGTCAGGCTCAAAACCTTACATTATCGCGGTACCCCATTATCGTTCACTCTTTCTTCGTTTCAATCGTAAATTCCCTCTGTTATTCAACTATCAAATTTAGCAAATTGATTATAAAACATAAATTCTCATAAATGCAGAGTAACGATAGTCGGTTCCTCATTTTCAAACATTTGCGGAATGACGAAACGAAAAAATCATTTGCTTTTTTGCGTACATTTTGGGTTTGGATGATGCTTCCATAATTTTTTTTATGTAAAGGGGGCTAGAAAGTAGGAGTTTCATCTTTGCTACATAACAATTTTGGTTTTATTCAGGTGAAAAAAAGTTATGCTAACTTGTTGTGATTCGCTGAATAAACATTATGAGATGGAGTTCACTTTAATGCAGGAGGCAATATATATATTTTTTTAA